>CM035808.1:22830295-24257795 GCA_020466095.1 Chlorops oryzae | reverse complement strand
CGGTAAATATGCGCTATTCAAGTTGATTTGATTTTTTAATTTTGCAACCTTCTCTATACAAAAACAGTGATCCAAAATTGCTATCTCTGTAAGGGGAGTCCTGACGATTTGGGTGACATGATACAAGGTTTGTGGAATAGTATCTTCGGTGGAGGAAGTGATAAAGGGAATTCAGAACCGATTGAAATTGAACAGAAAGATGGAAATAATGCTCCAGCTGGAGATTCGGTGGGAAATGTCGAATCGGCTGGAGTAAAACCTGCTGCGACTGGAAGTAATGTTCCAGCTGGAGGATCGTTGGGAACTGTCGAAACATCTGGAGTAAATCCTCCTGCAACTGGAAATAATGTTCCAGCTGGAGGTTCGCTGGGAAATGTTGGCTCGGTTGGAGTAAATCCTCCTGCGACTGGAAATAATGTTCCAGCTGGGGGTTCATTGGGAAATGTTGGCTCAGGTGGAGTAAATCCTCCTGCGACTGGAAATAATGTTGCAGCTGGAGGTTCGGTGGTAAATGTCGGCGCGAGTGGTGTATATCCTCCTGCGACTGGAAATAATGTTCCAGCTGGAGGTTCGGTGGGAAATGTTGGCTCGGGTGGAGTAAAACCTCCTACGACTGGAAGTAATGTTCCAGCTGGAGGTTCGTTGGGAACTGTCGGGACGGCTGGAGTAAATCCTCCTGCGACTGGAAATAATGTTGCAGCTGGAGGTTCGGTGGTAAATGTTGGCTCGGGTATAGTAAATCCTCCTGCGACTGGAAATAATGTTCCAGCTGGAGGTTCGGTGGGAAATGTTGGCTCGGGTATAGTAAATCCTCCTGCGACTGGAAATAATGTTCCAACTGGAGGTTCGGTGGGAAATGTTGGCTCGTATAGTAACCTCTGCGACTGGAAATAATGTTCCAACTGGAGGTTCGGTGGGAAATGTTGTCCCGGGTATAGTAAATCCTCCTGCGACTGGAAATAATGTTCCAACTGGAGGTTCGCTGGGAAATATCGGCGCGAGTGGTGTATATCCTCCCGCGACTGGAAATAATGTTCCAGCTGGAGGTTCGGTGGGAAATGTTGGCTCGGGTGCAGTAAACTCGCAAACTGGAGAAGAACAAGCTGAGTCTTGCAATGAAATCGCAACAATACTGCAAAGCATTCTTGAAGCTTTGGTAAATATCAAACTGACACAAGACGAGAGCTTTTTGGACCAGATCTCAAAAAATGGATCTTCCAACATTGAAGGAAGTGTAGTTGGAGATCAAGTATCCGGAATTGCACTCCAAGAAAAAAACAATACATTATCAGGGCACGTCTCGGGAATTGTGATTGGAGGCAGTTCTGGCTAAACTATTCAAATTCTTTTCTTTTTAATCAAACTTAACTTAACATTGGTTTTTGTAGGTGATCGAATTTATATTGGAAGCAAATGCAAATTAGTTTCGATAGGATAAATATAAAATCCTGTGGTGTACAAGAAGGGCAAATAATAAAAAGTTTTTTCAGAATGAATATTCAATTTTCTGTCGATGTTTATAATTAGACATTTGTCATTTTAAATGCCGTATTGTAATTGGCCTCATCATCGCCGGTTTTAGCATTACCAGCCCCGATGGGCGAGATTTCTTCTGCGCCCCCACAATGCAAAAAAGGAGGAGAAACTGAGTTTGAATACGCCTTTTACACCCGGGCTACAGGGCTACATATCAAACAGTGTGCTCTAAAATATCAGCAGATTTCAAACCCCGCCACTGTCACTTCCTTATTGGAATATATGCAAAATATATCCCCGGAATATTTTAGATTTCACTTTGAAACTTTGTCCCCCGAAAACTTCTCCAAAGACGCATCTCCTGTACCGACCAGAGATTTTTCTTAACTTAGGGGATTCCCCTTAACTGGCAACAGTGATCTCGAATGCCACTTTCACCGACATTGCTTCCCAGTTTCAAGTTAAGGGAGCTTCTTCGATTTTTTCTTGACGGTTTTCGTTTACCGGTAAGAGATGAGAAATGAAAATAAAGCCCCACAAAAACATGTAATCATTCGGAATCCCACCGAGCTTTTGAAATTTCTCACATGAGCTTTTTTCACGCAAAATTTACTACTGTGAAAGACAATTTCCCTTAACCAATAACAATTTATTCAACCACAATATAAGAGCATCTGGGACTTGGTTTTATAGCCGCGTGTATTTATTTAACTTGCAATCTTGATCCGGTTCATTTCGTAGATGACATTCCTTCCTCAATTTTACGGCGAACAATAAAAGAAAGTCATTTTCTATGCGTATTACGCATCTAATACCACAATGAAATTACGCTGTGTACGGAAGGAAACTTCCTTTTTATTTCCACATATACCTATGTACTTTCACACACACACAAGAACAAACATGCATAATACATATTGACGTAAGTCACCCCTTAAGAGCTGTAAGGACTCATTCTTTGTGAATGCAAAGCTAAAAGGAATGATAGAAGAATTTTTGATTGAATTGTTGCTTGATTGACATTTGACAGTCGAAATTGATTTGCGTAGCGCTTTAATCCACTTTCTGAAGTCTACCTCACAAGAAATTAATCCCTTGGGATTTCTCACTCTATAATTCTTTCCATTGAATCGAGCATATGGCTGTGGAATGATATTTTGATTTTCGGTAAGAGGGCTCTTTTGTCTAAGATTATTTGTTTCAAGCACTGTTGAGCTTTTCGAGTAGCTCTCGAGTACCGATTTCTTCCACTCAATTTTTTAAAGTCAAGTGTTGAAGATGGTTTCATTGAGTTCTCAGTTGAATCGTGGGCACAGTTTTAACGAGAAAAGTCATTTTCAAGAGTAACTTATCTTCAAAATTAACAGGAGAAAGTTCATGGACCTACTGTACATTGTATTTCCGAAGAATATTAAATAGAATCAATTTAAGATTTCTTCTATAGGGGATCTCTTTCTATGGGGCACAGGAGCGAAACATACTCATAGGGAAAAGCCAAGATTTTCACAAATTTTTCTGAAGCAAAATTTAGTCACGGGATACCCTTAAATCTTTTCAGCTGCTCCTGATTTACATCCACACAAATTGTAGGTTACTTTGGTCTCAGTTTTAAACTTTTTCCTCGAAAATATCATTTTCAAGTAATTCTTGCATTAGCCGACTTATAATATTTCCCAATTTAATGCACAATATTCCACATACATATTCGAATTATCCGGCCATGTTTTGGGGCATCACAAATCCCAGACGTAAGTAAACTTTACATAAAAAATGCTCGCCTTCTTCGCAAAATGCTAAGAATTGCTAAACGAAATTTCGCACGTTCTCCATAATTACGAGCAAACTACGTGACAAACATACCGAGTTAGAAGTTACTCGAAATGGATAAAATGCGACCAGATGAGTTGGTAAACGTTCGCAGGGGTTCCTCCCCCGTCACATTAAGCTATTTCATGGCGAAATTGCAACAAGGATGTCGTCGTCTAGCAGAGCCAAAAAGTAAATAAAGTTTTACGTCAAAATATGTTCGTTGAATGAACTTTTATCCGCATAACCGTAACGACCGCATCTCATAAACGATGTGGGTCAGAAGCGAAAAATTCATGTTTAAAAGCCAAAATTCGTCCTTCTTGATTCGTATTTTTCCATTTCTCGTATACGGCTGTCGGTCAGGTGGAGAGCGAATAAAAATCATTATAGCCTATGAAAATCGCAGCAAGAAAATTCTTTCTCAAGTTGTCTTTATGGACAAGAATTTTTTGTGATTTCGTGTACGATATTCGGGTATGGAATTAATGGCGAATGCTCATTTCATAAAGTTCATTATTATGGCATACTTTTGGGAACATTGACTCATAACTTTGGTACAAGGAAATATTGCAAGGAAAAAAAACAAAACAATACTATGAAATTCTTTATGAAATAAAATGATTTAAATTCTGTGGGGTAAGCCGTAATTTAATGTTACTTATTTTGAGGTAGCTTTACTTAGGACAAGGATCATAGAGACGACTAGAGAAGTGTAATCGATTAATATGAAAGTACTGAACCGATGGGACCCCTTTAATTATGTTAAAAGACCGTGGCAAATAGAGGAATTGATTTCAGAAATCTTTAGAAGTCTTCTTTTTCTAAGCGATTATTAATCCCGTTTACAGCGAGGCACGCTTTGCCGTCTTAAGGGGACCTTCTGGTCTAGAATTTTTTGAAAATTGATTTTTTTTTTATATATTTCGGAAGAATAGACTTTTAAGAATATTCTGGCAAAGTTTCGTGAAGATATTGTCAATATTTGTTTTGCTACAGCCTTTTTAGAAGGTGAAGACAGAAGGCAGCGCGCTTGATCAAAGCAACTTTGAACGCGTTTATCTCAAAACTACTTTTTTTGACCTGGTGTGAATGAAAACAAAAAAACCATCGAACCGATTTGTCTGGAATTTTTATATATTATTCATAACATCAATGGCTATGGCCCGAACTAGAATCGAATTTTTATTTCAAGAACTTCATATTTTTTCATCAAAAAAATGGTCAAAAAAAGGGGAGTTTTTGATGGTTGAAATAAAAAATTGCGCCATTTTGTCAATTTAAAAAAAAAATTTTTTATTCTAGTTCCTGCCATAGCCGCATTCATTCTGATTAATAACATATTTTTGTTTTTTTTTTTTCGATTACCAGAACTGCCAAAATCTTTCACACCACGGAGGTACTTTTTCAAAGAGGGTCCACTTCAACGCCTTTTTTAAAATATGTACCAAAAAAACAAAAAAAAATTACAACAACATTTTTTATTTTTTGTCAATAAAGAATATAATAAGCCTGCATACTTAGAAAATCTGTTTTTATTTGGCTTAATACAAAAAAAAAAATCATGAAAATACCCTAAATTTTCGTGCTCTAGACCAGAAGGTCCCCTTAATGATGCCAAGAAGTTGATTTTTTTTTTTTTCTTACAGCCGATCTGTCGCTGTCTGTATCACTCTAGTAGGAAGAGTGGGACCTACAGTTTAACGCCGACTTTAAACGGCATATAGCTTTTAAAGAAGGTTTTTTGTAGGCAAATTAAGGTTCAGCGGTGGACTTGCCAGGAACCACCGACTAGTGGGCGCCGTATTCGATAACACATACTTCTGGCTCGCAAGCATATACACTATCCCCTGAACCAACGGTAAATTTACTCTTTAGAGGGCCGAGAAAAATAAAGACATCAGGAAAATAAAATAGGATAAGAATAATTTACAAAATATTATTTTTGAATTTCTCATGAGATTTCAATCCGCTATATTCGTGTTCCCTTAACTATACCAGAGGGATAAATACAATGGGGTAAATATAAGAAGACCATTTTGATTTAGATTTAGCTTATTATGAGCTACTGAAATTGAATATTTTTCATAATTATTCCATATGACGGATCCATTCGAAAATTTCTTTCAGATTCTGACTTGATTGAATTTTTTTTTCGTTCCTCTCATTATCTGTTATCCTTCAGCATTAATGATTACTTTGTTTTTAATTACCTTCTGGGCGATTCCGCTATACACGATTTCCGATAATAAATTTTTATTTACGATAAACAGTATTTACTTTTCAAAATCTATGAATAAATGGGAAGTTATAACTTTATAAGTGAGGATAAGCCAATATAAGCAATGAAAATAAAAAATGTACCGAATCGCAAATATACATTGCATACTCTAAGGCTAAATTTGTCATTCTCATTGCTTATATTGGCTTTATCCCCTCACTTATAAGTTATAACTTCGCCATTTATTGGCAAAGATTTTGAAAAGTAATATACTGTTTTGTTGAGTAAGGACCCATCCTTTAATCAAAAACTGTTAAAAAAATTGTCTTTTTGGAATCTATTTTTAGATGCCGATAAATGAAAGAAACAAGTATTTGCCGTACAAAATTTTTTTTAGGTTTATAGGTCTACAGAATCTTAGTTTCCTTACCGATCTTAAAACTATGTAGAAAAGAGTCTTAGAGGCGTTAATTTTCTTTAGTTTGAGTGGTACTTCATTGAATTGGTCGATGCATGGCCGAGTTCTGCTCAAAAAATAGTACAAGTATCTCGAAAAAAACCTTTGTTTTTTTTTAATTAATATATAAAAAAAGGCTTCATTGAACATTCTTTTAAATTATTTTTTTCACTGTTTAGAAGGCCAAAGTCTGTGAAAAGTGCGTTAAGATCTCCTGAACGATATGGCTGTAAACTAGTGTAATATAATTATAACTAATAATAGTAATTACTTTCATACAGAACATTTATTCACCTGATCTAACATTCTCAGAAAGTTTTCGCATTAGAAATTGTAAGAATGGAAATCAAAAATTAAACATAAGGGGATTAATCGATTTATTAAGAGTATAGTGAATGCCAGGTTAAAATACAACGATAACTTAAATTGGTCTGAAATCAAAATCGCGGGTGCAACTTTTTGTCATTTAACCTTTTTGTGCGATTTACTACATATTTTAATATGCCCTGACTAATGATATAAGCTAAAAGCCATCGTCAACAGATGTCCTATGAATTTTTAATGATTTAGCTCGCAGTCTCTCTAAGGACATCTTCTTTAAATATGTGGCATAAATACCTAGAAAATTAATGAAAAGATATCCATGTTGGATGAACAATGGGAGGGCTGAAACATATACCAAGCATTCAATCAAAACATTTCTTCCAATTTGAAGAGACTCGTAGGATTTCTGTGGTGCGCACCTCACGGTCTCATTTTAAATGCAAATTAGTTTTGAAGTCGCCAAAAAGCCCCACTAATACAGAAAGTGATTGGAGTGATGACGACTTGGAGCCTCTTACAAATCTCAAAACACGAAAAGAAACTCTACATCCTGATATATCTGTGCCTTTAGTTTCGGATCATAGCAAATCTTTATTACCCCTTAAAAAGAGATGGAGCGTTTTCGGTTTTAACAGTGATTCAGATATTGAATTTATAAATGACGAAACTCCATCAACGTCTTTTCAAGCTTCAGAATAATGACGATGAGCATGTCCTGAAACTCCTACTGTCCAAATTTCTGTTTTAAAAAGATATTTTTGCGATGGTTTGTATGTCCCCGTACAATTGCTCTGCAAAACCGGCAAAAAAAAAGACTGGTTGCACCCGCGATTAATATAAAAATGATTAACTCTTTGTTTATATTTCTCTTGTTAACACTTTTCATTTCCTGTAGTTTTTTAAATATACATCTAACAAAATATTAAGGCATAACACATAAAATGTATCACAATTAACAGATTTCTGCGTTTTTTGTCTCTGATTTAATACAACACTTTAATAGTATTATTTTGAAATACTTGTGACCTAATATGCAATGAAAATATTAAGATGTAGCCTTTTGAAGACTATTTTTATTAAAAATGTTTTTTATTTAGTTACATGAAACAAAAACATACGTGTAAATGTTGCACCCGCGATAATGGAATCGCCCTTCTATACTTAATACTTCGTAAATTTACTTAATGCTTAATAATATTAGTAAATTAAACTTGTAATAATCCATGAATCAATTTAATGAAAATTGTCCATTTTATCTTACAAGGATAACGCTAAATCATATTGGTACAAGGAAATATTGCTAGGAAAAAAGAAAAAAAACAATACTATGAAATTCTTTATGAAATAAAATGATTTAAATTCTGTGGGGTAAGTCCGTATTTTAATGTTACTGAATGTGAGGTAGCTTTACTTAGGACAAGGATCATAGACACGACTAGAGCAGTGTAATCGATTAATATGAAAGTACTGAACCGACCGAACTTGGGACCTCTTTAATTATGTTAAAAGACCCTGGCAAATAGAGGAATTTATTTCAGAAATCTTTAGAAGTTTTCTTTTTCTTAGCGATTATTTATCCCGTTTACAACGGGGTACGCTTTGCCGTCTTAATGGTGCCAAGAAGTTGTTTTTTTTTCTTACAGCCGACCTGTCGCTGTCTGTATCACTCTAGTAGGAAGAGTGGTACCTACAGTTTAACGCCGACTTTAAACGGCATATAGCTTTCAAAGAAGGTTTTTTGTAGGCAAATTAAGGTTCAGCGGTGGACTTGCCAGGAACCACCGACTAGTTGGCGCCGTATTCGATAACACATACTTCTGGCTCGCAAGCATATACACTATCCCCTGAACCAACGGTAAATTTACTCTTTAGAAGGCCGAGAAAAATAAAGACATCAGGAAAATAAAATATGATAAGAATAATTTACAAAATATTATTTTTGAATTTCTCATGAGATTTCAATCCGCTATATTCGTGTTCCCTTAACTATACCAGAGGGATAAATACAATGGGATAAATATAAGAAGACCATTTTGATTTAGATTTAGCTTATTATGAGCTACTGAAATTGAATATTTTTCATAATTATTCCATATGACGGATCCATTCGAAAATTTCTTTCAGATTCTGACTTGATTGAATTTTTTTTTCGATCCTCTCATTATCTGTTATCCTTCAGAATTAATGATTACTTTGTTTTTAATTACCTTCTGGGCGATTCCGCTATACACGATTTCCGATAATAATTTTTTATTTACAAAACAGTATATTACTTTTCAAAATCTATGAATAAATGGCGAAGTTATAACTTTATAAGTGAGGGGATAAAGCCAATATAAGCAATGAAAATAAAAAATGTAAACCGAATCGCAAATATACATTGCATACTCTAAGGCTAAATTTGTCATTCTCATTGCTTATATTGGCTTTATCCCCTCACTTATAAAGTTATAACTTCGCCATTTATTCAAAGATTTTGAAAAGTAATATACTGTTTTGTTGAGTAAGGACCCACCTTTAAATCAAAAATGTTAAAAAAAATTGTCTTTTTGGAATCTATTTTTTAGATGCCGATAAATGAAAAAGAAACAAGTATTTTTGGTACAAAAATATTTTTTTTTTAGGTTTATAGGTCTACAGAATCTTAGTTTCCTTACCAATCTTAAAACTATGTAGAAAAGAGTCTTAGAGGCGTTAATTTTCTTTAGTTTGAGTGGTACTTCATTTGAATTGGTCGATGCATGGCCGAGTTCTGCTCAAAAAATATACAATATCTCCGAAAAAAACCTTTGTTTTTTTTTAAATTAATATTATATATAAAAAAAGGCTTCATGAACATTTTTTTAAATTATTTTTTTCATGTTTAGAAGGCCAAAGTCTATGGGAAAAGTGCGTTAAGATCTCCTGAACAATATGGCTGTAAACTAGTGTAATTATAATTATAATAAATAATAGTAATTACTTTCATACAGAACATTTATTCACCCCTATTCTGAATAATATTTCACGAGAAATTTTCCGCCAATTTCAATAGAAATTTGTATTGAAACTGGCGGAACAGTTCACGTGAAATATTATTCAGAATGGGGGCGATTTGATAGACAATTATAATTAAGAGTTCATCATTAGGCAAAGTTGCATTTAGACAAGACCAAGTACACATTGAGTCTACATTAAAGGCAAGTTATCACAATTAAATGGATGTGTTCGCTTCAATTTGTTTAGGTAATGAAAATTTTACTTGATGTAAAATCTTTTAAAAATAAATTTTCTCTAAAATTGAATTGAGTTGTGTTCAAGCAAGACTATTCCAAGAAAATTCCAAACTGAAGTTCTTTAAGAATATCTACCTTTTCATTTAAATACTCTTCTGTTTGTATAATATATATTACCCCTAGAATACATTAACTGAAAAATTGTTATCATAATCAATGTGTGCTTTTGATAATCCCTTCGGACATATACCTATATTAAAAATTGAAACATCAATTTGGTGAGTAAGTATCTCTACAAATAACTGATTATGATAAGCTATTATCGTAAATACAAAGTCCCTTTTCGCAAAAACCCACAATCTGTTGCGCACAGTAGCCACCAGTCAATCAACAGACTTCTAATGCATAGTATTATGAAATAATTATGTGTGAATGTATATGGCATGTACATACATTATGACGAATGGACAGATAGACATGGCGCTCACGGCGCTCATGGTGCGTCAAATTTAAGCTCCTTTTATCTTTCATGAAATGTGCACCAAGCAATCGTACAGACAGCAAAGTCTCTATATTCGAAAGCAGACAACAAAACCAACAAACACACCCAAAGAAATTATCCCAATGGATCCATATTTCTCGAACTGTGTATAGAAAATTAAATTCAATTGTGCGACAAGTTAATCCGATTCCTCATTTCAAATATGAGGAGAAAATATTTTCGCTTCATCCATTCAGGATTAAAAGCTTCGCTTACGGCTTTGTATTTATCTATGTATACATACATACATGTGAGTGGAAGGTTAAGTCGAGAGCGTTAATAATGAGTTTCAAATGAAGCAAACAAATTGTAAGGGTGTAGGGCGGGAAGAACGTATAATTTGTAACGCAATGAGATTGGAGAATGAATGGAATGAATGGAAGAAAAAAAAACGGGAGGGCATTTGCCTACATTTGTTGTTCTTGTTGTTTTTTCGTGTGTGTGATTGTAAGGCAGTTCAAGGAAAAATTATTTGAACTCTATTTGGGAGCAAGTCATCATGTGAAGTCCTTAAAAAACGAAATAATTTTCCATTTGTTTTTGCACAGCACGCCATCGTGCATCGCTGTTACTTGAAGCGAAAATTGGAAATATACACCCCTCACATCACCGCACCATCGAAGAATCGAAGCATCGAAGTTCAAATATCCAGTGCCAATCCCAGTGCCATCAGTTTGAGTCCGCGTAAAAATCATTTCCCACAAGTAAAACAAGTTTGAATGCGATTACAAAAACGTGCTTGAAACACGTTCGCAACCACACTTCCATTGGTAATTAAGCTGTTGAGAGACACGCTGTAATGATGAGAGGTTATTATATGGCACTGACGGAAACGGATTTTCCATCATACACTTGGCAACACTCATCAAAAGCGTCGGATTATACAGCACACCTTGTGCCAGTGGCTTTAGCATACTTTTAGGTTATCGTTTCTGTTTGGGTAATTTTCAATCATTTCCTTGTAGCATGAATCTGTGAAGGGGAGGCGAGAAAGAAGGGCCACGGGGTTTTCACCTTCAACCAAAAGTAACAGAAATTTATGTTTATAAATTAAGTTGAGAAGATATGATTTTTGTATTAAATTTCATTAGAATATCTTTTTAGTGTGGGAAAAGTTTGGAAGGAAGGTTTCTCAATATGGGCCTGGTTTAATGTGTTATGTTTTAAGTGAAATTTTCGACCTTTCAATTAAATTAAGGAAGTGCAACTTTCACTAAACTCCCTTACGGACAAATAAAATATAAAATTTTAAGGATGTTATAGTCATTCGAAACTGACAATACAAAACCGGGGACACAAAAACGCTTTACTTTATTTGCCTGCATATTTTTTTGTAAGGCCCCCAAGACGACGACTTTAAGGACAAAGTGTTCCGAAGATTGTCATAGCCATAGAATTTTTTGGGAGGCCTGAATAGAAGCTCAAAATTCAAATTTCATAACAGATCCTAGTACCGGTAGTACCTTTAAAAATGGTCCCATCAAGTCAACTATTATAGAAGATGTCTATGACTATAAATGAAGTCCATACTTTAGTTCAAGCCACATTTGAATGTCAGGTGTAAGAGAAAATATTCAAAAAACTCTCTTTTGCCACGCCCATTTTTCCCATTTTTTGGAATTCTATTTATTGCCTTTAAATATGCTTAAACATCAAATTTCATCAAAATATTTTAAGAAATTCAGTTTGATTATTTTTGTAATAGACCCTTGTACTGGAAAGTACCCCTAAAAATGGTCGTATTCTTGAACTTACATATACTAATGTCCCTGCATACACATATACGCATACAGAATTTCATCAGGTTTGCTCGACTCCTTCGATAAAAAAAACTGTATAGACAGACACACATACAGAAAGACAGACAGACAGACCAGATACAAAAAGATAGAGAGACACACATACAGACATCCAGACAGACGATCAGCCAGACGAACACGGCTTAATCGAATCGGCTGGTGACGCATTTCGGTTGGTACACATTTTTAATGGTCTATCTCGACTGGTTCTTAGTGCTACATATGAACGCACAAACACAATACACGCTCGACACAGAGTATTTCGGGTATAAAAAAAAAACATTCGAAACGCCTGAAAACCGACAACAGTATTTTCAGCTTTTCGGAAATTTTTTTGTTTCTTTTTTCACTCCGCAGAAAAATTTGCATAATTACTTTTGTACTTTCGCTTCACCTTTTTTTCCTTTCGTTTCAAAACACATTGCCCGGTATTACAACACAACCCACTCGTAGGTCTTCTACGTAGAACTTATGCCAAAAAATTTTTGTTTTATTTTATTTGTTTAAAAGCAGAAGGAATCGTTCCCAGGTGATAGAGCGCATACGCTTCATCCCTTTTCAATGATTCCTTCCGCATCGGTTTAAAAAGGCAATGCTGTGATTTGCCCGAACAATGTTGAAAGGAGCTAAATCGGATTTGTGGATTGGATTCCATACGGGCTGACGGCTCGACTCGACTGACAAAAAAATTGGATTACAATTGAAATGTAATTATGCAACAGAATCCTGTCGACTTCAAGTGGAGCTTGGCCTTTTTGGCAAATGCGGCAAATGAGGCAAAAGCGTCTAGCAGAGATGAGTTGCCACCAAGTGAAAGTTTTTCTTTGTGATTTCGGTTTTGTCTGTGCGGATTGAAGTGCAACTCATTTGCATACTCGAAGCATTGAGGCGGTAATGCGAGAAAGGAGTTGGAAGGCGTTGAGTTTTCTGTATTTTATTGCGAGAAAATTCTGTTTATGGCATTAATTAAAACGAATTTGATTAAGAAAGTGTTTGGAAGGCGGCAGTCGGCTGGTGATGATCATGATGAAGATGAAGATGAAAGAGAAATTCCATTTAATCAAAATAAATTGTCAAATGCAGAAAATTTAAAGATGTATACATACGCCTAAATTTATGCTAACAATTTTCATTGAATCCGTTCCGTCAATCTTATCCACGCTTAGAATACATATGAGATTTATTCATACCTCAAATGTATAAAAAATTAACCTAAAAATCGCAAACATAACACCATCTGGCCACATTAAAGCGCCCTAACTTTTAGATCAAACAAAAAAAAAAAAAAACAAACAAAACAGAACGGAAGAAAAAAATGGTTCCACTTATGACGCTCGAATTAGTTTTAATTGCTTATATACACACACACACAACCGTCATATGCTATGTAGCTCTAGAAAAGCTGAGATTTTTCTATGTCTCTACTTCACCAAGTACACGTATGAGCATGTTTTTCTCGCTTTTTCTTTCCCCATGTTTTGTAACAATTTCCAGAAGACGGTTAAGCCAAGCAACAGCTGCGAAAAAGTTGTTTTATTCAACATTTTTCAAAGTTTCGCCTCAAGAAGTAAACAAATGATTTGACTTTTAATACACTGAGAGAAAAGATGCTCGATGAAAATATATTAAATATATTTAAACAAATGAAATATATTAAAAAATTCATTTACATTTTAAACAATAGAAAATATTTCAAATCCGTCCCTAAAAGTATGCACCTAAATATTTTGATTTTTTTCGATAGTGAGATGTGTTCTCAAGCAAATCGGTCCGTCCATTTAAATACATTTTCATTAAGGCTTTTATGAGTTGTGCGGATATTCATAAAATCCATTGAAAAAAGCTGAAAATTGCATAAATCGAATTATAAAAATTTTACTGCATAATTTTAGGTGTTGATTTTAAATCCTTTTCATAAATCTCACACTGCCTACACGGACGATCTGCCTTAAGAGAAGAAAATGTAAAAAAAAAAAAATCAATAGCAATCGAATTGTCCACAATTGATCCACACTGCAGGATGATGCTACCTTCCCCACGGAAGCTATCATCTTGAAACGTTTAATTTGTGTATTAACACTTCATTATAAGTATTGAATATTTGATATAAAACATTTTTATGTGTTCGGCTGTTAACCAAAGCAATAAAAAATGAGCTCTCCGACTGACATTTAACCCACATAAAGCCGCTTTAACACACCAATGTCAATGAGTGTCTAAGGTCTGATGATGTCACAACATTTTGGCTTAATTTTAAAGTAAACGCACGCCCCGTCAATGTTTGACAGACAAGAAAAGTACACACACACACAAACACACGCACACACACAAACATCTTCGGAGAGTAACTAACAAGTTTGTTAAACGAAAAGTTCGTTATGCGCCGGCTGTAAGGCCTAAAAACGAATTTATACCGGCATGGAAACACAGAAAAATATGCCCAACACTGCGCACGAGTATGTGTGACGCGTTGCATATGCCGAACACGTATTTGCGCTATAATTATTTCGTACGTGAGCAGAAGTCAAGATGAAAGACGAAAGTCGAAAAAGTTGTTTCCAACGCAGCCTCCCCGGAAAACAAAAAATTAGCAAAAACAAAAAACAAAAGAAGGAAGAAAAAGCGTGCTCGAAAGAAAGTCAACACATGTGAAAACATGTCAAGAGTGGATGCAATATTGTTCGGGAGCGAAAAAAAAAAATCGGAAAAACAAAAATAAAAGAAAGAAGAAATTTCCACCAAAAAAAATTGGCAAAACTTTAATATTTTGAAAAGACTACACAAAAGCAGCTGAAGGAAAACCATCTGACGCCTGCCGCACCTATCAAAAGGAGTTCAATTAAGGATTTTTTTTTCTTTTTGCTGACATTTCAAATCACGTGAATTTCCGCAAGGGAAAAATTGAGCTATTACCACCTCTTCTTTCAATTCCTTAAAGATCTTTAATACGCACAATACTCTTTTATTTTCATGCCCATCACGTCCGATTTAATGCACCCCTTCACCATATTCATGAGTCATGAGTCATGGCAATAGTACGAATCCTTGATAAGTGTGGCGGCCATTTTAATTAAAAATGTTGACAAAAAAAAGCCGTAGAAGAAAACCAAAATGGCTAAAGGATAAACGTCCGTGTACTACAAAAAAAAACTTCTCTCAATGAAACTCGCATAAAATAAATAATTTTTGATTAACTGTGCCTTTCATCCCGACTTAATATATCCATGAATGGACTGACTAGAGAAAGCCCAGGATGTACAATATATATACTTATATATATATATGTCTGTATTAAAATGGCTTCCCATAATTAAGTTGTGCAATCGTAATAGCAAGAACGCGTCATGAAAAAGTCCCTTTTTCACGTTAGCTATCTAGCTGTGTAGAAAAAAATACTAGAAAAAAAATACAAAAAAAAAAAAAAAATTAAAAAAAAGGAAGAAGGACTGCAAGCCAGAAAAGAACACGTAGTGAAGTGTATTCGTGCGTTTGTGTTTTTCTATCAAAACTCAAGCCTCATACACCTGTGCAAACTTGACCAGAACTTGCAACAATACCCGCTTAAATCATGTCCTATTGTCGGTATGTTTTTGGGGATTTTTGGTCCTTCATCCGTTCGTTCGTTTGTTCGTTCGTTTGGACTGTGTGCGTGCGTGCGTGTGTACGTGTGTGCGAACATTATAGCTTATTATACGTGTAAGGTACAATAAATGTCAAATTGAAATTGACATGCTGTGACAGACATCAGACGATGAGATGTGGGCACGTACCAGACTGGCATACGAACGATAATGCTCGGCGGTTGGGAGATTATATGATGAAATCGTTGAAAATTATGTGGTCAAACTGAGTTGGGTAAAACGCGAATTTCAGACATTTACAGCATGAGTGACAGAGCAATTTTTTAAAGGATTTTTTTTTATTTCAGATGGGGCAAAACGACGCTTTAAGAGAGGCTTTTTAAATGTTAATTAAATTACTTTAAATTTTTAAGTTAAAAATTTTATAAAAAGTAGCAACCAACGATAATTGAGGGAAGAAAATTCTTCGAAAACTGTTAGAATTCTAATAATTTTTGTCTCTTAACCCTTTATTGAAAGACATGGGACAAATTTGTCGCCACATAATATTAAGATTTATGGGATTTTACAAGAATCTAAAATGCTATATTTTGCTATAAATTGTTAAACTACGTCTCTAGACGGACTTTTTTTTGAAAAAATTACCACCAAAAAGAAACTAATAATAATTATTTTAGATTCATGTTTTTCTACCCAAAATTGGTCCTATCTGAACTTTTCATTGAAAAAAAAAAATTGTGGCATTAGAGGGTTAAAGGGTTAAAATACTATCATGCAAAAAGAAATAAGCTAAGATTACAGAAAATCTAGGTTATTGCCAGGAAAATTGACTTGTGCTCAATAAACTTAGCATACTTTCAGGAAGTCAAATTAACTTGATGATTAGGGCATTAGCAAATATGCTTATCAATTATTTAGAATACTTCCGGCAGTGAAATATTTGTCTATTCGTGTTAACATGTCCAATTAAATAAGTCTTGAGCAAGGCATTCGGGAGTTTTGTGGATCTCTTTAAAGCTGTAAAACAGTTTTGGATTAATATACCTATGTATATAGTTTTTTTTTTAATATTCAAATGCATACCTTTTGGTGTTGAATTATCATATTTGCTGTTGCCCTAATCATCATGGTCATAACTTCGTAACTCGCAACTTATTAGGCTTCTTGGCAAGGCCTAAGGAATTCGTATTTTCAAATATTCTTATACTTGAAAAAAAAAAACGATAAACCACATGAGAATTATAGAAAAGCTCTTAGCTCCCAAACCTAAGAAACGAAACATCCTTCGACTTGTAATTACTAAAGCAACAATCGTTTCTTAGAAGCTCCATGATTTCAAGGATCTACTACTATGGATTGAATTGGATTTTGTCATTTAAAAATTTCAAAGAGTATACACTCAAGTCAATTGACTCCTTCCTCGCCCCCCCAACGCTCATTTGAACCGGAAAGCGCGAATTTACATAACTGATTTGGTGCTTGTTTGGAAGAGAATACAAGTCCCCAGCGCGTATAATAAGTGTCGCGTCAGACTCATTGTTCGGGGTTGTTTATACAATGGTTGATGTGGCTGTGGCTGTTGCTTTTCCTTTTGGTAGTCATTGTTGTGTTGGTGTATTTGTCTGGCACGTGTCATTCATGATTTTCGAAAAGTTTTTCAACATTTGCCGCAAAATGCGTTTTTACCAATTTTCTCGTTTTTGTGTGTCAGTCGCCCTCATTCCCCGAATCGTGCATTCCACGGAAAAGACGAAACAACTACAGCCATAGCTAATGCCTTGACTTCATCTTCCAATGAGATTTTCTTTACGAGTTCTTACAGCCGAGACTCATGACGCATCCTTTACACAATCAATGCGTACACATACACACATACATATCAAAATCCACTTCAGATTATATCTTTCGATGGAAATTATAGTGAAATGACGAAGATAAGGACGACGCAGAGAGCGTACCGAGAGTACGTGGCGCACTTGAATGACAGAGGGAAATGAAGAAGAAGAAGACTGACTGTAAGAAGGAGTGTTCCCTTTAAATGGGTGGCGTGAGTTCGTCGTTCTTGTGTTTATTGTCGCGCTTTTGTATAGCCTGACAATAAATAAATTTACCATAAAGCCAGAACAGAAGAGCACAGAACAGAACAGCACAGCACAGAGCAGAGCAGCAGAAGCGCTCATCGAATGATATTATTGACTTAGAAGTGGGGAAATATCAATAGATTCCCAATTTACAAGCCATGAATATGTGACGATGCACATGCTGCCTGCGCTTACAGTTCGATGTGGCTTTTGTCCGTATTGAATTTCCTTAAACTCATCGGCTGACGTGACTGACGAGACGATCGAGAAAAAAAAATAAAAATAAAAGGCGGAAGGAAGGAAATTTTAACTCAACGAAGTGAATTGATATCCTTGAATTGACAAGTGTATGCCATGCAAAATAGAATCCATTTAGTGCTTTTCATAGCTGAAAGCGTTCCTGTACAGAGTCGAACAAAAGGACACGAAAATGGAGACAAAAGGAATTCGCGTTAGCAAAGCCAATTGAGCACAATTTCAACTATGACATTTGTTTATTTATGCGCAACTTCTTTTAAGAATGATTTATTTTTTTTTTTTTTTTTGTAATTCAGGACAATAAAAAGGAGGTAGAAATTTTTTAATATTCAAAACGACAAAATTTTTCAAACGAAGCTCTTGAAAAAATGAATATTAAAAAGCGAGGAAAAGAAAAATATTTGCAATTCTTTGTCTTATAGTAAAAGAAGATGAAAAAAATGATAAAGAAAATAGAAAATTGGAAATTTTCTTAACACCCCTATTATGATTGTCGACTACTGATAGAGAATCGAAAAAGTTCTATCGTCGACTAAAATTTTTCATTTTCTAGTATGTGGAAAATTATAAATTTTTGTCGAAGATAGAACTTTTTCGATTCTCAATCATTAGTCGACAATCATAATAGGGCTGTAAATCTTTTTTTTTTCACCTCAATAAAGAGCTTTTTTCCAATAGTCTCAACGCTAACTTTGAGCTCTTAGAAAAACTTTTTTCAATGACGAAAATTGTACGACATCACCTAAAATTTTTAATTTGAGAAAAAGATACGGAAAAATTTTTGATTTCGGCTGCTTTCTCAATATTAAACGTTTCCAAATTACACTTGAATTATACTCAAATGAGCTACAAAACGCTGATGAGTCACGAGCAAATGTTCATATGTCTCAATCGTGTAAGTCTATCTATTTAAGCTTAAATAGTTTTCAAATCGATATTAAACAGGCATGTGCTAAAATCCGAAAACTGACGGCATCAGAATTTTAATCAACTGAAATTTCATATACTTCCATATACATATGTATCTCATAGACAAGCGGATAAAATAAGGCTCTGTGAAATTAAGAACCAATAGCAGTTCCGATCCAAAATCAAAACCAACAAAATCTGTAAATTCGGTATGAAATTTTGGTCGATTTTAATTCCGATTCCGTCAGCTTTTGGATTCTATCACATACCTGAATATGTTAATAATTCAGATCAATTGAAATGCAAATAGGTTATCGTATTACCTATTCCAGACCATTGTTTGACTTATCGAACGTCCTCTTTTTGCAAAAGCTTTTATAGAGATACTTTTTTTGGCTTCAAATTTTAACTTAGCTTGCTCTGGCACAGCAATTTTTGATGAATCAAAACCATACTGTATGCAGCACCGTCTAAAATGGGTCAGGTTCTATTGAATTAAAATAAAAAATTCAATTATATATCTCAGTAAGAGTAAATACGTTAGTTCCAGCGCTTAAAAGATCTGCATTGCCCACTGCCTTATGCTATAGAAAATATTTTTGAAGAAAAAACTTACAAAGTGCCCGCGAAAACGAACTAATTTGAGGCCATTGAAAGCTTAGTCAGGTATGTATGTCCTCAGCTAGGACATTCAAGCAATAAAGTCCCCTCTCTTTGCTACTCTGTTCGATTTAACAGAATTTTATTCCAATTAAATTTCTATTTCACTTAGCAGCGAAAACATTCTAGACGACTTTGGAACTCTACATTAAGATGGACACAACATGCGAAAAAAAATTCAAAACATACAAACGTTTTTCCACTAAAAGTAAAGAAGAAATTGGCATATTTTGGCTGACACACCCGCATACATGAATGCCTTCCCGCGCACATGTTCCCGCAATATTCATGTGTCACACAGAAAAACAGAAAAAACCCCAACAAAACCAATTGAAATTCAACAATAATTTCCTTCTGTGCATTCGTGTGTCAATCTGTCTCTCTACGTTTAATAATTTCCCCTCTTCCATCTCAATTTTCCTTTCTTTGCTTTTCATTTCGTTCGAAACAGTGCTGCCCAACACGACCGTTTGCACAATTTTTCTCATTTTTCACATGTATATATACCTACTTGAGCGAGTCAAATGCACTGAAAAATATATTGAAATGAAATTTATCATGTCTTCTCATGTTTCTTTTGCCTTTTGTTAGTTGGATGTATTCAGCAGACTCAACTGGTGGGCAACTGTTGTGTAAAATTCGGCTCAACGGTGTGCTACCAACTGAGCTTTCGCAACATATTGATTGAAAATACGAGGCTGTGAAAGCTCAGTTGGTAGCGCACCGTTCAGCCGGGTTTTAATCAACAGTTGCACAACAGTTGATTATATGAAAGAGTATTACGGTGGGCAGCACTGGTTCAAATGCAAATACGGAATACCTGAAAATGCATTTGCTTGGATTTCAGTGACGAAACGAATTCCGTTTATCAGTTCTGAGCCCTTGACAAGTCAAATCCAATGCATTACACACAGTGCCACACAATGCAAAATGAAATAAATGTAATATGAAATAAAATAAATAAAATAAAATAAAATAAAATAGAATAAAATAAGACAAAACGAAGAGAAACTCGAACGGAAAAGAAATATTATAATAAAATAAAATATTTACACAAATGCAATTTAGGGCAACAGACGACAGACACTCGCTCAATGACGCCACCGCAACTGCACATAACCGCACAAACAAAATAAATTCTACATGGCAAAGTACCGCAATGCTCCGGCCCGTGTAACTCCAATGATATTGCTATTGCTATTGCTATTTCAATTTCAATTTCCACCGTTTACTTGTGTCTCTTTCGCTGCATTTCTAGTCACGTATGTTTGTGTTTACAAAGGAAAACAATTTAAGAAAAATACAAATTCAAAAGTATACTTTGAGGCGTTGTGGTGTCATCATGTTGCAAATGTTTCGCTTGTGACTGAGAAACGAAGATCGTTGTTGTGGCTTTGCAAATGTGCTCCTCCCGCTCAACTGACGAGTCCATATGGCAGCATTTGCGGTGGCAAACGGAGTCGCACATATTAATGTGCACATGTGCGTTTGTTTGTGCGGATATGTGTGAACACCTAGCAATATGCAAGGTGCATGCATACAAATTATTCTATTATATTCAACAATTATGCGAGTGCTCGTCTCATCAACGATCTGACTATGAGAAAATAGAGAAAATGGAAAATTGAAAATTGAAAATTCTTAGACTGACAGAATTCTGCGCACAAAGCGATTTAAACGTTAAAATGTGGCCTCATTAAAATTCAAATGATTTTGCAAATAAGAAAATTTATACAGCATAGTTTCAGGCGCTTTATCGAATATCGAATATCGATGCAAAGACTTCATTTTGAATCATTAAATTGATTCTCCCTAAGAATAAATCAGCTTTGTGGCGTTCAACTGAATTTAATATTAAATTAAATTAAATAAAATACGATAGAAGAAAACAACAAAAAATTCATTAATTCAATTTCATCAAATAAATTGTTATGAATCCAATTTTTGACTAGGAAAAAACTTTTTAAATGCCAAAAAAAAATCTTCTTAAAAGACTTTATATGAAATTATTATTTTACCATCAGTTTTAATCTTTTCTCCATCTCGTTTCTACCCAGACAAGGATAACAACCTTTTTTATAGAAAGCAAAATAAGCAGAGGTGTTTAAGCTTGTTTTCCCACCCGAGGGTATTTGTTAGCAATTCTCCTTTTTTTCTTGCCCCCTTTTCAAAGAACATTTCAAACCAGAGCCCAAAGTATTGAAGCGTTAAAAGTTATTTTTTAATCTTTGCTCATTTTTTTTCTTCCCTCAACTTTTTTTTTAGTTTCAAAAAAAGGTATCGAAAGAATACATAAGAAATATGGCTTTGGGTTATTTAAAAAAATAAAAAATTGGGAAAATAAATGAGTTTGACCGTAAAAATATTCCTTAAAATTACAACAGTGAAGCCAGCTACATCAAGAATTATGCTCCCCAGCCCATCCCTCTTCCGCGTTTATATTCATTGGCGTCTTATTTAACCCCTTTGATACCTTTTTAAACATTCACAAAGCATCTCGCTGAACGTTGAACCCCAAAAACCTGGCTGGAAAATTCATTTTCGCCACCTTATTGCTCGAAAATTCCATTAAATATATTATATTTCATATTTAATTGCAGCTTTAATACGTCTTTCTTATGCTGCCATCTCGCTCGCTCTTCGCTCTTTATAATTTGTAACGCCTACTCAAATACCTGCTGCACTTAACAACAGAATAAATCGAAAGCATTAATAAAATTAAGTATGCTTCGCAGAGAAGCGTGAAGAGGGTGCTCAAGAAGTGTAAGAAGATCGCATACTTGTACGTAAAGGTAAAAGGCGTACAAGCAAAAGAGCTGGTTTGATGTTGAAAATTGGCAATTAGGAAATTTTAATCCATTCATGCAAGATTGGAGCATTCACAAAATTTACAAAATATTTCAAGGCAGACTGCTCTTCGCTTAGAATGGGGTGCAAGGAAATAAGCTTTTGTTAAATTAATTATATGCTTTAAAATGTTTATCAGTATTTCCTAGCAATTTAGAACGTTTCGATAGCGTCAATGAAAACATCAAGCAGACATTTATCCCCTTCACGCATTTATCATTTTTTCCTCTCATCGAGGAAAAGAACAAAATTTAAGACATTGATGGAAATTTTGAAGATGAACGTGTAAAGTGGAAAAAGAAACACCAACACCATTCTGAATGCGAAAATATTTCCTTTTCATTTAACTTGTCAAAAAAATAATTTAAAAAAAACATCTGAAATGCTTCGCATGCAGAAATTCCTCTCAATGCTTTTCGAAAGAATTTTGACAAAATTTTGATGCCAAGTACTTTTGAAAATTTCGAAAATCTTTTGAAGAATTTAAAGAAAATAAAAGCAAGAAAAATAAGCTTCAAATTAAAATATCCTTCGAGTAAGATGTAAATATGAAAACTTTATTCAACTCTTTCTGCCTTCGAGTCTTGTTTCATATTTCTTGAACGGATTCCGCCAAGTTTCCTTGGGCTTTATTGGGCTAAAGTATACGAAAGGAACTACAGATGGAGGGGCAGAGACGTAGAGAGAAAGAATTTGCCACAGGAATTTTCTAAACTTAGCAAATCCTGAGGTCATGTGAGCAAGTAAAGTTTAATTTCAAAGTGGAATTTTCAAAGTTTAAATGGAAAATTACTAAGTCCGGCAGGGCTCGTACACATTCGCAATTTTCATTCTAAACGAAGAGAGTCGAAATGGAAATGTTCCTGCATCACAGGAACACACAAAATATCTTAAAATATTATCTTCAAGTACATTTCTTGTCAACTCTTATGAAATATATAAAGGTAAATATGTTAAAAAGAAATAAAGGGAATATATAAATAAAAACATTTGAACATACCATAGCCTTAGAGAAGCTCTCAATAGAGCGACTCATTGCACACAGTGGTTCTTCTAAACAAATGATTTGGCGTCGTAAAAATCCTTTTCCATTAAGCCTTGTGTTTTTTTAGTCCCAAAAGGAAGACGTCGAGAAGATCAGTTAAAAAAAACAACGTTAAACGCGGAAGCAACATCTTCGATATGATGACATCCGCTTACCCACGAATTCGCAGTAATCTGAAAGGTAACGATTTGAATGAAAATCAAAAATGAGGTAAAAAATCAATTGGGTTAATTGAATTGGCATTTCATGTGAATTGCTTTCTATGCTGAATTTATACTCGTGTGACATCCCGTTTGCGCGCACGGAACGCACGGCGAAAAAAAAAACGCTCCCACACATATTTAGATTAAGAGAGACAGTGCAAGCAAACACGTGAGAGTGACGGAGACTCTCATGTGCATATAGTACTATAGATGGCACTTGGCAAAAAACGTGTGTGTTGAATTGAAGTAGGCCCCCTGTGCATGCATTCTTATGGAAAAATCAAAAACGTAGCACGCCCCCTGAAAATTCCGGTTCCGGTCTAACAAATATTTTATAATCTTGTAACATGAACTAAAATATCTGTTAAAAATCAGTTATATATAAGTGTTAATCAATGGTTTTTCATAAGAACTAAATTTATTTTTCAGCAAAATATGTTATTTTTATAAAATCAAAAATAATTAGATAAAATTTTGCTCATATTATTGAGGAACGATAAAGCAGAGTACTCATGTGTCGAATATGACCGATTCTCAAAAAGTTTGAATTCCACCACTTCTGTGGTTGATATGAAATATTCAGTGATATCATAACTAAAATTGCTCGATACATAATTAGTGGCTCAAGTACTTATTACATATCATGATGAATAGAATGCATAAACTATATATTTTTGAATCTCTTCAGAATGAAAAGGGTACAGAATTGCATAAACTATCATAAAAAACTTAAAAAGTTGTACATTAAAACGAAAACATTAAAAAATTTCAACGCAAGTATGTTTAGTTACAAAATTGAGTGAATACTCCAAAAATTATAGCATCACTAGTTCACCACGGAATTCGGTTGTTGTTGTAAGTGTCCCCTATGTTACTATATGATCACCACTTACGATCGAGCATTGCATCGAGCCGAGCCGCTCGCAACGAGCATGCTCGAATGTGGATAGGGGCTGTCCATTAATTACGTAAGGGCGATTTTGACCATATTTGACTCCCCCCCTCCCCCACGTAAGCATACATTAGTATAAATCAGACACCCTTTATAAGCAGGCGTAAGATTTTTCGAAGGGAAATGTGAAATTATATTAATTTGCATCCTTGGTCCGATATTGAATACAGCGTATGACGCTTCAATTGCAATGAAAGTAAGCCAAAGAATTCCTTATGTCTTTTTTCATGTATTAGTAATAGGAAAAATTACGCTGATTTAGAGCGTAAAGCCCTAATTGCAAATAAAGTAGATTGAAATGTTCCGAATATTTTTAATTTTTTGCAATTCTCAGACGCTTATGCAAAGTACAGGCTCGGGCTGAGATAGTGCTTAAGAACCGAAATTCATGCAAGGCTAAAATTTTCTTAACAGCCAATTAATATTTGCGAACGTTAAATATTAGTTCGCAGTGCATTCCAAAATTTCTGTATGTTTTCTTTATTTTTTGCAAGTCTTACAAGATTTACTTATTGTCATACTGAGTACGGCCTAGGGTAATCAGTGCTATATGACCAAATTATTACCCAGTATGGCCAGCAGAATATAAATTTCGAAGCTGTACATGTAGTCTTCTGTGCTGACAAAACTTTCTGACAATTTCGCATTTTAAGCTTCAAAGATTTTATTGTTTAGGATCTAGGTAAAGTTGCTTGGAATAGACTAGCTCAAAGATGGTCTAAGAATATATTCAATCTCCGATCCTTTGCTCGGATATTAGATGCGCAACCGACTTCGAATTAAGCCAGAAGTCGGGAGTCACAATTGCTCGATAGACGTGTCAAAGTGTCGAAAAACACTTCAATTTGATCCTTTGTCGGATATTGAGATGGCGCAACGCTTCTATTGGCCATCGGAGTAACCGGAAAAATGTCCTTATTGCTTTTCTGTTATCCAGTCAGAAGGAAAAATGTCACGACATTTGAGCTTAAAGGACAGTATTGAATTGAAGCATAAAGTGGTTGAGAAGAGATTGAAATGTTCGAAAATTTTTAAATTTGAAAATCCCTCAGAGCTTATGAAAGTGGCTGGCGGGAACGGAGAGACTGTGGTAAGAAATCCAAAAGAAGGCGAAAATTCTAAAGACAATTGGTTTTACCGGTTCTCATTTAGTTGCATGCATTCCAAAATTTCTGAGTTTACTTATAAAATTTGCAACGTCATAATTTTAAAAAATTATCGTAATAAAACCCAATATGTTGAGTAATCAGCGTGTGAACAAATGCGAATATTACAGCCATGACAGTCCGAAATAAATATTTTTTTTTGTTAGAACTGAACGTCAGACCACGCCCACTGAAGCATTGGCATCTGGTACAAGGGCGTTTAAGTTTTTTGTTCAGTTCTCAAAGATAGATGATAACCTCAGAAAGCATTCTTAAATCAATTTCCCATGGATTCGGAAAATCTTCTCGCATCGGGAAGTGAATCTCTATTTTTCCCCAGACTTTTTTAGTCCAAGCACTGTACTTTAAAGACTAAAGACAAAACAATTTCGAATATTTGATTATTTATTTATGAATTGCAAAAAAATTCCCAAGAAAATTCCATAAAATTGAACATTCCTGTTTAAAATCTACAGTCCCACATTTTTTCACACACTCGACTGAATTGGTGGCTCATATGGACCCGGACGTTCTAGGACCACACCTTCAAATGGTATTGGATCGTCGCCATTGCCCATGCCACCGGGTAGCGCAAGCGTGGCACTGTCAGACGAATGAATCTCAAGAAGTTTGTGCAAGTCGAAACGCGGTCTCTTGACGACCTTCACTTTGCGAATGTAGACGTTATGCAACGGGTAGATCAATTCACAGCTGCGTTCAATATCTTTGGAAATCATGTCCAATGCCAATTTATTAATGGCCTCCTTCATATTGCAATTGCTTATTTCACGCTTCGTAATCTCGACCATACGAGCCCGTATGTCTTTCTTCTGTGAGTTATATGCGTAGCTAGTCTTACGTTGCGAATCTTTCGATTTGCGAGTAAAGCCCATACAAAAGGCACGTAGAACATAGCCATCGAGTGTTTTCGCATCCACGGTAGCTTCGATTAGGGTCTGCCATTTTTCAACCATCGACCGATACTTATCCGTGGTCAAATCCATGCCATGGAAATTAGTTAAGACATGTTTGCCTTCGACTGCCTCTGCAATGAAATGTTTCTAATTAGCTTAATGATAGTGTAACTAAATTAAGATAGATGGATTTTCCACGATATTTGTGAAAAGCAGAAATCCATCGGCCATCGTAGTAAGGATTTAAAGAAGGATAACGTGTTTCTTTTTGCACATTAAATTACCTGCAATGAAACGTATTTTACGGAAATTGCGCTCAGGACTTTCGTCATTTTGCAATTCAGCAAGAGTTGCCTCAAAAACACGACCCTTTAAATTATCGGAAGCTATAATTTGACCCACTGTGCGATTCACCAAAGTTTTTCCAATGCATCGTTTGGCAAATGAACTCGGCACGCGAATATCATACCAATCCTTGCGAGTGAAAGGATCAACTGCACGTTTTTTATCGCCCTTTTTGCCACCTGTTTTGTATTTCTTATTCTTGCCCACAGCCATTTTGTGATCCGGTTATGATTCTATGGAAGGATTCACGTAAAAAATTCGTTATTGGCAATTAATAAAATATATATGTATTTTCATCAAATAGAAATTACCAAGTTGAACGGCGCTTCCAATCACGACGAAATGACTGCGCAGAAAGAAGTGACATTACAGAGTTTCGAAAATAGGTTAGCTAATTGGTAGCACTGTTTAGTGGAATGCAACCATGTAAGTAAAGTAGTACTGCCAGTGTTTTTGATTATAACATACCCTCAGGTTTCTCTTTTCTTCCCCATTGGTGTAAGGTCTTACCTACGTAAAGAAGCGAAAAAATATATCCAAATAGAAGCAAAAACGATAGTGAAGAATTACTTTGTGGTTAATTATGGTCCTGGTACTGAATCCTCAGGCTTAAGAGAAGAAAATGAACCTATAAAATCCTCTTTATTCCTCTTAATTCCCGAATTTTTAAGAGGGCGTCTCATTTGAAGGTAGACTTTCTTGGGGGAAAAAGCTGATTTCTGCTAGCGATGCTGAGACAGGAAAATATGCCAGTTCTTTGGAAAAAGTTGGACCTTAAAAGAAAGTAAGTTGAATTCAGAAAACCCTATTTTTTGCAGCAGGGTCTGGATACAATAGTCGTGCGTGCAACACTTTCTGCCTCGTTCTCCCCTCCTCTCTCTATCCTCTCTCTCTTCTTCCTCTCTCTCTTTCTTCCTCTCTCTCTTTCTTCCTCTCTTTCTCTCTTTCTTTCTTTCTCTCTCCTCTCTTCATCTCTCTCTCTTCATCTCTCTCTCTTCATCTCTCCCTCTCTTCATCTCTCTCTCTTCATCTCTCTCTCCTCTCTCTCTTCCTCTCTCTCTTCCTCTCTCTCTCTCCTCTCTCCTCTTCCTCTCTCTCTTCCTCTCTCTCTCTCCTCTCTCTCTCTCCTCTTCCTCTCTCCTCTCTCTCTCTCTCTCTCTCTTCCTCTCTCTTTCTCTCTTCTCTCTTCTCTCTCTTCCTCTCTCTCTCCTCTCTCTCTTCCTCTCTCTCTTCTCTCTCTTCTCTCTCCTCTTCTCTCACTCTCTCTGCTTCTCATCTCATCTCTTCTTCCTCTCTCTCTTCCTCTCTCTCCTATCTCTCTTCCTTCGCTCTCTTCATCTCTCTTCTCTCTTCCTCTCTCTTGCACACGAATCTCGACAGTCTCCCCTTGCTGGAGAAAAACTTCTATGCATATTCCCTCCGATTCTTTCTTTCCAGAATCTGTCTGGCTTCAACATGTCCTTTGCACGAAGCATGACCTCAAGGGAACTACTTACCCAGGCCCACGCTGCTTGTCGACATTTTGAAAGGAAAACTTTTGGGAACAGACTGAAATTATCGTTTAAAGCATGTATGGCTTACATTTCGAAGAGACGAATACTTTTCTGTGCGTGCTTCGAACATTCATGAACTTTTTCGAAAGCAACTTGGAAGGAATGTTAAGGAACAAGAATGTCACAGTTTTAGAAGCATGGTGCTTAATCGAAAAATTTATACGAAATATTTTCTCGATTTCGTAGAACTATTCAACGTTTTTAGAAAGGCAATTCGGTAATACAAATTGGAAAAAATTCTTAAGTTTCTTTCTTAGAAGTCTGCAAATGACTGCATTAAGCCGCTCCTGTTCGTCGACTATTTTGAAAGAAAATCTTTTGTGTATGGATGTCAGGAACAATGAAAGTTATCTTTTAAAGCGTATGTAGGTGGCTTAATATTCGAAGAGTTTTACGAAGTACTTTTCTTTTTCGAAATACTTGAGAACATTCATGAACGTTTACTTAGAAAGCAATTCGGAAAAACAAATTTAAAAAATTTCCTTCAAGCTTTTCTTTCTTAGAAGTCTGCAAATGGCTGCATTAAGCCGTAAAAATTTATGTATACAAAATATTTTCTCGATTTCGTTACAATGAACTGCATTTTTCCACGTTTTTCATTCGAATTCGGTATTTATCTTTTATTTCAGTTTTTGTTGTTTTTGTTTTTTTTTTTTTGCACTTCTTACTTAGGGACGGATGCATAAAAAGTAGAAAAAAATCGGCGAAAGGACATAAATTTTTCGAGCATGCCAAACGCGAAAGAATTGCAGTCTAAAACAGTTATAAATGCATTTCCAGGAGAGCAGAGATCCGGTACAGAATCGAATACGAAACGGTATAGGGCGCTGCCAATGTCGAACAAATTGGAATTTCAGCATAATTTATGGATTTTTTGTCTCTTCTGCATCAATACAAATAACGGGGGGAGGGGAAAAAATAAAAAAGGCTTAGTGGATTGCTACTGCAATTGAAGTCTTTTGTGTTCGAATTTTAAAAGTGGTGCTACACACTTTAGAGATTCTTCTTTTAAATCCTTACTTCGCGCGGCCATTGCTTTCAAACACCCTCCAAGGAAATTGTAAGGAAAACCCATCCATTTTAAAATCGTTTTGCATAAATGTTTCATGCAAAATTTCCTTTTTCTCGCATAGATTTTTGTGAAGAGTTAAAAAGTACATAATTCTCATTCCAGTTTTTTCTGCACACGCAAATTCAATATCCCTGCTCTCTGCACCCAAATCAGCTACTGTAAATTCGCTCCGGGTTTTGCACTTTCATGTGGGTCATTTATTTCATGTCACATTTTTTGTTATTTATTCTTTCTTACATAATTCTTGTTTCCGCTTCATTTATTTTAAGGCTTTATTCGGTGGGTTAGGAATGAGTTGTTAATACTTCCGGGAGCAGGAAAAGTTTGCCCTTAAAATAGCGTCTGAGACGAAATAATGGAAATTTATGAAATAATATTTTATGGTCTATTGGAAAAAGAGTATTTCTTCTTAAGAAGCTTAAATTTTCTAATAAAATCAAAATGCAATTGAAATCAAAAATTATTATGCTACTAAGTAAATTTGTTCAACTTATTTCTTTTCAGGCTTCAAGTAAAAGTGGATGAAATGCTTTTCGAAATTCAGACGAATATTCTTAGAATTATGAATATTTATACACGAAAGAACAGGCTGGTATTCTCAAAATGGTATGGGAAAGACATACATTGAACTTCGTAAAGACTCGCACAGAGGCCGTCGTGGCACTCTAAAAGGAATGATAATCCACAGATTTCATATTGGTTTGGATATCTCTGGCATGACAGAAATCACCAATGGAGACCCGTAATATCAAGCCGCAAGCGACGTCTGGTAAGCGAGACAACTTTTGATATTTATACCTAAATTCCAATAGCATAGGAACTGCCTACTTCGTACTCGCTTAAGGCCGCTGTTCCTATAGCTAAGCTTTAAACCTTAGAAGCCTGACTTTTCGAAATGCTAAAAAAATACAAACGGACTCTTTATAAAAACCAGATAGAGGACCAAAAAATTACAATGCATAAGTTATGGGTTCGTTTCGGGAGGTATAAAATTTAATTCTGTAGACCTTAAACTTAAATATCTCCTAGATATGACATCTTATCACAATAGTGTTTTGTAAAGAAATTGTTGGGAGTCTTTAGGGTAAATTTTGAGACCTGTCCGGAATACGAATTTTCATCCCATACATAAATATGATCCGATAACTGGAGTACAAAATAGAAAAATATTTTTTGTCAAACCATAGCATAGCTGTAACTCGAAAAACTTATGATGCAGTTTCACCCCCCAAGGCCGCTGTCTGATTTTTGGACTATGTAAATACTTATTCGAAGTGATTCCGCATATTTTTATGGGTTGAATGCTTGCAGGAAATTATGCGAAAACACTATTGGATATTCATAGGTCAACGATTTTTTTTCTGTTATTTAAAAAAAAATATTTTGAATATTTTTTAAATTACTGTACCTATGATTTTTTCAGTGCTCGTTGCGTTCTTCAATAGGAGGATACCCGATATCGCTAAAGAAATATCGGTCAAGCGAGATATCGCTGAAAAAGTTTTTGTACGAATGATTATGGCATGACAGAGACGACTTAGCCAAGATATTTTGGCACTGTAGACAAACGAAATCGATCAACTTGAAAGATAGGCAAATTTTTAAAATTGATATTTGAGGTAAGCGAATATTATTTGTATTTATTTTTGTAAATTAAGCATCCGAGTACAGACCATATATTTGAAAATTCAGATCCAAATCAAAAACACATAGAAACATTATAAATTGAATCATGATTGCAGACTTATTTCAATGGGAGTGAATACCCCATCACTTGGCTTTCAGTGCAGCCTCTCTCTCTCTATGTAATTCTCATTATGTAATGACATTAATAATGAGCTGTAAAATATCCGCTTTTGATAAAAAATGTCCCTTCATGTTAAATTATGCTCTTCCTTGGTCCTTTTTTGAACATTTTTATATATGAGCTAAAATAGGAATTAAATGACAGTAGATAATAACGATTTTTTACTGCTTCAAAAATTGCACTATTTGCGTAGTATTGCACTAAATGACAATTAATCTGACAGAAAAGAGAAATGAATTTAAAAAAAAGTCCTTAATATGTTTTTTTTTTTTGCAAAAAAAATTAAATTGCTATGTTTATCTACAAAAAAACAAAACAAATATAGGTATACAATCGTTATTTACATTGCTCTATCCCTCAACTAACCTGATAGTTTTACTAAATCATACTTGAACAAGAAGGAAAGGTAAAGTCCGTCTAGCACGACTTTCGTATACCCAGCCTTCCGAGGAGATTGGTGCAAATAGTCATGGTCAATCTATATTTTCAATTTGAAGCTGCAAAACTTTTCCGTATGTTTGTTAGGTCGTAGATGAGGGAGTAGCACGCCCATTTTTTCGAGGATATGTTCTCACTAGTCCTTCACCGGTGTACCAAGTTTCAATGAAAAGTGTTATTTGCAAATTTTATATACAATTATTTAATTTGTGGGCTTGGCAGTAGGCTGATCATGTGATCGACTTTCGAGTAGATTCGACCACAGATAAACGGAGATTTCTAAATTTTCTCAGCTTTTGATCCTGATCAAAAATACATACATATGTCACAGTAAATTGAATGAATGCAGTCTCTTACCGGAATGACTTGTTTATCCTAGTTTTAACTACATTCCTCGGGCAGACCATGAAATAATATCCAATTTCGGACTTTGATAAAAGTACCAGCCCGATTCTGAGTATTCCTCGGGAATTTACATTTCTCCAGGCTAAAATTCTCATTTTTTAAATAGATAGGGTAAGGAAAATTATGAATGTGGGTCAAATACCGATTCCCCATCAAATTTTTTCCCCCAAATATATTAAAAATGGAAGAAAAGTTACTCTCGAGAAAAGTAAATTCCCCGGGAATATATCAGATACATATATTACATTATTTCTATACTTCTTTCATTTTTTAGTTCTATCTGTTACAAGATCCACACAAACCTAATATAACCTACTGAGTGTGGGTATGGAAATCATAGTAAAACAATTACTACAACTAAAGTAATACTCGAGTATAAAAACCCCGTATAAAGAGTTTTTTCTCCTTCAAAGCACCGAAACTTGTGCATTCGTGATTTCTCATCGTAATAAAAAAAAAAAATTGTTTCGCTTTACGAATTCTCCGTTTATAAAGAATATGTATGAACTTTCGACGGGTTTTGTCACCGGTGATTACTGTACCTTTGAATAAAGTCATAATGTCCTTGTGATGTGCTGTGTACAAACCGCTTCCTTTCACTACAAAGCATTTCATTTTGTTGCATTAAAAAAAAAAAAAAATAAAATGAAAAAATAAAATGAAAAACACAAATGGAATCGCAATTTTGAACCACAAGAGCACTATTTACCACCACAATTGCAATATTTGCTTTAACAACAATAAAAACAAACAGTAGCAACAACAACAAAACGTTTTGTTAATTTACAATACCTGTCGATAAATACGAGCCCACAGGACCCATTCCTGGTCGGTGTTTACTGCTCGTTCTCGAGCAGATGAAGTGTGAGCACAAATTGCACTAGTTACAATAGTCCCAGGCACAATCGCTCCTTCGTCCACGTCCTCGTCCTGGTCCACAGTGCATGTGCACATGTACGTCCCATTCGAACAGATATTCGTTTTTGTGGTCGAGCAGTGAATAATTCTATAGCCAGAAAAGTCGGTTGAACCGAATCGCAGTGGGGTAAGGTGGCTCGACGTTGTGTTGCTCCACGGGATCGCCATGCGAGTTACTTTGTTGGTCATTTCTTTGGTTGCACTGTTTGGCTAAAGAGCAATAATTTACTGTTACATTACGAGTAATTTACGAAAGATTTTCGAGGTGAGCTCTTAAAAGCTCTGCGCAAATGAATATCGGCATATCCGGTCCATTGGCCAGTGGTTGGAACGAGTAGATAGTGTTCGAAAAAAAAAAAAACAAAAAACATTTCCCTATGAAAATATGTGAAGTATCGAAAATATTTTCTATGGCTATATTCGATGAAATGGAATTTATTTTTTTTTTTTTTTATTATACTCATTCACTGTCCCATATTGCCCCAAATACCTGCAACACACCATGAGCTGCATGATCTGATGACTTGTATACGAGCTTCGAGCACTTGTTACACAGACACCTCAATTATATTTTACGACGTGCGGATCCGTTGCTTCCTTTGCTGCCGTTGTTGGATCCTTCAGCTGAACATTCACGCAGTGATTTTCATGATTCATTTGTCGATTGTCTGTGGTCCAGACAATTTATGCTAATCAATGGCAATCGATGCTCTGCAGAATACCTTAGAGCACTTTAGCTTTGACACAGGACTCAATGTGACCAACTGTATGCGATATCGTATGTAAATGAAGTCCGATACGTGCTGAGATAATTTACGCTACAATGCCTCGCCAATGGCGAGACTGACACGTGCTCACACCATCTACCCTCTTGCCACAGCTGCAGCCATACTACATACATATGCATATGCGATGGTCCTCGTAACGTAGCGTATGCTCCCAGGAGCCTGGTTGCCTGGGTGCCGGCTGCCTGGTCAAATGGGGCACATAACATGACAAGCTTAAGCTGCAATATAGTAATTGTGCAATGAAAATTTTATGATGTATGTACATTGTATCTCGCATTGAAATCTTGTCGGATTGAATTTGTGCATGGCTGCCCCGGTAGATGGGGAGGATTGAACACGAAGAATGAGGTAAGAGTATTATCGATTTCGCATATCAAAAAAAAATTTTTTTTTTTATGAATCGACTCCACTGTTTTATTATTTTCTTTTTTTTTGTTTTTGTTAGAAAAAGGCAAATCGCTAGCCTTTGCACCCATTAATCTTCTCCGAAACTTGCTGCGGTTGCATTTGGCGCATTCGCATCGATTGTGCTCTTCATTTTCATTTGGCCACAAATTGTGTGCTTCATGTGCATGAGTAGCTTTAATTGGTTTTTTGGTGTTTTTAGTTGGTGTGTGTGGGGGGACTTCAATTCAATTTCAGTTGCCCAAATTCTAATAGACAGTAATCCATTACGGTTTTTAGCTTCAATTAATGCGGTATAGGCAATTTGAATGCTTTGAAAATTCTGAGAAATTTCACATTAAAATCATGTGCTCATGAAAGTTTTTATACCGAAAGGAAAATGGGCAATTAAGTATTTCTAGGAAGCATTGCGGTTAGATGAAAGGAACTCCTCTTAAGAAGCTTAGAACGGAAAGTTCCTTTAAAAAAGTCACGATTTTAGTGGAACGTTAAAGTTTTTTTTTTCTTTAACCGAAGCATGAGGATATCCATATGCTTCCACATTCGCTTCGTGTAGTGTAGCTCATATCTGTTTGTCCAGGGCAATCAAAATTACACTGTGACACAGTTTTGAGGCCATCGAATGTTAACGAAATTTCGACTATAGTTTTTGATAAAAATGCATAAGTGTAGCAAGTCCCTATATCAAGTTTCACTACATTGGCTGAAGTTCAATTTAAAATCGATTTCGAAAAGTGCGGCCGAAAATTAAGTTGCACATTCACTTATAGCTTTATCTCGTAAACCGCTTGGTATTTTAATTTCCAGTCAATGAAAAACTTTTAGCCCTTAAATTTGTGAAGAGAACTGCAATACTAACTGACCCGAAAAACTTCCATCTATTAAGTACAAATATCAAAAATCTGAAGAACTGAATAACTCCTTCCCCTTTTTTTAAACGATTTCTGACCCACAAATCCCAAACCGGAAGGATCCGATCGCTCCTTGATACCGTTTTGGCCAATCTACCATATTTTTATGAAGGGATTTGCTACATTCTTCAAGCATTTTTTTAGGATCTGTAGTCTAAGGACATAATTCCAAGTATATTTAATTAAAATAATTAATATTTTTATTCAAGCGATATTTTATTATTTAACTTTTTCGTGCCTCGAAACACAGGCATTTTTTGTTTTTTTTTGAAAAACTGATTGCAGAAATGTATAAAGGATCAAAAAACAAACATGTTCTGCATGCTCAAAAATTTCGAATGTCCTTCGGATATCACGGGATATATAATTCCAATAACAGTTTTAGATGGGACACATATGGTCCTAATAGAAAAAATCAAATTATAACTGAATGGGACGTATTGTCCCAGTAAGCGCGAAAGGGTTAAGTATAGAAAATTGTGGAAGAGCCGTTCATTGTTTTTGGTAAAAATGGATATGTCTATTATTTCTAGGGCTTGGATTTTGTTGACTTTTATAAATTTAAAGCATACTTTATGGGGCCAAAACTTTTTCTTACCAACTTTTGCGAATAAGTTTAGTGAAGTTCAACTTCAAACCGCTTTTATAACTTCAAAAAACTCATATTGAGGCTAAAAATATATTTGAATCTTAACTTTATGCAAGTAGAAAAAAATTTTTACTCCATAAAGTATGCTTTAAATTTACAAAAGTCGCAAAATCCGAACCCTGGTCATTTCATTTTTCTTAAGCCTGTTTTTAGTTTCCGTGATCATTTGTTAAAAATGTACTTTTTTTTATAAGCATACTTTTGGGTGCTCACTCTAATTATTTTATTTTCACCTAACCATGGCATTACCATTTCCACTGAGATTCAGGCTATTCCTATTGTACGAACTTATTTTTTGTATGGAAATTTTGGAAAATTATTTTTAAGCACGACTCTGAACGACAGTTGGCTTAAAATAAATCTTAGCAATAGCTTAACAATACTTTTGAAAAATTACAAAGCCCCAAAGGAAACATTTCACTCCTGTAAAGCATTCGAACATGTACAAGCCAGACAAATTTGAAGTAAAGATATAATAGTCCCTATTAATCTTCCGAAGACTACACCGAGAGAAATAAGAACTGTTAAATCAACCACTTAGAACAGTTAAAGTAAGAGTGGTCAAATTAACTGTATTCCCCGTTAAATGCACTGAAAAAGGAAGTCAAATCAACAGTTGAAAAGTAGTCACTTTTTATGTTCAAATTCGCAATCCGTTCACTTAGACGTATAACTTCGCATTCTGATCAACGGTCTCCGGAGTTTTCAACAGCTCAGTTGTTTAAGCTGTGAGTTGACCGTCGTGAGATTCGGGGTTCAATCCCTGCTGGCGGCGGGAATTTTTCTGGATTTTTTTTTTAATTACAGTTTTTTTTTTTTTTGTTATGAGTGTAGTTGTTTTTTAAGTCAAAAATTTTCTCCTAAATTTTTAAGATTTTAATTTATTTAATTTTTTTTAATGGTTCATTTTCAAGCAAAAAATTTTGCAACCATAAGCTCAAGTGAGCGTTTTGACAAACAAATTAAATTCGTTCGTTTAGCGTAATGGTTAAGACGTTCGCCCAGCGAAGTGGTGGTCTGCGGTTCAAGGCTCGGCCGAGGCGAGAAAATTTAAAGAGATGAAAGAGAAAAAGATTTAAAAAGAAACAAATAAATAAATAAAAAATATAATAATTTAATAAAAAAAAAAAAAAAAATATTAATAAAAGAAGGTAAAAAAAAGTCAAAGCAAAAAATAAATTTTTTCCCCAGTCGCTGGTGACAGTTGATTTAACCGCGAGACAGTTATATCAACCATCAGGTAGTTATATCCCTATTGACTGTATTTGTACTGTTGAATCGACCGCTACTACACATAAGCTAAGAATTAACGGTGAACTCGGTTATTTTAACCTGCTTTTTCAGTTAATATAACTACCTTTTTCTCTCGGTGTATTATCGGCCATTTGAATGCATCACATAAGACGAATAATTCTTCTTAAGAAAAAAATTAAGAGGGTCAGACTAAATGCAATCAATCCTCTCGTCTTTATATATGAGTGCAAAAATTCCATGTCCACATGAAAAATGCCCATTAAAGCACCAACATTATGTGTAATCCTCTTTAACAACGTAACGAAGTATTAAAATTCCTATTCGGAGATAATAAAAATCCTAAACTATGCGCTCTGAATACGCGAGTTCGCCTTTTTCCATTTCTTCCTTAGATGAACTCTCTCATTTCGAATATTGTTTGGCCATTTCCAAGCGACTTCCTCACATTCTCTCTTCAATTATTAAAATTGTCGCGACAATTTGGCGCCCAGTCGCCAATGACGCCAATGACAGTGTTGTATATACAAACAGACACATGAACCCGCTATGTAGCCAGTCACGCTGTGAAAATGACTTTCTCCTTTAAAGCAACGGATGCTGAGCCACCACTAGTGCACTGTTCATATGAAATGTTTTGCTCCTTCCATGATAGATCTTGATTGGGAGCTCGTTGGAAAGGCAGTCTGCTGCATGTGGCATGGTTGGCTCAACGTTGTAAGTTCCGCTGCTCTTTGCTGCTACTGACAATTATTGTTGAATTGCACCACCACGACCATGCCGGCCGATGCGATACGATGTGAGGCGTTGTGGGGCGATGTTGGGCGATGTGAGGAGATATGAAGCGATGTGAGGCACTGTTTTCAAGCCAGGATGCAACGGGCAAAAACTACTCTCGGCGAGCGGGTTAGTCATACATATTATCCTGCAACAGTTTCAACGTTGGCGACGACGACCTGGCGTGTGACTGAAATCAAAGCGAAAGGCATAGAGGTCCTTCTGATGGCGAAAATTACTGGTATGAACAGATAATCATGATGTATGGTTTACTCCGGCAGCCGTTTATGATGGAATTGTAGAAGCTGCCGTCTGAGATGGAAGAACTTTGATATCAGTTGACGAATGGGAAAATCATATGAAGTCGAGACAAAGAGTACAACGCATGCCAGTGTTAGTTGATTGCCTTGCAGAACAATCGAAGGATCCAGCTTTGGAGTCAACGTTCTGGATTTGTTTGTCGTTCGAGATAAAGAAATAAAGCAATTAGAAGAGGACGTTGGAGAAACCTTAGCAACGGCTGGAAGTCATCTAAGTGACAGTCTTAAGTGGGCTTCTCAAATGAGTAATTTCTATCAAAAGTTGGATATATCCCGTTGGGATCGTAGAGGAGGATTTTCTCTTGTAAAGCTAGTATAGAAGGCGGAAGTTGATTTAAGGTAGAAATTGATTAAGGGGTTGAAAGTGTCTTTGATAGCTGGTGAGATTTATTTTGAAATCGAATGTATATGTAGGCATAAAAGCCAGTTGTCCACTACAGATTGTTTTAAAGATTGAGAGTAGAGTGTAGTGTGTAGAGACTCTACACACCTATGGCTTCTTCGGCAAAGTTTCTTAGAATTTGCCGTAGATTACGATGGTCTCATACTCCCGATCGTAAAAAAATTGACCCACCCAAATGTAGTGTACACATAGATAGATAGATACATATGTTTTTAGATAGACAGATAGATAGATTTTTTATCCGAGAGGTAAGTATATCATGTCTTGTTTGTAGAGAGCTCGTGTAGTGGGCTCTACAGGATGAATACACTTGTCTACGTATCTGGACGATAATTTTTTCTCTATCTGTATTAAAAAAAATCTATAGTTTACACTTGGCTAAAAACGAGTTCCCAGTGAAACGTACTTATTTTAAAGAGATTTTAGTGGGCTTTATGAATAGCCTTAATCTTTATAAGTAAGTAGAGCAACAGAAAATATTTTAGGTCAACACCTAGATGTATGCTTTCGAATATTTAAATTCCAATTTATATAATTTTAAGAGGTGATTTTTAATGACATATGCGCGATAATTAGAGACAAAAAGAAAACGCGCTTCTGACTTTTTCTATCGAAGGTATATTCGCGACTGACTATATTAATCTTACAAGAGTAACAAAAATATGTATGTAATGTTAATTGTCTGAACGAAAGAATGATGGGAGATTATATTTGGTTTCTTATACGCGAATCAAATAGCCAAGAGAACAAAAGACAAAAGAAAACATCAAACTATTTCTAATTTCGTTTGCTTCATTGATTTTGATAGCTTAAAAAATGTAAAGCATACTTTATTGAGTAAAATAAATAAAGAGACTTTCATCATTTTAAAAATGTTAAAGCATTACTCGTTGGTGTAAACGAAAAGAAGCACTTTGAAAGTTGCACATAAATGGTCATAACTTCAATATTAACCCATAGATTTTATTCGTTGGTATCACGTTTTCTTCACAAGGGTTCATTTTATACGTGTGGTTTTTCAAAAAAAAAATACAGTCTTAGGATTTGTATTTTTTTAAATTTAAACATGATATTTTTTTCTTAATTTTGAATAGAAAAAAATATTTTTTTGAACTTTTGGCTTATGTTACATTGACACTGTACCATAATATCATAAAAAAAGGGACATATTTTGATTTAAAATTTTATATTCTTTAAGTTAGTACATCATTTAACTAGGTAGTTTGTTTCTATCTCGAGATATGATCCATCAAATGAAAGTACTTTTGAAAAAAAAGAGCCAACATTTCAAATGGTCATATCTCAAAAACCAATCCATTCAAAAAATTTTCGATGAGGTTTTCGGATTCAGGGACCCAAAATCTATAAGAAAAGTAGAGTGGTGTTTCCTGTACAAAATGGCTGTAAACTAGTGTTTTTTTTTTGAATGACAATTCTTCATTTTGAAATCCCTTCTTGAATCTTAAAAAAACATTCCCAAAAGTTTACAATTTTGGAGTCGGTGTCCGTGTTTTCTATACAAAATGAGCTGGAATCAACAGTTCTGGCATTTACTTTGACAAAAAAAAAATTGACACGTAAATTTCTCTGGTGAAGTAAATTCGGAAAGCTGGATGCAAACAAAAAAAAAACAAAACGGTTCTATTGCTGGTAACCACGCTTTCGAATCCACCGGCTGTGGGATTTGAACACCGAATCTCTTGATTTCTAGTCATGTTTCTAGTCTGCTTCCCCATTACGCCCCCTTCGCCGAATTGAAATGAACGACTTTTTTTCGTTTATAAGTTTAGCTTGATTCTATATTTACCTCGAATGCCTTCCGATTTGGAAACAAATTAACAAAACTACCTTCGAGAATTAAAGTTTCGTACCCAATAAACAAATGAACACAAAAACGTTAACGAGTTCGAATCGAATTCGATTCCAATTCGTTTAATGCGATTCGCGCTCTACGAATTCGATTCGAATTCGATTCGAACTCGTTATCGTTTTTGTGTTTATTAGGTCCTACTTATTTTTCTTCTTTTCCCTTATGTGTTTCGAGTTAAAAACGAGTTCATTAAGCTACTTTCTAGGATTTTGTTTTTCTCAAATTCGTAACGAATTTGTGGCGATATAACTAAAAATGTTTAGTCTCGATATCTTCGCGAGGCCAAAATCACGATATCGAGAAATTTGATTTTCGCGAACTCGTCTCGATATCTTCGCGAGGCCAAAATCACGATATCGAAAAATTTGATTTTCGCGAACTCGTCTCGATATCTTCGCGAGGCCAAAATTACGATATTGAGAAATTCTATCTTCTCGAACTCGTCTCGATATCGTCGCGAGCCTAAATCGCGATATCGAGAAATTCGGTTTTCTCGAATTCGTCTCGATATCGTTACGATATCGTCCTCGTTTTTGTGTTTATTGGGTTAGGACCGAATTCTCACTGGTGATAACATTTTAACTGTATGTAGAACTTTAATTTAAAATGCCATAGGTTCCAGCTCCGATGTTTCAAAATTGTTTGAGAGATTTTTCCCGATGGGCGAACCGATGAGCTTGGACGTTATTACAAAGCCAGTAGCATAAATGTTTGACGATTCACTTTTCGTTTTTTTTTTTTTTTTTCACTGACAAAGAAGTTCATGTTGAACGGCCCTCGTGCAATGACTCGATTCTTTGAAAGGCTAGCAAGCGATAAGTTTAAGTCGTTTTAAAGTCTGATATCATACTCATTTCATACCATTTTGGACTACTTCAAATTTGTTCTTATTTTGCCTTTTATCCTCTTGAAACGTCCAAAAATCGATAAAAATTATTGATATGTATTAAAAATAGAAGAACGAATTTCAGTTAGTTTACTTTGCTGCACAAAAGGTGAATATTAAAATAAATAGCTTGACCCTAATGACCTTTCAGCTTTTAATGTTGTGCTTATCGGAAGCTTTACGACACTTTGTCGGCCTATTTTTAAAGTTAGCAATTACACTAAATAACAAACGATTTTATTTTAAATATATCTGGAAATTTTATTGCATTTTCCCCATTTATATAGGCCTTCTATACACGAACAAAATCTTTAAAAAATCTTTATGGAAGCGTTCTTTTTTTAGTTTTTGAAACAAAAAAAAAAAAACTCTTTGTGAAGAGAGTTTTTCGGCTTTTCCAAGCAAAACTCGATAATGGATCAACCGATTTAAAAAAATTATCTCTTAAAATAAATTTTGAAAGACCATCCTACTCTTTCTTTAAGTTCGATCAAAAACATAAGATTCTGTAGACCCTTTAATCTTAAAGAAACAAATACTTGGAGAGTTGAGCTATCCTGACGCTTGGTATGCGTGCTCGCGGGGACATGAGTAAGAACAAGTTCGAGAGTGGACCCGATCGGACCATTTTTAGGGGTACCTCAAATACTTGGGTCTGTTATGAATATCACATAAACTGCTGTAAAATTGGAATTTTTCAAGATGTTTTGATGAAATTTTAAATTTTAACATATTTAAAGACAGATAACGTGATTTCCATAAATTTTTTAAGTGGGCGCGGCAGAAGGGAATTTTTACAAAATTGTCTCCTACACCCGAAATTCAAATTAAACTTGAACGAAAGTCGGCATGTATGCTTGTCTGATAGCCCCAAACAATCTCTCTTTTCTTGATCGATCTATTATAAGGGGTACCTCCAGTACTGGTCTGTCACAAAAATCCCAAAACTGCCACAAAATCGGACTTTTTGGAAATATTTGAATGGAATTTAGATTTTGAGCATATGTATATTCAATAGGGTGGGTCGTTCATGTATGAAAAAAAAAAGTTAATTGAAATAAATTTTTTTTTTATGTATAAAAATAATTTTGTGCAAAAAAATTTCAAATTAATCTTCATCTTCATACCGCGCACGCAGATTAAAAGTTTGAAAACAAAATTATATGAAATTTTTTCGACTTCAATGACAAAACTTAGAATTTATCAGCTTTAATCCCGTTGTTTAGATACATTAGCTTCCAGATAATTTTGGTCATAAAACTATCTTTAATAGAAAACCAACGTAACTACAGTCGACCAACATTTTTTGAAGATATGGTTGAAGAAACTCGGACCTGAGGAATTTTCTCTAAAATATCCCAAAACTGTGATCTAACTTATCAAATTTTTAACCATTTGGACGATGACATATTGCCATTTCAAAAAGATCTTCTTTGAATAAAATCGGTTCTTTTATAAGGTTGCTATAAAAATTTTATATATTAGTGGGACTCATGCAGCTTCGCAAATTGTGGGAAATGCGAAATTTGTCACACAACTGTCAAAATTATATGATTATATTGATATGAAAATTTACGATGGGAAGAGTTGCGAAGGCATTTGCGAAGCTGCATGAGTACCACTAATATCTTGTTATTGTTTCCATTTCATAACGTGAACTGAAAAAATAGTCCATGAAAGCTTAAAATCCTTCCACTTGAGCTCGATCAAGACAAAACAATGCTCAATTAAGATTATTAATGGTTAAAATCGGTTCACAGAAACCAAAGTTATAAGGCTTTGAAGTTGGAAAATTTCTTATTATTTCAAAGCTGAAAAGTATTCTTCTTTTTTTTTGTTTGGAAAAATAAAAAGCATAGATATATTTGTCGTCTTATGAATAGACAAATAATGTTGAAAAAACAAATGAAACTTTGCTGAATTTCTTGATCGCGCAAGCGGTTCTAGTGTTTCAAGATTCAGCAAAGTTTGTTTTTTTTCGACATTTTTTGTCTATTCATAAGACAAAAAAAACTCAACAAACTCCACGAACCAAAGATATGTATAAATTCTATAGGGAAAGTTCTCCGTTGATTACAAAAATGGCGAAAAAAAGAAATCTATCGGACAGTTTTTCCGTTTTTTCAAAAAAGCATTTTTTGGCACTTTTTTCAACATGTCGTTAGTCATGTTAGTTTCACTATAACCCGTCATGTTTTTGCACACAATAAAAAACAGAGGACCGTTGTTAAGCTATTGTCTCAACGCATACAATGGTGTGTCAAGCTTCTCAGTGCAATGAATGTAATAGAATAAATGCCACAGCGAAGGGGTGCGGTATGTATTTGCCAGGAGCATGCGAGTATATTACTTATTCTGAAGTGAAGTAAAACGGAGGACAAAGAAAACCACTAAAAGTGCTTATGTTTGGATTTGAAGGCAACTAGCCAACATTTTGCAATACTCCATTATTATTAAAATCGAAAAGAATATCTATAAAGGCTGATTTGACTATTTCCTCGGAATTCGAAACAAATGTGACTTTTGCACTCTTATTGACACGAAGACGACAACTTTGTAAGTTATTATATGGTGGGAGAATAGACTTTAAATACACCTCGAAATGTTTGCAAAGAAGAAGTAAAAATAAATTGACTCAGTTAAGAATGCTTGCAAAGAATAAATTGAATGTTTTCACGCAATTGCAGCAGTATGTATGTATATGTCAACCAAATAAATTTAAGTTAAAAGAAAGACCTTACCTTACTATGTTGGAGATAGAGTTACTGCGGATCAATTAGAATGACAATCATTTTGCTCGAGTCTGTCATAGAAACGAAAGAAAAGTACCGAACGCGTTACGAGATATAGTCTTTAGTAAGTGTGCAGCTTTATTCTACGCAATACACACATATGTACATCGATTCATAGAGAATTGAATTATTCGCCACGTGCTTTCAGCAACTGCAGTTATATTTTAGTTTATATTTCCCGTTGTACGCGGTGCTAGAAATCGAACGACTTCTTTCTTATGCATTGCGAGAGTCAAATGCAGAGAAACGCGACGGAGCAAAGCACTTACCGTATGCTTACATAAACGAATTCACTACTACTACATTTAACATTCCGCGATCCGAGACTTCCAAAATCCGACCGAACCGCCGCGAGTACAAACACAGACTGAACGCAAGGCGTCTTTCACTAGCTGCTTAAATACTTTTTTCTCTTGAGCTTGGCTTAAACGCAATGAAATAATTCGAGTTGTCGAGCGCTTGATCTGAAGGAATTCTTATTTTTGTTTTCACAGCATTGCAAGGATGTATTTATTCATGATTTTCTTTAAATTGTACTTCAATTTTATTGTTCACTTTTTTTTAATTAAACATTTTTCCTCCTCTAACAGAGATTTTCAAATTTGTATGAAAAAAATTCTAAGCTTCTTAAGAGTGAACATTGAACTTCGATTTGAAGAATTTAATATTTAAAAATTGAGCACGTCAGGTGCGACTGAAGTTTAATCTTTTTCTTTCTATTTTTTTCAAATGCAATTTGTGTAAAAAAAAAAACGCTTTACGGTTTCGAAATTCGAAGCAATTATTTCAGTTCTTCTAAAAATGAATACTTTAACTAAGAATCTGTTAATCATAAAAGTATAAAAAATATAAACAACTTTTTGCGCTATCATAAAACCATTAAACATATTTAATTTCTAAGAAATGTTGTTATTTTCAATGTTTTTTTCTTGGAAATTCCATAAAGAGTAAATTTTATAAATAAAACGATTACATTGATTTTGTTGTTGTGTCTCAAGTGAATGGTCTACTTTCTTTGACGATGAAGAGATGGAAATGTGCAGCTGTCGTTTTCCACAACAAATCTCTTCTATAATGTCTCCAAAAAAGTAAGCATAAAAAGCGCCCAGGGAAATCAGCATTTAATAAAGATTTTTTCACATTTCCGAATCGGGAATTTTTGCTTCTTATCCTTTTTGGAGTTTTATCACTTAAATCGGTATGTATCTACAGCGTTCCCTGGATATTGTCACCTCCAACGCATTGAAAATATGTCGATCAAAATCATTTCTCGTATGTGCAAACGGGTTCGCATCCGCCTTTAAGGGGTTGATTCTTTCGAGGAACACTGTCTGTTTAAGATCCTTTCCTTATTAATTATGCCTCGGAATTTGAATATGTAAAAAAAAGGAAAAAAAAATTCAAAAAAATATTTTAAAAAAATTAAAAAAAAAATGCAAAAAATTCAAACAAAAACGCAAAAAAATTCAAAATATTAAAAATCCGAGCTCTACTCATAATGTTCTAAAATGGAGAAATCTGAAAGGACGAAAATATTTTTTACTATCAGAAATATTCTTAATATATATAAGCATGCCTTTAGGTGGTGAACTTAATTATATTCTTTTAGAATAGAAAAGCTCACCAGAAATAAATTCTCAAATTAATTATATTCTGTTGACCTATTAATAAGTCCAAAATTGGGCGGATCACATGCATTTTCTCTTCGGATCATCGTTGAACATAGCTGGTATATATTTTATGGAGGAACTTGTTCTTTTTAGCAATCGATCCGAGTAAAAAGCTTTGCACGATACGATAAAAACTAATATACCCTGCTGAAGGTTGACTTCCATAAAAGAATTTCCTCTTTAGCGAATTTATATCCCAGTTCCCCGAAATTTATAAGATGGAATTTTGATTTCTTATTTATTTATTCCTCCTCAGGACTGTTTTCGTATTACTTCGGGGAGAAATTTTATTGTAATAACCATTTGCAGGGGTCCTCTTTAGACCCATTGAAACTCGTTCAAAAGAGAAATACTTTTATTAATTCTTCTACATAATATGAAGCGCGGTATATGATTAAATGTTCCTCTGTTCTGAGAATATCTAAAATTATAGTGTTACAGGACTTAAGAGTGTACTACCTTCCGTTTGATATTTTCAGCCAAGCACGTGAATCGCTGAATCGAAGCGAGAAACACCACCACATGATGAAGCCCTAAAGCACGCTTGCAACTTAAGTCCCTGAAAAGTATGAGCCGCACACAACAGCCGCGACAAGCTGTTCTGAGGGTGTTAAATGCATTTTCATGTCAAAACTAATTTAACGTGGCAAAATGAGAAGGCAAACACCCTCGAACCATCGCGTAACTCATCCCCCAATGTGAGAACGCCTCATTCTCCCTCTCTCGCACTTAATAAAATTTCAATAAAATCCACCTTTCAACTCTAAGGGAACTACTTCTTCTTGTCTTCTCTTTCGCAAACGATTTTTTTTTTGTTTTTTGTTTTTCTTCATTTATCTTTTGATGTAAATTTAATTTTGTCCTTTTGCGGTCTCCTTGGGGAGTTGAGGATAATGCATTCGAATCAATATGACTACGATTTGTAGGTATGTATGTACGTGTATTTGTGTGCACACATTTTGGCCATATCATTTTCCTGCATACGCCCGCTGGGAGTCTCATGCGTGCACTTTGCTTCCGAACTCCCTTGAGCTGCATAAATGAATGAACTTCTTACCGCGTTGCGGTGTTAATCTGAGATTTCAATTAAGTGGTCCATGCGCAATTTCTCAGGTTTTGCTTTCGCTTGAGGTTTCAATTTTCCATTATTTATCTTAAGGAAGTGTCAGGGACGATCGGTTAGCGGCATCACTTGAAATTAAATAATCTAGATGGGATTCTATTGCATAATAATTATATTTTTTGATTAATTTGGTTTATTTTTTCTTTTTCATTTGCACTAAAACGATTAGAAAAATTATCAGGAGTATTTCAAAAAGGTTATATGCATACTTTAAGGCGCTGAATTTAAATATTCTCACCGGAGCGCAAATGCGCTCACTAAAGTGAGATCTCTAAATGAGCATTTTTTTTTTTGGAGGGAAAAGACCACGGAGCCTAACATGGAGGAAGTCTTACCTCCGGGTTCTCAAAATGTATCTTTCGTGATTGCTAGAATGCTCCTTGAGAGTCTGTTTCGACTTTCTTCCAGTGGGCAAGTGGGGCAGGAGAAAATATTTGAATCCAGCACCCAAAAGTATACTTATAAGCACTTAGAATATTTCCGACAGAGAGGTAGGTATCCATTCGTTCTTGTAGGAATGTCCATTTAAACTTAATTTGGACAAAACCTTTGGGAGTTGTCCATATTGTCTTACAACTTCATTTGAGCTCTATTGCTAAGAGGATAAAATTATATAAATTGGTTTTTAAATATTCAAATGCATAACTTTAGAATATTTTCTGTTACTCTAGTAAAAAGTTTAAAAAAAATGACTCCTTTAGTTTCTCTCAATGCCCCAAAGCGGTGTTTTTAGGCCTTTGAAAAACGGTTCCGTAAGCACCACTTCATAGAGTTCCTTTTGGATTCTTTTTACACGCCTTCTCGGAGCACTCCGAATATGGTTGGCAAAGGCAGTTGCCCTATAAATGATTTAAGCAACAGAAAATATTTAAATTCATCTTTTAAAAGCATGCTTATTAAGGTGGATCGTTTTGTTCGACAAAAAAAAAAAAATGAAAATTACCCTAGTGAAATAAGATTCTAAAATTTTTTGGAGAAAAAATGCCCAGGGAACCATAGGTCAAAGCCGAATTTTTTTCTTCCGCTTTTCAAAAAGAAGGTCCATCTTAAATATGCCTCAAAGCATGCTACAAATTATTGAAATTTCTACCTGATCAAAAATGTTTTTAATTGAATTTTTCTTATTTCGATTCTTAGCATAATTTTAGGCATGAGAAATAATAAAATTTTGCTTGAAAAATCATCAAAAATGGGCCATTTTAAGATAGTTATTAAAGAAAATATAAAATTTTTTCGATGGCTCAAGTTTTGAGGGACGTTGAAGTGATTGTTTCTCTGCTTTTTGAGATGTTTTCACCAACAATGATGACCAAAATAAGTGGAATATAGCATGAAAAACCTTTGTTTACAAAAGCGGAAGGTTAAAATTCACATTTGACCTATAGTTTCTTCGGCATAATTATTAAGTATGGGCAACAGAACAATATTCTGCTAGATAATTGGAGGTTACAAAATCGATCCACCTTACTCAACAGTGATTGTGGAAATTGTTGAAACTGCCGATCTGGCCCGATAAAAATTGGCACAGCTAGTGTGATCCCAGCTTTAAGAATATTTCTGGTAATCAGAAATTTCTTCGGTCTTGCAGATTTGTCCATTTTAGAACATTATGAACAGGGAGTCTAATGAATCTTCTTAAAGCCCTAATTAATTTCTATAAGGTACCTAAAGGCTTTAAAATTATATAAATTGGTATTTAAAAATATTCGAAAGCATACATCTAGCTGTTGAATTGAAATGTTTTCTTTTGCCCTCTAGTTGATCGTTGGCGGATGAACTTTTTCGTAGAAAGGAGTACCTACGAAGTCAATTTGTCTGATTATGAACAGTCGATTCTAGGAAATTTTAATGGGTTTCTTTACACAATCAAAGCTTTACTTGTTCTGTGGCTTCATATAGCAATTGTGGGAACTTATAATTTTATATTTTACGTTCGCCCAAGCGGGAAAAATTGTGTGCGATGAATGGAAAAAATTCTGTCTTCCAGAAACTCTCTCTTCTCAGAAGTGTGGAACTATCGCTACCTGAAAGCAAACTGGTTATTTTTCTGACGAATAAAACTATGACTTGGAGTCCCCTTCAACTTGTGTCGCTCAACAGAATCCAAACCAAAAACATGAAGAACAAAAAGCACATCAAGTGAAAAAAAAAACAAACAAAAAGAAAGAAAAAACAAAGACAAATATTAAAAGGAAAATTCTTCCTGGTAAAGCTCTCGATAGACCATACCACATGCACGACGCGACGGCTTCAGCCAATGATACTTTACGACAATTGCACTTGGTGCCTTTTGTTGTCGACGGGCGTATTCTATGAAGGGAAAAATACTCGCTCAGATGGCGACAAAGGCAAAGGCAGGAAGAAAAGTTGAAGCTCAAAAGGAAATCCCATCGCGTTTGTCAAGTAAAGAGATCAAAAAAAAAATTAAAAAAAAACAAAAAGAAAAAGGAAGAAGAAAAAACAGTAATAACAAAAGCAATTGAAGGAAAATTCCGGAAAACGGAAAAACATGAATCCCTCCCTCCGAATCTTGTTGGCATCAGCGGCGACGCGTCCAACTTCAGCTCGCCGTGATAATGACTTTTGTCATTTCTCAAACACCGAATCCGTAAAGAACAAATTCACGAGCTGAGCTTGCCAAAAGGTCACCGAAGTTCAAAACTTCACACCGAAGCGCACGTGCAGACATACAAACACACGCAAACGAACAGACACACACACACAAAAAACACACTTACAGCATTATTCCTTTGTTGTGCCTTTTTTGCTGGATTTTCTTTCAACTCTGCTGGACATGACAGCGTCCTTAAGAGTGCTTCATTGCCTGAATTTCTATTCTTTTTTTTCGATCGTCAAGTGCACGCGTGTAATTAAATTTACCTGTACTCCGTCGTCCTGGATTTTACAGATTTTCTTTGGTCGCTTTCCAAATTCATTGCATACTTACAGTAGCGCTTAGCTAGATTTTTTTGTATGCTTTTTTTTCTATTTTTTTTTTTCTTTTCACTTTGCTTTCACTGCACTCTTCCGTGCCATTTTACTTTCTTGCCTTTTCAATTACACTGATTAATTCAATAAAATTGACATTGTGAGAGCTGTTGGGACCGCCGACAGTTCACCGATAAAAGCTTTTATGCAGCGCCATCAGCTCGCAGGGGTCTCTATATGCGAATGTATGACAAAGGAATTTCGGCTTGAAGTTTATTTAATTTTGGGAATTAGAGAGACCAAAACATGATTATTGGTATAGTAAGCCTGGAAAAAAATACCTTTTTTTAAATTCTTTTTTTCTTAATTGTTTTGACAGCAAAAAAAAGCTGTATCGAACTTTGTCCTTTTTAAGATTGTTGTTGATTTATTGGTATATTAACGCAAAAATATAGTCTTATTTTAACTAGTGTCACTTCCTTTTAGCTGGTTGGTATTACGAATTTCTTGTCATTCCTTATGAACCAGATCATTGGGGCGTTTCAGATGTGAAAAAAGTGCTGAACTTCGAAGTAGACGAGGTCTAAAACGAAAGATAAGGTAAAACCAACAATTTGGGCATGATTTAAAATATCTTTCATTGAGGCTTAGTGGTCGCTTAGAGGACTTGATTTTTCCTCTGAAAATGCATTAAAGCTAAAGAAAATGTACAGTATGCTATTTCCTTGCGGACAACCCTCTTGAACGGACACCTTTTGGGAATGCTCTAGTGTTAATGGCACTCAAATTGTTTCCTCTTAAGCGGACACCTTGGTTAGGCGGACATATTTTTCGGTCCCGTAGGTGTTCGCTTTAGAGAGAGTTCACTGTATTTATTTTTTATCAATTTCCAAGGAACTGTCAGTTTCCGACTGTGGCACCCTGAAAGGTATTTTGTAGTTTTGTTAATTTTTCGATAGTTGTTACCCAGTGTTGTAACAGTTCCCTTTTTTTGTACCTAGGTACAGGTACAGTTCCTTCAAAAAAAAGGAACTAGTTCCAGGTACAGGTAAACAAAATTAAAAGTAACTAGGTACAAGGTACAGGTACAAAAAAAGGTACTTTTCAAAATTCACTTAGTATAATTAAACTGCAGAATTTTGTGCCAAATTCGATATGCGCCAGACAAACGTAATCTAAGTTACGCAATTTTAGAACAAAATTCTAATTGCCTCAATTTCATATGTCAAATTTGTTCCGATATTTTCTGAAATTGTGCTATTTCGATCTACGTGTGTCGCACTAGGGCGTTTCAGACGTGAAAAAAAAGTGTTGAAATTTGAAAACGGCGGGGTCTAAAAAGTAAGTTTAGGCAAAAAGAAAAATTTGGGTACGATTTTCAATATTTTTCATTGAGGTTTAGAGGTAGCAAAAATGGGTTTAAGTTGAAATGTAACATTTTTGGTATATAGCCTAAATGCAAGTTTTTACATAAAAAATTTATATGCAAATAAATGTTTTTCGAATCGCTTAAACATTTTATGAATCAATTGATCGTTAAAAACATCGAACTGTTCCTGTAAAAACCATTAATTGAAATCAAATTTTGTGTTTTTTGCCCCTAAAAGTATACAGAAAAAGTTGAAATCTGTCAAATTGAAAATTTAAATTTACAAAAACTAAATAAAAAAAATTTAGCTCTCTTTAAGGCGTTATTTGACGAAAATTCAAGTCCTCTGAGCGACCTCTAAACCTCAATTTACGAAATTTTAAATGATGCCCAAATTTTTCGATTTACATTATCTTTCGTTTGAGACCCCGCCGTATTCGAAATTGAAGACTTTTTTTCACGTCTGAAACGCCCTAGTGTCGCACGCATAAAGCTGTTAAAATAAAATTTAAATAAGCTTTTTTGTTAAGAAACAATTTTAGTTTTAACGTTTTCATTTCGTTGTACGCTTGGAAAGCATATAAGGCAATTTCAGAAGAGTTTAAATGCAGTTCCTGTTTTTTGTTTTTTGTTTAATCTTTGATTTAAAGTTTAATTGAACATATTTTATATTCTTTTATGCAATTCGACATCATAATAGGCCTATTATGATGTCGATTTTAAAATCATAATGAAGCATATTATGACACTATTTTGAGAAAGTATAAAAAATTGTTTATACAAACAAAAAGCATGGCATACTACATGGTTTTTTAAGAATGAATTTCAAGGCGTGCAATAATAAATTTCAAAACGCACGCATTTCAAAAATACAAGGCAAGGCGTGCAATAATAAAATTTCAAAATGCACGCATTTTAAAAAAACAAGGCAAAAATAAGCAGAGCATACTACGAAGTTGTATAATAAAGAATTTCAAATTATGAATCTGTCAAATCAAAATAAAAAATTTCTTCACAATAACAAACAAACAAAAAACACGCTTTCTTAAATTTAGGTTAAAATCCAATTTGAAATCTTATTGCATAAAATATTGTTCGGCAATCGTGTCGAAACTCAGCTTTTTTCGCACTCTGTATTGTAAAACTCGGCTGCGCCTCGTTTTACAACATTTACCACTCGTGCAAAAAAAAGCTTCATTTCGACACTTGTATCGAAAATATCTATTATTTAATATATAGAATATATGAATAAAAAGTATGAACAACAATTTTATTTTACATGTTTTAAAGCCATTTTTGAGTGCATCGAACTATTTTTCGGTTTCTCGTAACATCAACAATGTTTCGAATAAATCGTCGCTAAGCCTGTTTCGCCTTGGCGTACAAATTTGACCCGCTGTGCTGAAAAGCCTTTCCACAGGAGCCGAAGAAGAAGGCAATATTATTATTATAAAAGTATATATAATCATTAGTTAAGAGCCATATTTAAATAAATATAATTTAAAATTCCCTTTTTCCATTAATGGTTTAACCGCGATGTTGTTCAATTGAGCGCACAATTTTTCTCTACCTCCCCACACTTCCTCTCTCCTATAAAGTGAGAATTGACGGTCAATATTGGCCAAGGTAGGCATTGAATAATAATGGCGAAAATCCGTTTTAAAGATTTCGATTTTTTTTTCACATGTGAACTTGAAACTAGGCTTTTAGGGTCTCTCTTCAGTTTGTTTCGGAAATCAAAAACTCTACATATTAAAAGCTTAAGAAATCATTCATTTACTCTTTGCGAACGCGTTTCCACGTAAAAATATTTATTAGGCAAATTCTTCCAAGGACGTTTTTTTCGACGTCTCAAAGCAAAAATAAACATCAAAACGTATTGTGAGCGAAAAACACCGATTCTGAAATTTTTTAAACAAATTTCTAAACAAAATATAAAAAAAATTTTGCTAATAAATATTTATTCGTGGAAATCGCGACTTAGAAAAGTACCTTTTTTTAATACCTTTTTCGATGAAAAAGGTACAAAGGTACAGGTACTAGGTACAATTTTAAAAAGTAACTAGGTACAGGTACTAAAAGTTGTACCTAGGTACGGTACCTAGGTACTTGTACCTAGGTACATTACAACACAGTTGTTACCTAAAAACACTGTGGGAACCAGTTTTAAGGTTTCTTGAAAAATCCTTTTCGATATGCCTTTTTTCAAAATTTTATTACTCAAAAAGAAATTAAGATAGAAAGATAAAGCAAACGGCTAATAATAGTCAACAAATCAAAAAATTAAAAAAAAATTTTTTTTAAATTTGACACTGAGAAAAAATTTCCCGAAAAGAATAAAAAAATAATGCACATAGATGCTCCCAGTAGTACTTTATTTCCAGTAAAAGTGTGCGAAAAATGGTAGAAAACACATTACCCGAAAGGATCTTAGTTTCTTGACCGATCTTAAAACTATGTAAGAAAAAGTGTTAGAGGGGCTTATTTTCTTTAATTTAAGAGACAATTTGTTCAAATCGGATGATGCATTGTCGAGTTCTGCTCGAAAAAGCTGCATTGCTCTGTTCAGTAGAAATTATTATTATTTATTTGTAAACTACACTCAAAAAAATAAAATTTAATGCCAAAAATTGTATACTTTGTCCCAACAACTTTGTTGGTTAAATCGTTCTCAACAATTTAAATTGTTCTAAAAAAAATGGAAGTTCTTAAGACAACAAAAAAAAATTCTTCGCACGACCACAGAAATTGAAAATTTATATCTTGATGCAACAATTTTTTCAATAACATTGTCTCAACAATGTAAAGTTCTTGAGCAACTTTTTTGAGTGTGTTGCTGTGATTCACATACATATCTACTATAAAACACCACAGCTCATTTGTTTCTTGATGCTATCGGCTTCAATCGTTTTCTGTGCAATTGTCACTTACTAATTCGTCCTTTCCTCCCACAGTTTTCGTCATTGGAAACATGCCAATTACAATTTCGAAAGCAAGTGAAACTCATTTAGATACTAAATCCTAGAGATAAATCTCAAACAATTTACTGCCAATGTGTTTGCTATCGTTTCATCAAACCACTTTGTGCAGATTCTTTGTGCGCGAGAGAGGGACAGAGACAATAAGTGAGACAGAGAGAGATAGGGAGACAGAGAAAGAGAATGAGAGCTGAAATAAATTATCAACAGGAGTCACTTTAACCTGTAATCACAAGCGACATTTGAAGTTAATGCGGCAATAAATTATGCAAGAAAAACAAAGCATCCGAAAGAGAAAAGCAAAGAAAATGCTTAATGTGCAACAAGCAAAGTGCCGATTGGTGAATGTTGTTGAACTGGTGACCGCCAACATACTTAACAGTGTGCATTTTTGGCATACATACATAAGTATGTACAATGTACCTCTCGAATTTGGTCCTTGCATATAATTTTTGTGTAGATTTTTTTTTTTTTTCTTTTTGACAATCTTGTTGCATAAATTCCAATGGCTAAGCGACTAAGAAGAATAAGCGCAATAAATGCTGCACATCATGCTGGAAATTTATGAATCCTTGGAGTACAGTAAATCACGACACAGCTCAGTTAAGCGATAGGTAATATAACAAAAGCGATGCAAAAGGATAACAGAGCAAGCGTTGTACGTTTAGAAAATCGTTGAAAATCGTAGCTGAGAGCATGTCGCTGCAATATGTTGCTACAAGTTCAATGTCCCCCAACTCGTCGTCTCAGCACATCAAATGCTCAGGATCCAAGGCGCCGAGGAGTCGAGGAGAGTGACGACCCAACAAAGGCTACATGATTTTCTTTGTTGTAAGGTGAATAGGAAAAAGGATGTCGCAATTTACTGAGTCATGACAATGAATTTTCTTGATGGCTTTGTGGTCGAGTGTGTGCCATGGAGCCTGCGGTACGGGGTTCGGAGAAAGCTACTCGTTAGTGTAAGAGTATCAAATTACAGCATGTGATGTGGTGGTACTTTTAAATGAAGACAAAAAATATTGTATTGAGAAAAGAGAAAAAACATATTCCTTGCTCATACCTAAGTTCTGTTGAGTGAACACTTTTGACAATTATTAAATTGTTTACAGACACAGTTTTGTGGCCTTTCGCTGTCATGTACAGTAAACAATTTAGCACATTTTTTGACATTTTCATATTTCCTACGGAAAGGAAAATAGAAACAAATTATGGGCAAAAAAAACAAAAAAAAAACTCAAAGCGTTTACTCCTGCAGCCAAAAATATTTCCCAGAAAAACACGTTTTCCTTTCATTCAGCCTCGTTGTTGACAGCTTTGTCATTCTTCATGCCTTCAGGCGCATATGTTTTTGTGTGTATGTGTGTGCGTGTGTGCAAAACATTTGGGTTAGTAAAGCTAGGCTCGTGTAGGGGGTTCGTTAGGATAACAGCACGAATGTGAAATTCTGAGAATTGCAAACTTACTTAATTGCAATGAACACATCCATGCTACGAATGAATTCACAGCATGAAATGAATAAAATTTCATATTAGGTGTAGTAAAAAGAAATCCATTATTTTTCCAATAGATGGGGTTATTTATCTGCATCTCGCGTTGTATAAGTCCGATCGTGTTCCGCTAGGGGCATTAGAAAGATGACAGTTCCTACTAAAAAAGCTTTTTTGACACTTTTTTGATTGATTGATTCAGTTTTGTTTGAGAGCTTGTCAAAGATGGACATCAGCAAAGAGAAAATTCGCTACATTTTACAGTTTTTCTTCGATAAGGGAGAAAACGCAAGCCAGGCGGCTGAAAATGTGTATAGCGTTTATGGACCTGATACTGTAACAGCCAATCATGCGCAATTTTGGTTTCGTCGATTCCGTTCCGGTAACTTCGATGTCAAGGATGCACCACGCACTGGAAGGCCAATTGTCGAAAATGTCGATAAAATCATGGAAATTATCGAGTCCGACCGTCATGTTAGCACTGTTTCGATTGCAAAAGAGCTAAAGATTGCACAAAAAACCGTTTGGAACCATTTGAATAAGGCTGGATACACAAAGAAGCTCGATGTATGGGTGCCACACGAGTTAACGCAAAAAAACCTCATAGACCGAATTTCCATCTGCGAATCGCTGCTGAACCGCAACAAAATCGACCCATTTCTGAAGCGGTTGGTGACTGGTGATGAAAAGTGGGTCACTTACGACAACGTCAAGCGAAAACGGTGGTGGAAACACGGTGAACCGGCGGAAACGGTGGCCAAGCCAGGATTGACGGCCAGGAAGGTTTTGCTGTGTGTTTGGTGGGATTGGCAGGGAATTATCTACTATGAGCTGCTCCCATACGGCAAAACTCTTAACTCGGAACTCTACTGTCAACAATTGGACCGTCTGAAGGAAGCAATCGCCCATATGAGGCCAGCTTTGGCCAATAGGAGAGGAATTGTGTTCCATCAGGACAACGCCAGGCCACACTCATCGATAGTGACTCGCCAGAAGCTCCGGGAGTTTGGTTGGGAGGTTCTTCTGCATCCACCTTATAGTCCGGACCTGGCACCAAGTGATTACCATCTGTTCCTGTCCATGGCGAACAATTTTGCTGGTGAAACATTCGCTTCAAGAGAGGCTTCTGAAATTCGACTGTCTCAATTTTTGCTAATAGGAACGAGGGCTTCTATGAGAGAGGCATAATGAAATTACCTTTAAAATGGCAACAAGTTATCGAACAAAACGACGCATATTTGACCTAAATCGGGTCATTCTAACTATCTTAAATAAAGCCCTCAATTTAATGCAAAAATAATGGATTTCTTTTTACTACACCTAATATAAATGTCATTAGATCACCTGCAGAAATTTGAAAGCATGCAATTAAAGAAATGATATTTCAATATATGTGCAGAATTTCGAATAGAAAAGTTTTTCAGGCTTTAAGAAAATAAAGTACAAGAAAAATAATTGAAATTGATTATGGGAAACACAGGTGCTTTCAAGTAGGAATTAATAGGGTAGAAAAAGTTTCATTCTTTTGCTTATGAAAAGTTTGATAACGCTAGCTTACAGCTTTTACACTTTTCCGCCGTCTAAAAATTAAAAAAAATATTTAAGCCTTATCATAAAAATATGTTGCATACTTTAAAGCTTAAAGATGCAAATTTTCATTTCTTACATTGCCTTTATTCCCCAACTAAATAAAATTATTGCTTTGCCATCAATCCAAATACTTTGAAAGCTATTATAAAATAAGATATATCTCATTTTGTTGGGTAAGGATCCGGCTTCAAATAATATGTTAAGAAAATTTTATCTGCTGGCGATCGATATTTTGAATGTCGATGAAAGAAAAAATATTATGAGCTTTCAAAAAAGAAGGGTTTTTTAAGGTTTAATGGTCTACAGAATCTTATTTCCTTGACCGACCTTGAAGCTTTGAAGGAAAAAGCCTTAGAGGGCTTAATTTTCTTTAAATTGAATGATGGTTTGTTCAAATCGGATGATGCATTGTCGAGTTCTGCTGGAAAAAGCTACAATAGCCCTTAAAAATTTATTTTCAAAATTTAATATAGAAAAAGCCTACATTGATAAATTTTTAAAATATTGTTTTCTTTATTTGAAGGTCATGGGAAAAGTGCATTGAGATCACCTGAGAAATTCGAAAATAATTATTTGTTAACTAGTGTAATTACGAAAATTATATCCACCCATTTTATGGATTGCAAAAAGGGGCTTTATCGTTTCCTCCTTCCAAGGACAGTAATTTAAAAGCAGAGCTGAGTCGTGCTTAAACAGTAGTTTCCAAAATTTCCATACAAAAAATAATTACATACACAGAATATTTCAACCTCATGGTATTTAAGCATAATGCCATGGTTACGTGAAAATAAAATATTAACATTCAGCACCCAAAAGTAAGCTTTATATATATAAAGTAAATTTTTAACAAATAATCAGAGCAACTAAAAACAGGCTTGAGAAAAATGAAATGACCAGGTTCGGAATTTGCGACTTTTATAAATTTAAAGCATACTTTAGGGAACACAAAATTTGTTCATCTCGCATTAAGTTAAGATTTGAATATATTTTTAACGTCAATATGAGTTTTTTTGAAGTTTAAAAAGTGGTTTGAAATTAAACTTTGCTAAAGTTATTCGCGAAATGTTGGTAAGATGTTGATGAAATGATTGCCCCATAAAGTATGCTTTAAATTTATAAAAGTCAACAAAATCCGAGCACTATTTATAAGGATAGGAAAAATTAGCACCGAAAATTTTATAGCATACCTAAAGGCTGTTTATTGCCAGAGTATCCTCAAGAGTTTTTTAAAAACTCTAACAAGGTAAGAAATTTCTGAGGCCTTTTTATAACCTTGAACTAATGGCTTTCAAAAATCTAGAAATATCCAGCCCATAAGTATGCTAAATTTATTTTAATTTTATTTCTCCTTTTTTCCCTTGCCTTAGTAATTGATCATCAAGCCTTCACACATACGAGTTTGGCAGTTCGAGGAAGCTTCCTTCCATTTTTAATCTTATAAACTCCAAGCGTACAGCTATACAAGAGTAAGAAGAAAAAAAAGATTCCCAAAATTTATAATAGAACCACACTTAATTGAATTCCTGTGCGACTCTCAAATTTCGCCAGAGCTACGAAATGTAATTTGAGATTGGTGCGAAATGAAGTATGCTCTGCTGTGCGGTTTCCATCGCCCATATCGCCATGTACATGCGAAGTCATATGTAGCCACAGTGTACATAAGTATAACATATGTGTTTGTCAGTTCATATGTTTTTGCTTTTAAGCTTTAAGCTACTTACACACCTACATTTACGGATAAAGTGATTTTGTGCGTTATGCTTGATGCAAAAAGTTGTGCTTCAGGGTGCCATAATAATAATAATCATACAAGCTCTACCATTTTAACACACATGCATACAAGCATTAATGCATTAAATAAATATATTACACAAAACTCATTTACGTCCGCACACATATGCACATGCTTGTGTGTGTGTGTGTGTGTTGCGGCTTCCTAAAGGACTTTCTAAGCACAAAGTAGGGCTATAAGGAAAACACGTTTTTCTCTATAAAATTTTCATGGTATTTGCGCAAATCATACAAATGGGACCGCCACAAAACCACTTTCAGTAAACACCCACAAGCGGAGCATAGCGTGCAAAGTTACTTGGAACGCGAAGCATATTTATGAGGCAACTTTAGGGATAATATATTTTAAGAACGCGATTTTTAGTGAATTTCCATGACTTGAGGTCGACGGAAAGTTATGTTAAAATTTAACCACATCTGTCTGGGTTAAAGCAAATATAAATGATTGTTTTAAGAATACATATAGTAAAAAAAAAAACTTTACTTATTTTTTAGATGCAGACTTTTAGGCTTTCAGGATTTCAACGTTTGGGCTTTTTGTTTATTCATTTTGTTTTTATTAAATTTTAATTACGAAAGTTAATGAAAACCAAATCAGTCATTAATCAAGATCCTTCATTGTTGAAGAAAATTGCTTCAATGAAATTTAAGTTGGGAAAAAGCTTGTTTTTTTTTTAAATTGTTCTGCATACTTTCATGACCATATACGAGCCTCATATCATATCATATTTTGTTCAATTATAAAAGGTCCTAGCCATAAACGTAGTGCTAAGAAAAAGAGTGTAAAAGGGCTCCTTTCAAAGCACCCTGACGAAGTGTCTTCGTACTTCTCCAAATAGGAGTGGTAAAAGGACTCCTAACAGAGCTATACGAGGTAGTGCTTTTGCCAAGGCCTCAAAAAAACAACGCCTAGGATCATTTGGGGAGACTAAACGAGTCACTTTTTATTATTCAAAAGTTTATATCTTAGAGGGAGTCCAAACAGACTCTTAAGGAGTATTCTAGGAATCACGAAAGATAAATTTTGAGATTCCAAAAACTACATTTGTTCCATATTAGCCTCCGTGCTCTTTTCTACAGCAAAAAACGCTCATTTAAAGCACCTGTATGAGCGTTTTAAGGAGCATTTACGCACGGACTTTTGGTTAGATGGGAGGCTACGAAAAGTAGGGCGCTTCTGAAGTACAAAAAAAATTGTTGAATTTTCAAGGCGGCAAGGTTTAAAACGTATGATTTAAATTTCTTTAATGGAGCTTAGAGGTCGCTTAGAAGACTTGAAAATTCCTCTAAAAACGCCAAAAAAAACTGTACTTATTTTATGTAGTGAAATTTTGTATTAGTTTAAGGTTTTAAAACATATTGTTAGTTCTTAAGATTAAGAAGATTCAATATAAAAATAACCGCAAAAAAAAATTTTTTTTTTGTCAATTTAAATTTTAAATTTTACAGTTTTTCAAATTTGTTTGCATACTTTTAGGATCAGAATACACAAAAATTGATTTCAATTAATGATTTTTCCGGGAAGAGTTCATTTTTTTTTAGTAACCAATCGTTTCATAATATGTTTAACCGATTCGAAAATATTTGTTTTCTTGTAAATTTGTTTTTCTAACGGAGTGAATTTTAGCCTAAATGTGGTAAACGTGTATTTTCGGCTTAAATGCAGTAATGAGAAGCAGTAAACAAAAGCATGAATAGGATTACTTAAAATTTTTTAGCATCGAAATCAAATCATTTTGAGTTCAATTAAACTAAAAAAAAATTGGTTTTTGATTGAATTCAAAAAACTAAAAATTTTTTTTCGAAAATACTACTGCAAATATTTATGCAAATATTGAAATTTGAATTATAGAAATTCTCGCAAACGAAAGCGTTCAAAATTCAAATCACGTTTTGGAATATAAATCCATTTTTAAACCAAAAAAATATCCCGAATCAACTGATGCGAGCTTACGGACCTCAATGTTTTATGAATCAAATATTGAAATTTTTCAAATGTCATTACTCGAAAGTTGTGGATAAACTGAAAATGCTTGCGCAAACAGAAAAACTTTGCGGTCGACAACGAATTTCATGCACGCTACCATTAAATTTCAATGACTTTTTTCTCTCACTCCTACGTTGATCAGTTTGCAATTGAGTGAATTAAAAATTTGGGTTAAAAAAAATTGCATTAATGGAGCGCATTAAAGTGACCTTAAAGCACACCTACATTTACATAGCTCAAAGGATATTGGAAGAGCTCCATTGGGACGACCTCGGTGACTGTGTGTGACTATGCACTTTTTGAAACTAGTTAATGCAGTGAAATGAAGTGCGCATAATAGAACGTGAATGCATTAAACTGTGTGTATTCTATAAATAATTTATGCATTGCGGTAAGTGCTGCAACGCCTAAAATTATGCAACTTTATAAAAAGCTAACATTTATGCGGCCATAATTTTGCGATTCCGAAAACGTCAGTTAAGCTTCTGACAGCCAGAAATCGAACGTTCAAGCACAAATGCAAAACAAACAACAACAACAAATAAATAAATTAATTCAATGATTTTGTTAAATATGCCAAAAAGCACAAAATTATGGCATATTTCTAGGAAGTTGTTATATTTTTCAAAAATTATTTTTCAAATGATTTATATTGTTTAAATTTTCAAGTCAACTCGTTTAAAAAATAGGAAAAAAATTTATCGCACAAAATGATAAAATAACTTTCCAAACTAGGAAAGCCATTTTGCACCTACCATTTGGCAAATCCAATATTTTATTTCGTAAAACTTTTAATTGAAAACGGCGAACGGAAATGGCGATGGCCACAGTCAAAGCAGCAAACTGTTGTTTATTATAAATTCAAGTTGCGATGAAAAAAAAAAAACTTCATATTGGACCACAACTATAGTTGGCAGGACGCGCGCTCTTTTTTAATTTTATTAAAAAAAAAATACTTTCCGAAGTAAGAAAGTTTAGTTTTTATTTTTTCCCGATTTTACACGATTTTGCTTGCACCAAATGCTTGCGTTGATTGTGCAAATCTGTTGGAAATTGTTTCTTTGACTTTTTCAAATTAAAATTTATGTACGAATTTCAAGTAAAGCAAAAAATGTCCATCGCAAAATCACAGGAGCGCTTCTTAAAGTTCTTAATTGGAGTTGAGTTTTTGCATTCGCTGCTGCTCCCCAGCGAACCATATACGGAGTGCTCTGAAAAGGAGTGTGAAAGGACTCCTTTAAAGTACCCTGACGAAGTTTTCTCGGATTGCCATGAATTGCAGTGTAAACGGACTCCTAACTCTTCGAAGTAGTGCTGTTGCCAAGGCCTCAAAAAACAATACCTAGGAACTCTTTAAGTGACCAAACGAGTCATTGGAAAATAAATCATATCTGAAAGAGAGTCCAAACATAATTTTAAAGAGCATTCTATCAAACATAAAAGATAAAGATTAAGTTTTAGAATTAGCCTTCGTGCTCTTTTCTCTCCAAAAACGCTTTTTTGAGCCCCTGTTGGGATACTTTAGGGGCATTTGCGCTCCGGAAAAGGGGTCTTTAGAAGCGCCGTGCAGACTCTTTTGGTTGGCTGGGTCCGATATCATTTACAAAGTTCTTTTCCAATTGAAAGTAAGTTAAAAAACAGTAGAATTTTCGCGCCCTCAAGGCCCACTTTGAACTACCAAACGTTCCTGTTGAAAGCAGTCTTCTGAAGTACCCACCTTGTTTGGATTAAGGTGTTCAGACCGCATTTCAAAACTCAAATGCAAAAAGTTCGATTGCGATATCGAGACGGAAAACACAAAAAATACTTCTTTATTTAGAAAATAAATAAACAAAAATTTCCCAAAACGGTTTTGCAACAGAGCTTACTGACAGATTAAGTTGCCATCGAAGTTAACAGTTTCTAAAGTTCTACGATAATACATTGCACAGATCAGGAGCGCTTGGTCTCGCAGCTGCGAAAGGAACTTCATAAAGGATTATAAATTTCCTGGAATGCTTTTCATTCAATCAAGCAGCTGTTCGACTCAGTTAAAAGCGCCGTTTATTATGCAAGGAATAAATTTATTATTTTTCATTTTATAAACTTTATAGTTCACTCTAAAATGATGTTGATTTTTTGTGTAATTTGTTTTTACAATAAAGTACTTAATTTTGATTGTTTGGCATGAAATTAAAAGAAGGAAAATAAATTGAAGGAAAAAAAATATATAATTGAAGCATAAATCACAGCGCTTAATCAGAATACGCTTGCATGAATATTTATGAAGTTTTAAAAGCTTGGTAAACAATAAAATTCAATTGTTTAAAAATAAAACGCCAGAAAATTAATACATAATTAAGAATACAGCCCAGTTTTGCTTATGAGCATCATTAATTATAGCGGATTAGGAAGTCCATAGGAAAAAGTATCCGTTTTCATTTTTATACCTTTTCCGAAGGAAGGGGTATATTAAGTTTCGCATGGAATTTGTAACAGACCAAAGCAGTCGTGATAGATATAGACATATATATATATTCTTGATCAGGGTGACAAGAGGAGTCGATTTAGACATGTCTGTATGTCTGTCTGTCGGTCACACTTAAGTTTTTCGTAATTTACTCCTAAGTCATGAAAGATATCATATTGAAATTTGGCATGGACTTGAACCAGGTAAATGTCCGAAAAATTGCATACAAATTTTTTTCGTTATCCCTTCTTGGGTCGTGGGAAGTGGTTCAGAAGTTTCACGATTTTTAACGTTTTTCGTGGATAACTTTTTTACTATACATCCCAACTTATTGAATTTTGGTGTGTGTATTGCTACTATATAGACTTAAGTTTTCGCTGAAACAAAAATTGAGACATCGCTATAACAACCCTGCAGGAAGCCTGTCGCCATATGGCCCCATGTCTATATTGACGTCAATATAGACAAGAGAACTAGTTCCAACGTAAACAGTATTTACGGGCGGTGTCATTAAAGAGACTGTACTGTCAAGAGGTATAGTTCATCTTTATTGACCATGTCAACAACATGTCTGCTTATAAAGCGAAAGAGTACTCATTTTGTCTATATAATAGTACCGACGTCAATAGGTCGTCAATAGTTCGTCAATAGTTTTTCGGTCTACTGTTGACATTCAATGACAACTCAATGTTAAATGTCAATAACGCAAAGCATTGCGACGGGTATAACTGGTCAGTAGTACTGTTGACGCAGTCAGTAGAGAAAAAGTATAGATTCACTATTGACATTTCCTGCAGGGTATGGTTCTTGCGGTTCAAGTTTGACATATTTTAAGCTGAGGAAAAGGTATGTGTGCAATCGGCTATGCCGATGTAAACTTATTTACTTGTTGTAATTTATTTATTTATTTACTTTTTTTTTTTTTTTTGTTCTAGCTGATTGAGTGGAATTTTTGGAATTTAATTTCGTTATTAAATCGTTTTGGTTTAATGTTTCAAGAGTTTTTGTTTTTTAATGAATGGCCATTTCAAAATAAATTGAAACTGTCACAAGCAACAAAAAACAAAATATAAAAAAAAATTAAAAAACGAGAAAAGTGGGATAATGAAAAAATGGAATTAAAGGAAATGGAAAAGCTGCGGCGGTAATGTGGTCTATTCATTTTTTGTCCATCAATGTCTGGAATATTAAATTAGCAATTATTTTTTATGCTCCAGTGGGGACTTAGCTGTTGGAAAATTTCTCGCAAAAATCTGAGAACTATCAGAAAAAAGGGTAGTTTAAAATGGGATTTAATATTATTTAAAGGAGAACGATATTTAATACGGGATATATAAGAAGGAAACATAAAATTGTTAAATTGAGCACCTAAAATTATGCACTTAAACTTTGACAAAATATTCGATATTTTTTTGGTGGCAGGAAGAAAATTCCTATCCGCATCATCACTGCCTGTGTTATGGAAGAGCCCGCACCCTCTAAGAAACCCCCGTTTTCAAGAGGTCGTACACGCATACAATTGGAACGAACGAACACAACTGGAACGAAGAATCATATGATTTTGAGTTTTAAATGGGTATAGCTCCCAATTTCGGCACTTTATCATAACGGTGTTTTGGGGAAAAAGTACTTGGCATATCTCAGAGTACATTTTGGTGTTAGCTAATATGGGCCAAAAAGTGGTAAAAAAAAACTTTTAAAAAAATTTTTGCATGAAGGCGTACCGATAACACAAAAAACTAATGATGCAGTTCGATTCCTTATGCCCGAAAAAGAGGGAAACCGTTGAATTCGGTCTTGTCTTTTTAAATTTTGGAAAGAAATACTATCACATTGTTTATAAAAGATTTGCTCCTGCTATATATAAGAAAAATAACCAAACACATGTGATAGACAATAAAAAAAAATCGATGAAAGGGTCTGGCCGACTGCGGCTCCCTGAAAGGAATTTTTAAATTTTGTTGATTTTTTGATAGGTGCCATCTAAAAACACTGTGGAGACCACTTTTTAGATTCTTATTTTCAATAGTGCTTGAGATTTCCTTGAAAAACCTTTTTTGGTAAGCCTGTTTTCAAAATTAAATATCTCAACACCCAATTGAGATAGAACAACGAACTAAAAAGATTATGTTAGATAATAAAACAGAGATACTAAAAAAGTTTTGTTTAATTTTTACACTCAAAAAAAATGTTTCACAAAATTAAAAAGAAAATTTTAACTATTTTTTTCAGTGTACTCCCAGTTTTGCGCCGCTCTATAAATTAAAAAAAAAATAGCCCCTAGTGTTTAATTTTATTTGAAAGAAAAAAATATTCAAATCGAATGGCCGCTCTCAGTATTGATATCCAGTACAAATGTGTGCAATATGGTACAAAAACACATCACTCATACGCCAAGTCTTAAGTATAAAAATATGCTCTTATGTTTTCTTAAATATCTCAAGAAGCTATTCGTCGATTTAAATGAATCTTCTTTCGAATAAAAGTTTAAGCTGAGAGGTATGTTTTTAAAATAGCAAAAAATTATTACAAAACCCGGAATACACTGAACAAAATAGCCTAATTTTTGTTTTCTTTTTTGTGGAAAAATTTTTTTCTGTGTAAAATATAAAAAAAAAGTTTTCTGGATTCCTTGTTTTGTTAACAATGATTCGCCGTTTGTTTCATCTTTCTAACTATATTAGTTTTTGAGCCGCATGCCTTTGCTCAACCGGCCAGACCCTTTATTTCCTATCGGAGTTGCGAATTTCTCCGATTCACATTAAAAAAGCCGAATGAAAGCATTTCAAATAAATCCAATTATACGACCATACAGGTTGTTTAATATGTTAACCATATTATGCAAAAGATTCAAATCATCACGCCAGGTCCAATAATAATCCCTCATTATGCCCATTGGTGTTACGTATTTAAAATGCCATTGAAAACATTTAGCGCTGCCATTGGAATTCTCGCGTCACGTTGATCGTATTTGGACTTGTAGAGTTGAAAATCTTCGCTGTAACACACATTATTCTGATTAAATTGCAAAATAAACGCCCACTTTTCATGCAGATTGTTTGCATAAAAGAGCGCTGCATACTTTGTGGCGATTATGTGAAAAAGAGGAATAAATTAATCTTTTGAAATGGGCTAATGAATTGTTTTGCATGCAAAATGAAAGCAAAAAGTATTAAAAATAAAATCAAATATAATGACGCACATTGACGGCATGTTCATAAAATTGAGAACATTTATTTCGGCTTTTATTTATTTATTTTTTTTTCTTTTAATGGCAGTATTGATATCCAGTACAAATGTGTGCAATATGGTACAAAAACACATCACTCATACGTAACCATGCCATTTGTCCTTTTTTTCGCGGGATACTCCTTTTTTTCGGCATGCAAAAGTCTATCCCGTGAACGAGCTAAAAATCCTTTCTTTAGTTTTAATAGTCCTTTTTTCACCTTTTAAAAACCTTCTTTCTCCTTTTTCTCAAACAAAACACTAATCCCTCTAAACATTCAGTGGTAAAAACGAAAAGGTCACTGCGCAGTAAAGATTAATACATGTAAACGATGACAGCACTGACTATGGTGTACCTACTCGTATCTCTCATTTGTGTATCGATACGTCAATATAGTTGAAATAAAGAACAATGAGGTCTTGAACGGAACCACTTAGGCAGTTGAATATTTTTCCATGGGCAATTTTGATGCAAGCTCCGACATGGCCTGCAAAATTGAAATTTGATTTTCCCCTTTTGAGTTGCAGTGGTGTTTCTATTAGTTTTTTGTGTGCTGAAAAATTGAAAAATATCAAAATACTTCTATCACGTCAGAGTTTCGAGAAAATCGCGTAAGAAATTTTTACTACGTCGGAAAATCGGAAAATTTTAACTGCTTAAAAAGTTGTGCAAGATACAAAAAAAGTTTAAAAAATTTTTAAGAAGTCGCAATTCTCCGACTTTCCAACGTTTTTAACACGCCTTTCTGAATACCCCTATGGTTTAAAATATTTCAAAATTTCATTAAAAGTTTTGTGTACTTAAAACATTATTCTTTAATATGACATCAAAAATAACTTCCAAAAAGTTAAAAAATTAGTGTAAAATGATGCTCAAAGTCGAAAATTTGAAAACTTTATGAAATAATTTTATTTTTTTTGGACTTTGAATAAACATAGCTCACCCATCAACAGTCCCCCTTCCACAAACGATATTTTAAATTGTTGGCCAATCAATTTTGTGTATATGTATTAAATCTCAGATTGGCAGCACAAACCATTTCAACGATATAAAGGTATTTCTAAAGCGTTTCAATTCGGAGATTCGTATACATAACATAACACAAGTTGGAAATGAAAAATTCATTTGTTTTTTCGTTTGAAAAATAATAACTTACTAGATTGATTTGAATTATACAATATATAATAGAATATGAATTTACGTCCGAAAATTTTTTGTTCGATATCCTTTTTTTGTCCTTTTTTTTCCATTTTGAAATCCCGCGAAACAGCTAAAATTGGAAGGATTTTCCTTTTTTTTACCCAAAAGCAGATGGCATGGTTACTCATACGCCAAGTCTTAAGTATAAAAATATGCTCTTATGTTTTCTTAAATATCTCAAGAAGCTATTCGTCGATTTAAATGAATCTTCTTTCGAATAAAAGTTTAAGCTGAGAGGTATGTTTTTAAAATAGCAAAAAAGTATTACAAAACCCGGAATTCACTAAAAAAAAACAGCCTAATTTTTGTTTTCTTTTTTGTGGAAAAATTTTTCTCTGTGTAAAATATAAAAAGAAGTTTTCTGGATTCCTTGTTTTGTTAGCAATGATTCGCCGTTCGTTTCATCTTTCTAACTATATTAGTTTTTGAGCCGCATGCCTTTGCTCAACCGGCCAGACCCTTTATTTCCTATCGGAGTCGCGAATTTCTCCGATTCACATTCAAAAAGCCGAATGAAAGCATTTAAAATAAATCCAATTATACGACCAAACAAGTTGTTTAATATGTTAACCATATTATGCAAAAGATTCAAATCATCACGCCAGGTCCAATAATAATCCCTCATTATGCCCATTGGTGTTACGTATTTAAAATGCCATTGAAAACATTTAGCGCTGCCATTGGAATTCTCGCGTCACGTTGATCGTATTTGGACTTGTAGAGTTGAAAATCTTCGCTGTAACACACATTATTCTGATTAAATTGGAAAATAAACGCCCACTTTTCATGCAGATTGTTTGCATAAAAGAGCGCTGCATACTTTGTGGCGATTATGTGAAAAAGAGGAATAAATTAATCTTTTGAAATGGGCTAATGAATTGTTTTGCATGCAAAATGAAAGCAAAAAGTATTAAAAATAAAATCAAATATAATGACGCACATTGACGGCATGTTCATAAAATTGAGAACATTTATTTCGGCTTTTATTTATTTTTTTTTTTTTTCTTTTAATGGCAGTATGAAAGCACAGGAAAATGGAAATAAAAACAGATCGGATCACAAGTCGCCATGGAATTTGTACGCCCAACGCATTAAAAAATCATTACGAAAGTAGCAAAACAATAATGCGCCATTATACGGAGAGAGTCCTTTTTTTACGCAATCACAAATTTTTTATTTTAATTACAAATTGCCAATTAAAATGAAAAGTAATAATATTTTGTATATTATGTATAATATAATATGTATAGTATATAAAACGAAAAATGAAAATTTTCCTAATTAATTTCCCGAACTAAAAGCAACATAAACAAAATATTAAATTACCTATTTAAAAAATTGTTTTTTCTTTTGAATAAGTACCCGGTCAACCAAAAGGGTCCGCACGGAGCTCCTAAAGACTCCTTTTCCGTAATAAAAATGCTCCTAAAACGTTTTAAATGAGCGTTTTTTTTTTCGGAAGAAAAAAGTACAGGAGCCTAATATGTAAAAGTTTGGTTTTTGGGATCGCATAATTTATCTTTCATTATTGTGAGAATGCTCCTTAAGAGTCTGTTTGGACTCTCTTTCAGATTTCATTTATATTTTAATGATTCGTTTGGTCTCCGTAAATGCTCCTAGGCGTTGTTTCTTTGAGGCCTTGGAAACTACCTCGAAGAGCTCCGTTTGGAGTCTTTTAACACTCCTACATGGACAACTCCGAAAACACTTCGTCAGGGTGCTTTAAAGGAGTCCTTTCACACTCTTTTTCAGAGCACTCCGTATATGGGTATGTGTCGAGAGCACAACATAAAAGAAGCTTCCAACTCCCCCCTAATAGTCCCAGTCCAGCCCATACGAAGGTGAATACTTCTGCCAGTTTTTTTTGGAGAATATTCCCCATAATGTCTCAAAACAAGGCCTAAATTCCTAAAATTTGATTTTAAAATCTTCAGAAAACAGAAACTTGATCCCATAAGGTTCCATAAAATTTACCCTTACCAATTTTCTGCCCTAAGACTCCACTTTAAATCATTAATGTCTTTCAAATTAGAGTAGATTCCCCAAAACTGGTAACAGCGATTGTTGCCAACGTAATTTCGAAAGACGCTCGCCACTCTTTATCCAACTGCAACATGCTGCCTTGGAAGTTCGAAAAACTCCTGCAACATGTTTACAAAATACTTAGCACACTTATGGGGGCATGGTATTGGCAAAAACCTTTTTTTTTTGGCTGACAGCACCGCAAGTTAGCGTGCTGCTTGTCAAAGAGCGCGCACATGCTCAAATGGTTGTTTCGTCCTTCATTTGTTGCCGGCTATCCTTGGGTGCTGTTTTCATTGTGCAATGCTCGTCGAATGACATGATAAACATGGGTCGAGGTTTCTGGCGGAGAATTTATTTCATTGCAAAACTTGTTGGGACTTTCGTTTTTGTCTTTTATTGTTTTTTCTTTTATATATATTTTCGTAGACTTTTTTTGGGTTTTTCATTGTTTACATGTTACGATAGGAAAAAAGTTCAGAGTTCATTGTTACTAAACAGACAAGGACACGATTTTGGTGGGAGAAATGCTCTTGAGAAATGCTAAAGAATAAAGAGTTAAAAGCGAATTGAACGAATTGAAGAACATAAAATGAAAAAAGGCAACGTTTTTTTTTATTTTTTCTGGTTGAGAGAAAAGGTTAAATATATTATTTGTAAATTAATTAAAAGACCCAAAAAGTTTTTTAGTGTTTATTTGTTGAGCAATTGAGTTTTATTAAATCAAAACCTAAAAGTATACTTATAGGTATTAAGAATACTTCCGTTACTGAGAGTTTATTCATTTCTGAAAGTGTGTACATTTATTCTAACAAATTTAAAATGTTTTAAAGAGTTGTGTTGATCCTTAAAAAGTTCTCTAGGGATTCATAAACGAATATAAATTTTTTGTTTATTTTATTCCCAAAAGCAAGCTCCTATGACGTAATATCACTATTAATTTATTTATTTGACTATAAAAGGAAGGGAAATATCAAGGCAGCAATGGATAGAAGTATTGCGAATAAATGTGCATAAAGGAGACCCCACCGTGAAGTATGTTAATTGTGTGATGCTTCGTTCTACGTTGGATCAGGTATTTAAACGGGGAGATTTTGTAGGTGCGGGCCCCCATATCAGTGTCAGACACGGCCCATGACGATGAGGTTAGGATCTTCTTCCTGTCGCCAAAAAAAAAATCAAGGACCAATAAATAAATTAAATTTTGTAGCATACTTTTTGGTCCGAGATCGCCATATTATCAATATGGACGCAATTGGCTCAAGGTTATAGAATCAATCAATGATAAATCGTTGTCTCCAGTTCAAATGGAAATGTCTATGATAGTTTAAGGGAAAACAGCCTGCTTTTTCTGGGGACACTTTGTTGATAGCTAAGGTCCAATATTACCAAGCATATTTAAAAAATTTTTTAAATTAAAATTAAAATTTTTTAAAAATAAATTTCATTTTCAATATCACAATTTTTAAGCATCGAAAATTACGGCAGCACCGTCTACTTCCAGGGCTGTGAGTACATTTGACAACTGATTAGATCGTTATTTTTAAAAACGGATTCTATAAAGAGGCATTCTAACGATTGTTTCGTACTCCAAATTGCTGCCCTGTGACTCCAAAGCTTTTAGTCCTGTCTATCGTATTGTGTTATTTCCAAATCTGAATTTTTTTTGAAAATTATTTCTTTGAATTTTTCCAAACAGCTGGTTTTTGAAAATCGAACTCAAATTTGATATCATATTTAAACGCAGTGCCGAGGTGATTTAAAATATTTTTAAAATTTTTTTTAAAAATTGGAATGGTAAAAACCAAAAGCGGATTTTTATTTTTAAAAAATTTTAAATATGCTTGGTAATATTGACCCTAAGGCAAACGAATTCATTAAAATTTTTATCTTAAAAGTATGCAGGTAAGTACTTAAAATGTTTCATATAGTGAAAAAAATTTCTTTATTCGTATGGGCATGTCAAATGAAATACATATTAAGCAAGGAGTCGCGCAGTTTGACAACAAGGGCAAACAAAAAATATTTAAATTCAACACCTAGATGTATGCTTTCAAATATTTAAAGATATCTTTTTATAATTTTAAAGCTCCTACCCGGTGGAACTTAATTAAAGCTCTAAGAAGATTCATAAAACTCTTAGGCCCGATATTACAGTGCATACTTAAGTTAAGGAAGCTTGAAGACTTAAGAACACCTTAAGTGTCAAGCGGTTTAACAGTCAATTTTTATCCAAAACTCACGAAAATTGTTTTCGGCAGGCAACATTTGAAAAAGCCTATATATTTTGTTTATACTTTTTAAAATTCGTAAAATTAGTGAAATTCCTTCAATAAATTAAATATATATATTAAAAACACAAACTCGAACTTTTTTTATGTGATGAAATTCTTAAAAGAGCAATCTTTGGCTTACAATGGCCAGCCAGCAATTTCTTATTTAAGACAAATTTTGGTTTAAAATTATACGAACTTTAACTGGAAAAATTGGTAATTTTTTGCTGAGATTATTTAAATTGATTTTAAAAAAAGTTTAAGTTCGTTTTTAAATCCTATTTTTCCTGAGGTTAAACCGCTAATAAGGTATGACAAATGTACCACAGATTTGAAGTAAATTAATTGAGGATTTTGAAAAAAATTAGAAAAGTATGTGTTAATGGGACCTTTTTCATACCAAAATGGCTCTCAAAGTAAAAAAAATAGAATTTTTTTCAGAATTTTTGACTTTGACCGCTTAATTAACCATCATTGGCTTAAATTCTTACCATGAATTAAATTTTGCCTAAAAGCCCATAGAATTGGCTTTCAAACCGCTTAACAGTTTTTTTTCTACGATGAACCGTTATCGTGGGAGAATTTTTTTCTCGACTTACTGCCTAAAAACTTTAAGGCCCTCTAACTCCTTAGGGGAGCATTTTCCACCCCCCCTCCCATACGATTTTTGGTCGATATTGAGCACCCCTATCACCTCTTTTCGGATATACATCCTTATGCGAAACACCCTGTATTTTATTTTGCTCTATTGATAATCAACATTTAAGTATGCCAAAAAAAAACTCCTTATTTTCTCAGGATGTCTGGACCTTAGATGAAATATGAATGTCCTTATGCTAACAACATTAAAGAAAATTGAAAAAAATTCATTTTAAAAATACGACATGAGCACTTTTCCCCTCGTACAAACATACACACATACATACATATATCCGCATTAAGCATGAAATTTTTGGAGCCCACATACCCATTTAGCTCGGCCTTAAAATATTGTTCTGCCAGAGAACGAACACGACGAAAATTAATGGCTTTGGCAAAACGAAAATGTCGCAGACATGAGATGAGAAAAAAATCGGCTTAAAAAGCACCAACCCCAATACAAAGGGTAACAGACAAGATACATAACTCCATGACTCCATGACTCCGAGACTCTGCATTTCAGAGTTTATAAGAAACGTTTAATTTATGCATTAAAGGACACCGACTGTAAACCGAAATTCAATCTTGAGCTGAGTGTGAAAGATTCTGAAATGCAATCAGTCGACTCATCCAGAACACAAAATCCTTTAACATCACAGCCTTTTCTGTAATTCTACTTTTTTGTAGCATACATTTAGGCACTCATTAGTGCAAAATGATTTTCTTTTTGATGAAATACTTCTCTTTGAATCATTGAAAGCCTAACTTTTTATACCGTTAGATTTAAATACAAAAAGACCTACCACTACCAGCATGTGATTACGTGACGCTATAAATTTCATTGACATGTCATCAATATCAATTTGTAGCCCCAATTTGAGCGCCTCTTTCTTTTGCGTTTTTCATCTCTCTTTTTTTTTTGAGCAAGCCTCGACAAAGTGACAACAGGAGGCATGACGCATGTTTTCAATGGTGTGTAAAAATTTCATTCGTGACTTCCGTTTCCGTTAGACGAGTCAGCAAAATAAAACAAAGAATAGGGGGAAAAAAGGGAAAGCATTTCGAAAAATCTCTACGACCGTAACCCATAAGGCTCTAAAGTAGAGCTTACAGTGGAAACACTTGTCCCCACTCAAATCTCTGTCATTTGAAGTCATTTGTAATCATTTGGGCGTCAAATTTTTTTTTGCTCTATCTTCGTTATGCATCGTTGGACCCTCAGACGCGGTGTCTCTTTGTCTGGTTGTCGTTTTGACTGTCTGACTTTTTTACAGTCATCATAAATCTTAATTTTCAAATTTCTCGCCTCGAGCGTTTTATCTTTTCGCTTCATCATCGCTTCGAGGAACATTTGTAGTTGCTTTAAATTGTAGCAAATTCCATAAAAGTCGTGACAGTTATGCCAGCAGTGGATATTTGTCGCAACGAGACAGACAGATAAAAAAAAACGAACTTCCGCAATTGTCAAAAGGATAATTCCGTAAAGACAATGAAGAAAACGTCATCAACAAAACGAACTACGAATTTTTTCTTTGGAATTGAGACGAGTTTTTTGAATTAACCCAGCAAACATTTAGCCTATGCTTTAGCGAACGTTCGCCAATAATATGTTTACGCGACCTTTTCTAGAAGAACAAAAGGCGATGTTTTCTCAATTCTACCAACAAAGAATATGTAAAAAAAATATATTGCTTTGACGAACGTTACGCGAGCAATCCGCAATACATTGCGTATTCATCTTCCAGACGAGCATTGCCGAAGTTACTTTTGGAACAGGTTTATACAATGTTTTTCTAATATATACCTTGTGTTATTGTAGCTTTTGCTTTATTCAATCAAGTAGTCCTTGATTTTGTTATTAGATCAAAAATAAATTTTGATAGTTAGTTCTGTAAGGATTTGGATCGACGAGTGTATACATTCTAAAGGGTACAAAGGATAAAGGTGTATTTTTTACTCCAAATAGTTAAAGGCACAATTTTTGTTAACCTTTTTAAATATAATTTGAAGTTAATATAATTTTTTAAAATACAGGTGCCTGCTTCCAAAAATTTTCCACTTCGGATGAAAAAAAATGTTCTTCAATTCTTCAGCAACATTTAATACATGCCAAGAGCCGCATTAAAAAGCGAGATCTTAAACAAAACACAATAGAATAAGTTTTTCATTATTAACTGAATTGCTCTAATTTTTTATGCGTAAAATTATAATAAAATTTAAATAAAAAAAAAAAAAATATATATATATATTAGGCCGGGTCGATTTTTTGGATAAAAAATCGTACCCCCGGAAATGAAACTTCAGACAATTCTAAGCATTTTTTCCCAAGAAACCATGGGTATAAAATGAAACGTAGATCCGCGCTGAACGATAGGAAGTTTTTACCATACATACATATGTTACACTGTGCTAGTTTTTAGGACAAAAAAATTTGTTCATCGTGCAAACCGGCGCAGTCGGGTCCGGCTCGGTCCCCCGAGTACAACAGTACAAAATATATTTTCAAATATGTAAAATCCAATCCCTGTTAATAACATATGTATGTATGGTAAAAACTTCCCATCGTTCAGCGCGGATCTACGTTTCATTTTATACCCATGGTTTCTTGGGAAAAAATGCTTAGAATTGTCTGAAGTTTCATTTCCGGGGGTACGATTTCTTAGTTTTTTTTTACCCATACAAATCGACCCGGCCTAATATATATAATTGGCCTAGAAAATGTTTCAACAACATGCGAGCTAAACATCGCCGTGGCGAGTCGCGGAACAGTGTTCCGCGATAGAAAATCTTTGCTGGGGAAGATGTTTGAGCAATGTATAAAGAACACATTGCTTAAACATCTTCCAAGCGAAGGTTGCGCTATATTATTCTTTGCTGAAACATCGTCTATGGGACTATTCCGCGATGTTTTTAATATATCGCCAATTGCTCTTCCAAAACAGTGTCGGGCGACCGGACAACTGCCTAACAAGCTTCTCTATTCCGCGATAACAAAGCAACGGTTGCGTGCGAGCTAAACATCGCCGTGGCGAGTCGCGGAACACTGTTCCGCGATAGAAAATGTTTGCTGGGTTAATTTATTTAAAAACTAGATACCTAGGTATGTGTAGAACTCGGTATAAAAAATTATAGAGAATTAAAATAAAAAGTTATCATGAATCGCGTAGGTTTTTTTTTATATATTAAACTCTTCACTCTTTAAGTCTCAACACCACTTAAAAGAGATCTGATACTTCTACATTAAACTTAGAAAAGTTTTTATTATGTTGAGACTTTTGAATTTCTCTTCTCAAAAACATATGTACCTTTAACGCAATGAAGCTGTAAACAAGCCTAAGAGAATACAGTAGCATTAATTTAATAAAAACGTACAAAATTACATACATTCAATCTCCCTTAATTAGGCAAACAAAAAGAAGAAATCGTTTGTATTCAGCAAGCCAACACATACACCTATCTGATCGTAAACATGTCTGAAGCATTTCGTTGCCGTTTGCCTTAGTAAAGCCAAGCTCAAGGGTTCAGTCTCTTTCTGTCCGCGCAGGTGGTCGGTCGGTTCTCAGAAGTCGTGGATCGCGAAGTGTTTAGTGTTTCGCGCAAGTGAATTCCTTTGTGTGCGCATAAGTGCTTTGTGCTCTCGCGCTACTTGGCGCTTATCGTTTTCTCGTTTCTCTGCACTTTATTCTCTTTTCGTATGAAGCAGAAGTCGTTCGATTCATTCCATGCGCAAATGCATCGTAAGAAAAATGTCGATAAGGTGAGTTAATATTTTCTTACATATGAACATTTCCTGTAAAAATAACGCTTTTTCGCGTGCGTGTATGTACAATGTATATCTAATTGCCTCTCGGATCAGAGTAATTAAATTATAAAACCAGTTTTTTTTTTGGCTGATTATTAAAAAAAAAAAAGAATTATGAATTATTTTTAATTAGATGTCTGCAAAATATCAGATCATGGTTTTAAGAATACCATCTAATAATTCTTTCATATGTATGTTGAAATGGAAAATCCAATGACCTCAATAGAAAAGGAGGTAGAGATGAATCATTGCAGCTTTAATGTGCCTTGGAACAAAAATCTTTCAAAATATTTCAAAAACTTTTTATAAGAATATCCCCTAAGATTTTATAAAAAATTTGCATTCAAAGCACTTATAAAAGCTTTCTCTCATTATATTCGAGTTCGTTCCTAACGAACAGAAGTAAACAAAAAACAATAAAACTGAATAGTGTTAGAGAAAATGAAGTAATAACTGCAATGCGCTTCTCTTTTCCTCCTCATTTGACCCAATTCGTTCTTTCCAAGATTCGTAATTACGATTTTTGTGTTAAATGCCATTGTTGACTCATCAAGAGCCTCGTTAGGAATGCAATTGACTGCTATTATGTGCTCATTGCCTCAATCTTAGCTCTGCACTGCATCGCATAAAACAAGAAAAAGGCGAAATGTGCGAGAAGGAGGGCTACGCGAAATTGACAGTGCGAAAGCATTGCGAAAATCGATGGCATCGACACCAGTAGAATTAGCTCGTTTTAGCTGAAAAGAGCGAAATGATTTAAAATTTCTAAAATTTTTCAAACAACAACAAAAAAGGTTGGTATATCTTCAGTTTTCTAGAGACACTTCAAAAATGAAATCTCGCAAGAGAAAATTTTGATTAAAATTAAAACATGAAAGTACCTAATGCTTGCACCTCCTTCTGAAGCCCAACAAAGTGTGCTTCATCCATAAGAGCATCCCATGTTCAAACGGATACTTAAGAAAAATGATTTGCGAGTCAATTTATTATACCGGATACTTGAACTTACGTGAATGAATCCCAGACCCAAAACACCTTAAGCCACACCCACACTCGCACACAGAAATTGAGACAGAGCTCATTATGGAGATAAGAAACAGACAATATATAAAGGTGCTTAACAAATCTAATAACGATAATTATAACAAATATGGCAAGCATTTGCATTTGGGACTTCATAATCCTGAAAGCTATTGAAGCTCATTACTTTTACTTGCCACCTGTGACCAAAATTAAGTACCACTTAACACATGCAAAAAGGTGTAGAAGTTCTTAAATCCCCAAAATGACTGAAATTATGTTAACACCAGCTTTCACACACACAGACACACACACACACACACATACCCACACACACACGTGTGATTTTTTGTTGTTGTGTGAGTAAGTGCGTAATACGAATCCTTTTTAGCTCACTCCCACTCACAGAGCTTCTTCGAATCGGCATCTTTAAGGTTAAACGAGAATTTTCAAGTAGATCTAAATACTTTTCGAGTACGAAATTGACTTTCATGAAAGCACATACACTCATACATATGTATACACGTACATATATATTTATATAGATGTGTGTATTTTCATTGATACACATGGAAGACTTGAAGACTCTCAAAAGCTCATAGACATAGGTTAATAGCTTGAACTAAAGTAGAACTTGGGATATTAGCAACATAAACTTTAAAGTAAGCTTAACGCACACAATCAAACTTGAGATACACATACATACGAGGACACACATGCATTTTAGTTGCTCTTCCAAAGCGGCAATAAAGACAGTGTCCTTGCCAGACATGAGCTGTCTTTTGCCAATATACGGAGTGATAAACATGTGGGACACAGTGTGATGTGAACACACACACTCACACACGCGCGCAAATGCTATCAGACCAGCTTGTGCACATATGAACTTTCAAGTTATTTTCATGTAGGGAAGCTTTCAGTGGATTTTGTGCTATCAAATGCAGGATTCGGCTTAGAAGCAATTTCAGCTGAAGTAAATCCTTGCGAAAATTATTACGACAATGATCGAAAAAATGTTTTAAGCTGTAAGAAAAAAGAAGAAAATCCCACAAAAATAAGAAAAATCATTTTTCTATATAAAAAATTTCGTTGAACTCCTTGAAAGAGAGAAGCAGAGCACTAAGAACTGCTTGACACACTGTTCAAAAAATCCATGGCAAAGCGATTTGAGGTAATGAACTCTTAGATAATAACAAACAAAACAAGAATATTTGCCGTTTTAAAAACCTTAAACTATGCAGAGAAATCTTAAAATCAAGAAACACGAATGGAAAATGCGAACATTTTTTTCATCTCCTGCGAAGATTGAATCTTGACAAGCCTTTCACCTGCAAAAAATGTTTTCTTTTTGCTACGAAAGGTATGCATGTTTGCACTTACCGAAATTTCCCATAATACGCCTTAGTGTATGCTCTGATAAAAAAAAAAAAAGTTGTTAGACAAGACTATTCAGCAAAAAAGTTTTTACATTTACACTTCCAACTTTATTTTTTCTAAGATCTACGACAAGCTATTTCAACATCTTTGATTTTAAGCCTTTACCAGAGCTGTCTTTCTTTCGTTTTTTCGTTCTCTTTTGAAAAATCCTTGCATTCACAGTTCGTTTCGTTTCGTATCTTGCATTTCGGCGTTGATTTTCATGTTGTCAGCTTTAAAGAATCTATTTTTGACTTTCGATGTTTGACATGTGAAAAAGGAATGTGCACGAAAGGTAAGAAAGGTGGAAGAAGTACCTAGAGCGAACGAGGACGAAAGAACTTTTAGAAAATCACTGCATTAAATGGAAATCTTCCCATTTTCTGTTTTTGATAGAGTCGTATTCGGCTTAAGCCAAGCTGAAGCCAACTCGAATGAGGATAGGTTGCCAGCGAGAAGTCGAGAAAGCCTGTGGGCTTTCGGAGAGACAATTTTGCTTATAAGAGAAAGAATAAAAAGGCTTAAGCAGCACACATTTGTGTGTGAATTTACAGCTTTGCCTGATTTTAACGATTGTGGCTACAAACTTTTCCCTGTTCTTCCTTGAGTTCGAGAAAACAAAGTGTGAACAAAAAAAAAAACAAAACATGAATATTGATGGGAAAGTTGGAAAAGAAAATAACTCAGTGTAGGGAAGTATTTCCGATGAACTCAAAAAAGAAAAAAGACAGGAAAAAGTGACATTGACGTTGGTGAAGTTGGAAAAGTATACACATTCAATTTTTTTGTGCTTGAAATATTAGAAAAATATTTATGTTGATTCCTGCCAGTGTGAAAAAGTTTTGGAAGCTCTTGAAATTGAACTGTATTAGAGAAAGTTTTTGCACGGGCTGGATTGAAGTTTTGGGCTAGTTTTGATGGAAAATTGAAGAGCATATAGGACACAATTTGAAATTTTGTGGCTTCTCCAATGAAGCTTTAAGCCATGTCAGAGCAATGTCAAGTTTTTGTGGGAACAAATATTTGAAGCAATGTCGAAGACACTCGCTCCGCTAAAAGCAAATTAATTTGGAAGTTTTCTGATGTATGCTGTTAGAGGATTCCTATAGAAAAATAGTACCCTAGCTGATTTTATATAGAAAAATGGAACCCTAGCTGATTTTATATAGAAAAATGGTGTTAAGTATTCGTCAACATCTTGGCAGGTCCACCGATGGAGCTTAGTTTTTTTTTTAAAGCTTCTTTGGAAGTAATGACCAATCATAATCGACGTTAAACGGTAAGCTTAATTGTTCTCATAAAAAATGTTTTGAGTGATCGGACAAGAAGTTCGAAGGATATAAGCACCCTGGATATGAGGACACCCCGCTATGAAGCAACTTTTTTCCATGAATTTTCAAACTCTTGCTGCATTTTGGCTCTCTCATCCCCATGAATTGATCATGCTCCTATCTCAGTTGGAGTTAAAGAGCTGAACAAAGAAACAATTTCGAATGGATCTTTAGCTATTTCTCTTCAATTCAACCTTTTGTAGGTATGCTACTCGTTTTTGCTGGTTTCCATTTTCTTTGTTCTAGTTTCGGCTGTTCTTAATAGTGAGAGTCACTGTTGCCAGTTTTTTTTTTTTTTTGTTTCTTCAGGATATAGCCCTTGATTGTCTCAAATGAAGACCAAAAATCCTTTGAACTTGATTTTAAAATCTTCTAAACACAAAACTTAAAATCTCCATAATGACTTTTATCGTTTAAGACTCCGCTAAAGAACGTCCTAATATGACAAGAGTGATCATTGTCTTTTCTAAAATTCTCCCAGTAACAAAATTTCATTAAGCATTTGTTCAGTTTGTCTCGAAAATTCCATGAAGATTTACGATTGGACGTGTGATCAGTGATCATTAGGGCGTTTCAGACGTGAAAAAAATGTTGAATTTCGAAGACCGCGGAGTCTAAAACGGAATATACACAGAGCCAAAACTGCCTAATAGATTCAAGAAGATTTTCTCTATGAAACGTTTTTAGGCTAAGGAGTACCCCAGCAGAAAGAAGGGAAACACATGAAATCAAGAAGGAAACTAGTTATTCACAATTATTTGCACTCAATTTCCGTTATTTTTGGCACCAAAAAAACAATCCATAGAGAAACACTTCTTGATTCCATTAGTTTTTATACTGATTTGTATTAAAAATGGATTTCTTATTGATTTCATTGGGCTATCTTCTTGATTTTTTCAAAATGGTATTCTTATTGATTTCATTAGGTTCCTGTAAGATTATGGGTGAACAATCTTCTTAATTTATTTAATAAGGAAAACCTTTTTGAAAAAATCAATAAGAATTCATAATAAAAGCAACAAGTTTTCTTCTTGACTTATTCAAAAAGGTTTTCCTTATTACAATAATGAGACTTTCTTCTTGAAAAAAAAAAACAACATAGAGATATCTTATTAAATTTGTTATATTTTATTAGGTATTTATTATGTACTGTTTTCTCTGTGTAAGGTCAAATGAAGAAATTTGGCAAGATTAAAATTTTTATTCATTCAGGCCTAGAGGACTTAAATTTTCCTCTAAAAACGCCTTAAAGAGAGCTAAAAAAAAATTTTATTTATTTTTCTCAGTTAGTTTGGCAGGGTTTCAAATTTTTTCTGCATACTTTTAGGATCAGAAAAAGACAAAATTTAAAATCCGCTATTTAGATTTAATCAAAAAAGATAATCTTATCGGATTGCTTCGAATTTTACCTAAAATAACACTTAAGCGCCGAAAGGCCAGTGGGCAAAAAACTAATTCCGAGGAAAATCGAATTAATGTTTGTTCTCGGAAAGAGCGCACGGTATTTACTAAAAACTAACGGCACTTAATGGGCTAATATGCATTTTGCCCGTACAAAATATTTGCAAACAAACGCCAACGGGCATCGGGTGCTATATGAATAAAAAAAAACAACAATTCCCAGTTATTGCCGTAATGTGCGCTAGTTATATTTAAAGGCAGTCAGTTGATCTTGTTTTTTGGCTGCTTGTTTTTCCTGGCAACATACGAAGGCAATTCCGTAAATCTCGACCTAGCCATACATATATGCTAACAAAAATACAAACTTGCACACACATACACACACACACACACACACATGAACACATACGTATACATTTTGAGCATACATAGTTGCGTGGATTTACGCCAGGGACGTAAACTAATTTACAGGCCATGTGCAAGTGTTTCATTCCGATTCGTGGAATCCGGCAATTCGGAAATGATTTTTTTTCGTTGCTTCTGTAAAATAAGTTTTTCGTTTTGTTCGCATCACTCACGGGTCCATTTGGTTGCTGAGGTTGCACTAAAATATTCAAAGCTATGCGTTATTATTACGGTTTACCGGCAAATAATTGACGGTACAAGCTTTTCGAGGGTAAATTGGAATTAATAAATTCAACTTACATTTTGGGAATAATGATTCAGTTTCAAAAAAGGATTTTAAAATAAATGTTTTTAAAACATATTGGGAAGCTTTAGCAAATAAAATAGTTTAATTCGGTACCTAAAGGTATGCATTAGATAATTACGAAAATGCGATTTGTTTATATTTAGAAATAGAGCTTATAACGGATTTGAGGAGAATATCCTCCCAGCGCTGATCATGTACACACATTTTTTTTCAGGGTGAAGACGTAAAAAGTTTCGAGAGGACTATAAGAAATAAAATGCATACCTTTAGGAGGTGAATTTAACTGTTCTTTGATGCATTAATTGGAAAAGTGAAACTCTCATGAGTAGAGCTCGGATTTTGTTGAACATTTAAAAACCATTTCCAACGCTATGCTTTAAAGCATGAAAGAAGGTACACATCTTTATTTATCATCTTAATAGATAACTTCGAAATGTTAGGGATAGTTTTAACATATGCCTTTCATTCCTAGCTTCCTCCGAGACGATCAAAATAAATAGTCGAAGAAAACTGAACCACAAAAAAATACTTCAATGAAATATAGTGTTCTCCAAAACAACTCGAACTATTTTGATCATCTTTATTCACAATTTATATTACTATAGACAAGCTTAACTTCAACAGCACAGAGAGAAAAAATTTCAAAATTCACCTTAAGCTAAAAAGATACAATGATATGGGAAAAACTTTTCTTTCCTTTTTTATTAAAAAAACCGAAACATCCGGTTGGGTAAACCATCTCACCGAAGGTATATATTACAACTTCACCAAAACTTCAAAAAAAAAGAAATAAAATTAAATAAGTAACAAAACAAAAATATAAAAAGTTTAGAGAATGCAGCACACACACATCCACAAAATATTTAATTGCAACAATTCAGCAAGTGTAAATCTTTACCCTTGCGTCTTTGCGTGACTGAATGTTGAGCACAGTAGAGGAAAAAAAAAGCAACTATAAAGTTTCAGCCTGGGGACATACCACTTTCCTTACACTCACTCACATGCACACACGCACACACACGCACAGAGACATATGGGCACGATTTTATGCTCACATGCATGTTTACAAATCTTCATGAAAGTTGCACGTGAAACGTTTGCGGGCTCCACCCAAGCAGGGGGGTACCTACATATGTAGAAGTCAGGTAGCAGGAGTGAGGGAGAAAATTTATTTTCCACACTTGCGAGGATATAAATTCCAAAGAGACATGCCGAGAATCTAACCCGTACATAGCCATTTGTACGTTCGTGCGTACGTGTGTCTGCGTATGTGGCGTGCAAGTGAAATGGCAAGGATAAAAATTTATTATGATTATAAGCAGACAAGCGAAAGAGAAACAAACAAACCTGTTAACGGACAACAAAAGGCTTGCTAAATTCGTGTGGTTCACCAGCGCGGAGGAAAGTTAAACGAAAAAGGATCGCGCGAGTCCAGCAGAAATATTGCGTTAACGAATCTCAAGCTCTTCCCTGTGTGTATTCCCGGTTGTTATTTCTCCTTTTGTTACTCCATTTCTCTGTGTCTTCTCTGAGCGGTAACAGACATAATAATAACGTAATAATAATTTTTCCACGTCGTTACTTCTCGAGGTGAAAGCGTTCGCCATTCGTGCACTTTCTAGTTTTATCACCAGTGTTACTGTATGTGGGCGTGCGTGTGTGTGTGTGTGTGTGAGTCTGTTTGCGTGCACTTTATTTGATTTAGCTTAATGGTGAACAGACACAAGCGTTCGAATAACATGAAAGCCAACAGATGGAGTAAGAGAGTTACTGTGGAACTTGTGTTGCAAAACTGAAATGCCTGCCTAATGGAGTGGAACTGACAGTTACGAAGGAAACGGGTTCAAAGGATGCTAGTTATGCAATGTAATGGATAGCAAGAATCGATTTGGTTCGTAAAGCAATAGAGAAGTTTATTAACATAGAGAATGGAGGGCTTTATTTTTAGAGAAACTTTCAAATCAAGGTATCTAATAAACAACAAGGAAATTACTTAATAGAAGAAATGCTACAAAAAATATTTCTATTCAAATAATGTTGAAAACATTTTCAGACCCCATTTTCATAGTTGCTTTTTAAAATCCCTTGACTCAATCCCAACAATAATAATAATGACTATGACGAGGAAAAATGAGAAAAAATATTGTAGCATACTTAAGGGGTGTTCAAGTTCAAAGAATTCTGAAGAACAAAGTTTTTAATTAGAAAAAACCACGAAAATTCTTGAGCCATTTCTATTAAACAATTTGAATAGCCCTAAATTAATAGGTTTCTATGGATAATTTAGCGATAATCATCCATAAAGTATGCTACAAAAGTAGTATCTACTTATTTTCTCAGTCAACCATATTAGCAATGCTCGGAATAGAAGTATAAAAGGGCTACTAACGGAACTCTGTGAAGTAGTGCTTTTGCAAAGGCCGAAAAAACCGCCCAGAGGCATTTACAGAGACTAAAGGAGCCAATTTTAAAAATTATAGCTGAAAGAAAGTCCACACAGACTCTTAAGGAGCATTCAAGCAATCATGAAAGATACATTTTAAGAACTTGAAAGTACACCATGTTTCCATGTTGGCAATTTTCTCCCGGAAAATTGATCGCTTAGGGCTCCTGTCAGAGCGTTTTAAGGAGCATTTGCGCTCCGAAAAAGGAGTCCTTAGTAGCGCTGTGCGAATTCTTCTGGTTAGCTGGGTTACCTTGTCCTAAGATTCAACTATCTTCAAAAGTTATTACGTTAAGAATTTTATTTGAACCGAATGTTTTTAAGAACATAAACTGCTTTCCCCGAATTGAAAGGAATCTCATGTTTACCTTTTTTAATGCAATAAAATCTCTACGACTGACAAAACAATTTCCCTGATAAAAATTACGTGACCAGGACGCATATAAATAATAAGTATTGCTCTCACAGCATTTGAATTTCATTTGAATATTTCGTTATGAAAAGAACTTCCTATACACGAAAGCAACTCCTTCGCATTGTCAAAGTCATAGAACCGATTAGAAATTATCCTTACCATAGCCGGAAAGAAGATATGTATGTAATACTTATCCGTTCAATCGACATAAATCTCCATAAATACAAATTCTCATATTCGTAGAGAATAGATAGAAAATAGTAAAATATGCGAGCAAACAAACGCAGCACGAAAGAAACGGAAAAAGGAGTTTTATAATCGAAACGCAAAAAGGATACGGAACTGCGAGTGAGAACGCAAATCGAATGCATAATTCAAAATTTAATGCAAACACAATCTGCGCTTTAATCAAACATTGACAGCTGCACGTAAAATGATTGCTCCGATGATGAAATATCACCGATTATGGCTGTAATGTCATTTAATGCAGCACAGCGGAGGAAGGAGAGAGAGAGAGAAAGAGGCAGCAACAGAGAGTGCGAGTGAGAGGGAAAGAAAGCTGCAATCACTGACTGCAAAGAATTAAAAACATGAAGAAGAAGGACCAAAAAAATCTACAAAAAAAATACCCCGAAAGAAAAGAGCGTTGGCAATAATGCTGGCAACTCGCCGCATTGACATCAATTTTAATATCGCGGAATTATGACAGTTGCAGCATCATCCGGGACAGCAGGGGGACAACGCATGCAACGCATCAAAGGTAACAGCATGCGATGCAGAAAGTTTGTGTAAACATCGACAGAGCGGAGGCAGAGGCGTTACATTAAGGGTAAACTTATTAATGAAAGTGAATTGGAAGATGGAAGGATTACTGGAATACTGCCAACAAACCCTCCTAGATGTAAAAGTCCAACTGAGCCCCTGCAAGGACGTGCATGCAGCAATTCATGGCGAAAAAACGATGAAGTTATAAGGTTAAACAGTAAAAAAATAAAATAAAAAATAAAATAAATCGGTGCGGGTGCCTCAAAATGAACAACTAAAATTGAGCAAATAAGGTCGAAAAAAATTTCACATGAACTGAAGCATTGACAGTGCCTAAAAAAAGTATATGTGACATCTCAAGTAAAACTTTATCCTTTGTTTTCCGTAGCAGGAAATGAAAAAGTGAAAAGCAATATGCGATGAAAAATATGCCAAGAATAGAAAAGAAGGAAAAAAATATTTAAAAAAAAAGGAATAAAAAATGGAGCCAGAAGAAAAACTCTGCGAATGGAGGAAGCATAAATTTCCGCAGAATGCATAGACTTTTGAGAGTTGCAAAAAGGATATTTTTCACTGCTCGAGTCAAAGTGTATTAAGAGTGAATATAAATAACGCGAAAGTGCAGAAGAAAGTTTCATAAAATCGAGAATGATTTCATTTGGCATTTGATACTCGCGAAAGTCATGTTACAAAAGAGGATTTTCAAGGAAGCATAAGTTGAAAATAATATTATAGAAAGAATTTATACATACCTATATATATATTTCTATATATATATATATATATATATATATATATATATATATATATATATTATATATATATATATATATATATATAACACAGAGAAAAGAATAAAGGATATTTGAGACTTAGAGAGAATATTTGAGAAACCGAAATTCCCCTCTTCAATGTTACTTGAAAATCCAAGTTCATTTTGCGAAATAGAAAACATTGAAAACGAAACAGAATCTATTGTATAATCTATTTTTATAGTCTTTCAAAAGCCTCCTAAATGACAATTTATATAACCATAAAAAAGGACACAATCGAGTTAAAGCCTAGAACTATTTCGAAGTCAATCACGTCGAAGACCTTTTAGCAATTTCTCATTGCTCTTCGCCGTGCCTTCCATCAAGCGTTGTTAAACCTATTAGTCTAGCCACAAAGACCTTAACATTTCTACCTACTTTTTGCTTCATCTTTTATTCCTTTAACTTTACCTTCCCTCTCTCTCTCTCTCTCTCTCTCTCTCTCTCTCTCTCTCTCTCTCTCTCTCTCTCTCTCTCTCTCTCTCTCTCTCTCTCTCTCTCTATCTATCTCTATTAGGGTGTCCCAAAAAAAAATTTTTTTTTTGGAACGTGGTTTTTTCGAAAGCCTATGGGTCAAAGTATTTTTGAGAATTTTTTCAGATTTTTCGTAAATGGTTTAGAGGTAGCGCTCAGCGGATTTTCCTCAAAAGCCCCACATTTCCAAATTTTTGGAGATTGCTTCTTCATAAGCAATGCTTTTCTGGATTTTTAGGTATTAGTCGGTAGAAAAGTATACAATCTTTGCTCTCACTTACATAAACTAGAAAATATACCAACTTTATAGGCTATTTAGGCATCTTAAGTAGAAATATTTACGAACAAAATCGGGCGTCAAAAAAAGAGAGCCCGGAAATTTCTTAAGTTTATATGAAAATGGTTGAAAGTAATGATGCAATTTCAAAGAGTACCAATTCCTTCGTAATTTGTTAAAGGAAATTGGGATTTTACCCTTATAGTTCCAAAGCTATGTCCCGTTATCTTTTCCAAAACATTATAACAAAAAAACGTTGCATACTTCCAGGCTTACATTTGAAAATTTCATTGCCTATATGATAGCCAATCAATATTAAACAGACTCAAAATGACGAGTTTTTCATGGGCATTAGTTTTCTGCTAAATTTCTCGCAGTGCTATTATCCCTTTTCCTAAAATCTCTTGCTATAAGACGAATTTACTTTGTCCTTGAATATTTTCCTAGATTGTGAAAAATAGGTAAGTTCTAACTACTATTATGGATTAGTTGACAATTAACTTCCTATCTTCACTTCACCCTAGATATGTCTTCGCTAAGAAAAGGATCTGTGTTGCTTGTGGGTGCAATGATAGGTTCCTTAAGCCCAGGCAAATCGCCTACAAAAATGCAGGTGCTTCAAAGGTTTTTCGAATTACATCTAAACAAGAAATACACTATTGGAAAAAGCGCCCAAATAACGGCAGAGGAGTTTAAACATGCATTTGTAACAGCTCAAGAATTCAAATTAACAGAAGATGTGTTGGATCAAACAAAAATTGAAAATTTGATTTCGAAAGAAAGCTTAACCCTTTTCGAAGCATGCAATATCCCTTTGAATTTTTTGAAAACCGATCCTGGAAAGTGGAATCAAAATAGGCAATACCAAGAAGCAAAACGTTTAATTGAACAACTGCTTGAACAACAACTGGTAAATGATATTTCGGAACGTGGAGTAGGCTTAGCAAGTACTTATACCAGTGCAACAACCTCCGAGTTGAACTTCCAGAATTTATTATTGAGCGTGGACCTTTATCGAAAAACATCTAATAAATGACTTCCTTAAATCACTTTTTAATCTGTTTTTTGTTTTTATTAAATTTAAGTTTATGGGTAATTAGTTTAAAATAGTATGTGCCGGAATGTCTCAAACGCATTTAGGTTCGCAGCCACAACTTTTAAGATTCTGAATACTCCAAACCTAATGCCGCCAAGGACAAAGTTAGGAAAAGGGATAATAGCACGGCGAGATATTTAGCAGAAAACTAATGCCCATGAAAAACTCGTCATTTTGAGTCTTTTTAATATTGATTGGCTATCATATAGGCAATGAAATTTTCAAATGTAAGCCTGGAAGTATGCAACGTGTTTTTGTTATAATGTTTTGGAAAAGATAACGGGACATAGCTTTGGAACTATAAGGGTAAAATCCCAATTTCCTTTAACAAATTACGAAGGAATTGGTACTCTTTGAAATTGCATCATTACTTTCAACCATTTTCATATAAACTTAAGAAATTTCCGGGCTCTCTTTTTTTGACGCCCGATTTTGTTCGTAAATATTTCTACTTAAGATGCCTAAATAGCCTATAAAGTTGGTATATTTTCTAGTTTATGTAAGTGAGAGCAAAGATTGTATACTTTTCTACCGACTAATACCTAAAAATCCAGAAAAGCATTGCTTATGAAGAAGCAATCTCCAAAAATTTGGAAATGTGGGGCTTTTGAGGAAAATCCGCTGAGCGCTACCTCTAAACCATTTACGAAAAATCTGAAAAAATTCTCAAAAATACTTTGACCCATAAGCTTTCGGAAACGTTACGTTCTACTATTAAATTCGAAAAAAAAAATTTTGTGGGACACCCTAATCTCTATCTCTACGTCTCCTCCTTTGCTTAGTTATACTATCAAAATCATTCCCGAGGGTATCGTATCTCGCAATAAAAACAGAAGAAAAAAATTCTTCGAAAAATTGAAAGAAAAACACAAACAAAAACAAAACAAAAACAAAAAGCAAAACCGAAAGAAAGTATAAAAGAAAGTAAAAACAATTCCAAGAACATGATAAACCACTAAAGGCAACCGGGCAATAAGTGGGTCTGGTCTTTTCCGAACTAAAGGACGAAGGACACAATGCGAAACTAAATGCATTAAATGAAAACAATTTATCCGTGCAACAAACGAAGGGTCGTGACCAAGGAAGGCGACACGGGGCATAACTACAGGGTCACGAAGTCTTATCACAATTGAAATGAATTTAAGTATAAAAAATGACAAAAGTTTCAACGCACAAATACTCATGCACAAAGAGAATGACAGTCAAAGAGAAAAAATAGAAATAAAAAGAAAACAAGAAATGGTCCAAAGCTTTCCGCTTCAATTGCTCAAAAGGTGAGGCGAATGGATGCGGTGCCTTCGGTTATTGTGTCTCCGGATAATACACCCATAATCAGCGTAACGTAATCATAGAAACGCTGAGAATAAATGCAAAAGAATTGAAGTATACATTCGGGCGTATTGGGGGTTGAACTCGAACAATTTGATATTATTAAAAAGAAGGTCGAAAGAAATTACGTGCAAAGTCTCCTCCTCGCTCTGATGGAGCAAACGTTATTTTCCGATTCGCTTTTTCCTTATTTTTCGGCCACAATCTGTTGGCCAAATTCTGTTTTAGCAGTGGTCATAAAGAATTGCATGTAGTAAGTGGGCTGGGTGAAATGAGCCCCATGAAGCTTCAGTTTTTTTTTTTTTTTTTTTTGGGCAAAAATATAAAAAGGAAACTTTAATTTAGGGGAAGTCTCCTTTTAATTTTACGCTTTTTAGCAAGTCAAATACGAGTAGTTTTTGATTTCTCATGGGAGATCAAGCGATATCGACATTTTTTCAACCCTAATTACTTCAAAAGACTTTGAGCACATTCAAAAAAAAAAACCACATAACTCTAAGATACCTGGCTCAAGGTTTGTTGGCATGTTCTCAAGAAAAAAAAAACGAGCATGATGGTGAAAACCTCGAAATTTCAATACGGTTTGAGAGTTTGTGCTTTTTCTTATAAGCTACTTTAAAGGTTCTTCGACTAAAGGGACAAAAATCTCTTTTTAGAAGTTAAAAAACATCTTATACAAAAAATTCTCGTGTCGCGGTGTTCGTTTCTAAACTCCTTCGAAGCCGCTGGACCGATTTTAATGAAATTTTGTGTGCATAAGTATCTGGAGGTGTGAGAATCGGTCAACATTAATTTTTCATGCCCCTTTTTCTTAATCTTTGGTCTCATCGACCAATTTTTAGTTTAAGTACTCGACGTATGAGCAATGTTATCTTGTTATAAATGAGTTGCTTTATATAAATTTATTGTCAGGCGCATTTTCGATTGCAGCGATTGAATGGGAGTTGTAGTGAGGGAGAGGGGGAGAGAGACAGTGAGAGAAACAGTGAGAGAGACAGTGAAAGAGACAGTGAGAGAGACAGTGAGAGAGACAGTGAGAGAGACAGTGAGAGAGACAGTGAGAGAACAGTGAGAGAGACAGTGAAAGAGACAGTGAGAGAGACAGTGAGAGAGACAGTGAGAGAGACAGTGAGAGAGACAGTGAGAGAGACAGTGAGAGAGACAGTGAGAGAGACAGTGAGAGAGACAGTGAGAGAGACAGTGAGAGAGACAGTGAGAGAGACAGTGAGAGAGACAGTGAGAGAGACAGTGAGAGAGACAGTGAGAGAGACAGTGAGAGAGACAGTGAGAGAGACAGTGAGAGAGACAGTGAGAGAGACAGTGAGAGAGACAGTGAGAGAGACAGTGAGAGAGACAGTGAGAGAGACAGTGAGAGAGACAGTGAGAGAGACAGTGAGAGAGACAGTGAGAGAGACAGTGAGAGAGACAGTGAGAGAGACAGTGAGAGAGACAGTGAGAGAGACAGTGAGAGAGACAGTGAGAGAGACAGAGTACTCTTTTCGACCTCAACTCAAAATAGAGGACAGTGAGAGTAATCGCACAAAGTGAGTAATCTTTTTTATCTCATCTTATCATCTCATTTATCAATAACCAATTAGCTCCTGAAAGAGCAAAAATGGATTGATTTTTCTTATCCCGAGTAAAAATATTCTAAGTGATTTATTTAAAATTTCAAATATCTTTTGGTTGTTCAGTGTGTACAATTTCAAATATCTTGTTTTTTATATGTTTTTTTCTCGTTTTTAATCCCGCCTGTTGTGGAATTTGGACCTCGCCACTGTCGATTGTTAGTCATGTGTTTATCGCTCTATACCGGGTTTGCTATATCGAAATTCAGGTATTTTTTTCGTTTAGAAGTTTAAGATCCGAATGGAAGAAGAAGTCATTAGGTACTCCTCCATTGCTGGATATAGGACTGCTCTTAAAAACTCCGAAGGGATGTAGAACTCATTACTCCTCGTCGCTCGATTTTCGTTTGCGCGCTAAAACTCCGAATGGATTGCCAAGTCATTCCTCCTTTACTTATTTCTCGATTTTGGCTTTGATCCTAAATTTTTTACTGGGTTTCCTACACATTCTTTTCTTCTAAAGTTAGAAGTGTCATACTTTTCCGTTAAGGAAAAAATTCTTCATATGTTTGGTATGAGGGAAAACTAGCTATACGATGACCTCATTAGATCCAGGTTCGACTGTAATTTGAGCAAAAATTTATAAAAATTGGACTCGAACGAACGTACTTTGAAGACTATGCCCAGAATTTTCTTACATTTATCTTGCTAGAATTTAATTCCAAAATCTTTAACGAAAAAGGCACAATTCTGTGGCGAAAACAACCGAGGTCTTCTCTCGCACTGACGCAGCATTTAAGTTGACAATAAAGTGACGCTAACCATGCACTAAGCACAAAATTGACCATCGGCATCAATTTAAACGACGCAAAAATACTAATGGCCCCAAGCATTGCTCTGGGGCAGTGAAAATTCACATTTTCCTCTTCATTCCTCGTTTTTTTTTTTAATTTTTTCTTCTTTTTTTGGCTTCAATTTTAAACGTCATTTAGGTCATGATACAGCAAAATCTACCAAGTGTACACGAAGCACTTTACAACGCGCTGCCGGCGGAAAGGCTCTAAAAAAAACACGACAAAAAAAACCAAAAAAAAAACACCAACAAATCGGGCGACTCTCGCATTTCCTTTTGAAATGTTCAGTGCAGAAAAAATGTTCCCTAATTTTTCTAGTTCCATTGCTACTCGAAAAATAAACAGCGGAAAACGGAAAAGTTGGTGTAGAAAATAAGCGATAAAAGAATCATGGCAGACGGATGCAGTTGTCATTTCCATATTTATGGTGCGGAAATGTAAGCGAACCCATCGAACTAGGAATAGAAATAGAAATAGCAGCAACGATTCCCTACTGTCCTATATACCCGTACTCCACAGGAGTGCGCAGCCTATTTTGAAAAAAAAAAATAAAAATAAAATCGAAAAAATGTTGTGGAAAACATAAATAAAGTAAATTGCGCCGAACAGGAACAGGAGTTCGAGCAAGTGGAAAATGCATACAGAGAATCGGTTGAAAAAGAATTTCCATTTCAAAATTATCTTTGCGTGCAGAATTGAACATAAAGAGAAAGTGATAGTTTTCTCGTTAGGTTTGAAGCTTTCAGTGCACATTTAAGGAAAATTCCTTTGTTTTGTTATCACAATCGAGAAAATGCATTCAAGCGACTGAACGAAAAGGAATATGAAAAAAACAATTCTATGAAACGCTCATTTCGCTATCACGCGGAGCATATTTTCAATTTTATCAAGGCTTCTATGGACAATAAATAAAAATCAGGCGAAGAAAAAAATAAAGCAATAAGCTTTTGTTGCATACTAAGTGACTATTTATCGCTAAAGCATCAATACCCAGCCAACGAAAATAGTCCGCACGGTGGTCCTAAAGACCCCTTTTCTGGACCGGAAATTATGCACTTTTTCGGGAGAAAAGTGCACGGAGCCTAGCATGGAAAAAGTGTACCTCTTTGGGTCTAAAAAATTATCTATATTGGTTGCTAGAACGCTCGTTAAGAGTCTTTTTGGACTCTCTTTCAGATATAATTAATTTAAAAACGACTCATTTGGTCTCCCTAAATGCTCGTAGACTTGTTTTTGAAGCCTTAGCAAAAGCACTACGTCGGAGAGTTCCGTTGGGAGTCTTTTATCGCTCCTTTTCGGATCATCATAGTTCATAGTCCTATAGTTTGAATTTTGGCGTAATTAAATATTAGGTGCAGTAAAAAGAAATCCATTATTTTTGCATTAAATTGAGGGCTTTATTTAAGATAGTTAGAATGACCCGATTTAGGTCAAATATGCGCCGTTTTGTTCGATAACTTGTTGCCATTTTAAAGGTAAATTTAATTATGCCTCTCTCATAGAAGCCCTCGTTCCTATTAGCAAAAAATGAGACAGTCGAATTTCAGAAGCCTCTCTTGAAGCGAATGTTTCACCAGCAAAATTGTTCGCCATGGACAGGAAAAAGATGGTAATCACTTGGTGCCAGGTCCGGACTATAAGGTGGATGCAGAAGAACCTGTCCAACCAAATCTCCCGGAGCTTCTGGCGAGTCACTATCGATAGTGTGTGGCCTGGCGTTGTCCTGATGGAAACACAATTACTCTCCTATTGGCCAAAGCTGGCCGCTTATGGGCGATTGCTTCCTTCAGACGGTCCAATTGTTGACAGTAGAGTTCCGAGTTAAGAGTTTTGCCGTATGGGAGCAGCTCATAGTAGATAATTCCGTGCCAATCCCACCTAAACACACAGAAAACCCTTCCTGGCCGTCAATCCTGGCTTGGCCACCGTTTCCTGCCGGTTCACCGTGTTTCGAACTCGACCGTTTTCGCTTGACGTTGTCGTAAGTGACCCACTTTTCATCACCAGTCACCAAACCGCTTCAGAAATGGGTTCGATTTTGTCGCGGTATTCAGCAGCGATTCGCAGATGGAAATTCGGGTAGAAGATTTTTGAACGTTAACTCGTGTGGCACCCATACATCGAGCTTCTTTGTGTATCCAGCCTTATTCAAATGGTTCCAAACTGTTTTTTGTGCAAATTTTTAGCTCTTTTGCAATCGAAACAGTGCTAACATGACGGTCGGACTCGATAATTTCCATGATTTTATCGACATTTTCGACAATTGGCCTTCCAGTGCGTGGTGCATCCTTGACATCGAAGTTACCGGAATGGAATCGACGAAACCAAAATTGCGCATGATTGGCTGTTACAGTATCAGGTCCATAAACGCTATTCACATTTTCAGCCGCCTGGCTTGCGTTTTCTCCCTTATCGAAGAAAAACTGTAAAATGTAGCGAATTTTCTCTTTGCTGATGTCCATCTTTGACAAGCTCTCAAACAAAACTGAATCAATCAATCAAAAAAGTGTCATAAAAAGCTTTATTAGTTTAAGGAACTGTCATTTGGTCTCCCTAAATGCTCCCTAGACTTGTTTTTGAAGCACGATAGCACTTATAGCACTACGTCGGAGAGTTCCGTTGGGAGTCTTTTATCGCTCCTTTTCGGATCATCATAGTTCATAGTCCTATAGTTTGAATTTTGGAGTAATTAAATATTTGAAGCACGCTCTCTCTCTCTCTCTCTCTCTCTTATGTTAAAAAAAAAACAAACAAATTCAGTCCTTATTCCAATGATTTCACAGTAGAAATTAAAAGAAAAAATCCTCTTTCATTTTTTCGCTTTCTACTTTTTCTTTTCCTTTTTCATATTCTTTTATTTGAAGTCTTGTATTTTGGGATTTTTTTTTTTTTTCATATTTAAAATTGAAGCTGTCCGATTCAGGCTACAAGCTTTCAATGTCCTTAAGTCTTTTTGTGGAGGTTATTATACCAATTGAAGCATAATTTTCAAAGCTTTTGGGGCTCATTTTTTTCGGGTGTTTCCATCTTTTACTTCAAACTATTATATCAGCTGTTTACATCACCGCAAATGGATCGTACTTGGGCAGTTAAGGGCTTCGTCGAGGTATTTTGGACCGGGAGGGTTTTCAGTCCTTAGTCGATCCCTCTATAAATTCACGGCTCGGAGAATCCAATACACTGTATATTTGAAATTAGTACAGCTGGGATAAGAAGTCCTAGAACACATAGTGACTAATGGTATTGAGACGATCATGAGCTTCGATCCTATATCTATATGCCTGTCAATTTATCCCTCTCCCAGCATATCAATCTGTTTTTGTAACGGTGTGTCTAAAATGTTAAATTCAAGAACAAACTTGATGGAAAAACTCTTTGGCTACTCTGCTTCAAAGATTGAAAGAAAGCTCTCTTAAATACTAAAATAATACCCTTAAAATGTTCACGCCTTTATCAATAACAGGCGACAGTTGGACTCTCGGTGTATTCTCAATATTGGCTTGGTATAAAAATAAAAAAATTTTATTCCCAAAATTCATTGCAACTACTTCAAAATTAATGGAAAAAATTGCAATTCTCTCTCATAATTTAATCCGAGTTTAATTGCCCTACTCATCGTTAATTCATTTTGTTCATTTCTATTTCAAGTGGTTCGATAATAAAATTTCTATTTCCATTAGAGATTTTTGTTTTTTTTTTTGGTTTTTTTTTTTAGAAATTCCATTAGCTTCGCAAAAATCTCGGCTTCAACCACAAATTTACACAATTAAGACCTCTTGGGGGCTGTTCGCAAACGAAATTTCGAGAGCAGCATGATGTCATTACTTCGTCTTACGCAGTCGCCTCGCCTCGCCTCACCTCTCGATCGGACTACAAAATCGAATGCCATTGCCGCCTTTATTGCCTCGTTTTGTTGGCATCCCTAGCCTGCGGGCTTTTTATAATATTCCGGATATTAATTGCTTGTTTGCGGAATCTACATTCATGCTGTCGAAGCCCCGAGGAATTATTGAAGCAAATCGAAAGAAAAAAACCACTTCATAGAAAAGGAACTCGTTTGAGAAATTCCACTTGACTTGTAAGGGGCCAATTTTATTCCCGGAATTGCTTCAGCGAGCATTTTTATTTGATTAAAAATTTCTTCATATTTTTCCGCGTTCTCGTATGAAAACAGAAATAATAAAATCATATTTGTATCTCGCGAGCAAAGCGATCATAAATAAAACGGTGCATATTTTAAGATGCATTAAAGCGTTGTTGGCTAAAATATATTTGAAATTTTTTATATTTTTTATAAATGTTTGGGCTTTGTGGGTAAGGCAAATCCTCGGTGGCCGCTTAAAACAATGACTTTCGGAACACCAACTATAACGCAACAGCAGCAGCTACAGCAACAATAATAACAATAAAGACAACAATACAGTCGTAACTTTCTAGATAAGCTCTTTTTTGCGCTGTGTGACGCTTAAGTAAACTCGTTTGCGTCGCGTTTGTTCCTGCAATGTCCCAACACCTGCGCCGCGTACTATAATCTGAGGTGCTACTGGCAATATTTACGTTTTTCAAGGCATAAAAAAAAAACAATTCAAATGAGTTGCCCTTTTTTTAAAGACTCTTGGGGAGAGCGAAATTAAATTATAGCTCAGGGATATAAAGGAGTTATGACTATTCTAAGGAGATAAGCACTAAGGCTCTTAAGATTATTAAAAATTATTTATATTCGCACTTAAATTAAGTAAAACTCAATATGCTGCTAGAATACAGTCATGCGTGGATAGTGGATAGCATTCATCTAAGTATCTTGCTTTAATGTAGAAAAAAATTTCAAATTCTTAAATGATCTCTAATAAAGTTTTGCTTGCAAAACTCCCTGAATCAGTTGCATGCGGAAATTCGATTGAGAAGGTTGTCCGTGCCTTGTTCGCGTTATGAGCTGGCTCCAATCACCAAGTGTAGCTCGCATCAGAAGCCTGACGACGGTCATTTAAACGTTTTCTATCCTTAAATTTCAATTTCAATACAACAAAACTAATCCTGACTAAGGATCTGATCCTGTTTATCGCTAAGTCTAAACGTGTGTCAAGGAAAAATATTAGTACTCAATGGCACTCGTATTGGACAAGTTCAACAAAGCTAAATCGGTCCAACCTAAAAAATTCGAAAAAAATCCTGACGACGGTCATTTAAACGTCCTTTACATATTACTGCAAAAGTTTTATCCTGGCATATGTGCACCTAACTGTGTCCCTGCCATTTCAATAATAACCCAAAAAAAAACTCCCTGATTTTCTTCGATGCTCTCTTGGCTTTATTCAAAATTTTAACATGAAACAAGATGTCCTGATTGCTAAAACGAACCATAAATATGGTTTTCTTTATATTTACACCAAATAAGAATCCAAATAAAAAGCCAACGAAGAACAAAGAAAAGTATCTACTCTTATATGTACTTGGTTTTTGGTGTCCTTCGAAGCGAAAGCTCTTTGAATATGATGCTAAAAATGGATATTAAGCAATTTTTTATGCCCTTTGGAAAACTTTTTGAAAATATTTTCCAACCACAATAACTACATAAGCGAACAGTCCTTAGTCCCACAATCAAACATTCCTTCACCGAAATCATCGAATTGCTTAGCCAAGTTTTCCACAGTCCAAAACTTCCGTTTTCTTCCAATTCAAAGAATAAAAGTCCTTTATTCGGAGCCATTCGAAGTAAACCATTGCTCTTTATTGTTTCACAATCGCCCACTTAAAGTTCAAACAACTCCTACATCCGTTGCAAGGATAAGTCTTAAAATCGCACCAAAAAAAAAAAAAAAAATTGCAGTAATAAAGTGGAAAGGACAACCAAAACAAAACGAAAAAAAAAAAAAAAATTAAATAAAAGAAAAGAAAATAAAAAATGGAAAAGTGCGAGAAGTAAGAAAACATTTGGAACGACGATGTCAAGTAAGCTGTCGATAAAATGTCCATTGGTCACTTAAAACATGACAAAAAAAAAACAACTAGATGGAATCGCAATCATTTCCACCAAGGACTTCTTCGGAGGCGTCAAAGTTGAAGAGGAGATGATTCCGGGAACAAGTTATTGAGCTGGCGTTGATTAAGGATGCTCAACAGAAGCTGTAGCAGGAATAGAAGAAAAAACAAGCTCGTCCTTTCGCAGAGCAGTCACATCTCTCTACCTAAAACCCACTAATATGGTGTATTGATAACCGAAGTTATGGCCTCAGGACCGCAATTTCAATTTAGCACAGCAAGATGTCTCAACTTTCATGAAATAACATCGCCGCAATTTTTTATGGCCATTCCGGTTTCCTACATCCGACTTTATTTTTTTACATCTAATTTTTTTTTTTTTTTTTTTTTGGTTATTTACGATATAGTGACGCATCGAAAGTAATTTTTGTGGTGGCATTTGTTATTTTATGTGATTTTATTTTTTTGAGTGTCCTTAACTGCTCTGGATGACATATCAATTTTTAGAGGGCGCTCAATATTGGAAGTTTTGGAGAATGTTTTTCTCAGGTTCCTGGAGGAATGGAATAGCCACATACATAAATATTTGACAATATACAGTTTTGGACTGTCTTAAACGTCAAAAGAGGTTTTTTAAAGAACCGTGCCCACTGTTGATGCGTCTGATTGACTACATAGCTACAAAATGGGCTTCAATTTTATTCTTATTCTCAGTGAAAAAAAGATGAGTAAATCGTTACTATTTAAAGTGATATTTGCTGTGACAGCTTCTTTGAATAACACTAGCTTACAGCATCACAGTAGACCTAAATGTACTTTCCTTAAAGATTTTGGCCTTCGAAACACGAAAAAATTATTTTCAAAAATTTTTAAATATTTTTTTCGTGTTTAGAAGGCCAAAGTATATAAGAAAAAAGCTTTTAGATCTTCAGTAGGAATAGAAATCAATTATTTGTATACTAGCATAATTTTAGATACTAGACATTTTCAGGATTGAGAGGCTTCATATTGTCAAAAAATACTGTATAGGTAATAGTAAGGAAGGATACGGAAGGAATGGAGTGTGTCAGGGGTACATTTCTGATTTCAAAAGCCTTAAAAAAATTGGAAATACAATGGCAAGCAGTATATAAATTTCATCCCAACCCCCTATTTAATTCCTCATGTAAAGTTTTTTTGTGAAAAGTCCCTTCCAAGGTTCTTTCCTTAACAGCGCGACTCTCAGTTAAACTCAAAATTTTCTGCTGTAAAAATGTCTTTATCCTCATTTCGAAGTGCGACCAAAGCTGAATGTAGCGCTTCAATTTTCCGTTGACTTGGAATCTTCTTAGCCGTTTTACTTGTCCACTTTTTTTTTGCTTGGGGTCAATTTTAATGTGAAATGATATCGTCTCTGCACTTTGAACGATGGTCCACAGAAAAATCAAATGGAAAGAAAATATTTTATTTTAAAAGTCCCACTGTACGAGGCTTGGAAACTATCAAACTAGGTTTTTTTTTTGTCTTTTTGAAATTTCTGTAAAGAAAATTTGATTTAAATTCAAAAATGTGCAAATACAATTTCATAAAGGCTCAAATGGGATCTTGTGGCCAGTGGCGAAAGGAAAACGAAAAGAAAATAAAAAAAATTTATTTTAAGTACCCACGTACGATTGAAACTAATATCATAATGTCTATAAATATTCTGGCAAATTATTTAAATGTCACAAAATGTCGCACGACATAACATTTTGTTTTATCGAAGGCGTTATAATGATTTGAGCATCGATAACGTGAAAAAAAAGGACAAAGTATATAAAAATTGAAGCGATTCTCAGTCAAATATTCTCAATTAAATGCACGAAATCCACGACAAACTTTTGTTTTCGAAGCGTTATAAAAACGTACGTGAGGACGTATATACCCATACATACATATGTACGTGTGTGTGTGTGCGTGCCTGTGTGGGTGTATGCCTGGCGTGATTCCTCGATATCAATATTGAAAGAAATGCGCTTTTTCCATTGCTTCATTGTCTTCTTCGGGTGGATCCAGCGTTTTCGATTTATTATTCCAACGAAAAAACTGCAACACCTTGCATTGTTCACATAAAGCGAAAGGACGTCTGCTGGCGGAAAACGAAATTAATATCCTACAATATCTCATATTTTTTGTCGCGTTCTGTTCGTTTTTTTTTATTTTCCCTTTTTAATATTTTTCTTCTCCCGTTTTTATTTCCTTTTTGTATCACGCTTTTTGTTTTATTTCATATATTTTTATTTTTTTTTTTTAGTCTCCAATTCTGTAGATAAATGTGGAAATTGAATTCGAGAGACCACACTATCTGTCCTTATTGAATCGGGGTGGGGATATGTTGTCTGATGTGTGTTGTGTCTGTTTGGGAATTGTTCGAAGTACTCGTTGGGGACGTGTCCACAGACACTGATGGTGCTTCTGCTGAACCCATGCATATGACGTTTAATGGTAAATACAGAGTTCATCAGCTCATTATATGGAATTTGTTTAAAAAGGAACAATTTTCTTTTATCGTTTGTCATTTTTTTTTTACGTTTATTTCATTGTGCAATTTCTTATACGCAGACATCGGCGAATCTTGAGGTTGATTGATATGGAAATTAAATAAATGGTGAAAACTTTTACTTTCGAAACACTTAATTGTTCCTTTGAAAAGAAGAAAAAACTTTTAATTGTTTTTCAATTAATTTTATTAAGACAGCGCAGGTCCGAACTTGGCATTTTAAGGCCTGAATGTAATCGCTAGAAATGACTCAAATAAGGTGGAATTTTTTCGGATTTAATTCTGCAAGTAGGCCGTTAGAAGGTACTTTCTTTTAATCTCAATAATTGGAGAATGTTTTTTTTGTTTTTGCTCAATTATTTTGTCTGGCACTGGCTTATTGGCCGCGTGCTGCCACCTACAGAGACACTAAAGTCACTATTCATTTACTATAGTTAAACTACTTATGTATTCACCTACATTTTTCATGTGACAATTTTTCTTGTGTGTATTATAATTAAATCCACAGCAACGTGTGGACTTGGAGACTTCATTCTATTTTTTATCAATGCATATATGTACCTACTTACAAAAAAAAAGGTTTATTTTCGATAGGAATTCTTTTTTTTAATGATTTCCTTTAATTCTTAAACTCCCTGCTCATGTGCACTTCATTACGACGAAAGTGAGAAATCCCCTTCAATTGAATTATAAATGTAGCAGCTTGGCTCGTGTCACTCACTCCACTTGAATTGCGCCTGAGTGCTGAAACGTGTTTAAGGATTTGGCTATCGAAAATGCAGGAGATTTCTTCCTGGTTTCCGAAAGTTTATTTCACCACTTTATCTCTAACTCACGTTAATGCTTGCAAGGAATATGTCTCTCTTCAGCACTTGTAATACTTTATAAAAATGCTTTTGTGATTGAAAATCTTTGTTTAATTATTGCAAAAAAACAAAAAAAAAATAAAAATTGGTGGTAGGACTTAATTTTCAATGGTCACTTTTAATTCAAAGTTCTATAAAAAAAAACTCTATTGTTTATTTCCAAACAAAGAGGGAAGGGAAAAGGCCTTAAGTTAATCACCAGAATCAAAACTATTGTCAGTTGAGCAATTATTAATTGCGGCATAGCGTGACATAAGACGTCTTAAGGAAAAAATATTTTTCTAGACCTTGACCCCTTCTGAAATTTTCTCATGCTATTGTGCAAAACATTTTGACGGGTCTATGTAGTGGTGAAGGCTTGGGGCCTTAGGTCAAACTAAGCCATTTAAAGACAATAAATTAGTGTATTTATATAATTCAGAGGTTCCCAACTTCAATGTACCTACGTGTGTATTGAGTTTGGGAAAAAGTTTTCTTACCCTGCAGGAAATTGTGCCAGTGGTAAAGTGAAAACTTACTTATGCTTTTTGGAAACGATTTTCAAAGCAGCAAATTGCTGATAAAGTTTCTCGAGCTGAAGGGCAGATAACTTCTGACATTAGTTAATGAAAAAAAATTTCAAAAGTAGTCTATATCCGTATTCCGTCAATACTTTCACAATATTTTGATAAATTTATCGACCATTTTCGACCTTTTTTGACAATTTTTCGACCAGTTTTCGACCATTTTCGGCAATTTTTGAATCATTTTTCGTCAATTTTTCAAAAAATTTCTTCAATTTTTTTACCATTTTTGATCATTTTTCTTACCATTTTTCTGCCATTTTACGGCAATTTTTTGCCAAACTTGTTTGACAATTCTTCGAAAATTGACATCGAGAGTTTGTTTATGGAAATTTTGAAGAATTCAAATCTGAGGTTTTGTTATTTTCTCTTATGATTGAAGCGAGAATTCTTATTGATAAGCAGCAAAGAAACACTTTAATCCTTAGACTAGCGCTGAGAACATAAGCTTTAAAGTGAAAACCCTCTGAATGCTAAACGCAAATGGCTCGTTAGCTGCCTGTAGGTACCTTATCCGTTTTCCGCTTTGAGTCATTCCAACTTTATCGCAAACGGAGCATCTTAACCATTTAAGATGTCATGCTAGATTCGTGAGCGCTTCCAACAAAACTGAAACAATCAGCGACGCCATCTTGAGGGTCGACATCATTATCAACTTATGGTGCTGCCACTGCCGTTGCCGCTGCTCCTACTGCAAGCAAGCAACAATAAACATCAACATCAACGCAAACGTGGGTCGGGGGCAGGCGCAATATTCACGCAGTAAGGAACAAGTTGAATTTCGTGAAAAAAATAAGAAAATGAAACGAAACGAAAAGTGGAAAATTTTCCGAAGGCGTCAGAGCAATGTTGCATGAAGTGAAAATTCCCGGAAGTGGAAGAACAAAAAAAAAACCTTTAGCAATTTCAGGGACACTATAATGTGTTATATTGTTTCAGGGGTTTTCCCCATTATTGTGCACTTCCGTTTTACGTTCGGCGCCTTTCTTCACTGAACATTTGTTTTTGTTTTCCTTTTGAAAGCGTTTTCCCTTGGACTTTATGTGACGTCGAGTTAAAAGGCGAAAATCACGATAGCATTCTTCAGTCGTTCCAACAATTACGCTTTTAACTATTTAGCTACGAAAATCGCTTCCTGCCTGAGAAATTGTGTCTTTTTTCGTATTTGTTTTTTATTTTTATTATTAGAACAGTTGGTGTTTATTCTTACTTGTCTTTTTATTTTTTTTTTTTCTAATTCAATTATGTTATTTATTTAGTATTTTCATTTATATTTTTACTCAGGAATTATGCCATTTCACTCCCGATGGCGCTCAAATTTCCGTCCCACGTTTGAATTACTTAGTTAAGTGTTCTTTCACTATTGAAAACTCTCACCGTCCTTGGAAATTTGCCAGTGTATAGTATATCATGAATATCGCCGCCTTTATGAACACAGATTTTAAGGAAGAAAAATAAGTTAACATAGCTCTTTGCTTTCCTGTCTTGACTTTTAATCCCTATTTTCTTAAAGCAACGAGGGCAACGAGGTCTTGAAGGGATTCTAAAAGTTTCTTTTAAGGACCGAGATCCTTCTCGTATCTTTTATTGAACTGTTCCAAGGAGTATATCAGAATATGAAAAAACTTCAAAGCTCTCTTCGTCTCTCTCAGCGACTGGTTTTTCTGCATTGACCTGAAGGTCGTTAAAGACTTTCAAAAATGCCCTGTCGCTCAGTTTTATGTAGGAAAGTCATTTCCGAAAAAACCCTTTTTAAAATGTAATTTTTTTGTTTTAAAAGAATGCCTGAGAAATTACTAAAAACTGAGGAATGTTACTGATATTAGTATGTGACTCATGGACAGGCCTGAAGAGGGCGTTTGTTTCCTCTGGACTCCTATTGCTTCAAGTGGTCCAAGGTTAAAAAAGAAGGAAACTCACACTTTGCCCTAATTTTTATACCCAGCGTAAGCGGGGTATATTAGTTTTGTGTAAATCTTGTAACAGGGAGAATTAAGCTCCGGAGATATAGAAAAATATATATAGAAATGATCAGGATCAAAAACTGAATCGATTTAGACATGTCCGTCTGTCCGTCCGTCCGTGGTCGGATCTCCTCCGAAACGGCTGAACCAATGAAGTCGAAATTTGGCACACATGTATATCGGGGTCCGAGTATGATCCTAATTAAAATTGGAGACATCCGCCCACTGCCACGCCCACAAATGAATTTATTGTGTTTTCAGTAAAATGCTTGTAACTTGAGAACCACTCAACACATTCCATTGACATTTGGTGTACTGGTAAACTACGAAAAGGGACATATCCTAGAAAAAAATGGAAGCCGTCCTCCTCGAGCCACGCCCACAAATAAGCCGACAAATAAGGGCTTATCGTACCTTGTGAAGTAAAAGGCGTAGAAGCTTCAAATTCGCAACATAGGTTGACCAAGGCAAATGAAAGGTGTAGGAACAAAAATTTATGTAGCCCGCCCACTGCCACGCCCACAAATGAAGATTTTTCATAACTTCCGAAGTAAAAGGCGTAGAAGCTTCAAATTCGGAACATGGGTTCACCAAGGCGAATGAAAGGTGTAGTGAAATAATTTATGTTGCCCTCCCACTGCCACTCCCACAAATAGAGAAGCAAAACATAGTGCGCTCATAATGTCGGGACGCTGGGTATTTCAAAGTCGGGCTTGGCCGACTTTAGCTTTCTTACTTGTTTATTAAAGCTCTACCCGTGGCTGCTTAGCGTATACCCTTTTTTCTTCCAGTGTCCATCGCCCTCGCAGCGGCATTGAAATTCCTCCCTACTTGTGAGTAAAAACTACCTGTCCACAGAACCGAAGATCGTTTATTAGCCTCGTCGAACACACTTTCCTCAATTCTCATTCGCCCAGATGATACAGTTTCATGAAATTTTAATAAACTCCATTATTAAGTGGTAACTTAAACACCAAGGTGTCTGGCACCTCATTCGAATATAGAGGTGCCAATTTAAATGGATTGTTGTTAAAAAAAAAAACTCTCCCACAGCCGTCAATACATTCGTAGGAGATTAACTGCTTATTCGCCATTTTTTCCAACTCCCGTTTTGGATAACCGAATTTCGGTGTATCTTGGAACAAAGTCGGGCTGAACTAGTCGCAATGCCCGTAGAACTGTTTCACGTTGATCTAAAATGAATTGTGATTTATCTACGATTTGATTTAAAGTAATTGAAAGCGCTTTGAACTTAGTCGGAAATACCAAGGAAACTGGAAGATTTATAGTATATTCTCCATACAATTCGAATGCCTTTTCTCCTCGATTGTTGAAGAATGCGTTCCAGTACTCTCCTTGGGCCTACGGAAAAGGAAGTTTTTCAAATTATTTCACTTTGTCATTAGAAGCTCATTTTTATATTTTTAATGTTAAAAAAATTTTTACTCACATGAATATTGGGATTCGGCGGCTTTAAATTTAATTATTTATTTATTTATTTGTTATTATTAGGGGGGGATATTTAGAATAGTGGACTTTTTGAAATTTTTATGCTTCTCTTTATTGTGTATGAGACACAGTCCGAGATATAAGATGTTTTTGCCGGCGTTTTCATCCCTGTTCAAACAAGTACGGCAATTTGGACAAAATTGGTACCTGTGAGGTGACAGGGATGTTTTGTTGGGGGCAAAACACTTTGCGCACAACTTTGTGCTCCTAAACTCATTGACCATCAATATGTGCGCCTTTCTATTTCTTAAGGCCTCTATTAATTTCTTGTTTGGCGTACGAACATATCCACGAATTGTGTGCCAGCGAACTATTCTCGAATTCGAAAGCGAACGCTTTGTTCGCTTAAAGTTCGCGTTAACGTTCGCTTTCGAATCGCAAGCGAATGTTTTGGTCAACTGGGTACACATCCTTTGCTTTAATACTTTGAAAACACGAAACATATATATATTAGCACTGACAGACATAGGTATTTTACACCATGATGGTGTGAAGTCTAGGTGACACACATAGGTATTTCTCAAAAGTCTACCTTAGCCAACATAGACTTTTTATAGACTTCACACTACATTGAAAGGGAGGATTTATTGTGGACTTCTTAGATTGATACGGCAACGCCGCACCAAATTAAACGAAATATCGATTATTTTATCGGAAACCAGATGTTTAAATTTCTAGTTTCAAGTAATTTATGCGAAATGCATGAAATTAATTCCATCCTATGGATTTATATAACAAACAAACGATATTTTCATGGATTCTTTTGAGATAAAATCGAGGCTAAATGCTACCAAAATGTGTTTATTGTTTTTGTTGTTGTTTTAATTTTCAATTATCAGCTGTTTTAAAGAAGTCCACAATAGAAATCCACAATCAATTGTAGTGTGTCACCCCAACATAACAGGTTGGCTGATAAGTCCCCGGTCTAACAAAGAAAAACACATTTTTTTGTCAAAATTCGTTTTTATTATTCAACATAGTTCCCTTCAAGAGCGATACAACGATTATAACGACCGTCCAATTTTTTGATACCATTTTGGTAGTACTCCTTCGGTTTTGCCTCAAAATAGGCCTCAGTTTCGGCGATCACCTCCTCATTGCAGCCAAATTTTTTCCCTGCGAGCATCCTTTTGAGGTCTGAGAACAAGAAAAAGTCGCTGGGGGCCAGATCTGGAGAATACGGTGGGTGGGGAAGCAATTCGAAGCCTAATTCATGAATTTTTGCCATCGTTCTCAATGACTTGTGGCACGGTGCGTTGTCTTGGTGGAACAACACTTTTTTCTTCTTCATATGGGGCCGTTTTGCCGCGATTTCGACCTTCAAACGCTCCAATAACGACATATAATAGTCACTGTTGATGGTTTTTCCCTTCTCAAGATAATCGATAAAAATTATTCCATGCCCATCCCAAAAAACTTTGCCAGCGGACTTTTGAGTCTTTCCACGCTTCGGAGACGGTTCACCGATCGCTGTCCACTCAGCCGACTGTCGATTGGACTCAGGAGTGTAGTGATAGAGCCATGTTTCATCCATTGTCACATATCGACGCAAAAACTCGGGTGTATTGCGAGTTAACAGCTGCAAACACCGCTCAGAATCATCAACACGTTGTTGTTTTTGGTCAAATGTGAGCTCGCGCGGCACTCATTTTGCACAGAGCTTTTTCATATCCAAATATTGATGAATGATATGACCGACACGTTCCTTTGATATCTTTAAGGCCTCTGCTATCTCGATCAACTTCATTCAAAATCATTTTTTGATGTTTTCGTCGGTAACCACCTCTTTCGGGCGTCCACTGCGTTCACCGTCCTCCGTGCTCATTTCACCACGCTTGAATTTTGCATACCAATCAATTATTGTTGATTTTCCTTGGGCAGAGTCCGGAAACTCATTATCAAGCCAAGTTTTTGCTTCCACTGTATTTTTTCCCTTCAGAAAACAGTATTTTATCAAAACACGAAATTCCTTTTTTTCCATTTTTTTCACAATAACAAAAGTTGCTTCACAAAAGACGCTCTATCTCACAAACTAATTGACTTACAGACGTCAAATTTTGACACGAATCATTTGAAGGTTGCCACTATATAAAAATAATATGCATTTAATACTAGCGACGCCATCTATGTGTCAGACCGGGGACTTATCAGCCAACCTGTTAGACTTCTTTCATTGTAGTGTGAAGTCTATAGACTTTACACCATATGTCTGTCAATGCTATTACACAATAGCTCCTACAAAGCTATGCATCAGTGTTGGAAAAGTAGGTGTAATTGTACCTTTTTCGGCCCTTTTTCACTTCAAAGGTACATTAGGTACAATTCGTCCATTTTAGGTACAATTTCAAGAGGAAGAAATTTTTTAGTGAATGAAATGATGAAAGCTCTTCTGTGGTTATCCGCGACTACTCCTGATTCTATTGCAATATTCTCATGAAATTTACACAGAAGCGGCATTGGCCGTTATAAGCATATATATGATCGAAATTGGAATAGATCTACTCCATCGTATCAGTACCTCTCGTTTTGCAAGACAATGTCATCGTTCGGGAGTGAATAACACCTTCTCTCGATGACATTTCCATTAGAATTGGTGTGAATAACATCTCCTTTAAATGTCACCATGTCATCAGATTTGAGAAGTACTCAAATTTTATCCCTTGATGTCTTCGGTGAAAACATTAATGAATTTACCATTTATGGACAAAAATCCGGCTGGGTATATTAGGTACACTTTACTATATTTAGGTACAATTTATGGATCATTTTAGGTACACACTGAAATTTCCATTTTCCAACACTGCTATGTATACAGAACGATTTATAAATACCGTTCATCGGCAAAGACAAAACGATGTATGACCATATATGGTCAGAACTAATGAAAGGACGCGTGGCATTAGATTTGCGTGTGCTCTTATCCCAGCCGGAAATTTTATCGTGAAGTATCAATTCAGTCTCTCAGTGGATAAAGGGAATGAGTCCATTTTTAGAGTTTTTCAGATTTAGCGTAGATAGACTTCCTTTAATGACTTTTAAGTATTTGTTACAAATAGTAAAAGCAGCCTTAATAATTAAGTTTGCAATATAAATTTTGAATTTTGTTGTAGCAACTAGTTCTAAAGTCAACTTGAACTGTTCTGTCGTCAAATTGTTGACTAAAATTTTTGTACTTATTACCTTTATCCACTGAGCGACTCAATTGATGCATGTTTTCACCAAGGATCTCAAAGAGAAAATTTGAGTTCTCAATTGCAATGACAATGTTATTAATTGCAACTCCAATGTCCGTGTTTAGATTATGGGAGACACTGGAAGGAAACACATGAGAGTGACAGAGACGAAGGAAATTCCATCTCCGTCACTCTCATGTGTTTCTTTCCAGTGTCTCCCGTTTTGTCTCCCTGTGTAAACCGGCACAATGGCATTGTCATCAATAGAGATAGTGATACGACGGAGTGGATCTACTCCACTTTCGATGACCAACTCGTGACATATACTCTTATGACTGGCAATGCCGTTTATTTGTAAATTTCATTACAAATTTGGTGTTGTACAATCATGAGAATTCGCGACTTTATGTCATGATGAAGTAATCGATTGTTTCACCGTGACTTTTCCGGCTGGGATATTCTAATATCCTCTTTGGTTCGGCATAAAATTTGGCGTGCCTTCATTACTCCAATATGTTCAATCAAGGTAAGTGCTTCGATGAGACGCTCTCCAGTTTTTTAAGAAATGAATTATTTTTTATATAAAGTATTTCATTTCTATAAGAGTTGGAGAGTCATTACTAAAAGATTAAAAGGATTTTTATTAATTACAAATTTAAATTTACAGATTCACTTTTCCAAGTGGAGGGATTGGCTGCGTGCGTGCGGCGATACGCCGCAGAAATACAGCGGCTCACAGTGCAAATCGAAATAGGAATTTGAATATCAATTTTTAATATTCAACAGCGTCATCAGCAGCAGCATGGACAGAGGGGCCCGCAAAGGCCGATTACCGCCGCCGCCGATCTACCGCCGCCGCCGGCCCCCCCCCCCCGCGCTCCGGGGCAGCAACCGCAACAACAACAACAACTGCTGCAACAACAGCAGTAAACGCAACAACAACAACTGCGCAACAACAGCAGAGCAACCGCAACAACAATGCTGCAACAACAGCAACAAACAAGCAGCAGCAACCGCAACAACAACAACAACTGCTGCAAAACAGCAGTAAACGCAACAACAACTGCTGCAACAAAACAGCAGCAACGGCAACAACAAAAACTGCTGCAACAACAGCAGCAGCAACCGCAACAACAACTGCTGCAACAACAACAGCAGCAGCAACCGCAACAACAACAGCAGCAACCGCAACAACAACTGCTGCAACAACAGCAACAACAACTGCTGCAACAACAACAGCAGCAGCAACCGCAACAACAGCAGTAAAAACGCAACAACAACAACAACAGCAGGAAGACTGGATTGATCTAATGCAGGTTAATTTAACAATATTTTTCTATTATATTTCCAATTTATTAATTAATAAATACCTAATTAAATTACAAATATACAATATATATAATACTTTTCCTTTGCTGTATTTACAGATCTGATGTCCGATCATGCAAATGAATTATCTACTAGATTTGTGGACTAAATTGGCATTTGCTTTATGAGACGAAGATGAAAGAAATTCCATATATTTACGTTTGATTGTTTGTTTTAACGGAAATTGAGAAATAAATAGCAATAAGAAATAATTCAATATATATACGTGTGCGAATTCGTTACAACTCTACGCCCAGCTGAACCGTAGGAACAATAACAATGGTGAGTGGAGCATAGATAGATTCTTAAAGCGTGCTTGGCCACGGTACGCGCAACACTGATAATTCATAATATCAAAAATGTGTGATTGTATTAAATTCATTTTGTGCGTCATTGGCACATAAAATTTTGTATTTAAAATTTAAAATTCCATTATTAAAATTTTAAAATATTCATATATGTCTTCGAGCTTTGCATTCCGAACCATTTTACTTGTGTATCTATCTACACAAAACATTCTCATGAATTCATTTAAAAAGATGAGAAAAATATTTGATTTTAAGAGAAAAATTTAATTTATTTTATTTATCTTGAACTGAACTCTTTGTGGCATTGCCATATGAAAGAAATTTTCATTTGAAAATATTAAATTTTACCCCAAATTTCGGCATATTGAAAACGTATCCTTCCCTCATACATACATATAAGAATTAAATTGGCGAACATAAAAAAAAAGCACACAAAATAAATATTCATTCTTTGATTTATTGCACTTACTTGTCACAAAAGAATGCTGAAAGGCTCAACAATATGCGTTGCAGAAGCATTATTTTGTCTGTTGAAATTCCTTTTCGGCATTCCTTTGAACGATTGAATGAATGAAGTCTTACCCCTTCGACCTCCTTTTACATTTTATACGTTTAAATATTGAAACACAAATTTTACAGGTTCAAACCGAAAACACACAAACATACCACAAGCTAACTACATACATGCATACATATAAATATGTATGTATATGGGTATGTTTGAAATCAAAAAGTGAATTTTCCGTTTTTCCTATTCTTTTATCGTGAAGAGAATTTGAATAAATTTTTAGTTCAAATATGCATCAAATTGAGGAATTGAACTTTCATGCCAGTTTAACAATTGGTGGCAATCGATCTCGTACAGCAACCCCAAAAGATAAAGTACAGTTGCTAGAATTGAACAGGCTTCCTTTTTCCCATGAACTATTTCCAGTAGTATAAGCTTTTTATTAGCAACAAGTCTAGGATTTACTTAATTATTTAATTATTTAAGGAGAATTAAAAGTGAGATATTTCATTCTTAAAAATAACCAAAAATAGTAGAAAATCTGAAACTATTTAAAATGATTGATTGAAGTGGGATATACATACCTTCGGCGCTTATTGAAAACTTTCTAATCCTTATTTAGAGTGTGAGCCCTCATAATTAGCTAATTTAATCTTAATCTAATCTAAATATTTTAGACTCATTTCGGACTCATGCCGAAAATGTTTGCTGGGTATATTTATGCACGTTGGCATGCATGAACGTGAAATTGGAATTTCGAATGAATATTCTCTTAACTGGTATAAATTCAAACGCTTGTAATGCTTTAGTCCATGGTAGGAATATGTTCTAAATATGAAAAGGAATTTTCAAAGTTTCCCCTAATGCTTGGAATTTCTTTTTGCAAGCGCATGCAAGATGCAGCAATTTAACTCTCTCTCTCTATCTGTCTGTCTCTCTCTTTTTTTTGTAATCATTTCAATTGGACGCAAATTTCATTTTAACATAAAGGGCCCTCTACAGCTCTGTCAGAAATGAAAAACTTCATATAAAAAAAGCAAAAGAAATGCTGAAGGAATTTTTGTGTCAGAAATTTTCTGTTAACAGTCTCCAGTTCGTCAAAAAGTAGTTTCTGTTTTCGCTCCCTTTCTGGCTGTAAATAAAACACGGTAACGCAGATTTTTCTGTTATATGCCTGCCACACGTAGATCGAAATTGAGCAATTTCAGAACAAAATTTCAATTGCCTCAATTTTAAATGTCAAATTTGTTCTGAAATTTTTTGAAATTGAGCAATTTCGATCTACGTGTGGAAGGCGTATTAGAAATATTGAATTTTCCGTCCTTTCTGATAGGAATTTTGACAGAAGAGGCAAGTTCGAAATAAATTAAATGGATTTAACAAGGTTCAATGTGTAATTTTCAGAAATGGATAAATGAAATATAAAATTTTCGATTATAAGAAACGTCTTGATGTTAAATATATAGATATATAGATTGTCACTATTGCATTAAAAATGAAATTATGCTACGGAATATCAAGAAAAATCCTGCTGAGATTCCTTACAGAGCTGGAGAGGGCCATTAACGGACGAACACTGAATTTTCGCCTTTGGGAACATTCACTGTTGTAGTTGGTCAGTAAAAATTTTAAATTCTGGCACAGTTCAAAGAAAACAACTTCTCAAAGCAATTTCTACTGCAAAATTACAGTCTTACAACGTTGTGAGCACCGCATTCAAACATTTAAATTGATTCCTAAAATTATCAATGTCAATATTGATGAAAATATATATGGATCTATGAGTGTGAAGCTTAGTTCCAGCTCTCACATAATCCGTACAATGAAGGTGTGTATAAATATCCCGTTTTTCAAGAAACATTTAAGGCTCGCTATCAGAAACATTCCAAATATTGTCATGTATATTTTTAGGGCTCAAAATTCATACTTGTGGTTGACCTGGTTACAAGAATTGAGAAGTCTCGACTGCAACTTTGATTGAAAGTTTTGGTGTTAGTTCTATTCATGCGCTGCAATTACTTTCTTTTGCAAATTTCTATATATTCGTTCATAACTTTGATGAGTAAATAAACCAGTAGTTCAATCTAAAACCCCCCGTAGTATGCAACAAAAAATTTAATTTTAGTAACATGCTCTTAGTAAATAATATAAGCTCTATGTACTAGCAATATGTACCAATCACAATATCAATTTAATTTTCGAAAATATTCAGTTTTTATTTTATATTTAATAACGTCGTGTTTAATTTTCGACCATAATTTTCGACACAACCCAAATTAGATAATGTGGCTACTTAATGGTATGGAATTGTTTATGTTCATGGTAAAAAATTATTGAAATTAACTATTTTTGCTCACGAAACTTTTTAGCTTCGGAGTTGATTTAAAATAATTTAAGACCTTTAGTTTTTTAATGCCCCATTCTAATTTGGTTGTTCTCATAGGAATTTTAACAAAAAAAGAACATCCTAGTGTTTTTATGGGCTTTTGTTCTATTTAAATATCACGTAATAAAATGAAAAACTCACCGCATTTGTGGCATCAAAAAAAATTTGCTCGTACGCCTAAAAACATCCAATGAGTTTATGCCTTTTCCACATGCATGTATTTAATAAAATTATTTATCGCCAATGTTCGAACTCATCTTGTTTGTAATAGAATTATTAATGCAAACGTTTTCGATGGCAGAGAATGGTGGGGTAATTTATACATAAATGGCTTCATACTTCTCGTACCAGTAATTTAATTGCCTTCGGTCTAGCGCTGACGATTGACGTATGCAAATACGGTCCGCTGCAGTCTGCATTAAATTGCATTATTCGACGAATTCATTAAATTTTAAAATCAATTACAAGCATATTCGCGAAATTCCTACGGTGTCCCTCTTTGACTTCTATCTAACATGAAAGGAAAAAATTGAATATGAAACAACCCTGAACTCAATTTAAAAGCATTAAAAAATCAAGGCGCACATTAAATTATTCAATATGTTTTGGAAAAATGTTCCTGGCTTCAAATTGAAGTTACTATTTTTCATTCAAACGGATTAGACATAAATCTGATTGATCTTTGATAGGAAAGATCTTACTAAATATGCATATATTTATTTTAAGGAGATTTAATTAACAAAATCTTTAAAAGAGCGCTTATAAAAAAGTTTCCTTAAAATATAATTAATATCTGCAGATTTTAAATTACCCTCAACTATCTCCAAAGAAATCACACATAATCGCTTAAATTAAACAATAAATAACTATAATTAATAAAATAAATATTAGATCTATTTCTTGAATCTGCGCACGCCTCCACGCATTGCTGTTCCAGCACTAGTGCCACCTCCACCACGAATGGTAGAGCCTCGTCTAAAGCGTGAGTTAGAACCAAATTGCCTTCCAGCCGCTAGCATTGCCGACGGACCAGGCACATCGTCTTTCTGAGGCAAATGAGTGACATGAAAAATGTCATACAACATTTTGCCATTCTGCTTGGAGTCAAGCAGATCACTCAACTCCGCCTCAGTCTTCTTCAGGAGCTCTTTTAAGCTTCCACCGTTTCGCATAAGTTTGTGTATATTGCGCGTGTTCACTCCGGGCAGACGCAACAAGAAGTCATATATATTTGAATTGAATTTCAGTTCATCGTAGGCACCAGCCTCATCGACGCCAACACTGGCCGCTTTCTTTGGATCGGGTTCTTCTTTGAAAAGCTTTAGCTCCTCGAACAATTGGGCTGTGGCATATGGGCTTGGAGACCAAATTAAACGTAGTTTTGGGAAATGCAATGTGAGAAGTTGCAATTTCTGTACGATGTCTGCATTCGTCGAAGTGGTGTTCTGAGAAAGCATATATTTTCCCTGCAAGTGAAATGGCTTATTCTGATCGAACTCGATAAGCAAGATCGGCTTTGCATAGTATCGTTGCATTTGAATGCATTGATTGTACAGTCGTCCTGAATTTAGAGAGCCAATCAGATCGGATATTGATTTTCGTTCAACACAAATCTCAGGGGTAAGAATATAGTCGCCAATCTAATGCAAAAATAATTTGAAACCAAAAAATGATTAAGGAAAAAGGCAAAGGAAAACAAATTGAACTACCGTTATGGTTACGGGTAGAACTTCAATCCCTCTTTTATGTATCAGGCATGGTAAATCGGAACGAAATTCTCTCATATCCACAATAATACGTGGCGTAGTGACACTCTCGGCCACCTTCTCCGATTCTTGTCCTCCTGCTTTGCGGCTATTGGCATTTTTAGCTTCCAGATCCTTATCATCCGGTCCGTAGGTCTTGTACAGTATAAACGCCTCATCGGTTTTGCCATCTTGATACTCTGGTATAACCATTTTCTTCAAAATCATATTCTCATATTAATTTTGAATTCTTCAAAAAAATATCGAAAAAATTTAACATTTCACTTACGCTCCTCGTCTCAATGATCAGCTCAAATGCTTGCTTCTCACGCCGCAAACTGGTCAGATACGATTGCTCTTCCACTGTACGAGTATGTATCAAAAAGAAGACCTTTGTGCGATCTTTCAATATCCGTCTTTGCCTCGCTTCGAATATCTCCAGCTGCCTAATAGCTGTTACATTACAATGGTACATAATCACATACTGCGGCTGAACCTCTTCCAGTACTCGATCGAGACCCATCGATCCTTCACGCTCAGTTTTAAATGTCTGTATGCATATAAATGGTTGCTTGCGTGCAGCTACGGCGGCTGTTATGTCCAGATTTTCCAGCTTTACAACACAAGAAAAAATCAAAACATTCGCACCCAATCATATTAAATCAAATTACCTCCGGAAATGGTTCAAAAACGGATGCATCTAGACAGCCACTATCCTCGCCATCAACATTATCAGACATTAAAGTGTTACTTGTACAATCATCGGTCATTGGTTGGGTCATTGTGAGTAAATAGCTATCCTGAAAGTATTGCGCTTCCAACACATCTTCGCCTTCTACATTGTTGAGCAGCTGTGTCAGTTCATCTACTTCAGGCTTATCGTTTGGCTCTGTGTTATCCTCTGCAACGGACGTTTGGGAGCTTTTTGATTTTTCATGGCCTGTCTTTTTCGTGCTTTGCGTTAACGATTGACTTGAAGGCATTGTCAAATCTTTTGAGTTCTTTAATCGTTCATAGGCTTTTCCCAATTTTCCAATTGGTATTTGTTGATGCATTGCAGCGTAAAGCAAAAAGCATTCACCACTTTGAGTAAGAAACTGTTTAAGTTGATAGCAGGTACGTCTATCTTGACATAAAATCAGCACTTTCGGTGGCGTCAGGCAATCCGGTTTTGTACGCTTCATATCACTCGGTATTTCTACTTTCAAAATTTCACTTAAAAACTTCCATTTCGGACATGATTCCGGTTCGAACTCTGGGAAAGAGTGATAAGAGAGTGAAGCCTTTTAGAGCTTTGACTGACCTACTTTAAGTTACCATTTTGTTCATTATAGACACGTTCTTTGGAGATTTTAAAGATTTGTTCGGCAGAGTCCAATAGCGTCCATCCCGAATTACTAAAGGCATATTCCGTTGTTCGATAACGCTTTATGAGTGCATACGAGCTCACTGCATCGTTGTACATGGTCGAGCTGAAAGTGAAAGAATAAGTAAGATTTACAAAGCAATTCAATCGAAAGTTTAGGCTCACATCATAATATTTCGCAAGATTTTCAAATCGGCAACTATCAATTTCGTTTGCGAGTTCAACTGATGCCATATGCAATCCAATTGGGCTTGTAGAATCTTATGGAATTTCTTTGTTACACAATTCTCGACAGTTATCTCTTCCATATCTACCGTACGATTAATTCGCTTTATTTCACGCACCAGATAATTCATTATATCCAAAATGTGCGATTGTATTAAACTCATTTTGTGCGTCATTGGAACATAAATTTCGATTGTTTGTGCCTCATACGGTTTCAATGAACTCTGGACGGTGGCATGAAAACGTGGCCATAAAAAGAGCTCCTTAACGAACAAATTTCTCATGGTTCGCTCTATATGACCGTAGCCGATGGTGAAAGCTTCGGCACTGCTCGAGAATGCCTTTATGAATCCTGTTTTATTTTTCTGTCGATAAAGACGCAAAGCGAAAGCCTCCTGACATGACTCGACAATTGTGTGTGCTCGCAATACAACGATTCCAGTAATGAGATCAATAGGAATTCGATTCTTTAGCAAGTCAACCACTAATATACGTGTGGTAATGAATTGGATGCCACCTTCCAAGTAGACACGTTCACTAAAAGCGAAACAACATCAATTATTAATACATTTTGAAGAATTTTTGTTCTTTAAGATTAATTTTAACCGTTCACTTGCTGTATTGGCCACTTCCTGTATATATCTGTGCTCCAGTTTCGGCTTATAGTATTCCTCTTCCCAGTCGGAGTAATTAACTACAAGTACTAAGTTTCCTACATCGCTATAAGCTTTTAATATATTGAGGAGAACGCGATCGTAGTTGAGGCCTCTAAATGGTATTGAAAGCAATCATAAATGGAAAAGCTCCTTGCTTCAGTGTTACTACTCACTTTGCGCATACCATCAAAGCATCAGCATGAATCATATCCAAAAACATTTGCTTTTCATAGTCCAATAGTATAACATTCTTGTTTAAAAGATACTCTTCGGCAGTTATGATACTTGATAAATCTTCATCCTCCTTGGCTTCCTTACTTTGAATTTCTTTTGCGGATGCAGCTTCCTCTTCTGTTGATAAAAATATGTATTGATAAAATATATATATAATATATGTTGCTTTATATTTTGATAATTCTGAATCGCAAAATCAATTTCATACGATTTTGGATCGCGATCTCACCAGCTACTTCAACGCCTTGTTCTTCTGCATTGACTTCATCCATTTCAGTTTAAATGTATTGTACTACTATTAATTAAATTAAATTAAATGTTTTGTAAATATCAAAAATGCCGCTTTAACGAATGCAAGAGAAGTACAGCGCTGCCATCGTAAAATTATTTTGGCGTGGTGCCAGTGCTGCCATTTCAAAAATTTACTAAAATTGCACTAGATATTAAAAAATTTGTACTAAGAGGAATCCGCTAGAATGCGCTAAATAAAAATGTGCATCAAACAATTCCGCCACAGAAGTTTATAATTTTTGTAATATCGACTCATATTTTTATATGGGATTCAAAGGCCCACTTCTACAAGCTGATTAATACACAAAAGCGAAGAAATTAGGAGTTGAGGTCGCACAAACGTTTTTTGGCATATTATAATTTTAGTTCGAATTTCAATCTAAAAATTCTTATATAGTAAAGGCCGGTATCGAGCAAATACTAATTTATCTTTGTAGAGTTGGCCATATATTTCACGCGCTAAAGTCAGCTGAGTTTTGTTTACATGTGAGCTGTCCTTGTCAATGAAAGCGAATAATTTCTTGGATATAAAAGTTAAGTGAAATAATTCGCATAAGCTCGGAAACCAGCGCCACACATGTGGTATGTTATGTTTAGGTTATGTTGCTTTCTCTTTGGAAAATAATGGCAATGTTTTACGAACATTGATGCTGATTAATTCTTACCTGATATTCCCAAGCACTCGGCGATCTCGCGCCAAGCTGCAGATACTTCCATGTTGTTGCTGTGCGATCCGGAAGTTATATCCCATATGCAAGGGAATTCTTTAACTTTATTACAGAGCAGTTGTTTTTGCTCGTAATTGAAAGTTGTTCCCCGCTTTTTTTTGGATACCGATGGTCCAGCTTCAAAAAAGTGGTCTTCGCCGCCATCCATGCTTCAGCTTTCAGCATTTTAATTTTTTGGGCGATTCGTGCAACGGATTCAGCCTTTTCGCGGTGGAATAAATGTCAAACACTTTATTTCACTAGCTAAACTAGTCTCCACTTTTCTCCAAAAGTGCGAAAAATTGCAACCCTGAAGTAATTTTCACAACACTGATTTCACTCGTGCTGGATATGGGTTTGCTAAATGAGAGCGGAAATCCATTTATCGGGCTTTTAGCTCACTTTTTTTTATATGGAGTTTGACAGTTCATGTCTGCTCGATACATGCCTTAAGGCTAGGCGCCGACTACTTAATTTTTAGTTGGCCAATTTTTAGTTGGAAAAGTGCTCTTTCACGCCGACTATACAATTTAAAATTGGGTCCTTTCAATTAAATTAATTTATTATTAATTAATTACTTTATAATTTATTAATTATTCGGTACCATGTGTTTATGGAACACTACCAACTAAAAATTGCGTAGTTTGTGGAGCCCCATAAGAACGTATGTAACACAACACAATTGGCCAATTTAAAATTTGTGGCAAAACACAAATTTTTAATTGGGTCAACTAAAAATTGGAATGTCGGCGCGCTCGCATATATTTTTGTGTGCCACAAACACACAACTTAAAATTGGCCAACTGAAAATTGAGTAGTCGGCGCCTAGCCTAAATAGTGAAAATAAGATAAAAAATACGCTTAATAAGTTTTAGCGCCCGACAATAACATTTAAGCGCTACAAGGTTGAAAATTGCGCTAGATCTAGCAGAAAATGCGCTAAATTGCCATCACTGCAAAAAAATACATTCAATTTCATAAAAATAATGAAATTAAAAAATAAAACTAGGAGTTGAGTGAATTATATCTTCATAGAAAAAAAAATTAACAAGCGACGGTATATCTATCGTTTATGCTTAAGGCGCATAGAGTTCGGATAGACCTGAACATTTTCTCGTTCTATTCATATAAAAAATATATAAAATAATAATATAATAATAATATATAAAAACCGAAGAATAGAACAGAAAACTGAAATTTGCATGCCTTTTCTACTTTGAAAACTGTAAACATACACACAACCTCCTACAAACGTATGCATGTATACCAATTTACAAAAAAAAAACTGTGGTCATATGGAAGATTAGCTTAAGTCGACTTAAGCCTTCAAAAATTGTGTAGTTATAATAAACCACTACGTTTAATGTTTCCTTTCAAAAATTAGATGAGTTCGGCATTCAAATTATTTTTTTTAGGGTATATAACCCTTGGTGACCCCTAACATTCTTCTGAAAGAAGGTATATTTACTTAAGACAACAAAATATCCGTTTAACATATAGGACATCTTTAAAGATTCGCTAATTTTCTCGAAACAGACATGCTCTTCTTTTCCTACGCCATCAATATAGTAAGTTCTAGCATTTTTCTTAATTTAACATTTATTGTATGGACCCCCAAGGGGAGTGTGAGTTTCAGAAAAGTTGAGTAACCAAAAAAAGGTCGTCATAAAATCCCTGAGGTTTTGTAGTGACAGCTTTGTATGAAATTGTGTAAATTATGTAGTTTTGTTGGGTGCCCCCTAAGAGGGAAGTCGTCGGAAAAAATTTGGGCAAAGTTAATGGGGGTGTCTTATTTGACCCCAGGACCTGGGATAGTTAGACGGGGGAAAATTATTACAACACGATCTTTTGTATGGGAACCCCAGAGCGATTGGGGAATTTTTCATGTTGGACAAAAAATAAGGCGTTGGTATAAATTATTCCGTGGGGTGATTCTAGTTTATAAAATGCTTCAAAGGGTTGAGCACTAAGATGACATTTAAAAACTACCTTCGTTTCTGCTAAAAATTACAAGTTTTGCAACGGAGCGATATCTGTGTAAAAAAAAATATTTTTCAACTAATGTATAAGTATGCAAATATGTCACAATTTCGCGCCGTACGGCATCACTGTTGTTAATGCATGAACAGCTGATTTGCCTTTTTTGATGCTGGCAACGCCATTTTAAAAATAAGCGTTCCGAAAATTCTCACGTGTGAATTGTTATTTTCAAGTTTGAGCACAAAATTAACTAAATTTAAAAATGCCACCAATCGCAGCATTTGCTGCTTACAAGAACATGATGACTAAGAAGAATGCAACGAAGAAGGATAGTCTCGGAAAGGCGAAAAAATCAAAAGTAAACGTAAATCCTCAAAAGCAAGTTTCGAAGAAAAATAAAACTAAAACAAAACGGTTTATTATCAAAGATGATGTTTACGGGACTGACGAAGATGGGCTCACTTATGAAGAGTTTATAGAAAAAGGATTATCTCTAAGCCAAATTGGTGATCATGTAGACGAAGGCAATAAAATTGCCGAATCCAAAGATAAGAAAATCCAGGAAGAAGCCAAGAGTAGTAATAAAAGAAACTACAACATGGAAACATCTCAGAAGATCAATCAAAAGCAAAATAAAGAGAAGCAAATTGTGCCTAAAATGAACGCGGCTATAAAATATAAAAATAAGAAATACAGTGAAGAAAATTCCAAATCCAATATAACTCCAACGAAACCGCAGCAAAGTTCGACCAACAACCAACAAACAATCAAAAAACCGAAGCGGAAAGGAAGCGAAACACAAGAAAACACTATAGAAAGGGAGTCCCGCATCCCTTTGGAAAACATCTATAAGACGAGCAGCATTACAATAGGTGAAAACTACTTCCGCTGGCTGATAAATCCAATAAGTTTAGAAAATTTTTTCGGAAATTTTTGGGAAAAGAACACTTTGCTTGTGAAAAGAATAAAAACAGATTTTTACTCAATGTTAATTTCATTCAAATCGATTGATCAAATGTTACTGGATCATCATGTGGAATTCACGAAGAACATCGATGTAACGACATATGAAAATGGTAAGTACATTTCATTTATTCTTTTCTTTTGATTATTTGATGTTAATTGATTGCATTTCATTTAGGCATACGTGAAACACATAATCCTGAAGGACGCGCCTTACCGCCTGCAGTTTGGGATTTCTACCGAGATGGCTGCAGCATTCGTTTATTGAATCCACAGACGTTCTTGAAGCCATTGCACGAGCTGTGTGCAACGCTGCAGGAGTACTTTCATTGTTTGGTCGGAGCGAATGTGTATTTAACACCACCAAACAGCCAGGGATTCGCACCACATTATGATGATATTGAAGCATTTGTCTTACAAATTGAAGGCCGCAAACATTGGAAAGTATATTCGCCCCGCTCACCATCAGAGGTATTACCGCGTGTTTCATCGGCAAATTTTACACAAGATGAAATCGGTGAACCCATATTGGAACAAACATTAGAGCCTGGTGATATGCTTTACTTTCCCCGTGGTGCCATTCATCAAGCCTTCACCGAGCCGGGCTATCATTCTTTGCACATAACATTGAGCGTATACCAGAAGCAATCTTATGCAGATTTACTTGAAAAGCTACTGCCGATGTTGTTGAAAAATGCGATCGATAATAATGTGAAATTGCGGCGCGGATTGCCTCTTAATATTTGGCAAAATGCCGGCTTAATCTACAGCGAATGCGATAATTCCGAACGTTCTGAATTTACACGGAATGATAAAGAACACACTCAGAGATTGCCTTCAGAGTGTTCAGTTGAACGAAATTATCGATTCCGCTGTCGATGAACTTGCAAAGAAATTCCAACACGAAGCCTTGCCGCCGTACATCTCCCAAGCGGAGAAACAAAAAACCATATTCGGTTTGAGAACTGAACCCAATGATTGCGGCGACTGTAAGCCGAAGTGCCCCATCGATATACGAACAAACGTTCGTCTTTTGCGAGCGAATATATTACGACTGGTGGCAGAGGAGGAACAGTTTCGAATTTACTATTACCTCGATAATTCCAAGGAGTACTGCGAATATGAACCGAATTTCTTCGAAATCGATCCTACATTGGTTGGCTGTGTTGAGGTTCTTATTAAATCGTATCCACAGTACGTTAGTGTTTCGCAACTTCCACTCAAAGATGATGAGAGTAAACTAGATTTGGCTATTTGTTTATGGAAACGTGGACTTCTAATGACTGAGAAACCGTTTTCATAAAAAAAACACAAAATTTTCTAATACTTTAATGTAAATATGTTTGGTTTTTGTTTATATCGTTATGATCCGAAGTTGATATGAGTTAAACTGCGATATTCTCATAATAAATCTACGACGTGAACTAAATTAGACTTTCTTTTTTTTTCTCAAATCGATGGAATACTTACGACCATTTTTCCATGAATGAAAATTCAAAGAATTTGTGTTCCACACAATTACAGAAACATTTATTGACATGATACAAACAAAATTTAACCTTTCAATCTCCTTCATCGCAAGAAGCAAAACATAAAAATTTTGCGCTTGGAGCAGAGGATTGAATTACAAACATTCATTTAAAGAATCAAAGCTTTAGACAAAATTTAAAAACAATTTTCAAATGAAAATCCTAAATTGTCACATTAACTCTCAAGCAATTTTAACTACACAATAGCTAAATTTGAGAAAAATCAATCACGACATCGATGACATCGCAGCATGCAAGAGCATAATCTTGCGGCTGGAGTCGAAGAATGAATAGTGCAGGGTTCATGTGAAAATTTCTACAGCAATTTTTATCAAAATAAAAATTGGAGACCATCACAAGAATTAAGATACCGCTTCCATTACCCACTAATAATGGCAAATTCTATTCCCCATTGAATTGGGCATCTTGAAAGTGGAATTCGCTTTCGGCAAGCTAAACCATGAACCGAAGGCGGCACGTGTCGGCGGGATCGGTGTTAGCGGCAAATTCAGCGGAGCTGCGGGCATGATTTTTCGCGGAGTTGATGATGTTTTTATTTTCGGTGATTGCTTTAAAGCCACATTTTTAAAACAGACACAAGCCTTCGTTGACGCTTGACGAATTGTTTTTATTTGTTTTTCATTTTCGATCTTGACTTTTGTTGCTGGAGATTTTGATTTTTTGGTCTTGTTGTAAGTCGTCTTGACCTTCGAAATTGCAGACGCCCGAATTCTTCCATTGTTTGTTGTATTTTTTGAGGATTTTCCAGAGGTCTTCTCAACTTTTTTTGGTTTTCTTTTCTGCGTTTTTATCTTTAATTCGATTTCGTTTACTTTAGGTTTTGATTTTTTGATCATCCTATTTCTGCATGCTGCTGTGTGATATTTGTCCAAAGGTCTCTTAATCAACTTGGCCGAAAAAACGCTATCATCGATTTCAATAATTCGAGGTGAGCTTTCAATGCAAATACAATCATCATCAGAGCAACCTTCAGAAGAGGAGCTGCTGCTGCTGCTGCTGCTGCTGCTGCTGTTAGAATCGTCATCACTTTCGTCACTGGAGTAACTATCATCATCACTGCTGGTGATGCTGCTGCTCGAGCTGGAGCTATCACTGCTGGAAGTAGAAATGCTTGAACTGGTCTCAGTGCTGCTAGAGCTTTCGCTACTTGATGACGTACTGCTTGAAGTGGCTGTTTCAGAACTCACGTCAAATGACAAATCGCTGCACGAGCAATCGCTCTTGCAACATAAATAATTCCATTTGTGATTTTTTGCGAAGCGACGTTTGTCATTGTCACGATCATCCTGCGTTTGTGTAAATTTCGTCAATCTTTTCACTAGTCTTTTCACTTCCGGATGGATATCTATCTTTTTCGCGCCATTTTTCTTCGCATTCGATTTTTTGCCGTTATGGCTGTTATTTTCATGGTTGTTGCTTTTGGCTTTCGCTTGTGCAGCTTTAGTTGTTGTTGTTGTCTTTACCGATTTCGATGTTTTTGCTTTTGTTAATGCGGCCGAATTTTTCTTAGTTGCAGTTTGTGTCGTTGTTGACTTACTCTTTGCCTTTGGCTTGGGTGAAGATTTAGCGCCAGCGCTTTGAATTTTTCCAGATGAAACTTTCTTCGATTTTCCTATTTGCGAAGGCTTTCCTGGTACGGCTTTGGAGCCAGCAATGTTGATAGCCTTTACAGGCATTTCGCGGGGAATTGCTTTCCTAAATTATTCTTTAAGATTTTTTTTAATACAATTTATTAAAAATAAATTCGCGAATATCAGCGAGAATCATTCCTACATATTCTACTAAGCCATGTATTTTCCTATACCAATTATTTAAGGCAAATTCTTAAATGGAATGACTCGCTACACTTTACAGATGTTGAGAAAATCCAAAAAGTTAACATAAATTAATTAACCCCTTGTTCATATTTAAATCGAAAAAACACTTCGAGGAAACTAATAATGGAAAAAATACCTTTTGGACTTAAATTGTTTAATGTTTAACCCAATTACTGCATAATGTGTTGAAAAAGTGGCAAAAAATGTTTTCCCCTGTGAATAGTTTTAGTAAGGCACATCGCACATGTGCTTCAATAGTGTCACAACTCAAAATTTGAAATTTTTCAAAAAACTCAGTTTAGCCGATGCAGACTGACATACTTAACTGTTTTTGGTCCGATTTTCAATAACAAAAAACGCAACTGTGAGTGTGTTATTAGATAGACGGGTGACCTGTGAACACATTCCTTGCATTAATTAAAATTTTAAAATTTTTCGAGTTGTGACACTATTGAAGGACACGTGCAATATATCGTTTTTCATCAACAAATAACTTATTTTTCCGTTTGTTTTCCAAAAACCATGGGTTCGTATGCGATAAATGGTTAAAAAACGAAATTTCTAACTAGGGCTCAAAAAAGAGTTTTGGGCTTGTTAGCGTAGCTTGAAGACTTTTCTAAATAAGTGTCTTATAAATTTTAAATATTATTTCTAATGAAAACTAGAAAGTGAAAATTTCATATGGGGGCATTTCGATGGTGGCGCACATACAGTACCTTAAGTTGTTGTATAATTAGTGTAAGATTTAGGGGCCAACAAAAGTGAGGGCCCTTATCAAACGTGGTGTCGTAAAATGACAAAAGAAAGTCGTTTTTTCTTAACCTTTTGAAACGCAAATGGCTGCCAATATACAATGAGTTTTTTAAAGGAACTTCTTAAGAACGGGCCAGAAATATTGCAGCTTTAAGGACATAGCTTTTAATTTTCTATTTAATGAGGTATAATATGGTAGCTTAACGTGACAAAAATTACGGGACATTTTTTCCAAAGTTTTTTATGCCACAAAAAGGGTCTTTAATTTTTACCTTAGTTCTTTCCAATCAAGCAACTATGAGCTTCAGGAAATAAGTAAATCAAAATAAGTTTAAAAATATAAAAAATATAAACAGAACTTTAAGTTTTGTACAAGTGGTTGGTGATAAAGAAGAATAAGTGCTTAAGTCAAGAGTTCGACTTTGAGGTAGAAATGTTTTAAAAAAATTTTAAATTCGTTTGTTTTTAAAAATGATGTTTTTTGTATATATATTAATTTTTTTTTTTTTGGAAAACTCAGATAAGAAGTCTATGGTATATAGTGTTCTCTTTCTTGAGGGGAATACCGATAAATTATTTTTATTATGCGTTATCAAAGAGACCAAAAAGATTTAAAGATCAATATATTGTGTGCTCCATGAGTCAACTTAGTTTTTATTAATTTTCTTTATTATTATTATTTTGAAATAATTTATTATATTTGTTCCAAAATAAGGGAATCATATATTAATTTTAAATATTTTTTTTTTTTTGATAATTCAAGACAAATTCTTCTCTTAAATTGTTCTCCCTCCATTTCTTGAAAAATTGGCCTTAAAACTAAATGAAGCATATGAAATAGAATTGGGAAAAAATTTTAATAACAGTTATCCTCGAAGCGCATAAATCATATAACAAAAAGAAAATCATGAAAGTCCAAAGTTCAACTGAAAAAAATATTTAAAAACGGAACAAGCAAGAGTCGTTGGTCTTTTGAGTTCTAGTTTTCGCTAATTTTCAACTCCAAAATTTCCTACAACCGCAAACAATTTGTTGTCTTTAAATTTTACAGTGAAACTTCTATTCCTTGGATATCTCTAAAATGTTTTTAAGAGCTAAATTTCAAAGTCTCTTCCCATTCGTCAATAGAATTCCTATGATCCCACAATACAATGGATCGATTTAAATTTTCTCCTCAATCGACAGAGTCATTCTCTCCTCGGGTTCACTGTAAAAAAGATTTTCTACCTGCTTCATTAAACCGTGTCGAGTGCAACAACTGCGTAACGGAATTTTATTTACCTACATAGCATACACATACATACAAATCAAATAATTTTGAGAGCTACGTGGAAGTTTCGCGATCCTTTCTCGAATCAGTTTATCAGCGAATTTCAAAACGTAAAGAAGCAAAGTTCCTGTGATAGTAAAATAGAAAATAGAAAACCTCTTAAACTGGACAAAATATGATGGAAAAAAGGAATCGAAACACTACAATACGGACAATGATTAAAACAAGGACAAGAAGTACTACGAATCAGCAGACATTTTTCCGTCAGGAGATCTACATTTGAGAAAAAACTCTTCGGACTCAATCCTAATGAGTTCATTTTGTGACTTTTTGTGGCCAATCGTCGGAATCGGAATTTTCGTGGCGAAAATTTTACTGAAATTTCGATGGAAGGTCCTTGAAGTTTTGAAGGATACGTATATCAAACTTCAATGAGTTCACATACTGGCAACTCAATGCGCTCTACACAGTACGCTAGCGCAGTTAGCACTCTCGTCGTGGAGCACGGACAGAATCCGAAGGGCTGAATCTCCATTTTTGTTCTTTTTCGTCTATTTTTGTAATTGTTAATTTATGTTTTTGACTTATTTATTTTGACTTTAGAACAAAAAAAAGCTGTGTGCAACGTTTATTTATCGAAGATGTTTTTTTAATGTATGCCTATATCCAACAAAATAAAAATAAATGAAAACTTTAAGAAACTCTTCTAAATTAAATTCGAGTTTCTTTTATAGTCTTTGAAGGATTTATTTTCCAAACTGAATGAAAATTGATGAACAAAGGTAATTATGAAAATACTTTCTACGAGCTTAGAGTCGTCGAACGCTAAGAGAAATAAAACAACGAATTTTCACACCTGAATCCGGAACTCGCTTAATTGGTAGTGGAAACACTTTTCATGAACTTTTCATTAGCGCTAATGAAGGATCGATTGTGAATAAGTGGAAGCGTAGCATAAAACCTTATGGTATGGAAATGTTCTGATCGAATTCATAGAATTTAAAAGAAGTTTTGGTTATTTGGGCCTTCAAAATTCAACGATTTTATTCAAACTCATTAACAATAATTCTAATTTTATATTCAAACTATTTTTTTCAATGAGACAAAATTCAACACTTGAAACATTTTTATATATACTTCTTTTATTATAGCGAAAAATAACCTAGGAGTCCTTAAAACCAATTTCGAAAGATTGCCTGCAGAGCTTTTTAAAAGTTTCTAGTCATGAGAACCTGAAATGCCTTTTTTCAAATTAAAGAATTCAAAGGAAAGTATCCCATAATTTAGATTTAATTTCGATTATTTTATACAATGTTCATAACTTCGAAGACAGACCTTTTAAACTTACTCATCAGAAGGAGTTTTTCAAACATTTTTAGAAAAAAGAATTTATTTTATTTAAAAGAGTTTCTTAAAGTTATTATTTTTATTTCGTTGGATATAGGCATACATTAAAAAAACATCTTCGATAAATAAACGTTGCACAAAGCTTTTTTTTGTTCTAAAGTCAAAATAAATAAGTCAAAAACATAAATTAACAATTACAAAAATAGACGAAAAAGAACAAAAATGGAGATTCAGCCCTTCGGATTCTGTCCGTGCTCCACGACGAGAGTGCTAACTGCGCTAGCGTACTGTGTAGAGCGCATTGAGTTGCCAGTATGTGAACTAATTGAAGTTTGATATACGTATCCTTCAAAACTTCAAGGACCTTCCATCGAAATTTCAGTAAAATTTTCGCCACGAAAATTCCGATTCCGACGATTGGCCACAAAAAGTCACAAAATGAACTCATTAGGATTGAGTCCGAAGAGTTTTTTCTCAAATGTAGATCTCCTGACGGAAAAATGTCTGCTGATTCGTAGTACTTCTTGTCCTTGTTTTAATCATTGTCCGTATTGTAGTGTTTCGATTCCTTTTTTCCATCATATTTTGTCCAGTTTAAGAGGTTTTCTATTTTCTATTTTACTATCACAGGAACTTTGCTTCTTTACGTTTTGAAATTCGCTGATAAACTGATTCGAGAAAGGATCGCGAAACTTCCACGTAGCTCTCAAAAGTATTTGATTTGTATGTGATAAGTAGTCTGTTATATTAACCGTTAGTTTTGTTGTACATAAAACAGGAAAGTAAAGGCACTAACACAAAATATTTTTTTCTATATATTTGCCCTTTTTTTTTACAAATACATATGCATAAAAAAAGGTGCTTTGGGTAAGTCAAAAGTTAGTTCTTTTGTTTTTGATAACAATGAATAGATTGGATAGATTGGTTTAAATTCTAAAATCCGCTTGAAACAAATAAGCAGGCTATAATGGTCTTGGGAAATTTGTTTTCTCCTTCGTTTTCACAAAATCATTCGACACCACATTATAATTTATTTTTTTATGGAATGAAATATTCCATTGTAATTTAAGGGCACATCCATTTTTACGTCAACATATTTTCTCCAGCTTTGGACCCCCTTCAGTTTCAGTGAGACTTTTTCACACTCGATTTGCCGATTTTGTGAGATTTTCTAGACCCCCCTCCCCCATCGTTTTGTTGACGTAATTAATGGACGTCCCCTAACTGGAGCTTTTTAAGATATATATAAAGTGCTACCAGGGGCCTTACTCTGTATTGCGATGCGATACGCAAATCGATGCGATAGCTTATTTCAAGTCGCAATTGGAATGGTTGTTTGCACTTATTTGCTTTTTCAGTTTAATTGGTATGTTGGAAATGCATTTCCGAACCTTTCAGTTCATTTTTACGAATCAAAAACTATAAAAAACCGTTCCAATTGCGACTCGAAATAAGCTATCGCATCGCAATACAGAGTAAGGCCCCAGGAATTTCGCTATTCTATTCTACGATATAAGCGTTGTTGTAACGTTAAATATTTGTGTTTCGGATGCACAACATCGTGTGTGCTCCAATTCGTTCTAAATTTGAAAGACAATAAGGAATAGTTTTTGATATATCAGGATCAACCTTCTTTAAACGTGGTTTGATATTTCAAAACGAAAGCAAAAAAAGAGGATCACAAATTTCTGTAAGCCCGCTTGTGGTCGAACCCACACGTCGAAAAACTTCACAAAAGGAAGAGATCCTAAATATACCTATCACAAGCAAAATCGCACATGACTCAACTGGTGTCTTATGATATATAACCCATTTAGGGCCTTAAAAAAATTACAGAGTTTAATTTGTAGAGTGAATAAATTTTGAGTGGAAACATAACAAAAAATTTTGATACATAGATGTTTAGAAACCAGCATGAGAGCGTTAAAACTCGACTGGTATTTTTCTATATAAGCATATCATTCACATTATTGATAGTTTCTACGCTATACATATCAGAGTTGTAAAAAATTTAAATCATTTCGGATTTAAATCATTTTGATTTATTTATCTTTTGATTGCAATAATTTTATTCGAAAATCATGAAGATTTAAATCTGAATTAATTCTTTGATGAATACCTTTAGGTGATTTATAATTCACTTTGGGGCAATCAATTGATTTATATTTTGAATTGTCAATCATTTGATTTAAATCAAAAAGGATTTAAATCATTTTATTTAATTCAAAATGATTTCAATCATGTATTACATATAAATTAAATTGATTTATTTTATAACAATTCTTCAAACACTTTCATTAAAAACAGTAATAATTTTAAAAGGCATTATGCGCTGCGTATCCTCTTGCGTTCGCGATAAATGCTTTCCATTTGTACTGAAAAATATAAATATATATATTATTAATAATTTCGAGTGATAAATAGGAATACCTCTTACCATAGGGATCGAAGCGAATTATTTCTATTTTGTCCGCCAATCGTTCTCGTACAGCTGTGAATTGATGGCCACTCACAACACTTTCCATTAAGACCATGATGCGCCTAGGAAAAAACAAATTTTATTAAATTCCACGAATACTTGTATATAGGTACCATAGTACCTATTATATCATATAGGCCAATTCTCTATAGTTGAGGCATTGTTAAAATGGGAATATATTCTTCTGTTCCTCTCACAAAATAGCTTTAGAAAGTGCTGACGATGAGTTTATGCTACAAAAGTTGTCTTAAACAATTTATACAAACAAAATTCACTTCAACTCTCGTTTTTTTATTTTTTAGTAAAACTATTCTGTGGATTGGCTTGTCCATAGGCTCTGTTCTTACTTACTTGCTTTTAGCTTTTTTGAAGAGTATGTTCGTAAGACGCATACTGGACCAGGCTTATGCCAATTTATTTACTGTTAAATAGTTTGAAATTAATAGAACGAATTGAGCCAAAGAATCTCAATGTTTTGATCGGTAGAAATGTGTATGACATATCCAGTGATGCCAGATCAGCAGATTTTCCACTATATCTAGCAGATTTTAAAATTGGGCAGCGGACAAAATTAATCATTGCGGTGAGCAGAAAATATAGCGGAATTTTACGGTTGATCCGCAGATTTTCAGTCGTGTGCAAAAAGATGAGAAAAATATTGATTTCCATACGTTGTTCACCGAACCATATTATGGAATCTTTCCCCTAAGAAACTAGGAAAGGCTTATTATTCCTTTGAGCATAGAGAGAGAAAACTTCCCCTGATCTGGGAAAACTGGTCCCATGGTTGCTTACATATTTCCAGAGTCAGACGTATCAAACCTGATTCGAAAAGATCCCATTTGAATGCACGAGAAAGAAAGAGAAGCACATATTGTTCCGCAACATTCAACAAACAACCGTCTCTTTTCTTCATATGTCTTTCTCTACTTACTTAAATTGTTTCATAGCATTTGTTTCTGTGTCTGACTCTGCAATATGCCTACAAAAGACTGTTGTAAAGCATCGGCGAGACTCTATGAAAATCAGTGAGAGCAAGAAAAATTCAAATATCATGTCGCTTTAATTAGCATAGAAAACTCTGACAAACTCATTTGAATTATCTGCGGAGTCTAGCGGCAACTGAACCGGTCCTTAGCAGAATTTGGCATAACAGATATGGCAGCACTAGCCACCATTGCTTGCCGGCAAGAGTATTGGGTATTTAAAATCGTACCAAGTACTTATTATAATAGTGCGGTAACTAAAAGCTCATCGGAATCCAAAATCGTATAACGGTTCGCTTCAATTTTTCTTTATCCTGTTCTTTGAAATAACCATATAGGACGAAATAACAGTTTTAAGCTAAATACAAGGAAAATGCTACGTTTGCCAGGCGAAGAGAATGAAATGCTGTTGTGCCCGTACGATAGTGTACACAATATACGTTTAGCTAGGATGCAATTTCATCTAATAAAGTGCCGTAAGAATCATCCCAGCGCCGACATGGCAACATGCCCCTTTAACAATATTCATGTTGTCCCGAAAATCGAACTCGACGTAAGTACATAACCTCAAAAATGTTTCGCGCGCTTTTTAAATCATCTTTTCCTCCGGCTTAGGTTCATATTAAATTCTGCCCTCACCGGAAAGGCTTCGAAGTCTTCCGGATGAAAGAGGAATTGAGAAATGATGTTGCTGCAAGTACTTCTAAAGTAAACATAACGGTTGGTAGTCTGGAAACTTCCAAAAGTAAGATTGAAGAGGATTCGTCGGAAAGTTGGGATAATTTAGCTGACTGCAAGACCTATAATCCGGCTGAATATGCTGAAAATGCTCCAATCTTGCGCCATCCCGTGGGACTACCACCGAGCCAACGTCGCCAATTCCGAGTTCAAGAGCGCGAACGTTTGCTCAAAGCAATTGAAAAAAATGGAACGGAGGAGTAACTGTTGATTTTTTTTTTTTTTGTTTTTCATACATATATTTAAGCATAAAGGCTTTAGATAAGTTTTTGGTTGATAAAATATTGCGAACCAATAAAACACCAGATCGGTGATCTTATTTTTTTTTTTTTTGAAATCACAGAACAGTGGTGTTGTCCTTTGGAGGGGGTCACTTTAGGGGGAAAATGCTGGCACCCTTTTTTACATTTTTGTTATTCCCGATTTTTTGTAAAAAATAAAATTTTAAACTTAAACATTTTTTAAATTTGATAAAATCAAATAAAAACTCGGCGTTAATTGTGTTGGGGTATGAGGGGTTAAATAGTTAATATAAAAATCCTTAAGATGCCCATTAACTATACATTCTGTTGTACAATTTGCACTGAATGTAAGTACTAAAAATCGGTCCGTTAGTGGACTTGTAGTATAAGCTGTTGGACGCCTTATTTGACGAAGTTTAAAATTATTTGATTTTTTCGCTTATAGTACGACCGATGTTAGTGGAGGAGTTTGATATATTTTCCCTATTTATTGAACTAGCATCATGACGTGGATTAAATATTTTTCTTAAAAATTACTTCGGTAAATAAATTTTTGATTATAAATCTGATATTTGATGCAAAATGCTAGGGCCCAGTGTTGCCAGGTAGCTCCCCCTAAAACTACTCCTTAACTCCCCCCAGATTCGAAATGTGCCCCCTAAAAAGTACAATATTCGAAATTAAAAAAAGTAATTTGGAAAGAACAACAACAAATTTGACAGATTTTCTATATCAAACACTTTAAACTTCGCACAATATTTGTTTATACATATATATCATAAGCCCCTAAAATTCTCCCAGGAAAATTTGTTCCCCCTAAACATGCCCCTAAAAATTTGTTCCCCCTAAACGACCCCCTAAAAGTAGGAAAAACCCCTAAATTTAGGGGGAAAACCCCTAAACTGGCAACACTGCTAGGGCCCTGTTTGAAAGTTAGAGCGTAGGCATTGTATCTGTAGTACAATCGCAGCTTTATGATTAACTCTAACTCCGAAAAACTGCCCTATGGCCGTAATCGCACTTGAAATTTATTCTCTAGTCGCCTTGGCCACTGGGTGAGTACGCACGCTAGAGTTGAGACTTCCAAAACTGAGTATGTTTCAGTTTAAGCTTCCATTGATCTAAGCTCCGCTTATATACATAGGAAGAAAGTGTTGATTTGGCTCTTACTCAATGGCCCTTCGATGTCATGTACTTTTTCGGTTGCTTTATCGTTACCGTCGATCAGTCTCCGATATTGCCTTAGAACATTCAAGCCAAATAATTGTGCTGAGTTGCAGTTCCTCATTGATAGTCAACTTAGTTTTTATGCTGCTTGGTTCTGCCAATCATTCTGCTGAGTCGATTATCCATCGGACACTGTACTGATTCTTGTTTTTGTTGCTTATGCGATATCAAGCCTGATCGATGTGCTGACACATGTGCTTACATATATTGTTGTTCCTTTGCCATACGGTTAGCTTCCCTGTAGTTCTAAAGGTGTCGATTGGCCATGCTAGAAGTACCTTCCGAACTACTTCGTGCATGGGTACTTACTTGACTGACCCTATGGTAAACGAACGCCGAACCACCTAGCAGAAAAATTTATGCGGACGAAAGCGACAGAAAGCGTAAACGAAAAAACAAAACTTCGATTATGCTTCTTTCGCTGTTTGTTTATGAATTTACAAAAACAATTCTAATGCTAGTACCGCTATTTTTCGTTGCGCTGGCTAAATTTTCGCAGGAATCGAACGCTAACTCATTTGCCGGTTGTCAAATTTGTCCAAGCATTTGTGTTGAGTGGAAGGAGTTTAAAGTGAATTTTATTAAAAGTTATTAAATAAATCAATTAAAATATTCCACTTAATTATCATCATCATGTATAGTGAAAGGCATAAAAGAAGGATTATGCAGGAGCAGAAAAAAAAATATATAGACAAATTAAACTGTGTCGTGGAAGAAGAAAATGTTGTTAAAAAGGAACAGCAAGGGAACAATGAAAATGAAATCGAAATGGAAATGGAAATTTTCTTTAAATCAATTTTTGCTTATTTTTTACTGGCAAAATAAAATAAAATTAAGAAAAATTTAAAATTGAAGTTATTTTACCTTTTTTTTCATATATCATCTCCTCTCATGGGTACCCATATCACCACCCCTCCTTTGGGTACTCATATCACCACCCCTCTGATGGGTACTCATATCACCACCTCTTTTATGGGGACCCTTTCTACTGCCCCTTTTATGGGGACCCTTTCCACCACCTCTTTTATGGGGACCCTTTCCACCACCCCTTTTATGGGGACCCTTTTCACTGGTTCGCGGTAAACGATGTGGTGGCGATTGACCCTATTTGCGGACATTTCATACAAAAAACGAAATGATGAAATGCATTGCTTAGGGTTGGCAAAGTAAGTAGAGGTGGTCGCTAGTAAGTAGTAATTTCACCAGCTACGCACTAGTGCCCAGTACTACAGGGTTGTGCAATTTCAATAGCTGATGGTTTCTCAAGTGTTCAGAGACGGAGAAACGAATTTTTATTGCAATATAACGAACTTATGAGTTCCATTGAATTATCTTAAGAAATGTGGACGTATAAGAATCATTTCGAAAAACGCCCACATGCCACGCCCAATATTTTCTACAAAATTATTTAAATGGTCCAGTGTGCCTGCAAGCTTGGACAAAATCCATTGGAAGTTCCAGCCGAGCAGCGAGGCCTTAGGGCATTATTATTTAAAATGAGACTGGCATGTCTCCCATTTGTTTCCACATACACATGTTTCATACTTCTGAACCGGACACCAAGATGTATGTATGTATATATGCATGTTGGAGTGGCTGCCACTTAGGCCGTTTACCGGCCCATTGTGATACCACGAGATTTTCTTTTGTTTGTGTGAGTGTATGTCTTTTTTTTTTTGTGTAGTGTTCTCCTAATATGCGATTTTTGAAAAACTAGTGATAGAAATTTCACTGCGTTTCGCCTGTGCCAAGATGTAAACATCGAAACTAAATTTAAAATCGAACATAGCAAGCTATGGAAATAATTCAAGCGCTTTAAATACACGCAACGCATTCGTTCTTTCATTTACTAACTAGAAATGGGTGAATAAACATTTTAAAGTATTCGAAGAGGAGTGAACTGAGGACTCGTTTCTTCTAATCTCTGGAAGGATCAAAGCCCTCTTTTGTTCAAGTCCGTGGAAGGAATAAAGGACTCGTTTCTTAAAACCCGTGGAAGGATCAAAGGACTCTTGCTCAAAGCTATGGAAGGATCAAAGGACTCTTTTGTTCAAATCTATGGAAGGATGTCTAAAATCGAAGGATTAATGGAGAAAACGGACTTTTAAAGATAAGTCGAAAGTTATTCAAATTTATATGCATACATTTTGCATTGAGATGTGGACTTTTGAAGTTTTCAATTTAAAGTTCGGTTTTGCAATACTTCTTTCTTTCGACTGCTTATGTTGAACTTATATGGGTGGGGGAAGGTTGATCTTCAAACCCAACTCTTAATCTGCTTCCAGGAAAATGCTACTTCATTCGCTTCAATTAGTCATTGGTCGCCGTTCATATAAGGCGACAAACCACCGGCGACAACGTTGTTTTGATAGAGGGTCGTTCGGGGAAGTGGTATTGAAGAGTTCTTCTCTTCCCCGTGCGTCCCTCGCTATCAAACAAACTTTTTCGCCGGTGATTTGTCGCAAAATATGAATGGAGACTTACACTTGCATACGTCAGCATCGTTCAACAAATCGGCGTTTGTAGGAGAGCGGAGAGGGGAATCCCCGCCCTCCTGACAGTATGCTGACAGAATGTGTGAAATAAAGTGGGGTGTGTGACTCCCCCTACACAAAGGTCTCATCCTGTGTTATAGGAAGTGAATGTCCTTAACCCTTTAACGCATAATGGACAAATTAGTCCCCACATAATTTTAAAGATCTAGCATTTCCTACTTTCAACATTGCTATAAATCGTTAAACATACACAAATTTGCCCCTTATGTGTTAAAGGGCTAATAGGGGTTTTTTTTTTTTTTTTTGAAAAGGCCTTCAAGAGGATTCGATCGCCACAAAATTTTTCAAAATCCAAGCGCGAATGTTTGACTTCTATAATTTGTCTGAAAAAAGGCCAAAGTTATACATTTCGTCGTTATTAAAATTGAAAAAAATTTAAAGGCATCCGGGATTTAAGTAGAAGAGGTCACGAGGATCACAAAAGGGCCCTTTATACGGTCATATATGTTCGTGGATTTGTTGGGTCATGAATGTAAAAATGTTCGGAATGTGTTGTGGTAAACGCAAGAGAAGACAAGTTTCTTACACATGCTCGCGCGGTTTTACAAAAATTCGATTTGATTGTTTCTGTCGGTGTGACGAACAAGCTTTATAATGATAAATGAGTCTGCAATCATGTACACAGTATTTCAAATTTATTTTCGTCGTGATAATAAGTGCTGCTACTGAATGTGCGTGCCATCTTTTCTCGCTGAAAATTAAAACGAAATGAAGTTTTATGAAATGTTCGTCCATTTTCTGAAATTAAAACAAAATTTATAAATGCTTAATATTTTTATGACACACTTTGCATCATGCTAAGTTCGTGAACATATATGACCGTATAAAGAGCCCTAAAGACAACTTACTTTTCGTCCTCGGACTTTTTTCTATCTGCCTTTTTGCTTCAAATTGGATAACTGTTATTTTCGATCCCTGATAATTTGACGTGAATCGAATTATGTATATGTATACATATGTATATTATATGATCATGAAAAGAATAAGCAAAGTTGTATCATAAATGGACCCAAAAGATTCGATGTTTTTGCATCAAATTCAAAATCCTCTTCGCTTTACAAATACCTTTCTATTTAACATACAGGGTGTTTCCCATAACAGGGAGCATTTGAATTTGCAAACTGCATTCTAATTTTTTGGTAATGAAGCCGTCTTTAGTGCAATCCATGATACAGGAAAACAAGATAGCGCCACTTCAGTACCGCTATTTTGAGGCTCTCTCTGAGAGCCGAAAATTGAGTTTGTGACGTCACTGAGCGAGAAATTGTTGTTGCCGGTTTAACATGGGAAACAACAACAACGAATCGCGATTTTGAGTTTGTGACGTTCCCTCTCTCAAGTGGCGCTATCTTGTTTTCTTGTATCATGGTGCAATCCTCAATTATTTTGTGCAGCGATGGTTGGCCGGCATATTCATATTCAGCCAGATATTTTTCCTTGCTTTAAAGCTTATCCCACATTTTCTATAAAATCTCGCATTTTTGTCGCTTTAAAATCAATTTTTAATGGAAATTAACTTCCTACCAAAATCCTAAGCACAGTCATTGTACTTAAGGTACCCCTTCAAAATGGACCGATAAAAACTTACATTTTTATTAAATTAATATTTAAAAAATTGAATTTCAAAGGGAGAAGTTGTGTGTGTGTGTGTGTGTGTACATTTTTTAACGTTTAGCTTTTATTTGTCAAACATCATTTGGAGCTATATTCACTTTCGTTCTCATTTTTTTTTTTATCCCTTTGCCGGTCGTGGCCAGGATACCATGGCTTGCCGGCTAGAACTTAAGGCTAGCGGGTTTTACTTTGCGGCTGGCTGGGTTCATTGCTACTTTAAATCCTTCTTCTTGGTTCTTACCATAGCACAATTTTTTCGAATAGTATTATTCCTTAATTTTCCTCAATCTATTTGCTTTGTCTTACATATCCGATTCCTCGGCTCAATTTTTTTTTTCTCAATTTATTCCTAAATTCTTGGACTTCAAATCCTGTGAACTTCGCAACTTCGGAATATGGCAACGTTGCAGGCTCTCTTTCGTCTGTCAAGCACATTTTCTTACTGTTTACACTTCATTTCGTTTCCTTTCGACGAGAGTCCATGGTAAACACTAACCTATCCATGCGATTTGGAACTCGCAGTTTCGTTAAGTTTCCCATTTTGAGTGCCACAAAGCTTTTTTTCTTCTCTGAGGGTCGTAGTCTTCGACTCGGTTTAAGCGCTTCAAATGTTTAAATTCTCTAATAAATTCCCTTAGTCTTCATGCCAGTTTAAGTCAAAAAAATACTTTGGCTATATTTGAAGTTTAAAAAAATTTTCATATAAAATTAATAAACCTAGTTTAAACTCTCCTGAAGACTATCATTTGAAAGCTTAAACCTTCAAATAGTTTAAACTAGGTTGGAGACTATGAGCCTGAAATTGAAAAGCAGAAGTTCTTTAAGTACTTAAGTACGGGGAGAAGCTCGTGTCGTAACTCTTAAAAGCGCCTTCATTAGAAACGGGAAATTTAGACGCTAATAATTTGTTATGGCTTTAGAATTAGGAGCATTTGAAGCAAATATTTTATTTTATGCTTATAATTTGGATCACGTTTCGTATACGTTTAATTATCAGAATTATATGAAATTTTTTAATTTTACCTGAACTTATCAATTTTTTTTTCCATGCCCATACGTATATTTACCAATCTCGACTTCAATTTTTCCTTCAGGGAATTACGAAGCGCATTTTGTGGACACAGTTCCGTGTTATTATTACTCTAAGTCAAACTTATCCCTAATGGAGACTTCAGGGAATTGCAAATGCTGCTGTCAAATTGGATTGATCCTTTGGCAGGAGAGAGTTCGATCCGAGACCAACGTACTACAATGGAATGGTTCAAACCGAAACTCATAAAAAATTGCTCTGATTTCTGCTGAGAAATCGCGGCTTTGCAAGCATCTGAAGGGCAAAATTCAACTGAAGCTGCCCGTGGTCAATCAATATTTCAAAACCAGGACGTATTCCAATTTTTCCCTTTTCGTAGGACGCTGGGTATTTCAAAGTTTCGTATATGCTTGCCACACATGTATATCGAAATTGAGCAATTTCAGAACAAAATTGAAATTGCCTCAATTTCAAATGTCAAATTTGTTCTGAATTTTTTTGAAATTGAGCAATTTCGATCTACGTGTGGCAGGCATATTACTTGTTTATATTTATGCATATTTATATAATATTTGAATTCCTGAGAAATATTAGCAAACCTCCTTGCTTTCGAATAAAACAAGAAAAAAAATTAAGCCGCTGGTCCATAACAAGGTTCCGGTTGCCGTTACAAAGGATAGATTTTAAATAGTTCCATTAATCTTGAAAATTTTGTTGAATTTCAACGAATTTCTTTTCCCTTTATTACAATTTGACGACTTCGGTTTGCGTATATTAAAATATCAGCAACTTTTGCACTTTCATTTTCCTTTAATTTTCATTAATTTTTAACTAAGATGAATCTTTTTTCTATTATGAAACTTACTTAATGAATATAGAATACTGATATATTTCGAAAAATTAATTTCCTTGCATACCTATGGTCTTGGTCATTGATAGCAGTCTGATGTTCATTTAGATAATTTGATTTTCTCATCTTATTTAAAAAAAATTTATTAGACATATAGGGTACCAAATTAGGGGAAATCGATCCAGCATTTTGAATAAAATAAAAAATTGGGGTGTTAATTGGACATTTTTCATACCAAAATGGCTTCCAAAGTAAAAAAATCTGAGTTTTAAGAATTTTTCACTTTCAGCCTCTTCGTAGGCTCATACATACGGGACGCTGGGTATTTAGAAGTCTGGCTTGACCGACTTAGCTTTCTAACTTGTTTATATTTATGCATATTTATATATTTTAATATTTGAATTTCTGTAAAATATTAGCAAACATCCTTGCTTTCGAATAAACAAGAAAAAAAATTAAGCCGCTGGTCCATAACAAGGTTCCGGTTGCCGTTACAAAGGATAGATTTTAAATAGTTCCATTAATCTTGAAAATTTTGTTGAATTTCAACGAATTTCTTTTCCCTTTATTACAATTTGACGACTTTGGTTTGCGTATATTAAAATATCAGCAACTTTTGCACTTTCATTTTCCTTTACTTCTCATTAATTTTTAATTAAGATGAATTTTTTTCTATTATGAAACTTACAGCCGAATTCATTTATTTCCTTGCATACCTTTTCTTTACGTTCATTGCTGGCTGAGATCAGATAGATTTTACTAAACATTAAAATTTCCCATTTTCATTGTCAGTGCCGTCTACTTGATGCTTTACATGTTAATATCGTTGTATTTACTTGCAGGACTTGATTTAGTCCTCCGGCAGTTAGCTTATGAATTCTTTGGAAATTATTTGTCAGGTTCCGAAAAGAAAAATTACTTAGTTTCTTAGTTTCACTTTAAAGGGCCCTCTCCAGCTCTGTCAGAAATGAAAACTTCATATAAAAAAAAGCTTAAGAAATGCTGAAGGAATTTTTGTGTCAGAAATTTTCTGTTAAGTCTCCAGTTCATCAGAGTAGTTTCTGTTTTCGCTCCCTTTTTTGCTGTAAATAAAACACGGTAACACAGATTTTTCTGTTAGAAATATTGAATTTTCCGTTCTTTCTGAAAGGAATTTTGACAGCAAAGCCAAGTTCGAAAAAAATTAAATGGATTTAACAAGGTTCAATGTGTAATTTTCAGAAATGGATAAATGAAATCAATAATTTTCGATTATAAGAAACGTCTTGACATAAAATATATAGATATAGAGATTGTCACTATTGAATTAAAAAATGAAATTATGCTACGTTTTTCCCTTTAAGGAATATTTAGAAAATTCCTGCTGAGATTCCTTACAGAGCTGGAGAGGGCCCTTAAGCATTGATTTTGCCCCTGAAGACAATTTCGACAATTTGTTTTCCTATCATTGGAATACATTTAATTTTAAGAGTGGTGGATCAAATTTCAGTTCAATAAGTCTATTCGTTGTTACCGCGCGTGCTTCGCATTTATATGAAACGTTTTTTTAACTTTTTGTTCTCGGGGAAAACTATCCTGATAAATCCGATTTTTAAAATGATTTTTTATTAAAAGCCTCTCTCATTTAAATCACATTTGCGCTCGTTTTCTGATAGGAAATAATTTTTCTGGAGAAAATGGAACCCTGCCCCGACTCGTTCATGGAGTCATTTGAAATACTTGCATTTTCGAATCTTTTTTGAGATTATAGTTTGCTTTAATTATTATTTGGGCTTTTGGTCCCTCATTTTTCACTTATAGTGAAAAATGTATTATTTGGCAATTGATTTGGCTTTCAAAAAGAATTTTGTACACATTTTTTTCATATATTCCGCAGCTTCCGATTAATTCAGCTTCGAGTAAAAACTTCGACTCATGGGAGGTTCGTAAAAGAAAAAGTGGTCGTCAAGAACGGAAGCAATTTATTAACCTTTATTTGAACAGAGCGCCTGGAACAATAAGGTAAATAGTCACTAAGTCTGATTGACTGTTTCAAGGCCTGGCCGATTTTTTTTGTTTGGTTTTTTTTTTTTTTTTTGTTTTAGCTTGACATAGGCGATTGTTGTTACTCAAAACATTTACAAAATGCCAGCTGCCTAATCGTTTTAACCATTTTTTTCCCCCCATAGGCTATGCTGATTGATCGAGTAGTCCGGAGGTAAACGACGAAACCAAAAACTATATAAGGCTGACGCACAGTATCGCGAGTGCGGCCAAAATTGCACGTTCGAAATGTATTAAAATATTGATTGTACTTAATAATAAATAAATATACTTAAAAAAAAAGCCAGAAAAATTATGTATATTTGCGGCCGTTTAAGCCGCAGGACCGTGCCAAAGTTGCACTTTAAGAAATAAGTCTGTTCGCTCTAACAGATGCTTAAATATTTTCTTATTCTCAAGAACCATTTAGTCGCTTAATTATGGTTGGATCTTTGTTTTATGTCAACTTAAAATATAATTTTTCTACTTTGGAATTCAACAAAAAGGCTCCATTTTTATTCAATTGGACTCAAGAATAGAAAACATACTATATCCAGGCGTTCGAAATATCCGAGCCTACACAAGCTCTCTTTAAAATAGTAGCGTTATGATGTCGTGAGTTTTAGACCCCGCTCCTCTCCGAGTGGAACACTTTTAGAATTCACCTTTCTCCTGAAACTTTCGCCTGCGCGGGGATTCGAATTCTGTCCTTTCGGGTTGCTAGGCGCGCATGCTATCCACAACGCCACTGAGAGTACTCATTCGTGCTAGATTATTATATTAACGTTCGAGAAAATCGCATTACAGGCGACATATGTACAGTATGATATCTATGTAATATACATATAATTTTGGGTGGATCTGCGACCCACTAGAGAAATTCAACGTTTCCCAAACTCCCCCGAAAAGCGTTTGGAAAATGTTTTCCAAATTTTATAAAACACATAGTACACTCTTAAACGGACACCTACGAGATCGAAAAATATCTCCGCCTAACAGAGGTGTCCGCTTAATGGGGAAACTATTTGAGAACCATTTACACTAGCGCATTCTAAAGTGTCTGTTTAAAAGGGCGCTATCTGCTTAACGGAAATAATCCCACGAAGAGAGTACACTGTGTATGGTTGGAAAGAACTTGAAAACCTACTTGGAAACAAATAGTAATCACCTTTGCGAAAAGTTTATTCAAATGCTTGCTGGGGCAGAGAGGAGAGTAGAGGAGGTTCCCAAGGTATAGAAAAGTAGCCTCAATATTTTGTGTTCTGTTATTTCATTGAAAATTACTGCTCTTAATAGTTAGGAAGTCTTTTTGTCACCATGTATTATGCCTAAAGGCTAGCGAGGTTTTTCTATTATATTTTATTCCTTCTTCGTCTGTTTCGTAAGCAGTCATTAGCGATTTGTGTGTGTGTGTTGCCTGGCTTAAGAGAACAAATTAAATTAGCGAACAATGACAAGTTCATGTGCGAAAAGGATCAAGACTTCCAATGGCAAAAAGAAATAATCCTCTGTATGTGTGCATAATACCTTCGACCGTGAAAAAACGTGAAAACTGCGTTTTCTTTATTACCGCCCACTCGGCCCGATTTCTGCTTTAAAGGTCAATGTTAGTATTGAATTTCTAGAATGAGATAGAAAAAAAAAAAACTACAAGGGAAAAAGTTTTTCCGAAAAACAAAAAGCGTCAGAGAAAATTGTACGCCGTGTAAGTCCACGATTTGTCTCGCACAAAAACAAAAGAAATGTGTGCAACGTCTGAAAGTATGCTGCCAATTGCTGTTAGCTTAAGTCTGGTTGCGCCTATTGTCATGCTCTTGCACCGTATTCTGTTCATGTTTCACCTGTCACGGTATTTTCGCTGTTATGTCGTTGTTGTTGTTGTTGTTGCTGCTCTTCTTATTCTTATTCTACATTAATTCAAGAGCAAACTTACATCTGGATAAGTACTTGAGGGATGAGAACGAGCATGCCTTAACTACACGTGCAAAGGTAATGAGAGCTTTGCTCTGTCTATCGCATGCTCGCTCTCTTGTTCTCTGCGAATTGCGAGCGACAAAGAATTGAAAGCTTCTATATATATTTTCTTACCGAATATTTTGATTCGTTCAGTTACTCAAAGCCGTTCGAATGCGTTGCATGAAAGTGCGGAGAAAGAAAATTCGATAAAGGAAAAATAAATTGTAATTTGGTAATAAAATTTGAAAATCTCTTTTAAGGCGCTTTTTTAGCCTAAAAGCGTCGCGTACGGTGCCGGGAAAAATATCGCCCTAAATAAGCGAGAATATTTTAAAATAAAAAAAATTCTAATATCTTGAGAATTGTGTGTTGTAATCTATTGAATTGAAACAAAGCTGTGAACCTGGAAAGGAACGGAACAGAACAATCCAATTCCACACTGTTGGAACAACACTTCATTTATGCTACGAGGTAAAAGCAACAAAAAAAATTTAAAAAATCCGACAAATTTATCGAAATATCCCTTGTATGTTTTCAGGCGTCACCAACCTAAAACGTGTGTAACTTCATTTTAGATTTATTTTTCTTAATCATTCTTCCTGTGTTATCCTTTTAATTTGGTGCTCCTGTCATCTGTTAGTGCGCACAGCGTTATATGAATATTATGTGCGAATGTTACGTTTGAATGTATTAACCGCCTAAGCGTAGGCCAGACTCTTGTACATCATTCGAAGAATTTATTTACACATATGTAGGTGCTTGAAAACAGAGGCCGTGAGTTACTGTATTTAATTTGTTACAACATATGTGCGCTTGATACGTGCTGCACGCACAGCAGCTGCCTTAGTTAAGTTTTTCAAAAACAAGAAAATAGAAAAAATAAAAAAATAAAATAAAAACCGAATCAGGCTTTTCCCCCTAGTATAATATCGAAATTCCAACGATGCTTACGCCAAGAAAACAATGGAGAGAATATCATTGTGTTATTTGAAATGTGCGTGCGCGGCTCCTCAAATCGTCGGCACTCGATTTTGCTTTGCATATTTCAAGGCGTACTGAAGTGTATGCAAAGCAGAACGAATTTTCATATCCATGTTAACGGCTTAATTAAAAAGACTGTTTGATGCGCGCCATTTCAATGCATGCGTAAATTCAAATTTACCACGTTAAAATATAAAATATATGTATGTATTTATATATGTATATGTGTGTGTATATATGTATGTATATGTTTTATATACCAAACGTGTGTGCCTGTTCATAAAAAACAGTCGCACAGACACAAGCAAACTCGGTTTTTGTTACAGCAGAAGGCGACCATCTAAAATATTCTAACGCTTCCTTACTTTCCAGCGCTGTTTTCCGTATTCTTCCAATGCTTCATTCATGTAATTTTTTTATTTTTTATTTTTCCTTCATTTATAATCCAGCAATAGGACCTTCAACATTGTGTGTGCATAAATTTTTGTCAGCATTTATTTTTATGTTCATGCCTCTGAGTGTATTTTTTTGAGTCTATGAATTCGTTTGGACGAATAAGGCTCATTCCGCTAAAATGGAAGTTCACAAAAAAAGGGAAAAATTAAGACATTTAAGCCTGAGATTAAATATAAGGATTCGTCATGAATGCGGTTAAAGGGATATATCCTTCCAAACTGAACTGAGGTTCTTTTTGTAGCATTATTTCCTAGCAGGAAGTCACTAACATCATTGACATTTTTATTATTTGCCTCAACTCGGATGTGAAGTCGAGTTCTCCAGAGCGTTAGGCGTAGACGCCAGGGCAAGCTTTCATGTCCTAATAAATTCCAAAACATGGCAACGATGAAATTCTCCCTGAAGGAATCCTGCATGACAGTGGCATATGTTCCATCGTAACCACTGGTTTGCCCAGAAGTTAATACAGTGTACTCTCTCTTAAGCGGACACCTGCGGGATCGAAAAATATGTCCGCTCAAGAGGAATCTATCTGAGAAGCAGGAACATTAGATCATTCCCAAAAAGTGCCCGTTTAACAGGAGTGTCTGCAAGGAGAGCGTACACTGTACATACATATTTGTCTGCTGGGCTTATTGCTCGCTCATTTAAATTCAAATGCATTCGGAAATATAGAGCTTAAAGGCTTACAAAGAACATTGTATAATCATTAATGCACTACTATCCACATGTTTTTTTCATTCATGTCTTATTTTTTTGTAATAAAATTGTTAGGCTAAGCTTTTCTTCCAATAATTTTTCTTCAGTGTGTCTTCTGCACCAATGATCCTGCTTTAAACAACGCGCAATTTTGAAGTGAATCCACCTTTGGAAACAGTTAGAACTGCTCTGTTGTCATTTTAAATCTCATTCCTCTCAGTTGCTCTTTAATTAGATTATCAATTATCGCGTAGAGAAATGCTAGGTTCCAGGGTTGCCAAATACGAATAATAAGTCTCCAACTGATTCAATGAAATTTTTTTGAAAATAAGATTATAATTTTTTACCCCTAGAACGACTCCAGCCCCCTCTAAATTGATCAGTGGGGCTAAAGAGTGAAACTGTAAAATTAAAAGGATCAAGAGCGAATAAGAGATTCAACAAACTTCTACGCAGATTTTTCAAGGTTTTTTTTTTTAAACTCATCCCTATTATAAATGAATAATCCCTGGGAATTTTTTCGCTAGAAATTTTCCGCCCCCCAAAAATGGAAGTGTTCTAAGTGCCAAGGAATATTATGACCTTTGGTTAAAACAGCCCGATTCTAAATGCTCCCGAAAACTATTTCCGTGCGGATTAAAAAAATTTTTTTTTCTAAGCACTCTGATTAGTGAGTTTAAAGCAGAGGTGTTAAAGAATGCTGTCAATTTGATTTAAAATCAGTTGAAGTCACAATCTTTGACTAACTTAAATGATTACAATCAAAAAAACGCATTAACGCAAAAATGAATAAAAAAAGACTAATTATTCAGGAATAACAAAAATGATTTAGATTTGTTGTTTGCAGTCTTATTCCTGACTAACTAAAAAATGACTACAATCATTTTTCGGGCAATCAAAAGACTAAATATTCAGAAATATTAACACCTCTGGTATAAAGGGATAAAGAATTTGGAATATTTTTATACAGAGCTCATCAGATTCTTTTCTTTATTGACGCTTGGAATACTACCTTTTTTTCAGCGGTGAATATTCATTTAGAATAGACGGCCTCTACGCCGTAGTTGGTTGAGATGCCAACTATCGAAGAGAGAAGCTTTGGATTCAACTCCCAGCTGAGATCGTGAATTTTTGTGTCGATTTTTCTGTTTCTGTTTTTCTTTGTTTTCCCATTATTCATTGAATAACAACGGGCCCATGTGAGGCCTAAATGTGTCACCCTTAAAGGTGGCAGCCACACTAACATAACTTTCATTTGAATAGGGCTAAAAATGTTCGAATTTTTTCCTCTCTTTAGTGAGTGATTAGAATGGCAGATTTTTTCCAAATCCACAGGAAAGAAATCCCTGGAAATGATTAGAATCGGTCTGAATTCGGTTTTAAGGCTGTAAAGAGTTGTTATGAAAAAGTTTTTCTGCAATATAGCTGACAGAAGTTTTGGGTTATAAAACAAGAAAGTTCGTTTCTTTAAGCATGTTATAATGTACTCAAAGCTATGAATTCAATAATACTACTAGTGATTTTTTTTTTTCTGAGGTCACGTTCAGTTCCAAACACCAAGGAACAGGAATGTGTTAAAAACGCTATCGTATACTTATTTTAGATTTCTAATCGAAGGTAAAATAAATTTAATCTACGCTTAATTTCTTATTAAATCTACCACATTCTTCAAAAATGTCCAAAGCTGGCAGCTATGTTTTAAACATTCAATTATACTTATTTGAATTTATTTATTTTGTGTGTTTCGGTGTGTGGAGGTATGTATAAATGTGTATGCATGTGTGCATTTGCGCTCGTGCAAGGTGGTAATTGACAATCTAATTTGATCACTCGGCATGGTCCCTCTCTCTCTCTCTCTCTCTCTCACTCTCTTTTTCTCAGATCCAAACAATTTCGGATTTTTTTTTTTTTTTTTTGAGAATTATTTGTTGTACCGCGATATAAACATATTTATGAACGTATTTTCCATTTATCGTGGCTATCGCTCGCAAAGTTTTTGACTCAGTTTTACGAGCGTTAAGGTCATGACAGACTTTTGAAAATATTGTGTACTCAGATCGACGATATTAGTTTAAGGTATTTAGAAATTTATGAAGAAAGGATTAAGATTCATAAAGCTTAATTTGAAATAACTCTTAAACAATTGTTTAAAATTATCCCAATTTTTTTTTTTTTGAGTTGGCTTTCTAATTTTTTTCCTTTTTCTTTTATTAAGTAGTTGGTCGCTTCCAGTTGTTTCTCTCTTTAATTTAGTTAAAAATAACCTTCATGTATTTTACTCCAATTGGTAGTACCTGCGGCAACAAGCAAAAAATTCACTCGTCTTAAAATGGTGTGCTCCATGGAAAAGAGTAAGCTCTTTTCTCTATCTTTTCCTAAATTGTTATTATGGAGCTACTTTTGGGGAATTAAATCATCCCATTTGACCAGATTTTCATCTTAAGTCAGCTTAGTCAATTAATCCTTATTAATCCAGATTAATGAACCCCCATTTCACATCGAAATTCGAGCTAAAAATAACTGCAGTCTTATCGGTCACAACCATAAGAGCAAAAAAAGTTTTTCTACTTATTTTAAATGTTTTCTCTCCAAACAGTGCAGAGTAGCGCCAAGTAAATGTTGAGCAAAGTGTGTTTATCGGAAAGAAGCATTTCTAAAATAAATAAATAAAAACAGAACTAAATGAGAAATTCGAGAAATCCGAGAAATAAAAAGAGGAACGCATTTCGATGAAGCGACAAAATGATTCTGGCTGAGCAATTACAAAATAGACGATTTTCTTTTTTCTTTTTTTTTTGCCAAAAAATGAGGAATGACATCCTCAGTTTGCATCAAATACAATTGTAGTATCAAATTATTTATTTCGAAAAAAGAGACACACAAAAAAACAGCCACGTTTTGCCAAATAAATACATCGAAATCAACTGTAAGTGAATTGTTTTGAAAGCGTTTGGAAAAAGACGTTTGCTTGAAATGTGCGCCTCAGTATATCAGTGGAATTTAAGGTGAGTCTGCTGGCATTTGTTTGGAGCTCAACTGAATTTGGTTCAAAGCGATCTCTTTCCAGTCAAAAAAAAAAAAAAATTATAAAAATAATAATAGGAAAATCCTAAAGCATTTAATTTTTTTGTCTGGTTTTATTTTGAATCATGAAATGAAGAGCGCGAGGTTTGATCAATCAAATGCCACAAAGAGACACAGTTTCTAAATATTTCCACAACACCCAGAGAACAATTTGTTTAAATAGTTGGATCTCAATAGTAGCACAGGGGCAAAAACAATCGGATGGCGATTGTTTGGAATAGCCGAAAACAGGAAGCAAACAAATAAACAGATTAAAAAAATAAAGCTTAAATTGACGGGAAATAGATTCAGAGTGGGGCAAATGCTCTTGGGATTTTTCTTATTTGGCTGTTCAACTCATACTAGAGTAAAAGCGAAAGCAATTTCTGTGAAGTGAGGGGACAACAATATATAATGGCGAGCTATGATACCTGATCTAGAAACACTCAGGATGTTTGATTTTTCGTCTAAACATTTCGTAATGTGTTTTCTTTAAGGAAATCATAGGGATATATCTTTGTAACTGCTCTTGGGCTAGCCGAGGGCCTACAGTTTATAGCCATGCCCAAACGACTCACATTTTAGTTTCCTTTTGTACAATTATTGGTCACGAAATCTTCAGAATTAATCTTAGAACGTTAAATTTAATTTCACCGTGAAAAAAAAAATATTTAAGACGTCCAACCTAGAAATCACTCCAACAAAAGATCGGTTTACGGATGAAAAAAATTGACTTCGTAATTGAGAGAGCGAGAAAATCTGAAAATAAAATTCACTTAAATCGCTTTAAAAATTAAAAATTTGAACCTTTTTAAAAAGTTTTATTTACATTCATACAAAATAACATGACCCTGAACGGCATCTTGCATTGTTTTGAGTGTAGAGTTTGACTCAATGCCGGAATACATTTCTGTGGAAGCCTTTCAGAGCACTTGTTACTTTTGTCGGCTATGCAAATATCTTGTTAATATGCAAGCTCTCTGAGTTAACTTTGAAAAGTAGGTATGCTAATTTTTTTTCTTCTAAATTGCAATTGAACTTCTTCCGAAGAGCACAATAATGAGGTCGTTACGTTTTTATATTTCTCATAAATTTGTTTATTTTTTATAGCATTTTTATTTATTTTTCGAAGCAATTGCCATGGAATGACTTAACTTAAAGTAACTCCGTTTCGATGTTTTTAAAAAATTTTCTAACATAAAATTCGCCAGAAATGTTTACGGAGAAATAGAGAGTATTCTAAGGGTTGAAAGAGGAAGTATTCTAAGAGTAAATAAGTAAAAGAAAGAAAGTGATCACCTATGCTCCAAAATGTTCCCTTCCGAGTTTGCTTAGACTGGCGGAATTTATTTCAAATCTGGGAGTATTAGAATATGGTTATATAATTTTTTTTATTTTTTTTATTTTTTTATTTTATTTTTAACTCATAATTACCCAAAGTAACGCAAAAAAAAAATTATTTATACCGCCTTAAGTCACTTTCAGTTCACCAAATGTTTTAGTATCAAATTTACTAATGGTTGAGTAGAGCTATGGCATATGTAACTGAGCTATTAATGTGTGTGTGTGTGTTTGTTTTGTTTTTGTTGTCGTGATGACTTCAAAATCTACAATAATTAATTCCCAAAAGATCCATATTTTTTGATGTTTCTAAAAGCATTTTTGAATACCTTATGCAACGTTTCCACATGTCTATTCTCTCTAAACGATAGAAATGAAACGGTTGTCTTTCGTCTAGGAGCAAATGTGGCATGTGGAAATGTAGCTAAGATATGGGATGACCATTCTTCAAGCCAGAGACTCCCAAAGTGGTCGAACTAGAGCAGCTTTTTGAGTAACTACGGGTCGGACATCGTAATGGTTTCTATTTTCCTTTTTCAAAAGATTCGCGTAGTAACCCGAACAATCTATTCAAAATCCGGGATATATGTCTCTCTGGTGTGTATAGCTCTAGAATTTGAACTTCTTACACAGTTAGATATGTGATAAATCATATCTGTGGTCTTTTGGAAGACGAGCTTAAGTCGACATAAGCCGTGATTTAGTTAATTGCTTCCGAGTCATGAGGAAGTCAGGGCGATTATGTGTGCTTAACTCGTTTTGGAAAATTATTTCTAGGAAGTTATTTGAATTTAATTTTTAGCTTATTCCATATCTGTATTTTGGAAAACTTATGTGTGTTCACTTAATCGTGTTCACACACTCCGAAATTTCATTTTAAGTGTGAGAAAGTTGAAAATTAACATATCGATAAGTAGATAGATAGATAGTAGTTGAAGTAGACAAATTCGAATATCTCAAAAAAAGGATTTTCGACTTAAGCTACTCATCCATATGTCCAGAGATATACTTGACTATACAAAGATGACACCGGCAACAAAGTCCATCGACCCGAAACCTGAAAATCAGCAAGGATAGAAAAGTGAAACCCATTATAATCGACATAATAAACATCTACGACCAAGCTGGGAGTTGAACCCATTGCGTGATGCAATGTATCCTTGTGCAACGCAACCAACTACGCTTCATTTTTCCTGTTTATAACAGTTAGGTGTGTAATGAAATCACATCCACATACATAACTATAGAAGGACTAGCGACAGGGGCCATCGGGTCGAATATGGGGTAGGAAAACACCCTAGCACTAAACAGAACATGCATCTAAGATAGAGCTGGGAGTTGAACCCAGGTCCTTTCGCCTCTGGCGTTGTAAGCAAAGTAGATATTTCTAGGTTTTAACCCGGCGAGGTCTAAATATCGAACCCTTTTAGCATAAGACCTAATTTCAATAATGACTTGTCGTCCAAAATAGTTTGGAAATGCCAACCTTAAGAGCATTGGTTCCCTCCTCCTCCAATACGCTTAGGTGTTGTAAAACGTTATCAAGTTCAGATTGTTAGAGTTTTATAAATTAAGAAGAATCACATGAAGGTGAGTGTAACAAAAAAAAAAAATAAATTTTTTGATAGATTTAAAATTTGGTCCTTCAACTTTTTACCAAGTCGTTGTCTGTCTGAATATTTTTTTGTCTAATTTGTCTGGCATTGATTCTCACTCAATTAATAAAGGAAAAGTGAATTTTATATACATAGTTTTTGATGCGAAGAGCTTAAAATAATTGTATCGTTTTATATATTTCCTAAAATCAAAGATCCTTTTTCCCTACACTCGAATGGTTATTTAGAATCCATTAAACGCTGTTCTTGATGTTCTCAAGAATTTGTCGCAAGTTTTTGGTTTGTTTTGTTTTCCCTGAGAACGACGAAAGCACTCAAGAAAATTTCTCTCATATTTTCCATGGAAAAGGGCATTTTAACTTTGACAGGTTGAGTGCTTTTTGCAAAATAAGCATTGAGTGCAGGCAAGGGCATAATTTCATCAAAAATTTCGTACGCGCAAAGAGGCTCTTTCGAAATTGGTATTTCCACTGCCTGGGCACGAATGTTCGTTGCATGCAAGTTTCGCCAACTGGTGCGTATGTATGTAGGTAGTCTGTCATAAACTTTATTACGAATTTTCATTGCTATTGTTGTTGCTTTTATTGGAAGCAGTAGTAGGTGCCATCGATGGAAATTGAGGCATTGATTCCTGTCGGCCATGAAACAGCGATTGCCTGCGTCTCATTCTTTTTTTCGAGGAGCCCAAAAACATCTTGATATTTTTGTAGTTTATTTTTTTTTTGCTTTTTGCTCCATGCTCATTTAAATTTAAATGATTTTTCTTGTCGGCAATTAAGCAAAATCGTTTATTGCGATATTTTCGAATTTTGAAAACATTTTTTTTTTTTTTTTTTGCAAATTATTGCTAATTCCCCCCTTTGTTATTTTTATTTTTTTTGTATTTTTTTCGACCACGCTTTTGCCAATATAATTTTCAGAGTATTGCTTGCTGCAAATGAAAATTGATGCTCTTGTCAACAAAAATAATTTGTTTTGATTTTATTCGAACAGATAAAAAAAAAACAAAAGAAGCCAAGCAAGCGAAGAATTCATTTTGAAAATTCATCATTTTATGATTTCTGTGCTCGCTAATTATTATTCCAATGATTGTGTGTGGGTTTATAATTAGCAAATGGTCTGTTTGAAGTGAGGACTCTGGGCCAATTACGAAATTCCAATTCCAATTGCTTGATTTTCTTTTTATTTTTATTTTATTTTATTTTCATTTATATTTTTATTTTGATTTTGCTTTTTAAAATCATTAAATTGAGTCGATTTCGCCATTAAGCGAATTAAGAAATTTTGTCTCTCAAATGCGGAAATTCCTTTTGTTTTTTGCATTTGAAACAGTTATTCTGAAAAGGCACTGTGTTCGGTTTTTATGAATGCAATTTGTGAACAATATTATGTTTTGTATATTGGAAAATTTTCGGGTGACATTTTGTAAAGCAGCTTTCAACAGGTCTGCCATTAAGCATTTATGTGTATAAAACCTTATTTCATGAAATACTCAGGTAAGGTCATAAATGAAAATCCTTTATATGTTTGAGAGCGAAAATGCATGTGAAAAGGCAAAATGGTAAGTTTGTCGTTCATCGTTTTGTGTCAGGTCATGCTTCTTTTGCTTTTCATAACATCCAAATTTTTACAAACCATTCTACTGCATTCATTCATTTGTCTCTGTCAATGTTTTTTCATCTTGAATTATTGCTTTTTTCAGGAAAGGAATACGCAAATGAAACATCCTTTTATGTTGATGAGCGCGACGAGCGAAATATGCATGTGAAAAGGACAAAATAGGTGAACAGTTTCGGTACCGTTCCATACAGAAAAGTTTTATGAGAATGGTATCTAAAGGTCATGGCGTTTTATTGACTTTTCAATCAAACGATTTCCAAAAATTTCTTCATCAAAATTCTACTGCATTCATTCATTTAGGTACTCATGTCAATGGTTTTCTGTGCAAAGGCTTACGTTGCGTATGAGCAACGTTTTTGCTCCATCGCAAACTTTATGCAGAAAAATGTTGCTCATACGTCCATCTGCCCAATGCAATTTTGTGCAAAAGATATAATTTAATTATAACTTTTTGTTTACAGAATTTTGTAATTGATTAAGTGCCTTGAATTATTTTATTTTAATAGTTTAAGTAATAAATTGATTGTGGAAATTGCATAAAGAGCCCTAAAGAGCCAATTAATTTTCTCTTTGAGTATTTTTATTTCAATCAAAGTTTTTATCGACCTAACATCATTACTGAATGCGAATACGATGAACCTTAAGTTGAGGTGATAACTGAATATTTCCAATTGGAAGATTTTCATAATAAAAAATCCTTGGAGTAACAATGAGAGTAGTGAGCTAAAACAGTCTTAAACTTTTAAAATGAATTCGAACGCACGTCTAAACAGAAGAACTTCTATTATTATTGAAATAATAAGCGTATAAATAAACTCAACTAACCTTAATCAATGTTTACAAAACTAACTTGTACCTGTTTAATATCCATCTAAAGCCCTCGACATTATCACAGCTCCTGGCTATGTTTTCCTCATCGTCTTTCTTTTTATGATTCGAGAAAAGAATGAGTGCAAATAAAGGGAGGTGCGACAACAGCGAAGGCCAAATACACTTACTAAAAGGCAGGATTAATGCACAAAGGCACTGAATAGTTACGTCTGAAAGCACGCCGTAGAGAATACAAATTCCATGCAATGTGCTGGCATCGGAATCCAGCAACAGTAGGATATTGCGCCTGTTTGTTATGTAATAAAAATTCAGCTGCGGGCAAGCGAGCAGGCCAACGACACAATACAAGCCTGCGGTGTGCCACAAAGGAGCATAAAAAGCAGAAAGCCGCTTTAAAAAAAATAACCTCAACCTTTTTTTTTTTGTCTTATTCTCCATTTTGATCTTTCTCATTTGTTATTAGTTAATTATTCAACCATTAAACAGACGAGGGCTCTGGTTTTCATGTTATTGTCTATCTTCGTATATTAACGCGAAATATTGCACCGTCCGAGTCATTTAGTTCGACCTTCACTTTTAAGATTTCATTAAATACTTTCAAAGACACGTGAGGAATCGTTTCTTTCGTAGTTCTCTCAAATACTCTTTGACATAAGATTTTTTCAGTTCAATGTTCATTTTAAATGAAATATTTTGTTTCATTTTGAAACAGAGATATTCCCTGAGGAATTTATTCATAAAATTTTGGTCATAATCATTTCATTTCCTAGTGAGACCTCCATTCAATTTGAAAAAAGTGAGTTTTGTATTTTTTTTTAGGCGTACCAACATGCAAAATTTAAAATTACTTAATGAAAAGTTTTGTTCGCTTTGGTCTTTCGTTTCATGTCTGTAGCCATGATAACCTCCTTTTTTTTTTTGTTAAGTTAAAATACATAAAATTTAGGTAGGTACGGTACAAAAAGAGCCGTATTCTCATGCATATGTATGAAGGAAAAGACTTTTGATGTCCTGCGACAAGTCTCAAGTTTTCTGATTTCATGCTGATATTGTATTTCATAATTAACGGACAACCTACACAGAAGAGAGAATGTTTTTTAAACATGCAAAGGCTTAGAATTAGAGGAAATTATTGCGAGGAAATGTCCACATTAATTAAGGGTTACACTCTTTACTATCCCGCCTTATATTAAGCACACTTTCTGAGTAGATTAAGTACTCCTTCTATTAACATTTAACTCCGTCGTTACTTATTCGAAAGTGAATATGAAAAATTCGCTCTCATTTGATTTCACTTCGTTTATTGAGTATGGAACTCATGAACATTTCATCTTAAATTTCAATAAAATTCAAAAAGTCGAACAACCATAATCACGCAACAACATTTCAACGTCAGCACTTAACATATTTATAAGCAAATGGACCAGCATCTGAAAATAATATACATCATACGATATACAATATACAATATGAAAATGATCTCTCAATTCACAAAAGCTCCCTGCCCACTGATGGTGCCCGTTTATATGTCAGCTATTAAGTCCGGTGCTATTGTCATTCATTGCAGCTGGAAAAATAAATAAATAAAAAAAAGCAAATTTTTTTTCTTTCGTGTATAAAAAATTGCCGCTTTACAGCATTTCATTTCCGCAATCACGCCCTCGACCTGATGACAATTTGAAGGCGTGAATGATGACAAAACGCCCGAGTTTAAAATACAAAAAAAAAAAAAATTATAAAAGGTTTCCGTATTTCAGCCTCAATTTGTTACATTTTAATTCAATTAAATTTGTCGTTAAGTGTGAGTACGGATACTCGTATCTCGCATCACATTGAAACCGCACATGACATCGGATCTTTCCCCTTCAAGTAGGCGCAAATTTGTTAATGCTCTATGAAGCTCTACAGTTATGCGGTTGCACTTAACGACGGTAGCTACTTTAAGAATGATTTTGAAAATAACGTAAATTTTCTGCTCTAAAATATGCATGAAGAAGACTAAATATGAAAATTTAAATGTTAAGACTCGATTCAACTTGACTTGGAGCGTAACTTCAAATGAATTCGAAACTGCGATATGGAGTCAAAGGAAAAGGTCTTGCTGACTCAGGAAGGCGATAGGCTTCCTGAAAGGGATTTTGAAGCTTTGTTGATTTTGGGATAGGCACTATCTAAAAACACTGATTTTTAGGTTCCTATTGCGTTGAAAAATTCATTTATTAATGGAGTGATCTAAGAACTTAGTGGCTGTGGGATAGCGTCGGAGATGCATGGTATGTTTTTGATACCGGGGTCCGAGGTTCGATTCCCGGCACAGGTGAAACGGAGTGTAATGTTCCAAGCCTAGCACTGACTTATCAAAAATCGCATTTTAGGGGTACACTACAAAAAAAGACATACACTCACACAAACACAAGAAAACCTCTCGTCGTATCACAATGGGCGAGTAAACGGCCTAAGTGGCAGCCACTCCAACATACATACAAACATCTAAGGACTTAATATGAAAAAAGAAAGTATTCATATTTTTTTTTACTATGAAAGGACACCTCAACTTCTGCACCCGACATACAAGGTATCTTTTCCTACTGCCGACAAATGATTGGCAACTTCAAAATCAACTCCACTTTTTGTCTTGATCACAAACCCAAACAAATTTAAATATTCATGGGATGCTATATTCCTCTCATTAAAAAAAAAACGAGATTCTCTGAAACTGGATATTTTTTTTTAATGCACTTCCTTGAAAACATTCTCGAATCGGAGTCTAGGACTACATGAAAAGTGAATTTTGAAGTGTGCGCCCTTAAAATGATTTGACTACGGTTCTGCATCAGTGGTCGCCAGCCATTTACTCAACGCAAATAGCTTGGTTTATCTTTCAATTTATGAGAGTATTTGGCTTTAGAATCCACTGAAAGCATAGTAGTAAAAACAACCGCAACTATATCCTCGTTTCTGGCAGACTCTTAAACTGGCAGATACATTAATGTGGATATGCTCCAAAGAAAATAAGAAGGAAAACGAAAATGTTTCAAGAAGGATGTGGGCAGGTTTTAGCTCCTGCACTGTGACTGCAACTGACGAACGCACCTCCACACAAAATTGCATGATTGATTCAACAACAAAAGGAGCGAAAGGAAAGCTTTGTGTGTGTGTGTGTGTGTGTGTGTGTGTGAGTGTGAGAGAATTTTCAAGAAGACGCGGTTATATAAATGCCTTGCCGTGCCATCTTAAATGTGGCATGTGTCTTCCACATCGATTTCTTCCTTCAGAGTGTGATTAAATGTTTTAAAAGTTTCGTGTCTTTAAGATGGAATTTTAATGAAAACCGCTGTCTGTCTTCGACGGAAGTCATTTGATCGTCTTTATTATTTTTTTTTTTTGGATAATTTGTGATGCTTTGTTGACAGTGAACAATTTTGACATTATTCAGCTGAATAATTAAGGGAAAGTTTATATCCTTATGGTAGCTGCTCGTACAGAAAAGCTCGTTTTTAACACTGATTTTAATGAAAACAGTTTTCATTCTATTTTGTAGCAAAAAGTGAGCGTGACATACATATATATGTATTAAATTGGTATTCCAAATTTATTCTTATTTTTCTGAGAATTTTTTAAATTCATTCACCTCAAATGATTTCCGGTCAAAAAGCTTTAAAAAAGTTTATAAGTTTATTCACAAAGATTTTAGTAAAGAGGAAATAGTGTCCTCATTGAAAGGTCATCCAATTATGGAGGCATAAATATTCATTACAACCACTGATAGAAGACATAAAAGTCCGACTTCATCAAATGTGAGTAAAATTAAACTTTTGTTACTTGTCCACAGGCCTGTGGACCCAGCGGGAAATGTCCCGCGGACATCCCCGATGATGTCCTAGTGACTTCGGAGCCGGAATGCATGCTATTTCCGGTGACACTTTGTATGACATTTACACAGAAGCTGACAGGGACTTCAGCGGTGACATTATCACCGGAAGATTAGAAAATGTCACTGGTCATGCTAGGGGATGCGATGGCGAAAAAGGCATTTGCGAGCAGCACATTTGTTCTTTTCTCTCTAAATGTCAATTTATAGAAATCCAGTTTGATAACTCTCTCTTCTTTGCCCTCTCTTTGGATATTTCACAATTTTAAAAAAATTTTTTTTTAACAATTTTTGTTCGCCTTAGCCAAGGATCGAACCCCCGATCTTCGGATTCTGAGTCGAGCACTCATCCTCTACGCCACTTCATGCTAACGCTGAACTGACGCTAAAACCTTATTTAAATTTCAGTAGCCAATGAGAGTCCAGCACATGAACAGCATCCCTCCACGATGACATGTCCTCCAAGATGTCATGCATGACAATGTCACCAATATGTCATCGATGACATCATTGGTGACTTTGTCATGCAGGAGATAATTTTCCGCTGGGGGGTTTTGGGAGTTAATTCAAATAATAAAGTAATGTTAACACCAGTGTACTCTATCCTTGCGGCTACTACTCTTAAGCGGACACCTCTATTAAACAGACACTTTTGGAGTACCCTCTAGTATTTAAGATTCTCAAATAGTTTCTTCTTAAGCGGACATCTCTGTTAGGCGGAAAATTTTTTTTTGGTCCCGTAGGTGTCCGCTTAAGAGACACTGTACATTGAGTGCACTGTAGATTTTTGTTGTGACTACGTCATATACATTTCGGACATGACCTTAGATAAAATCATCGTATTCTGAATGCTTTCAAGTTCACCAACTCATAAAGAGGGCCTTAATGAATGCATTAAGTTTTGAACTTAAAACGGTTATCCGAAACGACCTACATAATTATAAAAGAAGTATCTTCATTCGATATCAATCTGTAAGCATGTAAGATTCTCGTTTAATATTCCCACAAGAAGTTTGTGTGAGGTACCTAAACATGTTCTTCATTTTTTTTTTTTTTGAAAGGAGCTACAAAACTGGTTTAACATGGGGGAGTCGTGCTCTTACGCCCTCGCTCGAGGTCTTATCTAATCATCGTGTCTTTGCTGTATCAATGTCGTAAAACGACAGCCTTTCGCAAGTAGCCGTATTGATTTGGTGTTTATAACAGGTTGGCTGATAAGTCCCCGGTCTAACAAAGAAAAACACATTTTTTTGTCAAAATTCGTTTTTATTATTCAACATAGTTCCCTTCAAGAGCGATACAACGATTATAACGACCTTCCAATTTTTTGATACCATTTTGGTTTCGGCGATCACCTCTTCATTGCAGCCAAATTTTTTCCCTGCGAGCATCCTTTTGAGGTCTGAGAACAAGAAAAAGTCGCTGGGGGCCAGATATGGAGAATACGGTGGGTGGGGAAGCAATTCGAAGCCTAATTCATGAATTTTTGCCATCGTTCTCAATGACTTGTGGCACGGTGCGTTGTCTTGGTGGAACAACATTTTTTTCTTCTTCATATGGGGCCGTTTTGCCGCGATTTCGACCTTCAAACGCTCCAATAACGACATATAATAGTCACTGTTGATGGTTTTTCCCTTCTCAAGATAATCGATAAAAATTATTCCATGCCCATCCCAAAAAACAGAGGCCATTACTTTGCCAGCGGACTTTTGAGTCTTTCCACGCTTCGGAGACGGTTCACCGATCGCTGTCCACTCAGCCGACTGTCGATTGGACTCAGGAGTGTAGTGATAGAGCCATGTTTAATCCATTGTCACATATCGACGCAAAAACTCGGGTGTATTGCGAGTTAACAGCTGCAAACACCGATCAGAATCATCAACACGTTGTTGTTTTTGGTCAAACGTGAGCTCGCGCGGCACCCATTTTGCACAGAGCTTTTTCATATCCAAATATTGATGAATGATATGACCAACACGTTCCTTTGATATCTTTAAGGCATCTGCTATCTCGATCAACTTCATTTTACGGTCATTCAAAATCATTTTGTGAATTTTTTTGATGTTTTGATGCATTTAATACTAGCGACGCCATCTATGTGTCAGACCGGGGACTTATCAGCCAACCTGTTATTGTTTCCATTTAGAGACCATTGTGCGTTAATACGTGGTAAAATACTCCAAGTGTGCGCGTTGGCGTCTGTGTAACATACCTTGGACTCCAAACAGAAGGCGCTTTTATCTCTAGCACTTTGCTTTTGTTTTTTTTTTTCTTTTTTGATGATGCCTACTCAAAGCTCTCGGCCGCTAATTATCTATTTAATTACAGTGTTATACTGACACTCAAGTACAAGATTATGTAGATTGGCGATATTTTGAGGGTTCTTTGAGTAAATTTTTCTTTACATATGTAGATAGCTGCCACTGTCTAATCGATAATAAGAAAACTATGCTTTTTTCCATTAAAGATTTATTTTTTTTTTTTTAAGAAGAGGATAAATTTTCAGTACAAAAAACTTCAAAGTAATAAATATACTTATATAAATCTCGAAAGGAATGGGAATGAGACCTTCAAAGGCTTATTTGCTTAGTCTAGATTAAAATTAGTTCATTCAATTTGTTATAGTCTACATTGGTTCGATATATTTATGGCCCTATATCAATTAAAGGGTCAATTAATCATACATAGTTGCACGTAAATTAATTTAAATGCAATAAAATGAAATAAAAAAAGCATAATGTGATAGAAAAATTAATTATTCTTAAATATTTTCGCAAGAATCTTAGGTCACATTATCTTTTCCATAGCTACTTAAATATGAAATGGCCTGAAAATTTCGGCCTAACGGTAAGGGTAACTCAACCCTGCTCTCCAGTGATGCCAGATAATCGAAGTGAATTCCGCCTAAAATGAACCTAAAATTCTCCTCGATTGGACTTCTTTTCCCAAAATTATGAAATAATCGTATTAAGCCAAAAAAAGGTCATTTGAAGCCAACAACATTGTTTCATGTGCTAAAAATTCTTTTTTCCAGTGAAATTATTTATTGCTTTCCTAATGTTTGTATAGCTCCAAACTGTAAACAATAGGGGCATTCACAAAGGCGTGTTAGAAACGTTGTAAAGTCGGAAAATTGCGACTTCTTAAAAATGTTTTAAACTTTTTTGTATCTTGCACAACTTTTTAAGCAGAAAATTTTTTTCGATTTTCCAACATTACTATTTTCCGACGTCTTTGTAAATACTCCTAATGGGTTTTAGGAGATAGCTACCAAAATGTTTGAAAATATGTTCGCATTGACTGCAACGGAGCCCTTCTTTCGCAGTTAATGCCGAAAATAGTTTCACGGTTGACGAATAAGCATACATTTATTAATATTATATATCAATGAATTGTTGGGTGTCAACATAAGTAACTGCTTAGAGCCTATACTGAAATATACAGCAAGTGAAGTGCCCATAAATTCTGCATAAAATCATGCATTACTTCCGCTTATACTGAGATGGTAAGTAATCAAGAGGTGTTAAAAGCGCAAGGTTGCATCCGCCTTTCCGACATTACCCAGCGGGAAAACGTAAGGCATAGTAAGGCAAAAAGTAATATTTTATTATAAGGAACATTGATCAAATAACACATTATTTTTAACACGGCGATGTCATAGGAAATGTAAGGACTTCCGTTTTGCATTACCATTAAATGTAATTTATAATCAATAATTTTTTAATAATCCTTCTATTTTGCCTTACTTTTCAATGCAGAAAAAAATGTTTACGTGATGACACATTACTTTTTTGTTCATCATTTATTGCATTCCGTTTCTTTTCGAATTAATAAAATCATACATATTCAATAATTGTTTTTAAAATCGTGCACGTTTTAAGGCCTTACACAATTTTCCGCTGGGTACTTCGCCAGAGAAGTGAGCACATCAATTTCTCATGCAAAGTAAAAGCTTAAACAGCTGATTGTAGCGAGGTTGTAGCGTATTTTCTTACTTTCTTTAAGGTGCATGTATTTACCGCATATCTGAGTACAGACTCTTGAGCATGACATGCAATTATAACCCTAAAACTTTACCTAAATAATATTCTCCCAAATATTTTATCCTCCGAAGTTTCCCCCTAAGAGAAAAAAAAAACGCTCAATCGATGGGGAAACCCTTAAAATGGCAACACCGAGTTGACCCCCTCCGAATTGGAGTAGGTACATCAATACCATGAAGCACAAAATCTTAAATATGAAATACGATTTTTCCGGCCAAGCGATGTGAACGTCAAATATGGAATTTCTTGGTATAACTTTTTATTTTTATTTTATTTTTTATTTTTGTTTGTTTGTGTTGAAAACAATTTGGAAAAACAAAAATTGCTTTTGAAGAGATTGGAAAACCAGAAAAAGATATTGCTCCCCTGCTGGCACTGTACTTGTCAAATTTCAATGAATATTTAAGATTTTGATCAATGTTTTGTTAAATCCTCTCAGCTAAAGTAAATAGAAGACAGTTCAGTTTAAAGGCCCAGACAAGTCGTTTTTTCGGTTGAGCTAGAGGGCAAATCGTTCTATGAGCAATTTTGGTAAATTTTTTTTTCTTCTCTGGTAGTAAATATGAGTTTTCATCCTAAGGCGAAAAGCCATTAACATCGTTTCTAAATTAAAAAAAAAAATTAAAAGAAAAATAGGTCCTTAAAATAAGTTTTTATTGAGCAATTCGAAATTTCTTGTTGGACTTAAATTATTGTATTTATTATTATTATCTCTGGTCGAATCTCCTTCGAAACGACTGGACCGATCCCGGCTCAGTGCATTATATTTTTGATAAAGAGTTTCACGACTAAGGCGAAACAGTTTCCTCTATTAAAAATAATTGGGGCTGGTAATGGATGTTTTTTTCTTTTCGAGGTAAGATTAATCCGTAAAATGCAGAAAACTTTTTTCTTTTAAAAAGCAGTTTTTGTTAGAGTTTTTTTTTTATGTGTGGAGAAAGGGTTTTGTGATCTTAAGAAGATAGATGCAGCTCCGAAAATTAATAAGGCCCTCAGAACATTCCATGTAGCTAGGAATAGTAGTTCTTAAGTTATAGCTATTTGAAAATTGAAAAATATTTATTTTCTAGCTTTAAGGCCATTGAGCTACCTCTAAGCTTTGCATTATCTTCATCAAATTTTGCACACCTACGTTTTGAGCCCCTGTGAGACAGAATTGGACAAACTTCATTTTTATACCCAACACACTCTATTTCGAGGATATATTGCGTTTGTGTGGCTGTGCGTAACACCCATAACCAATTGAGACAGGCCATACAAAATGTATATAGAAATGATCAGCGTCACCAGGAGATTCGATTTAGACATGTCCGTCCGTCTACGTAATACGATTTCAAAAAATTGGAAAAGTGGGCGTGGCATAAGGGCGTTTTTCAAAAATTGTCTCCTACTCCCGAAATACCAACGGGACTTGAACAAAAATTGGCACGTATACTTCCTCGATAGCCAGTATCGTTCTTCCCAAAAAATTTTTCGATCGTACCATTATTAAGGGTACCTCTAGTACTAGGGTCTGTCACAAAAATCCCAAAAATGCCTCAAAATCAGACTTTATTGAAATATTTCAATGAAACTTAGAATTTGAGCGTATATATAAGGGTCCGATTAGAATTACAAAAAAATTTGAAAAGTGGGCGTGGCAAAAGGGCGGTTTTCATTTAGAAATTTAACAAAAGTCGGTATATGGGGCTCCTTATGCCCTTAAACACCTCTTGATATTAAAAATTATATGTCTGTGTCGGGTATTCTATTGTCAGGCTCGCCTGACTATAACACCCTTACTTGTTTTCCATACATTTGGCGGCCACCCTAGTGTATCTTAGAAGTTCTAAGTTAGAACTTCTTAAGCATCTCAGAACTTTTTAATTATTGTGAAGCAGTCACGACAACGGAGTGACAAAATCCGGTGAAGTCAACCCGGTGGCTATTTTAGGGGTTATGTTCAGCAGAGGGATCTGTGGCCATTTGCATTGAACTTGAAATAAATTTCTTTCAATGTCACTTTTTTTATGGGCATCTTAGTAAATTTTCTTTTATTTTATAAATTATTTTGTCATTTCATTTTTCTCGGTGTTTGGTTCAACATTTGCAATTTAAATGCATTTTTGAAAATTTTCATGTCAATTCAAGCTGAAATATATTTGATTCAAAAGGAAAAATCTTAATTTTTCCCAGCAAGAAAAACTGTTAAAATTAAAAATATTCCTTATTGCAGCCGTTTTGTATGTTTTTCCTTTTGGATTTACCAAATTTCTGGTTGATTTCTTTCTCAGTGTACTTGTTTTACTTTAGATACTTACAAAATTTATCCGTGCTGATGGCATCATATGTACATATATGCATGAGCCTTTGTCACTTGACAGTTAAAAAAAAAAACCATCTGCAAGAGTAAAAATAACTGTAAAAAATTTTTTTCAAACTGTTGAATAATTAATCGTTTTAATTTCAGCTGTTCTTTTATGTCAATATTTACATTTTTTCGAGCTTCAAAGCTACTCCGTTTGATAATTGTTTGTTGACTTTCTCTAAACTTGTTCAAACAGTAGCACAAATATGTAGGCATACATAAACTATCTAGGGCTTAAATAAATATAATTGAAAATCGAGAAGCGGTTACCATGCGTGGGCCAGCTCCAATGGTTGGTGGTGCTATTCAACTTGCCTTCGAATGTACTCAGATCGAAAATATAAAATTTCATTTTGAATAATTTTTTCCATTTATTTACTTATTTATTAATTTTTTTTTATTTATTTACTTAAATGTTAAAAATAAACTCAATTTCGTTTCTCACGCTTTGCCGATAACGGTTTTTTTTTTCATTTATTTTCTTTTTCCCTCAGAGTAGTTATAACAAAAAAAAATTCAGGAAATTTTATTGGGGAGCTCAGTTGGATGAAAAGTGCTTTTTTCAATGTTGAATGAAAATTTATGAATTATCAATGGCATTTTTCTCCACTCCGCAACCTTTTTTTTTGTTTTTTTTTTTGCATATCTTTCGAACAGAATTTTTATGGATTTATTTTGATAAAATTGTTTACTTTTGAAATTACGTCAATGAGTTGTATATATATATTAACGAATTCATATTTTTCGCAAATCTGAAAGGATCTATCTTCCTTCTATTACGTTTTTCGTTTACGTCACTAAACGTACTCGAGTTTTTCAAGGAAATTGAGTTATCTCGATGCGATTTCATTTTCAGCCACATTGCATTTTAAACCAAGTCCAAGTGTCTTGTGTGTGAGCTTCGAATTTACAAAACGAAGGAAAACAATTCGAACCGAAAGCACCCATGAGAGTTTGAGCTTAGAATTCGACACAGCGCGTTGCAGACACAAGCACAAACATGAAGGCAAACATACCCGGCAGGAAGCCTGTCGGCACATGACCCATTGTCTACAATGAGTCAATAGGTATAGTTCATCTCTCTCGACCATGTCAACAAGAAGTCTATATATTTAATTTTCGTGAGTTTTTGCTGCAGTGAATGCGATAGAAACAATCAACGAGGTTTCTACAGCTAGATTTCATTCATTTCATTTAGCATCAGGGATGAAAAAGCAAATTATATGCAAAAAAGTCTTTCAAAAAATCATGTCTTGGATTGAAAAATTGTTTAATTTGTTACCATAAATATTTTTCCTGAAAACTTTTTGGTTTTTAAACTATTATTTACTTAAAAATAAACAAAAACAAAAAAGAGATTTGAACCCGCGATCTTCAGAGCAAGCACTCAACGCATTGAGCTACCATAGACACACGAATGGCTCTTGCTTACGTACTAAAATAAATGCCTTCATAATGTTTCCCTCGTCAATAGCATGTCTATTGTTTGTCTCCACTATTGGTGGTTTTGCAATGACAAGCAATGTTAATTGTCTATGGCGGTTTGCATTGCGAAGGGCATAATTGGTCAGTAGTACTGTTGACGCGGACAGTAGAAAAAGAGTATAGATTCACTACTGTCATTTCCTGCAGGGATATGCAGAGAAACGTAGAGCCGCCACATAATGTGTAGAAAGTGTACAAATGAGAAAACGTGAAAAATTCGCCAAAAACAATCCAAAACAAATCAAAATAAAAATAAGAAGAAAAACGAAAAACGAAAAATGCACACAGAGAGGAAACAACAAAACACGGGCGAATGTTAGCAGCAATGACTGCCTGGGCAGGATGCGAAAAACATGTGCACAACATGCCCCAATGTTATGAGGACGAGAAAGCACGCTGCTCGCTTGCATGAGTTGGCCCCGACTCACATGGGCGTGAAATGAATTCGATGATTTGTGCGCCATGTACTGAAAGCCATTATCAGGGTAAAACTTTGTACTCATTCCGATATCATCCCGCACACATTCGGAGAGTCACGAACATACACTCAGCCACAAAAGTATACATACGATACGAATTTTTAGATTTTCTCATTAAAAATTAAAATTTTTAACTCAAAATTTTTAGCTGTTTCCTTTATTTATTATAAACAAACTATAAAAAGCAACAAAAACCCTTTTATTCTGAGGAAGCTGTAAGAAAAACAGGAATTTTCAAATTTCCTATATAATGAACTTTCACAAAAGTATACATACTTTTCCAATTAATCAGTGTTTAAATAATACTTTAGTAACTGGTATGGCCTCCTTCGGCCTCTACTACTGCAGACAAACGAGAAGGCATAGATAAAGCCAAGTTTCGTGTTGTTTCCACAGACACCTTGTTCCATTCGTCGATCAAGCAAGCTTTAAGGTCGGCTTTTGAAGTTACACGTCTCTTTTTCACCTGTTTCTTCAGGTGATCCCACAAATGTTCGATCACATTTAAATCTGGTGATTGTGGTGGATGGTCCAGTTTTAACACGGCCGTCGTTTCCAAAAACGTCGAATTTACTTTCGTCTGTAAAAAACTACTCGTTCCCAGAATGTAGGATCAGTCAAATGGATTTTTTCGTATTTTTTTGCGTACTCCAATCGCTTGTTGATATTGTCATCTCGCAATAACGGTTTTTTCTAGCTACTCTACAGTCCAGCCCGTTTCTTCGAAGACAACGTCTAACTGTTTCTGGGTGCACATGAACTTCATACTCGTTTCCGATGTCTTTCGCAACATAAACGGCAGTTTGCTTCGGATTTTGGTCAATTGAACGCAGAATATGTCTTTCAACTCTGTTATTGAGCTTATGTGGACGTCCTGACGTATTTTTGCAGTTATCGGTCTCATTGAATTTTTTTTACTATTTCTTAAACCGTTGACTTAGGTACCATAAGAGTTTTTCCGATTTCAGCGAGTGATTTTCCTTCTTTTTTTAGTTTGACAACAATTTCACGCACTTCTAATGTCACTTGCTTACTTTTCGCCATATTTATCTATTTCCTCTTATCAAATTGATGTTGTTTTCTTCGCGATCACTAGCTAACTGTCCCATCAAAGCAATATGTGTGAATATTGGAAGTATTCACTGGAAAGCTAACGGTAGAAGAAATTTCTTCAAGGCGTATGTATACTTTTGTGGAATGAATGAAATGACCCCAGTGGAATATTTTTAAATTTCCCAGGAATTTTTTTTCGCAAACCGTTTTCGTGCTCTAACGTACCCAGAGCTTATAAAAAGACATAATTTGAAGAAAGAAAATATAGTGTTTTTCACTAAAAGCTGCATAAACGTCGAAATTTGATGTCGTATGTATTCTTTTGTGGTTGAGTGTACTCGTGTTCTAGTAGTTCTAGCTGGAAATAATCGTTTGAATTTGCTCAAATTTCAACTTCCCAGCGGCGGCGCAAATGTACGTTACGGAATCCAATACTTCTCCAATACTTAGCAGTCAGGATGCCAGAAAGAATCGATTACAAGCTTCATTACTTTTACATAAGCATGGCCGCTTTGTAATCAGCTCCCTTTACGAACTTATTTACTTGTAACCAAAAAAGTATTCCGCTGCCGAATACTTGTCGAGCGTAGTGCTTTAAATACCTCAATAGAAAAGTTTGCATCTAGACCTGGCGTGGCTCAGTGGACAGAGTGCGTGGCCAAGAATCCGAAGTGCTTGGGTTCGAGTCCCACTCTGGCAGGCGCCAGAAAGGAAAGCCCTTTTATTTTATAAATATTTCTTAGTTTTTATCCATTGGAGCACATTTTTGTGGACCTCAATTTTTTTCCACTTTTTCTTGCCTGCCCGGAGGTTCGAACTCGGGCCTTCCGACTGCTATTTCAGGCACTTTCCACTGCACCATCGCCACCTCTGATTAAAAGGCAGGAAATACAATATTTTATAAAATGTTGCAGACAATATTAGCAAGGATAATCTATTACAAGTATGCTTTCGGTAATGCATTTTGTCGGCGCAGCCCATTAAGCAGTGCGCCGCTGGGCTGCTTTGTTTTTTTTTTTTTTTTTGGACTTTAAGTTGAAATTTTTCTTTCAACTGAAGGTAATTCATCAATGCTAAAAACAGATCAATTGAAATCCGTACCTAAGGATTTCTTTGAATCAGCGAAAACAGCAAGCAATAAAAATAAGTTGCTTCAGCTAGCTATAGACAATAGAGAGTAAATCTGAAATTGGTGGAAAATTGGTAATATCCTTAAAAAAAAATGTAGAGCAAGAGGGCCTTAAAGTTCCATGATAAATATATCGATTTTTGGTTGTCGGAGTTTAATCTTTTTAACCCATCTAAGACCAAAGTCTTTATTTAAACACACACGTGAAAACATTGTGATTTCTTAATACCCAACGAGGTGAGGAGGGGTAAATTATTTTGAAGAGAATATTTCATGCGCAATTTTTAGTTTTTTCTTCTCATTTTTGTGGGCAAAAAACCACAACTTAGCAAGATGAAAACGGTTTAAAAAGGAACACTCCGATATAATTAGTGCGCTGCAAGGAATTATCCACTTTCACTTTTCCTTCAATTAAAGCAATAAATTTTCATTGTAATCGCACCGGTTTGGGAGCTACATTTTCCAAAAATGGTAAAAGGACGAGAAATATCAATTAAATTTTTGAGATTTTTGCAATTTGTAGCTGCTAGGCTTCGCCAAAAAATATCGATAATATCGAGATATTGAAATATCGCAACGATATTTGTACTCGATACTTTATTTTTTGATATTTCGATGTATCGATACTGATTTGACAGTATCGAAATACGATATATTTTTTTGTCAATAAGAAAACCAGTGTTTCCAAATCAGTGCTTTTTGTCACTAATAGTATATTTCCATATGGTGTTAGTTACATTTTTATTTCAAAAATCGTTTAAAAAACATTACAAAAATATTAAAAACAAAGTTTCTTTGACCTTCCATTGTCGCTTTTTGTTTTTATTTCATTTTGACAGTTAGATATGCACGAATTTCGATACGATAAATCGATTATTTCTTATCGAATGAGGTGTTACCGAGGTGTTATTGAGAATAACACTTGGCTTTCGTGTTAAGAATTTGTATGGAAAAACACGTACATAACATGATGTTAAAGGCCGCTTAACACGAAAGCCTCCTTTAACACGTAAATAACACCATATGGAAACGCACTATAAGACAAGATTTACACAGTTGGTTGGTTAGTGTGAGTGAAACCAATTGTGACACACGAGGGGTCCACATGCGCCCGTTGTGATACCACGAAAAATGGGAAATCAAGGATGAACGGAAACAGGAATAATTACACATTTAACATCCACGCCTGAGCTGGGAGTTTAACCTAGCGTCTCTTACATTGTAAATCGGCATCTCAACCAATTACGCCACGTGGGCCTCCTACGTCATAAGTCATTGAGACGAAAATTTCGCTTTTTTGAACAGAAAGCTTTAAATTTTTTTATTATTTTTTTTTTTTGCTAGGTATGTAGGAAATAATCTTGACTGTTTGCATTGAAATCTGTACTCGCACAATGTAGGCTTACATAAATAGAGCTTCGATTAGATACACAAAAAATAAAAGGAAACTTCTTGACGGGTCATCGAAAACTTCTTCCCACAAGACTTAACCTAATTTTTTTTTTTGAAATCTTAAACAAATAGTCGTCGTCGTCGTAGTTGTCGTCCCAAAACGATTCGTTCATTTCAATAGTTGTTTATTGCTATTAATTTCAGCTCTCTGGTCGCCCCGCTCGCCCTGTTCTCTCCCCATTCGAATTTTTCTGTCTCAATTTCCGTTTCACGTAGCATAAACTTAATGCCCAGCGAAACGTTATGGCCCAACCTCAAACGCCCTTTTCGCAAATCGAAGACAACGTCTCATTCGATATTCCGCATTGTAATTTTTGATTGATGATGGCGTCTATGGAAACTTATTTGCCGCATGGATTCCGTTTTGTTAATACACTCGAAGTAATCGAAATAAACAGAAGCAAATAAAAGCGGCCAAAGGACGTTGAACTACTTGTACTAAGCAAGGATTATATGATACTTTGATTGACAGACGTTTAAATCGAGCTGATGTGTTCAGTTGGGAGCAGAAAGAAAAACAAAAACCGAAGGATGCATTCCCATTTACAGTAGAACCGAGAGCGAGCATTTAAGAAGATTATCCATACATGCGGATTTTTATTTTACTTTTCTCATGCAGCACTGATATAAAGAATAGACAGACTAACCGCCTTCTCTCTTTTTCGATGAGAACTTTTGGCCAGGGAAAAAAATTTACCTTGCAGCTGTCCCTGGTGTGAGTTTTTTTTTATACCCGACACACTCTGTGTCGGGGGTATATTGCGTTTGTGTGGTTGTGTGTAACACCCATAACCAGTCGAGATAGACCATACAAAATATATATAGAAATGATCAGCGTCATCAGGAGAATCGATTTAGACATGTCCGTCCGTCTGTCCGTCCGTCTGTCTGTCCGTCTGTTTGTATACAGTTATCTTATCGAAGGAGTTGAGCTATCTTGACAAATTTTGGTATAGATGCTCACGGGGACATGAGTAAGAACAAGTTGGACTCGATCGGACCATTTTTAGGGGTACCTCCAGTCAGGCGCGCAGCCAGGGGGGATTTTGGGGGTTCAAACCCCCCCAAATTAAGGAAAAAATACACGACACAGCTTACATTTCTACATCGCCGTCCTACAAACTCTTTTATTAAGTTTTATGATGCAATAATTTTAGTTCTTGACCGAATTTCCTCTTGGAATGATCAAAATGTGTCAAGTCAGTCTAATTTATTAAAATGTGCCTTACAAAAAGGCGAATTTCTTATATCTCTTCATTGTATAAATCAAGTTTTTTGTTACACATTTGTTCTATGTAAATATTTACAAGGTAGAAACATTGATCTCAAATATGCTGTTGTCCTAGCAGATATATGCTTAGAGAATATTCAAACCTTAAGAAGTAACGCTGAGGAAGAATTTCAGAAATTGTTTAAAAACGCTGAGAAGCAAGCTTTATCAAGCGGACTTATTTTGCAAAAACCTAGGCTCGCACATTCTCAGGACCACGAAGCACATTTTCATACTAAAAGTGTTGAATATTATTATCGTATTTCCCTTTATTTACCTTTTGTGGATGCATTTATTGTCAACTTAACCAATCGCTTTTCAAAACACAAGGATATTCTTCTTGGTTTTCAAGTTTTATTTCCTCAAAGCGATACTGCAAAAGTTGATGATTTTTTAGACAAATTTAAAAAACTCTTTCAGTTTTATCAAGATGATTTAGAGGGAAATTTTGATGATTCAAAAATGGAGCTCACTATTTGGTATAAATTAATTAATAATTTAGAAAAAAATGAAAGACCAAAAACAGTGTTTGACGCTATAAAATTTTGTAAAAAAGATATTTTACCAACTATTTTTATTTTATTAACTATTTTGGCTACTCTTCCAATAACCACATGTGAAAATGAGAGTTCGTTTTCAACTCTCCGCCGACTCAAAACTTATCTTAGATCTACAATGACAGAACAGAGGTTAAATGCCTTAGCACTCCTCTACGTCCATCGAGATCTTACTCCCAGTGTAGAGGACATACTAAATAAACTTGCTGAAAGCAAGCGCAGACTTAACATTGCACTTTAAATTGAATAAGTTCCTTCGAAAATACTTTTTTTACTTTGTACACCTTATAAAAATGTAAAATATTTATGTAAATATATTTTAATTATATATTTTGTAAGCTTTTTACGAAAATAAAAACAAAAAATATTTAGAAAAATTTTCTGCGAACCCCCCCCAAATTGAAATCCTGGCTGCGCGCCTGCCTCCAGTACTAAAGTATGTCACAAAAATCCCAAAACTGCCTCAAAATCGGACTTTTTCGAAATATTTCAATGAAACTTAGAATTTGAGCGTATATTCAAGACTCCGATTAGGATTGCAAAAATAAATGGAAAAGTGGGCGTGGAAAAGGGGCGGTTTTCATAAAGAAATTGAACAAAGGTCGGTATATGGGGCCCCTAATGGCCTTAAAAACCTCTTGAATATTCTTATTTACTGGTCCTGTTTTTTGGGCGTGGTTCAAAAATTATTTAAAGATGTGTGTCTGTGTCGGGTATTTTATTGTCAGGCTCGCCCGACTATAACACCCTTACTTGTTTTTTTTTTTTGTTTCAAAATATTAATTGAAAAGAAAAACTCAACATTAATGCAAAAAAGTCTTCTTCCTGTCTTACCATATTCATTTATATATATAAAGGTGTCCCAAAAACAAAGAAATTTTTTTGGAATATCCTTTTTTCGAAAGCTTATGGGTTAAAGTATTTTTGAAAATTTTTTTCAGATTTTTTAAAATCATTTTCATATAAAATTTAGAAATTATCAAGCCTCCAAAATCCAATTAAGGACGCCTAAATCGCCTATGGGGTTAGTATGTTATGTAGTTCATGTATGTACATGAAAACAGAGTTTGGATACTTTTCCTCCGAATGTTTAAAAACAATAAAGCAATGTGCAAAGTTTTCTTAAATCCCTTTTAAATTTATCCCGATCTAAAGTGATCATTTTTTGCTCTAAAAATACTCATCTTAGCTGAGGATAGATTTAAAAGGGATTTTAGAAGAAATTGTTCATTGTGCTTAATTTCTTATTAATCTGTCTTCACGAAAAGCTAAGAAAAACAGAGAAGTCCTCGTAGCCCAACCGCTAAACCTTTAACAAAAAATCTGAAAAAATTCTTAAAAATACTTTAACTGATAAGCTTTTGAGAACCTAACGTAAAACTATGAAAATCGAAAAGAATTAGGTTTTGGACACCCTTATATGTACCGATGACTTGGTAGTTCTGGTAGCTTTTCATAAATAAAAGAGTGCTTTTAAAATGGATTCGATCGAGTGCTTAAAAGTATTTTCAGCTTTAATCTGCCCTTAAGCTTATCTTAAGCTTTTCATTGTGTGAAACAGAAAAACAAAGAGCTATAGCAATATAAATTGAAAACTAAGCAAAAAAATAAAATTAAATTTTTGCTAACAAAGACCCTCGAAAACATCCCGCTAAGTTTGGCTGCTGTCTTCTTTTATATATATAAATAATCAAATTTCTCACGATTCCTCAATTTAAGAGAAAATGAAATAAAAAAGAAATGTATATCCGTATAAGTATCTCAAAGGTTATCCTGAATATCCTTGCTTCGTCCAAAGTGTCTTGCTTCTGAAAAAAAATAAAAATAATAATAATAATAAGAAATACAAAATAAAGGAAGCAGTATTAAATCCAATCTGAGCAAATTTAACCAAGAAAAAAAGGTGTTTCAATAACAAAGCATACTTAACGTGAAGCGAGAAAATTTCGAAGTACGGCCAGTGTTGAGGTAACGGCTTCGAAGGATGCCGACTGACATTTCACTTTTGCTGAGTGCTTCATCGCTTTCGGTGTTTTTTGTTTTTTGTTCAGTGAAGCTTTAATGCAAACAAACAAAACGCGATGAGTACATAACATAGCCAGCTTCAGAGTGTATGGCACATACATACATACACATGTACGTGTGTCTGTGTGCGAGTGACCTTGATGCTGTCTGCTTGTGGATGTGTTTAGTAAACAACAATAATAAAGCAAAAGAAGAATAAAAAAAAAAAAATCGTAATGAAAAAAAAAGAATATAGCTCCGATTTTTTAAAGCACACACTTAGGCGATTCGTGCTCTTCGGCGGCTATAACTCAAGTCGGTTGAACTTCAAGATCCTTTTTCAAGTCTCTTCAAAAGTTGCTCGAATGGGCAAATCAAAGCTCTTCGTACGAAAAGTCAGGTCTATTCTTAGGGGCTTGCGTAGACTAGCAAGGATTAATCAAGGGGTACATAAAAATGCTATCATAAATTTTCATAGTATTTTAATCGAATTAATATTCGTCCTTTTATACGTTTTTTTTTAACAGTAATTTTTTCGAAAAACGTCGAATTATTGAATCAGAAAAATATACTTCAATCCAATTCAAAAGTTCGATTAACCCTTTAACGCTGATCTTCCCTAAATAAATCGAATATATTTTGCTGTCTTGTACTCATTTTAAAATAATTTGCTTCTTAAAAGGATGCTATATTCCCTTTCTCTCTCTCGCTCTTGTTAATTAGCCAGTGAGAATTTCAGTTTGACCCATTATTGGCCTACTGTGCTGGTTCGATTTCATGCATTCATGGGTTAAGCTTGCCATTCTGAAAGCTTACTCGTTCGCTGTTCGCTTGCCCGCGGTTATTCGTATTTATTATTTACACCAACCTCGACATTTTGGCACTTTGCGTTGCGTTAAGCGTTGCCATTTTAAAGAACTTAATATTGATGTAGTGCTCGGTTGCAACCCATTTTGGTCGGTCAATGTGTTTTTTCCGCGCTTTTTTTTTATATGTAGTCGTCCTCATCGTTGTTGTCGTCAATTTCTGTGTCCTTGTTGGAATAGGAGCCACAAGTAGTAGTTAAGCGTAAAAAACGAAAAAAAAAAAAAAGAAATACTCAAAGAAGAAATGAAAAAGAGCGTCGAAATTCGTTGGAAATTGCGAAAATAGCAAAATGAATGAATTAATGAAGGAGAGCACCGAAAGGGGAGTTGAAATGCCCAAATGGCTACAGGACGTTACCAAGGTCATTAGAGCGCAACGAGCGCACTATGCAAAATGTGCGATGCTAAAATGATAGCACTAGCTTCCTGGCTCTGCTGAACAGAAGGTTACTCCGATGATTCCTCGTATTACGCTCATTATTCAATCTGCTTTGCGAGATTCTTTCAGAATTCTGTTGCATCGACGATGCTGTGCGCTTTATTTTAATGCGGAAAAAATAAAGAAAATTCTTTGGTAATTGCAGCAGTCCGTTCCAAGAGGATTATGAGAACAGCCGAAGGGGGAGTTACTTTCTGATGAAAATTCTGACTGATTTTAATAGAGATAAGCGTGGAAGTTTTTGTTGTCTCTTTGATGAGGCCTTCGTTCGAGTTGGGAAAAAACAAGAAATTCAACTGGAAATTTCCAAAAAAAAAAAAAAATCTCTCAAAGTCATAATGATTTTCATTCTCCACTTTTTTATTAAGAGGCTTTCTCCACTTCTGTCAGAAAAGGAACAGAAATGAAAAACTTCATATAAAAAAAAACCAGTGTTGCCAGTTTAGGGGTTTTTCCCCTAGATTTAGGGGTTTTTCCTACTTTTAGGGGGTCGTTTAGGGGGAACAAATTTTTAGGGGCATGTTTAGGGGGAACAAATTTTCCTAGGAGAATTTTAGGGGCTTATAATATATATGTATAAACAAATGATGTGCGAAGTTTAAAGTGTTTGATATAGAAAATCTATCAAATTTGTTGTTGTTCTTTCCAAATTACTTTTTTTCATTTCGAATATTGTACTTTTTAGGGGGCACATTTCGAATCTGGGGGGAGTTATGGAGTAGTTTTAGGGGGAGCTACCTGGCAACACTGAAAAAAACACTTCAGAAAATTTCTGATTCATTTCTGAAGCATTTTTTTATATGAAGTTTTTCATTTATTACAGAGCTGGAGATAGCCCCTAAGGGGGGAAATTCTGAATACTTTGAATTGAATTTGAATATGAAATCACGTAATTTCTTCAATGAGTTCGGCATAAAGGATAAGTTCACTTTGACCGACATTCACCGATCGAATCAGCTGATTAATTCAGTCAAGAGGCGTTAAGTTATGAAGAATTGAGCCTCATTACATTGCGTTGTGATGGCCTTACACTTCTTGGCCATGAAAAAGCAATGCTGCCAATAGTGGAATCACATATTGAGTAACCCATATTGAAGGTTTTTGCCTGTAGATTTTCCTTCACAGTGCTATAGAGTCAAATGCTTTATTCGATCAAACAAATCAAATATTATTGTAGTACGGTAAATTCCAGACTCTACCTAAATATTCACAAAGTTGTAAACTACCCTGCAGTAATATGGACTGACCCAAGTGTAGCCTTCGGTCAGCCCTTCATGTTACCAGTACTAGTCCCCTCATAAATCCACTTCTAATGTATTCAACTGACCTTTTTAACATGGCTCTGTCCTAGGGGTGGGACTAGTCCGCAAAACGGCTGATCATAGGCCAGTTTTTTTTTTTTGGGTCCATTGTCGTAATTTTGTCTGGTTTCAGGATAGTCAAATGAGGAAAATAAACATCAAATTTCTTATATAAGTATATTCTAAGTTGATGAAAGTGCCATTTACAGACTAGCCATAAACTAACCCCTTTGTTACAGACCGCCGGTGAGCCGAATTCCATGGAGCGAACTGCCATAATTTAACCAGTAGGGTTTGGATCGGTCAAAAGCCTGTCCTTCTTAGAAAACCGACCGGCTCATTACTGCAGGGTACTTAAGCTACACAATAAACATACATACAAACATTGAGTAACCATATCCGCATGTTGAAAAATTAAGGAAGTTTGAATGACCAAAGCAAATTAATTCTTAATATCCCACTGGGCCCCTCTAGGAACTGACCTTTTGACGGGAAAAATTCGTGTTATTTTAAAAATAATCAGGCTATTATGAGTTGAGACAGATATCTTGATACCCTTATACACAATCCTTCTTTGGCTAATTTTGAATGCGGTTGACAGTGTTTAAAAACTTCTAATATTTTTCAATTCTTTTGTTGCTGCTTATGCTTATGCTTCTGAAAATTGAACTGTCGCAGTAAAAGCAAAATCAAATAAACGAACACTGATAGATTTCGAAGCACTTCAAAGCCGACTGCTTCGACTATTTTTCGTGTGACTGAACTGAAACTTATGGCAAATTCTGAAGTTCAAGCAGCAGTCTATTTTCATTTCTTTAAAAATTACTATCGCAGTAGCCTTGGACAAGCCTTGTGGTATTTTTTGATTTTCATCTTGGCGTTTTGATTTTCTACTTTCGTTGTTTCCGTCGCCTGCTAAGTAGCAGAAAAAATAACACAATTTCAAAATTAGTATTTTTACTCCATTTAGTGGCCATATGAAAAAAAAATAAGGGCATTTTAATATCTCACCCCATACTCAAATTAACATACATTTTGAGGATTTTCTGAATTAAAAAAAATTACGAAAGAGCGGCAAATTGTATACAGCTGCTTCGAGGAAGTTGGAATTAAGCTTCACTAGCAATATATTTTCCAGTACATCCTCACCTAATCGATTACGATGGTCCGTTAGTACAAGCTTCAACGATGAAAATGCACGTTCAATCGTAACCTTTATATAATCCTAGCTACGCGACTGATTCCAGTTGAAGAAACGGGTGTTTTATAATTATCGGTGGCAGCTCCGAAAATAAAAAAAAAAAATTTTTTAAGTTTCAAATATGTAAGAAAAATTATTCCTTGACTTTAATTTATAACAGGAAAGTAGAAAATCAAAACGCCAAGATGAAAATCAAAAAATACCACAAGGCTTGTCCAAGGCTACTGCGATAGTAATTTTTAAAGAAATGAAAATAGACTGCTGCTTGAACTTCGGAATTTGCCATAAGTTTCAGTTCAGTCACACGAAAAATAGTCGAAGCAGTCGGCTTTGAAGTGCTTCGAAATCTATCAGTGTTCGTTTATTTGATTTTGCTTTTACTGCGACAGTTCAATTTTCAGAAGCATAAGCATAAGCAGTCGTTCGTTTTCGGCTTATGAAAAATTTTAAATGCGCAGTTAAGCAATAATTTTATGACTTTTGCTACTTTGACTGAAGTTATTCAATCACTGGCGGTTGATATCTTTTGTGTAATCTTTTTAGGCTACGAGTAAAGCTTTAGCTTGGACGCATCCGTGATCATGTTCCACAAAAATCAACTACGGCATTGAGGCACTCATAAATCAGTAAAATCAAATGCTTTAAATGCCTATAGGCGCTTACGGAACAGGCATTGATAAAGACGTAGAGGAGCTTAAAAATACTTATGAAAAGAGCCCGTTTTTTAAGAACATATTCAGCCCTATTTTAAATGAATCTTCCCCGGGAATTTTTCCCCAGAACTTTTGCTTTGAGGAAAAAGTAGGTGTTGTAAGCGCCAATAAAAGGAAGATTATGATGACCTTTGCGTCAAAATTTTCGAAATTCCTGCTCGCTTTATATTCCCTTCCCAGTGTCGTGTTAGAATGGGAGAATTTTTTCAAAATCCGCAGGAATTTTTTTCCATTTTAATATTTGACTAAGCACAGTTATTTTCTCCGAAATGCAATTATTTATCGAATCATTTCAAAAATTTTCAAATGCATAATAATGAACCGAGCCCGTGGCGGATGCTGCTGCTTAACGTTTCGTTAGTTCTCCTCCCTTCCTTTCCGATATGTTTATTGTTAATTTTCTCTATCGAAATCGAGAGCTCGTTGTTTTTTTTTTTCTATTCTTTCTTTGGCAAATTAACATTTTAAAATGGGTTTATTTAAAATTGTTTACTGGAATTTTCGAGTTGCCTATATTTGTTTATTCGCAGGTATGCAAATTTTGTTTTTGCAGAAATTGGCTTTGCTGAGATTAATTTATTTCATTTGATTATATCGAATATATTTGATTGGAAAATAAGCAGCAACAAAGCTTTTTTTCTCCAGTCCAGCACGTGTCGAAATGTTTTGACAAAAAAATATTTTTGATTATTTTTGATTGTGTAGAGGACAGAGAACGCCTACGCCTACGAATTTTGGTTCATTGTAGCCCAGCCGGAAATTTTCTCATAAAGGACAAATGCAATAATTTTTTTTCACCAAGAATATCAAGGGGAAAATTTGAGTACTTCTCAATTGCAATGGCATTGCCATCGAAGAAGGTGCTTTTTATCGCAATTGCAATGGCAGTGTCATCGAGAGGTCATGTTATTCATCGCAACTCCAATGGCATTGTCATCTATAGAGGAATCGATACGACGGAGTAGATTAACACCACTGTCGATAACCAATTCGTGACTTGTACTCTGATGACGGCCAATGCCGCTTGTGTGTAAATTTTATTAGAAAGTTGGTGTATAATGAGGAACAGTCGCGGCTCTATGTCATGCTGAAATCATTGATTGTTTCACCGGGACATTTCCGGCTGGGAGTGCATATGTATGTCTGGGGACACTCGACATGGATTGTATGGATGGACAAAATTTGTATAAAAGAATGATAAACGGGAGTGACTTTAACTTCAATTAAGGGATAAATGTGATGAACTCTGCTTAAAAATGTTCGAAGATGCGTGATTACATGGGGGAGAATGTTTATCAAATCCGCAGAGAAAAATTCCGCAGGAGTATTTAAAATCGGGGTGTGCAGTTTTTTAAAGGCACATACATACTTCATGTAGGAAAAAAGGGAAAAAATATTTTAAAAAATTAATTTCAATAGTTTAACAACAAAGACATCGATTAAAAAAATTATAATCCCATTATAAAAGGTCTTTTCAATTACTTATATATAAATTTTATGAAAGAAACCCTATCGGAATTTAGGAAATCAGAATGAAAAAAAAATAAAATTGACAATTAGTTAAAAGCAATTAGATTCTTTGAAAAAACATGAATTAATATATTGTATTAAATCTGACCCCAATTCGATCTCAACGTGGCGTGCGCAGAGCCATTGCGCTTAGCAATCCGAAGGCTGGTTTCGAATCCTGTTGCTTGCAGAAATAGGATTGTGTAAAAATTGGCATTGAAGTTTCAGTAAATTTGAAATACAAATTCAAGGAGAAAATGAAGTTCCTCATACCGTGAAGTTTGCCATCCTTTCTTTTAATACGTTTACAAGCTTTTGAAAAACTCCTTTAAGTTTCCACTGAAACCTTTCTTTTTTTCAATTTTGAATAAAAGATGGTTGAAAGGATATCAACTAAGAATTTTCAATAAGTTTAAATGTTAGGTATATTTTTTACATAATTTACCACAAAAAAAAAAAAAAAAAAACACCCCTTGTCTGAACCCGCATTTTGAACTCAATCAAGATAGGTTGAAATTCTGGAAAAACAACTTTTGAAATCATTCAAAGTAAACTTAAATAGTATTATTTAAATCAACTGATCGTGGAACTTAATTTAAATATATCATTCCTTTGGGAGACCCCTTTCATGAAAATGCAACTTCCCTATCGATGTCAACTGGGCTATGCTTGAAAAATTTCAGTTTTAAAAAAAATATTCAAGTGCACTTTTTTTGTTTAAATAAAGTTCTCATAAATAAAAAATTGAAATTCCAAAAATGGGAATTTTACCATGGGACATTAGTTACTTAGTAAGCAATAAAATTGAAAAATAACAAAGAAAAGTATCTTATGTAAAATTTATTCGAAAAACTGATTCTTTGAAAAAAATGAATGAATGTCAATTTTGTGATCAGTGACCCCGAATCGGTTCAAAAACTGTGCCTGTCAGAGATGCCATTTTTGTTTGTAAGCCACCAGTGTTTTTTATAACCATTGACGACTTGCTGAGGCTTGGATTATTTTACTAATTGCCTTCTCGCTTACAATCAATCATTGGACCATTGAAATTCAAGGCAGGTTTGTTGTTATCTTGTAGTTCGAATCGTTTATTATTTATTGTGCTTTTGATTCATTTTTGGATTGAACATTTCAGTGAACTACTATTAATTTCAATAAGAACTGAAGGATGCTTCTTTTATCAGTTCAAATAGATGAAAAACATGAAAAAAGGAATCACAACAAGAACAAGAAAGGCTTTCTTCAATATAATCTATTTTATTAATTAAGTTTTTTCAACTCCTCCTCCTCCTTTCCACAACTCCTCATTTCATATCGTCTCAATCTGATAACATAAGAGGCTGAAATTCTCTAATTTTTTGCTAAGGGCTCCTTTTCTACTTATGCATGTATTTTCTCTTTCTTCAAGAACTCGTGGAACTTAAGTGGTTATCTTTTTTCCCCTTTTGGGAGAGCCCCTTTTATGAAAATGTCAACTTTTCCCTATCGATGTCAACTCGGGCTAGTGCTTAAAAACTTATTTTCACTTTAAAAACAAATATTCAAGTGCACTTTTTTTGTTTTAAATAAATATCCTCAGAGAATGAAAAAAAAACATTTCAGGTCACCAAAAAATTATGATTTTTCCCCATATCCAATTTAACTTTATTTTTCGTATGAGCCATGAAGTTTCGAAATATAAATATACATACATAAGTGTGTATGTGTAGCATTTATGTACACAACAGAAAATTTTTGAAATTCGTGAAATATTTTTGCAATATTTCGATTCAATGGGATTCGGCAGGACTTAAAGACCATTAGTCATATAAATGGACATCATCGAATCCTTTATTTTCAGTTGTACGCATTGAGTATAAATATTCAATCTCTTAATATGCTTAAATCCATTTCAATGACCTTTTAATTAAGAAAATTCTACATAGATTTCAATTTTAAAAAATTGTTTTTCCTTAAAACCGATTGCAAATGATTTCAGAGAAGAAAATAAAAGATAAACATGATCGAACCGAACGAGTGCATGATTTTAATACATTTATTGGCTTGCAATGCAAGTTTTTCCTCTTTGGCATTTTTATCGTACACGAAAAATTAATCAATTTAATCGGCATTAAAGTCAATTAAACGCATACATGTTAAAGGATGATAGAATGAAAATGCATATAGTACATCTGTAAGTAGATTCTTACACATGTATTCGTCTCGTCGCGTTAGAATATGTGGACATGTGAACATGTCTGCTTATGCCTGAGCGGAGAAGCTCATTACCATCCGTTGGTGTAACGTATCTGGCTAAAATACATGGGTATAATCAAATTTGATGGCGTATTCGAACGAAACAGATGTCGAAGGATATTACATTCCTGCAAAATGGCGTAATTATTCGATGCTGGTACGACGAAAATCCACTCGACAGGAGCTAATTCCGAAGTAAGGTGCAGAGAAACTTATTATCGATGACACACTCAAATAAACGGGTCAGATATCTCGGATAATTAGTCGTAAAACACAAAAAAAAAAAAAAAACGAAATAAAATAAAAAAAAAATAGTGTAGTGATTCAAATCTGACCCATGTCTTAATGCTACCACACCTGTAATTTGAGATAAAAATGCACCCTAACTTTACTCTTTTTACGCACGCTGCCGCTGTTTTTCCCTTGCCAAACCGACTTGTACCTGCTTCGGTTAAAATGCTATATCTTCGTTAATACTGCTCGGATCTTCATAAAATTTGGAGCGTATACTTTCGAAATAACAATCTTTCGAAAAATGAAAAAAAAATCGATTTTAAAGGTTGCATGTCCCCTTAAATTGAGCATTTTGGAAAGTATATTATTTGCAAACTTTAAATCAAAATAAAAAGGAAAAGTAATGAAACCTTACGAAGTTCTCTGGCCAATGATAGGGCTTGTGCCTCTACTGTATATTTGTTTCAAATATAATTATAAAGTGACCACATTCCTTTATATCAGAGGCGCTCAGAGATTTTGATACTTATGTATATTACGGCGCTGACTATAGCTGGGGAACTATGGATGATTCTATAGCTGTCTCTGGTGATCGAATTGAGGCTCCGCTGTTGCAAAAATAGACTATCTTATATCCCTTCTAATTCGAGCTCGCACTCATCATTTACTAGCTAATAGTGCTGGTGGCAGAGGTGTTAAAGAATGCAATCATTTCTGAATATTTAGTCTTTTGATTACCCGAAAAATGATTGTAGTAATTTTTTAGTTACTCAGGAATAAGACTGCAAAAAACAAATCTAAATCATTTTTGTTATTCCTGAATAATTAGTCTTTTTTTTATTCATTTTTGCGTTATTCATTGATTGCAATCACTAAATTGCAGTCCCAATGTTCAGGAAAGACTGCATTAAAAATGTTTAGTCAGTGCGAGATTTCAGAAAAGACTAATTATTCATGAATAACTAAAAAGACTAAATACTGCAATTTGCAGTCTTTAGTCAGTAATGCGTTTTTTTGATTGTGATCATTTAAGTAAGTCAAAGATTGTGACTTCAACTGATTTTAAATCAAATTGATTGCATTCTTTAACACCTCTGGCTGGTGGAAATTCGCTCAAATAGGAGTTTGGCAACGTAAATTCAGCGGTGAATCAGACAAGTTTATAAAGTCAGATTTGAACCACGCTCCTCTTCAAGATATAAAAACGTGAGCACGTTCTTGTGTGCTTTTAAGCGGAAAACATTCATATTCGGGGAATACTCACTGTACTCTCTATACTAGCTATAAGGGATTTTTGAAAAAAACATAAACCAAACGAATCCATTTTTCATAAATTTTAAAAGACTTTAAATCCTCTTAAAGGAAGTAATAAATTAATGGACGAAAAAATCTGAACACAAGAAATAAAATTCAATTCATTTGCAACAAGTGAACGCAATAAAAAAAAAAGATAGAACTCAAGTACAAGCCGCCAGCCAATCGACCTTGAGAGTATTTGAAATGATAATTCTGGCCAAGACTGTAATGACAATCATCGAATCGATGCGCTTGTGCAAACAATCAAAAAACATTATTAAAGAAAAAGAAAAATAAAATGTCCAGAAAAAAGAAATATAAACTTTTCCGGCGGTGGGGGGGAAGAAAGTTTCGAACAGAAGAAGAAAATGTTCATTTAAACACGAGCAATGCTGGCAGCCATTAATGTTTCCAAAATATATTCATAGCATTTTAATTTTCGATGGCCCAGACAGCGACATCGGCATCAGCAGCGTCGGCGACGGCGACGGCAACGGCGGCGACAGCGACAGGGTGAACGGAAAGGGGCTGAGGTCGGGTCGAAGAAGTGTGAGAAGCTTTGAACTTATGAACGCTGAAATTGCAACAATCAAAGGCGACGGTCGTCGCCGTCGTCGCGCGTGGGCGATTGTACAATTCGGACTGCAATCGAACCGAATCCACAAACGTTCCAGTGCAATCGATTTCCGATCCATTTCCTTTCACTCTATCTGGGCTTATTTATTTGAACTTCAATTTTTCTCGATTTAGCTTGTAGTTTCGCTGAACGGAGGAGGAACTCGCTGCAATAAAAATAGATTATTATGCTATTTTCGAAGCGAATGTCTGAAAAATTGGAGGGAAATGAAATTAAAAACGAATTGCCATTGAGTAAATTCGTAAATCCGTAATTTTGTTAATTCAGACTAAATAATGTTCTTATTTTTAGAATGACATTGTTTTCAAATATGTTTTTACTGCGATATTTTCGTGGAAGAAGAAACGTTTTATTTTGCATTTTAATTTTCTCTTCACTGCGTCGATATTTATTTGTTCAATTAAAAGCATGAAACTTAATAAAAAAAATTAGATCTCAAATGCATCGCTCTAACAATAACAGAATGCATTCTTGTCCCTCATCAAGCAATGATCTTTAGATAAATGTATGTATATTGCTTTATATATTGATCAAAGAAATTTTGATGAGAATTAATCTGCTCTCCTGAAGAGATTCGATTCAGTCATGTTCGCCTGCTGTTCTGCCCGTTCAGCTTCCCGTTCGTTTGTATAGAGTTTTCTAATCGAAAAAGTTTACACAAAATTCGGAAAAGGTTAGATAAAACTCAGTTGAAGCATATGTAGGCTTGATTGAGTCACGTACGCTGGTTGGGATTTCTTATGGGCATTTACACAGACGACAGTATACGTCAAAAATAAATTGATGTCAAAATTCTCAAAGATCTGTTCCCGTACTGGACGGAACTGGACGAAACTGCCCAAAACAGCCCCAATCTTCTGAAAACTGTATGAAAATTAGGCAGTTTCGTGCAGTACGCGAACAGACTTAAAAGTCGCTACAATTCGTTCCAATAAGACACATAAGCGTATTGTCATAAATATTCATCGTTATGAACGTTTCAAACGTTTGAAATTTATTGTTCTAACGAATTTAAATTTTTCCCCCGATTTTAATATCGAAGCGAGCAACTTGAAATACCTAGAATAAATTTAATGAATCCATCATTAAATGTCAGCATTTAATTATTAACACATCACAGCACAAAAACATTGTTTAAATGGAAATTATATAAATATCAACAATCGAAGCAGATTTCATGCGCGGTTTTGCGTGTTTCGACTGGATTTTAAAACAGCATTTAAACGAAAAAGCTTATAAATTTTTATTTCTGTGAAATGCTAATTATAAACTCTCGAAGCATTAGAAAACCACTTCAATCATTTAAAAGCAATAAAATCGCTCAAATGATAATAATCGAAAATACTTAATTTGGCACTTAACATTAAGGTAACGACCGTGACTTATTTTATTTCATATTTTCTGTTTTTTTTTTGTATTTTGTTTTTTGTTTGCTGGTTTTTGTTTGTTAAAAAAAAAAGAAAGAAAAACATTCAATAAAAATCCCTTCGAACATTTACGACGTGGAGCCGTGCGATTAGCTTTCTTTTATTGTTGCACGGACGCAGCACCCAGAGCACAATAATGTTGGTGCCAGCATTTGTTGTAAGGCAAATGCAAACAAAAGCCCCTATTGATTGTTCATTGAGCTAACAGCGGTTTTAAAAGGCTTAACTTCTTGGTTATATACATAAGTAAAAGCCATAAGACCACAAAATGCCAGTGGCGCTTTTGTCGAAGACTTACGCACGCACCGCAGCAGTTTGCATCAAGATAACTTCCATATTTTTCCATTGATTGTATTTATATTTGTACGTCCGTGTCTATCATATGCGTTTAGCAAATGTATGTATCTGTCATTGCATATGATTTGACGCAGATTCTAAAACAGTTATCTTAATGCAAGTGCGCGTAAAAGCCTTCAAGCTGAACTCCTGCTTTTAGCCAAGATGCGAATAAAAATGCATACATAAGTACATAAATTCATTCATACATACCATACATACATACATACATACATACATACATACATGCATACATCCATACATACATACATCCATTCATACATACATACATACATACATACACGTAGATTAAGCTATGTTGACAATAAGAATATTCATCATTTTGACCCACTGTGCGCTAGATTTATCGCCATTTATATTTGATAACCTCACGTCCGCAAAATACCATACCAAACATTCATTCCGACATACATACATAAGTTCATCCACTGACTCATTCATGCACAGAGAGCCTTTTTCAAGATTTTACCACATGGCCACGTTCACCGGAAGTGAGAAGCTTTTCTGCTGCCTTTGCAAAATGTCTGTCGAATTCAAAAGTTTTCTTATTTATTTTCCTTTTTAAGTGTACTTACGTGAGCGTTTATTTTGAATGTGGGAGCATCTCGACGGTCTATGGCTTGTTTGCGTTCGTTCTTGAGTTATTGGCGTTGCCTCTAAATAACCGGGAAATTCTAGTCTTGTTTTTCTTTCCTGCAATGGAGCATTTTATTCCTCCTCATATGTAAATAAGTATATATGAATTCATATATTTGCAATTGTCTATAAAACAAATATAAAAAAGTGTAGCAATTTTAATAACCTTTTCTTAAGAGTTATTTAATATCAGTTAAAGAAGAAATATTTATATGCCTTTTTTCTTTATTTTCCAGGTTTAACAACGATTACAGCAATTTCGGGTGAGTTGAAAAAAAGATGAGGGTAAAAATTTCACGGAAAATTGTGCGGACAAGGAATATTAATAGCCCCTTAAGGAGCAAGACATCAAAGAATTTTTCAACTGAAATTTTTCAAATGAAAATATAAATAAAATAAATACCTTCGCAACGTTTGTTTACACAAACCATGAGCAGAATTGAACTGATCTGCGTATTAGTAATGTGATTTCAGTGATAAACAAGAAAAACACTCATACGACCTGCAATCCGACCTGCCATATCCGTCTGTATAACTACTGTTTTCTTATCGAAGGAGTTAAGATATATTGACGAATTTTGATATGCGGTTTTTTGCAGATATGAGTAAGAACAAGTTCGAGAATAGATCAGATCAGACTATTTTTGAGCGTACCTCCAGCACAAGGGACTGTCACCAAAATCGCAAAAATTCATCATATGCGGGCCGTTATTGTTATGAAAATCTCCAGAATACTTTGTCTTAATAATCGTGAAATTTTGGGCCGGTTTAAAAAGTATTTAAACGCATATAGCTTGACCATTATCTGTGTTGGGTATTGGTTTGTCAGATTCGCTTGACTATAGCACCCTTAATTGTTTTCTTTTAAAGTAATGCCTATAGAATTCTGGCGTTGAATAACATTGATAAAAAACTTTTCGGAACGGCGGGAGATGAGAAGAACCCTAAAACGAAGAGACCATTCCAAAAAAGGATATACATTTGTATGTTTATATTAAGACTTCAGACTTAGACTTCCATTTTCTTTTGTTAACTGCACTGTTTCTAGTGGGGGGTTTCATAGATTCTCAATGAACTTTTCAATTAAACTTACTTGGGGATTATTTTTCTTTGGAAGGAAAATTGAATTTTGAATGAACTTACCTAACTAGTTCCTGTCTCGAAATCCTTTAGGCTGCGAACACACCGGATCAAACAAAACGTTTTCGATACGTTAGTCAAAAAATCCCTTTTCTTTCTTAGCTAAAACCGTTTCGTTTTGGGTTATCTGATGTCCCCGTTCCCATAATGCGCAATGTGCTTTTGTTTTTTAAAAACAATTTGTTTCGTTCGATCCGGTGTGTCCGCAGCCTTAGTTATTCCAATTGGTCATGGTCAAATTATTGCGTGCCTTCATCGTTTAAAATTTCATAAAATATAATTAAAGCCGAAAATTCATTTGTTTTCCTCGTAGCCATATCAAGAGAGAAATATGTATGTATATTTAATCTATCAATTTCTGCCACACTCGAGTGTAAATTAACTTTTCATATTTTCGGTGGGAGTTCTCTGTGTGTAGGAGGTTTGGATAAGTGCGTATGTTTGTTTGATTTTGCCATGTGATTTGTTAGTAAACTCATTTGACAGTTAAATGACAGTTATCACTTCCGCATATGGAAGTTATCAACTGCATGAGTGCTCATCTATAACGACGAATACGTTTGTATATATGTATATACATATACATGGCCATCGTCAAGGATATTTCGTGGAATTCGACGGAACGGATGAAATTTGAATTTTCATTCTCGGTCGAATTTAAGCGTAGAAATGAGATTTTTTTTTTATATTTACTTATTCATATTTATTAACTTTTCTTACCAGAAGTAGCATGACCTTCAAATCTTCTTAAAAATTTCTATATGCATGAGATTTGAAAGAAAATGATGTACTTCACTTGTAGAATAATGTTTGCTCTTGAGTAACTTATGCCAAGTCACAGGCTTTTTATGCAAGCTTATTTATGCGCGAGTGTGCTTGCGTTAAGCGTATAAAAGCACTGAAAAAAATTTTTGAAACCTTCAAATTTCTTTTCGACTGAGCATGTCAAAGTATGCCCTGTATTGGGCGCCTAATACATTTTCAAATTTCTTAAACGAAGAATTTCTCTTTAAGTGAGCCACTTTAACGTCTTTAAGTTATATTTTTTTCTAATAGAAAGACTACAATTTTTTTTAGCCCACTAATGCAATAATATTTTTTACCATGAAAGTATCAGATAAGACTCCATAATTTCGGGTAGAGCTAAACGAATCTGAAATTAAAATTTTTTTATGGCAATTTGTTTGAAAAAATTCCATCTAGAGCCGGGAATGAGAGGGTTAAAAAATGTGCTGGTAAAGCGGAAATATATGGCGCCCAAACAGGACATAATTTCCAAGTTCTTAAAGTTGGAAAAAATTCGGACTTCTATTAAATAGAATACGTTTTTATAGTGTGGAAGCCTAACGACCACGTCCTCTTAAGTTCTTTCTAAACGTTTCCACAAGCGATTGTGACTTTTTCGTTTTTCTTTTTGTCGCTTTTCTTTAAATTTTGTAATTGCGCGAGTGTTGCCGTCATTTATGCCATTGTTGATGATGTTGAAAACGTTTTCTTTTTATTCAAAAGCAACAAAAAATAAGTAAAAAAAAAAAAAAAAATCATTTCACTGTTCTCAACGGAGTTAAAGGCCATAATGGTACACAAATCTTCTGTACAATTTTCCTCATTTTTCGGGTTTATTTTTCATCGCACTTGAGTTCACGTTTAATGGGTTGTTCAAATCCTTCGCGGAAAGAGTCGGGTATTTCGTTCGCCTATTTTGAAAAACTCCTTCATGATTGTACTGTTGAGTTGGCTGCTCGGTTGGTAGGATTTTAAAAGATTAATTTTAATATTAAGACGATAAACGATCAAAATTATTCGGTTTTATTTAATTAATTTAATTTATTCTTAGGAATGGAAGAAATTTTTCAGATTTCAACTGAATTATTGCCAATCTATAGAGCGAATGTAGGAGAAAAGATCATTTCATTCAAAGAATTATTTTTGGTCTTAACTTTTGATTCATTCATTCTTAACAAACGTTCTTTTTTTTTGCAAGAGGCTTTTTTTAAATTCATAGTTAATTTGATTTTAGTAAAAAAAAAAAAAAAAAAAAAAAAAGGAAACTCGACGAGAAAAATAACACCCGCTAATAAACAAGTTTCTGACGTGGGAATCTTACTATTCTTACTATATACTTTCGAGTTCGCTTCAAATTTAGCCAAAACCTTTAAAAAGCACCCTCGAAAGTAGTTTTTTGGAATCTTTGTTTAGATTTGTATAAACGGAGCAATAGTAATCCTAATTAAACTATTAGGTCGGAAACTTCTCAGTGCCGCTCTTATCTAAAAAAAAAAACGATGGAAAGATTTTTATCAACTTTCCATAAGGTTTTTGTACTAGCTGTATAATCGTCCTTTCGGATGCATCTACTTACAATATCTATCCATTTCAAATAAATTGTTAAGATATTGTCTTAGTCTGATGTCTTAGAAGTGCCAGCTAAAATAACCAACAACTAAAGGTGTTATAGTCAGGCGAACCTGATAATGCAATACCCGACACAGATAATGGTCAAGCTAAATGTTTTTTAATATTTTTTAAAACCGGCCCCAAGACCATGATTATTAAGACAAAGTATTCTGGAGAATTTAATGACAATACCTCGTACTGGAGGTACGCTTAATAATAGTCCGATCTGTCTGATAATTCATTCTCGAACATGTTTCTTACCCAGGTCCCCGAAAACACGCATACCGAATTTCGTGAAAATAGCTCAACTCCTGCGATAATAACACTGTATACAGATAGATTTACAGACAAACGGACGGACGTCGCTAAATCGAATCTCCTGGTGACGCTGATCATTTCCACACATATGTCATTATTTTGTATATGGTCTATCTCGACTGTTTCTGGTTGCTACACATAACCACACAAACGCGACAGTCCCTGTGTCGGTGCTTTGGTTATAAATACGGCATAGCGAAGCAAAATTACTATCATTCCCTTTCAGATTCAAATGAAGCATTGGAATCTTATCTTCCTTGAATACGTATGTAATCAATACTATTTTAGCTACGGGAAGTCATTATTACTCGTTATTTTTGCAGCAGCTCATTAATTCTTGCACACCCTTCAATGGAACGATATTCGTCCCATCATTCGTCGTACATTTTTAATATCGTAATGTACATATGAATGCTTCTCATTTATTATTTATTAATAGGAATGATTATATTCATGCTTCTATTAAGCATGAGGATAAAATCATGCGTAGAACTGAACGAAAGCATTCGAAAAAATGTGATATCCCGATGTCACTCTCTCAATGAACGAATTCCTTCGGTTCTAATCTTACTTACAAATATTTACGTGGGTAGCTAGACGAGTACGTGTTTAGAACGAACTCAAGTATAAAAACAAAAACGAAATTGCGTCGCAGATACGAAAAAAAAAAAATAAATAAAAACAATCCTAATGCAAGATAAAACTCGATGGTTCAATACTAATTTTAAATATTGATAGAATAAGGTCATAACTTTGCCAGCCATGACCGACAAGAGTTCGAGTGTACGACAATAAATCATTGGTCAACACATGTGAAATATTACAATATCTTATGGAAGGATAATATTCCAGCGGCCATTTTTGTTTTCATCTTTTTTGTTATTTTCTTCGTCTATTCTTAATGAAAAGCATCCCGAGTAACCTGTGAATTTACGGCTTTTCGGTCACAGGGTGTTCCTTCCTTAGGAAAGAGTTAAAATCGGAAACCGGATTTTCAGGTATTCGTAGATTCGAAGACAGGCGTAAAATATATCGGATTATACAGGTAGTATAATGTGGGTGGCAATATACAATAGCTTGATATATGATCAACCTTAAACGTGGAACAGAGGGGACCCAGAGCATAAGAACCGAAATTTTCTGGCTCTGCTCTGTCTTGAGATGGCTTCTTTGTGGGAGTCTCGCTGTGGCTGTGTTTAAACAACGGCGGGTAGCGCAAAACTTGACCAAGGCTTGTCGATATATTCAAAATATTACCCAAACAAGAAAGGAAATAAAAAAAATTCAAAAGAATTTCAATTAAAGATGGGGCGTTCAATGATTTTCCACCATTTCTGAGAAATTTCACATTCAAATGAAAATGTCAAAGGAAAATATCAATTAACGCTTCACTGCTTTGTAATTTCGTAATTTCGTATTGTAAGGACTCGTTGAGGTTATGTTTATGTATTTGTAAATGTGGGAACGCTCACACGAACACATTTTCTTTAATTAATATAAAAGCATAGCTTCGAGTAAATTGTCTTCGATGATTTCGAAATGAGACAAATGGCTAATCCTGGTTTCCTGCCAACATCGGGCAGTGAATAAATTGCGCAATGCATTTTGTATGATTGCACCGAACTTCATTCAAAGGATAGCAGGTACGTCGGTGTACACGCCAACGTGCTGTGTGAATTTTAAAACGCATTTTCAGCAGAAACTAATTAATTTTCAACGCATTTATGCCGATCGATAACGACAGTAAAGGTCCACCCGTTGAGCAACGAGCGTCATTAGAGCTAATGAGGACAAAACAATATACAAGATACTTTCTAATAAATTCAAAAACAAACAAACAAAAAAAACTTTGCTTAAAACCTCTCGAGGGTATTCTGGTGGGTTTTATGGGAGTGTAGGTGTCAAAAAAAATAGAAAAAGAAAATGGCAAAGGAAAATTCCCGCTGATTTCTAATGAAATTCATTCATTTAAAAATGAATCCTTTTGAACTGAGCAAATGAGAACGATAATTGAGATATAGTATTTTTTGCATTAACACTACTTAAGGAAGGGAAAGCCAACAAAAGGAAGGAAAAGAAGAATGAAATTCTCTAAATTAAAATGAGAAAATGCAAAGAATAAAAAATCATAATTAAAAAGGGAGGCGTTTCTATTAAAACTAAAAGTTTGGACAAAGAGTAAAGTTGGGATTGCAGATCTTTCATTTCAAGATTTTAAACTGATATCTTATACTTATGAAGTACCTACTGAGATGCTGTAGGAAGAAAAACTAAGAAAATTGAAGCCACTTTATAAAACGCTCTTCAGTGTCGGTTCGTGGAAATGTGTAAACGTCTTAAAACGTCAAAATTTACATAAATGGACATACCTAAATGAATGAATAGACTACTCACGGTCGGAGATATTTTTACTGTTTACAATCGAAAAGCTCTATTACAAAATTCGAGGTACCGGAAAAAAATTCTTTATTGAGAGAACTCGTTTCAAGCAGAAAAAAGGCACGGAAAATGTAACGAAAAATCCTTGCGAAGATTTTCTATGGAGAGAAATTCTTTATGGAGATGTTCGACTGTATATGCATACTTTAGGGAACGAACCCAGTCGGAAGATGTATGTTTTATCCATCAAATTTTCAACAATAGATTCTATGTTATTTTCATTTAGTTTTCGGTCTGCTATCGTTGAAATCTTTATTTGAAAATGCTCGAAATAATCAGCGATAGCGGCTCGAGCAATTTGAAACAAAGAAGGATTTGTTGGAAATGCTTGCTGGTTGTCGGTCCTATCATTATCGGTTCGAACAACGTTACGGTCCGCTATCGCCGAATTTGTTCCTTAGTACTTTTGAATTTTTTCTACAATTCAATTTCGACATTTATCATCAATGAATTCATATAAGAATTAATTCATATAAGAACGAATCGCCGACTGGGGAATTTCGGTATTTTTCTCTATTCCCATATACATATGTACATTAAGGTGGCCTTTTTGGCACAAGTGTTTTTATTCTTTCTCCTTGTGATTTAAAATCTTGGTATCTATTGAAAACTTACTCGTGCAAAATTTTGTGGCGATTGGGTAATGTTTAGAGGGCGCTCATGGCCCCCGAAGTTGAGATAAATGTTGTTTGCATAACTTACAATTGCCATAACTTGAGATGTGTTGCTGCTAGCTATAGACAATGTTCCGTGGCCCTTCGTAGTTTTTAAGACTGCATATTTCGTTCTCATGTCTCAAAGCTCTATCTCAACACATAAAAAAATTTTCCTAATACGACCCGATTTTTAAAGGAAATTCGTTTTTTGTATTTTGCGGGTTAATCTGACCTCTGACAGAAATAATATCTATGACCAGCCCCCCTTATTTTTGTTTCAGCTAACTTTTTTTCTTAGGCTATGAAGCTCTATCTCAACAATTTAAGGGACTTACCATAGAAAAATGTAGGAAATTGCGATTTTTTCCCTCCATGGGTGCAATAACAATCCGAGAAAGTTAACAATGAGTGGAAACCTCTTTTTTATGAATAAAGTATCATTTCTCATCATTCAATATGCTGATCTATCCTTCATGTTCAAACTAGCTGTCATACAAAATTTCCCATGTTAAAGGTAGCTGGAATTTGATGAAGACAACATTGCTCAAAGTTGCCCTTCTTGGAGATGGTTAAATACGTAATAATAGATATATTTACATCAAAAGACATGTCATTATCATTGGCGTTTGTAAATAATTAAAAACACAAAAATTGATGCTACTAATTAAAAAAAAAAAAGTTTTAAAAACGGGAGCATTTGTAGTAGCACAAATATGCAATAATAACCCTAAACGAGCTTGAAAAATAGAAAAAAGTTGGTATTGTGATCATTTCAAAACTTTACCAACTTTTTTCTATTTTTCAAGCTCGTTTAGGGTTATTATTGCATATTTGTGCTACTACAAATGCTCCCGTTTTTAAAACTTTTTTTTTTTTAATTAGTAGCATCAATTTTTGTGTTTTTAATTATTTACAAACGCCAATGATAATGACATGTCTTTTGATGTAAATATATCTATTATTACGTATTTAACCATCTCCAAGAAGGGCAACTTTGAGCAATGTTGTCTTCATCAAATTCCAGCTACCTTTAACATGGGAAATTTTGTATGACAGCTAGTTTGAACATGAAGGATAGATCAGCATATTGAATGATGAGAAATGATACTTTATTCATAAAAAAGAGGTTTCCACTCATTGTTAACTTTCTCGGATTGTTATTGCACCCATGGAGGGAAAAAATCGCAATTTCCTACATTTTTCTATGGTAAGTCCCTTAAATTGTTGAGATAGAGCTTCATAGCCTAAGAAAAAAAGTTAGCTGAAACAAAAATAAGGGGGGCTGGTCATAGATATTATTTCTGTCAGAGGTCAGATTAACCCGCAAAATACAAAAAACGAATTTCCTTTAAAAATCGGGTCGTATTAGGAAAATTTTTTTATGTGTTGAGATAGAGCTTTGTGACATGAGAACGAAATATGCAGTCTTAAAAACTACGAAGGGCCACGGAACATTGTCTATAGCTAGCAGCAACACATCTCAAGTTATGGCAATTTTAAGTTATGAAAACAACATTTATCTCAACTTCGGGGGCCATGAGCGCCCTCTAAACATTACCCAATCGCCACAAAATTTTGCACGAGTAAGTTTTCAATAGATACCAAGATTTTAAATCACAAGGAGCGTGAATACGAATGCACTCATTTTTTTCCATACATTTGGCGGCCACCTTAATGTACATAGTATGTATCCCAATCCCGGGATCCCGAGATTTAAAAAAATAGTAATAAATCGTTAAATTCATAGAAAAAATCGGACAAAATCGTTTAAATCTGTTAAATCGTTTAGTCGAAGTTAAAATATATGAATTATATGGATGTGTTAATCAAACTATTGTTGAATAGCCAAGAAAACGACCGGGACTAATCCCGGAATCCCGGGATATCCCGGGATTTTGGGATCCCTAGTACATACATACATATTATGTGGCAATACGGAAGAGTAGCTTGAATCTACATAACCGAGTATTGGGTGAATGGTTTTGAAGTTAGGGCACTGTGCTCAATCCAGTTTCAAAAATCATGATTTTGTACGAAATTATTTGATTTTACTTTTTAACTTGTGTATTTATTTTGAACTAATTTTTCTTTAGAAGAGCACGGAGGCTAATATGGAAAAAGTGTAACTACTTATTGGGATCTCAATATTAATCTTTAATGATTGCTAGAATGCTCCTTAAGAGTCTGTTTGGACTATCTTTCAGATATGATTCTTTTTAAATGACTCGTTTGGTCTCCCTAAATGCTCCTAGGCGTTGTTTTTTTGAGTCTCTGTGCAAAAGCACTATTTCGCAGAGCTCCACACTACTCTACAGATATAATAGGCCCTAGTTCTGGATAAATGCTGTAAATGAATATTTTAAATATTTATAAATGGATACTTTTGCCTGCAGAATTAATGAACCTATATTTTTGTTGGCCTAATCACCTTGTGGATCAAGACCATATGATAATGCACCAGCAGAAAAGCGAAGCTGAATGTTAAACGCCAAGTACGCCCGGAAATTAATTTTAAAAAGCTTTTCTGTCTTGGACTTCCCAGGAGTAAGCTCACTAGAGACTAGCACCTTTACCCTTATTCCTATTGAAATTTAGGCAATGAAAATGAGTTTTGACTCACAAACATAAGGAATTAAGTTCTTGAGTTGATTAATGCCAAAACCGACAGGACTCAGAAATTGCTGAAACATGTGAGAAAAAAATTTAGATTTAATATTCGTGCAGATGAGCTTCTCTCCTGGCGAAGGATATACATATCGCACACCTTCTTCTAAGGTGACAAAAATCAAAAATCATCAATTACGAGTTAATATATGGAACTTGATCACAGTTCACATATCTATGTTACCAGCACGAAAAATTCTATTCCGTTTTTGTTATTATAAAAAACCGAAAAACCCCGTCAATGCCTTTCACTCTGCGACACGCATTTTGAGTTGTGTCTCCTTAGAAGGGGGTGTACGACATATAGAACGACTTTAACAAATTTTGCTACTTTAATAAATAAAAGAAAAATTTCAAAATTATAAATTATTTTGCTACACTTCTACAAAAGACCGCCACTGAAAGGGTTTGTTTTCAAGGCCAAATCGGAAGGACTATCTATAACTATATTAAAATTTCACATGAAAATTCCAAGCCACCATCGATTCTATAATCGAATTGAGCATATGGCCACGAGAGTTTATTATGCAATTTTATTAACAGAGTAACTAGGACATTGATAAACGTAAAAATTTCCTATATTGTTATATAATGAAGGTCAATACGATGCGAAAGTTGTTGGTGGAAAATTAATTGCATATTTTCCAATCGTTTTGATGGCTACGTAAGCGCAACCTTGGCCTTTCAATTTGTTATGCACAATTTAAAATTTCTCGCTAAAATTGAAAAGTTGGAAACTTTGCTATTTTCTTTTTTTTTTATGAAACTACCTGTTTATGTTACCATTTCTGCTGGGAATTGCATGGAATTCTAAGAAAGTTATTACATTGTGTTCTCGAATAATTAAGCATTGGCTGAGGAAAGTTATTCCGTTCTTGTTCCGCGAACCTTTTACTTTTATTAGACTCTTTGGAAAATCGAAAAACTTTAGAAGAGTGCCTTGTGCAAATCTCCATTATTGCTTTTGTATTGGAATGAATGGTTGCGAGATTGATTGAAATTGAATTGAAAATGAAACATAGCTGAGAGGATATTAAAAAAGGGAAAGGAAAATTATGGAATTTTTAAAAGCCAAGTGCTCCTAGCAAAGAAAATCTTCACTTTATTTTCAAATTTTTGTAAAAGTTTAAGAAATTTTTTGAACCACAGCGATTATGGTATCCTGTCTGCCCATGTGTCCTAGTGTCTAGATTGCGTGATCCCTTCATACCTAATAAGAGGGAACGTTTTTTGTAATCGGGATGAAAAAGGCATTTTAACTTTTTTTTTTTTTAAGAACAGCGAAAAGAAACATAAAGTCAAACGTTTTAATTTTCTTCAGGCAATCAACCTTGATATTTATTGATTAAAATTTTTACTTGCTGGGATATAAATCGAAAACTTTATTCATCCATCCGATATGTCACGAGACACGTGTATAAACAGATGGGGAAATCTCACTCTCCGCAAGGGATGTAGGTCCATGCTACGATGCCAATCAATACGCTTGTTGCATTTTGATTTTCTATGACCAATGGACCACCGTCGTCTCCGGGAGAAGCCGAGAAGCCTGGCAAGTGCGAGTGCGAGCAGTGCAAATATTGGTTTCGAACAGATCGACGGGTACTTTTTTCTTGCATTCTTCAAATGGCATAATTGGAGCTGTAACGGTCTGAAGTGTTTCGGGAAGATCAGGATTATTTGCCTTGTGCTCTCCCCATCCGTACAATCCGTTCAATTGAACATAAATATAGTCACTGGGAAGCATTTGGATGTGTTCCGATTCACAGCTATTAAGTTGATGAAATCCCGCAACGACGCATTTACAAATCTAATTAAAAGTAAAACAACTTTTTTTTTCAAATGAAAATTTCAAAAATTAAGTTTTCTTAACGGAAAAAGGAGGCACTGTTCAACTTAAACGAAATTCTATATGTTTAAAGCTGCTTATTTGTCTTGTGTCTCAACTTTTAAGCATGAGCGCACAATCTCCCCGGACATGAAAAGCCCATTGAAATTAACAGTTATCAAAAGACTGACAGCAGAAAATGGATTTTTCGCTTTGAACTAAAACCGCAAAATGGCAATGAAAGGAACAATCAAAGAATTGTGCAGTCAGTCGATTGTGCTGGCTAAGATAAGATTTCCTCAAATGACAAGGTCGTCCTGTTCAGTTCAAGTGATCGCTTTCTCCTCGAGATGAAAAATCATTTCGGACTACTTTGTGAAAAAAAAATGTCCTTTGTCGGTATAAACAATTTTATAAATTCAATTCATTTCTTTTTTGAGACTTTTCAAAGGACAATAAAAAATAAATAATCAACTTTCCGAAAGAAGAAAAAAATGAAAAAAAAGATTCAATAAAAAGTTTAAAGATTGAAGATGCCTTCGCCTCTTTGAACTTCGGCCCACTGAAATCCGTTTTTCGTTTAGAATTTTAAGGTTTCTTTATGCGAATAAAGAGTCAGGAGATTAACCTATTTTCCCTTCAAAGCTTGCATCTACAACATTACAATATTTTGTAGCATACTTAAATGCTGGTTATCCTTAAAATGTTGACAAGACTCAATTGATTTGAGGTCATAAAAATGATTAAGGAGCGATGAATCAGGAAATTCCTGTCTTATTTCTAGAAGTAGGAATACCGCAATATTTAGAATACCTTAGTGGAAACCACCCGTTAAGTATGCTACAAAATTTAATTAATTGCTTAAATACTTAAACACTTCATTTGCATCAGGTGAGAGCGGAGTTATCATTATCTAAAATAGAAATGGTACACCCGTGGAAAACTAAAATATTTGAGAAATCCAAAGTAATGTTTATTAAGAATACAATTTACACACAGTCTGACTACGACAACTCGAATCATGTTAATCTATAAATTTCTGGAGACTTCAGGTTAAGGAGTTTAATGTTACACACTTTCTAAGCTCCATTGCTTGCCCTCTTGCTCTTGTTGGGTTATACGAAATTATATTTATAGTAGGTCCTTAACCCTTTAATAAAGAAGAACTCAGCTAACCAAAAGAGAGTAGTCTAAGGATACCCGAAATATGGGTAGGAAAAATGTAGAGTGTTTTATGTATGAGAATTACCTAACCCGGAATAGCAACAAGTGATCTAGAAGAATTAAAGCTCAAAAAATAGGCATATGGGACAATTGACCTCTAATTGACCATAGTAGGTATACTCGTGGAGCGGTTAAATTTGTGAGAGGTTAATTGTCAATTACAAATCAAATATTATAAAGGGCGATTTGAGGCTTTGGCTTGCAAACTAAAACGGGAGTAGTCCTGTTAAGTTTGTGACTTGTCGGGCAATATTTAGTTGAAAAGTTAAGGGATTTACTGCAGGGAAGCTACTCAATTTCGGCTGTACATGAATAAATGGGCAATTCCATGAATACTGTCCCAGCTGTGACATTTATTTTTTAGGTTTTAGCTCATTTTAATGAAGAAACAGGACGTGATTTACAAACATTGTAGTTTGTGAATGCCTTTAAAAATAGTTAAGCACTGAAATTATGAATTTTTTCCTCTGAATGACTGTCACGGGTGTCACCGCTTCTCGTGGAATTTCCCAAATACACATATTGTAAATCGAAATGGCAACAAAATTCGATATCACAATTTAAAGAAGACACTGAATTATAAAAGTGTTTTTTTTTTTTTTTGTTACACAATCGTAGGAATGTCAGAAAATTGTTGGCATGTCTCGCACAGGCGTAAAGTCCTGTTGGAAAGCTCGAACACGCATTATTTTCCATGAAAATTTTTATCAATTTTTTATTTTTTTTTTAACGCATTTGTTTCAGACAGTCGGATTATGTGTGTTAGTTAACGTTACACGAAATTCTTACATAGATGTCCTTTATGATAGCTTCTAAATCTTAAAGAGCCTTCAAATTGTGTGTGTGTGTGTATGTGTGTGTCTGTGTGTGTAGCAGCACGTTTAAAAATTCATGTTAACTGTCTTTTGAATTTATTTTATTGCAGTAAAAATACAGAAAAAATTTCGCCTTTTTTCTTTAGAACTTTAAGAAAATCCCCTCGCAAAAAAGTCTTAATTTATGCTTTCAAATCTACTTTAACATCAAATGGTGTAAATAAACGATTTTCATTTCACATTCACACACACACACACACAGCCATGCGCAACCATTCAAAAGTCACTCGTTAATAGCATTTTAAAAGCTTGAAAATTTCATTTGGTCCTGGTTTTTCACAACGTTTCTCCCCGCAACGACGTCAGTGGAATGCTATCGTTTATGAGTGAAATTGGCGAAGCACGAAAGAGAAAGCAAACGACAGCCGAGAGACGTCCGACCTAAAATTTTGAGGAATTTGCACTTTACGTGAATTGAATTAGCCCGAAGTTTTCGTTTATAGTTGCTTTTAAGTAGACGAAATCTGTTGAAAGCCTTTTGCATTGTTGCAGTAAGTAAGTAAGTAAGCAAGTATAAGGCGCGTACGTAGGAAGTGCATTTTTTGGGTGAAAAAAAACCTCTCCGAAATGTGAGGAATATACTCACGATATATGATTTTGTAAAGCATAGAACTCCTTCAGAAATAATTTCTGTGTACGCGCCTGTCGCCTGAATGGGAAGCATATTGTCCTGAACTAAGACAGGACGAATTATGTTGAAGCTGAAAATCTCGAAATTTTTGCGTTTTATTTTCTTTCTGTTTTTTTTTTTTTAAGTTCTTCCTTTTCTTTAAGCTGGCAACGAGTGCCTTTTATGTGGATTTTCATTGTAAGGCTTATAGTTGAGCGCCAAAAGTGAAGGATAAATTTTCATTTAAAAGCATGAAAACATTTTCGTAAGAATTCTTAAGGACTGTTCCTTTTCTCAACTTGGAACTATTTTCATTGCCTGCCTTTTTTGCCCGCAGAGAGAAACTTTTTTTTTTGCGAAGAATTATGATTACTGCGAAAGCTGCTATAACTGCTGTACGCGCTGATGTGGAATTTTCATTTTCAACGTAATTGTGTACGGTAGTTTTAACTTCAATGGAATTGCAATCCTCTATATGAAAATTCAGTTTTTTTTTCTTACTCTTGCTGGAATATTTATTCTTTACTGATTTTCGATACCCGTCTTCATGGGCGTATCCAGAATTTCAGTTAGGGAGGGGCAAGATACAAAGAGTTTGTTCTATATGTATGGTAGGAGCTTTTGCGTATGTTCCTAGGTGTTGCCACATGTACGCATAGGTTTCCTTATATCTTCAGAAAAACGATTTTGGCGGCCGTATCTCATTTCTTGATACTCTTGGAAAACTCTTTTGCGGTGTATAATAAGCAGAAACTAATTAGAGGGGGCAGCTGCCCCTCCCTGCCCTACTGTAAATACGCCCATGACCTTCTGCATTACGTATTCCAATAAATACTGATTTCGACTAGTGAAGATTATTAAACCAAAAATATAAGAAATGTCTCTAAAAGAAATATATTCATATATTATATTTAAAATATTGAGGTTAAACGATACTTATGAAGGAAAATATCGTGTTTCCATAATCCAAAAACTGTTTCGATATACTTATGATTAATCGGCATACCAATTTATCGGTTGATATACTTTTTTTGTATCAACATCGTTATATCAATACGGGTCTGATAATATGTATCGATATGTACTTATCATTACTAGACAGACAGACGGCAGTATCATCGAATACCATCTCTAGTTCAAAAAAGTAAGAATGCCAAAGTCGGTCAAGCCCGACTTCCGTATACTCAGCGTCCCGACAATTTTGACGCGTTATGTTTTGCCTTTCCGTACGGAAGTTATGAAAAATCTCCATTTTTGAGCGTGGAATCGCTCTCGGGGTCCAACATAAGTACCTGTATGCCAATTGTGACGTGATTGGTCCGGCCGTTTACAAGGACCACAGACGGACGGAAGAACGTGTCTAAATCGATTCAGTTTTCGATCCTGATCAAAAGCATAAATATTTGTCTATATCTGCGGAGCTTAGTTCTAGCTGTTACAAGATCCGCACAAAACTTGCTCTGGGTATAACAAGTAAGGCGAGCCTGACAATAAAATACCCGACACAGACACACATATTTAAATAATTTTTAATCCGCGCCCCAAAAAACAGGACCATTAAGAAGGAATATTCTATAGACTTTTTAAGGCCATGCACCGAATTTTGTTAAATTTCTTTGCCACGCCCACTTTTTAAACATTTTTGAATTCTAATCGGAGGCTTAAATATACGCTCAAATTCCAATCTTCATTGAAATATTTCGAAAAAGTCCGATTTGGAGGCAGTTTTGAGATTTTTGTGACATACTTTAGTACTGGAGGTACCCCTAAAAATGGTCCGATAGAGTCCAACTTGTTCTTACTTATGTCCCCGTGAGCACCTATACGAAATTTTGTCAAGATAGCTCAACTCCTTCGATAAGAAAACTGTATACAGACAGACAGACGGAAAGACGGACGGACATGGCTAAATCGAATCTTCTGGTGACGCTGATCATTTCTCTATACATTTTGTATGGTCTATCTCAACTGGTTATGGGTGTTACGCACAACCACACAAACGCAATATACCCTCGACAGAGTGTGTCGGGTATGAAAATTATAAATAGCGTGAACGTGGCTCACCTCGATCAGTGCGAGGCTGTCATTCGCAGTAGTAAGTTCGCAGTCGCTTGTCATTTACGGACAGGTATTTAGGTGAGCATTCAGGTGAGGATTCACGTGGCATTAAGAATGGTAATAAGAAGGTGTTTAGCAGGTAGTTCGTGAAAGTATTTTGGAGTACTTACAAGGACATTAAGAACAGTATAAAATAGGGTATTTACAATGGTGTATAGGAGGGTATTTAGAATTTAGGCATTTAGGTGACATTTAAGACGATACATTAGGGTGGTGTGTAGGTAGACCTTTAAGAGGAAATTTCGGTGAGCAGAGAGTTTAGAAACCTTGTCAGGAAAAGATAAAGGCTAAAAAGAAAATATTAATTGGTGTTTTTTTCTGTCCTCGCCTCAAAAATGATCATTCATAATTAATGATATGGTTGTTCATTTGAACAATTCTCAGAAATATATTTGGCCTGATCTAGTTGGAATGTTCCCATGCTATTTTTGGCTAGAAAATTTCATTTATACATCATTATTGGTACAGCATTACATAAATTCAGAATCCAAAAATATGCCTACTTAAATATACAAATAATGTTAATATTATTTTAATATATGAAATTCTAATTATTTATACGAATCTTTAAAAAGGATTTTTCAAATTTTGCGGATTTTAAAGCCGTATTTAATTGAGGCATAAAGACTGCTAATCAAAGTAAGAATAAAATAGAATTTGGTAGCATACTTGATGGCTGCTTACCGCTAAGGCTATAGAAATGAACCTTTGCTAGAGCGCCATTTCTAGTTCAAAGAGAGAGGCATTACTGAAAATAATTTGACGATACTCGACCATCAAGTGTACTACATAATTTTGTTTGATCATTTTTCGTTCCCTTAATTAAAATCACAATTTTGTTTTAAATTGTTGGGATATGGAGATTAAAGGGTATGACGCCGTGGCACTTGGGTAGGTACGCACGTCATACAATCCTATATTCCTTTTAAATAAAAGACGAGATTGACAATGTTCAATCCTTTTATTTATAAAATGAAATCCTTATGTCTAACAATTTACTTGAAACTTCCCTATTCTAGATCTGAGCGTCGTGGCTTCGTGATAGTACGTGCGCTTAGACGAGACTTCTGCTGGAACGGTCACAATCAGTCTCCCTTTCCGTTGATCGAGACTCTGCTTATATGCAGTGAAAGTGCTGATTTGGCTTTGTCGCAATAGTACTTCGATGTGCTTTCTTCTTGTAGTTATTATTGATCCGCTGTGATATTGCCAAAGAACAACTGACCCAGTCATAAGTGCTGAATTGCACTTCCGCGTTGCTGGTGTCGTTGCCTTTTATTGTTCTTTCTTTATGTCTGTCTTTTTGCCAAGTTGATCGCTCATCGTTGTTCGCTAGTATGATAATTGTTTTGGTTATTTTTGGGTATCTAATATCACGCCCGATCGATGTGCTGACGCTTTTGGTTCTTGTTACGTTCAACCGCTTCTGTGAGTTCGCAGAGGTGGAACAGGAGGTGACATTAATGTTGCAGTCAAGTTTAGTCTGCGGAACATATAAATGTTTCATTTAAGCACTTAAATAGAAATTATTAAATATTCTTTTGATTTTTATAGAAAATCACAATTCATAGCATACCTTACGGTGCTCAGCGTACGTTCATTACCATAGTAACGTTCCATTGTGTTCCGGATTTTCCATTAAGAGCTTTCCATTGACCAGCACTGAAAACACTATCGAAATAAGCGATTAAACCTCATAAAACAATAAAAATTCTGCTTCCACAAAACCTTGACGCTCACGTCCTGTTGACTTTTTCCATAACGTTTTGTAGTGTGCGTAAAAAAAAGGCATAAAATGGCTGGTAGCTCCATTTCAAAAAAAAATAATTGCTATTTTATGCTATTTTAATCGTATTCTCTTCTCTCACTTGATACTTTTCGGCGTGGCTGGCAATTTAAATGGATTTCAAATAATTTCACTGCTTGAAATGCAATACAATAAACTCTTTATATCCTTTGTTAATGCGTTGTCAAAAGGTGTCAGCATCGACAATTTATTGTCTCGTTGTGCGTATATAAATCAACTATCAGCATCTTTTTATTTCGATCCCTTTTAAAGAAGGATGATTACCGCAGGAGAATAACAAAAGGACTCAAAGCTTGTCGCTGGAATGAAATTGTTTCATCCAAAAACATTTTCATCTCTCTACGAACGCTTACAATGTTCTGTCGACTTTCTCCCTTTTCCTTCTATGGAAAGGAAAAGAAAAAGAAAACAAACGTTTCTTCTTCGCCTTCTGCTTCCATTTTTATGCACGATTAAATCCGCGAAAAAATTTTCAGAAAGAAAACCGTAATTTTCCCGTTTTAATTTCTTTCTTTCTTATTTTCGCAACGAATAAAGGAATAGAGAAGAGTCGCGCGATTATAAATACAATGCACGTGCATCCGTTCATCAGTTAGCTTAGGCATACAGAGCCATTAATGAATCCACACACACACACAAGGAATGAAAGAACGTAAGGACTAGGAGGACTACAAGCCGCTCATCAATAGATCAGTCAGCCCCTCAATAAATCAATCAATCAATCAATCATTCAATCAATCAATCATTGAAGCAACTCTTCGTCGTCAACGGGGAGAGACGCGGCACTTTAAAATTCCGACAAAGAATTTCTTTGGTCGCGAACGTGTTAATCGAATTTATTTTGATTACCGCGTTACGCTTTTTCGCCTTTTCATCGTTCCGACGTTGGTCCTGTCATCTGAAGTGCTACGTATTCAAATGATTTAAGCTGTTTCCTCTCCCAGCTCTCAGCGCATATTTATTTATTTTGCTTTTAATGAATTCCTTCCATCCGTCAAGTGAGTGCCATGAACGTCACAATAAAGTCAAAGCGTGTCGAATGAAATATTCCCGTTATCCCCTTTCGTTTTGAGTCATTGCCTTCCCCCACGCTCCCAGCAATCTGCTTGTGACTGATTCGACACTTTCATTTTTGTTTGGCGATTTTTTAAACCCAATTTTCCACGCATGAAAATTGGTTGGTGGTGAGAATGGGAGAACATTTTTTAGGTGTGTTTTTGTTTTTGCATTATTATTATTATTATTATTATTATTATTATTTTTTTTTTTTTTTTAATTAATAAATTTTTGTTCTCTCTTTTTAGAATACACTTTTGAATCTCATGACGTGAGTTTGAACACGAAAAATGAAACCATCAATATGTAAAAGAAACACCGGAGTTACCAATTCAAGAATGCGAAATCTTCCGCAATAAGACGCTGAAAGGTGCATTGCTCCACTTAAAAATTAAAATAAATATAAAAATAAAATAAAAATAAAACAACCGGACAATATAAGAATTTCAAAAATTGTAAATAGATACAAAAATTTTTAAAAAATTGTTAAACTGTAAACATGACAAAGAAGTACGAATTTGATTGGATTATACCAGTGCCACCTGAGCTTACCACCGGCTGTGTTTTCGATCGTTGGTTTGAGAATGAAAAGGAAACGAAGGAAAATGATTTCGAAAAGGAGGCGCTCTTCAAAGTCGATGAATACGGATTTTTCCTGTATTGGAAGAGCGAAGGAAAGGTAAGTCTAAAAAAAAACGCGATCGTCTTCATCAGGGGAAAAAATCCCTGAATCCCTTTCAGGCTTGGCAGATTTTCCACAATTTTAGGCAAAAGTTTTCCAGGTTAGCATTGGTAAAACTGTACCAAGGAGGGCTCAGATGTAATTGGTGTACTTAAAGAAGTTGACCAGCTATAATTTTTCAATATTTTAATGAAAAAATTTTCATAAAATTCTAACCGGCTTGGGGGATATAGGCCAGATAGATTAAAGAGAGGTGAAAAAATTGTAAAATTTTGAACATTTTTACAATTTGTAGCTTCGAGATGGAGCTTTTTTTTTGGATTTGTTAGTGCTTAAACGAACTAATAAAGCTTTACAATAGATAGGAAAGAGAAATATGGAACGCGTTACGTGCCATAATAAAGTGCGCAACTTAATTCTCGGCCACAATTTTTTTAGATCAATTAACAAAGAAATTTAGACAATGTAACTAAACAAAGTATAGGGAGATGCTATTAAGCAACTTCAGAAACTTCAGTCAAATTTTTATCAACATATAATGTGTTGCACAGTGTAATTTTATGCATTTATAATCACTGCAAATTTAACATTGAGCATTGTCAACCAGAGAATTAATTTCTTCTCCAGTGTCATTTTAAGTAGGTTAAAAAAAGAGAACAAGAATTCCAATTTTGAATTCTGTTTCCTTTGGAGAGGGTGAGGGATAAAATATTCAATACTCTCAATACCTCTCTATTGACTGTGTGTTCTTGTATTTTCAGGAAGGCGATGTGATTGAACTATGTCAAGTCAGTGATATAAGAGCTGGAGGCGTTCCGAAGGTAAGAGAATTCATTGTTCACTCAAGAAGTGTGTTAAATAAGCCAATGCCGCTGCATCATTCCACTTACAAAGTTCTTTTTCATATTCGCCATTAAACCTGTTAGCATTCACAGCTTAGCATGAAATTCATAGAAATTTCCATAAAAGAAAATACTATTTTCCTTTTACATGGAATGGCATTATAAAAGTGCTTTTCCGAAGAATGTTTCCATAACATCTCAGCTTTGTTAGCAGTTCATAAAAGATATGTTGCAGGCAACGTTTAAATTTATTGCGTTGTTTGAAAAACAATTTCCTCTAACCGAAAAGTCTTCCCCTTCCCGAAGTCAAAGAAATTCAAATATGACGTGAATTGTGCTCGAAATTGATTTTCTTTTCTCTGAAAAATGGATAATAGAGATGGAAAACTTTACCTTCAACAACACCTTGACGTCTCACAGTTCGCCAATTTTTCAGTGCTTTTGAGCGGGCGGCGTTTTCATCCGGAGCTGTTTATATTTGAGGAAGACTGCAAATGCCGGTGTTTGGGTCTGTGCCAATGATACCAGTTAAGGGACTAAAATTGTCCCTATTTATACGGGTTTTCAATTACTTACTGCCGTCCTTGCACTTGTTGGCAACCAGATGACTCGAAGGCACAGAAATGATACGACGGGCAACTTTCTTTCAAGACAATCAGGTCTGAAAGTGTTTGAAGAGATTTTTATCAATCATTTATTTAAGGTTGACAATGAATCGGGCAACAAAAAAAAAAAAAACTCAAAATCAAGACCTAAAAGTATGCAATCGAATAAGGAGGCAAATGTAGTTTTTGCCAAAGGAGCTTAATTAAAGCTCACAAAACTTCCAGAAAACTTGCTCGAAACTTTATTAAATTTATGTTATATGCAGAGATTTCTCACTATCGCAAATATTTTAAATATTTTCAAGCATACTTTTGCGGCCCGTTTGCTACTGTTCCCGTTAAAGTTTTTTATTGCGTTATCCTCTCGAAATTTCAAATTTTCCATAAAAATTTTTTGTTTTTCGGAACGAAAAAATTGGAACCGTATCAAACGGCCCTAAGAGTGGCGGAGAGTATTTCAAGCTAACAAGATTTAACAAAATGAAGGCTTTTTTAAAATTTAAAAAAAATCCCTAATGAGCCCACACAGACATCAGAGAAATTAAAGAAAAAAATTTTCTGATTATTCTCAACGCATCCCAAAGCTGCAGAGTTTTCTATTCTGAGAGCCTTTCAGTAGTCTCCATACAAAAAATTTCATGTACTCAGAAATCCATAAAATTTTGATGGAATTAAAAAGAAACCCCAGAATACATCAACCTGGGTTGAGACGCTATTCAATTTATTCGCTCGATTGATCGATCTTTTTTTTTTGGTGAAACCCTCCCCATCGTTTTTGTGTGGCGCGGCAGCGTTATTCAAAATTTCTGATAATGTTTGCGCCACGTGTCGATAGTAAAAATTTTGATGGCCCGGATTTTTGTGTTATTTTTAATTTTTGTTTTTATTTTCTTGTTTCATGAAGCATCGAAAAACCCCTTGCAAATAGCTGCATTCGTTGAATTCAGCGCACGAGCATACCATTAACCCATTTTTTTTTCTGCCAGTTTTTTTGCGCCAGACTTTTCGTTAGCGATGTCAATAAAATTGTACTCATACAAAGCCGTCGCTGGAGCAGTTGCAAAAATTTAAATGAAAAGAAAATCTGGACAAAAACTGCAATTTTCCAGTATGGCTTTGATGGATTAAGAGCTATGAAGAGCCCTGCGAGCCACTGATGTGCCAATCAATAAGCTTAAATCTGTTCTCTTGAAAAAAAAAAATTTTTATACCCGACACACTCTGTGTCGAGGGTATATTGCGTTTGTGTGTAACACCCAGAACCAGTCGAGATAGACCATACAAAATATATATAGAAATGATCAGCGTCACCAGGAGATTCGATTTAGACATATCCGTCCGTCTGTCTGTATACAGTTATCTTATCGAAGGAGTTGAGCTATCTTGACAAAATTTGGTATGCGTGCTCACGGCGACATGAGTAAGAACAAGTTCGAAAATGGACCCGATCGGACCATTATTAAGGGCACCTCCAGTACTAGGGTCTGTCACAAAAATCCCGTAACTGCCTCAAAATCGAAGTTTTTCAAAATATTTCAATGAAATTTAGAATTTGAGTGTATATTTAAGCCTCCGATTAGAATTTCAAAAAAAATGGAAAAGTGGGCGTGGCAAAGGGCGGTTTTCATAAAGAAATTTAACAAACGTCGGTATATGGGGCCCCTAATGGCCTTAAAAACTTCTGGAATATTCTTACTTAGTGGTCCTGTTTTTTGGGCGTGGTTCAAAAATTATTTAAACATGTGTGTCTGTGTCGGGTATTTTATTTTCAGGCTCGCCTGACTTGTTTTTATTTCTCGTTGAAGTTTTTTTTTGTTTTTAAGTCTTCTTGCTCTTCCCTTTCAGTCGGTAACAGAATGTATTTTTTTATATTTCAATTAGTAATTAATCACCCAGAATGTTGCGCTATGTATTGTTCTTGTTTGGAGGATGTTTGAAGTCGTCTTTTCAAAAATAATATAATTGATTCTTTTCTGATTCTTAGTGGAGAATTGGGGAAGTAAAGTCTTTTGGGAAACTTTCAGGGGACCAACTGTTTCATTTTGGAAGATCCAAAATCAAATTTAAGGAATTTTTGGCTTACCTTGAGACATTCAGGCAGTGGCGTAGCGAGACATTTCAAGGCTCGCAGAACAATAGAAGCGCAATCGAGGAAATGCGACCTCCGCTCTCCGTTCTAAATAAAAATACCTAAAAATACATAAAAATTAAAATATAAATATTCGCCCGGGGTAGCTGCCCCTTTTACGCCTCTCACTACGCTACTGGTGGTGTACATTGAGCATGCAAAGTTTATGGGGCGTCAGCTGGTATTCTCTGCCCTACTGTAAATACACGCCCATGAAGTCATCATCTATATTTAATTTGCCCGTTTTGAAACCTTTTGGGATTTGAAGGCTCAATTAATCGCGACTTAACTTTACTGGAGAACTTTAAATTTTGAATACGTCAACCGAAGCATATTGAAGAGAAAACTACGAACTAGACGATTCATTCAAATTAAGACTATTTGAGCCTTCATATTTTTGAAATTTTTCAGAACAAGAGAATAACAAATCAAATAGTTCTTATAATATATTTTCTTCAATCTCTTTAGGATCCCAAAGTACTCGATAAAGTGACGAAAAAGCACGGAACGGATTTACAGGCACTGGATAAAAGATCCTTAACAATATGCTCGAACACGGATTATATAAACATAACATATCATCATGTCATATGTCCGGACGCAGATACGGCAAAGGTAAATTCAAGTTCATTCTTTTAAATATAAGAAGCGAATTAAAACATGATTTATCTCTATGGACTAAACGAAAGCAATTCAATTTGAAATTCCCGCGAAGCTTCTTAATAACGACGAGCTTTTGACTTCCTCGAGCTTTTCATAATCAACACACGTGGAAGATTTCATTTCAGAGAATATAAAATTAGCTGGAAAGTGCTTGTGAGCGAGCTGTGATTTAAGTTTTTGTTTTTTTAGAACGAAGTTCTTTATTTTTTCAAATGAATGAATTTTAATTAAATACTCAGAGCTGGTTTTTTTTGCTACTTACGTTCATAATTTTCCTTTTGTTTCTGCGCAAAATGATGGAAAGAAGTATCCAAGGAGATCTGGCACTATTTAATTTGTTGCCTGGCGTCGAGGACACACACTGTAGTTTGTTCGAGAGTTCAGAAATAGAATGGATATATTTTTTATTTTTTTTTTTATTCCTGTTCGCAGTCGCCCACGTTCGGTCGAATGAAAGTGAAGTTTCCTCTTAATCACTGCGCTCCATTTTTTTTTTTCTTTGTTCTTCTATTTTTGATCAATTTTTTTGTTTGCAGCTTGTCCTCTTCTCTACTCCATGATTATGCTTTAAATTATATCAAGCATAGGCGAATAATGTGTGACTTAGCTTGACGCATATTGTTCGTCCGAGAAACTTAGTTATCACCTCGTTTGCTCTCGTTCCGCACATGTACACACGCGGATGATGGTACTATCAGCTTCTCCCGTCTGTTCCGTACATCGTTCCGTACGTCATTCCGTCCGCCCGTCCGTCCGCCAGTCCGTCTGTCGGCATGTCTGTGGCACTGCCATATGTATCTCTTTTGAGAAGTTTAATCCAATAATTCCGCCAACTTCGCCCCCTGGGTTTCGCAGTGTGCTTGGAAAATTTGAAAATAATATGCATTTGTTGAGGAGCAGCTGCCATCAAAGCCCTGTGATAAGGATGCTTTTCAATTGCAGCTGAAATGGAAGCAAAGCAGTAGCAATTTGCTCCTTATATTTGTTTTAGAGCAGCAACAATGATGTGTCCTTGATTCCTGCTTTTGTTTTACACAGTTTCCGTTCTTTCTTCTTTTGTTGTTGAAAATAAACTTTTTCTTTCGGAAATTCAGTTTCCTTTTTTTCCATTTATTTTTTTCTTTTTATTTTTGGTTCTTTCTAACTTTGTTCGCTTTCAAATTATCTTTTTTTTAAAAAAAAAAAAACAATCCTCGAACTTCCACGATGCAAGGCAAGCGCTTTTCCTATTTCAATTGAATGAATTTGCTTCTTATTTTCCTTCTTATTCGTTTGTTTTTCAATGTTTTGAAGGTTTTAGGATTTTTCTTTTTTGGAGAGGAAAGCTCGTTTTTTTTTTGCATTTTTTTGCATATCAAAATTAGGCTTTTTTCAACTTTTTTTCTGCAAATATATTTGTTTTCTTTTTGTCCGCGTTCACACAAGCATGAAGCTCGAGGCGTACCATTTACTTTGGAGGAAAGAAATGAATATTTTTCGGGATTTTTTTTCCTCCTAGAAACTTTTCTCCACGGGAAAAGGAAGTTATTTAAAGCATCAATAAAGAAAAGAATGCGAGGGCCTCTGCTTAAGAATTTTCGAAATTGTTGCTGACTTTGTATTCCCCTCCCAGTTTTCTTACAATGGGAGATTTTTTTTCAAATCCACAGGGGAAACTCCCCGGGAATTTTCAGCCCGGTTCTGAATATTCCCAGGGAACGAAGTCCCGGCGAACGAATTCCCGGGGAACTTACTTCTCTCGAGACCAAAATTCTCCATTAAATAGATAGAGTACGGAAAATTATGGGTATTTGTCAAATACCCATTCCCCATGAAATTTCTTCCCCCAAATATTTAAAATTTAATCAGGGGCGCGTCGCCGAATCCAAATCCAATACCAAACCGATCAGCTATCTTTAGTGTTAAATTGAAACTGTTAATTGGTTCTCAATTGCACAGAACCCTATTTTATCCGGCTGTCTATGAAATTTATATGAAAATTCAGTCGACTAAAATTCCAATTCCGACAGCTATCGGAATCTGTGATACCCCAGAATAAGTTTACTCTTGAGAAAAGTAAATTCCCTGGGAATCTGTTAACCGCGAATCATCAAAATCGGGCTGCATATCTATATAATCCTATATGACATATCAATTTAAACCCATTTTAAGAATTCTTCGTAATCTACATATTCCTTTTATCATTCGTTCATACATTTAGATTTGGTTAGATGGAATAAGAAAAATAACGCATAATGTTAAGGCAAACAACGTTTGTCCCATGATGTGTCTTAAAAAACAGTAAGTGGCGCCTAAAAGCCGACAAGAAAAAAAAAAAAATTTTGCATGATTTAATTTACGATACGTTCTAACCGCTTTAGTTTGTTAAGCCCTACAAATTCTTAACATTCCTTTTTGGCTTCTTTAGTATTCTCGCATGTTTTAATACAATAATGTTCGATTTGAGACAATAGGAATTTTAGACACACATACACACACACACACACGCGTATGCGAACGTATGCATGTTTGTTCAAGTCGTTATGTTGTACAGTCCATTTATTGTTACACGGAATCAAGACATTTTCTCAAGTATTAATTATTTAATTGCACGCAATTAATCAAACTGTTAATTGACGTTTCTCTCATAATTAAGGATAATTATTATCGCAAGCGCCGATGGGAAATTAATTGAGGTTCTTGTAAATAACGGAGTGCGCTCATGAAAAAAAATATGTATTTAACTATCGTACAAGAAAAAAAAATGATTCACAATAAATTTAAAAAAATAATTTTTCCCAACTTTTCTCATTTCGTTAATCGGGTTTCGAAAAAAATAACAAAACATTCGCCGAAACTGCACCACTTTTTGACTTTACTTTCTTCGATTTCATTTCATATCATTCATTATGCTCCTCTACGCAGCGACTCAACAATACTGTCCAAATAGTCCTTGCGTTCGACCCATTGAAACTCCAAGAACTTTTCTAATAATAAATGAATCTTCCGACGTTTTTGGGGATCATTCAAATTCCTCTTCATCGAAGCATTCTTAATGTCCTCAAAACGAATTTTTATGTTATCCGAAATGTTTATTTTCAACTCACCAAAAGAGGCGCTCTTTTCGAACACGATCGAATGAACGTTGGGATCTCAAAAACAAAAAAATCATATTATAAAAAAAAATATATAAACAGAAGTGTGTATAAAAATCAAAATCTTACCTTGTGATTTTTGTTTCACTATCATATTTGGTTCGAAGTCCCCATGAGGGCGATCTAAATTGAGTGTTACGGTTTTAACCGAAGAATTCATACTTCCGGTCGACTCTGCCAATGATCGTGCTGCAAAATTCATAAATTTCATAAGCAGGGCGCAACCAAAATTATTTAAATTGAGCCCTAAAAGTATGCACGTCAATATTTAAGAAAAAATAAATGAACTTTTAAGAACTTTCCTGTGGAAATTAGTTCCAGCTTTTAAATGATTCGATAATACCCTTCTGAAGGTGTGTATCAATAGGCGTGTTTTCAAGAAAATAACCATGTTCCAGCATCGGAAACATTTCAAAATATTGAAATGTATATTTTTAGGGCTCAATTGAAATGTTTTTGGTTGCCCTGTTCATAAGGATATTAACTTACAGTCGGCGCTATTCTCAACAGTGCCCAAAGGACTGGTCTTTCCAATTTTATGGACTATTTTAAAGTAAACTTCAGTTCAAGATTGGAGCGCATTAAAAATAATTACCTTTTGAAGATTTCTCTTCTATTTTTCTGTGATAAACGCTTTTTTCGACTTTTCCCGAATTCACCGATTGAACCTGCCTTTTCTCTTTTAGGGGCTCCACAACATTTAGATTTTTCTCTATAAATAAATTGGAAAACATCGAATACAATCTCTTACAACTTCTTTTTACTACATTCCTTTCATTTTGGGAGTTCTACCAAAAAAAAAAAAAAAATATGGGCATTCAGGCATGCTCTAGAAATCGAGTTCGAACAAAAAAAATTCGAAATCAAAGCAGCGGCCAACGGTGCCACCGACTACAAAGTATACGAGACTGTAAGCGACCTGAATTTTAGTAGCTACAAAGCATACAAGATTGTAGGCGAAGTGCCTACCAACAGCTTACAAAGCGTACGAGCTTCTGGCGAACTGCCTACCAATAGCTTACAAAGTATACGAAATTGTAGGCGAACTGCCTACCAATAGCTTACTTTATCTGGTAGTGGTAGGCATTCACTCTACAAAACGGCTACGCTCGAACAAAAGTATACTAGGAGGGTATATGAGATCGTATGCATTACCTCATACGATTCATCGCTTCTGTAGACAGCATTTTGGCCGCTGGGAATGTGATGATAACAATAGAAATTCAAGCTTATTCGAATTTTTTATGGGGATTCGATTTGTAGCGCAGGCCTGAAATCATTCGTTCGTAAACGGACAAAGCAAAGACTCTCAGATCGCTGTTGTCGCTCACTAACGAAGGATTGTCAATTTTTTTTTTTTTTTTAAGGAAAGCGTCGAAAGACAAAAGCACACAGACAGTCTTTATAATTACCCTTAGAAATTTTCCCTTTTGAGGAATTCGCTTTTAAGCGGGAATGATCGATCGCCTTTGTTGGACTCGGCGATGTATTTTTCTTCGAAAGCATTTCGCTTTTGATTGTAACGCAATTTTTCCCAAATCCCATGAAGGCGTTTTTCCTTGCCTTCAATGGATCGTAATCGATTTCAAGGAAATTCTTATCGTAGAATATTTTGAACCACTTTAGAAAATCCCAACTTTCGACATGTCGACCTTCGCTCAACGCTTTCGCATTGAAGCTTTTATTGATGCCAAGCTTTTTGAATGCTTCGTCGAGTATGCAAAAATTTTGATAGCAATCGTATCCGTTCTGGGCGGAGAACTTAACGTCGTCCAGTGATATTGCACCGGGGAAGAGACTATCCAATAACTGTACATACATGGCGCCATTACGAAATTCATTCGTATTCGTGAAATGGGCCTTCAACACTTTATTCACCCAATCGACATAGGCTCGACGTGACAAAACTTTTTGATTCCGACTTTCTTTCGGGACTTGTTTTACTAACAATTTTTCATATGCCATTTTTTTTCCTCCTTGTTATTAAAAAATTTTTATTTTTTTATTTATTATATTTTTTTTTTTGTATGAGGAGAATGATCCTTCGGGTGTATGAATATATGAAATTTAACAAAAAAATTTTCACACAAATATGTTCAACTAAGGTTTGAAAAATCTAATTTTTCGGAAGAAATCAATGCCTATTATTTTAATTAAAAAATTTTTTATTTAAAAAAAGGTGAACAAGCTAAAGACGAAATTGCGAAAAGGCAAATTCTTTTAGAAAAGCGCAAAATATTAAATTTTGTCTAAAAGCAAAACCTCTCATATGGTAATTGTAATGCTGTACCATAGAGTGTTGTACTTAACCCGGTAGTTAATATAATATTCAAAGGACAATCCTTTATGTATTTGGACATCTCAAGTTGAAAAATTAAGTCCGTTTTTCAAGCTGTTTTGAAAATTTTCTGGAGAATGTGCAAAACCAGCGTTACCATATGATAATCGTGGTCTATTTCGGGTTAAAATCGACCTAAAGAGAAGTCACTTTAGAGGAAAGATTTCTGTGTTGTTCCAAAAGACTCTTTAACTTAGCGAACAATGAAAGATAAACTATTATAAAGGGTACTCAAATGAGTATAAGTATAAACATGCTCGTCTACATCAATCTTCACAATGTAGAAATTGAATGCAAAAAAGCCTCAAATGAAAGGACTGCATTTTTTTTTTTTTTTTTACTTATTTTATATTCCCTGATTAATCATGTTTAAATCAGTGGTCGTCATAATGGGAAATGCAGTTTTGTCAAGGATAATAAATGGATTTCCATATATAGCCGAAATATTTTGACATAAGTTTCCATATCCCTTTGAAATGCTCGCGTTCTCAGGCCGATTATAGACACTAAGCGTCGTAGTCTTCAACTCGGTTTACGAACTTCGAAAGTTTCAATCTTGGAATATATTCTTTTAAATAAAGCTGATTTAAACTCTCCTGAAAACTATAATTTGAAAGTTTAAACCTTCAAAAAGTTTAAACTGGGTTGAAGACTCGATGAGCCTTAGTGCTTAAAAATTAGTTAATCTTTCCAACAGCTTCTTTTCTTTCGCTTCTAAGACCTTAGAAATAATTATGAATATTTCTGATGTAAATACCTTTAACTCAATTTAATTAAATTCCCAAATATATTCATTTACTACTAATATTTCATTAAATATTTATTTCAATTGCATGTCTTGTACGAACGTTTTTTAATTTCTCTGCAATTTTAATTCCATTAAATTACTAAAAAAAAAAAAAAAAAACGCACAAAAACGTAAACACTAAAATTCTGTGTAAAATGTAAATGCGAAATTACTGAATTACTGCGAACAGCGCTGGCAAAGCGGCTTACGTTTGATAACTCATAATAATAAAGCCACAATGGTTTGTCCGACAACGAATTTAATGAAACAGTAAGTGGTAAAATATTTAAAGCGAAATTCGAAATCGCTTACATAAGTATATAATTCGCTTCCAAGGTAAGTGCACATTGTTCATACCCTGCAGAAAATGTCAATAGTGAATCTATACTCTTTCTCTACTGACTGCGTCAACAGTACTACTGACCAGTTATACCCGTCGCAATGCTTTGCGTTATTGACATTTAACATTGAGTTGTCATTGAATGTCAACAGTAGACCGAAAAACTATTGACGAACTATTGACGTCGGTACTATTATGTAGACAAAAAGGAGTACTCTTTCGCTTTATAAGGAGACACGTTGTTGACATGGTCAATAAAGATGAACTATACCTCTTGACAGTACAGTCTCTTTAATGACACCGCCTATAAATACTGTTGGCGTTGGAACTAGTTCACTTGTCTATATTGACGTCAATATAGACATGGGGTCATATGGCGACAGGCTTCCTACAGGGTACATACATACATACATGCATGCATACATACAATACTTATGTAGTAGGTACGTATTTTGTAGGATTAGAGCAGCGCGTTACATGAAAATTGAATACCCTTTTTTTTTTAGCTTACTCTGCACTTCTCGACTGGAAATTGTAGCTTTTAGTGAAGTCAAGCAAAGAACAATTTTCTCTGACTCGATAATTAATGTCTTTGAATTGCGTAATTAAATGAAGAGCGCAATCATTTAAGGATTTCCGGAAAAATTTCTGATTCTCAGAATTCTCTGGGGGAAAAATAATTTGCCAATTTTTAAATCAATTAGAGACACGTTGAAGGGTTGAAGAAAACACATTTAAAAAGAATTTGAAATTCAGTAGAGAAATAAAGCATAATGATTGCTTGAAAACATTTCTCAGGTACATATTAAACACGCAACCAAGCAATTTTTTTCCTTTTTGTGTTCTATAATTTTTGGCAACACTTTCGGGCAATCGTAAAAAAGATTATAGCTTTTCGTAGATATTTTACAGATACTTTATAGAACACATTTGGTGCTGAGTCAGAGTCATACTTATGGCTGTCATTCGCTTAATGATAGTCCACTCTGCATCCAATTTTATTCCTCTTTCTTGTACGATAAGACCCCAAAGACCTTATGGTTGTAGGTGCGGCCATGTGTCTTAAAATAATAATCATTACGGGTATCAATCTTCAACTCGGCTTAAGAGCATCGAAAGTCTAAAATTTTGGAATATATTCTTTTAGTCTTCGTACCAGTTTAACTCACTCAAATGCCTTTAGTATATTTGAATTTTTCAAAATCTTTATATAATATTAAGAAATCTGATTTTAAAGCACCTGAAGTTAAAACCTTCGAAAAGTTTCAATTGGGTTGAAGACTATGAGTCAAAGAAAACAAAGTTTTTCCGAGGAAAAGTCACTGTTATACTAAACGGTTTGGATCTCGTTATGCATTATAGCTTCAATATGTTCCTTAAAAAACGATCTTGATTGAACAAGTCGGCCGTTGTATTAGATGAGATGAAAGTTGAAATGATTTGCCCAAAATAAATTCAAAATTATTTACTTCAAGCCACAGTACTGCGAAGTAAAGTCTCTCATTATGCGATATAATGTTTATGTCCGAATGTATCACTTTAAAATATGTACGTAAACGTGTTGAAGTTGAAAATTTCCACCCTTAATAGACTGTTGTGCTTTAAAATTCCCCTCTTAATCACATTAAAACCAAAAAAAAAATGAAAAAAATCAGCTTCACACAGACTTTCACAGTGTTCATGTGTTCATTAACTTACTCGCCCCATTATTGCAGCCATAAAAACTTTGGTAACTCCCTTAATATACCTCAGCGATTTTAAAAGGCTCATTCTCATCCTTCTCAAATTTTTCGAATACAAAATAGAAACACAGTGTGGGATAAAATATTATTAAATGCGTCCTATTTAATTTGAGTAATGTTGCGATCGATTGAACTTTTTTACACGACTTAAACTCATTTCTTAAGAATTTTTTAATTTTTTTTGTTTTTGTTTTTGTTTTTTTTTTTTTGCTGAAAAGTTACTCATTGAAATAAAGCTAAAGGGAAATATTTTACGTAAAATTGTACAATTTTCTTTCACAAGAACAAAAAACACACTAGCAGCTAGCGAAAGGTTGTTGAAACGGCGAGAGGAAATACAAAGGAATTTCGGGCTACCGGAAAGTTTTGAGTTATTAAGTCTTTCAAGTCTTTCAAAAATAAATCAAACGAAAGTAAATTATGAGGCCTTAAGTCGTGAATTTAAGCGATTGTTTTAAATGTGAATAGACGTTCATATAAAATTCAGTATAAATTGAATGAATTCGAAATGGACTTTTTAACTCAAGAGCTTTGTTACTCCTTTATGTACCTTTGGCTTGATCTGGGTTGGGTTTTTATATCGATAAACTTTTAAATAATTCCATTGTATAAAAAAAATTGATTTAACTCCTGAACGTGGCTTTTGCCTTAAAAGCAATTTCAACAATGGTAAAAGGACTTACATTAATAAATTCGATAAAATTCCGAGACGAATTTTTTTAAGGAAGACATACCGAGCAGCGATGACGACTACTCTCCAAATACTCTCCGCCTACATACAAATTCATTAACCTTTCTCTTCAATTACATTTTATTTTTATTTTATAGAGATGTCATGGAAATATAAGCACACGAACAATAAACTTTTCAAAAGTGTGACCCTCGTGTGGTAGCTTATTTAAGTTACCGATAACATTTGGGATTTTTAAACAAAAGTAATGCAGTTTGGATGGGTTGTTATGTACTTTATTCGTTATGTGTGGTCAGTTGTAGATCCAATTTTTTATTTCTTCCAAATTAGGAAATTGTGAAATCATACCCACGCCCACACCTTTAATCGAGATATTTTCGGTTGAAATTGAACATGACCTTTCCTTAAGAGGTTCTTAGAATCGAATCGATTCTATTTTCATTGATAAAACACTGCAAATTGAGATTACTCGCCCTCCGGGTAATCCTGGTGTATGTGTACTCCCTTTTCCGAAAATTAATCTCATCATTAATGCAAATAACTTCTACGAAGTCCGCAGCATATTTGCACAAAATTTCCCAAAGTGTTAAGTAAACTAAGGACAAGATTAAGATTTAAAGGTGATTATACTCACCGGCGATTTCTGTGCCTTTCTGGCTTATGTTAGGTAAGGAAGTTGAAACTACTTGATAACTGTAGGTACTCTCTTAAAATGAAATATGCAACCACATTTGAATATTGAATTTATGAACCAAGATCACAATTTTGTAAATCGGTTTTGCTATTTCGAATAAAATAATTTATAAATATCTGAAATCTAGAATGATTTCGAAGCAGCTATTTTCATAATGCATTCCATAATTGCTTGACTCGAAACTGATTGGCTCGATTGTTTGCCTTTTGCCGAAGGATCTTATCATCGACTTGAGTTTACGGATTTCGGCCATTGCCATCTAAGCAATTTACAATTCTCCCAACATTCATGGGTACCTACGTATGTAAATTGTACATGTACATGCCTGATGCGTGATTGAACTTTAATGCGCCTCAATTATTTGTGAAGTACATTTACTTTGCTTAAATTACCCTCAAGGCATGGCAATCAATGCAAATTATCGTTCCATTTTACCTAGCCATGGCCTACTTGAGGGTGGTCGTTCATGCGTGGAGCAGAAAATTGCAATGCCCGCATAGGGTATCCTATTTCATGAAGGACATTCTATTTTGGCCTAACTTTTTTTCATATATATTCCTAAGCTTTATGCTTTAAAAATAAAGTCCATAATCTTGCAGTTGATTAAGTCCTAAACTTCATATCCTCTTTCCTCTCACTGGTAATTTGCTCATAAGAATTTTTGAAATTCATTTAGGAACGTCCCTTTTTTGAATTTATTCCTTCGGCAGGACATCATCTCACTGGGTGTCGCATCTGAGTTTAATAGAATTTCTTCGCTTCTATGATTTAATGAGTTCTGCAAAAATAAACGGAAATGAAAGTTGAATTAATTCTATATTTCGAATTCTAAATATAAAAGTGCAACGACTTAGAAAATGAGAAAATCACAAGCTGTGTACTTTGGAATTCAGGTCCTTTTCATCTTGTTTTCGTTTATTATTTTTGTTTTTTTGTTTGTTTTTTTTTTACATTGATGCAACTGCCACGTTTTGTGACCCAGTTCATAATTCAGCTCCACTGCACCTCACTGAATGGAAAACGCATTAGTTTTCTTTTTGATTATTATGTACATATGTACATATTTATATATTTTTCTTTTTTGAAAAAATACCTTGGAAGTTTTCCACTCAATCATATTTCAACAGATGCTCAACATTCAGATGTTCCTTTGCTTTTGCTTCGTGCGCAGAGAAGTGCATATTATGATATTTATTTGTGACAGAAAGATTTGACGGAAGACATCTCAGGACTGAAATTTTGACAATTTCCAAATTGTCTCGGGGGGCTTTTGTTTTTTTTTCTTCTTTTTTGTTTTTGTCTTCGCTCTTTTTCCTTGGCAACCGTCTTTAGGTTTCGACGACAGAAGTCGCAAAGGAGCAAATGGGGAAAAACACCTTTTTCGCATTCATTTAGGAGACACAAATCAGTGCGTTTCCCTTGTAACGAAGGTCGATTTTTATGAGTCCGAAATCATAGGTTTTTTATTAATAGAATTCAAGCAAAAAGGAACAATTGATTCATTCGATTTCACCTCGAATTCGTGCCATTCAAGCCTTATTAATGACATTTTTTGAAAAAACATGGTATTCTCTTATAGTCCCACAAAAAAAAAAAAAACCATTAAACTTCAGTTAAGTGTATCTTCAAATCAGATAATTTGTAATTAGGCAGTCTTTGATTCTTGCCTTAGAAATATTACACTGAGCAAAGCAACAATGCTGCCATCGAATAAGTATCGAACAAATCGCGGCATTGTTGCATTCGATTACAATTCGCACACAAATAAAAAGCAAATGTTGAAGGAAAACCCAGAAAAAGAGAATAGCAAGTTAAATAAATGACCTGAAAACGTATGTAAGTAAAGAATTAAAATAAAGTCCAATCCTCAGGTTAGTACAACACTTTTACTTACTTTCATGTCAAGCCTGAAGCCATACACCCTTAGATTATGGGATCCTAAACGAAAAAATTATAATTCTTCATTTCTATATTTTCAAAAACAGTTGGATGCGTCTCTGCTTTTCGGTTGAAAAGGGAGGGAAAATTCCAGTCAAAGTCATTGCGAAAACATTTGCTTCCGGAAAAACGGAAAAACTTGTATATCAATGTATAAAAGACGTCGGACTACCGGACGACAAAAGTGCCACCATGACTACGGAGCAATTCACTTTCGATAAGTTCTATACACTTTACCATAAAGTATGCCCGCGTAACGATATCGAGGAACTTTTTACAACGATGTGAGTGAAATTTTTACATCAATATTTAAGAGAGCACGGCTGGAAAATTGCCTGGAAAATTCCGGTGAATAGCTTGGGCCTAGCTAGATATGCCACAACATAGATAAAGCTAGGCTTGGTCTGGACAGGCCCTGGAGTAACAAATCTTGAACCGGTCAGGGTTATGCTGGCCCTACTTTGGCGCTCGGTAGAACTGCTCCTACATTGCCGATGACGTGAATAATCTAGACAGGGCCTATGTAAAGCCCGGATAGAAAATTCAACCCTGGCTTAATCGTGGGCCTAGCTAGTGCCGCCTCTTTAGTGGCCTTCCTAGGGAAAATCTAGACAGTACCTCACTAGATTTTACTAGTTATAGCCCGTGTATATGAATTTTTTTCCGAGATAGAAAAGTTGAGACAACATTTTTTTGTAATTCTCACTCCGTTTAAATTCATGAAAATATAAAGGGTTTCCTTTGCGCGATGAACGTCACCTTTGCGCAGAGGCGTTATCGTATTTAACAAGGCTCTACCGAAGTGCGATTATTAGCTAACTGATAACTTTAACCAGTTCTCGCCATGGCAGGCCCGGGCTCGGACCCTAGGGGAATTCACCTAGTAGAGCTGGAGAAATATCGATAGTTGCGACCATCGATAGTCTCAATAGTCGATAGTCGGAAATATCGATAGTATTGATAGCACTATCGGAAGATATATTAAGATAAAATTTAAAATTATTTTATTGGAAAATTGCTAGTGTTTTGAATCAAGCATGTTTGAGCTTTTTAACATTTAAGTCTCAAAATTAATGGTGGTCCTATAATAGTTTAATAAAATACTGTACCTAAGTATCCCTCCTCATTTAATATCGCGTGGTAAAGTACAAGAAGCCGAATCTTAAAACCATTCTTACTCAATTCTCCATACTTTGTAACCAGCACTGATGCTAGGCAGTATTTTGGTGACTCTTTTCCCTTGGATATTGAAAAAATCTCTTTATTTCTGTCTTTCTTAAGGACAGTGATCAGTAAAAACCTCTTGTAAACATTTGCAGTGATTTTTGGTTCAAGGTAAAATCGAAAAAATCCATTAAAACGGAAAAAACGCTTCGTTCCGGCATCAGTGCATGGAATAAAGTGTTAGCATGACGAGTATAATTCTCATTTGGTTTGTAAAATGGGACACATAAGACTCGCCGAATTTCTGAAGATTTTTCGAGACGTGATGAAGCAAGAACGTGCGTAAGTCATAATCATCGTCACCATTACCGTTATCATCACCATCATCATCACCATCGTCATCAACATCATAACCAACCTCACCATCATCATCACCAACCTCACCATTAACACTATCAGCATCATCATTACAATCGTCAACACCATATTCATCACCATCATCATCACTAACCTCACCATCATCATCACCAACCTCACCATCATCATCACCAACCTCACCATAATCATCATCACCATCATAATCACCATCATCATCATCATCACCATCATCACCAACCTCACCATCATCACACCAACTTCACCATCATAATCATCATCACCATCATAATCGATAGTTTTGATTTTCGATAATTTTGACAATCGATAATTTTTATAATCGAAAAATGAAATTTCGAGCGGCTCGCCCTAATCTAAATAAAGGAATTTTTAGGAATCTGTCCATTTCAAAAAGAAGAAAGCCCTCTGTCACCGCCAGCACCACCTTTCCCTTTCCAATGCTAAAATAAATGTCTATGAATCAAAACTATCAATAGTCTTCAAAAATCATCGACGTTTTCAATAGTTTGAAACCATCGATAGTCTCGATAGTGCTATCAATTGTTTCTCCAGCTTTATCGCCTAGTCCTAAAAGGAAAAAATCCTGTAATAAAAACTTCCTCAATTTATATCACGTGGTTATTTACAAGGTGCCGATTTTTAAAGGCTTTCTTATTTAATTTTCCATACTTTGTAACCATAGCATACGCAGTTTAGCATGACGTCTATAATTCTCATTTTGTTTGTAAAATGGGTCAGTTGAGACTCGCAGAATTTCTGAAGGTTTATTACGACGTGATGAAGCAAGAAATTGTGTAGGTTTGCTGTTTTTATTGGTTTGATAGAGCCAGAGAGCTATCGATAGTTCGATAATCGACAGTTTGATAATCGATGGGTTCAATAATCGATTTTTTTTAATAATCGAAAGGTTCAAATCTTGGTATTTTCAATAATCAATCAGTTTTATAATCGATATTTTCAATAATCGATAGGTTCAATAATCGATAAAAATTTAAATTAAAGTTAAAATTTCCAGCCGGGCTATAATGACTGCTGTGTAATAGTCTAATGGCACATAAAATGGGAAAAATTCCCAAATCACTTTTTTTACAGCACAAAAGGCAAGTCAGAAGTTATTGAAATGCCTCAGTTTATACAATTCATGAACGAGAAGCAACGTGATCCACGGCTGAACGAGATCTTATACCCACTGTATGATGAGAAACGTTGTCAGGAAATTATCAACGACTATGAACTGGACGAGGAGAAACGTAAGGGGGGTGAGTTTGGACATTCGAATGCACTCGGTTAGCTTCTTCTGAAAATGAATTATTTATATTTGATAGGACAAATGTCACTGGATGGTCTGAAGCGGTATTTAATGTCGGATGAGAATGCGCCAGTGTTCTTGGATCGTTTGGAAATTTATATGGACATGGATCAACCTCTGGCGCACTACTATATAAATAGCTCGCATAATACATATTTATCGGGAAGACAGATTGGTGGAAAAAGCTCCGTTGAAATGTATAGACAAACACTATTGGCAGGATGTAGGTAAGCTTTCTAGAGCATTAAAAGTTAATCACAAGCGGGATGACTTCTTTTACCAGACCCCAATTTGGGGAGTGGCAAGCCGGGAAAATTCTAAGAGCGGCATTGCTAGGGGTGGTTATTTTACATAAACTTATAAATATTGGAAAGCAGTACCCCATTGGTGTCATCATAAGTATGGCAAATATTGGCTGGTATGCATAAAAACTAAATGGATCTCTGACTTGAATCAATCGAGATAAAGCTTAAATACCTAATTAGAAGCTCATGAGTTAATTATTTTTCTTGCATATCAAACTAAGCAATTGCTCAAAAACTCAAGAAAAAGGTCTGATCTCATATTTATCCGTACGAGCCATTGTTTTTACCCGAGTGGCAAAAAAGCTTTAAAAAATCAAAAGTTCAAAGATAAACGTGTTCATTGGTAATGCCCCGCAGGGGACCCACAGTAACAGGGGTTACGGGTGGTGCGATCCCGCGGACCCTTGGTAATCCTGTCATTAGAAGGTTTATGGGATATTGGCTCAAACTGGCTGTGTATTGGATCTCTGAAATACACGAAAGTTCAACCATATCACAAAAATAGATTGTTAAACATGGTACACCGGAGTCAGAAGCCTAAAATCTAGGGAAAACTATTTCTGTCTGATCTTGAGACGGCCCTTTTTGGAGGAGTCTCACTGAGAGTGTAATTAATCATAAGAGACAGATAGTCTATTTTGTCAATGCCAATTTTTTACGTAAAGTTCGTACGCTTAGCAATAGAGTAGTTTACTGGGGTACTGCCTCAAGCATGTGGACTGGAACTTACCTGGTATCGAATTCACATAAATCGTTTCACTTCATTGTCAATTCGTGTCCTGTTGCGACGAATTTAACTTCATTTGAGAAAGATTCGTAAAAAATCATTTTTATTTTAAGATGCGTTGAATTGGACTGTTGGAATGGCAAAGGTGAAGATGAGGAGCCGATCGTGACGCACGGTCACGCCTACTGTACTGAAATTTTATTTAAGGATTGTATACAAGCGATAGCCGATTGCGCCTTTGTTGCGTCTGAGTATCCTGTCATTTTATCATTCGAAAACCATTGCAATCGTGCTCAGCAATATAAGTTAGCTAAATACTGTGATGACTTCTTCGGTGAACTCTTACTTAAAGAAGCAATACCCGATCATCCCGTATGTCGAATCGAATATAATCGAATAATAGATCATTCCCTTGTTAACTGAATTCCGTTTAGCTTGATCCGGGTCTTCCACTCCCACCGCCTTCGAAATTGAAGCGCAAGATTCTGATCAAGAATAAGCGCATGAAGCCCGAGGTCGAGAAAGTCGAATTGGAGCTATGGCTTAAGGGTGAATTGAAAACAGATGACGATCCCGTTGAAGACGCTAGTGCTGGTAAGCCCCCAGAGGCGGCACCGCCACCTGAACCGGCAGCAGCTGCTGCACCTGCTGCTGAAGGCGCCCCCGAAGGAGCTGCCGCTGAAGGTGCTGAAGCGCCCGTTGCCTACAGTGGCTCAACCACCAATGTACACCCCTGGCTGTCGTCTATGGTCAATTATGCTCAGCCTATCAAATTCCAAGGATTCGATAAGGCCATTGGTGGGTATTCCATCATTTGAATTGTTCTTTTTCGTCTCTTTTTTTAATTTTATTAATCCCAATGGATCGTTCCTTCAGAGAAAAACATCGCCCATAATATGTCATCGTTCGCTGAGTCGGCTGGCATGAACTATTTGAAGCAAAGTTCCATTGATTTTGTCAATTATAATAAACGCCAGATGTCGCGTATTTACCCGAAGGGAACGCGTGCTGATTCCTCGAATTATATGCCGCAGGTCTTCTGGAATGCCGGCTGTCAGATGGTATCTTTGAATTTCCAAACTTCCGATTTACCAATGCAATTGAATCAGGGTAAATTCGAGTACAACGGCGGCTGTGGCTATCTCTTGAAACCAGATTTCATGCGACGTTCCGATAAGGATTTCGATCCATTCGCCGATGCTCCCGTCGATGGTGTAATTGCTGCGCAATGTTCGGTCAAAGTGATAGCCGGCCAATTCTTATCCGATAAGAAGGTCGGCACATATGTTGAGGTCGATATGTACGGCTTGCCATCCGATACTGTTAAAAAGGAATTCCGCACCCGAATGGTTCCCAATAACGGTTTGAATCCGGTCTACAACGAAGATGCGTTTGTGTTCCGTAAAGTGGTGCTGCCCGATTTGGCTGTGTTGCGCTTTGGTGTATACGAAGAGAGTGGCAAAATGATCGGCCAACGTATTTTGCCGTTGGATGGTCTTCAGGCGGGCTATCGTCATGTCTCGTTGCGTACCGAAGCGAATTTCCCGATGTCGTTGCCTATGCTGTTCGTGAACATCGAATTGAAAATCTATGTACCTGATGGCTTTGAAGATTTCATGGCCATGTTATCTGATCCGCGCGGTTTCGCCGGTGCTGCGCAAAAACAAAATGAGCAAATGAAAGCTCTCGGAATTGAGGAGCAAAGCGGTGGCGCGGCTCGTGATGCTGGCAAGGCCAAAGAGGAAGAAAAGAAGGAGCCACCATTGGTTTTCGAACCGGTGACTTTAGAGTCACTGCGTGGTGAGAAGGGATTTCAAAAGGTGGGCAAGAAGCAAAGCAAAGAGCTCGATACATTACGTAAGAAGCATACAAAGGATCGAATGGCAATGCAAAAGACACAGAATGCTGCGATCGATAAGCTGATCAAGGGCAAGAGGTGAGGTTCCTCTTCTTCATCTTGTGTCCTAATTTAATAGAGAAAAAATTCAATAAATTCCGTTTTGTTAATTTGAATCCTATAGCAAAGAGGAAATCCGCAATGATACCGCAATTAAGAATGCCATTACGGATCAAACCACACAATGGACTGAAATGATTGCCAAACATAAGAAAGAAGAATGGGACATGCTGAGGCAGCATGTACAAGACTCACAGGAGGCCATGAAGGCCTTGATGCTTACTGTGCAGGCACAGCAGGTTAAACAACTCGAAGAACGTCATTTGAAGTGAGTTTTGGTTCAACTATGTATCTCTGATAGACTTATCCAATTTTTTCATTGCCAATTTCCTACCATTTTCAGGGACATCAAAGACCTCAATACTAAACAAGCTAAGACCTCGGCGGATACAGCGAAGGAGGTGCAAAACGATAAAACTTTGAAAACCAAAAATGAAAAAGATCGACGTCTTCGCGAGAAACGTCAAAATAATATCAAACGTTTTATGGAAGAGAAAAAGGTGAGCGGAGGAAATAAATTGTTTTTTTAATTTTTTTATTGTTATACGTTACAAGTCGGATAGAATTCAAATTTTATCAATAAAGTAAAACATAACAGTAAAAAAAAGAAAGTTCCAAGGTGTATTAAAAATGTTAAATATTATATTAAATAAACCTTGAGAAAGCCGGCTGGAAAATTGCCTAGAGAAAATTCTATCCTGGCTTAATCGTAGGCTTAGTTAGTGCCGCCTCTTTAATGGCCTTCTTTGGAAAAAAACTATAAAGTACCTCAATAGATTTTACTCGTTATATCCCGTGTATATGTGCATTTTCTAAAAGAGAGAAAATTTTAGAAAATTTTTTTTTATAATTCTCACTTAGTTTAAATTCGTGGAAATATAAAGGTAGTACTTTGATAGCTGAACGTAACATTTTCGCAGAGGTGATATCCTAAGCAATGACGTTTTACCGAGGTGCGGTTATTGATAATTGAGATTTTTAACCAATTACCCGCCTTGGGGACGTGAAAATAGGGATGGGCAAAATGGGAAAATACATCGATATATATCATCATGGGAAACATGTCCTTCACAATTTTAATATTTTTGATGTTATAAAACTATAGTTTTCGATATCAGCAAAAATACATCGATGAACGATATATCGTCGAACCAAAATATCAGTAAAAATTTGCGATATATCGTTTTTAAAACATCGATAATTCAATATATCGATGTTTTTTGCCCATCCCTACGTGAAAATAAATCTTTATTTAAAACGAAGTGATTGACATATGGTTTCTTATTAATAGAATGTATTTTCCATTTTATTACTGAATATTAAAACGACTTTCTCAGATTTGTTTATTTTTTTTTTTTTTGCTAATTCACCTAGTCCTAGAAAAAAAAAATACCGTGGCGATGGATTGACAGATCTAAATAGGCCCTTTACAGAAATTACTAGCCAGATCTATTCGAACCAAAGCATCAACAAGTTAATAGGCCGGTCTAGAATTAACAGGGCAAATATAAACTAGGCAAATCTGGCCGGGGCCCTTGCAATATCTAGTTAAAATTTCCAGCCGGGAAGTTCATTACTTCAGAGACGATTAGAAAATATCAAACGATTGAAAAAAAAAAAAAAATTCATTTTAAAATTCTTTCAGCAAATTGGAGTCAAGCAAGGCCGTGCTATGGAGAAATTGAAGCTAGCCCACAATAAGCAAGTAGAAGAATTTAGTACGGATGTGCAAAAGGTATTGTATTGCGTCTTAAATGCAACAGTGTCAAAAGACAATCGATCATAAAGGAACTTTTAGTTCCATTGTATTAATTTCGTGTTAATTTTTTGCAGCTCTTGGATATGTACAAAATGGAAGAAGAAGCTTACAAGATACAAGGGAAATCTGAATTTTTTGCCTAGGGTCCGTCGACCTCAGCGTCCTCCCAGGCGCGTTTATAACAAATACCTAAAGAAAACAAAAACCAAAACAAAAATCCTTAAAAGAAGAAACAGGATACATACATACATACATATAGAAGGAGAAGTATAGAAAAACATGCAAATATTAAGAAACAAAGGGGACTCACAAAACACTTTTATAAAGTTAAAAAAAAAATTCCGCAAGATCATTTTCATATTGTGGTAAGTTTCTAACTCAATCGAATTAATTAAGCAAATAGTGAGAAATTAGTAAAAATAAGAAAGAGAGAGAGATAGAGAGAGAGAGAGAGAGAAAGAGAAACAGAGAGAAAAGAGAGAGAGAAAGAGAGAGAAAGAGAGAAAGAGAGAAAGAGAGAGAAAGAGAGAAAAAAAAAGAGAGAGAGAGAAAGAGAGAGAGAGAAAGAGAGAGAGAGAGAAAAAAGAGAGAGAGAGAGAAAAAAAGAGAGAGAGAGAAAGAGAGAGAGCGATAGAAGTTAATAAGATTTAAATATATAGAACCTATGAGAATAAGAAATATATATATTTATTTATTTTACTAGTCATTAGTAATTAAAAGGAAGTGACCAAAAAAAAAACCACGGCAGAGTAGAAACTGTTATGACAGAATTCTTAGAAATTTCAATGTAAAGTGCAAGTTTTAAATTTTATTTTTGTTTAGACTTAAGCCGAACCCAAAAAGCTATTATTTCGTAGAATTTTATTTTTAAGAGTTCCTCGAATATAAAACCCTTAACCCCGGTGTTAGACATAATAACCTTAAAAAGATTTCATTTAGAAACTAAGACATAGAAAAAAATCAAATAATAACTGAGAAAATAAATATTTCTCCAATCGAAAATCAGTCAACATTCTTAAACAGTATTGAACATGCAAGCGCTCGAAGGCGTTTTGTATGTGGAACTAACTCTGCGTTTCAGGCATTCCACCTATAAAAATTATTAAGATTATAATATTCGATGAAACACAGAACCGATGATGGCATTAAAAATAGCCGTCTATTGTTTTGATTCGTTAACAAACGTTCATTAACATTGTTTGTGAGAGATAACACAAGCTCCAAAAACGTTGACTAATATTTTATGAATTGCTTTGTGTTATCCCTTAACTATCACCATCCCCTAAGTATTTAAGATTTAAAAAAAAAAAACACACACGAGTTAATTTGAAAAAAATTAAAAATTAAATTTAAAAAAATAACCGTCAGTACACCAAAGAAAGGAAATATATTGTGGAGTCTAGTTTGGCTCTATTCTTCAGAAGGGGATGCAGTCAAAATCTATTTGAAATGTTTAAAAAAAAATCCAAGGCCAAATGAATTAAATATTATGAAAAGTTATTAAGCTTTGTGTCGATCCCATTTATAGATACCCTTTGAAATTGGTTCCAACTACAATTTTATTTTAATAATAACCAATCAAAATGACATCCTTCTGCATATTATACCTAATATTGCTACTAGGCGGAGCATAGGGCGGAGGTTCCAACTACTAACCAGCATTTAATCTAAACTTGACCGATCGTCTGAAGTTAAATATGTTTAAAAGAATAATAACAACCAATATTCAATCGCAGACCATTCAGTTTTGCACAATTTCACAAATATGTTGCATGAATGTATGCAAAGCGCAACGAATTTACGATTGCATGTTGCGTGATTTGCGCGATTCTTCAACGTTTTTGTGCAATCGTGTGCAGTAGTATAACGCCTGGCTGTTAATTTTGACGATCATATGATACGGAACCATTCAATTATTGTTCCTTATATTTCGAATTCTTATAATTTTTCATAGAAAGTGCCAAAAAATAACTTCGCATTTGTTGTATTAACGAAAAATCTTTAATATTTGACACGAAATTCGTTTTTTTAATCTTTCTATTCAGTTTTTTCGACTAAAAAAATCATTCATTATTTCAAGTCTTATATGAGTGGATGAATATAATATATGATAAAGAATATAAATTTGAATTTGAATTCTTTAAGACGACGATTAAATTATATAAACTAATGTAAAATCATTATTATGCACGATAAGTTTACATAAATTCGTTGAAAAATAAATTTAAGAAAGATTTTTGTGATACGTTTGTGAAAAATCTGAGATCTTAAAGTCTGAAATGTTGAAATTCTGAAAAATTTTAAGAGCAATTTAATTTAGCGATTAAGAATGAAAATTAAATATATGTAAAATTAATGCTTGCAGAAAGATTAAGAATTCATTAAAACTATATTTTGTATGACAGCTGTTTGTAATAAATTTTACAATTGTCAATGTGAAATCAAACATTTGACATTTAGATTTATTGCTCTTTGGAGATAGGAACACATAGGAAAGAGAGAGCACGATATTCATTAATTTGTCTTAAGGCAGAAAAGATTGAAGCAACGCTAAAAATACTAATTTTAGCGCAGACCTAGCTCGACAAAGAAGGCTTAATATCTTAACTATTTCGAATATCAAAAAATCCTTTTAGCACGATTTTCTCAAATATCCAAGCTATAAAAAAAATGGGGGGGAAAATGGCATAAAACTTTTTGTCCAATGAGGCAACCCCCTTAAGAAGAATGCCAACTTCCGAAGACATAAAGCAAATATGTTAATGTATCTTTGATTCATTCCCACACCCACACCAATTATTGCGCCCCATCTTAAGAGTCTCCATAATGACTTGAAAGAAGAAATCTGTATAGGTGCCATCATCATCATCAGCAGCAACATCCGATTCGAATTATGATTGTATTCTTTTTTTTTTTTTAAATTGATCCTCGTCGACTGAAATTTTTGAAATTGACAGTGCCATTTCTGGAAGCAAATTCTAGTCCGACCATTGCACTAATGTCTAATTATGTTTAAGTTTCATGTTTAATTTATAATAGTATGAATACCAAGAAATTTAATTTAAAGAATTAAATTCTTTTTCAATTTATCAAGTGAACGCATAGCATAGCACAATGCACCATAACATACAGTATAGCTTTCATCCAAAAGAAAGAGTATTAAAATCAAAAGACTCTTATGTTATGTCACACTACGTTTAGGCGTTCACTTCAACTACAGGTAAATTTTTGGAAAATTATTTTAAGCTCCTTTAAAAAAATAAAAAAATGACAGTGTCTTGTCAATGACTCCAAGTCGAAAATCGATGTTAACAAGATTGAAGTACCTTTTGCCGGTCCAGCATACTTGAGCATATTTAAATATTTAAAAAATTATTTTGAAATAAATTATTTTTAAGTAATTTATTAACTCCCTCTGATGCAGCAATTATTTATGTTTAAAGAGCTTATTTTGAGGAGAAGTAAACTTACTATAATTTATAAATTTATTACATTTAAGTGAAAAGAAAAGAAAAGAAAAGAAAAGAAAAGAAAAGAAAAGAAAAGGCGAATGAATGGATTGTACTTCTCTAATTAAAAAAAAAAAAAAAAAAATATATAAGTATACATATAAAAAAAGGTAGTAAAAGATGGGTTATCTCAATGCATCAAGTGATGGTAATGTAATGTGGAAAAGAAATTCATTTATAATTTTAGTACATAAAATATAAAATAATACGTCATGGTATAGTTTGAAAAGCATACACGCTCCGAAGAAATTCATTTATTGGAAAAAATTGTAATCAAATTGGAAAAGAACAAAAAGATAATAAACAAACAAAACATTTGTTGTGTATGTAAATATATATTATTATCCGAAGAGCATTGTAAAAACTTTAGAAAAATTCAACAAATTCAAAAAAATATATTTAAAAAAAAATCAAAATCGATTAAAAGCAAATTAATGTTTTAATTGTAATCTTCATTTCTGGTGAGAAGAAGCAGAATTTTCTTGTGAATGTTGAGATTTCAGAAAAAAATAAACCTTAATTTAATTTCGTCACTTCGTGACTGTGACTGTGACTGTGACTCATTAGCGTCTTTGGAGTGCCTGAAGCGTCTTAAATTTGAAACATCGTAAGTTCAATCAAATTTTAAAGCTTCTGAGAATTTTAGCACACATCTTGAAAGCCATTGGCTGGATTTATTGAGGCTATGTCGAAAACTGGACCCAATGGACATATATAGGTAGACCGAAATATTTCAGATTCACCGACCCCAAAAACATATAGTAAGCATAGTGGCACCTCTAGGTCTAACAAAATTTTTTATTTTGTATGGCTGTGTTATTCATTGTAGCGAATATATCCTCCAAATTAACCCAACTCAACTCTCTCTACGAGAATGAGGCACGATAAATTTCTCATTTTCGAAAACAACAAGATGAGAAAACTTTTATAAAACTTTCATCTGAAAACCACAAAAAGTCAACGTGCACCAATGCGATCGTACGAGGGCTTTCAAATGATTTCATCAGTTGCTCGTCAGCACATTGCGCAAATAATTCGATTAAATCTTGAATTACCTGCACGATGAAAGCTTATCGAAAGTGGAATGCACTGAGCTATCGTTTTGTTTATAAAATTCTCACCAAAGCAATTTTTACAACTCAGAAGTATTGAATCGCTCCAAGTGAACAGTTGGAGATCGTCGCACACACCTAGCAGCTGGCTTTGTAATACTGGTGAGTCAGTCTTTCGGAGCAAATCAATTAATGGGCTATGAAAATTACACAAATTGCAACGATCATATCAAAACTGGAAAACACCCAAATGATCATCACAATTATTATCTCAATCGAAGAATTGCTTTCAGTTAATAATGAAATGGCGATCTTTCGCTGGGGTTTTCCGGAGCTGCACATTTGCATTTATTCTTTTGTGGCGCCAGTCATGCTCAGTCGCAATTTCATGAAGCTTTGGGATTCTTGATTGCCTCTACGCATTCGCAGTTTTTTACACCTTTTAAGTTTTTGTAAAATTTTAGGAGCCGATTAGTTGGTATAAAAAAAAAAAAATAATGCCGTCCTTCGACATCGATAACAATCAAATTTGGCCAGCTCCAGATGCCGATCAATTCAGCCTAACAGAATTTGGCAAAAATATTCTTAAAAAATGTGAAAGTATAACCGAACCAAATGAAACATCCACAAGTGTAGAGGAGCTAATAAAGAAGTCTGCTGATTTTCCCATACGAGTGAGTATTCCCAGTGACGCTTTGGATCAATCTATGAAACTCATGAGAAAAAATTCTTACAGTTTGGAACGGATACGTGTCGTGTTATGAGCCAACCTAAGGAGCGTCATCCAATCATTGCGAAGCAAATCTCCTCGGCATATCCAGTTATACATGAGCGTGTCCTGGGCTTGCTGCTTAACTTTTTAGAGCACAAATGTCGATACGGTATGCAAATTTTGATTTGGCACAAAATCTGGCCGTTATCCTTTTCAAGCTCCTTTTTTCTCATTCTTCAGGAAATCCGATTGAATTGAGAGTGTTTACGAAGCTTTCTCTGACCGATTTTATTCAAAGACTGCTGGATAAGCGTTGCGTTTGCTTCATCGGACATTCTGATTTCTATAAGCTCTTGAACGGCCAGCAAGGCTTTGGGGTTTCCAGAATGTTGGAACACTGAAAGAAACTTCGCCTCTCACATTAGATAAAGTCTTGAGCTATGATGAAATCAAGGTTCGTATCCTTAGATGCATAAATGTTGAAATTTTTCTTTATATCGAAGAATATACCCTCCTCCCGCTCAGCTATCAGCATTTCTAAGTGTTTCCACGCACACGGAATTCATCAATGACGGCAGACGGACTAATTCTGGCGTTGTCGAAATGGACAAGACAAAGATTGAGCAAAGCGGAGTAATCGTTGGGCTAATCGGTCCGCGTTTTCAGATGCCAAACGTAATGGACTGTCAAGATATTTTGGTAAGCAAAGAACAGAACACCAAGGACAATGGCTATGGAAATAAAGGAGAAGCAAACAATAAATCCAGTGATTATCGTCGCGTTTGGAATAATTTCTACGAGGAGGACGGATTCCTCTATGACTCTGCTAAAAAGTGTGGCAGTCCAAGGTTCTTCGAATACAGACAGTTCAGTGATACCAAGAAGCGAATATTTTTCGATAATATCGCCATTAGGAAACGTTATGCTATTTCTTTTGATACGTTTCTTCTCGAGGCAGAGGCCAGAGCTGCAACTGCTGGGAAACAGGCTTATGTGCAGGTTGTTGGCATCGGCCTGGGTGCTTGGAAGACGGTCAAACATCAGGAGGAATTGTTTTTCGAAACAATTGCACAGCGCTTAAGGATTCTATTGCCGAAGTTGAATCACATCGACGTTGTGAATTTCTCGTGGTTCCAATTGAGTGGATGCCAAGATATCAAAGATGGCAATTTTATGCATTCAAGGACACATCCAAATGGAGGCATCAAAATTTTCGTCTCGAGAAGAAATCCTGCAGATAAATTGGTAAGTGAAAGTGAAAAAAAACAAAATCTATGTTTTTAATTTCTCATTATTTGTTTTGTTTGCTGATATCACAGCCAGTGGATTTTAAAGGACATGTTACTTGTTATATCGTTTGCTTGGGATAGTAATGCTCTGCCAGGAAATGAGTTTTGGGATGTAAGCCCTTTCTTTAAATAGATAAAGTTTTCAAATTGATTTCTTTACTTTTCCTTAGAATTGCCTCGCAAACAGCAGTGACAGCGCAACGGCGTCAAGCACCTTAATCACCGAACTGATGAACCCATACATAAACACCGAGTTCGTTAATGGCGCTAATTTACACATTGCAACTTTCGATCATGGCGTCATCCATATTCGAGATTATTGCCAAAATGTCCTGAAATTATTTTGATCTTAATTCCATACAATATTTAATCAAAACTCATTAAAAATCTTTTATTTTAAGGAGGTTTTCTGGTAACAATTCCAATCAAAAATTCAATGCAAAGAAATATCAATAAAATAGACAAAAACTATTACTTCAAATGATTTGTTGGGCACTAGTCAAAGTTTTTGAAAACATTTTCCAGATGCGTTAATTTGGATACTCGAACGGACTTTTTTTTTTATTTTAACGCAATTTTTGGAATTTGAAGGGCATTTTTTCCGGGTCCTACACATAAGCTGTAAAAGATATCGTCAAGGTTTTTTTTTAATCAATCATTGATGACAAATTCAGATACGGCGACCACATAAAATTATAATTATTAATTGATGTTTTTGTAGTTTTATTCGACCCTTTTTATATTTTAATTTTTAATTGCTTTAATATTTGTTCGGCCTAAGGGTCCAAGCCATTCTATTATATTACTTTTATAATCTTAAGTCTTTGCACATTCAGTTCTGTTATAAAAAGCGAGGGAGATAGAGCAAGGACTTGCGTGAACGTGTTTTCACATTTGCGTCTTAAGTCTTTGCGCATTCAGTTCTGTTATAAAAAGCGAGAGAGGTAAAGCAAAGACTTAAGGGGCGAACGTGAAAACAGTAATTAAAATCTAACGTAATTAATGGACAGCCCCTAATTAGAAAACCGTAAAAGCATATACATGGATGCTCTCAGTTTTAATATCCAGTACAAATGTGAGGAAAATGGTAGAAAAATAAATCACGCGTACGGATAGAGTGCTTGACCTCCATACATTTCTTAGGAAATTATAGAAGAAGTTTCCCTAGAGCAACGAAATTTGGCATGGACGTTTCATTGCAAATATCTATGAAAATAAATAAAAAGTTTGGAAATCAAACCACTCCAACCCCCTCAACCATAAAAAGGGTAGGGCACAAATTCCACAACTTTCAACCCACAAAATTCGGAACATAGCTTACTGTTGTGCCCCAAAGTTTGAAAAGTTGAACTTCGTAACGCTGCCATGCCTACTTTTTGTGCTACGCCCACTCAAACGTGTTTTGACGTTCGCGTCTTAAGTCTTTTCTCTATCTTCACCGCTTTTTATAATAGAACTGCCTGCGCAAAGACTTAAGACGCGAACTTCAGGAGCGTTGTTTATTCTCAAAAAAAAGTATTTTTTTAAAAATCCTATATAGGTACTTCACTATTCTAAATTATTATTGTATGGGCATTTTTTTCCCTAGAAATTTAGCTCCGCGGGGAAAAGAAAGTACACCGTAAGCCTCAATAGAAGGAAGAATGCGTTGATCTTTCCTTAGAAATTCTTGTTCCCTTTATATTTCCTTCTCAATGTCTTTGAAATGGAAGAATTTTTTTCAAATCCGAAGGGAAAAACTCCCTGGGAATATTTAGAATCGGACTGATAAAGTATTCTTTATATCTCTCTTGAAAAGCGTATGAAATATGGGCAAACAAACTTTCACTTTCACATTCACCAATAAAAAAATTTCTCACAATTGCGTAAAATTGAGAATGAGAAAAAGCAACCAAAAAAAAAAAGCAAAATCAATTCTAAAAATTCTAGTAAGGTGAATTCTTCCCTATGTTGAGAGAGAGAGAGAGTGTGTGTGTGAGAGTTATTTCACGTGCCAACGAAAATGAGTCACCGAATCGTAAACAAAATAAATAAACAACATAAACATAAATTCGCTCTCCAGCTTTGCTCCAGTACACGGCTCCAGCCGATAAGCGTGTTATGCGTGTGCCTCCCATTGAGTTAGGTTGAGGTCAGCAGTTCTAAGCAAACAACGCTTGCATTTAGTACTAAAAGTTGTGCCGCTCGCAACGTCGCTTTTGTAGAGTTCTCAAAAGAAAAAGAAAAAAAAGCAACCTTTTTGAAAAGCGATGGCAAAAATAGAAAAAATTAAATAAAATGCAAAGAAAAAACACATGAAGATGACAAGACAATGAAAAGATAAACAACAATAATTCGCTTCTCAAATATTCGGCATTTAAAAAGAACCATCTGTTTTCGAGTACGAATATACGTGTATATGTAGGCGTACACTGATAGATATCTTATTAATGATATCAAAAATTGTTTGGTATGTTTGAGGTATAAATTTCGATTGAGTGTTCAATTATATATCTTGATTTTCTATTTCAGCTACAATATTACCGCAACATGTCAATGTTTGGGACGGAATTTATGAATGCCTGGCCAAGGCGTAATGATGGTCTTCCATTAACTGCTTTCGGTAAAGAACTTTTAAAGAAAGCGGCTTCGTTGGAGAAACCAGTCAGTAAAATAGCCGTCAATGATTTTATGCGAAAATCAGCCGATTTTCCAATTCCAGTAAGTTAAATAATTTCAAATTTTATCTTCATATGGAATTAAAAGATTTTTTTAATGCAATAAGTTTTGGCAGTGTAAAGCCGAGAAATTTATTTTTTCTTAATTTAAATATTTTGCTCTGCGGCGAGTTTAATGAACGTTTTTATGCTACTTAATTATTTGATTAATAAGCAAAATCGACTGCGCTGATGTTCTGATTGATTTTCTAGATGAATTACATGCCGTCATTTCTAATTACGTCATTTTTTACCAATTTAGAAGCGTTTTGAGAGAACATTGAGTAAATTAGATGAATTTTTCCGTTTAAGGGTATTTACAACATTTATTTTCGAATTTTTGTCATTTTAAAGATTTAAGGAAAAAAAAAAGTAAACGCATAAATTTGACATCTTTTTTGGGAATTTTTTTTTTCTTTTAATTTTTTATTTGTTTTTATTTGTTACTTAAACTGCATAAAAAATTTCTTTAAATGGTTTTTACATTAATATAATTTTTTAGTCAAAGTATACACCAAAAAAAAAAATGTTAGTGGTTGGTCAACATGGGAAGGACTGTTCATCTTCTCTAAAATAGAAAACATCAAATATATGATTGTTAAGTACTTCTGTCGTTATCGTCCGTACCATAATTATTAAATTACATTTTAAAAAAATGGCGGCTTGTGGGAAACAGTGTCGATAATCTTGATTTTTTTGTTAAAAATCACTTAAAACATTCATAAAATATTTTCGATAAAAAGCATTTCTAGTACCTGCGAGAACTATTAATAAGTGGAAGAATATACTAAAGTTTCAAAGCAATCGCTTGGATAGTTTAGTCTGTAGGCTGTTCACTGTTCTATGTAGAAAATGATGTTTTGAGAGTAAAGCGTTTAAGGTTTCAAGAGCAGAACAAGTCGCTTAGGGCGCGTGGGCGATTGCGAGCTGTAACATTGTTCACATTTGGAATTTCTGTCCGATTTTTTTACAGCATATTCTCAATAGATGCTGCTACGGTAATGTGAAAGAAAAAAGATCTATATTTAAAAGTTGTTACATCAGAATAACCCCTTTAAAAAAATTATAACAGAATTCACGACGGGTTTTGCTGTTCCCTAGTTTGTTACTCAATCAGCCGCGGGCTCTAAATATTCCCGGGAATTTCTTCCCAGCGGGTTCGAAAAATATTCGGATGTTCTGAATACATGGGGAAGTTAATATAAAGGCAGCAAGAATCTGGAATATTTTTAAGCAAGGGTCATCTCATTCTCCCTGCTATTGACGTCGAGAAAACTGACTTTTTTCGGGTGGAAAAATTTTTGGAAAAAAATTCTCGAGGAATATTCATTTAGAATCGGGCTGAATAAGTTTTTATTAGGCATGAAGAAAGCGGATTTGTTGGAGAAACCAGTCAGTAAAATAGCTTGCGTCATGACTACCCCCGAATACTTTAAATATTTAACTCTTTTCAGTTCGGCACGAATACTTGTCGTGTCTTAAGTCAACCTGTGGAGCGTTATCCAATTATTTTGAGCCAAATCGCCTCGGCATATCCAGTCATACATGAAAGGGTTTTAAGTCTCTATTTGGACTTTCTGGAGCATAAATGTCGTTTTGGTAATTATGATGATATTCTTATTTGCAATGATAAGCCCGCCGAGAGAAAGTTTCAGGCCCCAAATTGAAGCCAAATTTTTGAAAAAAAAAATTGAAAAATTGACGATAAATTTTTCGGAGATTTTCGGCCACTATCCTTGAGATCTGGTTCTTTCGACGTTCTTGTCTAATGATTGGCAAAGACTCTTCAATTTAATGTTCAATTTTTCACCCTCACCCACACAGGGAATGAAATTGAGCTTCGAATATACAAAAATCTAAGTATCATCGATTTCATCCAAAGGCTATTGACAAAACGATGCATCTGCTTCACCGATCCGGATGATAATTACGTCTTAATGACAGGCGAACGTGGCAATGGTGGCAGAGGTTTCGAGCAAATTGGCACAACAACCCAAAGACGTCCTTTAGTGCTAGAGAATTTATTGAGCTATGATGAAATGAAGGTGACTATCAGAACTAGCATTATAGGTGGAAATAACTTAAAAATTTCAATTCGATCGTTAAAGCTATCAGCTTTTCTCAGTGTATCATCGCACACGGATTTCATCAACGATGGCTGTCGCGATAATTCGGGTCGCATCGAACGTGATAAATCGAAATTCGTACAAGATGGAGTGGTAATTGGACTTATTGGTGCACGATTTCAACGATTGAATGTCATGGAGTCGCAGGATATTTTGATAACAAAATCACAAAATACACGCCTGAAAGGCTATGGCGATCGAAGCTCTAAAAGCTCCGATGCAGATAGTCGTTGTCAGAATTACCGTCGCCTATGGAATAATTTCTATGAGACGCAGGATGTTCTACATGAAAGAGCATTAATATCGGATGAGCCGAGATTTTTTAAGTTTCATCTTGGGCATACAGAGAAAATGATCTTCGATAATCTTATGATGAAGAAGCGCTATGCGATCGCCATTGATACACTGCTACTCGAAGCCGAGGCGCGAGCGTCGCATTCAGGAAGACAAGCTTACGTCCATGTTGTGGGAATCGGTTTGGGTGTTTGGTTGCTAGTGCCGCAGCAGGAACAAATATACCTGGAAACTTTTGCGGAACGTATTAGAGTCTTGCTTCCTAAGTTAGCACATATCGCAGTGCTGCATTTCTCATGGTTTCGTTTCAGTGAATGGGGTACACTGAAAAATGGCACCGTGATTGCTTGTGAGACGCACATTAACGGAGGTATTCAGGTGTTCCTCTCATCACGAAATCCTGCCGAAAAGCTGGTAAGTCACCAAAAAACATAAAAGCTATTAATGGAAAAATCCATCGTGGCTGATTACTTTTAGCCTGTGGAGTATGAAGAGTGTTTGCTGGTTATTTCCTATGCGTGGGACAGCAATTCAATGCCAGGAAATGAGTTTTGGGATGTAAGGATTTTGGGTTTTTCTTAGCTTAACCTTTAATAATCTTCACGATAATTAAATTTTTTTTTCCAGAAATGCCTTTGTAATAGTAATAATAGCTCAACCGCCAGCAGCACCCTCATCACGGAGCTGCACAATCCATTTATCAACAAAGAAATGGTCAATGGTGAAAATCTGCATATAGCTACGATGAATTATGGAGTTCTCCATATAAAGGACTATTGCAGATATGTTTTGCGAATTTTCTAGAATTAAAAACTCAGTATAGCCTGATTTGTTGGCCCTTTTTCGATGTTTGAGGGCACATAACAGATATGGAGCCATGCATGGTTCACCAAATCTAACTCTGGATGCAACAATCACGAAATGGGCAAAGCAGTGTATTTTAGTATTTTACCATCAAAAACGTTTAACTTTAGAGACTGGCAAAGTACGGGAACTTTTGAGCATCGACCAAATAATAAACATGACGAGAATCTTTTTGCGCAATTCGGCTCCACAAACTTGACTTGCGCAAAAGCAGCAGCAGGAAAAAATGCCTTTAAAATATCCAAAAATAGTGCATCATTTGAATTCATATTTTTTACCTTTTTTTATCACCATTTTCTTGCAATGAACACGAAAAAACGCTCTTAAAAGAAAATATTTTCAATTAGTTTTGAAACATAATTCAGTGGTTTTTAGAGCATTTTTCTAGAGCCTTACTGATTAGTTATACCTAGTATAATTTAAATTTAAGTGTCTACAATAGGTCAAATAAATTTAAAAGGGGTAGAACTGCATGTCTTGCATGTTCGCCTACCCCGCTTACATCTCGACAACGGCATTTTACAAACTCGAAATGTGAGTGACGAAACGCGCGTTAAGAAAACGCCTCGTGTATAATAGCTCATAGTCAATCGAAATCTATCGATAATATTCACTGACATCGCATCGATAATCGCATCAATTTTCTTGCAGCCATAGAATGGATAAAAATTTCTCGGTTTGAGTGTGGCAAAAGCTATTTCAACAAAAACCACCTTAACTTCCGCAGAGATATACGTATTGACAACAAACATTTTTGGTTCATCAACCTGTCAGATAAGTATGCTTGAAGCAAACAAAATAAGCTTTTTTGAGCTTAAATGTTGGCTGTATTCGAAAGTTGTGTTTCTCTGCCTTCTGAGACAATATATATGTATATGTATACATAAAAGCGAATGAATTTTTTTTCTAATCACACTAATTAGAGAGAGCAAATGCTTCAATATATTGCAAGTATTTTGTTAATTTTTTTTTAATTGTGATGAAATGAATTAAATTAATTTTTGTTTTTTATGTTTTGATTATCTGTATTAAGATTCTTAAATCATTATTTCATCATTTTACGTAGTGCAGTCGAAACTCTATAACGAATATCAATGGACCGAAAAAAAATCATTGTAGAGGGAATTCGTTATAAGGAGAAAAAAGGCTTTAACAATGTAACGAAAATTCAATTCAATTCAATTTATTCAATTCATTGTACATGTAAGACTTAAGTCTCCTATTGTACTTCCATAGTATTAGATTAACATCATTAATGCTTAAAATTAAAACTTAATTCTAGCACTTATTCTTAAACGGTGGTAGTAAAATATTAATTTAATGAATTCGAATTTAAATAATACTTTTATTTATTATATGAAAAAGTAGGAAGAGTGTGGAAGAATAGGAAAGTTGAGTAAGAAAGAATTGAATAGAAAGAATAGGATAGATGAAGATAAATTAATTTATTAATTAAAAAGCTCATTTACTGCCAACTTGAAGTACCTAAAATTTATTTCAGATTTAACATTATTTGGTAATGCATTCCAAATCTTGACAACACTAACAAAGAACATTCTGGACGTAGACATATAATTAAACGTAGGGACTATGATGTTGCATGTGCGAGCAGATTGTGAGAAGACTAGATTTCTATACAGGTATTGAGGACATTTGGTATAAATTAATTTGTGAAGGAACAAAATGTTGCGAAGATTGAGGTAAGAGGGTAAACTGCGATTTAAAATTTGAGTGGCAAACATCGAAATATGGTCGTATTTTCTTCTGTTAAACACGAAACGTGCAGAATTATTAATCAGAAGTTGGAGCTTCTTCATAGATTGTGAGTCTAGGTTTCCATACACATTCGCTCCATACGTAATAAGAGGTAGAATTAATGTTTTTACTAGTTTCATTTTTATTTCAAGTGGAACAAAATGTGCAGTGTTCCATAGTTTTCTGAGCACATAATAACATTTTTTGACGGTTTCGTTCACATGTTCAGAACAAGAGAGTCGAGAGCTCACCTTAAAGCCAAGACTCGTGACGCACGACTCATAATTCACAGATGTGGTACCAATAATAACATTAGGAATGTTGTCCAAGCTTTGTGAATGATGGGAAATGAGTAAAGCTTTAGTTTTAGAAATATTTAAATTTAGAACATTTATTTGAGCCCACGCTTGAATTGACTGTAAGTCTTCATTCACTCGAAATAGAAGGTCTTCCGAGAGCCCTATTGGTCTAGACAAATAAACTTGAGCATCATCGGCATACAAATGAATTGAGACATTCTTACAATTGTACACAATATCATTTATGAAAATGCTGAACAAAATGGGACCCAATATGGATCCCTGCGGGACTCCAGAAATGACATTTTTAAGCGCAGAATTTTGATTCCCTACACTAACCATCTGTAACCTTTCGTTAAGGTAGCTTCGTAGCAAGCACAGCGCAGTGGAATTGAAACCAAAATAGTGCTTAAGTTTTTGAAGAAGAAATTCATGATTAACAGTATCAAATGCTTTCGAGAAATCAAGTAACACTAAAATTGTAAGTTCACCTTTATCAAATGCTGGCCGAATATCTTCTAATATTTTTAAAGTAGCTGTAGAGCAACTGTGATGGGATCTGTAGCCAGATTGGTGTTCAGATAAAAGATTGTTTGCGTTCATGAACTCCACAATTTGTATCGATAGACACTTCTCAAACACTTTCGAAAGCACGGGCAGAATACTTATTGGACGAAAATCCTTTGGTGTTTTTGAAGAGCTGTTTTTTGCTATAGGAATAACTTTTGCAATTTTCCATATGCTGGGAAATTGTGATGTTGTTATGGCATAGTTGAAAATGTGTGTTACTATTGAAATTACAAATGGCAATATCATTTTAAGAAAACGTAGACTCATCATATCTTCACCTATTGCATTGGATTTTATAGCAAATACATCGGAGTACTTCAGACTCGTGAAGACATCTAAAGCAGAACTCATCATCACCGTTGAAAAAGCCGTGAGAAGATTCGATATTGAAAAAAATTCAATATAATGAGGTTAGACTATATTATGTTATTATTCGTGCCTATTATGTATTCTGGCAAATCAAATCCGTTCGGATTTTAAAAACTTTTATGAATGAAAAAGAGTTTTTTCATTTAATAAAATGTGTAAATCCGAACGGATTCGATCCGTCGAAATACATAATAGGCACGATTATTTTCGATAATGTCTTCAGTCAACAGATTAATAAAAAGTCTGACAAGTTTAATCGAAAGAAAGAATCCCGAAAGTGTTAATTATACATTTTCGACTTTAAAGCTAGACACGAGGGTTCTTTGTTGAGCAAGTCAACGTTAGATATTTTTATTCGTTTCCGTTTGCATGTTTCGTGTTGCAAAGCATTCTAAAACCTCAACATTCCTGCAATTTATATGGTAAGTCATAACGCTCTAAAAGCTTTTATTGCAATCGGCTCATTGGCATTTGTATTTTGTTTTGCTAGAAATCAACAAGTCGAGACTTTTTGTTCCTGAAATACAAATTGAGTATTCACTTGTTAATTTTTTTTTTTATAGTTATTTCGCCACAAAATGACATCTATCTTTGGACAAGAGTTTGCGGAAATCTGGCCCAAAGCCGATTCGACTTTAAAGCTAACTGATTTCGGTAGAAAACTTCTGTCGAAATGCAAAACATTGGAAAAACCAGATCCCAGTAAAGTCAACATACAAGATTTTATGAAGAAATCTTCGAATTTTCCAATCGAGGTGTGTGTTTTCAGTCGAAGATAATTTGCTTAGAATTTATAAATGTGTATTTTTTCTTCGTTTGCAGTTTGGTACAAATACATGCCGGGTTATAAGCCAGCCAAAAAGCCGGTATCCGATCATAGAGAAACAGATTGCATCCGCATATCCGGTCATTCATGAACGCGTTCTTGGCTTGTATTTAGCATTTTTGGAGCACAAATGCAAATTCGGTAAGATTTCGAATGAATTCTTATTGTTTCATTTTTGTAACATTTTTGGAATGTCAGCAAGAAATTTTGGTTTTTCAAAGTCATAGAATTTCACAATCGCTTTGTTTGTGTGCCTTTCGCTCTGTATTTTTGCGCATATTTTGCTCTTGGGCTGGTTCTCTCGGTCTTGCTATCAGAATAAATAGAGCTCGAAATATTTTGCAAATCTCTTAAAATTATTCGTAGTAACATTGAAACGCGCCATTGTGTTGTGAGAACGTTTTTGACGTGATAACGTCTATTAAATCGATGGTAGGACACTCAAATAGCGAGAATCTGCCGACGGCGAATTCAATGTGCCTTCAACATGTTCATCGTTCGTTTTACGCGACAACAAAGTTGGTTTGTTGGAGAGGGACGCACGGGGAAGATAAAAAAACTCTCCCATACCACATCCCCGAACATCCCTCACCCACAAACCACTCAATTACACAAAAGTACAAAACGGTTTAAAGCAGAGAGTTCGCTCTCATGAGAAAGCAAATTGTCTCAATCGTCTCTTCACAAGCACACAAGGCGAAAATATGCAACATTTACACAACGTCCAAATACAAATTTACGTATGGCTATGGGCGCACACACAAATTCACACATGTCAAGCAATCGACAGACAAGCGCGGGACTGCCGAAAAACAATCAGAATAAAAAACATTTCTCAGTTGCATGCGGAATTTCGATTGAGAAGGTTGTCCGTGCCTTGTTCGCGTTATGAGCTGGCTCCAATCACCAAGTGTAGCTCACATCAGAAGCCTGACGACGGTCATTTAAGCGTGTTCTGACCTTAAATTTCAATACAACGAATCTAATCCTGCCTAAGGATCTGATCCTGTTTATCGCTAAGTCTAAGCGTGTGTCAAGGAGGAATAGAAGTACTCAATGGCACTCGTATTGGACAAGTTCAACAAAGATACATAAATCGTTCTAACCTAACAAAGTCGAAAATAATCCTGACGACGGTCACTTAAACGTTCGATCCTTACATAGTATTGCAAAAGTTCTATCCTGGCATATGTGGACCCAACTGTGTCCCTGCCATTTAAATTATAGTCAAAAAAAAAAAAAAATAAAAAACATTTCTCAATAGAGCTGGAGAAATATCGATAGTTGCGACCATCGATAGTATCGATATTCGATAGTCGGAAATATCGATAGTATTGATAGCACTATCGGAAGATATATTAAGATAAAGTTTAAAATTATTTTATTGGAAAATTGCTAGTGTTTTGAATCAAGCATGTTTGAGCTTTTTAACATTTAAGTCTCAAAATTAATGGTGGTCCTATAATAGTTTAATAAAATACTGTACCTAAGTATCCCTCCTCATTTAATATCGCGTGGTAAAGTACAAGAAGCCGAATCTTAAAACCTTTCTTACTCAATTCTCCATACTTTGTAAGCAGCACTGATGCTAGGCAGTATTTTGGTGACTCTTTCCCTTGGATATTGAAAAAAATCTCTTTATTTCTGCCTTTCCTTAGGAAAGCGATCAGTAAAAATCCCTTGTAAACATTTGAAGTGATTTTTGGTTCAAGGTAAAATCAAAAAATTCCATCAAAACGGAAAAAACGCCTCGTTCTGGCATCAGTGCATGGAATAAAATGTTAGCATGACGCCTATAATTCTCATTTGGTTTGTAAAATGGGACACTTAAGACTAGCAGAATTTCTGAAGATTTTTCGAGATGTGATGAAGCAAGAACGTGCGTAAGTCATAATCATCATCACCATGACCGTCATCATCACCATCATCATCTCGAACCTCCCCATCACCTTCATCATCATCACCATCATAATCATAATCATCATCATCATCGATAGTTTCGATTATCGATAATTTTGATAATCGAAAGATGAATTTTCGAGCGGTTCGCCCTAATCTAAATTAAGGCATTTTTAGCATTCTGACCATTTGAATAAGCCTAAGGGTAGAGAGTTTTAAAAAATCGTCAAAACTAGCGTACGTGATACTTGAATGCTCCCTTTCATGTACATAATGAGTGTTTTCTTATGACGTTATCACGTAAAACTATCGTCCGTAAATTGACTTTACAGACAACAATTTTTTTATGTTTCGAGCTTGTAGAATTTTTCCCCTCATTCGTTAATTTTCTTTCTTGGGTTTGATTGATTTTTTTGAGGTAACAAGAATTGAAACGTCGATTCCTAATTTTCCAAATCTTTGCACATCACGGCATGTTGGTTTCATTTTCTAAATAAAAAAAAAAAAATATTGCTTTTGGAACAGGAAACAAGCACGAAGAGGAAATTTTTCCGAAACTTACGCTCACTGATTTCGTCCAGCGGCTCCTGGCGAAACGTTGCGTTAGTTTCTTTGCTAAAAACGATAAATTCCTGCTGATGACACGCGAAAAAGGCTGTAGTGGTTTCATGGAAATAGGGACCGATGCCGAAAAGCCACCGTTACTAATTCAAAATGTATTAAGCTACGATGAAATAAAGGTTGGTAGTAGTAGTAATAGTAGTATTAGTACCGAATCAATTTAGCTTTATCTTCAAAACAGTTGTCTGCCTTGCTATCCGTTTCGTCGCATTCGGAGTTCATCAATGATGGGAACCGTCAGAATTGTGGCGTCATTGAAAAGGATAAATCGAAAATTGAAAGCGATGGTGTCGTCATTGGACTCATCGGGGCACGCTTGGTCAGACGCGATGTCATGGAATTTCAGGACATAATTATTTCCAAGACACAAAATACAAAAGAAAATGGCTATGGACGTAGTATAGATGCTGAGGCAACTACGCGCACTTCAGATTATCGTCGTGTCTGGAAGGAGTTCTACGAGGAACGTGATTTTCTGTACGATGAAGTTGTCGGAGATGACAAACGCTTTGGCGGTTCGCGGAATAAGAATGACTTTTTTGATAATTTGGTTATGAAGAAACGTTATGCAATCTCTTTCGATACGTTGCTCTTGGACAGTGAGGCACGCGCGGCTGACGCTGGCAAACAGGCCTACATACACGTCGTTGGGATTGGACTTGGTGTTTGGAAAGCTGCCGAGCAACAAGAGAAAATCTTTTTGGAAACATTCACACAGCGATTGAAGGAGCTTCTACCTAAATTGAATCACATTTCAGTGGTCCATTTCTCGTGGTTTCAATTGAGCGAATGGGGCGAATTGAAAAATAATGGCATCTTCAAGTCAGAGATACATCCTGATGGTGGCATACGCACTTTCTTGTCGAAACGTAATCCGGCTGACAAGTTGGTGCGTATCAATAGGGTACCTGGAAAATTCCAATTTCATTAATTAATAGATAATTTATTCGAGCTTAAGATAGTTCAATTAGATAGAAAATTGCAAAGAATTGAGAATTTACACAGAAGCCCTGCTAATGGTAGTGGCTGGCTGCTGTGTCGTGTATTGAGAGTTTAAATATTCAAAATCCCATGGCGATCCGAAAGCGGTTAATTTCGAGCGATCAATTGTTAATGAAACATAATCTTCCTTTGATTTACTTTGAGACTTTATGCATTTCCAGAAATTACCCGAACAGGAGAATATGCTTCTTATTGTCTCTTATGCTTGGGATGGCAATGCTTTGCCCGGAAATGAATTCTGGATGGTATTATACTATAGTAGCTCTCTGAGATTGTGTGTGTTGTAATAAATAATGAATGTTTTTCTGATTTCCCTTTAGAAAATGTTGAAATCCACCGGAGACTCTTCAACCGCATGCAGCACAATCATCACCGAACTGCATAATCCGCACATCAATGAGGAATTCGTGAATGGAGACAACCTGCATATCGCATCACCGAAATACGGGATTATTCATATCGCAGATTATGCAAAGAAAATTTTGGACTAATTTTTGAATAATTCTCTGCTGTATATAACAATAATGTGCAATATTAGGTTTTTTTTTTTATTTTCTTTAAAAGTTTGTCATACATTTTTTTAAATGTATTTAATCCAATTATTGAGTATAAATATATACTTTTTAATACTTCACGATATGTTCAATGTTTTTGCAGTCAGATGAAGCCGTTCTTCAATCGAATTCGATACCAACTGATTAAAAATAAATTAATATACCTTACTAAAGGATAGCGCGCACTCTAAACGAATAGATCCTGCAAAATCCATGGATGATTTTAAAACTGCTTCGATTTTTGCGAAAATATAGTTTATTTTACACTGAGAACAATTGATGCACAAAAAGAAGAAAAGAACTCAACCATTTTTTTTAGTGTATTCCACTTTGGCGACGTTCTTCGCAAATCTTATAAATTTGATGACCTTTGCTTAAAAAGTTTCAAAATAATTCGATATTTTATATTCACTTTCCTATTGTGCAAAGAATGGGAGCATTTTGTTTTTCAAATCCGCAGAAATATTTAGAATCGGGCTGAGAGTCTTTTCTGAAACTTCGCCTGTAAGTATGCTATCTTTTGAGTCTCCACATTAATTTGCAATAAACATGGCGCACAGTGCTTCGACAAAAATCAAAATTTTAATTGTCACGAAATGTCAATGTAAACAAATTTGTAGAGTGGCACGAAACTGGGAATACACTGAAAAAATATTCAAAATTTTCTTTTTAGTTTTGTGAAAAAAATTTTCTCAGTGTAAAAATTAAAAAAAAAATTTTAGCTTCCTTGTTTAATTATCTAACAGAATCTGTTTAGATCGTCTCAATTTGTTATTGAGATATAAAATTTTGAAAAAAGACTTAACGAAATGGGATTTTCAAGGATATTTCAAGGACCGTTCAAAATAAAAACCTAAAAAGTAGTCTCCACAGTGTTTTTAGATGACACCTATCGAAAAATCAAATCAGACCCTTTGGTATCATTGGAATGGGAAGTGCTCCACTAAGAGAAAACCAAAATATGTATTAGAACCGCAAAAATGTTTGTGTGGGTGTTACACCTCTTCAAAGTCTTTGCCAAATTTGATTGGGCGTGGCACAAAAAGTAGGCTTGGCAGCGGTTACGAAGTTAAGTTTTTCCAACTTTGGGGCACAACAGTAAGCTATGTTCCGAATTTGAATACCGTGGGTTCAAAATTGTGGATTTTGGAGCAACCCCGTTTTCTGTTTGAGGGGGTTGGGGTGGTTTGATTTCCAAAATTTTTATTTTATTTTCATAGATATTTACAATGGAACGTCCATGCCAAATATCAAAGCCCTAGGGCAACTCCTTCTATCATTTAGCAAAAAATGTATGGAGGTCAAGCACCTTTTGCCAGTGAAAACACGTTTGAATGGGCGTAGCACAAAAAGTAGGCTCAAAATTGTGGATTTTAGAAAAACCCGTTTTCTGTTTGAGGGGGTTGGGGTGGTTCAATTTCGAAATTTTTTTGAAATCTCATAGATCTAGAGATAGAAACGTCCATGCCAAATTCAAAGCCCTAGGGCAACTCCTTCTATGATTTCCCAAAAATGTATGGAAATCAAGCATTTCTTTCGTTTTCTCAAATTTATTTATATGGTTTTAAAAACAAACAAGAATTTACTTAAGCATAAGGTTAAATTAAACTCTACATACATTTTCTTAGGACAAATATCTAAAATTAATTTTACAATTTTAAATTTAATTATATTTATATATAGGTATTTATTTATATGCATTTTTTATTCAAAAATAAAGGATTGAAAATTAAAACTTGTTTGTACCAAAGATTTATGTAAGACTAAAGAAACTACTTTTTATTTGTAAGACTAAATCATATTAAAATAATTGTATCTAATGACCTACGAGGAAAAGAACTAAAAAAGCCATACGAATGAATCGAATTTGAATCATTCTATTTTTTTATTTATTTATTTATAGATTTAAAATTAATATTGTACGTGTTTTTGTGTGACGCCTGCTCAGTCAGTTGAAAGAAAATTTCGATGGAGAATTTAATCGTTCCTTCAAGGGTTGGTTTAAAGGAATATTGCACGAAAAGGGAAGCGAAAAGGAATAAGAATATCAAATGTTTAAGCGTTTGAAATTTGAACTGAACCACATTCAACCCGATTCTGAATATTCGCGGGGAATTTACTTTTCTCGACAGTAAACTTTTTCTTTTTTAAATATTTAAGGGAAGAAATTTGATAGGGAATGAGTATTTGAACCATACCCATAATTATCCTTACCCTATCTATTTAAAATAAGGAGAATTTTAGTCTCGAGAAAAGTAAAATCCCCGGATATGTTCAGAATCGGACTAATTGTTATCTAACATTGTTCTCTTCTCATTTTAATACACTGAATAGTTTAATTTTATTCCAAATTTATCGGATTTAATATTTTTATTTAGTAATTACAAATAAATATTTTACATTTGATCTATTCACGCTGGACTCCTAGCTCTCTAATTTTAAATTGATTTTTTTTTTTTAGTTTTTCTTCGTAAAACTGCTAAATAATTCGTATCGGATGAATAGAAGACAGGAGAAAAATTTTCTTTACGGATTTCCTTCAAAAGTCTATCAACTATGTAATGTTTACTGCCTGAGTCGCCTTAAGACAAAATTATTTATAATTATATACTTTAAACTTTAAAATATATACATGAAGAATGGCGAAACGTCGTTAAATATCTTTCAGAAAAAAAACTTATAAATTTCATTCGACTGAGAGATGTGCCCGAAGCAGAAGCTTTTCCAATTTAAAATACAGCATAGATTTGATGTAACTGACCAAGCAATGCGCATGTAAATATCTGAGACAATAAGAAATAACAAATTAAGTCGAATCAAGCTAAAATCGATCTCCGAATGCCAATGAACATTACCAGAACGAAAGTTAAGATAAAGCCAGTTCCACTATTTTTTTAAAAGTTATTCAAAAATAAAATTCAATTTTTTATATAAGAAAAAATATATGAAAAAGCAAAAGTACAGTAAATTTCGACATACAACTTATGAGTTGTTCTTCCTTATTGGCGCAGATATAAGCAATTTGTCTTGTCACGAGGCATGTGGACATGCGAACGGACTAAAATGAAAACAAAAGAAACTTACCCGTAGCAAATTAAAACAGTACTAAATATATATTTCGCCGACTTCTTGGTCTCTTGAGCTCCTTGTTTGGCGATTAACCACCTTTTAACCGGGACTTTCTTTTAAAAACGCTGCGGCGGCTGCGTATGTTGTTGCAAGTTGTTGCTGGTGATGTTGCGAGATTTGCGCTTGTTGCTGTTGTTGCGAAGGCTGCTGCTGTTGTTGCTGTTGCGGCTGCTGCTGTTGTGGTAATATTGTCAGATTTTTTGTACCTTTGAGGAAATGTTTTTTCTTCCGATGCGTCGATAAATTACATGACTGTTTAAAGGAGGCGCCACATATTTCGCATGCAAACTTTCGCTCTTTACTATGCACCGAACGATGCAATTCAAGTCGGGATTGATATTTGAATTTTAGACCGCAAGATTCGTGCTCGCAGATATACCAGCGTTCGCCATCATCCGATGAGACGGCGCTACTCGCACTCGCTGTTGTACTATTCGATTCTTTGGGCACTAAGAGTTCTTGCTGCTGTATTGTTGCTTGTGGCGGTTGCGGCATAGCGATCGTGGCCGGATGCACTATTGTTGCATAAGTCGCACTAACGGCGGTGCTTGATGGCGGTACTACTGAGGGTAATTGATATAACGTGGTATTATGACTTTGTAATTGTAAATTTGTGGCTTGTTGGTGTTGTGCTGCTGCTGCTGTAGATATTGATAGGCCCTGATTGTTATTGTTATTACTACTAGCACTAGGAGGTTCCACTTTTATATCGATTGCCACGGCATTCGTTGTGTTAATAGCATTTCGCATATCGGTATAGTCTTTTGGCTGTTGTGAATGCTCGTCGTCTTCCTCGTCATGATCCATTTCGCTACGCTGTACATTATCCTCACTATCGCTGTGTATTTTCCTGTAGAGCGGCAGTGGCAAAATAGATGACTCCGCACAATCCATATAAGTGGCTCGACTGTTACTTTCTTGGGGCTAAGGGATAGATGGATTTAGATGAAACAGGCGGAATGCGATTTTCACTTGACACGTTACCTTAATGTGCAAGAAATTGTGTTCATCTTGTACGTGTTTCCAAAAGTGATCTTGTGATTGTAGCTCCTCCTATAAAGAATTGACAATTGCTAAACTTTGATACACTATCAACAGAAAAACAACAACAACAAGTTAGTGTTACCTGACAAGTGTGGCAAAGAATCCAAAAATTTGTGCCGTCGCTCGATAAACAAAATTCGCCTAGTTTTGTGTAGATTTTATTGTTTTTACTAACGATTCGCGGGAAGCCCATTTTCCCCGTTCCTCTGCTTAATTTTTATTAATTGAACGATTTGTTTATTGTTTTCCCACAAAAATCTCTGATTTGGGTTCTTGTCATTTACCTAGACACCACACTATGCAAATGCAATTCGGCGAGAAGCGATGGAAGCCAAACGTCATACTGTATGACATACATGTCAGCTGTTTTTTTTTTTTCTTCTTTTATGCGATATTTTGCATTTTGGTTTGAATGTAGATCTGGTGCATTCTTCTTAAAATATTCAGTAAAGTTGATATATCGAGATATATTGAATTTATTTGATATTTGAATTCAGAAACACACGCAAACACCATTTTCATATACTTCGCTTTTGCCTTTTGCAATACGATAATGTAATATGTATTATATAATAATGAGGGCATTTTAAAAATTTTCAATTAAAAAATCCGCACATTTTTGAACGTAAATACGACTAGACCAAGTTTTGGTTTGACATATATAAAGTTTCGTTATAAATTTTGCATACTAACAAAAGCCTAGCTTATAAGACAGTGACTGAGGAGTAGATTAGTGATGTGTGTTTTCGATACTTTTAAGTAATAATATCCTTTCTTTTCAGTACTTTGTTATTCCCAACATCCACACATACACAAATTTTTCTTCCCAAATAACATTCTAAGTATTCGAGAAGAGCATGGGGAGGAGAAGAAATTTCCTTCATCTCACCTGTCTTATCTTATTACTAAAGAAAAATTTGTGTGTGTAAATCGGAAATCAAATGATCCTATAAACTGGTAAGAAATGGATGAGAAACAGGCAAATCGCTTCTTCTTCGTGTTATTTTGGCCAGCGCAAGACATTCGAAGACAAAGATATTCGGATCTAGCCATGCATTAAAGATATACTTTGTAAATGGAAAATTATGACTGTATTTTTCTTTATTCGCTCACAAGATTGAACAAATTTTCAAGATCTGAAATCTTTGGATACTTTGGAAGTATCGAGTACACAAAAATGAAAGAGCCTTACTACCATTGGTACTCAGTACTTCTCCATCACTATAGGCGATATTCAAACGATACAACAATTCAAATGGTTAGGATCGGTTTGTTTATGTTTGCGATAGTTCTTTAAGCGAAGTTTCGTAGAAGATTATGAGAATATTCAATCTGGATGATGAAATTGCTGTTGACTATATACCGTTTGTCTACAAAGTAAGTAAAAAGAAAATCTGTTCCTGTTTTTATGGGATATTCAGTGCTGGTTGCTATCCGTTCCCAACATTTAGATTACACATTTACTGCAAGAGTGTCACAACTCAAAATTTGTAAAATTTAGGTTTATGCAAAAAATGTGTTCATAGGGCACCTAATCTACCTAATAATACACCGATTGTTGCGTTTTCGTTATTGCAAATCAGCATCGGTTGAACTGCGTTTTTTTTTTTAAATTGCAAATTTCGAGTTGTGACATTCTTATGTGCGATTTGTACGCGGTTATAAGTATTTAAGTTGTGATTAGCGATTTTTTTCTTTTCACAGCAAAGCAGAAAAATTTTTCTCACATCTCTCGTCCACATCGAAAAACAAACACTTCCAAAAATTTTCCCGAAAATCTATACCAGTGAGACACTCAAGAGGCAGTTTATACTATTTCTCAAAAGCAAAAGTATCGAGGTAAAAAAAGTGCTTCATATTGGAGCGGAATTTTCATTTCATATACCTTAATCCATTCAGTAGATAGCAGAAAATAATTTCCATATTTGGAAGCCATTCGAGGCGGAAAAGGTTACACTTAGCAATGGTAATTGCTATGAAATTCTTCCCTGCTGTCCAAAGGATTCTAGCACAAGTATTTTACTTGTATTCCGACAAGGTGAGCAAAGAAAACTTCCAATGTCCAATCTACTTTCATTTTGTTAAATTTTCTTTGACTAGACTCGAAAATATCACACATATATGTTGGACTCTGTTCGGATTTGAGGAGCACCCTTTTGAGTTTCAAACTTGTTTCATGGCTGCGAAAGGATGCTAAATTATCTTTATACGTACCGAATAACAAAGCCTGCAAACGTTGCGTTGATTGTGAATTTTACAAAGCAATGAAGAAAATCGAGAAAAAACTTAAGTAATTCGAAAAGATTGAATTGCCAAAGTGAATTTTTTGTAATGCTGCTTTTGTTTTAACAGCTCAGATAATTTAGGGAAATTGTTGATACAAGTGCCGCTCTTTGGATCTGAAGCATTCATATCTGGGCTAGCATCCGAATTTCGTGGTCATGTAGCTATATGTGGACTTCTAAAGGAAATATATATGTCTTTGCCTACAGTCAAGATAGAGCATTTCACTGAAAATTTTCGTTCTTCAAGAATATTATTAACAGCCTACGATACTAATGAGTTTTTGTCGACAAACCTTAAAAGGTAGGGCGAGAATATAACCACAAATGAAAACTTATAATTTTCTAAAATGATTTCACAATTTCTTTCAGGGATGGAGGTGCCATAAGCAAGCAGTACACGTTAAAATGGTCACCACTTCCTTCTAAAAATGAGTTAAATCTTCTCTCCGATTTAGTTCGACCGGCTAAAATTTATGGTACGAAATTTGAAGACAGCCATGAAACATTAGAGCACCCTGTACAAATGTCAAGTGTTTTCTATGGATCGAGTCAAACCAACAATGAATTGGCTTCACAAGCTATCAAGAGACAAACTATCGATGAAGATCAATGCTGCTTAGAAAACTCTCAGAGGCTGGACCAGCAAGTGATTAAAAATGTCAAAGCCTTTTTAAGTAAAACCACTAGAAAGAATGAACCTAGAAAAGAAGATAATGAAACTGTAGTGGATCTCACAAGAGTAACTCCCACCGAACAATGCCCGAATAGTGCAGCGGACATGATTGAAAGTACAGCTGAAGCTCAACAGAATCCTCAAGAAGAAACACCTCAACAGCAGCTCGAAAAGCAGCCAGCCAATTCAACTGAAAACCAATTAGTTAAACCATTTACGATAAGACTTAAGAGACATAAACAGATTTTGGAGAAGCAGCCTACAATTGCTGCTGCGCATGGTACCAACAATATAGAAATCGTTCAAACGCAAGCCAAGTCGACGAATCCACGAAAAAGAGAAACGCAATCAACGAAGAGTAGTAATGGCAAAATTGAAAAACAACAAACGCTTAAAAGACAGGAAGCTAAAAATGTAAAAACCAAAAAGCTTACGTGGTAATTATTTTAATTATTTTTCGCGAATTTATTTTAATAGTAGTTTCATTCCAGTCCTAATAAAAGTTCGCTGGTTTATCGGAAAGGTAAAAAAGGTATCGGATTCGTAGATGAGGATACGAGTTCGTCGGGTTAATTTTTTTTTTTTCTGTGAAATCAAATGTTCAAATGTAAATAATAATATTGTTATATAGAGGTTAATATTTTTGGACTTTTTTAAGAAATGAATGAATGAATGTAAAATTAAACTTTTTAATTTAGAGTTGAAAAATCTCTCCTTTGATTTCGAAGAAAACATCATTCCACAAGTAACGAGATCAACTAATCGGTGCGGCTTTAAATATTTTGTTATCCTAAGTAACTCTCGCGGAGAATCACTTTACCATATGAAAAGTAAATGATTACTGTAACCCATCATTTATTCCTTTTCAGGCCCATTCTAAATAAAAACGTTCGATATTCTTGCTCCCGTTGTATTCCCCTTTCCCAGTGCGCTTGGAATGGAAGAATTGTTTTCAAATCCGCAGGGAAAAATTCGCCGGGAATGTTCAGCCCTATTCTACATAAATATTCCCCGGGAATTTTTTCCTCGGAAAGTTTTTGTTTCGGCGGAAAAATGTTAAGCAACCAAAAAGAGAATAATGTGATGACGCTCCCGTTATATGGCCTTCCCAGTGTGCTTAGAAATGCAGAATTTTCCAAATTGGATGGTTGGATGGATTAACCCTTGTGACAAAAAACACCTTAAATAGAGATACCCGAGTAACTTAGACTAAATCAGATTTTTTGATTAATATGCAGAAATTATATCAATATATTCTCCCACCCAGTTTTATAGACCCCCTTGTCATAACACAAAAAAAATGCATTTGAAAACGGAAGGTACCCGGGTATCTTATCACTCACATAAGGGCTAAGAAGGCATTGTGCCTTCGCAAATACTAATGCAGATATTGAACTTGGTCCTGACCCAAAAAAAAAAAATTGTTTGTAGCATCGTTTTTTCCTGATCCCTCTTTAACAGCATATTGCAACTTATTCAAACCATCTATATTTTGTATGCTTTTCTTGTACTGGGGCCTTACTCTGTAGTTCGACTCCGAGTCGAACGAATAACAATAATAAATTATAACGAACATCCGACACTCGAACATGAGCATGGAACGTTCGAATCCGACCAACTCTTTGTTCAAGATGAACTACAGAGCAAGGGCCGTGGATCTGTCAGTGAGGAATTCATTCCTCATTACTATCCATTGAGAAGTTCTGTGCGATGCTGATTTGTAAACAGTTTTGTTCGTAAATAATCAAAGCCGTTTTGCTAGAGTTTTAAGTTTTATTTTAGTTTTTTTTTTTTTTTTTGTTTTCTTTAAGATTTATATATTTTTATAAACATTTACATAAATTAAGTAAATTTTGAATTATGAGAGCATTTACTATGCTATACAGTGTTGTAACAAACAGTACCCAAAGTGCGTACGTAAAAAAAAATTGGTTTTAAATTAAAACTAAAAAATAAAGTAGAAAAATAAAAAGGATAAATAATACTTCAATTTCGGAGCGGAAAATACGCGTAGATATACAAAAATAGCTTTTAATAAGGATCGACTCACAAACTCATATTCCATGTGCAAAAAAAGGCAGTGAAAGGTATCGAAATGGAAGCGTAGAAAGAACATAAGTACCGGAATAAGTTTTGCGATGGTGGTGAAGAGCTTAGGAAGTTTCTTTTCTTAGGAATAATTTTCTTTTAACACATTTTCTATAGCAACAACATGGGGGAAAAATTGAAAGCGGATAGAATATTACCGTAACATAAAAATTTTTATTCAATGGCAAAAAGATTTAACAAAGATAAAAGAGAAAAAGAAAACCGCTTACAAGCTTCTTCCCTTTCCTTAGTTTCTTTTTCTTTTAGGGTGCTTTCGTTTTCTATGCAGAGAGATTCACACACACAAATAGGCTAAATTCATAATTCTATAATATTTTATGTTTCTTTTTTTCTTCATAGTTTCTCTAAATTTGCATTTGTTTCTTTTTTATAATGAATTTTTTTTTTTAAATCCTCGTGGATGGAGATTTTTCAGAGTGTTTTAGGTTTTTTCTTCCTTCCTTGTGGTGTACACAAAACAATGCAGAATTAAGTTCGAGTGTGCTTTCCATATTTAATTGAATTATATACAATGCTTTGTTGCTTGCATTGCGATTTGGATTTATGAATTGTGTTTCGGTTTTCGAATTCAAAAGCAAAAAAAAAAATCATTTTTGTTCATAATTTCGTTGAGGTGAAAACGCATTGCAAATATACTTGGGTATTCGCCAATCATATCAAGGATGAAATGAATGATAATACTCAGGTATCTGCAAATCGTCGAGTTCACAGTCCATCCCTCGAAGCGTCTGATAATTTAAAATCTGAAAGCCAAGCATTCATTTTCAAAATTCGCTTGAAAAACTATAGAATTTCCTTCGTTTTTTTTTTTGGGCATAATTGTCTCATTATCCTTCATTCTCGCTGCAAAGTTGTAGTCTCTCTATAGTTTCTGTGAAATTTCGGAAATCCTCTTCTGCACGCTTTTGATGTATTTTTTTTTTATGCGGTTATATTTTATTTGCTTGCATTTGTATGTGTGTGATTGTGTGTGTGTGTGGTGTGTGGATATTTTGTGTGATTGTGTTCATCTGAATGTTCTGAATTTGAATTTTTTTTATTTTTGGTAATTCTTATTGAGAAACAGACATTACTTAGTCGCTTTTTGGTTCGCCTAACCGCTCTTAAACAGTAAAATCGCCACTTGACCTAGATAGAAATAGATGAAATGGCGAGTTTCATGTGTAACGTATGAACCAAAATTGCGTCCAACGATGCAATGCCAAGTCGGATTGTATTTTTTGTCGAACTCCTTTTTGATGTAGGCAGCAATATCCTGTGGAAGAACAAAATCTCAATTAAGATCAATCATTCAAAAGTAATTTGTTAAAAATGTATGCATATTTTTTGTAATGTGAGTGACAGTTGAGAATAAGCCTGGAGTGAAGGCTGCGTGGGACAATTAAATACTTTCAATTAATACTCTAAAATCGAAGGTGCTAATGCTGGGTATAAACACATCAAACGCTTGTCAAGCATGTGAGTGTATTAATAAACTATTTTCACTATATGCTTGACAAGAATTTGATTTGTCTATACCGCGCATAAGGAATGACTTTGGATGTGGAAGCAATTCGATAAAAAAAATTGACATTCATTTCGAGCACATCGATAATGTGACAATCTCTGGTTAAAGAATCTCGAAGTGGATCTACTTTTTCTGCTGCTCCATTTAAATAATTCAAATTCTTTGGCCTTGAAATAACAAGGTCATTTTTCACAATTTGGAAACGAAAAATCCTGAAGAAAACTACTTTTGGAAGTTAGCCGCAACTGTTTCCTGCAATCGTTCTGCTCGACATAAAACGGAAACCGTTTACATTGCGCTCTGTGTTTTGTTTCAACAACATTTACGAGAACCATTTCAACGATTAGAAATATAAGAAAAACAAACGAACAATCAAAACAATGACACGCAAACGGTCAGATATTCTCAAAAAACAAAGACGAAAATTCAATGCCACTGTAAATGACAATACGGAGGACAGAAATTGCCTACCAGCGAACACAAATGATTCGAAAGGAAAATGTGAAATGAAAGCGTATTCAAAAATGGGAAAATATTGCAAAAGCTTAAACACCACAAGGTCAAAGTCAATGAAACCATGTGCACTTGAAAATTGGGAGAGGGTTTGGAAAACGCGATGAACGGAAAACACAAACACACAACACAGACATACGATGCACACAAATTTTTCAAATGTTTTAAAATCACTTATGCGTTTTACAACCACGACAACTTTCGATCTCTCATCAGATCACTCACCTGTAATTTTTTATCTAGCTGAAAGTCCTATTGTTACTGAGTCACCCTTCAGATTGACGTCTTCTAAAACTAACTGGATTAAATATAAGAAATATATAGCCACTCATATTCATACCAGATACTCTATAGACTGCATAGAACACGTAGATGAAGCGACAAATGTACTGAATTCTATGCTAACGACAGCGGCAGAGCAGTCAACGCCTTGCATCGAAAATAAAGCAAAGAATCATATCTTTACCAATAGCGAAATCGAAAGACTTGTGAACGAAAAACGAAGGCTAAGACGCGAATGGCAACAACATAGATCCCCAGCAGCTAAGCTTAGACTTAAAGCCGCAACAAATGAGCTAAGCAAAGCTCTCTTAAGATTAAAAAATGACGAGTGTAGGAAATACGTTTCGAAGCTTTCCCCACAGTCCTCCGGAAAATCATCTTTATGGAATATAAATAAGTTTATCAAATCCCCAAAAGTGGGGGAATCTCCCATAAGAGACACCAACGGCGCTTGGGCACGTAGTAGTGAAGAAAAGGCTACTGCCTTTGCTGGGCATTTAAAGTCAGTTTTCCAACCAAATCCCCCTGAAATAAATTGTGAAATGCCTACACTTCAAATAAATTCTCAAAATTACCCAATCTATTTCCACTCAAACGAAATTAAAGCAATTATTACAAGTCAATTATCCCCCAAAAAAGCACCTGGAGAGGACAACATAACTCCTAAAATGATTATTGAGATGCCATACATTGCCATCGTGTTCATAACAAAGCTTTTCAATGCGATCATTCGATTTTCATATTACCCTCAAGCATGGAAGTCCTCCTTAATAACTATGATTCCAAAACCAGGCAAGGATGCAACAATGGTGTCTTCTTATCGACCGATAAGCCTTCTTCCAAGTATTTCCAAACTTTTCGAGAAAGCACTGCTTTCCAAATTGACTCCATTCGTTTCTGAAAGGGATATAATTCCGCACCACCAATTTGGTTTCCGTAAAAATCATGGGACTATAGAGCAGGTAAATCGCATAACCAATGAAATAAGGAAAGCTTTTGAATACAAAGAATACTGCTCAGCCATATTCTTGGACGTGGCTCAAGCGTTCGACAAAGTATGGCATGAAGGACTTATCCAAAAAATTAAATATCTTCTCCCTCCTACTGTTCATGCAAACTTTCCCTACTTAAAACATAGGAATTTTAAGGTCAAATATAAAGATTTTGTTTCACAAAGTATAGAAATCAAAGAGGAGTGCCCCAAAGGAAGTGTTCTTGGACCCTTCCTATATTTCTATATACGTCAGATTTCCCTGTAAACAGTATCTTACAACATCCACTTTTGCCGATGACACAGCTATATTAAGCCGCCATAGATGCCGATTTCTTCACTTCTAACCTGCAAAAGCATTTAAAAGTGGTTTGAAAAATGGTTAGGAACATGGCGAGTGAAAGTAAACGAGCAAAAAAGTAAACATGTTACATTTACACTTAAAAGGGGCATCTGTCCCCTTTAAGAATAAACAACAAAAATAGTACCAGAGACGGACAATGTTGTTTACTTGGGTATCCATTTGGACAAACGTCTCACATGGCGCAAACATATTGAAGCTAAACGAACCCAAATGAAAAAAGCTTTAAGCTTCATTGGTTAATGAATCATCGTTCCCCTTAAAAATCGAATATAAAATCCTTTTATAACTAGTATTTTAAAGCCAATATGGTCATATGGCCTTCAGTTATGGGGTAATGCAAGTTCCTCAAGTATAGAATGATTCAAAGATGCCAATCAAAAATTCTCCGTTCAATTACAGGTGCGCCATGGTATATTCGGAACGAAAATATCCATCGTGACCTTAATACCCTTTGGTTAAAGAGGAATTAGTGCGTCTTAAAAATTCCTTTTGGATAGACTCCAGCGGCACCCAAATGAAATGGCTAGGTGTTTTGCCTCAACTTCAACGCATCGAGGCTAAGAAGAAACGATCGCCCGACCGCTACACACGCACCACAAGCGAGCGGCGAGGTTCACGACATTCGTCCCCCGTCGTTGGTCTCCGACAGCATCCCCGTCGATGACGAATCCAGTTAAACGATGACCGCTCGCGTCGCTTGATTTCGACTCAATCCCGTCGGTAACGTTGCGATAACGGCTCGTGAGCTGTCGATTTGTCTCCGACTGTGCTCCCCGTCGATGACGTATACGACGACGGATTCAATAGCCTCGCCTCGCACGATTCTACGGCAATCGGCTGCCAATTGTACCCAATATGGGCTCCGTCGACATTCGACAATCATAGCAACATTGGCACAAACCGCCCAACCACGAAGAAGCTGTTTTGCTTGCCACAGCATCGTCGATCCCCCGATTTAAAGCCGGCACTGCGATACACTCCTCGACACACACGAAATGTGCTGTGAGCCCCGCACTCAAACCGGCACGACACCCCCTTCGGAAACATCCCTCCAAGCGGCACACGAAAGTATTGCTTAAGCCCGGCTAGAAGGTTCGAGGTGCGTTTTTGCCAATGTCGCAATATAAATTATGAATTAATTTTACGTAGTGAAATTTTGTACTAGTTTAAGATTTGAAAACATATTGTTAGTTCTTAAGATTAAGAAGATTCAATATAAAAATACCCCAAAAAAAAAAAAAAAAAAAAAAACTTAAGCGTTTCTTCATGCATAACTACCCTTCAATCCAAGCATTGTCGAAGCTCTCATGCAGCCAGACAAAAAAAAGAAAAAAAAGAATAAAAGACTACCATCAACGACGGCAATGTCACCTACTAACCTACTTAGCAAAGCCAAATGCTGATGACAAAGACGCGTGTACATATGCACATCCAAGACTCACATATAACATAAGCCCAATGTTTGCATTGTGTCGCGCTTTCAGTTCCAAACGACTGAAAGGAAATGTTTTAACTGAAACTCTGCTGCTGCTTCTTCTCTGCTTTCCTTTTTGTGGACAAACACAGAAATTAAAATGCGTGCCAAACGCAATTCAAGTTCATTATGAAAGTAAAAAAAAAAAAAAAAAAAAATATGAGCAACGAGAGCAGCGTGCATCGGGAATGGTAACAGTTATGGATAGGCCAAAAGACAAAAAACCTTCTCTTATTGTAACGAAATCTGGTGGATTAATTTTCTGCATGCTTTTCAAACAAAAATATTTTCTATTTATGACGACGGAAAATGTACACAACCTTTAGCAGAATTTATTAATTCTTGGAACAATATGGTTGTGAAAGCAATAAACGCAATTCCACACATATTTTCATTTTAGGTGGAAAGCAATGAAAGGAAGAAATAGCTTTCTGCGCTGCATTTATGCATTATATTCTAACAAGGACGGCAGTTCTCAGGAAAAACGAATTTTCAATCAAGTGGGGATGAAGTCTTTGAAAGTACAGCGCAATACTTATTCTGGATGGAAAAATATATTCATGATTTTTTTCATCAAATTCTCGGAACTAATTTTGCTTTAACGAAAGAACCTTGGTTTAATTCTTCGAATCTCGTTGGTTGGTGTATACACAGGCATGCTCTAAAAATCGAATCCGTATAAACAAATCGAAACCAATGTGATTTCAATTGAAATCGAAGCAATTTTGAATTTTTAAAAATTCCGGATTCGATTTCTAGAGCATGCCTGACAGACAGTCTTAACAGTTGAGAAATGTTGGTGATTTGTGGATTTTGTTATACAGCTGGGTCTGGATAGTATGAACCTCGGATAGAGTAATCACATCTCGGTGGTGTGAACACATGGACTGAGGCTTATAAAACAGATTACGCTGGTATTCTAATTTTCGCGGGAAGGCCGCAGTGAGCCGCTGGGTACGAGACCTTAAGTAATTTTTTTTAAAGAACGGCCTTTAAAAATTTTTGCCAGCCCTTCGTATAATTTGTGTAGATATTTGAATAGAAGACCAAAATAAACACAGAAGTTAATGCGTGTAAGGACTATTCAATTAAGACAATTCGCTTACTCGTGTCACAGTGACGTGTGAACATATGTATATGAATAAATCTTAATTGAAAACAGTCAATTTTGAAAAACTATATCTATGGCGAGATATCCTATCGAACGTCTGACACATAACTAAGATCTAAATAAGAGATTCCCACAAAGGGGAACATATGCTTAACCTTTTTAGCCTCAAAATTTATTTGGTTGATACATAATCTTTATTGCTGAAACAAATGAGGTCAACCATTAACATGTTTCTCCATTTGAGCTGATTCCTCAAAGTGTATGGGTATTTCAATATCAGGAGTCGGAACGAATTTATTTATCACAAATAGCGCTACTTTGTTCTATAAAAGTTTGGTTTTCCTACACGCGACGTGTCTAAAAAAGAAAATGAAAAAAAGAAGCACCCAAAATGCCACGACATACTGTACAAAAACAGCTATGACAATTGATGATTATCGATTAAACATAACAAATGGAGCGTAAAGATATACTATACACTGCTCTAGAGCAATGGCAAACAGAAATAAATCAAGAAAACAAATGATATGCACGACAGCTGAAGTATCATTGTTTTGAACAGGAGACTCGGATATGTATATTATTTTCATGTTTTTAAAGAGAAAAAGATAAGAAGTTTAGTATTTTAGGCTGCTTTCAATTTAATAAAATTTCCTAGTTTTATTTACAAATATGTAAATGTAATTGTAGATCAGATTCATATCAAATCAATAGAAAAATGTAATTACTCAAAGGCTTTCTCCTTAATACTTATTAGTTAAATAATACTTTTTTTATTTAACATTTAACAGAACACACTGTGTGGTGCCTTTATGCCTCAAACGATTTTAAACCTTATAAAGGAAAGCTCCATACAATAATACAACGCATGACAGACTCCTTCCTAACACATTTAATTGGAAATCATGGAAGGCAACAGCAACAGGAAACTGAACGTGCATGGATAAATTGAAATTTTTGTTCGAACGGAAAGTAGAAAGAAACTACCATCTCTGGAAGATGTGCAACAAAAATGAAAAGAAAAACCAAATAAAATCACAAATACTTTTACAGTAAACACTCGAATGCTTTTTCGAACATAAGCGGATTCCAATGCTATCCGTACATATGAATAAATGCATACAAATTAAGCAATTCCAAGCGCCGTGGAAAATCAATAGCCCTCTCGGTTCAGTGAGTGACGCAAGAGAGAGTAGGAAAACCATAGAGAGACGACAACCAACGAGCAGCACACAACGGCAAGTGCCAATGAGTACAAAATTGAAATTTGTCCAAATGGATGGGGTGGGCTGGGGGCCCGGCCCGGCCCGGCTCGGCTCGGCTCTTTACTTTCTACTTGTGAACAACGACCACGACATTGAAAATATGTATTCAACCAGCAGCAATAGGCGTTGTGCGGATTATACAAGTAGTATTCTCCTCCCGATTAAAGGCAGTCTACTGATTGCCTATACAGATACAGATACAAATGCTCATATACATCTGCTAAATGTCCCATGCCGACGCAGGCCAGAAGCATAAAAATAAAAGGAAAAACAGAAGATTATGTGGCATTGAAACAAAAAACTAGAAAAAAAAAAAGGTCTCGAGACCAAGCGTTCTGCAACCGATTGAGCCTTGTACTGATTAAGGTCATTGTTTCGCTTTTCGTTCTTACTAACCACTAATAATACTAACCACAAAACTGTGTGGCATACAAATGGAAGGCCAGTAGTGCCTTAATGATGCACACACCGGCCTATTGATTTTGAGAACGCACTTTAATTTTAGACAGCAAGCCTCATTAGATAATAGATTCCAATAAGGAAAACTCGTGGGAACATTAAAACACTTTAAAGTTACGCGGCGGAGCCAAACGAATGCAATAGCTTTAACGTGCATAAACTTTTCATCCACCCATGTGCCAACAAGATTAGAATATGCGCTGGAGAATATTAAAGTGCTCGTGAAATAATATTGCGATGGGCCGCAGTTTGAAGTACTGTTGCCAGTTTAGGGGATTCTCCCATAAATTCAAAAACATTTACGATCTTTAGTGGAGTCTTCGTGCCGAAAAGTGATCAGGGAAACTTTTATGGGACCTTATAGGACGAAGTTTTTGTTTTTGGAAGGTTTCACGATTAAATTTTAGGAAATTTAGGCGTTTTTTTTTTAGACATTCATGGGAATATTCCCCTTAAAAACTGGTAACAATGGTTTGAAAATTCCTCTTTCCATTTGCTTTTCGGAAAATCCGTAAGAAATTTTGGCGCTCCTAGGCTTTAGGTCACCGTTCGAATTTTTTTTTTGTTTTTCCCCCTATATAGAGCTTTTTGCGCTGATTCCAAATCCGAAATCCGTTTTTGTCGGCGAGCCGTGGTTTGTTTGCAATTTTAATAAGAAATTAGCACTTTTTCACTGTTCTGTTTGTTTATTTTTGAGTAATTTTGACGTTTATGATGTTGCCAGACTGTAAATTTTTGGCTGTTGAAATTATTTTTACAAAAAGAGTTGCGTTTGCAGTTACCGCGAAGGCCGCTTCGCGGCCCACGCGGAAAAAAAGGGATTGTACCCCTTGGACAGGACCGACAGTAGGGAAAAATAGAAACTTTTTATACGTAAAAATCTACCGATTGTCCGATTTATATGTAAAACAGTCTGGCAACATTGGTTTTGGTGTGTCAAATTGCTTGTTTACAATTTTCATACTTTTTCATACAAACTTTAAATCGCGATTATTGGAAAAGTAAGTGCGACCGACAAATTCTGACTTCATATTTGGGGTCAGCGGATAATTTTACGTGTGTGTACCAAATTTTGTGCGCGAACTCGAACGGTCACCTAAACCCAAGATATGCCGAAATTTTTAATGTTATCGGAAATGATGACGGCGAAACCGTCAAGGAATGTCACTAATGGATTGCTTTTATATATATATATGAACGTAGGCCGGGTCAAAGCATTGAACGCACCACCTAATTGAACTTAAATTATGTACATTTATTATTTAACAATTTCCGCTTATGAGAACCCCGTTTGGGCAATATTTTCGACGAAAGCTACCGATTTTCATAAGCTTCGTGCCAAACGAAAAGTTTTCAGATTGTCAAATCTGTGAAAAGGATAAACGATCTAAGCCCACGATTAATTTTGAAAGCTAATCCATGCAGCCAAACCCATTGGATATTTGAATTAGTTCAGATTTATTTTCCCAAGAACGCCATCTTGAAATTTTATTTTCAATTGAATTCCCCCCTCATTTTAATCGGTTCGATTTTAACAAAAATTCTATTCCTAACCAATAAAATCAAATTTCTATCAATCAGAAGGAAATTCTCTTTGGAAGCGCACTCCCACACAGCCACACTTAAAATGCAATGCAAGCTTACCTTCTCGATGTTGTATTTCTCTAGAGCCTGTGTCGCGCAGTCAACAGCATCCTGCTGCATTTCCTCGCTCATGTCAGCATTTTTAATAACAGCTTTGCGATCCGACATCTTGACGATTTGTGTTGGTTTCCTTTTTTTTCCTTTTGTATTTGGTTTATTTGTTTAAAAGTTTAGTCAAAAAGACTTCCTTCTTAATTTGTTCGATCAAAATTAGCAAAATATCTGCGAAAATAAAAAATTTATTTTTAAAAATTTTTAATAATGTCCGCTTTTTTTATATTTCTTAAAAATCGAAATAAGATATTTCAGAAAATTATTCTTCCCGAAATGAAAATTAATAATGACCTTTTTGAAACAAAATCCTTTTGAGTTCTTTTTCAAAGGCGATCGATCAAGAAAAATTTGATTTAAAAAATGGGTCCTTTCTAAGGCTGAGTTGTTTTGTGCGGCAACAGTGATTTGTTTTTCGAATGAATTTAAAATTTAGCAAAAACTACTATGTGTTTAAATCTAAATTGATCCTTTTATACTATGACGTATTGATATTCTATCTGGGATCGCGAAAATTGAGTAAACGAGAACAGAGAGAGAGTTCTTAGATTAACCAAAATCAGAAAAATATAAACGAAAAAAGATAAACAAGCAAATAAGAACGTGGAATGACGGAAAAAGGATAAAAATCGTGGCATATCCGTACGATTAAACTGAAACAATATGGGTATTCATTTCAGACCTCGAACTTAGTGAACTTTGAGAACTTTTTAAACAGCCGTCAAAGCTTCCATGTATTTTGAAAGTTAACGCAAAGATGTTCTCAGAGTTCACTCCTTCCAGGGTTCGAATGAATTCCCATAATGCCGCGTGCAAAATCATGTGAAGATAGAGCGCACAAATGTACCCATAGCATGCCGACTTTTGGGCTCTATTGATGAACACCGGTATGCAATCGAGTTCGAAAATCCGTTGCTAAGATCGGAAAAAATTTAGTCTATTGAATGTTTGTCTATTTATATTGGATCAAACTAACGTGAACAGGTGATCCGATTTTATGCGATTTTTGGAGATCTTCATCCGATCTAAAGCGAATTATGAATTTAGAATTACAGTGAACTCTCGAAAACTCGAACACCCGCAAACTCGAACATTTTTTTTTCACCATTGACTATTCTAAAACTCGAACAAAGTTTGAAGGCTCTAAAACTCGAACAAAATTTTCTTCTTGTTTTATGTATTAAAACACAAATCAAAATACGTTTGTTGACATGTGATCATCCCTGTGTACACACGCTCATGTATTTGCCTGTCTTTCTCTTATTTTGTTTTGGTTGGGCAAGATCCACCGTTAGTCGGCTTCTACATTGAACGATTATCGACGCGATTTTCACAACGATTTTTTCAAATTCCCTTTTGAAATTGTCTTCTGTCGGTGTTCGCTTCTACACTACACGATTTGCAAGCAACCGATCTATACTTTGTTGTGTTTTTCTTAAGACATTCGTTTATTGGATTTATGCGAATTAAGTAAGTAAGTAATAAAAATAAGTGGTTGTGACGCATTTTAAAATAATAAATTAAATTAGAATGGATTCAGACACTTCATAAAAAATTATTCGAACAATTCTTTGAAACTGTTTTCCGTTCTACGAACGGCGGGAAAGGCAACTGTCAAAAATCGGCATGGAAATCGACGACATGGCTAGTACAAACGATTTTGACCGCTTCACTTTCGTCTCTCCTCCCTTGCCTACAAACGCAAAAATCGGTGAGTGCTGTTGGCCGACAATCGTCCAATGTAAAAGTAGACTTAGTTTCGCAAAATTTTTGTGAATCTTTCCACGTTGTTTACGTAGAGCAGTGCGAAACCATTCATGATATGAAATAGCCCAGCAGGAAAGTCACGGTGAAACAATCTATGATTTCAGCATGACATTAGAGCCGCAATCTTCCTGACTTTACACCAACTTTCTAATGAAAATTACACATAAGCGGCCGTCATAAAAGAACATGTCACGAGTTCGTCATTGAAATTGGAGTAAATATGTATTTTAACTTGAAATGAAAGTAAACAACATCCTTCTCGATAACAATGCCATTGGCATTGCGATGAATAACAGCTTCTCCCGATGACAATATCATTACAATTGAGAATAATCATTTTTTTTCTTGATCTCCACGGTGAAAAAATTAATGAATTTGCCTTTATGCTAAAAAGTCCGGCTGGGTTTGTAGGAGTGTTGGCATTGCGTTGGCAGCGATTTAAAGCCGTTATGACGCGTGTTTGAAAAACGAGAAATGCTCATCACTGATTGACAGCTTTCATTGTCACACAAGTTTTTGCACGGTAAATTGCGGTAAAAGTTAAAAAGTTTAAGTATATTAAAATTTTCTATCAATATGCGAGTAAAGACTGAATTTAAGATAAAAAAAAACGCATAAATAAATAAAAAATATATGGCGTTCCAAAACTCGAACAATTCGTTAACTTGAACAGTGCCGGTTTTATTCAGTTCGAGTTTTCGAGAGTTCACTGTATTCGCTTTAGAGTTGATTTCCAAAGGCGTGAGTTGCAGAATATATTTCCCTATATTTGGTTGTGTGTGGTATTTTTTTTTTTTTTGTTTTTTGTACGGAGATCTGACATTAGGCGATATTAGCTAATAACCTGATCATACCCGCAAGGGGAACCATTTATGGTTTACGGGCATGGCAAACCCGCGGACCCTAGCCAACAGTTTAAAAGTACTCAAGATTGGGTATGAAATCGAATTGGTAGTGGTGTTTTACATCACGAAGGGTTGATCATATGACCTTTAACATGGCACAGCGGGGGCCTGGAGCCCCACCGTCTGATTGACCGGGCCTGGTCTTTGAGAGTCTCTCTTGTGGGAGTCTCGCTGAGGTTATTGATGACGTGAGTATGCCACCGAATCTTGACCAATTACTTTGATTGTGGCCCTAACCGTGCATGAGATAAAATTGGAACACATACAAAGTTTAGAGATGACAACACCAGGCCGTAAGGTCTTAAAATATATAATATAATAACCTGATAATATATATCTGGTCACTTAAAGATAAATACTCTTTTTGGACGGCTTAAAATGATTCAAGCCATGTATAATTATCGTTTTGTGAAAGCGCACGAATTGGAAACCAGAAACCCGAAGCGAATAGATTTTTAATAGAATAAAGAAGAGTTTTTCCGACATGAATTCTGTTCAAATTGAGAAACTCTCTTTACACAAAATTTAAAAAAAAAAAAAAACGAAACACAACACAAAAGCCATTGTTAACCATTAATGAGAATATAATTTGAATTGAAACGCCTTTAAGGATACTCCTTCCCCTATCAATTGAGTTTCCACATATTATCGAAAATCCAAAAGCTCTTAAAAAACCCTTTTCAAGTTTCCTTCTTTCGGCCTAACATTAGAAACAACAATAACAACAAAACAAACAAAATATATCTCAAAAGCAGACTAAAAACCACCATTCCCGATGGATATTTTTTGGTTTTATTTTTCATGTTGCCTTAGAAAGCTACGGAATCATCAATGCTTCCACCGAAAGTTCGCTTCACAAAAAAGAATGGCTTCAACACCATTTGCTTCATCAAACACCTTCCCGTTGGCATGTAAAGGTCCCAAATGAGTTTTAAATTTCCACCAGAAAAGAGAAATGTTAAAAACAAAAAAAAGGAAAGAAAATTGTTGAAAATATTCGCTTCAAATTGCTATAGACTTTTTAGCATCGTCTTCGGCGTCGTCGTCGTCTCCGTGTATACGGGCGCCTGTTTCTCTGCGTTCGTAATTGAGCTAAATACCCACTTTACGAGCAAAAATAAAAACAAAAATAAAAGGGTAACTTGCTGGTTATGGAATAGCATACAAATTGACATAAACAAAATGCAAAGAAAAAAAAAGGAAGCAAAAAAAAAATAAAACCAAACTGTTGTGGTATTTTTGAATTTTAATCACGCAACTCGAATTGCCGGAAACATAGCTGCGCACCACAAAGTTTTTGCCCTTTATTTTAGCATACCTTTAGGCACAACAGTCGAACGGAAATTCATTGTGAATGCATTTAAATTAGAAAGAATTATTAATTTCGAATCGGAGCAAATCTGATTTAGCACAATTAAAATAGTAGATGAAAGGATTAAATAAATGCCTGTGGAATTTCATAAAGAAGGTGACAAAATAATCACTTTCATTGATATCATTACTAGTGTGAATATTGATTTTACATTCATCCATACATATGTATGTATGTAGGATAGGTTTGGAGATCCATTGAATACCGCAGGAAACAATCATGAATTAATTTCCATAATTATGCACAAGCAGCAGCGGCGCATTGGCCTAAAGGACGAAAACAGGAATATGAGGCAAACGAAAACGATATATTCTTGCGGTTGCACGGTGTAATTTTATGCAATTGGGTCAGTGAAAATGGAAATCTACAGCGGGAAATCTTTCTCAAGTCGATATTCATACGATAGAGCGAATAAGATAAATTGCGTTTTGAGCTGTCGAAAGAAATTAAAGCGCATTGAAAATTTCGAAAATTTGAAAACTTTCAAACAATGTCGTGCGAAAAATGGTTTCGTATAGCAAAAGGGTGAGTCTTAGGTGGGGAACAAGAGACCATAATAAATTATATGTAAAACCCTCTTTTGTTTGGTCGCTTTTTGTTCGCTCAGAGGAGAAGTTGCAATGCAAGAGATCAAATACCTGGTTTAAGTTGGCCATTAAACCTAACCCATTCTCTAACTTTAATTATTCTCTATTCTTTATATATAATAAAATTTTACTTCAATAGTGAAATGAATATTTTTTTTTTTGTTTTATTTGTAAAAGGTGTGCGGTTTTGGATTTCAATGCATGATATACTCTTTGAGAAAAAAAAACTTTGAAACATTTCGGAGTTTAAACGTTTTGTGTTTTTGAAAATTCAATGTAAAGCATTCTTGTTTCGTGATGAAGCAGAAATTAGAAACCACAAAGCCTGTACAATACTCTTTGGAAATTAACAACAAAATGTTCCATCCTTAACCGCAGCTTTGTACTCCTCCTTTACGGTTTGTGACATTTATTGCTTGTGGGCGTTGAATATTAAATCTTGACCTAATGAAATGTACCTTGTCTGTTTGTGAAAGCTTCGCATATCCGGTTAACGCAGGACGGAGGAGGATCGTCGCAAACGAAATCGCTTTTGTGGTTAATTGGTTTTGCTCTCCCAACATTCGATTATAGAGTTTTTTTTTTTAGAGTCCTGGAAACTATTTTTCAAATACTTGGGTACACAATTGCATAAAATAGAAGCGGCGAATAGTGGAAAATTCATCGACTGAAATTTATGAAGGACTTTATAAAAGGAGAAGAATGTTTGTATCGGTATAGAATCAGTATAAAGAAGAATGATACCCCAGGAAATTTTCATTGAATTTCCCGTTTTTATCTATCACATAACTTAATTTAAAATAAAAACCTTAAGAAAATATGTGTCCAGGGACACAGGGAAATTTTCTTTGAGTCATAAAATTGATTTTTCCCATTAAAATTTAATAAATAGCTTTTGTGTAGCTTTTCTAAGTATACCAACTAGTCAATAGTTGAGTTGTAGTCGGTAGTTGCAAATTGAAAGCAATTTCCTTTAGCATTCCATTTTAAATTGAAATTCATATGAAAAAGATGAAAAACAATGGTTTTAGAATGCAATTTTCCAGTTCATCATTCATGGGAATCATATTTTTTACAGGGATGTGCCTAATCCAAAAAAGAAAACTTAGACCTTAGAAACCTAATGTACAGAGAATTTCCTCCTCTTAAGCGGACACTCTTTGGGAATGCTCTAGTGTTCTCGCTTCTCAAATAGTTTCCTCTTAAGCGGACACCTCTGTTAAGCGGACATACTTTTCGATCCCGTAGGTGTCCCTTTAAGAGAGATTACACTGTACCACACATGATGGCCGCTTAAAAAAGACAAGAATCGATATTCTTTTTAAAATTTTTTTTTTTATTTATTTATACAGTCGAAAGTCTCAATAACGAATTCCAACGGACCGGAGGAGAAAACTCCTAAGAAACTTTAAATAAAAAAAAGAAGCCTGTAAGCATCTCGAACTGAGATGTTTCAGTATTTTCGGTGGGCAATTTTCAATCCGCATATTCTAATAAATGTTTCGTGACATCAAGTTTTTATCGTCCCGCGACGTTCGTCGTTGTCTCATTCTTCCCATTGGTAATCGCATCATCGACTTAAGACAGGTCTGTTATCGGCGCGAGCGAAGAAAAAATAAAACAATTTTTGTTTTTATTCTAATTTTTTTTTTTTTTTTACTCTATCATGAGTCAGAAAGCCGCCGCAACGTCAATTGCTTGACAAAGTAATCCATGCGCATTTTAAAGCCAACGACCTCTGAGACGGAAGTCGGTAAATAGGGCTGCAAAAAGCGAGGGGCAATAAAGCCAACCAACTCTTAACGCCAACTCTGCAGATGATTTAAACAAAAAAAAAGAAGAAAAAAACAAAAGATTTAAACAAAACCAAATCAAATGAAATAAATATTTTTGAAAACAAAGGCAGCGACATCAAACGATAGAGGAATCAATGTATCTACACAGCTACTTGGAGACACATCCAAAGATCCATACAGAGCACTCTGTAGCGCGACACGAACGACATTAATACGCTTTCGCGACAGTACAAGTTCAATGTTACGGGTAAAGCACATCGAATGCCCACGAAGTCTGGAGAATTAAGAATTTCATTCATTTCATTTACAGCAATTGTCGATGTTGCGATTGTGTGTGTTTTGATTGCGGCTATTGGAAGCCACCGGCCGCCGGCTACCGGCTAACAGCGCAACTGAATTTAACATATTAAATAATTCTTTATTTGTGTTTCTCTCCCTCTCGCTCTCCCTCTCTCTCTCCCTCTCTGTGTTGGAAAGAGCAAAACGTGATGAAAGTGAAAGCTTTTGGTGTCAACAACCGCTACTTTGCACGAATAACAGACCTCTGTGATCAGTAATTCATAAGACCGGATGAATCCTGAGATCTAATTTGCTTAGGTTTGAACCGGGAAAGAGTTCAGAAGAGAAATTAAAATTGAATTTTTGCTCGAAAGATCATGACGATCTGGTTTTGACCCAATTTTCCCTTTCTCATTTCAAGATAAGAATATATTTATAGTTTCAATATATAATAATTGAGTAGAATTTCTGCGGAAACGGTTTTTAGGGTGCATGCCAATTCGAAAATCGTCAATTTTTGACGATATCGACACTTCTGTGAAGTGCCGGTAATTGTGAAAATGTTTATTGTTGATATTGTGGGCAATCAGAAATTAAAAAGACCACATCGGGTTTTCCGAAAAACAAAAAATATATATAAAAGAAAATTCACCCTTTTCCGAAACCGCAACGTTTCAAGAAATTCTTAAGCAATAATATAAAAAATAAATTAAATTCCCCTTATAATTGAATCAGACTTGACATTCCTTCGCTTAGTTAAACACGAAATTTTCAGCTTCTCAAAACAGAAACACTCTAAACTCGATTGGCTTACAGTATACCCCGGATAGATGGTCCATCAAAAATGTACGCGTAAAGTGATTATGAGCGGGGACCCTCCCTTACAATGAGGAATCTCAGTTGCACAAATGTAGATGATTCTTTTGAGTGGGAAATTTTTTATTGATATCCGAGGAATACTGTCATTGGAAAAAAGCGAACGATTATTGAGACGGGCTTATAAAAAGAAACTATCAGCCCGATTCTGAATATTTCCGGGGAATTTACTTTTCTCGAGACTAAAATTCTCCATTTTTAAATAGATAGGGTAAGTAAAATTATGGATATGGGTCAAATACCCACCCATTCCCCATTAAATTTCTTCCCCCAAATATTTAAGAATAAAGGAGTTTACTATCGAGAAAAGTAAATTCTTCCCGGGAATATTCAGAATCGGACTGTACACATTCGACTGTGGATAGTTTGAAATCCGTATAGAGTGAACACCTCGGTGGTGTGAACACTTGGACTGAGGCTTAAACTACAGATTACGCTGGTGTTTTAACTTTTCGCGAGAAGGCTGTTCAAAAATCCTTCGGAGCACGTAAGAAACAAACGTCCCTATTTGGGTAAATATTTGAACCGAATAAAACGAATTTAGCGTACAAAAGCTGAGTTTCGATAGTGTGAACAACCTCGGTAATGTAAAAAGCCCTTGCAAAAATTTGTTCACTCTATCCAGACTCTACTGTAGGTATTTTGCCTCATAAAATTTGAACGTTTCCCGAAGAATATGTGCCCTGGTCTAGAAATTTGTTTTTAGACACCAAATTGTTTATTTATTCGGGATTTGATATTTTTTAATATTATTTTTTATATGAGGGCTCCACAAGGAGATAAAGGATCTAATAAGATCCTTGATTTTTTATGTAGCTTTTCTAAGTATACCAACTAGTCAATAGTTGAGTTGTAGTCGGTAGTTGCAAATTGAAAGCAATTTCCTTTAGCATTCCATTTTAAATTGAAATTCATACGAATGAATGAAAATCAATGGTTTGAGAATGCACGATTTTTCTTTAAAAATATTGATAATAATAATGGAAAAACAAGGAGAATCCAAACTAGACCAATTATGCTCTTTTCTTGGATCGCTCTGTCAAAGCCATTTAAGTCCGATAATCACTTCCAATAAACAAAGTAATCAACCGTGGCAAATCTGTTGTGATTTCATGTTCAAGCATTTAACACAATTTGTCTTCGGAGTGAGACAAACAGGCGAAAGAGAAAAGGAAAACTGCAATCGTTTCAAAAACAACAAAGACGTCGAACGTTGGGATAATTCAACAGATAGTAGAGTGGATAATAAGTCGCCGTGGGGTCATTCCCAAGCTCGCCAATTCGAATGAGGTGTGAATGTAATGGAATGGAATGTATGAAAATATTCCGATTTCCACCCCCCCAAGTCAACTAACAAGGGGTCTGGTTCTGGTTCTTGCAATCTACACACGTATGCCTTCTTGTCTGCAAGTAATTCTGTTTGCCTTTTGAACTAACCCTGCAGGAAGGCGGCCCAAAACCCCAAAAAATAAATTTTCCCCAAACAATTTTATTTAATTTTTTTTTTTTTTTAAAAAAAAAACAAAAGGGTTTCCCTTTTAATTTTTATTTAAAATTTTAACCACCAACAAAGTAAGAAAAAAAAATAAAAAAATTTTTTAAAAAAGTTGGGATTTGGAATTTAAAATGAAAAATAAATTTTTGAAGTTTTTTTAAATATTTTATTTAAAAAAATTAAAAAATTAAAAAAAAAAAAGATGAACAATTAAGCAGAATTAAAGTTTTTTTTTTAAAAATGGCTCTGCAAAAGTTTTAAAATTAAGGGCCCCAAATTTTCCCTCTTAAACCAATTTTTTTTTGTCATTTGTTTTTGCTGAAGCAAAATAAGCTTTGGGTTTGAAATTAGGGCTTTTTTTAAATTCGCAAGAAAGGTTTTGGATTTTTTTGTCAAATTTTTTGGATTTTATCTTCGACCCGTTTCAAAAATTAATAATAAAAAAAAAATAAATTTACCCTTTTGGATAAAATGGCCACTTGACTTAACGGGCTTTTAAAATTTTTTTTTACAAAAAACTATTTCAACCCATATAATTTGAAAAAAATTTTGTAAATTTTTTGGGTTCTTAAGTAAAATTAATTTCTAAACATTAAGACCGAAAAAAAAACCCAGATTTTCTTTTGAATTTTTTTTAAAAAAAATAACGGTTTTTTTGCCAAAAAAATAATTTTATTTATTTATTTTCATTTTACATTATCGAGGAAGAATTAAATAACTAAATATTTTCATCCCGGAAATAAAAAACCAAAATAGCTTTTCGTTTTAATCCCCTCCAAAGTTGTTACAAACTGAACCTCCCAGCCCAAAAAGTGCCCCGCCTTTTAAATTTCAAATTTGGTTCTTGTTTCATGGTTGGGAACGTTTCCCAAATACTAAATTTTTTCACTTTTTAAACCCCCTCCCCCCCTGGTAAACCTTAGTTTTTAAGGGCCCAATTTGTCCTGGACTTTGGCCCCCTCCCCCTAAAAGGGTGTATTTGGACCTTCCCAAAAAATTTAAAAAACCTCGATTAATTCCTGGATTTAAAAATAAAGAAAACTTTTGCTAAAAGCGTCCACCTGGAACCCCTCCTAGATTAACCGGCTCCGAAGGATTGGACTTTTAGCCAAAATTTTTTGGGTAATACACGTTATTAGGAATTTTCTTAAAATTCAAGCAAAACTAAACCCTTATTTTTCGTCCTTTCCGGTTTTCAGATTTGGCTTTTTTCTTTAAGCCCGTTTCTCTAAATTTCAAAGGAAAAATTTTTGGGCAAAAACTTAAAAATAATTTAATTTCACCAATCCAATCCCAAAAATTTTGTTTTAAAAAAATTAAAATTTGTAATATAATTTACCCTTTTTTCCCTTGGCCTTTTGAACGGTTGGCAAAATACTTTTTAAATGGAATTTGCTATCCTTTTTTATAAAAAAGAAGTCAAGAAAAAACCATCAAAGGAAAAAAAATTAAAAAAAACCCAATAATTTTTTTAGCATTAAATTTTTTGGAATGCCCTTGGGAATTTGTCGTTCAAATTAAATTGCGGATTCTAAAAGAAATAAAAGGGTTTGGTTTTAACCACCAACAATTTTGGAAATTTTCCTTTGCCAAAAGAAACCAAAGAAACTTTCTTTCAAATTGCCAAATAAGTTCCGGAACAATAAAATTTTTGGAATTTTTTAAAATTCCAAATAAAATGCCGAAAAAATAACAACCCCTGACCTTTTCAACTTAACAAAGAAAAACAAAGGCCCCAAAAACCCTTGCTTTTCCTTAAAATCTTCTTGGAGAAATTTTTTTTTTAAATTTTTACCTAAAATTTTTCCTAAATTTTGGTTTTTAAATATTATTTATTTAAAAAAATAAATAAAATTAAAAAAAAAAAAAAAAAGTATTTCCCGCGTTTAAGTTTTAGTACCAAGGACCAAGGTTTGATTTCTCTAAAAAATCCTTCATTGGTTCCCTCTCAATAATTCTTTTTTTCTACTTTTTTTTGCAATAAAGCAATTTAATTTCTTGGCGGTTTTTGCGGGGCTTTTCTGCGTTACCAATAGAAAAATTGTTCACTTTATTTCCTGCAGGGAAATTTCCGGCACATCCGTTCTTTAAATCCTTAAATGCAAAACTGTTAATCTTTGTGTAATTATGAAAATTGGCTCATATACCCGGTTCGGTTCTTCTTTACTTGGGGGTTTCAAAAATGAACCATGAAATCCTAAGTACAAAGAAAATGTTTTAGTACCAAAATTAATTCAACCAAATTAAAATTTTTCCTAAAAACCAATATTTTTCCCCAAACAAAAATTTTTTTTTTCAAGAATTTTTTAAAAAAACTCCCGTTCTGAAAGATCAACAAATCCATAAACTTTAAAATTTGATAAAATAAAAAAAAACGTAGAAAAAAATAATTTTTCAGTTAAATAGTTTATCCAAAAAAAAAAAAAAATTTTAAAAAGCTTAACAAATAAGAAAATTCTTAATAAATTTTAGTTTGGATAAACTTAACAAAAAAAATTAATAATTTTTTTTCCGATTTTTAGAAACCTTTCTTTAATGGTTTTTTTACGTTTTTCTTAAATTCCCGCCAATGAAGGAACCTCCTTTCAAAAGCTCTGATTACTTTAGGGCATTGCTCAGGGGAGGTTTGGCCAATTATTAATTATTAATTGCTTTAAATTCAACCGGCTATTTAAATTACGATGTAAAGGACCCCAAATGCCAGCGAAAACAAGGGCAGGATTTTTCCCGTTTTGTTAGAATGGGGCCTTGGAAGGTTATTTTCGTCTCCCATTTATAATGCTTTTTGCTTTTTCGTTTTAAAAACCAGTTTAGAACCTTTTAAAGAAAAAAGAGGCCCCCCTTTGGTTCCTGTTTTAAAGGATTTATTAAAGACAATCAAACCTTCAAATTTAAGCCTTGTTGTTTTTTTTTTATTAATAGGTAAATTAAATTTCTTTTAAGAATTAACAAATTCTCCAGAACAAGCTTGACTAAAACCATTAAATTGGTTTGTATTACAATTAAAAGCTTTCTTACAGGACTAGAACTTCAAATATGGGGGGTTAAGGTTCTGAAAGAATTTGTCGCAATCAAATTTATTTTTAATAACAAAGTTAGTAAAGAAAAATATTTTCAAAGTGTCATAGAAACTAAAAAAAAGAAATTATTAATTTCAGACTTTTAACCGTTCCCTTTTAAAGCCCCAAAGGTACTCCTTGGCAATAATACGGAAACTTGTTGGCAAAAAGGTCGTAGGTCCGAATCAACAACCTCAATGTTAAATTTATTCGAGGCAAGGACGTAAAGGGCAAAGAAACTTTTCCGCCCCGCATTTTGAAGAAGAATGTTCCAACATTCTTAGGTTGCTGATTGGATATGATAGAAAATAATTCATTTGGAAAATGGAAATCAAACCAATTTCTTACGGTTCTTTTACCCAAAAAGAAAAAAAAACCGATGATTTTTTTCCCTTTACCGTAAACCCTAGTAACAAAAGGAATTTGGGGGGAAATTGTTTGACGTTTTAAATTTTTTGAAAAAAAATTCACTAAAAAAAAATTTCCTTTTCAGGAAATTTTATTTTCCAGCATATTTTTTTTTTTTTTTTTAAATATAAAAAATCCCGTTTAATTTTTTTTGAATTCCAGGTTTTTTCCAAGCTTGTAATTTTTGGAATTTTTACATTTTGCAAATTTTAAAATTTAAAGTTTTTCCAAATTTGCCGCTTTTTGCGTTTCCCCTTCCGCTTCCAAAATTGAATTTTTGTTACCTTTTTTTGGTTTCACGTAGGGTATTAAATAACAGCTTTTTTGGCTTCTTTTGCCGGGTGTTTCTATAGACCCGATTAATTATGAAAATGGTTTGTAATAAAAGATCTTTTGTTGGAATTGAAACACGGGATTCAAAAATACAAAACAAGTGGAAATCAAAAAGAAATTAAAAAACAAAATACAGATTTTTTGCATGAATAATCTTTTTTCTCAAAAATTTTTTTTTGGTTTCAAGCAGGTGCGGGAAGGAAACAATATCTTCTGAAAGATTTTACAATTTTTAATACAAAGATTTTTTTATTATTTTAAAAGAAAAACCTTAACAACATTTTAAACCAGTTAAAATTTTTATAGTTTCCTTCAAAATAAATTTTTAAGCAAAAAGAAAATTTTTTTCATTAAAATTTTTAATTGTTTATTAAACAAAATAATTTTTGCTTTTTAAAATAAATTTTCCAAATGTAAAAAAAAAAAAAAATTTCAAAAAAATTGTTAGGTTAAAATCGGTGTCAAAATTTGCCAAGAAAAAAAGGAAAATTCAACAAAACCAAAAAACGGGGTTAAAAACCAGTATGATTGTAAAAGCTGAGAAAAATTTGTCTCCCCCTATTTTATTTTAAAACATTAATTTAAAATGTAGGCAAAAATAAAAAACCAAAGATTAAATAAAAATGCTAAGGAAAAAAAATGTCCAAGGACCAGGAAAATTAAAGCAAAGTTTTGATTCGAGATTCTTTTGGAGATATTCGTTGAAACTTTCGTTTTAACGGTTTAACCGATCCAAAACAGTGGAGAAAAGGGCCAAAGGGGGACCCCCCCGATTTTTGTTTTTCCCGAAAAAAATTAAAAAAAATAAATAAATACCCCTAATGTGTTGGAAATTCACGTTTAAGGTTTATTTAAATAGAACTGAGCTAAAAAATGTGGGCTTATCGTTTGACGGGGTGGAGTTTCGTATAGATCTCTGATTTGTATTGTATGGAAAAATTGTTTTTCGTGTTAATAATAAGGACTGCCATTATATTGTTATTGAAAAAAGCGTTGATACACCGAAATCCAAAAAAATTCTACCTTTAAAAACCACAGTGAAAAATCTTTCAAAAAGAACTATTAGTGGTATTCATGTAACAGCGCAAAGCATGCAAAACTGACAGTTGAATTCTTTTATCTCACATATTGCATGAGCACACCTCATAAGCAGCTTGCGTGCAAAGTTGTAAAAAACATATAATCAATACTGAAATTAGAGGAAAATCAAAACAAATTCCGAAATTGAGCAAGAAAAGAAAATTTTTAAATAAATATTCAATTTAATATCTGTATAAAACCTCAAAACAACGAGTCAACAAGCTTATGCGCTTTATACGCTCGCTTTGCGCTATTAATTCGTAGCGCAGAACGCGTAAAATTATTTTCATACAAAATTTGACAGTTGGTTTATGAGGGTGCATAAATATGAGGTTTGCGCCATTACATGAATACCACTATTGTTTTACTATATCCAATTTACCCAATTGCTTCCCAAAGCACTAGTAAAGTGTTAGATCGCGTGTACAAGTGATGATTTTTAGCTCACGCGCAATGTTAATTTTCTACAGAACAAGACATAAGCAGAGGTATAAAGAAGAACCAGTACTGGTGGAATTAGAGGTAGTAAAACGCTAGAGTTTAACTGCTCGTACTTCCTGCAGGGTAGCTAATGATAATACATATATACTTTCAATGTAGACACAAATGCAACTCGAAAAGAGAATTCGCTAAGAGTTTCACAAATATAATTGCTTAGTGTAAAAGTCGTCAATAGAGGTAATTTCATGGCAATTTTTATATGCAGTTTGTATGACATTCGAAAGAAAATAACTATCTGAAGGCTAAAATAATCTGTTGGAGAAAAAACCGGGTATTCGCTTATAAAAACCGATTTATTCGATATTCGAAAAATCAGTTTTGAGAAAAAACCGCCTCGCAAAGCGCGAAAAAAACAGGGCGGATAACCGATCGGTTAACCGAATCAATCACCCTAATATTCACTCACATAGTTACGCTACTACATCTTTAATCGACTATTATTTGACACAGCGCTCACGCTACCATTCGGTTACTGAGCTCCATATAGAACTATAGCTGCAACTTCGTCCAAATTTTGGCGCGTTATGGCATGATTTGGTGAAAAAGTTCAACTGTGGTGAACCACGCCATAAGCCGAGTGTTGTGGTGAACCACGTAATAGTAATAGTGGTGTACCACGTAATAGCTTTTGGCCGAAGTTGCAGCTATAGTTCTATATGCTGAGCTCCATGTAGGACTGTAGGTCTAACTCTTCTTCTTCCTAATCCCTGCAATGTGTTAGAGCTACGCTGCTTCAACATAGGCATATAGCATGAGGAAAAGAGAAGCATGCAATGGCAGCGAAATCTTTAGCTCTGCTGTGGTGAAATGCATTGCCACTTTTCTTTTTAATTTTGGGAGATTTTCGAGTACATTCCATATAAAATATCTACCAAACTCATAAAATGCCATGAAAAGCTTGGAAAACATAAAAATAATCAAGGAAACTCAATATTAAGGAGAAAAAGAAATGGTTTTTTTTGTCCTACCCCGTCCACATAACTTTTTGATCACACTTTTTCAGCAAAAATATTAAATTCTATATACAATAAAATTCGTAGCAGTAGTCAAAAATGTGTGTCAATTTATTACAAAATGAAAACATTCGTGCACATTAAGCAAAAGTATATCGTAATATATTTATTAAAGCTTCAATTATAACTTTTAAAGCTATATAAAAAACCGAGCTGACGCCGTGTTTCTTTGATAATTTTCTTGCAAGTGGCATCATAGTGCCACTTTGCGTCTACCCGTATTGTTGTTGGTAGCTTTCTGGTGAATTTCTCGAATTTGTTGAATTTCCTATTCCTGCCTAAGGTTTTTGTTGGTAGCTTTTTGGTGAATATCCCCAATTTGTTGAATTTCCTATGCCTGCCTAATGGTGTATATCCCCATCGCGGCAGAGGCTTTTCGACGTCGACAGTTAGACCTACAGTCCTACATGCTGAGCTCACAGCCGACTAAAATCGGCGTAAAATACGAATGTCACAGAAGCCACTTGATTTCGTTTCGCTCTCAAAAATATGCCTTGGCTGTGGCTTTTTAATAGAGCCACCTCGAAAATTCTTATGGATTTTCAAATGTATGGTCGTTACGCATCTTGTTAGTTATAAGGTCTTTGCAATAACTTATGTACTACATTGGAATAAAGCAAAACATATAATACTTAAGGAATCAATCAATACAAAACCATAATAGATGTTCTATATATTAGACGATTTTCATATTAGGCGACAATCAACCGGGCGACACGGCGAATGCTCTTTTAATGCAGCCGTTTACATGTACATCAAAATCGTTGAACAAAACTCCAGTTTGCGGAGAGAGTCTACCCGCTAGCGTCTTTCCGGCTGCAATGCATCCTTCGCGTTCACATGAGTAAAAATTGTCTCGGCGACATTTGAAAAAACGGAAAGAATGTCGCCGAATACGTACTACGTTTATACGCCAGCAAATCGCAATTCAAAATTAATCGCAAGTAGTGAAGTCACCGTTTATACGACAATCCAGAAACACGATTAAAATAATTTTTTGTGCTACCAGACTGAAAGTAAAGCGAAGTGGTAGCACACATTCGAAAACATATGATTTTATAGCATGTCCTCACTATAGCCCAAATTAAGTTATTTCGGTGTTTTCGTAATTTCAACCTCAAACCCGTCCACATAGTCGTAATTTCGGTAATCGTAATTTCATTTGCTTTCCGTTTACAAGATTTCAAATGAACGAAATTTCATTCAAAGTTCCAGGGATGTATTTACAGAGGATTCAAGCAAAATCTACTACAAAATCAGGGCTGCATGCGGTTTTATATTAATTTCATGAATAATTTCGGTGAAATGACGACACTAGAGTAATTTCATTTGACAGGTTCCAGTATGACGAAATGACGCAAATTCTGTGTAATTTCAAGCGAAATTACGAAAACTCTGAAATTACTTAATTTGGGCTATAGTGAGGACATGCTATTAGTTTCTGTAATTTTCCATTAAGCCTTTGTCAGATAGGCTCCGTCGTCCGTCATGCCTCACGTCTTATGACTGACAGCAACGTGTTGACGTAACTGACCGACACAATACGTAATAAGTACGTCATTGACGTATAACCAATTTTTCAGCTGTGTTGTGAGTTTAAAAATTAGTTATCAAAAAATATGGATTTCGAGGATATTTTGGACTTGATAATTATTGGACTTCTTGTTATTCTTCTTCAGCAAATTAAAAAAGTGCAAAACAATCAGCTGGGTGCTGTCAAACAAAGCGACGTACCGTCGAAAGTTGAGAGTTGCCCAACATTTGTGCGTCACGTCGACGCAGAAGTATTGATTGGGATGCACTTCATATAAACACATGTATTTCATCTTCGCTGTCAGTCATATGACGTGACGCATGATGGACGACGGAGCCTATCTGAAAAAGGCTTTAGTAAGTGATAAAATGTCCCACTCCGATATATTTATTCTCCTTTCAATGTAATTTATGCAAAATCGATATTCTTATTAAATCCTACTGTTTTCCCATTATTGAATTAAACAGCGTTGTCGAATCGTCAAAAACAGCAAACTCTGCGAAAAAAAGTGGCAATTGTATAAACGCAGTATTTGACTCTCAGATCCGTCGCCTAATATGAACGCCGTCGTAGCAGTCAACCGATTCAATGCTTCCCAAACTTGCTCTTTGCCATAACCAATGAACATGCAACTGTGGCCTCTGTAAAAAATTTTTGGTATGGAAATTTTTTGGTCTCGTCACGAGCTTTGTGTAAAATTTTTTGGTTTTTGTCACTTATTTTTGGGTTATACTTTATATCTCGCGAAATATAAATTGATCAAATTAAATTAAATTAAATTAATATTAATAGTATTAATCCCGCAGGGGTTGAAAACCAGATTTTCCAAGTTCAAATTTCACACAGGGGTATCAAAAGCAAGATATAACAAGTAAGGGTGTTATAGTCAGGCGAGCCAGACAAAAAAAAACCCGACACAGACACACACGTTCAAATAATTTTGTTTAAATCAAGAAGTGTTTAAGTCCATAAGGGGCTCCATATGCCGACTTTTATTAAATTTCCTTATGAAAACCGCCCCTTTGCCACGCCGACTTTTCAAAATTTTTATATATTCTAATCGGAGGCTTAAATATAGGCTCAAATCCTAAGTTTCATTGAAATATTTCGAAAAAGTCAGAATTTGAAGCAGTTTTGGAACTTTTGTGACAGACCCTAGTACTGGAGGTACCCCTAAAAATGGTCCGATCGGGTCCATTCTCGAACTTGTTCTTACTCATGTTCCCATGAGCACGTATACCAAATTTTGTCAAGATAGCTCAACTCCTTCGATAAGATAACTGTATACAGACAGACGGTTATATCTAAATCGAATCTCCTGGTGACACTGATCAATTCTATATATATTTTGTATGGTCTATCTCGACTGGTTATGGGTGTTACACACAACCACACAAACGCAATATACCCTCGACACAGAGTGTGTCGGGTATAAAAAGCCGCAAAGCGTGTAAACTTAAAAAAATTAAATTATAATATCCATATATACGCAAAATCCGAAAAAATATGTATTGATTTATAAATGTATTTGTTCCTTTATTTATTTTTTTATTTTTTATCACAATTATGAGTTGGAGACGGCTCGAAAATGATAGTAAATATGAGTAAAAAAATATCTTGCGAACCTTCTAATCCTTTTTTTACATTCAAATAATTCATAAATTATTTTGAAAAAGAAATCTTTATCGAAAATGTGAAAATTTTTTGCAAAAATTTTAAATTTCATTTGACTTACCTTCTGCTTTAAACGTTTTAATTCAATAGTTTTTCTAAGCTAAATGTATGAACCGCCTTTGGCGCTATTTTTTATATTTTTTATTTGTATTTGGTCCGGTGCTTTTAGAGACGGAAGTTGTGCTTTTTATAAAAAAAAAAATGTATGTATTTAAATTAAAATGTATTGATTCAAAAAAATTTCCTAAATTATCTCTTATCACAAAATTTCGCGGTAATATTTGGTATTTTTCTCAAGCTTTTGACCACTCGCGAAATATACTCACTTGTGGAAGCTGTATGCGCTCTAACAATAATCAATAGGACACACGCTCAGAATGCGAGAACCATCAAAAATCATGGCGAGAGGATAAAAATCAGGAATCAGCAGCATACTCGTGCCAAACATTCTCACCGCTTACGGCATTGGTGCCGCTCGTTGCAAGTGAATACTTGGAGCTGCCTTTAGGTATACCGTTTTGAAGCATGCGCAAATTTCGTTATTTTGGTTCAACAAAAGAAATATTTAAACGCCTAAATAGTAGCCAAAAATAGTGCTGGCGAAATTTGAAAAGTAACCTCTACAAATAACCCCAAAACTGTCTAAGACTAACCTCATATAACCGGAAAAATATATACCTTTTATAGAGAATCCTTTATAGTTAGACCAAAATATTTTGAAATTTTAACGGGTTTTTTTTTAGCTCAATTAATTCGATTAATGGGTTACATTCTGGCATTACAGTTTTGGCCAATCCTAAATTTAATCAGCGCTACTAAATCTGCCACAGGGCCCTACATTGGTCGAAAAGCACATGTAGTAGTCTTGTTTAATTTAATTTAATTGAATTTCATTCCGGGCCTAAAAAAAAAAAAACACCTGTTGCTTACTGCATACAGTAAGAACTCCCTTTCCCTCTACGGTGCCGGATAGTGAAAAACAGTAAAATCTGCGAAAAGAGTGGCATCATCTGGCTTATTTATCGCAATTAGTCTCAATACTCACGATCTGTTTTCGTGCGTTATCTTATATGTAGCGAGAAAGATTTCATATTACCGGTTATACGGTAAAATTTGCCACTCACGATATTTTTCATCGCGATTAAGGTGCACCTACATATATATATATGATTCGTGTTTGAGTTTATAAACGAGACTTTTTCGTCTCCTTTAATTAGCCGCTGTTCATATTAGGCGACAAATCACCGGCGACAAAGTTGGTTTGATATTGTGGGACGTTCGGGGATGTGGTATAGAAGCGTTTTTCTGTCTCCCCTTGCGTCCCTCGCCATCGCACAAACTGTGTCGATGCGGATTTGTCGCCTAATACAAACACCGATTTATTCGCCTTTGTGATAAATCGCTTTTTGATCATCAAGAAGGCTCTAAAACGGTTCGTAAATTGATTTTCTGATAAAAAAAAAGTCCTCCAATTGCTCGCTGGGAAAACGTCCATTTGAAACTTTTATTATTATTTCATCAAATATCATTCCAAAATAAAAAAAAAAAAATATTTATTCCATGTGTATTTTTATATAATTACTTCCCGCTGTTGAACAAACACAGTGAAGCCTTATAATGATTTAAAATTATCTTGCGATAACTTTGACGATAACATTCATAGGAATGCTCTTTCTTCCTCTGTCTCTCGCCAAATCTTACAGTGTGTTTACATACAATTTTATTTCTGTAAGATTTCTGTTACAGTTAATGTCTTTTGTTTCTCTCCGAAATACGAAATTCAAATACTGTCGAAACATGGCAATGAGAAATCAGAATGTCGAAGGAAGAAAGTAGTGTAAACTTTGACATCTACCCTCGGAGAATCGAGAGTTTTGGAAACTTCATACAAAGCAATTATTCGTTTCAACGCAATGTACACTTCACCCTGGTTCACAGTCCAACGTTGAACGTTTTTGACGTTGATTTCTATAAAGATTAATCATATGAAATAGTTCGCGTTTGTGTGTATAGGTTTCTTGCATTTGTGTGTGTGTGTATCTGTGTGTATCTTATGTACACCCAATGGAATGCATGCTTGTATCTGTTAGCTCGCATATGTATCGGGTGCTATATTCGGCTTCGTGTGCGCGATGAAAAATCCGAAATCCGTAAAACCAGCATGAGTCGTCGCTTCGTAACATGTTGCGACTTGTTTTGCTGCGCCTTCAATTTCAGTACATATTTTCTTTTCTGTCTGCCCTGTTTTTTTTTCTCTCTTTGTGTATGTGTTTACTTCTCTATTCTATCGCTCGTATCCGTCAGTATGTTTACGCTTTTAATACTCGTAGGTAGATTGCTAGCTCGCTCTTCGTATCGCCTTGTCGAGCAGTAGGTAGATACACACCCTAATGTCTGCATTGTACGACACAACATACTCATTCATATATATATGGATGTGTTACATTCAGACAACCATCTGGATAATTATCTAAACATTTTGGGTACATAACGAAAAAAAAACGTATTAAATTTTTAAGCAAAGCAATAACATCTTTTTGGGCTCTTTGTACAGTGTATTTCTTTATAGAGAGCATTCGTTATAAGGAGAAAAAAGGCCCCAAAAATGTAATGAAGAAGCCTTGAGAAAATTCGCTATAGCGAGAAATTCGTTATAGAGAGTTTAAACTGTATATGACTGTAAGAATTCCATTCTCTTTCGAATAAAGGTTCGACGCATTTCATCTTACTTTTTAGGTTCATCAAACTTGACTGAATGTATAAGTCAGCCCAAACCTGCTGTGCGAAAAAACTTACTACGTGTTGCGACGCAAAATTGTCAAACTAAGTAAAAAGATACCAATTTTGAAACCTCATTTCACATTTCGAAAATATTCGAAACTTGTAAAATATGTGAAGCTGCATGAGTATTGTCTCAAGATGCCAACGAAAACTTCGGCTCCGTCTACATTGGTACTTCTTTGTACAGACCGTAAGTAGCTCACAGACTCTTGTTCGTTGTCAAGCACTGTAGCGATACATACACTCTTCCGAGCTACATATGCGGGCACATACATACATGCCAGTATGTATGTAAACGGGTGTGTATGCCTTGGCCCAAGCGATTTAGTCATTTCGGTTTCTATAGAAGTCAAGCGTTTCGCTTCGTAGTTGTAGCACGTAGCGCGCGATTTCAACGAATGTATCTCGAAGATACAAATACGAATGCGAGCGAGAGCTACAAAAGCATTTTATTATATTGTATTTCAGGCGACGGCGACGGCGACGCCTCGATTTTGGTCGGAACAGCTTGAATGACGATGACGAAGTACAAATTTTTGGGTTTTTCTGCTACATAGTTCGTTGCGAAGATACATATTCATAGATGGATGTTCGCTTAGCCTTTAATCATGTACAAAAACCTCAAATTTAGTTTCGATAGCTGCATGCGACCTGGGAGTCTGACAGACTAAAACAGCCAGTTATGCAGATATGTACTTTGGTTTTGTTGGTTTCTGGACTAGGTTTCATTTGACAATTGAGCTTGACTGATATCGAAAATCCAACCGCTGATAGTTTGTTCCATTTTATAAGCCCATAAACTTTGAAGGCTTCATTGGTGCTGACTGGGTTGATTATTTATATTTGGCACGGCTCTTGGGAGAGCGAGAGCAATCAATGAAAAAAAAAGAAAATTTCCATTTTGATCCGCAACTAATATCGTCGCGCTGTGCGTTGTGGAACTTGAAATTTAGCTTGGACTTGGACTGATGTTCGATTGCACTACTTCGGGGAAATACAGATATTTTGCTAGTGCTTCGGCAAGTGCTCTGTGGCTTTTGATTTCTTTCGATTATGGGCCGAGTGCATCAAAGAAAATTCAAATTGGCAATGCTGTTCGCTGTCGTCGAATGTCTTTGGTGGCGGGTTGTCTAACCGTATGGTTAAATCCGATATTATTAGTCGATTGTGAACGGAAGCAAATGCGCGTTTAACATGACCATCGAATGCTGAAGACATAGCCATAGAGCGAAAGGTCTTCCTTTGAGTGTAGTAGAACATTTTATGTATTCTATTTAATTGAACGGAAAGGAAAATAACGTGTGGATATTAGACGAATTTGAATTAAATATTTATTTGGATTAAGTTCGGGTAGAAAATTCATCTCATTTTTATAAGACGTCTTATTTTTATCGATTGACAGCGAGAAGTTTAAGCTGCTTGAAGCGATAGTTAAGATTGTAGCAGATGAAAGGGAATACATATTTAGATCAGATCTAGTACATCAATAAAGTCCTGTCTGAGTAAAACAAGCTGAAAGAAGAGATCTTTTGCATGAGAAAATTATCCATTTTTTTTTATTGGAGAAATTCACTGAATTATCTTTCAAGCGCCTTCAAATATTCTTTTTTTTTTTTTTCATAGCGTCCTATTTCGACTGAGTCATCAGCCCTTCTTTTAGGCCACTCATGTATGTTAAAATATTTATTTAACAGACAAAATTTTGAATAACATTTTCTCAATAAAAAATTGTTTAAATGTTGAAGGTCGGTGATCCCCAGTGTTGCCAGGTAGCTCCCCCTAAAACTACTCCTTAACTCCCCCCAGATTCGAAATGATCCCCCTAAAAAGTACAATATTCGAAATGAAAAAAAGTAATTTGGAAAGAACAACAACAAATTTGACAGATTTTCTATATCAAACACTTTAAACTTCGCACAATATTTGTTTATACATATATATCATAAGCCCCTAAAATTCTCCTAGGAAAATTTGTTCCCCCTAAACATGCCCCTAAAAATTTGTTCCCCCTAAACGACCCCCTAAAAGTAGGAAAAACCCCTAAATCTAGGGGGAAAACCCCTAAACTGGCAACACTGGTGATCCCAACGATTCGTGAATATAAGAATAGCTTCAATCAAAAATATTACTTCTACTGAACTACATATTTAGGGTATTCCCTTAAAAGTGAAAAGAATGAAAAATCGTAAAAGTGTAAAATTTTTCATACAAAATTTCGTTCCTTAATTTCTAAGCCTTCTTGATTTACGATTTTTCGAAGTTTTCGACGCAAATACACGTTTAAGGGAAGAACCCTATTTTAAACACAACTTTCTGTTGTTTCATTTAAATATTTGTTTTCATTCTCAATCTAAAAATTGATTTTTTGAATATCAAGACAACTTGAGTATTTCTTCCTAAACATTTTTTGAGTATTTAAGTAAAAAAGTTTTGAAGATATATCCCACCCACCTCAAAACCGTAGAACTGACTGATGGTTCTTCTTTATAGAAAAAGAAAAAAAAAACAACCTGTACCCTAGGAGACCCAAAATTACCATATGTTAACGCTAGTTTTAAACATTTTCGAGAATTTGTCAAACCAGATTGGAAAACGGACTTTTTTTTACATAGAAGGTCAAAATGCATTAAGGTTTGTCTTTTTAATAATCTGTGATAATTAATGTTTTGGGAACTCCCGGGTTAAATACTTAGAAATTCGACAAACGAAACTGATCTCTCAACAAACGAAAATTAAAATTCTGTAAATTCTTTAATATTCTAGAAAATAATTAAACATACGTATATAAATATAAATATAAATATATTTCCCTATTCAAGACAATGAACTTGCGCACTTTTCACACTAAAAGTCGGCGATTCTTTCGTCCAACGTCTTGTTTAACGTCAAATTTAACGGTCTCTGATAAATCTTTTCATTCACATCTTTGGATAAAATAAGTGACAACAACAATGCTTTAACCATAATCTTGTTGCTACAACAACAATTCAAGCTAAAGCAAAACTCTCTTATGTCAAAGAGGTGATGAAAAATAACTAAAAACATAAACAAAAGACCACAATGGAAAAGCGAAACAAGAAAAGACAAAAAAAAAACGAGATTTCCCCACATTTCCACACACCTCCGGTCAACACGTTGCCCACTACATTGAATCAAGAGGAATCATATCAAAACAAAACCTAAATTAACAACAAAAACAACACAAATCGAACACGGAACACAGTGTTGCTAATTTAATCAAATGTCAAAAAAGTTTAGATGCCGCAATGTGAACTAGTATGTGAGCGCCAAAAATTCTCCTTCAAGTGGGCAGGAGGCGCTTTTGAATATGCAATAAAACGTTCAAACTGTAGAAGTCGTTTTTCGAGGAATATTTCTTGAAAATTGTACCCATTCGAATTTTAGATTGCCAGTAGGTAGGTATATTTAAAGAAACATTTTAATATACCTATTTATGTTTTATTAAGGAAAAGGATAATGTTATAGTAGACATGTGATAAGTACACTATATAGGTTAGTTCAAATGTCTTAATATTCCGGTTAACTATTTCAATTTCTTGGTATTTTAGATTTTTCAATTGACTAGCGGCGCATTTAATATGATTTTTTAATATCATTTTATAATCAATACATATATAGAATTTATTAAATAAATTAAAACCTTTTACATTTTCAATAATTTTTCATTTTTCGAATAGGTATTTGGTAATTTGGAAAAAATTTTACTTGGGGAATTGAATAAAATTTCATAGGAGAATATATCTATGAAGGAATTTTGAGGTAATATTTTTCTTCAGATTTGAAACAAGCGAAAAGGTAAAAATACAATTTAATATTATACATAAAAACCGACTTTGTTAAATTAACAGTCAAATTTTAAAAGCACGATTTTCACAAATTTCGCAACGAATTCACGCTAATTTACAGTGAACCGTCAAGAATCGTGTGTGTATTGTGGTAAAAGAAAATAACATGTCAACCACATCGAAAGGCCCACATTATATACCAACATCCTCCTTTTCGACTGAAGGAAAATACTTCATGCTGCGCAAGGACATTAGTACCTCGTCATAGCATCGGATATCGATTACTTTTTTCACTAGAATCCATTTCATGTTTGGTGCCTTGAGGTCGAAACGCAGAAAAAAAATTTCCAGATAACCAGTGTACACCAGCGAGTAAATACCCACGATAATGCAATCGAGCGGAACAAAGCTATCGGGCGTGTATGTGTGCGAGAGCAAGATAGCAACGGCAGCAGAGCGACTGCCAGGCAACATTGTAGTTTCAAGCGAGTCCAATATGTCAAACGAGTACCTCAAGTCAACTTAATCGGACGTAAATCGAGAAATCGGGCGCAATAAAATCATAGCAAGGCAACACTTCAAACAAATGAACATAATCAAAATGAAAAGTGCAGCACTATATCGGCAATAAAAAAATATACAAACGTCAAATTATTTCAGTGAATTAAAAAGTGAAAAATTATAGGAAAATTACAAAGCAAATTTTTCTGTATAATAAAAAATTTCTTACACACAAATATAAAACTGAAACAGAAAACGAGCGAAAAAACACTCAACAAAATTTATATACACAGCGAATGGTACGCGAACAAGGGGAGAGAAATACATTCAATACACCACACCACACTGACGTTTGTAGTATATACACAGAGCCGTCAAAAAAGTAGCAGCCAGGGCGTACAACAAAAACACTGTTCACAAGGCGAAACAGCGTTCACTGGCATTTGGAAAGAGCGAGTAAAAAAGCAATACGAGCGAGTCGAGTCGTCTGTCAAGAGCGCATTTGTGTCGTTTCTGGTGAGAGTATTCGTGAGCTGTGTGAATACGTGTGTGCTAAATAAGAAAAATTACTTTTTCATGTAGAGTTAATGTGAAATTCTGTATAAAAAAAATTAAGAAAGACACAAAAAAAAAAAAAACTGTGTTAATCGTTAATCTAATAAAATTATTTAACGTGTATTTTCGTTACAATTTTAATAAAATAATATACCTACTAAGTATATCATAACATTTTAAATTAAGTGAAAACCCAAATAATAATCTCTAATTGGGGAATTACATCACTTAAACTTTGAAAAGCAGCGAAAGCAAGAAATTTGTAATTTTTCGCGCCACATATTATAATGGAAAAGTATTATTTGTTATGTACGAGCGCGAGCGCACTTTCTACAAATCTTCAGAAACTATAACAAAAGTGCTATCATCAACAACAAGAACAACAAAACTGTTGAACAAAAACAAAGATCTCAAGTGCAAATGTCAAAGACAGTCCAAATCGCAAACTCACCTCAATTTGAGAATTGTATATTCAAGTAGCAAAAAACACAATCGAACAAATGTCAACATGCAAACGCTGCAGCAACCTCAACCAGTGCAACAGCAACAAAAACAGCAGCATCAGAATATGAAACTGCAAATGCAATCTTCCAATCAGATATTACATTTAAATATGCCAATAGAATCTACACCAGCTTACATGGAGAGTGGGCTCATAACTCCCACTAGTTCAGTTTTCTCCAACGGATGTATCTCTTCAATGAATCCGAATCGAAGCCCTTCGTGCTCATCGCCACCATCGCCATCGTCGATCAGTTCAATATCATCGTCCGACTCCTCGACGTCACAGACGCCACCTTCGATTGGTGTTAATCTTCGTGTGACGGGTCAATGCAGCCAAGGTGGACGAAAGTACATGGAGGATTACTTCTCTGTTGCTTATCAACATTCAGAGAATGCCAAGGATTTGGAATATGCATTCTTTGGTATTTTCGATGGACACGGTGGAGCTGAAGCAGCTACATTTGCAAAGGAGCATCTAATGATGCAAATTATTAACCAAAAACTATTCTGGTCCGATGCTGATCAAGACGTCCTTCGCGCCATACGTGAAGGATATATAGCGACACATTTTGCTATGTGGCGAGAGCAGGGTAGGTTTTTTAGAGCTCCTAATTTTAAAAGATATTGCTACAGATGCAATAACTTCAGTACAATGGGGAATCAGAATTCAACAGATCTCTGAAATTTTTAGCGGGATGGGTTATATATGGGTATCTCAAAAGAAACAGACTAATCCATATGGTTATAGATTCATGACTAAATATTTATGGTTAATTATATGATAAATCCAGACGTTGTTGACTTTGAAATACAATTCATGTGTGAAATATTGCTCATTTGCGTCAACGATTTTATGTATAATCTAACGGAAATCTGAACTTATGAAAAGCAAGACTATCATACCCCGATTATTGTCCTTATTTGGTTACATCATTTCTTAGTTCTTCCAACAGGATGTGAATACTTTTTTTATCAGCACTGAATGAGGCCGTGCAATCCGATGCAATAAATTGTCATAGAGCAAACTCCCCACACCTGTGTGATAAGTGTCTCACCCCCGATTTGACGTGTGTACATCTCTCCCTTCTTTCGCTTCTTCCTCATCCACTTGTACTCGTTTAAGTTTTCTGTTTTCGTTTTGATATTTATGTTTTGATTTTCGCCGCTTTCCATGAGCGCATTTTCTCTCGACCCCCCTCGTCGTTAAAAACGCTCTTCAATTACGAGTTTTGTTTACGTTTTTATTTTCGTCTTCAATTAACTTAATGGCTATTTTCATATTGCTTTCATTGCAGATAAATGGCCAAAGACGGCAAATGGATTGCCGAGCACAGCTGGTACAACGGCAACAGTCGCTTTTATACGACATGAAAAAATTTATATCGGACATGTTGGCGATTCGGGTATCGTACTTGGATACCAGAATGAAGGCGAAAAATGTTGGCGCGCCAAACAGTTAACCACCGATCATAAACCGGAATCAATGGCCGAGCGTGCACGAATTATGCGCTCCGGCGGTAAAGTGGTGGTCAAGTCTGGTGTCCCTCGAGTCGTTTGGAATAGACCAAGAAATGGTAAGTGCCAGAGGCCGGTGTAAGGATGAAAGTTGTAATTCTTTTTTGTCGGCTCAAAATTAAATTTGGTCTAACATTGGCATTTTCAGCTGAACACCGTGGTCCCATACGTCATAATACACCTATCGACGAAATACCATTCCTGGCTGTGGCACGAAGCTTGGGTGACCTATGGAGTTATAATTCCCTATCTAACGAGTTCGTTGTAAGTCCCGATCCGGACGTACGTGTGATCAAAATAAATCCAAGGACATTTAGGTACGATTCTTCACTCTTCTAACTTTCATAATTTAAAAAAAAAAAAAAAAAAAAAAAATATTTTTCTCAAATTAACAATTGTGATTTTTATTTTCCAGGTGTTTGATATTCGGTACTGATGGCCTGTGGAATGTTGTTACCCCGCAAGAGGCTGTAAATACAGTTTTCCATAATGAGGCATTGAATGAACGTTTGCAACGACAGCGTGGTGAGAGTTTGTCCAATGAAAATGGTTGGATGAATCCGAGTAAAGTGCTTGTGGATAGGGCGCTTGGAACATGGTCAGCCAAAAAGATGCGGGCTGATAACACGTCGGTCGTTACGGTTATATTGCATCCACCGAATAGCAATGGCTGTAGTAGAAACAGTAGTATGGGCAATATTAATAGTTCATCCAAATTGGAAGGTTGCTTGAGTGACAGTTTTGGTTTGGAATACACCCATTCGAATAGCGGGTATGGAAATACTGATGAAACCATTACGTACCGTGAAATGGCCGAGAAATATTTGCCACCAGAGGACTATAGAAATTTCAATTACTACGAAGATAGTCTGGAGTACAATGGCGTGAGCGGTGACAATAAATCATATTACGATGAACTTGTAAATTTAAATTCACAGCGATTTTTCTATATAAACGGAAATAAAGAACAAACGGATAGCATCGGTAAGTGTAGTATGGGGGATGATGTCAAAGGAACCTCTAATACACCACTTGAAAGAGGAATCCGACTTTGTGCTGCCGACGACAATGATGAGCTCGATGAAGAAGAATGTGACGACGATGATGAAGACGATGACGATGATGAAGATGTTATCAATGAAAACGAGGATGCTGAAGCTGCATCACATCAAAAAGACGTACTCGCTTCGAATAATTATGTGTCGCATTATTTGCGTGATCAGAAAATACGGTCGGAGCCGATCAATTCATTTAATGTTAATGCCAGCGAAGTTGGAAGTGTTGATGAAACCACAACTAGCAGCTACATGAGCACGTTTGCTGAGTCCTACAACACGCTACTTGGCGGTGATAATGTTGTTAGCGATGTCCCCATTACAGCCGATGTAAGCACATCAAGTTCAAGTAGCTACAAGAGCCACAGTGGTACATGCATACAGGAGCTAGTGCAAGAGCAACAACGCTACCAACAACAGTGTATGTCCGAAGAGGAAGGATATTCACTCACAAAACTCGAAACACGACGCGAACAACAACGATGTAGCGCAAGTGGTGTGCAGACATTTAGAATTTTCCAACAACAGGATCAACAGCAGCTGCATCAACAACAAAAACTCCAAACTGATAACGATGATGTCCTAGCACAGGCACAAAGAACTTCCAGTCCTAATGCGGAGATCAACTGTCATCAGAATTATATGTGGGAATCACGTTTCCCCAGTGTTTTTAGCGGCAATCAACGCTATCAGAACTATCAAGACCAGCAGTCGCAATTTTTGCTGGAGCAACAACTTAAGTCCTTGGAACTGAACTCATTATTGCAGCAAGAACGCGAGGAAGAGCAGCAAGTTGAATTCGAACGCCAAATGGAAATGGAGCGATTTCAGCAACAACAAAGCCTACAGTCAAATTCACAGCTGGAAAAGAAGTCTGAAGACAGTGATAAGTCAATTATGGCCACAAGTGATTTTCTACTAGTGCATGGTAATGATAATGCTAGCAGCGAAGTGATACAATCGATAACTACTACAAACAGCAATGAGGAAACTGATTCTGATGTTGCAATAGATGAAGAATATCTTCTATTAGATGAAGAGGAGGAGGCACTAGAAGATACAAGTGTTCAAATCAATGAAATATCATCATCATCGCCATCAGCATCTTCATCAAGTTGCTTAACGGAAAGTGATGTTTCTGTAAAGATCAGACCGTTATCTTCTTTGAAAATCGTACAAGAGTATCCTAAAATTAGCTTATCGCCATCAATGATGTCACCACGACCACGACCATCAACATCATCTTTATCGTCGCGTGAGTTACAATTTGGTGATACATCAGAACGATGTTCAGCGCCAACGTCGTTTATCGAAAGTATAGAAATTGAAAAAGAGACACCAAAGATTATTGAGAAGCTTGAAAAGATTGAAATATTGCATGAAAAGCCGGAACTGGTCATAGAGACAACCCCGTTATCGACAATTTCAACACGTTCTAAGCACAAAACAAATAAAGCAACGGTTGCAACATCAAATCAACGTTGCAAAAGCAACGGCACAACGAGGCTGCATTTCCCGAACGTTCCCAATGAGAACCAACATCGGGCAAAATCATGTCGAGCAACACAAAAAAATGGTGTGCTGCAACTAACACCAGTCCCTGCAGTCGATTCGAAAATTCTATACAGTCAGCGTCAGCTCCGAAGCACATCGAGTGGCAGCAACAGTAATAGCAATTCCGGCGGAAGCATAAGCAGCACTACTACGAACATCACATCCGTCAATCGCAATACATGCTTCCACACACAGAATTCCCTTAACAATGGAATCGACTACATTAAGCGAACATTGCGCACGCGAAATTCACTAGCTAAAGATCTAAAAGCCAAAACGACATTGCTCAGTCGCGGAACATCGGCAGTGACAACTCGTTTTTTGCGTACACAAGCAGTAAATCTTTTGAACCTACACCAGAGCTCTCAAGTCTTAGCTTCAAATTGCAAGAAGACAACAACATCGCCTGCATTAATTTCGCCTGCGTGTTCTATTCGTAGGTCCCAGCAACCGCCACAGCGTCCACTAAGCACAACATCATTCAATTTCATCAATTTACGTTCCCGACAAATCGGCAATAGCAGTAGCAGTAGCAGTAGCAGTATCAGCGGCAATAATACGCTCTCCAGTTTCTCAGAATCACGTCAGCCGTCTTCAACGTCAACAAGGAAATCATTGCATCTAACGTCAAATAATCCAGCAGCGAATACGACGCCAACTTACGTGCGTCACAATTTGCGTAGCCTCTCCGCCGTTCGTACTTGCATTAAAGGAAAAGTTACCGTTTCCACATCCACCAGCGGACTCACGAACTACTGCAAGTCAATGCGTTCGCAGCAATCAGCAACAGCGCTAGTCACACCGCCGCCACCATCGCCAAAGCATTTCCAAAGCAATCCTGCGGTCACGAACTGTACCTTTGCAGTAACTCGCGCACGCACAGCGAATGTCATAATGCCGGCTCCATCCGCTCACACACATGTGCTAAATGGTGCAATCGGGCTTCAAAACGGTCGCAAGCGCTCCATACGCACCCTCGAATCAAGCGACCCTATCATTTCGCCCTCGCGTACGCCAAAGCGTCTTAGACGTTAATACTATGGCGATATCATTACCAAAGGTAGCGAGTGACTAGTTCTACAACAACAAAAAACAATTTTAAAAAAATGTGATAAATCATTTAGAAAATCGTTCTAATAACTTGCTGAGGCTATTCCCCACCATCTCAATTTGTGGTGGCGTTTAAAAATTGAATTTTCATGCTGTACGCATTGCCTTTTGTTTTCAGTATTATTAGCTTGGACTTGCAGTGAGAGAATAGAAATAGTTGCATGAGAAAATTGTGCAAATTTTCACTTAAGCGCTATATTTAAAATTAAGCAGTAAATATTATATTTTATATAAAGAAGAAGAATAAGAATAAGAAGAAAGAAAAAAAAAAAAACTAATCAGTACAAAGGCGCCTAAAGGTAGAGTTTAGAGTTTAGATTCGTCAAATTAGTGTTGTAACTTTGTAATATAGATTTCCGACCAAGAAAATCTTTTACTTAAAAGAGTCAATCAAGCTTAAGAAAGAAACAATTTCATTATTTTCTTAACGTTAGAAGTTTTCAAATGAATTCCCTTATCTCACCACTAAATGTTTCTTGTTTTTCATTTTCGATTTAGCTATAAAATTAATTTAATCGATGTTTCTAGCATGTTTAATTGTTGTTAAGAATTCAAAGTACTTATGTAATAATAAAAAGGACACTAAATTAGCTTTAAGTTAGTGTTTTAATTTTTCATTTAAATGTTCGAACTTATGGCATTATTGCCTCTCATTTGATAATGTTCAGAACTTTTATTTTAATACCAAGACCACGTTCTTTCGTTTGCCTCTTATCCATAAAAAAAAAACTTATCCAGATATGGATATGGTGTAATTTAATTTTAAGTTCGATTTGCAGCTAATTCATTTTAGTAATTTATAATTCGATATAATGTATGTTAGTGAATTAACATTTTGCATGAGAATGTAAACGTATAAATAAATTTTCCAAGAGAATCAGAAATGTTTAAAGAAATTTACGTGATTTTTAATTTTTTAAATTAATTTTTTACTGATATTGCAATTCAGTTTGCGGTACCAGTAAATTTTTACTGATACGTACTTAAATTTCACCTGCATTACCAGTTAATTTTTACTGATACTGAAAATAGTTACTGGTAGTTCAAAATCAATGCACAATATCAGTAAATTAAAACTATCATTTAAAAAATTGGATCAAATTTTTTTTACTATATTTTTTACATTTTCTTTCATGCTATAAGCTTTTACCTTACACACAAATATAAAACTGAAACAGAAAACGAGCGAAAAAACACTCAACAAAATTTATATACACAGCGAATGGTACGCGAACAAGGGGAGAGAAATACATTCAATACACCACACCACACTGACGTTTGTAGTATATACACAGAGCCGTCAAAAAAGTGGCAGCCAGGGCGTACAACAAAAACACTGTTCACAAGGCGAAACAGCGTTCACTGGCATTTGGAAAGAGCGAGTAAAAAAGCAATACGAGCGAGTCGAGTCGTCTGTCAAGAGCGCATTTGTGTCGTTTCTGGTGAGAGTATTCGTGAGCTGTGTGAATACGTGTGTGCTAAATAAGAAAAATTACTTTTTCATGTAGAGTTAATGTGAAATTCTGTATAAAAAAAATTAAGAAAGACACAAAAAAAAAAAAACTGTGTTAATCGTTAATCTAATAAAATTATTTAACGTGTATTTTCGTTCCAATTTTAATAAAATAATATACCTACTAAGTATATCATAACATTTTAAATTAAGTAAAAACCCAAATAATAATCTCTAATTGGGGAATTACATCACTTAAACTTTGAAAAGCAGCGAAAGCTAGAAATTTGTAATTTTTCGCGCCACATATTATAATGGAAAAGTATTATTTGTTATGTACGAGCGGACTTTCTACAAATCTTCAGAAACTATAACAAAAGTGCTATCATCAACAACAAGAACAACAAAACTGTTGAACAAAAACAAAGATCTCAAGTGCAAATGTCAAAGACAGTCCAAATCGCAAACTCACCTCAATTTGAGAATTGTATATTCAAGTAGCAAAAAACACAATCGAACAAATGTCAACATGCAAACGCTGCAGCAACCTCAACCAGTGCAACAGCAACAAAAACAGCAGCATCAGAATATGAAACTGCAAATGCAATCTTCCAATCAGATATTACATTTAAATATGCCAATAGAATCTACACCAGCTTACATGGAGAGTGGGCTCATAACTCCCACTAGTCAGTTTTCTCCAACGGATGTATCTCTTCAATGAATCCGAATCGAAGCCCTTCGTGCTCATCGCCACCATCGCCATCGTCGATCAGTTCAATATCATCGTCCGACTCCTCGACGTCACAGACGCCACCTTCGATTGGTGTTAATCTTCGTGTGACGGGTCAATGCAGCCAAGGTGGACGAAAGTACATGGAGGATTACTTCTCTGTTGCTTATCAACATTCAGAGAATGCCAAGGATTTGGAATATGCATTCTTTGGTATTTTCGATGGACACGGTGGAGCTGAAGCAGCTACATTTGCAAAGGAGCATCTAATGATGCAAATTATTAACCAAAAACTATTCTGGTCCGATGCTGATCAAGACGTCCTTCGCGCCATACGTGAAGGATATATAGCGACACATTTTGCTATGTGGCGAGAGCAGGGTAGGTTTTTTAGAGCTCCTAATTTTAAAAGATATTGCTACAGATGCAATAACTTCAGTACAATGGGGAATCAGAATTCAAAAAGTCTCTGAAGTTTTACGCGGGATGGGTTTTATGTATATCTGGTTGTCTCAAAAGAAACAGACTAATCCATATGGTTATAGATTCATTTATGGTTGGATTGCGGCTCCCTGAAAGAGATTTTAATTTTTTTTTTTTTGTGTTTGGATGGTAGTAACGGATTTTTTGGTTCTTATTGCCCAGTGTCCTTTCCCGCAAGGGGAATCATTTATGATTTACACCTTTATCTATAACCATATATAACCATATACATATGTCACTCCGGAACCGTTTCAACTTTGGCTCTTTTCAGCACGGTCTTGGGTACCCACCAAAATGAGAATTTTTCACTTAGATATTCACCAAAAGTATTTCTCTCTCGTTCTTTTTTGCCTGCCGAGTAACATCTCTTTCTAACTGGCGCGAAAAGTCCCGCGCAATATCTGTGAGAGTGACATATATGGTTATATGTGATCTATAACGCAAATATGGTAGCACGGAGACCGGGAGCCCTAGAATCCGTTTTAGAATTCTGCACGCTCTTTTGGATACGGCCTCTCGGGGAGTATCGTGGGGGCTGTGGCATCAATGAGACGAGGACAGCGAAGGGTCTCGACCCAGGTTTACCGATATCTGATGAGGCAAATGGGTTTAGTGCGGTTGATGCCCAATAGAACCTTTTGTATCTTGTGATAAAATGCGATTGAAGCATCAACATGTGTGTAATCGCATAAAGCAATTTACTCCTGCCCAGCGACCTTGAAAAATCCTCTTTTCTTAGCCCTTTTTCAAAAGTTTATATTTCAAAATCTAATACAGATAAAAAGATGAAGCGAATGGCGAAAGGAACTGAAAGATTATAAATCAAGGAACTTAATTCTTTATTTTTTAAAATTGTACACTGAAAGAAAAAAGAAAAAAAAAATGTATTCCCGTTCTCGAGCCACACTTGCTGGCTATTTTAAAAATTTTAAACGTAAAATGTAAACGTAACTTTTGCGGACCCCCGTAAAAACTGAAATTGAGACACCATTAAAATTGTTATGCGTATTTCGACGATTCATAGAATCTTTATTACAAAACAGTTTTTAAACCTATTAAATTTTCTACTTCACAGTTCATCTACATTAGTATAAAGAACATCATATTGTGTTAAAAATGTTTCCAATCCTTCTATTGTTCTTATTCCATCATAATTAATTTCTTTATTATCCTTCAGGAAGAGTTTTATGGTGGGGAAAAGGAGAGATCTTTAAATTCTCAATTTCATTTAAAGATGCATCGATTTTTGCAACAAAAAAGCCGGCGTTGTCCTTAAACTTATGTGCTAAATTCTCGATTAAGGATTCCAAAGGCTTGCAATGTTTGTTGCACCAAGGTGCTAAGAACGCAACCAAAACTGTTCTATCACGATCTAAGACAAAATTCCAGAAATTTCTTCCAACTAGAATTATTACAGTATTCTCATTCCAATTATCGGGAAGTATTTCACTTTTATAGTAACGTGTTAGACTACCTTCGATATATTGCTGTATAAAATTATCGACGGCCTTTAATGAAATCTCCCTGATGTTTGGCTTGTACGTTATGAGCTCATCTTTCTCATCGAATTCGATTAAACGCAAACTTGGCGTCTCGCACTTCAAGATTCCAAAGTGATCGTATGCCCGTTTCTTATCCTTATCATCATACGTTATCGTTACAAAGAGTACCTGTTCGCGATATGTTGTCGCAAGATCACGCAATGGCGTCACATATTTCCTCAACTGATCATCTTCATAATTCAATATGAAGAACAATAGAACTGCTCTTGTCGGTCCTCGTAAAATTTTCGAAGCAGTTTTATGCTCAAATTCGATGATCGCAGGTAACGAGTGCAATTCAATGAAATCCTTCAATTTCTTTGAATCGTTTGGACCGTTATAAACCAGTTTTTGTTCCTCGAAATTTCTAAAGAGTAATATACTGTCCGTTCCTTCATCGAAAGTAGTTATAAGTTCATTTTCCGACATTACAGCAAAAGGATATTCTGTCATTTCGGTCGCTACCGCATAAAAATTTTGTGCCTTTTGTGTTTGTAGATCCTTAAAGATTCCCAGAACTACAATTGAATGTTCGTCTTGAAAACTTCGCACCGCCTCGAGCGTTATTAAAAGTCGAACTGCTGGCTCCTGTTTTTTGATTAGCCAAGCGACAATATCCTCGGCTTTAGGTCCGCTATTGTATACCACTGGAATTTTGTTACGATAAAGTCTAAGGGTCGGATAGGCGTGAACTTTTTGCTCTTCAGCCAGTTCATCATTCGATGATACATCCACTTTTGCGAATTTCATAGTTGGATAACGCTCAATAACTTTTTCGGCTGCCTGATCGAATTCCCCGTCTAGCTTCATACAATGCCCACACCATGGTGTACAGAAATTAATGAAGACTACCTCCGTCTCAATCGTTTGTGTGAAATTGTCCTTGGTAAGTGTCAGGATATTATTTCGCTGAACAGCATGCAAGCTCCTTATATAAAATGTCAACAGCAACATAGACGAAAAAGATATAGACATTTTTTCAATTAAAAATTTATAAGTGAAAATTCCATAGCCGACTTAATTTAATACATATTCTTATTGATAATATGCTTAATTCTGTTAAATAAAATAGCATTGACTACAGGCAAGAATGATACTTGGACCACAAGGTATAATTACGGTGACCATCATATCTGTTTTTAGCAGAGGTGTTCTGTTTTTTAGGCGCTTGTTCTGCGTATTTTTTTTTTAGTGGAAAATAGCGAAAATGTCCAAATTCGATCGTCATTATCCTTGGACCGATTGAAAGGTCCGTTATGTGACAACCTCTTAAAAGATTTAAATAAACTAAGTTGAAGACTAAAAAAAAATATTTTTGTTCTGTTTTTTCAATTTAAATATATGGTCACCGTAGGTATAATGGCCAAGAAAAAAAATATTTCTAAACTTACTACAATATCTTCAGTCAACCTTAAAACTAAAAAAAAATCAATATGAAGGTCTGAGTAATTAGCGGGGCTCATGCAGCTTCGCAAATTGTGGGAAATGAGAAATTTGTCACACAACTGTCAAAATTTATATGAAAATTTACGATGGGAAAAGTTGCGAAGGCATTTGCGAAGCTGCATGAGTACCACTATTAACTTTTGTCGCATTGCTTTTCAATGAAAACCCAGTTTTTTAAAGCAGAGTTGCATTTGAAATTGGCTAGAGATGTCGATATGTTCGAAAGCAACAAAAATTTGAAGCACCATGCTTCTTAAGTGCCCCATCGACGTTCCTACATTAGGCTTCCTTTACACAAACGGTGTAGGAAGACGCTGGCGTTGTAGACAAAATCGTTAAACTAAAGCAGTACCGTTGCCGGACACGAAGGACGAAATTTTAAGTCAAGACATTTTTTCACACCATCCGCATGACATCTCGGGTGAAAATGCACATATATCAAGCAGCTGTGGAAATTCGAATGTGCAAATTTTGCATTGGCAAAATAACGCATACCCACCCAACATTTGGAAGAATGTTTTATGAGAAGATTCATTTACAAGTCTTTTTCGAGCCCCCTTAATGATTAGAAAATGGTTGATCACATGCATGATTAAAATAAACTCGAAAACAACTCTCCAATATGTTTCAAAAGCGAGTCGTATTCAAATTAAAAAAACAAAATAAAGAGCAATCGCCAATTAATCACGTATGGGATTGAAATATGATCATTCAAATTGTTGCTATCTTATATTTCACTCGTGGCTCTGGGATAGCGTAGGCGATGCGTGCTATGCTCTTGATCCCAAGGTCCGAGGTTCGATTCCTGGCACAGGCGAAACGGAGTGTAATGTTCCAAGCCTAGCACTGGTTTTTCAAAAATCGCATGTGAGGGGCACACTACATAAAAAGACATAGATACACTCACACAAACACAAGAAAACCTCCTTGGTATCACAATGCGCCGATTAACGGCCTAAGTGGCAGCCACTTCAACCTACCTATATTTCACTCAATATTTGACTTAAAATTGAATTGAATGAAAATCGAATTTAAAGTTATAAACAAAAAATTTCCATGACTTTCTATTTGGAAAGCTTGGTGTCGACGGGTGAGCACAGGACTAGAAAACGAGAGTTCCTAGGTTCAAATCCTACATAACGCAAGGAAAAAAAATGTTGAATATATAATAATAATACATATAACATAACATATACACGGAAAAGCCAAAAAATGTGTTTTTATTTTTGGAAAGCAATTGATTATAAATATGAGTCGTAGAAGAATCGAAAATGATAGCAAATATGAGTCGTAGAAGACTCCAAAATGATAGCAAATATGAGTCGTAGAAGACTCCAAAATGATAGCAAATATGAGTCATAGAAAACTCTAAAATGATAGCAAATATGAGTCTTAGAAGACTCGAAAATGGTAACAAATATGACTCGAAAATGATAACAAATATGACTCGAAAACGACTCGCAAATGATATCAAATATGACTCCCTAATAAGAGTCGCGGCTAGGGTTCCAATTTCTCCCGACAAAAGAATAATTTTTTATCAGAAAACGAGCGCATATTTGATCTTTTTAATCAGAAAGGCGACTCGAATAAGACTCGCTTTTGATCAAAAATTTCGAAAAATGCTAGCTGGGTATACACAGATGCTCTCAGAACTAAAAGTTCCCCATTTTGCTAAAAAAATTCTTATAGAAGAAAGTGGGAACTCAAGATGTTCCCATTAATCACGCCAGATCCAGTTCCTGTTCCCCTGTTATATCAGGACAATCTTCATACTGAAATCCGCATTTCTTGAGCATAATTTTTTCTCGAAGGCTAAAGTCTTTTCGAAAACTACTCCTGTAAGTATGCTGTCTTTTGAACTCACTTACCAATCAACAAATAAATATTTCTTTGGGTAGGAAAATACAAACAGATTTTTATATGGGTGGAAAATATAGAGTTTTCCAGGAATTTTCTTCTCTTCAATGGAAATGTCTCCCTGGTAGTGGTATTAAGGCCTTAAGGTAGAAACACTCACGCACTGCGGCGCACTGCGTGGCATGGCATGGCATAGAGAAAATTTATCATATATAACAATATATGTCACTCTCAGAGATATTGCGCGGGACGTTTCGCGCCAGTTAGAAAGAGATGTTACTCGGCAGGCAAAAGAAGAGCGAGAGAGAAATACTTTTGGTGAGTACCTCAGTGCAAAATGCTCATTTTGGTGGGTACCCAAGACCGTGGTGGGTACCCAAGACCGTGTTGGAAAGAGCCAAAATGGAAACGGCTCCTGAGTGACATATATAGTAATATATGAAATTTATAGTAAACAGTGACCAGTAGAGCTGGGAAACTATCGATACTATCGAAGGTACTATCGATGGTTTCATACTATCGGTGGCACCATCGATGGTTTTTTGACTATCGACTATCGAAGTGATTCATATATTTATATAACAGGAGTTTCTTTGCACATCCAGTCCATGCCACGAATTTTTCAGTGACGGATGGCCGAGAAATGTAGCGAAAACAGCCCATATTTCTTCTTCAGCGAACACGCTTACTATCAAAGCAAAATGCATTTCAAGTGATTGTCATATGGTATGGATCCAGTCCAGAATCCAGGCTGAAGCATATTGTGAGCATTTCTCATTTCCCCCGTGCGTCCACAGGTGACAAAAATAATGTATTACTGAAATGTCTCATAGGGATCTCAGACGTGCTAACTTTACGTACGACTTGGCTACGGTCGGAACGTCTGAGATCCCTAACACAGTATGCTGTTTTTGTGTTTTATATTTCGGTACTATCGAAAACTATCGATGGTCAGAGCCGATAGTATCGGTGGCTATCGATGGTGCCGACAATCGATAGTATCCCAGCTCTAGTGACCAGTGCTGCCAAAAAAAGCTGAGCAAAAAGTACACAAAACGGACCTTTTTTATAGAAAAAGTACGCACATATATTTTTTTTTTGAAAAAGAAAAATCACAAAAACTAACGTAATTTTTTCATCATGGTAATATAATTATAACAGGTTGGCTGATAAGTCCCCGGTCTGACACATAGCTGGCGTCGCTAGTATTAAATGGATATTATTTTTATATAGTGGCAACCTTCAAATGATTCGTGTCAAAATTTGACGTCTGTAAGTCAATTAGTTTGTGAGATAGAGCGTCTTTTGTGAAGCAACTTTTGTTATTGTGAAAAAAATGGAAAAAAAGGAATTTCGTGTTTTGATAAAATACTGTTTTCTGAAGGGAAAAAATACAGTGGAAGCAAAAACTTGGCTTGATAATGAGTTTCCGGACTCTGCCCCAGGAAAATCAACAATAATTGAATGGTATGCAAAATTCAAGCGTGGTGAAATGAGCACGGAGGACGGTGAACGCAGTGGACGCCCGAAAGAGGTGGTTACCGACGAAAACATCAAAAAAATTTATAAAATGATTTTGAATGACCGTAAAATGAAGTTGATCGAGATAGCAGAGGCCTTAAAGATATCAAAGGAACGTGTCGGTCATATCATTCATCAATATTTGGATATGAAAAATCTCTGTGCAAAATGGGTGCCGCGCGAGCTCACATTGTCAGTGTTGCCGTTTTGTGTACTTTAGTACGCATTGCGTACTTTTTCAATCACCTGAGCAGCGTTGCCGCAGCCCCAAGAAATTTTTTTACCAAATCTTGTCAACAAAATCTACCAAAATTCTACCAAAACAGTTGTTTGAAGTAAATGGTTCTTTTTTCCGTTTTTATTAAACAAAAAATATCAAAAAACATAGAATTCATTCCACAAACATAACAAAATTCTTAAAACTAAAAGAACTTAAAAACTAAAATAAATTTTTAGAGACCAAACGCTTCTATCACTTGACTTTGAATGCAGCAATTCTGCTGCCAGCATAACATTGTTTAGGGCTGGAAATGCTAATTTATTTCTCTGTTTTGTTTTGATAAAAGCTAGCTGGGAAAACTTACTTAATTTGAAGCAAAGTATGAAATTGTCATCTCATTCATTCATGGTACGCATTAACTTCTGAGCGACCGAAACACATATCGCACACTAATCACTAAACCCGCACAATTCAAAATTTTTTCAATCAATTATTTCATGTTCGCCAACATTTTACTGCAGGAGAAGATGCACTTGAAAAATTCATATTGATATTTATTGATTCTGCAGTTAATTAAGAATAATACAAAATAAAGAAAAGAAATTGATTTTACAGGCGTCGAGAGTTATAGGCTGTTTGCCCGAGAAATTCAAAATTGTGAGTTGTGCCGATTTAGTGATTAGTGTGCGATATATAAAATAAATGTCGCTTTTCCACCCAAAAGTCAAGAGATTTGCCACCTTTTCCGTTGTGTTTATCTTCGAAGTTTCCAAATTATTTCAATTCGATGAAGAGGAAATGATGCAAATCTACCAAGTCTCACGCAAAACTACCAATCTACCAAAACTAAAATTATTTATAAATTCTTACCAAAATTGGTAGAATTCTACCAAAACGGCAACACTGCACCTGAGTACTTTTTATGTACCAAATTATTTTTGGTCGATTTGCGTACTATTTCGCTCAACTCCCCATTACAGTTGCAGGACTATCGATTTCAGTTTTTCTTTGATTGTTAAAGGTTAAAATTAGAAACTGGGCTAACGATCAGCTCGATTCTGAATATTCCCGGGGAACGAATTCCCGGGGAATTTACTTTTCTCGGCAGTAAACTTCATCTTTTTTAAATATGTGGGAATGGGTATTTGATCCACTCATAATTTTCCTTACCCTATCTATTTTAAAAGTGTTAATTTTAGTCTCGGTAAATGTAAATTCCCTGGGAATATTCAGAATTGGGCTGTATTTCTTCCATTCCTCTTTGTTTCTCTCTATGATTTTTCACTGATTTTTTCTGTTGCTCGTTAAACCGAGTGCAGAAAAAAATGTATGCCATTTTGCTCGTTATATAAAGTATTCAATAGAAATAATTTGAATGCTCGTTAAATGCGAGCCTCGCTAAAGCGGATGCTCGTTAAAGTATTTTTAATAAGTTTATACTCAAAACTAGTCTTTTAGTCTAGTCTTTGACTAAAAAAAAAAAACAAAATCATCTTGTATAAATATATTACCATGATTAAAAAATTGCGTTAGTTTTTGTGATTTTTCTTTTTCAAAAAAAAATATATATGTGCGTACCTTTTCTATAAAAAAGGTCCGTTTTGTGTACTTTTTGCTCAGTTTTTTTTTTGGCAACACTGACATTAACATTTAATTGAGTTCAAAAAGACATTTTGCTCAATTTTGAAAAGAGTATAAATAGCGTGACAATACGTGTGCTTGTTCAGTGCGCAGTAGGGATGGGTAGTGCAAATCTAGATTCGATTTTTTCGAATTTCGAACATTTTTTGAGCATTCGACTATTCGATTCGAAAAGTGGCACTGCAAGTTCGATTTATTCGAATATATTCGAATTTTCAGAAAACATATATATCAGTATTCTTACAACTTGATAGTGCATATCTGTATATATTTTGGCACCATGATGAGGTCAGAAGGCAAGAGGAGTTGGCTGTAAAGTATTTTGGGGGAAAAAGAATTAAAAATACTAGAAACATATAAAGCAAGACAATAGTCTTAGTAAATAAAATGTTCAATTAATGTGATGAAAATTGTTTAAAATCAAATTTCCCCGTTGATTGGACCTGGTTCCATAATCTTGTATGTGTTGAATATTTTAATATAAGCTCGAAATTCAAACAATTTGTAAAGTGTTTTTAAATTGGACCCGTATAAAACATTCTTCGAAATACATTGATTTTAATTCTTTTTCGTGTCTAACTTCATCCGAAAAGCGGCGAAATAAAAATCTAAGCCAAATTCGTAAAATTTGTGTAGCAAGCCCGCAGAATTTTTTAAGTTATTAAACGATTGTTAAGGTGCATGTCTGATCTTGATAAATGATACCCAACAGTGAAATGAAAATTGTCTTAACTAGTTACAGGTCAATTTAAACCCATTATGCTTTGCTCAAAAAGAGGCACGCAACAGGTAAAAAATTAGAGCGGGTAGAAGATCCTTAGAGAAAAAAATTCAGTTTTTTATGTTTTTATTACAGTTTTTAACAGGGACAGTAACAGTTATAACTTTTTATAAAAAAGTTTAACAAAAACCAGAACATTTTTGACTTTTATTTTATTGAAAAAAAAATTTTACTGTTTAATATTGACTTTTATGTTTCTAGTCAAACGATAACTTTTAAACTGAGACAAATATTTCTTTTTGTCAGACGAGATGTTTTGGTTGTGACAGCCGAGCATGTCATCTGTTTTCAGTGTTGCCCGTTTTTCAAGTAAATTCGATTATTTTCGGTGGAAACTTCGATTCTACCGAATTTCGGCCCTCTTATGTTCGATTTAAAAAATTCGTACTTTTAGGGCAAAAGATCGATTTTATTCGATTTTCGAATATTCGAAAATCGAATTTACCCATCCCTAGTGCGCAGCCGGCCGTCGGCCCGGTAAGATCTCCGCAGTGTACGTGCTTGTTCATGCTCGCCTACGACTTCTACTTCAAAAAGATATACATAAATAGACTTTAGGTCAGCTCTGGCGAGGTCATTTAGGTGAATGATTGAAAAGCTATAAAGGGAAGCTATCTTTCTTTGAGTAGAAAAATACAAAAAAATTTTCATATGGGTGGAAAATATAGAGTTTTCCAGGAATTTTCTTCTCGTGAATTTTCTTTACGATCCAAGGAAACATTAAGCATAGAAAAATTACCGAAAACCCATTAGGAAATGTCACTCTGGCATAGGAATCAAGGCATTTAGGAGCACAATATCATTTATCTGAGACCAAAAAACATTCTGCTCAATCTTGAAAAGAGTATAAATAGCGTGACAATACGTGAGCTCGATCAGTACGTTGCCGGCCGTCGGACGGGTAAGAGCTCCGCAATGCACGTGTTAGTACATGTTCGCCTGCGACCTCTACTTCGAAAACATATAAATGGACTGCTATTCGAGCCCTCACGATTGCTAAACGAGCCCAGTGCTGAACGAGCCCAGCCGAGTTCTGTACGAGCCCGGCCGAGAGCTGTACGAGCCCAGCCGAGTGTTGTACGAGCCCATCAGAGTGCTGTACGAGCCCAGACGAGTGCTGTACGAGCCCATCCGAGTTCTGTTCGAGCCAAGCCGAGCGCTGCACGAGCCCAGCCGAGTGCTGTACGAGCCCAGCCGAGTGTAGTACGAGCCCAGCCGAATGCTGTACGAGCCCAGCCGAGTGCTGTACGAGCCAAGCCGAGGGCTGCACGAGCCCAGCCGAGTGCTGTACGAGCCCAGCCGAGTGTAGTACGAGCCCAGCCGAGTGCTGTACGAGCCCAGCCGAGTGCTGTACGAGCCCAGACGAGTGCTGTACGAGCCCATCTGAGTGCTTTACGAGCCCAGCCGAGTGCTGTACGAGCCCAGCCGAGTGCTGTACGAGCCCAGCCGAGTGCTGTACGAGCCCAGCCGAGTGCTGTACGAGCCAAGCCGAGTGCTGTACGAGCCAAGCCGAGGGCTTCAAGAGCCCAGCCGAGTGCTGTACGAGCCCAGGCGAGTGCTGTACGAGCCCAGGCGAGTGCTGTACGAGCCCATCCGAGTGCTTTACGAGCCCAGCCGAGTGCTGTACGAGCCCAGCCGAGTGCTTAACGAGCCCAGCCGAGTGCTGTACGAGCCTAGAAGAGTGCTGTACGAGCCCAGCCGAGAGCTGTATGAGCCCAGCCGAGTGCTGTACGAGCCCAGCCGAGTGCTGTACGAGCCCAGACGAGTGCTGTACGAGCCCAGACGAGTGCTGCACGAGCCCAGCCGAGTGCTGTACGAGCCCAGCCGAGTGCTGTACGAGCCCATCAGAGTGCTGTACGAGCCCAGACGAGTGCTGTACGAGCCCAGACGAGTGCTGTACGAGCCCAGCCGAACGCTGTACGAGCCCATCAGAGTGCTGTACGAGCCCATCCGAGTGCTTTACGAGCCCATCAGAGTGCTGTACGAGCCCAGCCGAGTGCAGTACGAGCCCAGCCGAGTGCTGTACGAGCCCAGCCGAGTGCTGTACGAGCCCATCAGAGTGCTGTACGAGCCCAGACGAGTGCTTAACGAGCCCAGCCGAGTGCTGTATGAGCCCAGACGAGTGCTGTACGAGCCCATCAGAGTGCTGTACGAGCCCAGACGAGTGGTGTACGAGCCTAGCCGAGTGCTAAACGAGCCCAGCCGAGTGCTGTACGAGCCCAGCCGAGTGCTGTACGAGCCCAGCCGAGTGCTGAACGAGCCCATCAGAGTGCTGTACGAGCCCAGACGAGTGCTGTACGAGCCCAGCCGAGTGCTTAACGAGCCCAGCCGAGTGCTGTACGAGCCCAGCCGACTGCTGTACGAGCCCAGCCGAGTGCTGAACGAGCCCAGCCGCGTGCTGTACGAGCCCAGCCGCGTGCTGTACGAGCCCAGCCGAGTGGTGTACGAGCCCAGCCGAGTGCTGTACGAGCCCATCAGAGTGCTGTACGAGCCCATCCGAGTGCTTTACGAGCCCAGCCGAGTGCTGTACGAGCCCAGCCGAGTGCTGTACGAGCCCAGCCGAGTGCTGTACGAGCCCAGACGAGTGCTGTACGAGCCAATCAGAGTGCTGTACGAGCCCAGCCGAGTGCTGTACGAGCCCAGCCGAATGCTGTACGAGCCCAGCCGACTGCTGTACGAGCCCAGCCGAGTGCTGAACGAGCCCAGCCGCGTGCTGTACGAGCCCAGCCGCGTGCTGTACGAGCCCAGCCGAGTGGTGTACGAGCCCAGACGAGTGCTGTACGAGCCCAGCCGAGTGCTGTACGAGCCCAGACGAGTGCTGTACGAGCCCAGCCGACTGCTGTACGAGCCCAGCCGAGTGCTGAACGAGCCCAGCCGCGTGCTGTACGAGCCCATCTGAGTGCTGTACGAGCCCAGACGAGTGCTGTACGAGCCCAGACGAGTGGTGTACGAGCCTAGCCGAGTGCTATACGAGCCCATCAGAGTGCTGTACGAGCCCAGACGAGTGCTGTACGAGCCCAGCCGAATGCTGTACGAGCCCAGCCGAGTGCTGTACGAGCCTAGCCGAGTGCTGTACGAGCCCATCAGAGTGCTGCACGAGCCCAGCCGAGTGCTGTACGAGCCCAGCCGAGTGTAGTACGAGCCCAGCCGAGTGTTGTACGAGCCCAGCCGAGTGCTGTACGAGCCCAGACGAGTGCTGTACGAGCCCATCTGAGTGCTTTACGAGCCCAGCCGAGTGCTGTACGAGCCCAGCCGAGTGCTGTACGAGCCCAGCCGAGTGCTGTACGAGCCAAGCCGAGGCTTCAAGAGCCCAGCCGAGTGCTGTACGAGCCCAGGCGAGTGCTGTACGAGCCCAGGCGAGTGCTGTACGAGCCCATCCGAGTGCTTTACGAGCCCAGCCGAGTGCTGTACGAGCCCAGCCGAGTGCTTAACGAGCCCAGCCGAGTGCTGTACGAGCCTAGAAGAGTGCTGTACGAGCCCAGCCGAGAGCTGTATGAGCCCAGCCGAGTGCTGTACGAGCCCAGCCGAGTGCTGTACGAGCCCAGACGAGTGCTGCACGAGCCCAGCTGAGTGCTGTACGAGCCCAGCCGAGTGCTGTACGAGCCCATCAGAGTGCTGTACGAGCCCAGACGAGTGCTGTACGAGCCCAGACGAGTGCTGTACGAGCCCAGCCGAACGCTGTACGAGCCCATCAGAGTGCTGTACGAGCCCATCCGAGTGCTTTACGAGCCCATCAGAGTGCTGTACGAGCCCAGCCGAGTGCTGTACGAGCCCAGTCGAGTGCTGTACGAGCCCAGCCGAGTGCTGTACGAGCCCATCAGAGTGCTGTACGAGCCCAGACGAGTGCTTAACGAGCCCAGCCGAGTGCTGTATGAGCCCAGCCGAGTGCTGTACGAGCCCATCAGAGTGCTGTACGAGCCCAGACGAGTGGTGTACGAGCCTAGCCGAGTGCTAAACGAGCCCAGCCGAGTGCTGTACGAGCCCAGCCGAGTGCTGTACGAGCCCAGCCGAGTGCTGAACGAGCCCATCAGAGTGCTGTACGAGCCAGACGAGTGCTGTACGAGCCAAGCCGAGTGCTTAACGAGCCCAGCCGAGTGCTGTACGAGCCCAGCCGACTGCTGTCTGAGCCCAGCCGAGTGCTGAACGAGCCCAGCCGCGTGCTGTACGAGCCCAGCCGCGTGCTGTACGAGCCCAGCCGCGTGCTGTACGAGCCCAGCCGAGTGGTGTACGAGCCCAGCCGAGTGCTGTACGAGCCCATCAGAGTGCTGTACGAGCCCATCCGAGTGCTTTACGAGCCCATCAGAGTGCTTAACGAGCCCAGCCGAGTGCTGTACGAGCCCAGACGAGTGCTGTACGAGCCCATCAGAGTGCTGTACGAGCCCAGACGAGTGCTGTACGAGCCCAGCCGAGTGCTGTACGAGCCCAGCCGAATGCTGTACGAGCCCAGCCGACTGCTGTACGAGCCCAGCCGAGTGCTGAACGAGCCCAGCCGCGTGCTGTACGAGCCCAGCCGCGTGCTGTACGAGCCCAGCCGAGTGGTGTACGAGCCCAGACGAGTGCTGTACGAGCCCAGCCGAGTGCTGTACGAGCCCAGACGAGTGCTGTACGAGCCCAGCCGAGTGCTGTACGAGCCCAGCCGAGTGCTGAACGAGCCCAGCCGCGTGCTGTACGAGCCCATCTGAGTGCTGTACGAGCCCAGACGAGTGCTGTACGAGCCCAGACGAGTGGTGTACGAGCCTAGCCGAGTGCTATACGAGCCCATCAGAGTGCTGTACGAGCCCAGACGAGTGCTGTACGAGCCCAGCCGAATGCTGTACGAGCCCAGCCGAGTGCTGTACGAGCCCAGCCGAGTGCTGTACGAGCCCAGCCGAGTGCTGTACGAGCCCATCAGAGTGCTGTACGAGCCCAGACGAGTGGTGTACGAACCTAGCCGAGTGCTATACGAGCCCATCAGAGTGCTGTACGAGCCCAGACGAGTGCTGTACGAGCCCAGCCGAATGCTGTACGAGCCCAGCCGAGTGCTGTACGAGCCCAGCCGAGTGCTGTACGAGCCCAGCCGAGTGCTGTACGAGCCCAGCCGAGTGCTGTACGAGCCCATCAGAGTGCTGTACGAGCCCAGACGAGTGCTGTACGAGCCCAGCCGACTGCTGTACGAGCCCAGCTGAGTGCTGTACGAGCCCATCAGAGTGCTGTACGAGCCCAGACGAGTGCTGTACGAGCCCAGCCGAATGCTGTACGATCCCAGCCGAGTGCTGTACGAGCCCAGCCGTGAGTGTTGTACGAGTCCAGCCGAGTGCTGTACGAGCCCAGCCGAGTGCTTTACGACCCCAGCCGAGTGCTGTACGAGCCCAGCCGAGTGCTGTACGAGCCCATCAGAGTGCTGTACGAGCCCAGCCGAGTGCTGTACGAGCCCATCAGAGTGCTTACGAGCCCAGCCGAGTGCTGTACGAGCCCAAACGAGTGCTGTACGAGCCCAGACGAGTGCCGTACGAGCCCAGACGAGTGGTGTACGAGCCTAGCCGAGTGCTTTACGAGCCCATCAGAGTGCTGTACGAGCCCAGACGAGTGCTTAACGAGCCCAGCCGAGTGCTGTACGAGCCCAGCCGAGTGCTGTACGAGTCCAGCCGAGTGCTGTACGAGCCCAGCCGAGTGCTTTACGACCCCAGCCGAGTGCTGTACGAGCCCAGCCGAGTGCTGTACGAGCCCATCAGAGTGCTGTACGAGCCCATCAGAGTGCTGTACGAGCCCAGACGAGTGCTGTACGAGAGTGCTGTACGAGCCCAGACGAGTGGTGTACGAGCCCAGCCGAATGCTGTACGAGCCCAGCCGAGTGCTGTACGAGCCCAGCCGAGTGCTGTACGAGCCCATCAGAGTGCTGTACGAGCCCAGACGAGTGCTGTACGAGCCCAGCCGAATGCTGTACGATCCCAGCCGAGTGCTGTACGATCCCAGCCGAGTGCTGTACGAGTCCAGCCGAGTGCTGTACGAGCCCAGCCGAATGCTGTACGAGCCCAGCCGAGTGCTGTACGAGCCCAGCCGAGTGCTGTACGAGCCCAGCCGAGTGCTGTACGAGCCCAGCCGACTGCTGTACGAGCCCAGACGAGTGCTGCTAGAGCTCAGCCGAGTGCTGTACGAGCCCAGCCGAGTGCTGTACGAGCCCATCAGAGTGCTGTACGAGCCCAGACGAGTGCTGTACGAGCCCAGCCGAATGCTGCACGAGCCCAGCCGACTGCTGTACGAGCCCAGCCGAGTGCTGTACGAGCCCATCAGAGTGCTGTACGAGCCCAGACGAGTGCTGTACGAGCCCAGCCGAATGCTGTACGAGCCCAGCCGACTGCTGTACGAGCCCAGCTGAGTGCTGTACGAGCCCATCAGAGTGCTGTACGAGCCCAGACGAGTGCTGTACGAGCCCAGCCGAATGCTGTACGATCCCAGCCGAGTGCTGTACGAGCCCAGCCGAGTGTTGTACGAGTCCAGCCGAGTGCTGTACGAGCCCAGCCGAGTGCTTTACGACCCCAGCCGAGTGCTGTACGAGCCCAGCCGAGTGCTGTACGAGCCCATCAGAGTGCTGTACGAGCCCAGCCGAGTGCTGTACGAGCCCATCAGAGTGCTTAACGAGCCCAGCCGAGTGCTGTACGAGCCCATCACAGTGCTGTACGAGCCCAGCCGAATGGTGTACGAGCCCAGACGAGTGCTGTACGAGCCCAGCCGAGTGCTGTACGAGCCCAGACGAGTGCTGTACGAGCCCAGACGAGTGGTGAACGAGCCCAGCCGAATGCTGTACGAGCCCAGCCGACTGCTGTACGAGCCCAGACGGGTGGTGTACGAGCCTAGCCGAGTGCTATACGAGCCCATCAGAGTGCTGTACGAGCCCAGACGAGTGCTGTACGAGCCCAGCCGAATGCTGTACGAGCCCAGCCGAGTGCTGTACGAGCCCAGCCGAGTGCTGTACGAGCCCAGCCGAGTGCTGTTCGAGCCCAGCCGAGTGCTGTACGAGCCCAGCCGAGTGCTGTACGAGCCCAGACGAGTGCTGCTAGAGCTCAGCCGAGTGCTGTACGAGCCCAGACGAGTGCTGTACGAGCCCAGCCGAGTGCTGTACGAGCCCATCAGAGTGCTGTACGAGCCCAGACGAGTGCTGTACGAGCCCAGCCGAATGCTGCACGAGCCCAGCCGACTGCTGTACGAGCCCAGCCGAGTGCTGTACGAGCCCATCAGAGTGCTGTACGAGCCCAGCCGAATGCTGTACGAGCCCAGCCGAGTGCTGTACGAGCCCAGCCGAGTGCTGTACGAGCCCAGCCGAGTGCTGTACGAGCCCAGACCGGTGGTGTACGAGCCTAGCCGAGTGCTTTACGAGCCCATCAGAGTGCTGTACGAGCCCAGACGAGTGCTGTACGAGCCCAGCCGAATGCTGTACGAGAGCCCAGCCGAGTGCTGTACGAGCCCAGCCGAGTGCTGTACGAGCCCAGCCGAGTGCTGTTACGAGCCCAGCCGAGTGCTGTGAGCGAGCCCAGCCGAGTGCTGTACGAGCCCAGACGAGTGCTGCTAGAGCTCAGCCGAGTGCTGTACGAGCCCAGACGAGTGCTGTACGAGCCCAGCCGAGTGCTGTACGAGCCCATCAGAGTGCTGTACGAGCCCAGACGAGTGCTGTACGAGCCCAGCCGAATGCTGCACGAGCCCAGCCGACTGCTGTACGAGCCCAGCCGAGTGCTGTACGAGCCCATCAGAGTGCTGTACGAGCCCAGACGAGTGCTGTACGAGCCCAGCCGAATGCTGTACGATCCCAGCCGAGTGCTGTACGATCCCAGCCGAGTGCTGTACGAGTCCAGCCGAGTGCTGTACGAGCCCAGCCGAATGCTGTACGAGCCCAGCCGAGTGCTGTACGAGCCCAGCCGAGTGCTGTACGAGCCCAGCCGAGTGCTGTACGAGCCCAGCCGAGTGCTGTACGAGCCCAGACGAGTGCTGCTAGAGCTCAGCCGAGTGCTGTACGAGCCCAGCCGAGTGCTGTACGAGCCCATCAGAGTGCTGTACGAGCCCAGACGAGTGCTGTACGAGCCCAGCCGAATGCTGCACGAGCCCAGCCGACTGCTGTACGAGCCCAGCCGAGTGCTGTACGAGCCCATCAGAGTGCTGTACGAGCCCAGACGAGTGCTGTACGAGCCCAGCCGAATGCTGTACGATCCCAGCCGAGTGCTGTACGATCGCAGCCGAGTGCTGTACGAGTCCAGCCGAGTGCTGTACGAGCCCAGCCGAATGCTGTACGAGCCCAGCCGAGTGCTGTACGAGCCCAGCAGAGTGCTGTACGAGCCCAGCCGAGTGCTGTACGAGCCCAGCCGAGTGCTGTACGAGCCCAGCCGAGTGCTGTACGAGCCCAGACGAGTGCTGCTAGAGCTCAGCCGAGTGCTGTACGAGCCCAGACGAGTGGTGTACGAGCCTAGCCGAGTGCTATACGAGCCCATCAGAGTGCTGTACGAGCCCAGACGAGTGCTGTACGAGCCCAGCCGAATGCTGTACGAGCCCAGCCGAGTGCTGTACGAGCCCAGCCGAGTGCTGTACGAGCCCATCAGAGTGCTGTACGAGCCCAGACGAGTGCTGTACGAGCCCAGCCGAATGCTGTACGATCCCAGCCGAGTGCTGTACGATCCCAGCGAGTGCTGTACGAGTCCAGCCGAGTGCTGTACGAGCCCAGCCGAATGCTGTACGAGCCCAGCCGAGTGCTGTACGAGCCCACCGAGTGCTGTACGAGCCCAGCCGAGTGCTGCACGAGCCCAGCCGACTGCTGTACGAGCCCAGCCGAGTGCTGTACGAGCCCATCAGAGTGCTGTACGAGCCCAGACGAGTGCTGTACGAGCCCAGCCGAATGCTGTACGAGCCCAGCCGACTGCTGTACGAGCCCAGCCGAGTGCTGTACGAGCCCATCAGAGTGCTGTACGAGCCCAGACGAGTGCTGTACGAGCCCAGCCGAGTGCTGTACGAGCCCAGCCGAATGCTGTACGAGCCCAGCCGAGTGCTGTACGAGCCCAGCCGAGTGCTGTACGAGCCCAGCCGAGTGCTGTACGAGCCCAGCCGAGTGCTGTACGAGCCCATCAGAGTGCTGTACGAGCCCAGACGAGTGCTGTACGAGCCCAGCCGAATGCTGTACGAGCCCAGCCGACTGCTGTACGAGCCCAGCTGAGTGCTGTACGAGCCCATCAGAGTGCTGTACGAGCCCAGACGAGTGCTGTACGAGCCCAGCCGAATGCTGTACGAGCCCAGCCGAGTGCTGTACGAGCCCAGCCGAGTGTTGTACGAGTCCGCCGAGTGCTGTACGAGCCCAGCCGAGTGCTTACGACCCAGCCGAGTGCTGTACGAGCCCAGCCGAGTGCTGTACGAGCCCATCAGAGTGCTGTACGAGCCCAGCCGAGTGCTGTACGAGCCCATCAGAGTGCTTAACGAGCCCAGCCGAGTGCTGTACGAGCCCAAACGAGTGCTGTACGAGCCCAGACGAGTGCTGTACGAGCCCAGACGAGTGGTGTACGAGCCTAGCCGAGTGCTTTACGAGCCCATCAGAGTGCTGTACGAGCCCAGACGAGTGCTTAACGAGCCCAGCCGAGTGCTGTACGAGCCCAGCCGAGTGCTGTACGAGTCCAGCCGAGTGCTGTACGAGCCCAGCCGAGTGCTTAACGACCCACCGAGTGCTGTACGAGCCCAGCCGAGTGCTATACGAGCCCATCAGAGTGCTGTACGAGCCCAGACGAGTGCTGTACGAGCCCAGCCGAATGCTGTACGAGCCCAGCCGAGTGCTGTACGAGCCCAGCCGAATGCTGTACGAGCCCAGCCGAGTGCTGTACGAGCCCAGCCGAGTGCTGTACGAGCCCAGCCGAGTGCTGTACGAGCCCATCAGAGTGCTTAACGAGCCCAGCCGAGTGCTGTACGAGCCCATCCGAGTGCTGTACGAGCCCATCACGAGTGCTGTACGAGCCCAGCCGAGTGGTGTACGAGCCCAGACGAGTGCTGTACGAGCCCAGCCGAGTGCTGTACGAGCCCAGACGAGTGCTTAACGAGCCCAGCCGAGTGCTGTACGAGCCCATCCGAATGCTGTACACGAGCCCATCACAGTGCTGTACGAGCCCAGCCGAATGCTGTACGAGCCCAGACGAGTGCTGACGAGCCCAGCCGAGTGCTGTACGAGCCCAGACGAGTGCTGTACGAGCCCAGACGAGTGGTGTACGAGCCCAGCCGAATGCTGTACGAGCCCAGCCGACTGCTGTACGAGCCCAGACGAGTTGCTGTACGAGCCCAGCCGAGTGCTGTACGAGCCCATCGAGTGCTGTACGAGCCCAGACGAGTGCTGTACGAGCCCAGACGAGTGCTGTACGAGCCCAGCCGAATGCTGTACGAGCCCAGCCGAGTGCTGTACGAGCCCAGCCGAGTGCTGTACGAGCCCAGACGAGTGGTGTACGAGCCTAGCCGAGTGCTATACGAGCCCATCAGAGTGCTGTACGAGCCCAGACGAGTGCTGTACGAGCCCAGCCGAATGCTGTACGAGCCCAGCCGAGTGCTGTACGAGCCCAGCCGAGTGCTGTACGAGCCCAGCCGAGTGCTGTACGAGCCCAGCCGAGTGCTGTGCGAGCCCAGCCGAGTGCTGTACGAGCCCAGACGAGTGCTGCTAGAGCTCAGCCGAGTGCTGTACGAGCCCAGACGATGCGACGAGCTGTACGAGCCCAGCCGAGTGCTGTACGAGCCCATCAGAGTGCTGTACGAGCCCAGACGAGTGCTGTACGAGCCCAGCCGAATGCTGTACGAGCCCAGCCGACTGCTGTACGAGCCCAGCCGAGTGCTGTACGAGCCCATCAGAGTGCTGTACGAGCCCAGACGAGTGCTGTACGAGCCCAGCCGAATGCTGTACGATCCCAGCCGAGTGCTGTACGATCCCAGCCGAGTGCTGTACGAGTCCCCAGCCGAGTGCTGTACGAGCCCAGCCGAATGCTGTACGAGCCCAGCCGAGTGCTGTACGAGCCCAGCCGAGTGCTGTACGAGCCCAGCCGAGTGCTTCGAGCCCAGCCGAGTGCTGTACGAGCCCAGCCGAGTGCTGTAGAGCCCAGCCGAGTGCTGTACGAGCCCAGCGAGTGTGTAGAGCCCTAGGAGTGCTTACGACCCACCGAGTGCTGTACGGCCCACGAGTGCTGTACGAGCCCACCGAGTGCTGTACGAGCCCACCGAGTGCTGTACGAGCCCACGAGTGCTGTACGAGCCCAGCCGAGTGCTGTACGAGCCCAGACGAGTGCTGTAGAGCCCAGCCGATGCTGTACGAGCCCCAGGGACGAGTGGTGTTACGAGCCAGCGAGTGCTTACGAGCCCACCAAGTGCTGAACGAGCCCACCGGTGCTGTACGGGCCCAGCCGATGTGTACGAGCCCACGGTGCTGTACGAGCCCAGCGAGTGCTGTACGAGCCCAGCGAGTGGTTACGAGCCAGCCGAGTGCTATACGAGCCCACAAGTGCTGTACGAGCCCAGACGAGTGCTGTACGAGCCCAGCCGAATGCTGTACGAGCCCAGCCGAATGCTGTACGAGCCCAGCCGATGCTGTACGAGCCCAGCCGAGTGCTGTAGAGCCCAGCCGATGCTGTCGAGCCCACCGAGTGCTTTACGAGCCCAGCCGAGTGCTGTGCGAGCCCATCAGAGTGCTGTACGAGCCCAGACGAGTGCTGTACGAGCCCATCAGAATGCTGTACGAGCCCAGACGAGTGCTGCACGAGCTCAGCCGAGTGCTGAACGAGCCCATCAGAGTGCTGTACTAGCCCAGACGAGTGCTGCACGAGCCCAGCCGACTGCTGTACGAGCCCAGCCGACTGCTGTACGAGCCCAGCCGAGTGCTGTACGAGCCCAGCCGAGTGCTGTACGAGCCCAGCCGAGTGCTGTACGAGCCCATCAGAGTGCTGTACGAGCCCAAGAGTGCTGTACGAGCCCAGACGAGTGCTGTACGAGCCCAGACGAGTGCTGTACGAGCCCATCAGAGTGCTGTACGAGCCCAAGAGTGCTGTACGAGCCCATCAGAGTGCTGTACGAGCCCATCAGAGTGCTGCACGAGCCCACACGAGTGCTGTACGAGCCCAGACGAGAGCTGTACGAGCCCAGCCGAATGCTGCACGAGCCCAGCCGACTGCTGTACGAGCCCAGCCGAGTGCTGAACGAGCCCAGCCGCGTGCATCGATAGAAATCAGACGCAATTCAATATTTTAATTTCTATATAGAATAAAAATTTTAAAAAAAATCCATTTCCAAAATATCTTTCAGTATTTATTGCTGTTCGTGTGTATAAAAAATCGTATAAACGAAAATTCCAGAAGTGCAAATTGTAAAAATAATATTTAAAGCAAAAACAAATTTTACAAAATTTCAAATTTTTCTTAGCCATTTGTAGCTAATATGCTTTCCAGACGTACAACGAAATCTCGGGATTTCTGAACAAAATTTAAACCCCTGAATTTCAAATGTCAAATTTGTTCTAAAATTGTCTGAAATCTCGAGATTTCGTTGTACGTCTGGAAAGCATATAAGGGGCTAAATCCAGCTCCGTCAGAAATGAAAAACTTGGTATATAAAAACGCTTCAGAAATGAATCAGAAATTTTCTGAAGTGTTTTTTTATATGAAGTTTTGGATTTCTGACAGCTGGAGATAGCCCCTAAGGTTTAAATATTAAAAAACTTTTGTAGTCCTACTAATACTTATTGAATTCGAGTTCGAAAGCTTACTAACTAACATCGTAAGAGTAACAAGAGATTACAAGAAACATTTATATACAAAATTCTATATATCTAGTGCAAAACCTGATCACACGCAACACATCAATGGGTGGCTTTGAATGAGACTAAATTGATGAGAAGATGTCGATCGATTCCATTGTGATGAGAATCACTATAGTCTACAGTCTGCTGCTCTCGCGTAATTCCAGCGATTCGATATTGTGTCTCGGATGGTGATGATGATGGTGATTGCTGTGATGATTATTGTTTTGAGGGTAATGCTGTTGCGGTGCATACGGCTTGTCATAACCATTGTTGGATAATTGTATGTGCTGTGGCAATACTCCAAGGCGTCCGTTGTGGGGCAGTGTTTCATCAGAGGTAAAAACTGAATTATCATGTCCATGCATGTGACGTACGTCGGGCATGTTCTCGATTGCATCAATTGACTTTTCTGGTTCATCCTCCTCCGGCTTACCGTCAAGAAGCAAGCACGTGATGAAAAATAGTATTGAACCTATGAAAAAATGGTAAACAGAATAGGCAATAAAAATGATTTTTTGTTTTTAAAGCTTAACCGATGAATTCGAACATACTTATGCCATAAAAGCCCGCGTAGAAGATCATAAGTGAGCTACGATAGCCGATCTCCTTGGCAACTGGATCAACTAAAATTGGTAGATTTCCGCCAATGTTATTCATCACGAAAAGAAATACACCAATGGTTGATGATCGCACTTTCAGAGGAACAATTTCGACCACGATCGCAAAGACAATTCCAAACCACATTTCAGCGAAGAAGTAACTCAATCCAAGCGATACCATCGCTCCCAACGGATCGAAATAAACTGAACCGAAGGCTGGCAGTGTAGCAATCAGTTGGCTCAATGCTAAGATGAATGCACGCGACCGAATACCCATTTTTGCGACAATAACATCGGAGACAACACCGCCAACAACAACACCAATACTGCCAATAATAATGGTCACGCCGAAGAGCCACCATCCCAAATCAACATCGGGGAAATACGTATTGTAGTACAAATCGCTATTATAGGCAAAAGTACAACCGCCACAGTGACGTATGGAAGCAGCAATCATTAACATGATCATTGCAGGACTTTTTAAAACGGACCATAGACTGGCGTCCTTAATATCGGGTTTTCCATCATTATTTGCATTCGCCTCCGCAATTGCCTTACGTTGTGGCTCACGCAATGTTGTTCCGGTAAGTGCCGCAACTATCACAGCTAAAACACCGGTTGCCAAATACGGAACACGCCAGCCAAGATCCCAGAAATTCGCTCTTGTAATGTACCGTCCAACGGGAAATGCAATCCCATAGCCACCGTATATACCCCAATTGAAGACGGCCATAACCAGAGCACGCTTATTCTCCGGGAAGATATCAGACATGATACCAGTAGCCAATGGATTGCAGCCAGACTCCCTGTGATATGGAAATGGTTATTTGAAACAGAATTCAAAAAGTCGATCTTGGACAAAGGGATCTTACCCCGCTGCCAGTATCATTCGCAGAACAAGTAAATGCCAGTACTCCTTGACAGTGCCTTGGAGTATAATGGCCACAGCAAAGATCAACGTGCAAACAGTCAACATTTTAACACGATGATATTTATCAGCCGCAAAGCCCATAAATACACCACAAATCGTAAAGACCAATATGAAGGTAGGTCCGGCGAGGATTTGATAATCAATACCCAATCCGTTATAGTTCCATTCGCAATAATTTGTACCATTTAAATTGAGTGCAACACATCTGGATTAGAGGAGAACAATTTTATACATTGTATAAAAACTGCCTGCATGAATATTGGGGTTTGCTTACCCTTCCTCCTCTAATTTGTCTGAGCATTTCACTGGCAATTCTGAAAGTGTGAACTCCGTATTATTCAACTGACATGCTTTATCGCCGTAATCCAGTTCCATTGCTGTCTGCTTCGATGTGATTCCGATCAAATAATGACCCAGTTCACCTAAAACGTATCCGATTGTGAGTACGGCTAGAACATAGAAGCTATAAAATGAGCCCATTTTCTCAAATATCGATATCATCTGAGGCGATCAACTGTTTGTAGATTATCTGAAAAATTAGAAAAAGAATTTATTTAGGGAATCTAGTTATTTGTCGAATGGAATAATGGAAATATTGAAAACAAGTACTTCAAGACAATACCCGGCACAGATAAACAGTTACCCGGCTGGAAAATTGCCTAGAGAAGTCTGGTGCTTAGCTTGGGCCTATATGCCACAATATAGATTAATCTAGGCTGGGTCTAGACAGGCCCTGGACTAAAAATTCTTGAACCGATCAGGCTTATCTGGGCCCTACTTTGGCGCTGGGTAGAACTGCCCCTACATTGACGATGACGTAAATAATCTACACAGGGCCTATGTTATGTTCTCTAGGTAAAGCTCGGATAGAAAAATCTAGACAGTATCTCACTAGATTTTGCCAGTTATAGGCTGTGTATATGCATTTTTTTCCGAGAGAGAAAATTTGGGAAACATTTTTTTTATAATTCTCACTACGTTTAAATTCGTGGAAATTAAAAGGGTGTACTTTGGGCTATGAACGTCAGCTTTGCGTAGAGGCGATATCGTTTTCAACAAGGTTCTACCGAGGTGCGATTATTAGCTAGTTGAAAACTTTAACCAGTACTCCCGGCAGTACTAACCATGGCAGGCCCGGACTCGGATCCTAGGGGAAGTCGCCTAGTCCTAAAACGAAAGAATCCTATAATAAAAACTTCCTCAATTTATATCACGTGGTTATATACAAGGAGCCGATTTTTAAAGCCCTTCTTATTTAATTTTCCGTACTTTGTAACCATAGTATACGCAGTTTAGCATGACGCCTATATTTCTCATTTTGTTTGTAAAATGGGACACATACTCGTAAGACTAGCAGAATTGCTGAAGTTTTTTACGACGTAATGAAGCAAGAAGATTTGTAGATATGCCCTCTTTATTGGTTTGATAGAGCTGGAGTGCGATCGATAGTTTCGATAATAGATAGGTTCAATTATCGATAGCTTCAATAATCGATTTTTTCAATAAACGATCGGATAAAAAATCGATTTTTTAATAATCGATCGGCTCAAAAATCGATGGTTTCAATAATCGATAGGTTCAATATTCGATAGTTTGGGTAATCAATAGGTTCAATAATCGATTGTTTCAACAATCGATAGTTCAATGATCGATATTTTTAACAATCGATTGTTTCGATAATTGATCGTTTCTAAAACCGATAATTTTTATTATGAAAGCACCACTTTTGGTATGGTACCCGAGCTAAATTCCTAAAAATGGTACCCGAGTTAAATTCCTATAGAAAAATGGTACCAGTGGTAAAGTACCAGATAGACTTCTGGAGACATTTGAAACGAATTCTTAATTGTGAAATTAGCGGAATTGATCGTCTAAGAATGATAGCGATGCACCGGCCGACCAATCGCTTGCCGGGAAAAAGGGACCCGAAAAACGTTTGCCGGGACACCAGACAGACCATCATTTAAATCGCTTGGTACTGTAATCGACCTTCGATGACCAACCTATGAACTAATGAACGCCAATCCCATACATGTAGAAATATCACTACAAGTGAGGGTTTGAATTGGGAGTACTTGCGGCTCCAATGTCATGCTGAAGTCATCGATGCTGCCATCGGGACATTTTCGGTTGGGTATATTTAAGCTCCCAGGCATTTGGGCCATGCGTAATAGCTCTAATTAGTTTATTATTTTTATTTAATTATCTTTAGAATTTTTATTTTAATTGTCAACTTTCTTTTTTCCAGGAACCACATTGCTCTGCCTTATGAATCACACATTTTAGAAGTCTTTGGTGAAAGGTAAAAGCTCTAACCACTAATTAGACAATTAATTTCCTTAATTCTTTAACATTTTTTGATAAAATTAAAATATTTAATATTTTGCTTTACAAAAATAAGCAAAAAATGTTCTGGACAAAAAAAAAAAAAATCTTGAGTATCTTTTAAAAAATGCAACATAAGCATGTATTTGCGGCCCTGTAGGTACATTTTAAGACCTTTTTTAAAGACACAATGATTATTTCCGCTCTTAAGCTTTTGTGAATGCCAAGGTAAAAAAATTTAATATTTTTTTTTCAAAGTAAAAAAAGTATGAAAAAAAAAGGCGAAACCTATTGATTTAAAACACCTGGCGTGTCGCGTGGAAATCTTATAGCTTTTCATTAGAGTCTAGAAAAATGTTTATTAGGGCATATTTGCCCAATAAGCGGCTATAAATTATTTAATTACAGATAGATGTTTAGTTAATAGTTGAGATTTGTTTTTTTTCGCGTTGTTTTTGTTTTCATTTTGAAGGGCCTTATGCCAAAGGAATTTTAAAAGATGTGAATAAGTAAGTTCGTTTTGTTCATTGCATGCGATGAAATTTGAATTCGTTAACAGCACGACAATGTCATGGGAGATATTTGTCGAGAGTGCGAGATTTTATTTGAAAAAGTGTTCAGTGCATTCGTATTAACACTCAATTAAAGGCCAATCGATTTTGAATTCGGACATTCAAATCCACCTGCTGAGGTTTCCATTCCAGCCTCGACAAATCATAAATCGAAAGCACAATTCTGTAACTAATGAAGCTACTTAAGATAATGCACAAAGGCGTTGGCGTTTAAAGCCGGCTGCACTCGCGTCCGACGTGCCTATGCCCGACTATCGATCCCTCACGAAAATCGCAAATAATTCATTTCATTTACATACATAAGTAGGTATTTTATGATGTAAAAAAAAAAATAATACTAATAATTTGGTGCCAAACGCCAATTGAAAACAGCATCAAGGTAAGCTGTCGCCAGCTATGAATGTGGGGCTCTATGCTATCACGTTAATGCATTATTTCACCTGTTGACAATGCGAGAATTTTCCATTTCGCAACAATCGTACAACAGAACGATATATATTTAAAAAAAAATTTTTTTTTTACTTATTTTTTCTAGTCTCAATGGAAATTCGCCAATTGATAATTAACCTTCAATACTGGTTGAAAAATTGCCGACGACTTTGCATAAATCTTGGTCTCGGGTGTCAACAATGGCGGTCTCCTTTGTTAGATCCCCAAAGTCGCATGCGAGAAACACCACAAAATCGATGAATTATGTTATCGAAATTGACAAACCATCGCGTGGAAAAATATTCTACTTTAAAATTGTAGTTAAGAAAACAAAGAAAAAAAAAACCGAATTATAATTAAAACCATTTTTCATGGGAAATTTGCGTGTTTCGGTGCCAATGTTTTTATGCGCAAATTACTGTGTATTTTCAATTAATGTCCATTTTAAGTCACTTTGTTGACAACATCAAATGATATCTAATTTTAATGGCATTTCAATTATTTTCTCCATGCGATCCGAAAGAGATTGTATCAGTCGTTCTAATCGATCGCTATTTTTATTAAATTTTTATTTTTTTTTATTTTTTGCGTTTATGAAAAAAGTGCCGACCGCACATGAATTGGAAAAGAATTTCAGTCGCATTTTTTCACTTAATTATCAAATAGAAAATGTCAACATTAATGAAGAAAACCTTTCAAGAATTTCGAAATTGTAAGAAACTTGTAATTCTTCACTTTGGCGTTCCATGATGGCGATCAAAAGAAATACATAAATTCGAATGAGTAAGACCCTTTCAACCTTCAAGGCCGTATCTATACCTAATACAACAGAGCCGCATTCTCATTCAGCAAAAGACGAAAGTATTTACAAAGTTTAAAAAGGTAATTATTACCTATCATTTCCAAAGGAAAGGAATTCGAGAACCATTCCTTTCAGCGTTGCCACCCTCCAGAGCCCAGCGCCGGTTTTAGCATAAGGTGCTTTCTTGGCAAAGTAAAGCGCAACGTCAGACTTAATTTTTGGAGGCAAACATAGGTGATCAATATTGATTGAAATGTCCCCTTCAGAGACTTCAATAAATTAAGTGACATCCCGCGATATTTTTATTTTTGAATTTCTTCCACTTTCGTTTCATGACGCCCACAGGCGAAAGTTAAGTTAGGAAAGATCTCGACATCACCTAACATCGTTGCGGCCTTAAAATTGATACCAAGTCTTTCTTCAAAAAATAATAAATTTAGTTATTTACCAATACCTGTACCGGTTTTCCATCTTTTCATGGCTTTATTAGAACAACTCAGGCGATCCCTTTTGGAACGAAAAATTAAAAATTCCAAAAAAAGTCATAAAATTTTCCACAGCATCGCATTCAAATTAACGTCAATCCATAAATAATTCGATGCGGCGGGACAAAAAAAAAACTTTTTATTTTCTAATTACTTAAGGTAGAATTACCCGTAAGCTCCACAAACAACTTAATGGACGATTAAACTTTGCGGTCGCTCTTTGATTTCACTTTTGTTTGGCGATGGCGATGACTAAGTCTTTTCATCGTAGACTCTTGAGAGGCTATTAAAACTAAGACGCATGCGTAGCTAAGCAAAAAAAAAAAAAAATTAAATAAATAAACACCGAATCAAATCACCGGTTTAAGCTTTAGTCTGGGTTTTCCCTCTCGCGTCAATAAAGGCTCAGTTGAATTGTGCTAACAAAACCGAAACTTTGAGATATTTACAGATCACGTTTCCTCTGTTTATCTTCGTCGTCGCTTAAGGAAAAGAAAAAAATCACCGCACTTTTATGATGCATTCGTTTTGATGGAAATGAAAATTAAACGATGGGAAATACCATAAGATTTCTCAGAGATTTTTTTTTTTTTTTTGTATTTATCTAGAACGGTTTAGCCTAACGTGACCAGGTGGTCCGATTTTGTCGGACTTGGTCCGATTTTTTAAACCTAGGTCCGACTGGTCCGATTTTGGCTTCTCGCCACAGATTGCAATTGCTGTCGGAATCAGAATTCAGATGAACCGTAATGTCATAAAATATAAGAACTGATACAAATCCAGGTTCAAAAATAAAACCAATAGAATCTATAACTCGTAGAAGAAATGTGGGGCGGTTTTCATTCCAATTGTGACAGCTATCAGATCCTGTAACAACCCCCATTGACTTGCTTTTGTATGATTACAAAATAAAATATTTCGTATATTATTTTTTTGAACGTTTTTTAATGAATTCTTTTATTGGAGGCGAAAAAAATGATAACCTTTTTTTTTTTTTTTGGGTCCGATTTTTTCCGAAAAATATCTGGTCAGGTTAGTTTAGCCTTTTTCGTCAAGTACTGTGAAAACAAAGATTTGTAATAAAAACTTTTTCCAAGAACGTGATTGAAATCGATCAATTTAGCATCGTCGAATCCGCTCGATTCGATCGCAGACCAAAGATAAGCTTGATCGCTTTGAAGTGCATTAAAAGGCGAACGCCTATGCGCATGCGCATGCACACGAGTTAAACTGCATCCGTGCGTACGATGCTTTGCTGAATTCAAATGCGAGTCACGCCTGTGCGCGTGAGCCACGACGCATCGAGAAGTCGTGCGTGAAAAAGATACATTTTCAACCTTGACATTGAACGCTTTTTTGCACTCTACTTAACGTGCCCGATGTTGTCGCTGCCATAATTGGCATTATGTAGCAAAAAAAAAAAAGTACTAAATTTGATTTTCAAAAAAATTTCAAAACTGCGTAGGTAAAAAATTCTACCCATACACCTGTTCAGATACGCCATTAAGAATAGGAAGTGACTGAAAAGGCCTTGATAACATTATCTGTCCCTTTGTTTGATTGCTTTGAATAAGAATGAAATAAAATATCAACGAATGCTTTTAAAATTGCCGTCATTAACAATAGCCCACACTATAAATTTCAATTTTTCCAACTTCAATTAGACATACTTCGGATCTTGCTATCAATAATTTTAACGATCTTTTCAAAAAAAAAAAAAAAAAAATTAATTGATAAATCAATCTTCGATGTCATTCATTGCTCAAAACTTCTTAAAATTGCACTGGCATGCGGATACAAATAAACAATGAACAATGAACTTTAATGCTGGAGGCACGTGGCTGAACTTCACACCAGCGCAATCGTTTTTGAAATAGAAGAACTCACTTCATTCGAAAATATTCCGAAATGCTGTCAAATTGCCAGACTAAAATATGATGTTGTGTACGGTTTGGTCATCATATGTATTCGGTGGACCTGTTTTATCTTGTGTTTTATTTTATATCAGAAATTTGCATTTTTAATACTCAAATTCCCAGTTACACACATTTTCAGTATGTGTACGAAATGGCAGTTGATATTTTTATACCCACAAATTTTATTGATTTCGCTGGAGAAATGCCCAGAATTAAAAAAAAAAAAAAATGTTAATTATATTGTATATACCTATGTTAATACGTTCCTGTTTTAAATATATTGGTTTCCCATATAATTTCATTATTTATTCAGTTCATAATAAAAAACATCATGACTTTCAGTTTTTATTTTAAAGATAATAACACAAACATATCATGGTGGATATAAAGTGTATATCGTATGGTACTTTTATGTCGCATGAAATTAATTTGTCAGCACGCTAATAAGAGGGCTTTAAAAAGAGTCATATATGAAACGTCATATGTAATAAAAATGATTACTATTATTATTATAAAGGCTATAAGAGCGGCACGACCTAAGAGATCTTTTTGGAGCCCATGTTCCCTTAGAGTAGATTGAGACTGCTTATGAATCTCAGTATCCAAGAAACGAAAGTGGCTTAGCGGACCCATTATGACCAGGCTACGCTGGTAGGGCAAATGAGGACAGCTTGTCAAAAAAGAGATACACTCTATAAATTACAAAGGACAACGAGGACGTCCGAAACAGCGGTGGATGGACACAATAAAATTGGATCTCGAGTCTGAAGGACTTACATCAGATGATGCAACTGACAGAAGAAAGTTGAGAAAATGGTCGCGTCTTGCGGACTAGGACACTTGAAAACGCAAGAAGAAGATTTGAAATCCTTAGCGAAAAGTTTGAACTCATGGCACAACATTTTTATCTTTTAAATAATTTTCCATATTAGAAAGATGATAGAATACTAAATTCCTCTCGATGATAAAAAAAAAAAAACTGTTCTTCAAATGATTGTCTCTGTACTTTCAACACGTTTTTGTAATAACAACTCAAAACATGTTAATTATTAATTGATTGTTGCGCAATCAGAAGAATGATTTGGTCGCGACCAAAAAAAAAAAAAAGAAACGAATATGTTACTTGTTCCTCAATTGGCAATTGTTTGAGATAAAGGAACTTTTGCCGTTCTCTAAGTTCGTTCGCGCATCGATTCGTTCGCTTTATGGAATCAATTAAAATAAATCTGAATGGATTCCGCACAGTTAATTATGAGTAAAACAGGTTAACTGCATAGACCGGAAATATGTTGATCTGGTTTATGTGAACGATCAACGATCAACGCTCAACGCACTTCCCTCTTTGGATGCATAGATATTTCATTTAACCTTCGATTGTATTTTCGTCCTTCAAAACAAGCCTGACACGTCACGGCCCAGTCGCGAATGCATTTGAAATGAATTCAATAATCCCAAACGACGTTTCCTGCGTTCTTAATTAACGCGAAAATTGTATTTAATTAACTAATAATCTGAACGATTGTCGCCTTAATACAAATAAGTCATTTCGAATCCATTTGTGACTGCCCAGCCCACCCCACCCCACCCCGGCCGTTCACTTTCGCTTGAATCGAGATTCGCATGCCCAAGATCGTTTTCAGTAATTAACGGAAAAAAGCGAAAATGTGTGAAGATCGGCTAGATAAAGGTTAAAATCGGAATAGAATGCTTTTAGGTGTTAAAACGTGATCGGCATACATAATTGGATGAATGAACTGAAATGAAAATGATTTATTCATTGGGAAACGAAAATTTTTTTATTTCAAAATAATCAGAGTTGTTGGAAAAATGAAAGGGAAATTGTTCGAAATGGAAAGCAACAGTTTGTTGCTGTCAATGCGAGAGGAGGGAATAAATGAGGCGGAGAGAAATTGAAGAAAGGAAATTGAATGACCGCACCGGAATAGGAATCTTCTAATGGACAACGGTTAGCCCTTTAGGATCAGTCACGCCGTAAATGTGGCGCGTAAGCTTAAAGAGCACTTCTTGGAGCCTATACTGAATCTATATGCAGTAAGTGAAGCACTCATAAGAAACACATGCTAAAAAAAGAAAAACAAAAATTACTTCGAAGTAAAGCTATTTTCGCTTATACTGAGCTGGCAAGTTAGCCAAGAGTGTTAAAAGCACAGGACTGCACCCGAATTTTTAATTTCAATTCGCCAGAGAAATGAACCGATAAATTTTTATGCAAAGCAAAACCCAGAAAAGCTGAATTGGAGCTCATTTATGAGAGAGAGAGAGCGAGAGAGAAGAGAGAGAGGAAGAGAGAGAGAGAGGAAGAGAGAGAGGAAGAGAGAGAGAGAGAAGAGAGAGAGAGAGAGAGGAATAAAGAGAGAGAGAGGAAAAGAAAGAGAATTGAGAAGCATTTTGAGAGAGAGAGGAGAGAGAGAGAGAAGAGAGGAAGAGAGAAGGAAGAGAGAAGGAGGAAGAGAGGAGAGAGGAAGAGAGAGAAGAGAAGGAAGAGAGAGAGAGAGAGGAGAGAGAGAGAGAAGAGAGAGAGAAGAGAGAGAGAGAGGAAGAGAGAGAGAGAGAAGAGAGAGAGAGAGAGAAGAGAGAGAAGAGAGAGGAAGAGAGAAGAGGAAGAAGAGAGAGAGGAAGAGAGAGAGAGAGAGAGAGAGAGAGAGAGAGAGAGAGAGAAGAGAGAGAGAGAGAGAGAGAGAGAGAGAGAAGAGAGAGAGGAGAGAGAGAGAGAGGAGAGAGAGAGAGAGAGAGAGGAAGAGAGAGAAGGAGAGAAGGAAGAGAGAGAGAGAGGAAGAGAGAGAGAGAGGAAGAGGAGAGAGAGGAAGAGAGAGAGAGAGAGAGAGAGAGGAGAGAGAGAGAGAGAAGAGAGAGAGAGAGAGAAGAGAGAGAGAGAAGAGAGAGAGAGAGAAGAGAGAGAGAGAAGAGAGAGAGAGAGAAGAGAAGAGAGAGAAGAGAGAGAGAGAGAAGAGAGGAGAGAGAAGGAGAGAGAGAGAGAAGAGAGAGAGAGAGAGGAAGAGAGAGAGAGAGAAGAGAGAGAGAGAGAAGAGAGAGAGAGAATAAGAGAGAGAGAGAGAGCATAGACCAGCGTTCCCACTTTGCTCCGATCGGAGTAGATTTACTCCATTTTATGAAAAACTTTGAAATCTACTCCGTCACTACTTTTCTATGCGAATCTACTCCGTTTTTAAATTTCCCAATCTTTGAACTCTAGCTTACAAAATTTTCAATAAAAAGTATGCAAAGCATTCAATATGTTGTTGGATATGTTTGACAGTTCTGTTGATATGAAAAAGATAACATTTGACAATTTTTTAAGTTTAAGTTTCAATAAGGATCCTGGAATCAATTCTTGTATGAAGACTTTATTTTGGGCCTGTTTAATGTGATGCAAACGCTTTCTTTTTTTTTTTAATTTACTCCGATATTTTCACTTTTACTCCGTTTTTTGTGGTCGTTTACTACGGTTTTGTTGGTGAGTGGTGGGAACGCTGGCATAGACATCGACTTCGAAATTGTAAAATTTTTGGCATATTTTGAGGAATTTAAGAATTTAAGTCGCATTTCTCAGTATAGGATCCAAAAGAGGATAGAAGCAATAATCACTGCACCTCAAATAGTGAAATTAGCGATTAATCGGTTCATGGATATATGTAGGTATATTGATCGATTTATTACGGAATGGATCAGTCACGATGTATCGGAATATTTTTCCGATATATTAAATAATTCGATATGCCTTTTTTTAATACAAATTCATGTATTTTTTTTCCATTTTAGTTTTTTTCTACTAATTCATTTTACTTTTCATTGTTGTTGCTAATGTTCTCGAATTTTTTTTATATATTTTTTTGATAGCTCCAGCCCAAAGAATAACGCAGTCACATCTTTTGAAAATTCAATTCAGTTTTTTCAAGTACAAATTAAGCACAAATCAAAGTGTTTTAATTTCAATTATCGAAACATAATAACTTCAAAGCCTAAAAACTCTTTATTTATATAAAAAAAAGAGAGAGAGAGAGAGAGGGAGCGAGAGAAAGAGACAAAAAATTCCACGCCAAACGATTCATTTCGCGAAATAATTAAATCTTCGAATGGCTTGGATTAAATCATGCTTCTTAGCAAAATAAAATTGAGTTTTTTTCCGTCTTTACGAGATCATTAATTATTTTTTTGATTTACAGTCAAACTTCCATAGCTCGTACTTCCCCAACTCGAATTTTTTATAACTTGAACTGAATCAGGTCGCCATAGCGAATATTTTATATACAAATTCGTTTCCTCAACTCGAGGTCTCTCTGACTCGAACTATTTCTTTGGATAATGGTGGTTCGAGTTATGGAAGTTTGACTGTATTTTCTACTTTTTTTGTTACGGCTTGAATAAACAAAGAAAAAGATGAGGATAGACCAAGCACGGCTTCTGCTTCATCATTTCAATTCCCTATGATTCTTTTAAGCTTCGTGAAGTTCCTTAGATCGTTGTTTTTTGATTTTTATGTCCATCTCCATCTCTTTCTTTTCAACCTCGATTGATGCGTCATAATTCTGTTTGCCATAAAGTGAAAAAAGCTTTTAGGCATTTTCGGTTCTTCTGCCGAATCACGGGGATTTTTTGCGGTCACGACGCTGACTTTGCGAGAAGAAGCCCCATTTTGAGAGGCAAGAATTTCGATTAAAAAAAAAACATAACTACTTATAAGAAAAAAATTCTAAATTTAAAACAAACAGGTTCGAGAAATATTTAAGTCTTAACCTTTAGGTTTGTCTCTGATTCGTAAAAAAAAAAAAATATATATATATATATATATATGGCTGTATATATGTGTTAGGGACCGCTTAAAATTCGCTTCAATTCAGTGGAAGTGTAGACGCAATATGTAAATGAAGCTGAGAATTAAGTCTACACAATTAAAGTTTGAAATTAAATCGCCGAAGAACAGAAATAAAATTTTTTGAAATTAAAAAAAAAAATCTAAAAATCAAAGCTTTTTTCAGACCTTGCTGACTTTCAATAGAATGGCAAAAAAAAATGGCTATCGTAGGCATTGAAGCATTCTCTGTGTATTTTTGCATAAACTGGTTCTTCAATTGATTAAAACAGTTTGTCTGACGTCAAATTGATTGATAAGATTTATAAAAATTTTAAATGATGCTTTAAGGTGATAATTACTTCCATAAGATATTATTAAATCAACTATTATATACTATTTTATCGAAAAATCGAATTGTTCACCCATGAGCAGATTCATTAAAAAATGTTTGTGTGTAATATTTATTCTCATCGAAAATTTCTTTTTTTTTTATATTTTGGAAAAAAAGTTTGTAAAAAAAAATTGGTATAGAGTGAACTCCCTCTTAATCGGACCCCTACGGGACCGAAAAAAATATGTCCGCTTAACAGAGGTGTCCGCTTGAGAAACACGAACACTGAAGCATTCCCAAAAAATGTCCGTTTAAGAAAAGTTGTCCACCAGGATAGGTTACACTGTATACTGTAATATGATAGAAGAATAAGATTGTATTTCCATCTTCTTCGTGGCAAGAGTCTGACTTATTTGGCAGCTGTCTCAGGAGAATAGAAGTCCTGGGAAATTTTCATGAAATTTTCAGCTCTTCAATCGGAATGGCCCAGTCTAAGCCGGACCAAAGGCGACAACACAAAAATAAGTTAGCGGCATTTATTTTGTACAGCGCAGTGAGGTGAAAAAATGAATGAAAAAATTTTTGGGGGTGATCAAAAAGTTACCAGAATTTGTATGTTTGAAGATACAGTCAAGGTTCCATAGCTCGAACTTCTACAACTCGAAGTATCCAACTATAGCTCGAATTATTTCTTTAGATAATGGTGGTTGGTGTTATGGAAGTTTGACTGTAAAATCTTAAAATTTTAACTAATTAAAAAGAATTAATCGAGTTAGGAGGATTTTATAAAAAAAATTTAACGTTGCTCATGTTCAGTGCCGGCCACCACTACAATTACTAATTGCATTTGTGTGCGTGCACATTACACAGCGAGAAACAGTTGTGGATGTTTTCATACAAAATTGAATAAACTTTTCTTAGAGCCGAAAAATTTTGTTCTTTAGAACTGGGTATGTCCCTGGATCGATATGTCGCAAAAACTCGACGCCTCGTCCAAGAGGTAGGGATGGGTCATTTTGGAGCCTTTTCAGCTCATCTTGAGCTCTTTTATCTTGAAAATTTAAAGTGCAGAGCAGAGAATTATTGTAAAAATAAATTATGTGCTGAATTTATAGATATTATATAATAAAAATAACTGAATGTTAAGAACACGATGAAAAAATTCCTGAACTATAAAAAATTCATTTTCTTCAAAGTGTATCAAGGCTGAAAAAATTTACGTTCTCATCTAGCTTCATCCGACGCAGCTCCGTCTCGCTTGACGTTTTCCACTCAACTGAACGATTTTTTGGCTCTCAGCTTTGCTTCTCATTTGAGAGCAATTTTGTGCACATACGAGTGCTTACGCTCTTTTTGCTTCTAGCTTGCTTCCTTGGCCGGCACTGCTCATGTTCAGGGATGCCCACCACTACATTGAAAGCTTGCGATAGTGTGTGTGCGCATTGCACTGAAGAACGTTTTTCGCCTTTTCAGTTCTCTCTTTTTGCTTCATCCGACATAGGCCTTGCTCGTTCGCTGCCTGATGTCAGACTCATATAGAACTATAGCTGCAACTTCGGCCAAAAGCTATTACGTGGTACACCACACTTTCTATTACGTGGTTCACCACAACACTCGACTTATGGCGTGGTTCACCACAGTTGAACTTTTTCACCAAATCATGCCATAACGCGCCAAAATTTGGCCGAAGTTGCAGCTATAGTTCTATATGGTCAGACTAAACAGGTTTCGATTTCTCAGCTTGCTTGTTGCCTTTTGTGTATGTACACAAGCATTCGCTCTCAATGCTCCGAAGCTTGCTCCGCGGGCAACAACGCTCATGTTTAAGATGTACCTAATGGGTTAATAATTCACTGTGGGCTATTGTTTCTTCAAAGCAACAAAACTTCATTGTGCCAGAATGGACGAATGAAGTGATGTGATATTAAAAATTTTCTTGTGGGTGCGTCGGAAGGAAATCGGAAAATATAAATAAAATATATCGTCGTCCGAGGATTCATATGGTCCATACGCCATCCCAATTTATCGATGCCAAATTTTTTAAATCTGCAATTAATTTTTTGCTATATCTTCTGATTATCTGAGATAACTCGTGTCCATTTTTCTTTATAGCCCTTGAAAGACGAATTGGTGATTTTTTTACCTATACGCCATTCAATAATTTTTCTTAGCTCAGCAGAGACCCACAATAGCTGATTGAAAAATTTCGACTTCAATAGTTCATCTTTTTTTTATTTTGTTTTACTTAAATCTTCTCAAATATTAGCTTATTCAGTTCCATAAAAAAAAAAAGTTCTACAAAACTTCCTGATCTCCGCGGCCAATGTAGAAAGCTTACGGAAGTCGTTTAGAATATTTAAATGAAAATAAATAGTTTTTTATTTTTATATATTTTTTTATTATCTATTTTCGATAAAACAATAAAATACGTTCTTGAAAAAGTTGGTTTAAGCGAAAGAGCGGCATTACAACTCCTAAGTTTATGCTGCTTACAGACTATTGCATTTAACTGATAATGATTTTAGAATTTATCGCTGAATTTAACCTGAATTTAGCTTCTTTGAATGCAGAAATTAAATCATGAGTTTAGCTGTTTTATATGGCAACACTTCCGTATTTGATGCTAAGCTCAGACTTTAATTTAAATGCTAAAATCACAACAGCTAAAATCAGTTAAATTCAATATTCTGTAAGCAGCATAATTATTGAAGTAATTAATTATATCTCGCTATATTTTTTTGTACTTGCATGAGAGAAATTTTAAAAGCTTCAAATAAAAATTATGAAAAACTAGAAAAAAATATTCGCGAACTCCCTTATAAAATTTGATTATAGCAAGGCAAAGTGCTGAACGAATTCTTGTCTATGTTTTTTCATGAATTCCTACACTTTTTTTATTTTTTTATTTTTTGTTCTTCGTTCGGAGCTAAACGTGTCTGAGTCGATATCTAATGCCATTGGTCACGAGTTTTGTTTGTCAGAACATTTCTTGCTTATTTAATTTTAATTTGAATGTTCTGTAGTTTTTATAATTACATACTTTTCTTTGCATTTCATGGCTTGTTTGGCAGCATTTGATGCTCGTACTCATGTGTGGAATTCATTTGCTTCTAATTTTCGTTAGCTTTTCTCATAAGCAACAGAACATTTTTTTTTTAGATTTCAAATGATGATTTGAACTTATTTGTAGTTGCTATGTCGACGATTAAAGGATCGTCATAATGCGAATGTTTAATTAATAATACAAGCATGTATTAAAACTCGTTTAGAAGCGGATGATTATTACTTAAGTCCGATTCGTAAATACATAAATCTTTGTATCATGCAATTTTTCTTTTCTGCTATGTTAAAATCACATTTGAAGTTAATTTTTTCGTGATTCAAAATGAAAGTTTTTGTTCTATCGATGAATCTTTTATGTGACCTTCCGGTATTGTGATCGCGTAGAGGTATTTCGGGCCGTGAGTAATTTATTCTTTGGGGCCCCTTTAGAGCTGCTTCGGACAGAACTTCAAAATAATTTTGGGACGCCCTTAAGAAACCCATGGCTAAGTCATGGCTGGGAGAAAGTACGCCCTCTTTCACCCCGCCCCTCTACAAAACTGGTGCGTATTATTCCAATTGACGCAATATAATATCTTATTCAGTTATTCAAACGGTTAAGGGTTTAATTCTAATCTTTTGAAATAATAAAGAGGCTGGAATAATGTTTCTCGAATAAGGTAGAGTACCTTACAGAGTAAATAAATTTAAAATAGAATATGGGAAATTTTGTTTACTCTGATGAAATTTATCGATTTAGAAAATATTGTATAACAATTGCCTATGCATTTCTTCTTTAATTTCGAATAAATTTTCATTGAATTCGAAATGGAAAATCCCTTATCAATTGATGTCCCTTCTGAATTTATTTTCAAATTAAAACAATCTATGAACTTTTTTTAAATATTTATCTCACAACGAAGAGCTTCCAGTGAGCTTTGATGATTGGGTTATTTCAATAAATCTTGAACTCTTGGACCTAATTGCTCATATACCTTAGGTTAGGTTAGGTTGGTGTGGCTGCCACCAAGGGTGACACACTTAGGCACCAAATGGGCCCATTGTGATACCACAAATAATGCAAAAACAAAGAAAAATAGAAACCGAAAAACGACACAAGTATCCACGACCTCAGCTGGGAGTCGAACCCAGGGCCTCTCACTTCGTAAATTGGCATCCCAGCCAACTACGGCACAGAGGCCGACCATGAACCTTGTTAAATAAAAAAAAAATTTTTAATTCTTGGCATCAAGAAAATGTAATCTTTTCATATAATCATATATAATCATAAATATTAAACCGAAATCTAAGACTTTAACCCTTAATATTCCACTGCTATCAAAAAATTGAAATCATTTAATATATTTTAGACTTTAAGAGGTTAACCCTCTAATGGCACAATTTTTTTCAATGAAAAGTTCAGACTTGGCTGATTTCAGGTGGAGAAAACCGAATCTGAAAAAATATTTTTTTTCTTATAGTGATTTGTTTGAAAAAATTCCGTCCAGAGATGGAGCAAGGAATTAGAGGGTTGTGCTATTTGAAATAATCGACCTAAAACACATCGCCATGGATACAAATGCAATTCTTTGAAGTATGGTATCTTAAATCTCAATAAAATGAATAGGAAAAGAGTGTTCACATTAAAAAAAAAATTTGTTCTCACCTTTAGGATTTATTGAGGATATTTTTATAAAAAAATTTTTTAATTTTTTTATAATTTTTATTTATTACAATTTTATATTTTTCGAAATATTCTTTATTTATTTAGCACACGACACTGTTGATTCGGTCAGTGTTTTTTTCTTTGAATTTACTTGTATAAATGCATTAACTTCTTGAGAATATTTTTACTTTAATTATTTTTTATTTTTCTTTCAATATCTTTGCAACAGTTTCCACGCACGCGCAGGCCGCGATTTTAAATTGTTGGACGACCTAAGCCAACGGCGACTAATTGTCGTCGAGATACGAATGAAACTGAAGTCGAATGTAACGAAACTGATTTTTAAATAAGAACCTGATGAATAATGCGTGTTCTTGGTGAGTCGATCGCGTTCAAACACAACATGCTCTAGACGAATTATTTTAAATTAAGGCCGTTATAGTCATTAAAAGTAGACACTCACCTTTGGGGTGCTATCTCGACATTTTCGAAATCGTCGAAACGAGAATTGAGTGAGAAAAATGAAATGCTCCATCGGAGATACCTTTATGGAGGTTGTTTCACAAATCATTTAACTATAAATGTGTGGGTCAAGCCCACTGCTGCCAGTTTAGGGGAATTTCCCCTAAATTCAAAGACATTTATGATCTATTTGGAAGATATTTATTATGACCTATTTGGAAGAATTCAAAATTAAATATTAGGGCATTTACGACTTGTTTTGAAACATTCAGAGGAATATTCCCCTTAAAAACGGGCAACATGGTTCAAGCCTCCAAAACACATTTCAGATTCAGATGGGCGAATTATACCAAAGACCCAAAAATGAGCTCAAAATTGACGAAATAAAATCTCGATCACAGCTATCAGAGACTAAAATTTCCAGAATCAAGCCCATATTTGCGATGAAATTGTGGTCGGAATTATAATACTGACTTCCGTTGTTGCGTACCTGATGAATTCCTTATGGCCCGTATTCCGATGCTGCGACAATAATGTGCACATAGAAACAATAGCGAAAAAATAACGCAAATAAATTTTCTACTTCCGCCAAATGATCGAAAAGCATTGAATGCGCAGGGTTGCATCCGACTTTTTGACTTTATTTCGCCATAAAAAATTAATGTGTAAAATTTATTATGCACAGTAAAAGGGAGAACCCTTCAGTAATGAGACGGTCAGTTTTCTAAGAAGGACTGGCCTTTGACCGGTCCAAACACTACCGGTTAAATTACGGCAGTTCGCTTCATCGATTTCGGATCGCCGGCGGTCGGTAATAAAGGGGTTGGTTTATCTGTGGTCTGTAAATGGCACTTTCATCAACTTAGAATATATATATAAGAAATTTGTTGTTTATTTTCCTCATTTGACTATCTTAAAACGAGACAAAATTACGACAATTGACCCAAAAAAAACTGGCCTATGATCAGCGGTTTTGCGGACTAGTCCCACCCCTAGGACAGAGCCATCTTAAAAAGGTCAGTTGAATACATTAGAAGTGGAATTATGAGGGGACTAGTATTGGTAACATGAAGGACTGACCGAAGGCTACATTTGGGTCAGTCCATATTACTGCAGGGAATAGCTGATACTTTCCAATACACTCGGACGCACAAACACCATAAAACGTCCATTGAAATGATATCGAAAGTAAACTTGGTTTGAACGAACATCGAACCGATTGCTAACGAAGAAACAACCGGTCATTATGTGTAATTTCATTTAGGAGCTTTTTTATGCATCTCTGTTCGGTGATTCCCGGTGGTTTGCCTTCCGACTTCAAGTAAAGGCCTCCATCAAACTCTTGCTCATTGTATTTTCATCTTAAAATTATACATCAAGCTAATCGAAGTTTTCAAAAATTTCAATATTTTGAAAATATCTATTGAAAAGTAAGTAATTTTTATTTTATTTTTGTCTTCCCGGTCAAGTTTTGATGTGGCCTTTCTCCTTTTTTTTTTTTTTGGTGCAGATAAAACCTATTTTTAGTCGGCTTAACGACGCAATTTAAAAAATTATTTGATTTTCAACCAGAAAATTAAGAAATCGAAGAGAAATGTACATAGGTAATAAAAAATTGCTTTAAATACCAGAACTAAAGGCTAAACATGCGCAGTTAAAAAATGTTTTATTTAAGCAAAATTTTCATTCTACTGCAAGAGTAAATCGAGGTTTTTTTTTTGTAATTTTATTTTTTGTTAAATAATTTTTTATTATCCCAATATTAAAAAGTACGACCAAATTAAAATCGAAATTAAATCCGTAAAGAATGGATTATACCGTGGCAATGATTCAATAAATGAGCGGGAAAATTCTGAACAAGTAAATCGAAATAATTTGAAGATATTGTTTCCCTTGTCAGCTACTGTCCCAGTTTAGGAAGAGTAATTTTTCTAATAAACTATTTTTATTATTAATTTAGGCTATAAAAGCACCACGATCTAAGGGATCTTTTGTGCAGCCCATGTTCTATTCGGGAATATCGAGACTATTTACGATTCTCGGAATCTGTAAAGGATTAAAGCAATTGCTTGAGGACGCAATATTCTCGCCCCAGACACGTGAGTCTGCAACCAGGCGGAACAGGACTTGTGCACAGAACATGCTCCGCTATTTCCGGCTCTGACTTACAAAGTTTGCAGAGATCTTCGTTTACCACTCCCATCTTTTTCAGGTGATACTTCGGTCTACAGTAACCCCCCCCCCTCCCCCCCTTAAAAGTCTAGTTTAGATTTTTATATTTTTTCGGTTCAAGTTTAGTGTAGTCTCCTCCCTGATAGTCGTGAGACATATGATGCTTTTTGCCTGCCGCATACCCTTATGGACTCTCCAGTATTCATTTCGGCTATGTTCTTTCCATTTCCCAATCAGGTCATTTCTGAAGCTATTGCTAACCCCGAAGAAAGGTTCTAGTTCAACGAAAAAGTTCACCGCGGCCATTTTGGCCACAAAATCCGCTCTTTCATTGCCTATACGTCGTTCGTGCCTTGGTATCCAGTATAGAGCAACCGTGTTCCTCTGGGATAGGGTTTGAAGGAGCACATGGCACTCATAAACTTGTTTAGAGTTTATGGTGAATGCTGATAGGGCTCTTAGAGCCGCCTGACTGTTCAAGAAGATAGAAATGCTGTAGCCCGAGGTGTTCCTTCGCATGCACTGTCTGACGCAAATAATAAACTATAATACCTATAACAAATTATACCCCCAATCTTAAGTCGAAGCAGAACAGAAGTGCCACAAATGAAAAGGGACTTTTTCGTGAAGTCTTTATTCTTTTTATAGATTGATTTAATCCCATTGCGTTCTCCTGTTGCCTTCATTCGCCTGCAGGAATCATCGCACACCACATTCGATCTCTGTCAATGAAAAAACACCGAAGAGGCTTCTCAGTCAAGCTTCCAGTGTCGTAACAATGTCAAGGGCAGGAAACATGTAATGTTATGATTGAATCTGCGGGTTTTTTTGTTTTCTTTTTAGAACAAGTCTTTCTTCCAGCATGAGAAAACAAGAAGTTTCAGTGCAATATACTCGTACCTATATAAACGTTGATTACAGTGGCTAAAAAAAGATCCTCTGAAGTTGTTCAGCCAGTTGCTTGTCTGCATATTTTATGACTGTTTACAGGTTGCTTGTCATGGTCATGCAAGCTGTAGGCTGGTCCTTTTGTTCTTCTTGCTGGTCAACGTAATATCAGCGGGAATTTTTCCGCTTCATTCGAGGTTTTGTTGAGCCCACAAACGGATCGATTGAATTTGAAGAACGAGTTTTTTGTTCGCAGCGCAAAAGGGCGAATGAGGTGAGATATCGCTGAGTGGAGTTCTCTTGGAGTACAACTTGTTTTGCTCAACATTCGCTTTAAGCATAATTTTCTGTTCAACTATACCGCTATTATTACTATTATTTATTCATTTTAATTTTTATACGTATAAGTACCTATTCTTATTCATGTTGTTTTATCGCCTCGTGACCAACATTCGCGGTCGAGCACATCAAGTTCGAAGTTGACTTAACACCCGCAATTGAGGGAGTCTGTGATTTCTGCTGTGGCATATCTAAAAATTCGTTTGATTATTCTATTCTTATTACATTTTATTGTTGGTATAAAGGGTGATCCTATATGGGTTGGTTAATATCTCTCGAAAATAAAGTCCCTTCTGGCAGCGGGGAACATTTTTCCAATATTATTTTTCAAATTTCCCGCGCATCATTGTTGAAGCGAAAAGACTAGAAGAGTGTTGCCATCACTGATTTTAACTCTCCCATCTGATTTTGAATTCTCCCATTCTAAACACACTGGCAAGGAATTATATGTATGTATGTAGAGTCAATTCTGCATATAAAGAGTCCCTGAAATAACCCTGTAGGAAATGTCAATAGTGAATCTATACTCTTTTTCTACAGACCGCGTCAACGTCACTACTGACCAGTTATACCAACCCCAAGCCTTTGTCTATTGACATTTTATCATTGAGGGGGCATTGCATGTCAACAATTGACCGAAGAAATATTGACGAATTATTGACGAACTATTGACGAACTATTGACATGGTCAATAAAGATGAACTATACGCTTCTATGACAGTACAGCTCTTTAATGACACCGCGTCTATAAGATACTGATGGCGTTGGAACTAGTTCTCTTGTCTATATGACACGTCAATAATATACATGGTTGGTCATATGGCGACTAGGCTTCTCTGCAGGGTAATGAACAGCTCGAAATAGTGGACGGTTTTTTGTTACACGGACTGTTTTATATAATCAGGCTTCCTAGGGATGGAACGCTGGAAATAGTGAACAATTTTTTCGTTAGCCGGACTGTTCTATGAAGGACCTCAGAATTGGCATGGGACTTTTTTTTTGGTCGCACATTTTTGTGATGGGAGCCCGGAAAAAATACCCTAAAATGAGATTTTTTGTATACCAGTGCTAGGCTTCGAACATTACACTCCGTTTCGCTTGTGCTGGGAATTGAACCTCAGACAATCGGCTCAATAGCATAACACGCATCCCCTACGCTATCCCAGAACCACGAAGGTAATATAAAGGGAGGAAGAATTTTGATGATTTTTAAGTAAAGGTCTTCACATTTTTCCTCTAATTGTCGTTTATAATACCTCCTTTTTCGGCGCAGAAAATTTTGAAGGGAAAAAATATCCGGGAAATATTCATTTAGAATAGGGCTGTAAGGGAAAATATTTCCGAAATACCTATTATAAATCGTAACTTTTATTTTCCGATACTCACATGAGAATATTTCTCCAAGAGAAGTACCCTTTAGTTGCCATTCAGTTTCAGTGTCAGCGTGACGTCACCACAATGAAGCTGTCTAGAAAAAGTTGTTCTGCATTGAACCGGTCACGCTGCAATGAATCTAACTTACATATAACTCCGCAGCTCCGTTGAACCCAAAATGCATATTTATGTCTTGTCTGCGTTCGTTATGCTCTCCACATGCATTGAAATTACGGAACTCCACCCGCTTGACATGCTTTATTGCAGTTCTCCATAAGCTTACCTAATTATTATTGAGACATTCGTGTGACTAGAAGAGGCAATTGTTGTGGCCATTCATTTTGAGATTTTGTGAAACTCAGAAAACGATTGATTTTCATTTGGATGAGGACGTAGAAACCTACATATTTTGAATGAAAGATTCTTTTTTAATTTATTTATGGCAAAAGGTATGGACTTGATATGGACTATACCGACAAAATCCCACAAGAAAATATGTATGTATATGCATTATGAGCTTCGGCATCTCTGGCAAAAATACCAATCAAATTCTTCTTCTTCTTAACCCTTGTTTACCTCTTTTCGGACTCACTCATACTCCTCCTGAGGTGTGGGTATTTGTTCTCATCACCCTCATGGAGGCATTCCGATCCTGGATCATGTCATCGCTGAGACCCATTCTTTACTGATTTTTTTTTTCCATTTGACTGATCCACATAGTTATCGGTCTGCCCACCCTACGGCTGTTTGCTGGAACAGTGGTGGATAAGTTGCCTCTTTTACAGGACTCTCCGGCGGTCGCCTCTGGCTGCCTTTGAGCGCTTCAGTGATGGGCTTATGAATCAATAAGCTGCCCCGGATATATTTGCTCTTAATGTGATCAAGTTTGATCGCACCCGCCTTCGCCCTTAGGATTTTCATCTCAGACACAGTTATTTTACTCTCGTACGTTTTTTGCATGGTCCAACATTCAGACGCGTACAAGAGTGCGCGAGGATATTTAAATAAAGGGAAAAAATTATTTAAAATTCTCTCAAAGTCTTGAGGAATCTTTTTCATTATATGCTTCCTTCGAAAATTTAATAATATCATTTCAAAAATAGGTTTTTAGTGAAGCTGAAATATTACGAAAAAATTCGTTTTTGCTTCAACAAAATGTTTTCTTCCATGCGATAAATTTGTTCCTAATAATATCGCATGCTAGAAGATAATTTTAAAGCCATGGGATCGCATGTTTTTTACGCCGGTTTGCCGTGAATTTGGATAAAAATTTTGTTACAGATGTTGTGGGAATCACGGAGAATCTCAAACATAGTATAGAATATGAAAACAAGCTTAGGAGATGCATGGAATTTTTTTTTAAATTACGATAGTCAAAACATTCAGAGGTGTCAAAGCCCTCTTTGAAGAAGACAATAACTTAGGCAATAGCAATATTCATTGTTACAATTCAAAAATGGATTCGTAAAAATGTAATTCGTTGAACCGATTAGGTTAAATTCTAAATTAGTTCAGTCAAAAAGACGAAAGCAAAGAAAAAAACACGGCTGGCAGAGAACTTCCGATTTCCGGCATTTTTAAAATTAACACCTTCGAAAAAGCTGTTATAATTCAGTTAATTTGAAGTCACTGCGCTCGAATGGCATATGAGTCTGCAATCCATATGAATGGCTTACATTTTTTCATTTGCATTTTAATTCGAGCTTAAATGATTCGGACTGAAATTGAAAAAAAAAATTTATTTTACAAATTTTTTCGGCAACTGATATGGTAATTATTAAAGTGCAACGTTCCATTTAAAATTAATAGCGGAAAGATAAATACTTACTAAGCTTACTCATTTCACTGGCAAAAAATACCTTTGGTTACAAAAGGAATAATCGTCTAATTGATCAGATACGATCCGGTTTTAAGTTCAAAAGCGGTCGAATTTGGATGATGCTTTCAATTTTGAGTTACTGTATCATTGCTTGATGGCAAATTTATTCACTGGCGATTAATTTGACTCATTCTTTTATTCGATCTACCAAAATAAACAGTTTACTTCATGGTGGATCACATTTGAGCCGTCGCAACGGGGGGAGGACTTTAAAGGATTTCAAAATCAAGGTTTACCGAAATTTTTTTCATTGAGTATCTGCGAGTGATTATATTTGAGGAGGTGTTGTTTCCGTCGACCAAAAAAACATCTGTGCGGTTTGCCAGATATTAATAAATGAAGGTTGTCATAAATTTATTTAACAAAAGAAACAAAACCAAGACCAGTGACTTAAGTACATAAGCAGGCATCCCTCTGAGAGAAGTTCAATGCAAGGGTAAAGGTGGATAATTTATGGATAAATTGCTCGGACAATTCTTCTCACTGCATTATATACCAATGTGTGTCTATTTGATTTAACACTTTGGGCTAAAAGTGTGAGACGCCTTTGATTGGACATCTTTCACAGAGTATAAGAACATTTTATCAGAATAGTTATAGTGTTTGACAGAAAAATAAGCAGTTATACAATGATTTTTGTGTATTTATATCAAGTTAAATCCAATTTCATTTAAACATTTTCGGACTTTCCGACGAATTATTATTATTATTATTAATTTTTGAGTATTGCGCCTTAATAAATTAAGACGAAATCTTTAAAAAATAGGAGGCGCTTGCTTCTGAGGCTATCGGCCCAACCCCGACGAAATAAAAACTACCTTTGTACATTGTACCTACCTACCCTCTCATCCCCTACCATCTACTCTCTTTTCCTCACCCCCTGTCTCTCTACCCCTCTCTTCCTGTCACCATCTATCTTCCCATCTCTTCGACTCACAGCCCATATCATCCCATATCTTAGCCTCTCTTCCCCTCTCTTCCCCACTCATACTCTCTCCACCTCACTCTTGCCAACCTTTCCCACACTCGCCAACACTCTCACACGCGCCTCATAGCCCATAGCCGAAAGGGCTCTATAAAATGGTCTAAATCTCCCTCACGAAACTAATGGACAGTCCCTTAGAGTATTAGCATGGGCGTATTTACAGTAGGACATGGAGGGGCAGCTTCCCCCCTCTAAATATTTTCTGCTCAGTATACACCGCAAAAGAGTTTTCCAGGAGTATCAAGAAATGGGACAAGGCCGGCAAGATCATTTTTCATAAGATAAAAGGAAACCTATGCTTACATGTGACAACACCTATGAACAGACGCCAAAGTGCTAACATATGTACATATAGAACAAACTATTTGTATCTTTCCCCTCCCTGACTGAGATTCTGGATACGCCCATGGGTATTAGACCTATATAATTAACGAATACAAGATGGTAAATATTATTATTTAATTGCAATTAAGACTTAGAAGGAGAGAGAGAGAGATACAGAGAGATAGACGGAGAGTGAGACAGAGAGTGTTGTACGCACGACTCTCGGACTATTGTACATACCAGTGATGCCAGATTGTGGGTTTTTCCCCATATTGTGGGTTTTTTCACTCAAAAAACGTGACATGGGGAAAAGTATGGGTAATTTCATATCGAAATTTATGCACTACATTTAAGGTATATTTACTACTACAATTTTAAGTTACTTTTATTTTTTTTGTTATTTTCTTGATACTTTTATTAAAATATTAAAATTTAAAATATTGCGTTTAAATCCAATGTTCAATTTTGAAATCGGTACGCCCATATTTTCAAAAAATCATTCTGGGTTTTTTCGTGGGTTTTTATTTTTTGAAAATGGGGAAAAATGGTTTTTTTTCCAATATATGAGGGTTTTTTTTATCGATAAAATCTGGCATCACTGGTACATACTTTCAAAGTCCAAATATAAGTTCAAAGTCGAAATGCTAACTTCAAAAATAATTTCGCCTAAGAAAACTTCTTGCTACGTTTAAACGGCAGATAATCGTAATTAAAAATTAATCGCGAATAGTGAAGTCATCATTTATACGACAACACAGAAACAAGATGCTTTAATCTTTTTCATGCTACCTAACTGAGAATAAAACGAACTGGTAGCACGCATATGAAAACTTATGGCTAGAGTTTTAACAATTTTCTATTACAGAACGAATGTCTTACTCGGATATATCGCACACCCTCTTCTAAGGTGACACAACTCAAAAATCGTCGATTTTCAGTTAAGATATGGAACTTAATCATAGTTCACCTCTCTACCTGCACGAATAATTCTATTCCGTTTTTGTTATTATAAAAAGCTAAAAAAAAAACCCGTCAATGCCTTTCTTCTTGCTTTGATTGACACTGCGACACGCATTTTGTTTTTTGCGTTTTCTGAAAAATGAGAACTTTTGAGTTTTATCTCCTTTGAAGAGGTAGTGCGATATGTAGTTATTCTCCTGTCAATGTGTAATAAATCCTCCGTTTTATTTTCAAACGGACGTACATACATACATACATTCTTTCTTCACTCATTTCGGGCTTTAGTCGACTTAAACAGTTATTGTCCGTATTTAGACTAGGGAGACTGTCGGCCGACAAATTTTGAAATTCTCTTTCGATGTCTCCTTCGCGTCTACCCATCGCACGTCTACTTCAAGAGTGTCACAACTCAAAATTTACAATTCTTCAAAATCCGCACTTTAACCGATGCAGTCTAGGTGCATTTGTATGGCGAAGAGACTGACATTTGTACATAATTGTAATTAGCTCTGATTTTCAATAACAAAAACGCAACTATGAGTGTGCGATTAGGTAGACAGGTGACCTGTAAACACATTTCTTGCATTAACTCCAATTTGACAAATTTTTGGAGTTGTGACACTCTTGAAGTACATGTTGCACATGTAAAAATGTCTCTTCATTTTCATTTGCATTTTTCGACGCCATCTTGAATTTTTTTTAAATTGCGAATGACAGCACAGAGTGTCATCGGGACGGGAGACAAAAAACCCCTCTTCCTTTACCGTACGTTTCGCAGCTTCAAACTACATACATACATACGTGTCGCCGCAACAACGGACTCCTAATCTAAACTGCACAAACAGTTACTACTTATTGCCGAAGATAGCCGTCAACCTTCAAATAACAGTTAATCTGCTTTTAAGCAGAAGTTGGTGCTAATTGTACTTTTAATTCCGCAACATTTCCGCTTTTTCGACGAAAGAACTCTCAACGTGTCTCCTCGAAAAGCCATCTTCCACAGAGCTAAACAGATTTTACGTCAAGACCTTTAATTCGTTATAACTTTTTCATTTATTTCGATGAAAATACACCTTTCGATAAAACGATCAAAATTAAAATGAAACGTCCGGACCGAAGAAGAATCCAAAATAAATGTGCACAAAGCAAAAACGAAACTCACCACGAATATGCCGACGCCTTGGGTTTTTGACATTTTGCCTTCAGTTCGTTCTTGTGACTTGTTCGAGATGGATGTATGTACGTATGTTGTTCATAGAAATGAAAAAAAAAGAAAACACTTTAACCAAAATAATTCCAAGTAATATGATGGACATGAGAGTATGGATAAGGCAATCTACTGAGTAGAAATTGAAGCAAAAGAGAATAGAAACAATACGAAGAAGGAGAATAGGGGCAATTAGCGATTGATTTAATTCTCTTTCATTATGCGGCGCCCATTTTGAATAAGCCTGCGTCTGAAATTTCGGAACGACTTGCCGTAGGAGCTTAAAATTTATTTCAAACGGAAAAGTGAGTAAACCAAAACCAAATCGTCCCGAACTGGAACGAACGAACGTAAAAATCGAAACTAAATTAAACGAAGACAACATTGTGCGCTTAGATAATGCGAATTAGGCAAGCAGAAGCGGAATATTTTGCGAATTTGCTGATGACGTTTTTTTTTTTATTGGCAAGTCGTCGGACGAAGTACACGCAATACTATGTGCATATGTATGTATGTATGCATGCATGTACGAACCGACCGAACGAACTCTTTAGTCGGTATGTACTATTTGCAAATAGATTATTGTCGCTGAAGTTTGCTGAGTGTGGTTGAAGATCTTTGAATGTCCGCTGCATAACGGGAGACATACAATTCGGCCCTCGATATTCTAGGGCCTAGAAATGGTGCTAACATTAGGACAGACAATGTGCACACCGATGTGTGGGTGAATCAATGAAATGAAAAAAGCATTCAATAGAATATATAAAGCGGAACTATCAAGCGAAAATTCCGCCACCGCAAGTCATGCGTACACACAGTTACATGCACGCGAGTGTTTGGATGTATTCGATATATGTACCTCTGTCATTTCATCGCCAATTCATTTCATTAAGTGACCTGAAGTAATGGAAGTCAGCAAAGACAGAGCATTGAAACTAAGCACACGGTCAATTAAAATAAAACTGTTAAACTGGGTTATTAACCTCTGAAAGGTAAGCAAATATAAATATTTCGGCATCTGTAGTTCGTGAAAATTGGACGTAGCGGGTGGAAGGAAAAGTGCGCAATGAAACTATAGTGTCGGCGTGGGTACAGAAGAAATGTATGAAATGAAAAATTGGATTTCGCTTCGTAATATAAATTACTACAAAATTCAATTCTACGAAGAACCCGAAACGGGGTGTGAGTTTTATGCATCCGCCATTTTGATTACGCAATGCCTCGTGCATTGTCGAATTGTAGGGTGATTTCACCACGACTACTGCGGTGAATATGCTTTGTGTCATTGTGAAATCGGTTTTGGAGGGAACATTTGACAGCTGCAAAATGCAAAGTGCTTTGTCCGCGATCAGAATGAAATGGAAAATCGACCACGTTTTTCACCCTGAGGCTTGAGATAGAATAGGCACGATAGCCCGACACGACGATGCGTTTTGTCGCAGTGATCTGTCAAGGTGAATTTCAATGTACCCAAACCTACGAATCAATATAAAAATGCTCTCCGACACGGTAGCACGATACGATAAATATTCAAAAAATTGAATATTTGTCGTTCCGACATCATTTGACACTCTGAAAGCAGGGAAGCTAGTTTGAGAACAGGGCTGATAGCTCGAAAATCTGTGCTGCAACTTAAAGTCTCAACATTCAGCTGAAGTTTGTAGTTGGATCTGGAAGCGTTATGATGCCTTGAGCGAGGAAGTGAAGAAATACAGGTAGTTTTTTGGTCATTTCTTCATTGTGCTGGACAAACATATCGCACCCAGGCAACTAAAGTGACACAACTCAAAATTTGTGAATTTTGAGATATACTGTGGATCTTGGTCATAAGTTACCTGTCCACCACAAAAAATTCTAATACGTTATTTATATTATAAATAGCAAAAAAAAAAACCCCGTTGTGTATTTTTTGTTGCTAAAAAATCAAAGAGACTTATTTCGAGTTAGTTCTTTTTTATTACTTGAACTGAGTTAAATTCAAATTTCTGACTCTTTCACAGTTAAATTTTCTTTTCATTGGCCAACTTTAAATCATTAAAGAGTCATTATCCAAAATAATATAACAATAATTTCGTTCAAAGCGCATCCAAAGGGACATAACTTATAAAGAACCTTTTTTCTAAAAAGGGTTAAAAGCAATTCTCATAAACTTTCTTATATGAGCTTCTGAAAAGCTCTTCTTCGCAATAAGCATCGTTTTACTTTTAAAAAAAAAGTGCTATTAGCTCAAAAACAGTTTCGCGTTTTCTGAAAAATAACAAATTTCGAGTTGTGTCACTTTAGTTGCCTGGATGCGATATGTTTTCATACGACACGATTTTCATTGATTTTGTTTAAAAAGTCCATTGATTGAGATCACACGTCGTTGGAATCAACTCTGATATGACATTTGGGAACAATTATACCTACTTAGTGGACATTTCTAGATTTTTGTTTTTATTTTTCACTGAGTCCAAATCTGCAATTAGATTTTGAGGGTCGCACATTGTTTAGGAGATATTGCGTTTTGAAATTTGCCCGAAATCGCTCTAGTTTTATAATTTTTTGACACTTGTGTTGTTGTCAGACTTACTCTGGGTGACAACGCATGGAGAACGAGCTTGTGGGCTACCGAAATTCGGAAGTCAGCAAGGTAGGCACGCAAGGCCAGCCAAACTCAGGGTTGCTTTTGAAATTTTGCTTTGATTGTGCTCGCTATTTTGACATTTGATTTCATATTGTTTTTCGGTTTTTTAAGTTAACATCAACGAATCAATTTATCAATCAAATTAAGTTATTACTTCAAACAAGCAATAATATAAATAAATCAGAAAAACACAAAACTTATTCAAATAAGTTATAGCACTGACAGACATAGGTATTTTACACCATGATGGTGTGAAGTCTAGGTGACACACATAGGTATTTCTCAAAAGTCTACCATAGCCAACATAGACTTTTTATAGACTTCACACTACATTGAAAGGGAGGATTTATTGTGGACTTCTTAGATTGATATGGTAACGCCGCATAAAATTAAACGAATAATCGATTATTTTATCGGAAACCAGATGTTTAAATTTCTAGTTTCAAGTAATTTATGCGAAATGCATGAAATTAATTCCATCGTATGGATTTATATAACAAACAAACGATATTTTCATGGATTCTTTTGAGATAAAATCGAGGCTAAATGCTACCAAAATGTTTTTTATTGTTTTTGTTGTTGTTTTAATTTTCAATTATCAGCTGTTTTAAAGAAGTCCACAATAGAAATCCACATTCAATTGTAGTGTGTCACCCCAACATAGACTTTTTCCATTGTAGTGTGAAGTCTATAGACTTTACACCATATGTCTGTCAATGCTATTAAATGGTCAAAATTTTATTCAAATTGCCAACAAATATTTTTATTACAAATAAACATAAAAACGATATAGCGCTTAGACGTCAAAAAAATTCGAGCAGAAACGTAGGGTAAAAGTCATCGTCTAAATGCTCGGCGCGATTCGTAGCAGTTTCAAACGGAAATTTGAAAAACCCCAGGGTGAGCACGAATAATGTAAAAGTCGTCTATTACTACGTTTATACGTACACCTTATTTTCAAATAAAGATTTTTCAAATCGAGATATTGAGTGTGTAAACACTGAATTCAGTTTTTATTTGCAATTAGCTGTCACAAAAATAAGTTCTGAATAGCATAGGGTTATTCGCAAATGAAATACGAGGCTTTTTCAGTTTTTAACAATATATTTATTTGCAAATAAGGTTAATAGAAACAAGTAAGGGTGTTATAGTCAGCCGAGCCTGACAATTAAATACCCGACACAGACATACATTTTTAAATAAGTTTTAAAACACGCCTGAAAAGCAGGACCCTATTAAAAGAATATTCTAAAGATTATTAAGGCCATAAGGGGCTCCATATACCGAATTTTGTGCAATTTATTTATGAAGACCCGCCCCTTTTCAACGCCCGAATTTTTGAAATTCTAATCGGAGGCTTAAATGTAAACTCAAATTCTAAACTTCATTCAAATATTTAGAAAAAGTCCGAATTTGGGGCAGTTTTGTGATTTTTATAACAGACCCTTGTACTGGAGGTACCCTTAGAAAGTGGTCCGATCGGGTCCATTCTCGAACTTGTTCTTACTCATGTCCCCGCCAACGCACACTCCAAAATTCGTCAAGATAGCTCAACTCCTTCGAATCTCCTGGTGACGCTGATGTACCTATATATTGTATGGTCTATCTCGACTGGTTTTAGGTGTTACACACAACCACAAAAACGCAATATTCCCTCGACACAGAGTGTGACGGGTATAAAAAGGAACTTCTAATTTTGCGTTGTGCACAATATGGGAATTCAGATTTCTACCCATTTAGCAAAAACAGCCGAGGAAAACTATCCTAAGACTCCGGATATAAGAACCATCAAAAATACAAGCAAGATTATCGTTTTAAAACACTGATGCTCGCTAAAACGAGTACGTTCAGAAGAGTTTCGTGCCATTTTGCTCATTATATCCTACACAATCTGTGTCGAGGGTATATTGCGTTTGTGTGGTTGAGTTAACACCCAGAACCAGTGGAGATAGACCATACAATATATATATAGAAATGATCAGCATCACCAGGAAATTCGAATTAGCCATATCCGTCCGTCTGTCTGTCTGTCTGTATGTATACAGTTTTGTTATCCAAGGAGTTGAGCTATCTTAATAAAATTTGGCATACGTGCTCACGGGGACATGAGTATGATGGCTAAATCGAATCTCCTTGTGACACTGATCATTTCTATATATACTTTGTATGGTCTATCTCGACTAGTTCTGGGTGTTAAACACAACCACACAAACGCAATATACCCTCGACACAATGTGTGTCGGATTTAAAAATGCAATGGTAGTTCAAATTTCTTATGGGATTTTCTCGAAAATCTGACGTGATGGAATTTTTTTGATATATTTCAATTTTTCAGCACACAAAAATCTAATACAAACGCCACTGAAATTTAAAAAGGGGGCCAGTGTAATGTGAAGCATTTTTAACGCCCTTAAAAAAAAAAAAAAAATGGAGCTTTTTCAATCACTTGTCAATGAAATAAAAAGGAAACAAAATGTAAAATTCTTAAAAAATTGTATTTTGGACCCACTCTTTACTGTGCAATCGAATACCCCGATAACTAATATCGCCCACCTGCGGTAAATCGCCACCAGGTTAGGCACCACATGCTTTACCCAAATACGATGAATTTTGGCTGAGAATTTTTTTGAATTTGACACTATGCGTTTCCCTCATCGTTGAACCAACGCCTTTACGGTTACTTCACTAATTCAGTTTTAAAGCATTATCCTTCATGACGTACCATTTTTGGGGCCGCTTAACCAACTTTTATATACTAAAATACAACTCGGGTTAACCTATTCATTTTTTCTAGTCGTTTTTCACTACCCAAGCAACTTAAAGTGTTATTACTTTAACCCAAGCATAACTTTTCCGTTCTTTCAAATTTTCTGTAGTTCCAGGGTATCTGGGATTAAATGAAAAATTTTTGAACTCAATTAAATGTTAATGTGCTCCTTAATGCCTTAATACCACTACCAGGGAGACATTTCCTACAGGGTTTCCGGCAACTTTTCTTTGGTGAACGTTTCCTTGGATCGTAAAGAAAATTGAAGAGAAAAAAATTCCTGGAAAACTCTATATTTTCCACCCATATGAAAATCTGTTTGTATTTTCCTACCCAAAGAAATATTTATTTGTTGATTGGTAAGTGAGTTCAAAAGACAGCATACTTACAGGAGTAGTTTTCGAAAAGACTTTAGCCTTCGAGAAAAAATTATGCTCAAGAAATGCGGATTTCAGTATGAAGATTGTCCTGATATAACAGGCGAACAGGAAAAGGATCTGGCGTGATTAATGGGAACATCTTGAGTTCCCACTTTCTTCTATAAGAATTTTTTTAACAAAATGGGGAAATTTTTGTTCTGGGAGCATCTGTGTATACCCAGCTAGCATTTTTCGAAATTTTTGATCAAAAGCGAGTCTTTTTCGAGTCGCCTTTCTGATTAAAAAGATCGAATATGCGCTCGTTTTCTGATCAAAAATTATACTTTTGTCGGGAGAAATTGGAACCCTAGCCGCGACTCTTCATAGGGAGTCATATTTGATATCATTTGCGAGTCATTTTCGAGTCATATTTGTTACTATTTTCGAGTCTTCTACGACTCATATTTATAATCAATTGCTTACCAAAAATATAAAAAATAAAAAATTTTTTTAAATCAATACACATCCCTGCAAACACACTACCTGTTAATTACCAGGAGATTTAACTAATAGCGCTAACTATACTTTTTGGTAGTCAATATTAAAAAGACTCTATTAGCTCCTTAAGGGCAGTGTGAAAAAACTACCTGAAACAAATGTACGTGTTAGAATTTATCCTTTTCTTTCATATGAACACTCGCATATGTTTTGACTTACAGTTGTCTTGCTTTTTCATGGTAGGCATACTGACTGTTTCACGAGTGAAATACCCAATACTATTAACAACAAAATTCGTTAGACATCACGTATATATCAGTAGTATTATCAGGCAGCATTTTAGGTAGGTGTATGGAAAGCCTCACGGAAATGCCTTAGGCATTCCTTTGAAAAGAGGTATCACTTTTTGGCAAGCCTACCTAACGGTAGAATATTTTAGGGCTAGCGTCAAAATTAAGTAATGCTGTGAAAAAAGATAAAATTCTGTAAAGAGCTGCAAGTCCAAAAACATTCTTTCGACTTAACAATTTTTATTCCATAGTGATGCTTCATCTAGTCCAAAAAAAATTCTTAACAAGTAGTCGGTATTATAGCATGAAAAAACTTTACTTTCGCATAGCACAAAGCATACGCAATTTAACAAAGGCTTTTATCCTACTCGCTCTCACTGATATCAAACCCAATACTTTTTATTTTATTTGTATTAGTGTTTATACAATTTTTTTCAACTGTATTAGTGTTTCGGGTTGGCATGTCTTGCAGGGATTTTTTGGCTTTTCTGTGTATATGTCATGTTATATGTATTATTATTATAAATTCAACATTTTATTTCCTTTGCCTTATGTGGGATTTGAACCTAGGAACTCTTGTTTTCTTGTCCTGTGCTCACCCATCGACACCAAGCTTTCCAAATCGTAAGTCATGGAAAATTTTCGTTTATAACTTAACTGCCTTATTCATAGAAATGCTAAAATGGATTTTAGCTAAAAAGCATTTTAATTTCATATATTTTTGACAGTAAAGTCACCGTAAAAAAGGTTTAAAGAACGTTTTATTTCTATGAATAAGGCCATTAAAGTTTAAAGTCAAATTCCATTCAATTCAATTTTGAGTGAAATATAAGATAGAAACAATTTGAATGATCATATTTCAATCCCCTACGTGATTAATTGGCGATTGCTCTATATTTTGTTGTTGCAATTTGAATACGACTCGCTTTTGAAACATATTGGAGAGTCGTTTTCGAGTCTTCTTTTAATCATGCATGTGATGATCAATCATTTTCTAATCATGAAGGGGGCTCGAAAAAGACTCGTAAATGAAACTTCTCATAAAACAGTCTTCCAAATGTTGGGTGGGATATATAGGACGTCGCAGCAGTACAACAACAGTGTAAATGGCTCGGAAATTCTAAATTCGGCAGACATTTGCTAACATTTTGTTAATAAAAATTTCAAATTTCGTTCAAAAATGTAAGCAAACGAAGTTCTAAGAAAATTTGACAGTTCCGAGATAAAAAAAAAAAAAGGAGAACAGTTCGCACTACGACCACCTATATTAATACGCCTTAATTCTGGTCGGAAGTGACTTTGTTTCCGTCACCTGATTTGACACGAAGGAATCAGTCTACCGTGTGTCGCAAATCATCACATCATCTGTTCACCACGTGGTGAGATGTACGCGCGCAACCCGTAATTAGTTTTCGTCTCTGCTTTGTGCTTGATATTCTGTTATTGCATTCAGTCGACTTAGAACTGTCAAACAAAATATTTCGATGGGAGGTAGAAGATTGGTTTCTGCGTTTGAAATTCCCTTTAGTTGCAAAACTTCATTCGAATTTCAATAAAACACATTGTGCAACAAGAGCAAACCGAAAAGTAAACCCAAAACCACGTGCCAGATACATACCTACATACTTAAAATTGAGAAAACGAATAAAGAATTCAATGCGGAGCCAAAGCGAAAAAATTTTGTTGCCCGAATCAAGAAAATGTCAAATGGCGTTAGCTAGAAGAATCGATGCTGAACGAAGTGAGGGCAAAGGAGAGAACCCCTTTTCGAAATGATTTCAGTAAAGTTATAAACGAGCATTCACAAACATCGATAGAAGCAGCAACATCTAGTCCAAGTGATGGGCAACAAGATCTTTATAAAATTGTGGAATTAACCGATGCTATAATAACCTGGATTAAAAGTTTGTGTGTGTCTTTGTGTCGTTTCTTGATCGCTGGCGTTGTTGAAAATGGTTTTTTGGAGGAGCACTTGAGCCTTGAGAAAGAAGTTTTTCAAGAAGAAAGAGTTCGTGTGTATCGCTTTGGTATACGTATATGTACCTACGTGCCACACAAAAACGATGGATTGTGAGAAGAACGACGCAATTAATTTTTGATTTTTAAAGCAGTTCACCGAGAAAGCAGAAAAGGACGGAGCAATTGCAAGCAAACAAAAGGAAAATAATATCTACCCTATTCCACTACCACACTGTCAATTTATGTTTGAAAATCGCTTGAACGAAATCGTCATAACATCCGAACTCTTACAGCAAAAAAAAAGTAATTGACCTGAATTTATGTGGTTTTTTAAGTATGCTATTTAAAAGACAGAACCTTATAGATACAATGAACACTCTTGGTTTATTTTCAAAGCGAATAACATTCCATTTAAATTCAAGATGGTCAAACCCATAAGCGAAGAGAATTATTGATTCGTCCCAAGGACATTTAAAATTAATGAAGATTTTTGCCCTCCATAGCCAATAACTTGTGGTCCAATTTTGCAAAAGGGTTTGCTGACTTTTGGCGGGCCTCAAATAAATTTCATGTCATATAATTTTATATTCCTTGAATTGCCGGAAGTGGTTATACTTCTTGAATGTTTAAAAGTTGAAGAGATTCCAATTATTGAATATAGGTGTGTTCCAAGAATCGTCTTCAATTTATTGTTTGCAAAGACATCCCAGAATTTATAATCTATTTATAAGATGCAAATATATGTTCTCTTAACGAGAACAAAATTTCTGCAGCGTTGAAGCACGTCTTTCCCTTTCGATCAATTGTGTGATATCGTCTTCTATATTTTGTTATTTTTGTTGCATTTTTCCGTTGGATTTTATCGAGGCTCTCTAAAAGTCAAGACTATCATAACAGATTTTGTTCTTTATATTTAATTTTTAATACCTACCTATATGTTTTTGTGACGTTCGAATGTCTAAAACCAATTCAGGTGTTGAATTGAATCAAAAGATAAGCTGCACGAACATAAGAATCAATAAGCAAGACCTCCGCGGCTCCTTTTTATATATCAATTGGAACGTTTTGGCATTTAAAGACACCAGCAGGTTTCGTTTGTTATTGGAGTCCCGCTTGACACACAATCGTTCAATGTCTTTCAACCTTATCCAAAGGCACGGGGTTAATTGGTCGAATACTCCATAGCAAGCATCATTAATGAAGCTAAAAGTTTGTACTCATAGCTAAACAAGGAAACTTCACTATTCCGATATAATTGACGGGTTCATTATAAGAAAAGAGAAACAATCGCATTAATTACATAACACAAAAAGGAAACTCCTAAGTAAATAGCGCTAAATATAACAAGAAAATGAACAAGAATTCGATTTTAATTCAAACAAGTGAAAAACACCAGAAACAGAATTCGATTTTTTTTTTTTCTTTGTCCTGATTTCCTTAGTTCCTTAGTTTTGTTTTTGAATAAAAATTAATTTTCATATTTCTGATTTTCAGTTTGAAATTTGATGCACAAGCAGACCAAGAGTCCTTTCGATAACAAATCAAACAAATCAAATCAAATCAAATCGAATCCAAAATGGACGCAGAGATGCAACAAAAATGTGATAATAAGCTACAAGAATTGCAGCAGAGCATGCCATTCCTGTTAAAAGTACTTGAGCGACTAAGAAATAACAATATCAATGATCCCGCGCGGCAGACTCAGTTGGATAAAATACAAAAATTGTATAATTTACTCAACGATCGGTCTCAAACGTACGTAAAACTTACAACTGCATTTTGAAGAACCAAAAAAAAAAAAAAACAATCTAAATGACTTTTCATATTCTATAGATTCAAATGGGAATTGTTGGTGAAATGTGAAAATGTTGTAACCAAATTGCAGCGTAAAATGGAGTTACAGGTAAAAAAAAAAAATTTTTTTATCAGTTCAAATTAATATTTTTATTAATCGTTTTCATTTTTCTTTGCACTACTAGGGCGAGACTGAGTTTATACTAAGGAATAGCCATTCTCCAATACAGAAACAAAATGAATCAACTAAAGAAATTAAAAAAAATAAGATGACACAAGAAGATCTTGAATGTCCAGAAAGTCCGCCACCGCAACAAGAGGAGGAGTTTTTCGATAAAAGACAGCCAGTTGTGATACCAACTGAAAGACGTTGTTCACCTCCGCCAATTTTGTCAAGAAATAGAGAAAATTATGAGGCTAGCCGTAGTAGTCATCACGATGAGCGCAAAGATGGAAAACATAAAAGTTCACATCGCCGTCATGATCACCACCATCGCGATCATCATCATCATCGTCATGATCATCACCAACATAGTCATCATAAACATCATCATAGTAGTGAAAAACGTAGAAGCTCCCGCGACAGGAGGAGATCTTTTGATCTATCAAGAGATCAAAATTCAAGCGAAAGAAGCTCTCATAGCTCGACAAAATCGTCCAGGATATATGATGATGTAAATATCGATCAATATCTATCAATGCAAAGGAAGCGAATGGAGGAGAACAAAAATTCAAGTTATTCTCAACGCAGAAGTGATAATTATAACATTCCATTCGAATCACCAAACGCATACGAAAAGCACGAAACCTCTCCAACGCGACGGCGGCATAATATTTTTTCAAGATTAGGCGAAAAGGTCTCTGATGGCGGCAGCGATGATTATGTTAATGACGAAAGCTTTAACAGAAACCAAAACACAATGATATCCACTTCAGTAAAGCTATCACAAACATTGCCACTAATGCAAACTCCTTTGAAAATAACAAAAATAACGGCAAACGTGCCTGACTTTCTAAAAAGTCCACCACTTTCCGCCAACGATATAACCCAATTACTAAATGAAGCAAATACGAACTCGAACTCCAATTCGAACTCAATGTCGAATTCGAGTGATATTTTGGGGATATCAGATATTGGGACACGTCGCTCGGCACCATCGAATTCCATCGTTAATAAAAAACCAACACAAACATCTAACGATTCCAATTCAAATTTGGATTTCGTAAGAAAAAAGTTTGCTCTACTTACGAAAAATGAAATAAATTCTGCCAGTGCAACAACAACTTCCAGTAATGCTTCCACTTTTCAAATCACGCCAACACTTTCATCACCACCATCAGAACGTATTGCTCTAAAGTACGCTCCGCATTCACGTGGCGATAGTAGCGCAACATCCAAATCGACATCTAATCTAGTTATGCCGAATTCAAATGTAAATGTTTTGCCAACATTGCGCCCAAATGACCCCCGTCTTCGGAAATGTAGCAACATTGCTAACGGAAATACACTAAGCAATTTATTAAGCAATAACAATAACCCACCAAATCTTAATCTTCGACAAGCACCTGCTGCGAACTCTTTTCAACTCACTCCAACAATTTCGGATTATTCAGTTGCTCCAAATACGCCAAGCCCCATATACGGGTCAACAACAACAACAACAATTAGCGGTATTCCTTCAGCAACAAAACCGACTAGTCAAATCAAAATAAACGATCCACGATTGCAACGTAATAAAACACCATTCAATTCAACGCACACGCAACGACCGCTTCTGGTTTCAGCTGATAGTTCCGATGAGAACTGGGATTGCGACGATAATGCCAATGATAATGTGTTTCCCCAACCGCGTCCTTTTCCCAATCGAAATTCAACGTATTCTGTCGAACATACCAGCATCCATTATTCGGCCAATAATAATGCGACAGCATTAACTCAAAGGCGACAATCGTTTGCTTGGGACAATGTGGTTTCTCCCACAAATAACAACTGCTTAAAAAATAGTCTTCAACATCAAGAAGAGGCAAATTCATTTCTCCATTCTAATTGGCACGGAGTGCCAGCAACGTCTCCCTCGCTTGTTAAACCTTTTAACGATCGATTTGGTACATTGCAAAATAATGCATCAAATGAAAAATCTAGTTATTCGATTGCACGTACTTATGGAGCTTACAAAGAGGCGAGAGCTCGTGCTGCAGCAGAAGAAGCAGCTAAAAGGACACCTCAAGAAGCGAAAATACCAAATCAAATTATTGAGATTGAGGATCACGCAACTGATGTGGCTACAAACAACGTAAGCGGCTTAAATACTAAATATCGTAATAACAATTTAACAGATCGTGAGCTTCCCAAGTCAGTGGAAAGTTTCAAAATACCAAAGAAGGGAGCAGTAACGGCTGCAGCTGCAGACAATTCATTCGAAAAATTGAATAAAGGAACATCTGACAAGAAAGACGAAACTAAAAGCTGCGAAAAAGTAATCGAGCAAAAAGTCGAAAAGAAAATCGAGCAAAAAGTCGAAAAGAAAATCGAGCAAAAAGTCGAAAAGAAAATCGAGCAAAAAGTCGAAAAGAAAATCGAGCAAAAAGTCGAAAAGAAAATCGAGAAAAAAGTCGAAAAGAAAATCGAGCAAAAAGTCGAAAAGCAAATCGAGCAAAAAGTCGAAAAGCAAATCGGAAAACCCAAGGAGAAAGTAGTAGATAAGATAGTTCCAGAAGAAACTGACTTAAGCAGAAAGGAAAACGAAACAAACAAACACGTTGATGTGATGGATTCATTGCAGCCAAAACCGCAACGAGAACGCTTCAGAGAGAAGAAAAAACTTTCAACAACTTTAAATTTAAACAAAGATCCTAGGGTAAGTAGTCCAAAGACGACAGTATTGCCAAAGACCCAGACCCCTGGCCGCATATTAAGACGACGAGCCACAATGATAGATAAAGCCAGCGCTCCTGAAGTTGATAAAGAAAAATTACGGCAATGCAATGCAATGCTGTTTGAAGATTTACAGGAACGCGAACGTAAAAAAGAAACTGAAGAAACGGATATTAAAATGCATGCAAATAATCGAAGAAATAAAGAAATCTCTTTCGAAAAGACTGATGACGGATGTACAGTTTCAACACAGAATATCATAACTGGAAAAAGACGAACACGTACGACGGCCAATTTCAATGAAGTTCAACAAGGTATAGCCGTGTTTAAGCATTTGAAAACAAATGAGCAGAAAAAGGATGCGGTATCATCCACTCCAAGTCAAGTTTTGAGCAAAGACAGAAAGAAACCAGGACCGAAGTCGAAAATAAAACCTGTGATCAAAACTGAACCAGAAATTGAAAAAGCAGCTGACAAATCTAAACCAGGAAAAGAGTCGGCTAGCAAAACGAGAAAACGTCGTGGGACACAAGTAGACTCCGAAATTAAACTCAAAATCAAAAAAGAACCAGTTGAAGTGTTGGAGAAGTCTGAAAATGAAGAGAAGAAGGAAAAGTTAACAGATGTCTTACCCAATGTAAATAGCATATTCGATACATTTATACAAAAGATCATTCACCCCTCAGGGAATGCTGATGATCTTATTGATAAATTACGTGATATTCTTAGCGAACAAGAAGTTGAATCTCTTCTCACCATAAGAGAATCTATGATTAAAAAGAATAGTCATGATAGTTCTTCAAAAGATGTTGATATTTCTAACGAGAAAGTCCAAGATACTTCTAAAGCTTTGAACGATACCAAAAGTGGAAAAGCTAGTCTTGACACAGCACTCAACGATACTGAGAGCGATCAACAGAAACAAGAACCACAACCGGATGCTTCTCATATGAGACCGAAAGGACGGAAACGCAATGAGCTTGATCGTTTACATGAAGATATACGTGATATGTTCATATCTGAAGGCGTTTTAACTGCGACTGGCAAGCGAATGTGCACATTCGTTGAACCATGCTCATCAAAAACCCCTGAATGCGATAAAGGCAATACTGATATTGAATCGAAATCAAATTCTTCTGCCACAACAGCACAACCAGCATCGATGGTAGCACAGAGAAAATTCCTACCATATATGCGGAAATCGCGTGTTTTGCTGCCAACGCTGAGAATGACCAAGCGTTCTTCGCACAGGCAACAGGCACAACAATCGCAACAGGATTCAGCAGAAGAAAGTGATGAGAATTTAAATATCAATGAAAACTCTTGCAGTAATGCTTCTTTTTCGTCGGACACCACACAAGTATCATCCAACACTGGGGCAAATTTTTCAACAGTATCGTCTGTAAACACTGACATCACGACAACATCAAATTGTAGCTTTACAAAATCTGATAACGAGCCCTTGTTGCGGCGTATGCCTATATTGAAACCGGTCAAACCTATAAGACTACGCGAAGAAGATGAGCTCGATGAATGGTTGGCAAAACAAAAAGGGCCAATAGCTGTTGTAGCAGCATCTACATCAAAATTGATGAAAGCTGAAAAATCGAACAAACTTCAAAAACGTTACAGGCCATGCCCAAAGAGTAAGAAACCAGCAGCGTTGCTTGACGACGATGACGAACACGAAAACAAAGACAAAGACAAAGACGAAGCGAGCGACAATGCCAATGCCAACGATGACAACATTGAAAACACTGGCATTGATGATGAGAAGAAAGCAAAGGATTATGAAAGCTCTGCTCAAAAAGAACCGAAAGACGCAGAAATAGCATCTGGAAACCAGAAAATCAAAACCGAAGTGCTCGATATATCAGTGCCTTTTGAAGTTATACAATCAAGTAGCATCAAAGATTCGAAATCGCCTCCTAAGAATATCAACCCTAAATGGCACTGGATGTCAAGATACTCACAAAATTGTGTTATTTGTAAAAAGAAAGTAATGCATATTTCGCCACATTATAAACAATGTCACAGTGATCACTACGTTTCGCGCCTTGCACCGTCTGTCCTTCATGCGTTGAAACAGGAGTCGTCAACTTTCAATAGACCGATTTTAAAATTTACCTCTAAAAAAAAAGCTATGACAACATTCTTCTTATCTCGTTGCCCATTTTGTTTCCAATTCAAATATACATCGTCCGTTGGTTGGTTGGAACATTTTATAATGCATACGGGTGAATACTCCTATGAGTGTCGGGTGTGTCATAAATGTTTCAATAAGCCTGCATTGATTGAGCGACATATGAAGGATAAATGCGCAGCACTTGGCGGAAGGTATTTGCACAATGATGAGTTCACCAAATCCTTTAAATGTAATGCGATCAAAGCGTATGTCTGCCATTTGTGCAATTATTTGCGTCTTGGACGCGTTAGTCTGGAGCGACACTATATGGAGCAACATGACTATGATGTGAAATCCATAAATGATTCCATAGGCTATACAATAAATTTAATCAAAGCCGATGATGTACCAAAAGCACAGACATTGGAAGAACTTGTTGAAATGGAAATGAAACTGAATCAGCAAATGAAATCAGATATCATTTGTTTAAGTGATGTTGATGATACCACGGACGTTGAGACGACGACGACCGTTATAAACCTAAACAGAAAAAACAGCAATCAAATCACAACGTTGACCTTAAGAAAGCCAAAGCAGCAAAGAAAGTCGAAAAATCGGAAGCGAATAAAAATGAACTTGAAATTCCTATTTATATAAAAGAGAATATGGCAACTGATGGAAATACAAGTGAAATTCAAATTCCATCTGTTAAGGTAATAAAGGAAAAACCTACGAATATTAAAGCTACAGAAATTGTCATACAGAGTGCAGATGCAAATAGCAGTGTAAAAGGAAACAATACTTCCGAAACCCGTAAAGCTAACACTCTAGCAGCACCACCTTCTAGTGTATTTTTATCAACGACAGATGATTCGAACGATGATGAAGCTCCAACAGTATTCGCAAGGAAGCTATTAACAGTTGATAGTGAAACAGACATATGTACCCATAGTTCACCGAAGCCAAGATTATGTGGCAATATTTCAATGGCCGAGCGTTTGAGTCAACGTCTTAAAGAGGCTGAAGCGAATACGGCACATAATTTAGCAAAAAAATGTTCCAAGGAAGTTGAAACAATTGGGCCAGCAAATCCTTCAAAGCAAAGCGAAGAAGAAACATATTTACCAGAAAATACAGAAAAATCACAAAATAATGACGATAATGCGGATGAAAGCGTTCAAAATCTTTATGATTCGGATCCTCTATCGATTGTCATGGAAACCGAAGCTACGTCATCAGTAAATCAAGTTTCGCAGGAAACATCAAAAGACACAAGTGAAACTGCTGCTGAAATAGCCGAAAAAAGTGATGACGAAATCGATCTAACAATCGAAGAGGATGACGATGGCTGGGAGGATATTGAAATTTTTGAGACCGCACCAAATTCAGTTGCACATTCAAGTTCATCATCAAATCAAAACACGAAGGATTCAAAAATACAAAAGACCAAAAAGAACCGACTGCAGAAGCTTACAAGATTCTACGCTAATATAGCACCTTCAACAAAGCTTACTAAAAAGCTAACAACTTTTAAGCCACTGCTTAACATCTTCAGTAATAGTTTGGATACAAGTGAAAAGGATTCAGAAGGCAAGTTCGAAGAAACAATAAAAAAAGCTACAATTGAGAATGAAGTTAATCTCCCAGCTGTGTCAACAGATGAAACGATGAGTACGAGCGGCGTCAATACTGCCACTACTTCGATTACTAATACGGAGCCAATAGCAACCGTTTCTTCTTCTTCGCCCGTTCTAGGCTTTCGTCCGATGATTGCGAACCTTGAGGACTTATTACCAGATTCTCCATGTCATGATCCAATTGAAATAGCACCCGAATTGGCTCCGTCTGGTCCTTTAAAAGAACTGAGTGATATAACAACATTTTTGGGTACGAATCTTAGTGGTCTCATGGACATTGATGTTGAAGAACCCGCCAATTCAGTTTGTATCCATAATACAGATAACCAACAGACCAGCATACAAGAGGCACTCGACTTTGTTGCCTCTCAAGGAACGGAGTACGGTGTTGATGCGAATCTAAATCCACCATTGGAACTAAATAGTGCGACGACTGATTGCTTAAATTTTGGTGGCATGAATCGAATACAAAATATTGGCTATACATACGCTGATAATAATATTCCCGATAAATCGAACTTAGTTTATCGGTTTTACTGTTTTTCTGATCGTTGCACTTTTCTATACTCAAGTGAGGCAATCGGTTTAGAAAATCATTTCCTTTTGGAGCATCCACAATCTAGATGGAACGGCTACTGTAATACCTGTGCACTACAAGTGAAAGTGAAAGAAAATGAACCCCCCACGTGCGAGCTAACATTTTCGGATGAGTTCAAACATTTGCTTGACAAGCATATCATGATCAGATTAGAACCGCAGGTCGATAATGATATACTAACAGCAACTGTGTTGCAAAATAAGCCAAATTGCATCTCGACCGCTGAGCAGCAACCACGTTTGAAATTAAGGCGTCTGTCCGGAGACTGTCTATCGTCTAGCGTATCTTTGCAAGCCGAATTGGCTTCTCCTTCAAGTAATTTAATGGAAACTCTAATGAACGATTCGAATAGTTTTAGTGATCTGATACAATTTAATCCACGTGAAACACCTCCCTTGAGTACTGAGAATTTAGTTGAAAGTATTGTTCCCACAACAATAGAGAGTTTGCCTGGCGACGTGCCATATTTTACGAACGTTAGTAAGGACTTTCAAATAACATCAATCAGCTCTGGTTTGGAACCAACTGAAATTTCTGCGCTTGTCAAAAGTGCATTGAACGCGGAAGCGCCTAACCCTAAAAAACTCGATACACCGAATACTTCCAATTTGCAAATTTCGAGTGTCATTAGCTTGGCAAATAATTCAAGCGCGACAGGCATTGCGAAGAACGTCTCGACAAAAAAAACTGCTATCGAACCATCGAGACTTCCTAAAATCTCAAACGTTTGTAGTCTCAGTAAAAATTTGCCAACTAAAAAAATAGGTGCGAATTGGGCGCAACAAATCAATGATGAACGTGCTGAGTTGGAGCATTCTTTAACTGATTCCTTAGAAGTCTCCACAATCTTAGCAAATAATCATATGCAAAAATCAAATCGAACTGAATCTGAACAACGCGACATTGACAATGAGTCTCCTGGTCCAATGATTGTTTCGGAAACATTACCAACCGGTCAAGCGATGAGTGGCAATTTCGTGATCACACAAACCGTTTCGGCACAATATGCTGGAGAAACGACACTGGGCGGAGCCAACAAACCGAAACTTGGTTTCAACATTTCAATATCTTCTGCTGCTCTTAAAAATGCTACAACTTTCGGCACGAATCCCAAAACATCAAAAACAACACCTGCAGCAACAGCAACAGTAATAGCAAAAACTTCCACTAAAAGTGTAGAAAATAATTCAAAAACGAATAAAAATTCATTTACTTGCATGGAACCAACTTGTAAATTCACAACACGCCATCTCGTAGCAACGATCGACCATATAAAATGGCATGAGCAGAAAAATGATCCTTCCAAAAGAGAATATCTTCGTTGTTCCGAGTGCAAGCTTAAGCTATCAAACAGCGAAGAATATACAAATCATATTCGAAGTGAACATTTTTCTGGTGTTGATAGTCCAACTCTAACTGTTATAGAACAGAAATTGAGTGAAAAAACCCTAACATCTCCGACACCAGCTGCATCATGCGCGATAACCCAAAAGATTCGGAATATACTATGTAAAAATCCAGTTGACGTAAGTGGGACAGAAGGCTCCGTATTAAAGGACATGTTGAGGGGCCCGAAAAAGAGTGTGGATGACGAAAATGCTGCATTTAAAGCACGATTACTTAAAACTGTTAAGGAAATCGTTGCCAAAACAGGCGTATGTGGTGAGTTTGTATTAAAACACAAATTGAAAATTTGGCAGACAGCATATTGCTTTTTACGTTTGAGGTTAGCAGACATAGCTATATGTGTTCTTTTCTGTCGTTATGTCCTTATATCGTAGGACCTTAGTTGTTGAATTTAATTTGAAAGAAGGAAATGAAGACTAAGTTCGAGAAAAGGTTTTAGTGGATCATATTTTAAAATACTTAAACTTATCAATAAATAAACTTTAATACTTAAACCCACTTCCACGCCCATTAGATATTTGGATGATATTGAAGGGCCTGAATTATGTTTATATTTGAAATTTCATCCAAATATCTTAAAAAATTTACGTTTTCCAGCTGGATTTTTATGTACCCCTAAAAATAGATCAAGTCCATTCACATTTTGTTTTATCACTCCAGCCACTTTGCATATCATGTTTCGTCAAGATACCTCAACTCCTTCGATAAAAAAAAATTGTATAAAGACAGGCAGACAAACAGACAAGCGGGCAGACATACTTCAAATCTCCTATCGACCCTGATCTGGGTGTTTTACACAACCCCAAAAAACACAATATGCAATAGAGTGTGTAGGCTATAAAAATCCTAGATCGGAGTATATATCCTTGCTCTAAAAAAAGAATTTTCAAAGTTTTGAAGTGGTGGAATTTTTACTTTTTATTTTCTTCAAATGAAATGACTTCATGTTGTTTCAAATAAATATTCTCTAGTAATAATATATTTCTCTATTTTTAGACAATAACCTTTATCGTTGCTTGGTGAAAAATTGCAATGTTAAACTTAAAGAGTCGTCCTATCATGTGCACGTTCTATACCATTTGAGCACACTAAGTGGAGCGAACAATACTTTTCCCTGTCCGCATTGCAAAGGGAAATGTCAAAATATATCAGCACTGAAAACACATATAAAAACCCACAGAAGACATCACATTTTCTGTTATGTATGCATGGAAACAGTAGCCACCGATTCACAAATGTCACGGCATTTCGCACAGAAACATTGGCATAAACAGGAACTAAGCAAGAACGTATTGGTGCATGAAAAAAGCCATACTGGAAGTTTAGTTCCCTACTATGTAACGAACTTGACACCATTAAATGAGAATAATGTACGAGATTTCGGTAAAAAGCTGATAATTGAATGGCAACGAAAGCAGGCTGCTTCTCGTACGCATTTTAATCCGGATGAGGTGGATTTATTGCCAATTCAAGCAATTTTCTCAAAGGACATATACTGCTCGTTGTGTCTCTACAAGACGAAAGTGCGTACAAATATGGTACGTCACATGTCGCAACACAAGAATATGACAACGAGTTCGGATGGTGCATTAGGCGGTTATGCAAATACTATGAACAATCAAGGAGATGGAGGAAATGCAGATGAAAGGAATGTAAACACTATGTTAGTTTGTAGCATGGATCCTGTGAATCCAGTCCCATGTTTGATTTCAAACGAGAAACATTTCGATCGTATGACCAATTTGGCGTCCTCCTCTCTGGGACCCCAAAGTTTGAATAGTGCGAGTGGAGGAATTAACAGTAATAATTCCACAACACCTCTAGGCGTGTGCAGATTACGCTACACGTACATACCGGAATCAAAACGATATCAATGTGGAGTACCTGGCTGCAAATATCTTACAATATGCGAAGAAATGTTCAGATCTCACTTGCACGCTTTGCACAGTGAGGAGCGCCTTTACCAATGCATTTTTTGTGGTGAAGAACTTTGTAAACGTTCTATAGCAGCAGAGCGAATCGTACAACATTTGCGATTTCATGATCATACACTCTATCAATGCGAAATATGCGATCACAGTCATTACATACGTCACATAGTCGATCGCCATGCATTGGAAAAACATGGATTTGTGCAACGTGCGAATGTTTTGATGTTCATTCGTGAAGAAGAGGGATGCTTGGAGGGAACTAAAAAAGTCTATGTCGTTTACGGTGAGTTCAATTAAGGGAGCTCGATAAAAGTTTTTTTTTTATGTCATTACTCAGAGGAGCGTTTGGGTTTTTCATGGAGACTCCATGAAGTTTTTTTTAAGTATCATTTTGTTCGATAAAAATAAAAGTTAGCTTAAATTATGTTTTAATTTTCATCTCTTTTAATCCACCTCTTCAACATTTCGGTACTGAAACAATAATGCCAAAACAATTGACCCAAAGTAATTCGACATATGTACGTATTTTTGACATATTAGTTTCTTCTAAATCGGTACGCATTTCGGCGGGTCAGCTAGTATATTATAAAAATAGCAAGAGAATTTTTAAAAACCTGAACTTTTTTACGTAAGGAAATACGTTACTCAAGGAAACTGTTATGTGCAATCAACAGTGATAGGCGCGTCGGATTACAGTGGGCGGGACGAATTGTCCGTAGCCACGGTTTACCGCGGGTTATCTGTAATTTTACAAAATTAATATTATTCGTCTCGGTATTCATAACGGCAGAGAGATATGCCGATGAATTTCTTAAAAACAAAATTTTTTATTCGAACATAAAAGAAAAATGTACTTTACAGGAAAAAAAAAAGATTTCAAAACAAATTCGAGCGTCTCAGATGGAAGCCAAAATTTCCTAGGTGGAGCTTACGTTGAAAACAACGCTTCAAATGATGTAAACTCGGCAAAGGACGAACGTAAAATTCCAAAATATATTTGCAATATATGCGATCATAAGACAATTACCCACAATCAAATTGTTTCCCATGCGAATTCCCAACATGGTATCAAGAAACCATATCAATGCCCTTATTGCCTGGTATTTACGGAATGGTCTGAAGCTAATGTTCAGGAACACATTAACCAAGAACATCCTGGAGAAATTGTGGAAGTCAATAGAGTCTTCGGAAAAATGAGTCCTGCGCAAATATCAAAAATAGAAAATATGTTGGAGGATTCGCCAAAGCCGTTGTGGCAACGTGACGATCCAACACGTGCGCGTCAAATTCGTGGAATTCCAATGGAAGATGAAGAGGAGTCTGAAAAACTACGCAAACGTTTGCGATTGTCTGAGGACTATTATGATGAAGATGGTGAGGGGTCCAATGATAGCACTCCAGCGAAGGTAAGTGTGTCTTATATCGAAATGAACAACATTGAAAGGAATTAAAAACTTGAAAAACATATAAATTTAATAACTGAAGCTCCTTGGATTTCTATCATTCGAAAAATGAAGCAAACCAAATTCTAGGATTTTGCAAAAATATACTATTTTATCTGTATACGTAGGTCCCACTAAACATTTTTTGAAGCCTTTAAAATTTAGAGCTTAAAAATACTATAAATCTGAATACTTTTTTGTATATAAGTATATACAAAGTTCAAAAATAGCAGTCTATAAGTAGTATAAATAAAGTTTTAGCATACACAGTTTGAAAAAAGAGTTCAAAAATAGCCAGAAAAAATCGTTCATGAAGTCAAAAGACTTGAGTATAAAAGGACTCAAATAAAACTCTACTCACAGCGAGAAATGTCACCCTGACATCACCGGTGAAGTCAGGGTGACAAGTCACCCTGGCATGCGTGACAATTCATAGGACGCCTAGCATGACATTTGTACAGGAGTTGGACAGTGATTTCACCGGTGACATGTCTCCTAGGAGACGATGCGAAAAAGCAAAAGAGAAGCACATCTCTTTTCTCTCTAATGATTAATTTATAGAATCCATAGCTGGTCATTGAAAACTCTTTCTTTGCGCCTTTTGAATATTTCGAAAATTTTTAAAAATCAAATTTTAATAATTTTTGTTGTCAGAATCGAACAGATTTCGGATTCAGAGTCAGCAATATCATTACGCCATTCATGCTAAGCTGAATGACGCGAAAACCTTATTTAATTTCAGTAGCCAATGAAGCAAGCACATGAACAGCATCTCACGATGACATAGTCCCAAATGTCATGCATGACAATGTCACCTATTGTCATCGGTGACATCACTGGTGACTTGTCATGCAGAGATAATTTTCCGCTGGGCAAATAAGCAAAGCTTATTAAGCATGCTTGTTGTATTATTTTCACAGTATAAAATTATATAAAAATGATATTAATTTTGAATGTATTGAAAAATAAAATAACATTCAATTGGGTTTTGGATTGGATTGATAAATTAAAAAATCCCAGCCATATCAATTTAGCAAACACGCTGTCGATAGATGAGTAGTTGACTAGAAAACGAGGTTCAAATCTCACAACAGGGGAATCAAAAGCGAGAAATAAAAAGAAGTCATAATGTTAGGTGGGATATTATATTCAGGAATTTATTACTGCTGTGGGATCGCGACGAATTTTTTTTTTTTTAGAATTATCTTTGAATATTTCAGTACCTACATCGTAAAAAAATTTTACATTAGAAAGTAATATACAATTTTTTCCGTTTGTTTTTTTTTTTTTCAATTAAACAGGCTCGTGGTAGGCCATCGTCGAGTTACTTCTTAAATCGCTTTGAGTTCGGTTGTTTCCATTGTGAATTTAAGACGAAAAAAGTTGATGAACTGAAGAACATACACTGGGAGAGTACACACAACAATAGAGATGTATTGACATCGAAGCCGTTTCTATTTCGTTTATTAGGTCGATTGAAATGCGCAGAATGTCAGAGCTTTACTGGATGTTTTTGGGAGCTTCAAAAGCACATGACTGAAGGTCATGCCCAACCAACTAGTCACGCGTTAGATCCACGATCGAAAAAGCTCGTTTGTGGCTATTGCGATTATGATTGCAGTAGTACGTTACAGTTATTGCGTCATCATTTGCGCGACGATCACCAGCCGCAGGATATAAAGGGCCTATTTTCACCTCAAATGGCAAAAGTATTGCGTCTCGATTGCTTAAATCCAGTAATGTACGTGCATTGCACTTTGTGCTCGGAACTTTTCAATAGTCGTCTTGCAGTTGTGCAACATGCCGGCGAGCGGCATGCTGAGGATACTGAACATTTCTCGTTCCGTGAATTGAGCAATACGACTATATATCGTTGTTCTGATTGTTTTTACACATCAACGGATGAGATTACAACCTTGCGTCACATGGTTAATCATTATCGCAGTTTCAAACGTTGTCACTTTTGTAATCTAGTCCAGTCAAGCTTCAACGATTACATGCAGCACTGTTACTCAGAGCATCGTTCGGAAATAAAAAGATTCTCTGAAATATATCCTTTGAATGATATAAAACAATATCTAATGCAAATTTTTATCATCTTTCCAAATGGCTGGATTATTAACAAGAAAAATCTTCGGAACACGCCGTATGGAAATGAAGAGCGTATCAAATTGATCTACGCTGAGATATGCAAAACGTCACAAGAACCTCCAATACCACGGTTATCACTCGGACGATTGGTTGCCCGAATGTCCATTGAAGCAAAGCAACAAAATCATGAAGCGAAATCCACAGATGATATTCAACTGCCCGAAAGAAGTATAAACACATCCAGCAAGAAGCAATTAAATGCTCAAAAAATTTCAAAACGACGTAGCACATGCGCTGCTGCCAATCTAGCCGATTTAACGCAACAAAACGACAGTAAAAGACTTAAAATTTCTACACAAACAGAGACAACAGATAATTCGGAACCCATTTTTTGTACGAGCGTAATGCCAGAAAATAATCGAGAACTAATACCCTACTCTTTCTACGGCCTGAAACCGGAAAAAGAAGATTGGTCTAAGCTTCATACGAAAATTTCTATCGCCGGTGTCAATACACCAATTAGCCTCGATAAGTTTAAATTACTTTTCAAAGTCGGCGCATATGTTTTGCTTGAGAAAATTGATATAAAAAATCATGAACTACCAAGTCATTCCGCTAGCAGCGAGAATGATCATAGCTCTCATAATATGCAAAACGATTTTAAAAACGTCAAAAAAGCTTGTCCCGCTAGTCAAAAATATCGGTTTATATGACACAAAAATACTTGGCACATACAAGCATCTTGCAATTAACTAAAAGCGCAAGAACCAAATAAAAAAAATTGTCAAAAAAAAAAAAAATCAAATTAATGAGCAATATTAAATCGAGAGAAACTGGCAAAATTAATATTTGTAAATACTTATATATTCCAGTGCTCATCATACTTTTACCACTGGGATTTAACACGGATATTCGTAGCATCTTTCTGTAACAAAAAAAAAAAAAAAAAAAAAACTGTACAGTTTTTGTGCTCTTAAAGAGGGCATGAGAGCCAAAATAAAAAAATGTTTCATGAAACGAAAGGCTTGTATAGATTATGTTATGTGTACATAAAGAAAAGACTTTATAAAATTACGAATAAAATAGGTGGTCTTATTATTCATAAAAAAAACAATAAGCAATTATAGGAAAAACGTTTCAAAAAATTAAATATTTTAAAAATACAAATTAGAGGGAAAATATTCCAAGTAGATTTATCAATTTCGGCAGAGCTCGTTCAAGATTTTGAAAAAGAGAAAGACAGACTATAATGCAGCAAATAGTCTGAATTAATCGTATATCTTATATCCACAATTGTTAATGATCTTCTTTAGTTTTTTTTTTTTTTTTTTCAGTTTTTAGGGAAGCTCATTTTGAAATGAAATCGCATTGATTTTAGTAAAGAATGGAAAATGAATTTCGAATTGGTTTTTGAAGAAAGACAACTTTTTCAATTGGGATAAGAAAGATATAAATCTTAATAATAATTATTTAGCTATTCGAGTCCTGATATTTTGTGTTATTCAATTTCTAAGCCAAAAGTTGTCTTGGACAAATTCATTTAAACAGCTATTTGCATTTAATTGAAAAGTCTGCCAAGCAACTGTCTTCAAAAGTAATTGTCAATTGGAAAAGTAAATTTGGAAAGGGAAAATTTGTAAAAAAAAAAAAATATATATATATCTTAGTCATAACAATTCAAAAATGTGTATATATATTTATTAAGTCAAAAAGAGCGTTCATAAACTTAAGCCTTCGTTAAGCATAGTTAACTTTCTTAATAAAATTTCTACTTCATATAGTGTAAGATAGCCTCAAAATGTGCAGAGGTTCGTTATTATATAAAATTCTGAATCTGAATTTTGTTTTAAGAATTGTGTGCTACGATAAAATATATCAAAAACACAACTGGCCTAAAAGTTGGCAACTACTTTTGGACTATATCAATTATTTAATTTTTATCTTTGAAGAAAATTTAATAAAAAATTAGATATGGCATTTTCATGAATCAAAACGACATTTTGGATTTAACTATTAGTTTTTGATTTTCCTTATTTTGATTTATAATTATGATCGCGTTCAATCCCTTAAATTTAAAGTTACTCATTAAGTTGCGCTTAGTACATAATAAATTACTTTATATTTTTAGTTCATTAAAAATCGTAAGAAAGTTTATATTAAGTTTTAAGTTCCAAATTGCAATTCTCTTTATAAATAATTTAAGTTGGATCGTTTTTTTTTTTTTTTTTTTTTAAACAACGTTGCAACTGATTTTGCTGGAAAATGTTTTAATATTACAGCATGAGTTATTATTTAAATTTTTGGCGTTGATTTTATACTTGTATTTTAAACCTTGAACCGTTGTTAGAAGATAATAAAATTAATTGAAGAATTTTAATCCGTGTGCGCGTTTTACCTGAAAATGTGATTTCAAATGGTCCTTCAAGCATTTATTTGTCTTTTCATTGTAATATTACGCACGTTTGATGTCAGGATCGTTTTGTATCTAGCCTCCGAAGGAAGTTAGGACAATGCGGCCCTAGCCTAAAAGCACAATGAAATAAAAAAATGTAAACTTTGATTCTAATAATTATTTTCGTTCGTGTGCATAAAGTGAAAATCATAAATAAATAAAGAAAAATCATAATTAAACATAATAATAGAGGTTAAAAAAATATTCCTTGTGTTAATTTTCAGATTGACTTTTCTGTTGGATATTCTGGATGAACTTTGAAAGTTCAAGGAGTGGACCTCACCTGGAATACTTCACATGGAAGTAATTCGAATTGAAGTACACAAAAACCAGTATTAGAAATAGTCAGAGAGGTCAAGTAATGCGAAGGAGGAACACTTTATCATCTGGATGGCACGAAATCCTAATAGGAACTCCAATAAAAATTGAAATTCACCCATAAATAACACAGCCTCATAAAAAAGTTCTTGATCCAGAGGTCTCACTATACTTACCAACAACTTTTCGGGGTCGCTGAATCCGAATTTGAAACCCAAATAGCTCAATCAGGTATAGGTTTCACCATAACCTCACAAATAGCCTCTAAACCCCCACACGAAGATGATTTTGAAGAAGATTAACGATAGATCTTAAATATTTAGAAATTTAAATCTAAATTTCATTTCTTCAAAATCGAGGTAGGTAAATAAGGTAAATAACCGAAATATAACGGTTACGATAAGGATTTCATACCCCGGAAAAAATTTGTTTTGGGAGCAAATTTGCAGAGATATTCCTTCGCTCTTAACGCTGCTAACGACTAAAAATTGCTGGAAATATCGCTGAATACTTGTGATATGGAACGAGTTAAACTGTTAAACGATTAAAACAAAAAATTCAATATCAAAAGCATAACAGAGCAATCTTATGTCGTTACAATCAAATGAGATTTTAATCTCGAAAATATTTAAAAATTTGTTTAAAATCCTACTCATGTTTCATGAAAGCAGCAATGAACCACTTTCGTCAACTTTTCCCTTTTAAGATCTTCGAGATTTTTAGTGATTTAAAGTCTTTTACTAAAAGAATAAAATCCTTGCGCTACGTAATGACATGATTGGTTTTGGGTATCTCAAAATAATTGTTCTGTGTTTTTCAATGTTTCTAATATTTTTTTTTCGTAAGTTTAACTTTGAAACAGAGGAATGGCGTCAGTAAAATTTTGATTTTATCATACAGAGGAAAGCGGGGATGATGTACGCAAAACTTTCCATCTGGATAACTGTCTGGCTACATTTTAAATGCATTTAAAATGTTGAATAATTCCTTAATATCTTTGAAGATACATTTAGGCGTTTCACAAGGTTTTCTAAAATCCTTTTTAATTTTATCCCCTGCTCAAATGAGTATTTTTAGCCCTAAAGGATTGTCATATGCCGCCTTGCCTTGAGAATTTCCTAATTGACTTTTCTGAAAGTGAAATTTCGACTAAAACCTCCCTCGGGATGGCGAAGTTTTACTCAGACAAGGCGAGGTTTTATCTTCAAACTTTTCATTTGCTTATCTTTATTCCACTTCTGCCACGAATTGTCTGCTGAAGATTGTCAGACCGAGATCTTTAAAGCGAACCCGACACGGTACTGAATAGCCTACTGAATTCATACGTACGTGTTCAGTATGTTTGCGTCGACACGTTACTGAATTCAGCCATTCAATACGGAAAATCAAAACGATTTGGATTTTGCTTACTGAATCGCTTCCGTCGTTGTGAGACGCATACACATTTATTTCACTAACACACATATAGCATTCAGTACGGAATTCAGTACCGTGTCGGGTTCGCTTAAGAGCAAGAAAGTAAAAGAATATCAACTTTCATCTTGGTTAACTTTGTTAAATTATGACATTTTCCTCGTAAATAAAATGAAAATAAAATATTTTTTCCTTTTTGTTATATGAAAAAAAAAAGTGTTGAACCTTGACTTCCTTTAGTCCTTTCTTTTGTCTTTATTTTGCAGCTCTTCGAACTCCGATTAAGCAAATCATTCTTGGTCTTATTGACGTTTAGAATAGGGCTGATAATTTATATTGATACATTCAGCAGTTAATTAAGAATAATAAAAATTATAAAAAAAATTTATTTTCACAAAGAAATTTGGAGTTATGCTACTTTTGTGATTAGTGTGCGATATATTTGGCGGGGGAAAAATTTCATGTCGGCTAGTGTAGTTCATTTTTCAATAAAACACGTATTTAAACACGTATTTTCAAAAAAATCCCATATTAACCCAATAACAGCCAAATTTAAACACAGTGGTAATATATTTCAGCAAAGTTTTGATGACCATTCATTGGTTACGGTCCTCGTCAGGATAAAAAAAAATGTGAGTACAGCTTTTTGTGCAAAGTTCAAAACATCAGCTTTTTTTTGGCTACTTTTATAAGTAAAAACTGAATTTTAAGATATTTCTCGGGCTAAAAACTAGTGATGCCACGAATATTCGGCCACTATTCGGTATTCGGCCTATTCGGCGTCATTTTTCAGTATTCGGTATTCGGCCGAATAGTTAAAATATTCGGCCGAATACCGAATAGTAGAAACAACTTATTTAAAAAATCAACACTAACTACAAATTAAATTTTTCTCACAATAACGTAAAAAAACTTAATTAACGAGAACTAAAAATACAGCAGATTTGCATTTATTCTTTAGAAATATTAAATGTACGCTAGCTTCTTCTAAATTTTCTTCGAAAACATTATAAACAGTGGGCAAATTTTTCAGCGGCAGCTTTTGCCTTGACTCCAGCTAGTCGCGAGTAGGCCCAAGCTGTCTTTACTACGTGCCGAATATTCGGTTGCCGAATATTCGTTATTCGGCCGAGAGGTTGACCGAATATTCGGTATTCGGTATTCGGCCAAATCCACTATTCGGGGCATCACTACTAAAAACTATGTATATTTCGGTCATTTCCCGCCGATTTGGGAGTCGGTAGGCCCTCTTTTTCAAATATCAAAACTGTAGGTGTACAAAATTTCGGAAAATTGTCCTAACTGGCAAGAATGAAGAAATGTATGCCGCCCGTTTGATCTGGTGCACCAGCTCGCAACGGGTTAATGTCTTCCGGCTCTTGTCAGCCGGCACTGATAAACAGAAGCGAAAAGTGAAAACGACGAATGAACGTAAGCAAAACGAATCGTGCAAAAAAGGGAGATTGAAAAAATAGTGTTTTTTACACAAATTTTTATTTTTTTTTGCGTTAATTTCAAGTAAAGGTAAGGTAAGTGTTTCGAAGGGAAACTATTTTGATTATTTATTTTTCACTAATGTTAATAAATGCTTATCTTCTGAAGAGTTTTAAACAAACGAAGACTTAGCTGCTTGTGCTGGCGTTATATCGGCTCAACGTCCAATTATGATTGTGTTATAATTCCAAAAATAGAAAGAAAAATTCAAGAGGAAGAGAGGGCGGAATAAAAAATAGACAAAACATGAGCTATAAAATAAATAGCAAAACACATATGTTGCGAATCACATTCGCTTTGTTTGTGGGTTTTTCGATTTTTATTTTTCTGATTTATTATAATAACATCGAATTATTGATTTAATATGCTCGCAAAACACAAAAAAAAAAACCCCCAATTATGTAAAGCGATTGTGTTTAATTAGTTCCTTATTGAATATTTTTTATTTTACTCCGAGTTTCCATTTTATTATTTTAACCTAAACGACCTTCAAATTGTCAAAACAAAATCACTCTTATAACAACAATAATAATGCAAATAATTTTTAATCTGCTATTAAAAAATTGAACAAATCTTTACATCGTATTCGAAAAGAATCTGTCTGTTTAGCAATTTTAAATCGCAATTATCACATTTATTTCGCTTATTGTAGAACATATCTTTGTAAAAATGATAAAATTGAGAAACATTCTCAACATACACAATGCGACGGCAGTGCGGTAAGTTCACTTTTATCATGATGTAGAGAAAGTGCTGTGCTCCATTTTTCTTTTTCGAGATATTAAGTGGTGCATGTCCATTACCTTGCACCCGCCACCATCCAGCAAAACTTTGAAGTCTTTAGAATTGGTAGATTAACACGACTCCAAAAACTAAATTAACCCACGGCCTTCAATTTTCCCTCAAAGCCGGTCAGAACCGGAAAATAGAAAAAATGGAGTTACACCACTTTCAAAGCAAACAACGATCCATTTATTAGTCTCGAACATTTTCACAACATCCATATTAACATTTCAGTGCTATATCTACCTCTGCACCACTGTGTGATTCCTCGGATTCATGGCTTTCCAAATTGCTGGTACGCAAGATCGAACCGACAAAGGAGCCGCACAGTCGAATGCTGAGCGATAAGGAAATAATATACGCCTTACACACCCATAATGTTCGTCCAGGCTATGTACCTGAATACTTAAGCAATTAGTAAGTAGTGCAGCATAAAGAAAAGGAAGAAAAGAACTTAAAAAGCCCGTTAATAAATAATTAAATTATCTTTTAATATTTCAGTCAAAAGAGTGTTCAACTCATTCATGAAACAAAACCGGATCTTTCATGTAATTTAATTGGATCCTGGACAGTGAACGTAGGTAAGTTGACACGATAGTAAAACCGAATTTATATTTACAAAAAAAAAAAAAGAAAAAAATTCTATAATGCAGCCATTTTGTAGGTGATATGGATCAGTGTTTGCATTTGTGGAAGTTCACCGGGGGCTTCGAGAAGGTTGACGAAGCGAAAGCAAATTTATGGAATGACAAAGATTACTTGAGTCTTATGAACGAACGTGCTAAATATTTGCGTTCACGTCATTTGCAATATTTGCTTAAGTTCAGCTTTTGGCCAGAAATTGAATTCCGAAATGGTACAAATATCTATGAAATGCGGTATGGCTTCTTTTCTTCTCAATATCAATGTATTAAACATATTAATTAATTAATTATTGTGATTACAGCTCATATCGTTTAAAGCCAGGAACAATGATAGAATGGGGTAATAATTGGGCACGTGCAATTCACTTCCGTAATAATAATAACCAAGCTTTTGCGGGATTCTTCGCGCAAGTCGGAAGACTGTATAATGTTCATCATATCTGGTGTAAGTATATTTAACATACGCCCGAAGAGCTCTATCGCTCCTACGTTCATAATAATAAACACGCGTTTCATTTACAGGTTTTAAATCCCTCGAAGATCGTAAAGAAACTCGTGAAGCAGCCTGGCGCTCTCCCGGTTGGGATGAATGTGTTGCTTATACAGTGCCATTAATTAAGGATATGCATAATCGCATTTTATCTCCAACAGAATTCTCGCCAACAAAATAAGTTACCCTCCTCCAATTACTTATGATGCCAATTCATTGAACTTGTGCTTGCAGCAGAATTAAGTAAAAAAGTGTTCAATACAAACACTTCCCCGCTTCCTTTTAAAATATATAACCATATATGAATATATATATATGTATATATATGTTGTCCAATTTACAGAACAGAAAACACCAAAATAGTCTAGTATATTGAAATCTGTAATTTTTTCCAATTAACTCAAAAATTATTTGAATGACATTTCTATAGGCGTAAAAGTGTAATTGTTGAATTTGTAGAAACTAATCGTGTATACGTAAGCAAACATGTAAAAGCATTTATTTAAAAGATAATGGAATGTTTTATTTTATAAAAATGAATTATTTTTTTTTTGAATTAGTGAAAGATGGAAGCTATCGAGCTAAAAAAAAGACCTAAAAAGTGAAATGAAAAGGAAAAAACAAAATCAATTTTTTTTTAAACAATAGATAATATAAAATCAATTTTAATTAATCTTGGACTTAGTAAATACGGACAGTCGAATCGCTATAACAATCACTAACTATGTACACATCTATAAATTATCGCGAAAATGGATGAACTTGCATCGCAGACTTAATATTTGTTTTAATTGTCGAAGGCGCTTTGCCCATTTGACTGCCCCCAGAAGCATTTCCAGCATTCATTGGTGTTGGAGCACGCATAGAGCCTGGAGGTACCATCATATTTCCGGGTCCACCAGGCATCGTTATAGGTCGTAGGCCTTTTCCCATACCAATCGCAGCCGTCAGGGCATGAGTATCAGCCATGCTACTAGTTTGTTGAATTCCTGAAACCAAAAATATTAATCCTACTGTAATAACAAAGAAAGACCTCGTGTGCATCATACCTGCTCGCGTTGACGATTCCATTTCCCATTCTTCGCGTGCTTTGCTAACCATTTCACCAACGTGAGATACAACTTTATTGTACTGGGCCACCTGCTTCATTGCAGCCTCAAATGTGAGATTCGCTGCCTTTTGTTCGTTTTGCAACATTTTTTGCTCCGCTATCGGATCTGGTTTGGTACGTAAATAGTCTGGCACTATATCGTGTGAAAATATTGGTAGTCGTCCTTGCGTTAACTTGAGCAAATTTTCATCGCGGTCCTGAGTTAGAAGCAGTGGCAGCACAGTACGATTACGAAGCTGTGAACAGAGCTCCTTGGAAAGAGTTTTCGAAAGGCTGGTTAGCTATAAAGAAACATACTATCAATCATGATACAAGAAAACAAGATAGCGCCACTTCAGCCCGATGATGCCACAAATACAAAATGAGAGCTTCGTTGTTGTTGTTTTGCACGCTAAGCTCAACGTCACAACTATACTTTAGCATGGGAAACAACAACAATGCGAATGCTACAAAATAGCGGTACCCGAAATGGCGCTATCTTTCTCTCTTTGTATCATGACTATCAATATAGAAATAAATACGTACGATCTTTGGATATAAGCAGATTAAACAAATATTGCTTATATCAAGATACAACGAAGAATTAATATTTTCCAAGTATCAATGCTTATATCCAAGAGATACTGAGGAGTTTTTTCTCCTTACATGACCTGACATGGTTTCAAGGTTTCAAAGGCAATATGCGATATGAAGGTAGTTTAACTTGTAGTTTGTTTAGTTTTAAAGATTGTTTTGTTTTAGGAGTTTGGACGAATCGCAGGAAGAACAAAGAGGCTTTGAGGAGTTCTTCAAAAGAGAGAAACTTTCTTTAAAAGATTGAGACTTACATGACTTGATATTAGAGCAAAGTTGTCGAGAAATGTTGTCCAATTTATATATTCGTATTCTGTTTCCAGCTTATGGATCATTGCTCCTATTGCTATTTTAAGATCGTTCAAACGATTTAACACTGCATCCAGCGTCATTTCCAATTGTTTTTCCTCTCGCTGCATTTTGATATTTTATTTATCTTTTCAGTAAACAAACCCTCACGAAAAATGTAAACTCATTGAGTCTGTCGAAAATAATTTGACATTCGATACTGTTCCCGCACCAAGTAATCGTATTGGATTTGAATGAAAATTTATAAATTTAACGATTTCAGCAATTCAAGAAAAACTTTTACTAAACCAGATTGTATTTAAAATTCAAAACTAATAATATTTACTTTCATTTAAAACGTTCTAATCATAACATATATTCGTAGAATGTACAATAGAAAAAATATATAATAAATAAAAAGTAGCGTATCTTACAAAGTACCCGGTAGCTTATTTTCATTTCATACAGCACTAAATGTCTTTAGACAGTTAACACGTGTTTTGATGAAATAAGTAGAGTTCCTCCTTAAACACTTGGATCGAGAACTTATCTTGAGAGATGGAGGGCGTGAGCAACGATGCAGAGATGAGCAATTCCACAATATCAGCACAGTCGCAAAGCGCCATGATACTATGCTGTGAATGTGGTATAGCAATCTAGCCGAATCCATCAAATATTTTGACGCGCTACCTTCGTGCAAACGAACATGTCGAGGAAGAAAAAGAAGAAGACCTCTTGAATGTTTTGCAGGCAGCTCGGTCCCTGAAGGTGCTACTGGAATGCAAAAACACCATGGGCATGCGCAGCATGCGCGAAATAGTTTTTGGCAGCTATTGCTTTTGCAATATAGTAAGTAAGCGTGTAAAGTTGTCTTTTCAGGTCTTTTCATTAGTATTTGTATTTGTAGACGGACGATGAAACAAAGGATGACTACATCCAATGTGCGGAAAAATATTGCCCCATTCAGTGGTTCCACCAAGAATGCATGGGGCTTACAAAAGAAAATATTCCAAAGGGTTCGTGGTGGTGCCCGTTGTGCACTGCCACTATTTTAAAATAAATGTCATATAAAAAAATCTATTAGAAGTCTTTTACATTTTGGCGCTTTTCACAGCGGTCTTGGCTAGGCACCAAAATGAGTGTTTTTCACTTAGGTAATCACCATATATTACTATATGTGGGACTCTACAACAACTATGCTTGTTGAGTTGAAGTAGGCCCCCGTTGCATGCATTCTTATGGCAACATCAAAAACGTAGCACGCCCCCGAGAAATTCCGGGTCCGGTCTAACAAATCTGTTCAAATCTTGTAACATGTACCAAAATGTTTGGTGTAACTCATATACATGTATAAGTGTTTGTCAAATATTTTTTGTTAAAACTAATTTTTTTCGACTAGAATATGGTTTTTATATAATATTAAAAATCTTTGCGTGAAATTTTCCTTTTGTTCTTCAAAACCGCTAAAGAAGAGCACTCATGCGTCGAATATGACCGAAATATGTGGCTCATAATGGCTACTAATGCAAATATCCAATATGGCAAGTTAACGGAAGTGATTAAAATGCTTTGGTTTCCGCGGGAAATTTGAAATTTGATTTGCAACACTGCCATCCAGCCGTTATTCGCCTTTCCGCTTTCAAAGTTTCGTTGCCGCGTTGTCGAGATTTCCGCATTGCGAAATTATAAAGCTCAAAGTGTTAAAAATATTGTTTATAGCTATAAACATAGATAATAATTATTTGCTGTTCGAAGATCGTTTTAATTTAATTTATTTTTGAATTCGCGTAAATTCAAATTCTTCGTTCGTTCGTTCGATTTGCTGTCGAATAAAAATTTAAATGTAAGTCTACTTTTACATTGGACGATTGTCGGCCAACAGCACTCACTGATTTTTGCGTTTGTTGGCAAGGGAGGAGAGACGAAAGTGAAGCGGTCAAAATCGTTTGTACTAGCCATGTCGTCGATTTCTATGCCGATTTTTGACAGTTGCCTTTCCCGCCGTTCGTAGAACGGAAAACAGTTTCAAAGAATTGTTCGAATAATTTTTTATGAAGTGTCTGAATCCATTCTAATTTAATTTATATATTTTAAAATGCGTCACAACCACTTATTTTATTACTTACTTACTTAATTCGAATAAATCCAATAAACGAATGTCATAATAAAAACACAACAAAGTATAAATCGGTTGCTTGCAAATCGTGTAGTGTAGAAGCGAACACCGACAGAAGACAATTTCAAAAGGGAATTTGAAAAAATCGTTGTGAAAATCGCGTCGATAATCGTTCAATGTAGAAGCCGACTAACCTAAATAGGTCGAAATTACGTCGATTCGACGTCGAGTCGACGTAAGTGGGGAATAGATTGGAAGTCGATTGGCGGTAATAATAGGTCATAATAGGGCATTTCGACTTCAAAGTCAGGGCGAAAAGAAGTCCGTTTACCTAATATTAGTCGAAAAGAAGTCGCAATGACCAATTTTCGACCTAATTGGACTTATGAGTAAAACGAAAGAGAACGTAAAAGGAAACGAAAAAAGTGAGAGAGAGAGTAACAGAGAAAGATATAAATACATAATATCTTACTCAGTCATTCGTATTACTCGAAAGCAGAAATGAACGAGAGATTTTCTTCTTTGTGTGTTTTAAGAAATAAATAATAAATAAAATATGGACTTCATTAAAAATTATTTTGCGCTTAATAAGTCCCAAAAACATATGCCCGCTGAGATTTTTTGTGAAAGTGTTCCTTCTACTTCTTCATTTTTAAGGGGCTTTCTCATTGATGGAAATTAAATAAATATTGCTTGAAAAAAATTGTTTTTCTTAAAGAAAAAACATATGCAGAAGAATAATTCTCAATTTGCCATTCGAAAAACATGGCGGAGCTCGACCTACTTTGACCTATTTCGACTTTAAAGTCAAACCGACTATGAAGTCCGAAAATCAAACTTTGAAGTCGAAGCATGCAACAAAATATCTTGCTGCTGGTCGAATCGCTCTATTTTGCTGCTTGGGTTTGCCAAATTTTCATCATTTTATAATTTTATTATTTTATAATTTCATTGATTTTATTTCATTAATTTTGACATTATAATCATAATTTTATCATTTTATTATTTTATAATTTCATTGATTTTTGTGCGGCGTCAGTGCGGCATTCATTATTTTTGGTTTCGTGGTTTCGTTTAGTGATGCCCGATATTCCGGAAAAGTATCGATATTTGCGTATCGATGGAATCGTTCTTCGAAACATCGATACGCAAAAAAATCGAAATAAATAGCTCCGATATGCCGATATCGATATTATTTTATGGTCCGGCTTAGACTAGGCAAATTCTTCATTGAATTGTTGCTCTATTGAGGCCTTCTACACTAGGCAATTTTAGTTGCGCAACTCGCGAGTTTGTGGGAGAGATGAGGTACGGGGAAGGTAAGGGAAAAATTTCTGTCGCGATTTCTGTTGCTCGTACAGGCGATACGCTTTTTGCATCTCTTTCTTACTTTCAAACGTGTAAGTGGCGTCGGGGTTGTAGTTTACGATCGCGCAACTCGAGTTTCTGGCCCAATGTAGACACGAAGGCAACTCCAAAAGAGAATTCGATATGAGTTCCGCAACTAAAAATGCGTAGTTTAGAAGGCCTCATTTATTGGCGAGAAGGCGACAATCGATTCCGCCGAAAAATAGGACAACTCTTCAATTAAAAATTTGCCTAGTCTAAACTGGGCCTATAAGACAATTGGATTGGAAAACAATTGTTGGTGGCTTGAGACGCGCTGGTATTTAATAAGAAAGCTTTTTGTTTCCGCCACTAGTCCCTCGCCAGCGAAAATTGTTGTTCTAACATTTTTAGAAATATAAATAACACATCTTATGATCGTCTAAGTTGTATTGAGTTTTTATTAATTTTGTATTATACAGGGCGGGGCAGGACTTCCTGCCCTATTGGAAACTAGGCATAAAGGCTGAAGTTTGATAATTATTTGACTCATTAACATCTCCTATACAATGTTATTCAATTTTCTGATATCGTGCTTTTTCTTATCGATATGATGATATATCAATGAGGCCTTTTACATTAGTCAATAGTTGATCGTCAATTCCTATCGATATTCCCTTTTGGAGTTGCATTCGCTTTTACACTTACTCGAAAGAATTGATCGTCAATTCTTACTTCGTTTGCCTTATATGACATTTTCCTCTTCAACACAGGGGTGATATTTTATAAAATTCAAGCGAATTAAAATATGTATCTCTGATTAAGGGTTGATAGCAGAAGCATAAATACAGCACTACCTGTTTTGTTTAAATGAATTTAATTATTGATGCAAAGGAGTATTTCAAAATGCTTGAATTAAAAATGCTTTTTGAAAAAGACAATTTTTAGTGAGTAGCTGTTAAATTGTTCTGTTTGAAAATAAATTCTATTAACGATTTGTAGGAGTAAACTATCTAGGTGATTTTCATATTGTCAAAAGAATAAAGGCGAAACTCCAGAATCGACGAAACATTTCAGGCGATAGAAATGTAGCTGCTTCCATTTAAATACATTTCAATACATTGATTCAATGGAAGCAGCACAAATGTTTTCATCTTTGCCGCGTATACCGCAACATCCGTCATTGCCATCGTTTATGGAGTTTCGCCTTAAATTTTAATTATATTCATCACATTTTTCTTCATATCTTATAACATAAAAATTAGTCTTCAATTTATAGTTTTCGGTACATACAAGAATGTAAGATCCTAAAATATTGATCAAGAAAAATAAGTAAAAACATATAATAGCATGCGATGCTGTCTCCACGAACAACGAAAACGAATAAAATAAATGACAGAAATTTGTTCCCAGCCATCGATAAGTTCGATAAACGAAAGAGAGCAAAGACGGATTGAGCGAGTACGTGCAACCAAAAAACGCTCAACTTTTCGATAACGATATGTTATCGTTTTGTACTGAAAATGAGAATTGACGGTCAACTATTGACTAATGTAAAAGGCCTCAATGAGAATTGACGGTCAACTATTGACTAATGTAAAAGGCCTCAATGTTGTAAACATCGATGAAAAATATCGAATATCAAAGAAAAAAACATCGATATGAAAAATATCGATGAATATCGTGCATCACTAGTTTCGTTTCGTGGTTTCGCAAAAATGGCAAAAAGACATGCCTGCATGGATAAATCTTGCGATAAGGAATTCGCCACATTTCGGCATGCTATAAAGCATTACAAAACACACGCAAATCCAATAGTTTGCCGTAGCTGCAAAAAAAAATTTTCGAATATTGGAAATCTTCATCAACATCTCAATACTACTAACCACAAAAAAAACCACCAGTCTCCTCCAGCCAAGACATCGTCGGCGCTCCCTGTTTTGACATCGTCCACGCTCCTTGATAATCCATCGTCCACGCTCCTTAATAATCCATCGTCCACGCTCCTTGATAATCCATCGTCCACGCTCCTTAATAATCCATCGTCCACGCTCCTTGATAATCCATCGTCCACGCTCCTTGATAATCCATCGTCCACGCTCCTTGATAATCCATCGTCCGCAGATAGGAAATCCCAACCATTTGATTTAGTTGAATTAAAAAAGTATGCAGAACGAAAAGAAAACATTTTGAGGGAGTTAGATAGAAAACACATACATTCATTTTTTCCCAAAGGGGTTGAAAAAAATGAAGCAGCACGACAAATTAGAAATGAAAATATTACTTTTCATAACTTGGATTTTGAAATAACTTGCGGTTTTGAAATATTTAAATCGCAACAGTTTCAAGACTTAGTATTAAAAACAAATTCAGAAATTGCAGCATTTTGCAGCACTCCTCGATCATTATTTCTTAGGAAGTTTAACAATTTTGTATTACTAATTGGCCAATTCGGGACACCGACCCTTAGTTTCGCATTTGCCGCAGCAAAAAATATATTCACGGATGAAATATTTTTAATTTTTATTGAAGTTTTCCTTCCCTTAATGGAATTCAAACTTTTTAAACAAAATTTCATAAAAGTAGCAGTAATTCAAGCTATATCGCTAGGTTTCAGTATTTTACGAGTTTGTCTCGATTTCAGTCAGTGGAATCAGGTAGATATTGAGGAACTAGGGGCCGATTTTTTTATTACTCTGGGTGAACTCACCATACCAATAGTACTTGACATACATAAGATCGACAAATTAAGTAAATTTTCATATTGCACTAGAAATACATTAAAACGCGATTTACAACCATTTTATGACTTGATACATTACGGCACAAATTACGCGAATAATAGAAATAATTTCACAGTGCATTCCTGCAAAATTTATATTGCACAAATTAAGGAAATATTCCAAAAAAATCCACTTCTACACGTACTCGATTTTAGTTTGCAAACCCAGAAAAAACTAGAATCGTTCTCTAAATTAATTCCAAAAAAAGAAAACCGCGTAGAATGTGCTACGCATGTTCTTAAAAATATAATTGACGCTTTGCATAATACAAGTATGTATTGAAGTTATTAGGCAATACAAACATTCCGTCTGTCTGTCCGTCCGTCTGTCTGTTTTTTTGTCTGTCTGTCCGTCTTTCTGTTTTTTTGTCTGTCTGTCTGTCTGTCTGTCTGTCCATCTTTCTGTTTTTTTGTCTGTCTGTCTGTCCGTCTTTCTGTTTTTTTGTCTGTCTGTCTGTCTGTCCATCTTTCTGTTTTTTTGTCTGTCTGTCTGAGTTTAACGCTTCTGAGTTTACTGACAGATTTAACATTAATGCTTGGAATGCAGAGGAAGCTGGGAAAATCAAACTTCTTTACAACACAAATGATTAAGGATTGCATGAAGAAGGTTATTGCGGTCACACTGCACATACTCGTCGGGAATCAATCGGTTGTCTATACTGGTGATTATAATATGACTCCAGATCGACACTTGGGAGCTGCGTGGATTGACAAGTCCAGGCCTGACTTACTTATATCCGAAAGGTAGATGATTGGGAGTATGTAGAATTAAATAAACATTTCTTTTAATTGTTCTTTTATATTATTGCGCAGCACTTATGCCACGACGATTCGTGATTCCAAGAGGTGTGGAGAACGTGATTTCTTAAAGAAGGTGCACGAATGTGTGGCCAAAGGCGGGAAAGTACTCATTCCGGTGTTCGGTTTGGGGCGTGCACAAGAGCTTTGTATATTGCTCGAAACGTATTGGAATCGGTTGAATCTAAAGTATCCAATATACTTTGCAGTTGGTCTAACCGAAAAGGCCAATACATATTATAAAATGTTCATAACGTGGACAAATCACCAAATCAGCCCATAACGAGGTAAAAATATCAATAAGATTGCTTTAAATGCACAAATATAGCCTGTAAGTATGCAAATAAGTGACAATTTCGATAAAGGAGAAGATAAAGTGTGCGCAGTTATCCTTGAAAATCGTTTTACTTTTGAAGGATATTCTAGGATTAAGCGTTGCATTGCGCAGGTAGCATTTGTAACGTTGTAGGTGTTGTTTTTGTTGTTTCCAGGGTAAAAATAATTTGATAGCCAGACCAATTTTTCAATAAAATTGCCATCACCCACTAGATATAGCGGATGAAAAGTAGAGAAGTGGACAAAAGCAGGAAATCGACCTAAAAAAAACGAGAAAGGTACCACAAGCTAAGAACGGTCGTAAAACAAAAAATTATATTACTTATCTGAAACTTATTCACTCGAGCATAGAACGAATTCCAATAGGCAAAAATATCTGAATCCATAGTGATGTCGTTGCGAATGCTATTGAGGTCAAAATAATTTGAATCCATCCGAATCCGTATCCGTCCGCTAAATTAACACCAAATTGGGGCTATCCATTAGCCATAGAAAACTTCAGTACTACTGCTGCTGCTGCTGCTATTTCCATTAATGCTATGATGTTGATAGCCAAAAATTAGCCGATGGAAAATCGGAACAAAGATTTTCTTATCAGGATTCCACCACCAGCGGTGGATTCGTTGATCTTGGAAATGAATACATGTACTCTTCAGGAGGACACCATGCGTCCGGCGCAAATGAGATCTTTGCGAATGAGCAAGGTGATGTTGACGTTTAGTTGCCTTTTCTTCATGAAGTTGACATAAGTATATATATATATATATACGCAATTTCTGTGCGTATTCAAAACATTCCAAGCCCATCTCGAGAGCCTGGTATCGAGTGAAAATCAAAAGGTAGGCAAATGAATTCATTTTTTCAACTTCATTAAAAGTCATTGATTTTTTCAAAGACTGCCAAAGTGTATTGAATACGTATACATAAATTCCTAAAAAAAAAGATTTAACTCTGCAAATTCCTGTGGATTTAGTTTTGAAAAGAAATAATTTGTAATTCGAATAGACGTTGTGAAATATCTTTCGATGTTAGGCTTCAATTATATTCGCAAAAAAAAAAAAATTTGTGAGAGACGAGCACTATGAAAGCCTCATGATTCAATCAAATTCGTAATCTCTATTAAATAAGAAAAAAACTATTGAATGGAATAAGTTTGAAGAGATAATTATTGATGACTTGATGGACTTGCCTTAAAGTAAATTTGATTCGAGATGCCCATTTATTTTTATGTTTCAGCTCTCACGTCGGAGTTCTCAATCGTCTTTGAACGATTGTGGAGCAGCTGCTCTAAACAGTCCGATAACAGCTTCCATATTTATGGATCAAGTTAAGGAGCTCGTTGGCAGCAGTTCAACGGAAAGTACAAGCGGTTCGAGTAGCCCATGCTCTCATGCAGACCACCTTGATGAATGTTCAATCTGTTTGGACCGAAAAACGGAAGTTATCCTACCATGCACGCACAGTTTTTGTACACCATGTATTGAACAATGGTTCGTTTCGCAAATTTTTTAAAATATTCATTATGTATAAATAATTATGGAATTGATTTCAGGAATGTTAATAATAAAACATGCCCTGTATGTTGTGAAAACCTTAACAGCACAGATGATACCTGGGTGCTGTCCAATATTCCTGGAGTTGAAGAAATCAACGATGAAATTTGCGCTGAATTCATGAATTTATCAAAAGCGAATCCCTAAGATCATTATATAAAAAAAAATATGTATACCAAAGTACCTACTCCATATTATGAAATCTATATTTACTGGAAATAATCATTAATCTTAGCTTGTATTCGCATTTAGAAATATTTCAGTGTTAGAGGCCGTTTCCACTATAGCCGCATCTTGCTTTCGCATCTTCAAGATGCGATTTTTTGAGATTGGTGTTTCCACTTGGCATTTCGCATCTTGCATCTTTCAAATCAGCTGATTTTTGTTTACAATTGATATTTTTACTAGTGATGCCACGAATATTCGGCCACTATTCGGACGAATATTTTAACTATTATATAGAAATAAATTATTTAAAAAATCAGTAGTAACTACAAATTAAATTTTTCTCATAATATTGTACATATATCGCACCTTTGCTAATAAATCGGCACAATTCAAAATTTTTTTAATCAATTTTTTCATGTTCGATTTGATTTTTGTGTAAAAAACCGAACACTTAAAAAAAAAAAGGTTATATTGACAGATGCAGCAATCGATTGATAGTAATATAAGTTTAGAAAAAACATTATTTCTCCTTAGTTTCAAGAGAGATTGAATGATTTTCGAGAAATACGAAATTTCGAATTGTGCCGATTTAGTAGCAAGGGTGCGATATGTATATCTCATAATAATGTTACATTTTTTCTTGGTTTCCCGCCATTTGTGCTGCTGACAATTCCTGAAATGCTGGTCATTAACATATGTTTCACTAGACATGTGCAGTTAAAATCGATAGATAATCGGAAAAAATCGCATTTTCTTCGCATCTTTTAAAGATGCGCAGAAGATGCGGTTCAGGATACAACAACAATTGCATGTAAATTCACACCGCATCTTTCCGCATCTTGCCAAAATGCTGAAAGATGCTAGATGCGGTTATAGTGGAAACAGCCTCTTACGTTCTTTATTAAACTTTGCAATTTATTATTAAAAACTATGTTGAAACCAAATCCAAATCAATATTTTCGTACGGTAATATAGTAAAATCAATAATTCCAATTTATATATTCGTATTCTGTTTCCAGCTTATGGATCATTGCTCCTATTGCTATTTTAAGATCGTTCAAACGATTTAACACTGCATCCAGCGTCATTTCCAATTGTTTTTCCTCTCGCTGCATTTTGATATTTTATATATCTTTTCAGTAAACAAACCGTCACGAAAAATGTAAACTCATTGAGTCTGTCGAAAATAATTTGACATTCGATACTGTTGCCGCACCAAGTAATCGTATTGGATTTGAATGAAAATTTATAAATTTAACGATTTCAGCAATTCAAGAAAAACTTTTACTAAACCAGATTGTATTTAAAATTCAAAACTAACAATATTTACTTTCATTTAAAACGTTCTTATCATAACATACATTCGTAGAATGTACAATAGAAAAAATAAATAATAAATAAAAAGTAACGTATCTTACAAAGTACCCGGTAGCGTATTTTCGTTTCATACAGCACTAAATATCTTTAGACAGTTAACACGTGTTTTGATGAAATAAGTAGAGTTCAGTGATGCCAGATCAGCAGATTTTCTGCTAGATCTAGCAGATTTTGAAATTGGGCAGCTGAGAAAAATTCGTTATTGCGGATAGCTGAAAATCTAGCGGAATTTTACTGTTTATCAGCAGCTTTTTAGCTGATTTTTAGGCTTTTGCAAATAGATGAACAAATTTTATGTTCCATTGGTAATCAAAGAACCACATTTTGAGATCTTTCCCCTACGAGACACGAAAAAGCGTTTGAGATTAGCCAGAGAAAAATGCTTGATCTGGAAATACTGGTCAACTGCTTGCTTATATATGCCAGTAACGGATTGTTTTGAAGCGTTGGGGGATTTGTGAATATTTAGCAAACGAGCTAAAACTGATAATAAAATTGTGATATTATCATAAAATAAATATTAAAATAAAAAAGTAACCCACTGTTTCACCAAGCTATTTAAATAAAATTAAATTAAAATTACCTTTTATTTATATGCGATTAGAAACTTCGTTTCATTCAAGTTTTATTTCAATAGCTTGGTGAAACCGGGGGTAAGATTTTTTTTTTGTTTTCAAGCGAATGTTTTTCTATACGAAAACTGGCATATTTGAATTCAGCTGAATCTAGCTGAAAATAAAGCGCTGTCTAGCAGAATTTTACAAAACCTATCTGGCAACACTGGTAGAGTTCCTCCTTAAACACTTGGATCGTGAAATTATCTTGAAAGATGGAGGGCGTGAGCAACGATGCAGAGATGAGCAATTCCACAATATCAGTACAGTCGCAAAGCGCCATGATACTATGCTGTGAATGTGGTATAGCAATTGAGCCGAATCCATCAAATATGTGCGTAACCTGTCTTCGAAATCATGTGGATATAACGGAAAATATACCCAAACAAGCTGTGCTACATTTCTGTCGGAATTGTGAACGCTATCTACAGCCGCCAGGCGAATGGATAAGTGCCTCCTTGGAGTCACGTGAGCTATTAGCGCTTTGTATTAAAAAGCTGAAGGGTCTGAAAGAGGTAAAACTTGTCGATGCTGGTTTCATATGGACAGAACCGCATTCAAAGAGGATTAAGATGAAATTGACTGTGCATGGTGAAGTTGCTGGCGGAACATTGCTGCAGCAAGTCTTCGTTGTTGAATTCACTGTACAAAATCAAATGTGCGACGATTGCCATCGAACTGAGGCGAAGGATTTTTGGCGTTGTTTGGTCCAAGTGCGCCAACATGCAGAGAATAAGAAAACCTTCTATTACTTGGAGCAGTTAATATTGAAGCATAAGGCACATGAGAATACGCTTGGGATAAAACCAACGCATGGTGGCTTAGATTTTTTCTATGCGAATGAGAATCATGCACGAAAAATGGTAGATTTCTTGCAAGCGGTAGTTCCAGTCAAAGTTCAATCTTCGAAGCGTTTGATCTCCCATGATATACACAGTAATCTATATAATTACAAATACACTTGGGCTATAGAAATTGCGCCCATTTCGAGAGATAGTGCGGTTTGTTTATCGAAGAAGCTGCGCAATCAGTTTGGGAACTTATCGCCGATTTCGTTAGTGCATAAAGTAGCAAGTGGTGTGCATCTTATTGATCCGCTAACAGCACAGATATCGGAAATTACGAGTCAAGTTTATTTCCGCGCACCTTTTTCAGCTATTTGTAATCCGAAGCAATTGGTAGAATATATTGTCATGGATATTGAGATAATAATGGATAAAGATCGGAAATTCTATCCGGGACATGGTCAAATCTCATTTCGTCATGTGCTTTGCGATATTTGGGTGGTGCGTGCCTCAGAGCTTGGGTAAACGATAATACAATACATACACGCTCCCATTTGGGTCACTTGCTAAAGGTGGGCGATTCGGTATTGGGCTACAACTTGGCTGAAGCAAATATCAATAATGCGGAGTTTGATAAGCTGAAAGCGGAACAAATACCTGATGTTGTGCTGGTACGCAAGTTTTATGGCGAACAACAGACGCGCGCCAGTCAAAGAAATTGGAAACTTAGACACTTGGCAAACGAGGAGACCGATGAACGTAGCAAATATGATTATCAAGAGTTCTTGCAGGATCTTGAAGAGGATACGGAATTTCGCAAACAAGTTAATATTTATCGTGATAAACAGAAAGTGCCAGTTGATGATGGCGACACCCTGCCATTTAACGATAATGTTCCCAGAATAACGCTTGCTGAAATGCTCGATGATATGCAATTGGATGTTGAAGATGATGCGATGGAAGGTGATGGATGATTTTATCGAAATGTAGTCAAAGTGAATGTCTGTCGTATGTACAGAATAACCCAAAAGAAAAATGAAAATAATTTTTTTTTTAATAAATGAATAATAATTTTTATGTTTATTTTTCAGTCTGCCAGTTTTCCAGGGCTTTCATTACAATTGGAAGAATGTGCTTTCTTGTAGCTTTGATATTTTTTTGCCTGTAGTAATGACCATCCATGAAATTACAGTTTTCATAACGGTCCAAGTCAACTAATGGATCGTTGGATGTTAACAAACGTGCTTCAATAAAGTCTCTCAATTTCATGTTATCGCCAATGCTGATCAATCCAATGTCGCGTTCAACGCTACCGTCTTTGGCTACAAACATTCCAAGCAGTAGCACGATATTGCAATTTCTTTCATTTGCAAAATCCAACAAAGCGTCTTCAGCACCAGATTTTTTAATGAATTGTTGCACCTGTAAAGGGAAACCAGGCAAAGCTACTACTGCACCGCCTTTTGAGCTCGTAAGAACTTTTAGGTCCTTTCGCAAAAGTTGTGAAGCCGTCAAACTGCTGACATCAGCCCGAGCTCTACGTAGTAGGTAAAAAATCTCTTCACGTGATTCGATATCCGGTTTGGACTCACATTCTATAACAAATAAACCCTCCAATAAACTCTCCAAACGGCTCAAGATTTGTTCGTCTTTTGTGGTAAACCTTTTTATAAATAAGTTTTTTTTTTTTTATTAAAAACTTAATCACACAATGAGTATTTTTACCTTGCCGCACTAGGAGAGAAATTGACCGTATCCAAAATGATAGTATCCCTTAGCAAACTGTAAGTAATTCCATTTGTCCTCAGGTCGGCCGTTACACATATTTGGTTAAAAAACTCTTCGGCAATTAGTGTTGCGCAGGAGCCAACTAATTCTATTTTAACATAACAGTCTTTAGGGAATGCTACGTTAATATCTCTTGGTCTATGATCGTATACAGCTACAGTTTTTGCGATGAATGGACTCTCATGATGGTCGACTAAAATAAACTCACTACGTGCCAGAAAATCCTCGTGCAACTCATCGCGAAAGGTAAGACATCCTTCTTGAATATTATTCTTTCGAAGTAAATAGTTGACTTCGGTTTTAATAGGATAATCGCGTCGTGGTATATTAAGTACTGGCAGGAATCGTTTGGACTTTATATGCTTTAGATCTGAAAATAATGTTATTTAGTTTTTTGTTCAATTATTTGTGTTTCACGTGAAATTCCCACATTCGTCTCCTCTTCCTCTTTCTAAAAGATATGCTAAGCAAAGGGCTGAACACACCGAATCCAAATCACACGATTCATTCCCAAGCACAACACAAACGGCTTCCTAAAAGGTGTAAGGTCAGTTCGTGCTAGATTACATTTATATATTGTAGTACCTACCTTAACATTTAGAAGTTTACGAGTTTGATTTAAAAAATTTAACATTGTTTAGTATTGTATGATTGTTTATAACCATATAGTACTATATGTTTATAACAATCTGTCAAGAACTCGAGCAAAAACAACATAGAACAGTGCTTGTCAGACCATATGTTACAGTTGGACTCCACATGCGATAGCTCATCGCATACATCAGTGATACTCATGCAGCTTTGCAAATCGCAACTTCGCAACTTTTCCCATCGTAAGTTTTCATATAAATTTTGACAGTTGTGTGACAAAATGCTCATTTCCTACAATTTGGGTATCTGCATGAGTCCCACTATCAAACATTGATATTATTATTGATCTGCGAGAACCACGTGCACCGATTTCGTTCAAACTTCACGAAAGCCATCCACAGACCATCCCCAACGTATTCCGAAATTTTGAATAAAATCGGATGACGCGTTTGGTCAGTTTGCGACGACACACGAATTTTCGTTATTGTTTAATATATTTCTATAATATTATATATAGATTTAATCTATTCTAATCTTAAATCTATAATATATATAGATTTTCAATACACAAGTTTTTTTCGAATGTTTTTATGCAAAGCACGCTCCAATAAGCGGACGCTCTGAGAAGGGGACGCGGACACATGATTTGGACATCTTTGGTACTTTCCCTTGTAAAAAAAAATCTCCCATAAACGGACGCAAAACAAACTTCAACGAAAAAACGAACGGGTAGGCATGTAAAACCAGACATAAAAGCAGGTTATAAAAACTTTCAACGTGAAACAGTGGCACAATTTTAAACAAATATTTTAGTACAAAATTTTGAGACGATATACCGATTTTTTTTCGCATGTCGATAAACCGAAAGATTCCTTCAAAATTAGAAAAACCCCTCGTTCTGGCATCTGTGCATAAAATGAAATTTTAGCATAACGGCTATAATTCTCATTTGGTTTGAAAAATGGGACACTTAAGACTAGCAGAATTTCTGAAGATTTTTCACGACGTGATGTAGCAAGAAGCTGTGTAAGTTATAATCATCATCACCATGACCGTCATCATCATCGTCACCCTCATCGCCGACTTCACCATCAACCACATCAACATCAACACCATCATCATCCCCATCATCGCTGGAATTTCCTAGTTGGGTTCGAGTCTTTGTGGCAAAGGTTAGTGACTTCGGTTATATTCATCAAAGACCACTTCCAAACAACCAATTACTTGGCTACTAATAGCCAACTTGCCAAATAGTCTGGCTACTAATAGCCAACTTCTCAGATTGTTTGGCTACTACTTCAGCATTTGCTTCCGCGTCTAACAAAGGAGTAAGAAAAATTCAGTGCTGCTCAAAAATCGATAGCTGTCGATAACTGTCGCACTTCACTAGCTTATTGACAACAGAAAAAGAAAAAGCGTTGCGTTGTTAGTGAAAAAAAGATTTTTGTATTGAATGGCTACAAAACGGCGATTTCTTTTGAAAAAAGTGGGTAAAAGTGATTTAACTGTTCGTACAGTGTTTTTCATCAAACGTTTTGAGCAGAACCATTCAACGAATCATTAAATTGATAAAGTAACTTCTTGCAATTACTTGCTAATTGGATTAACATTCGAGCAAAAACAAAACATTAAGTCTTCTTCTTCACTATGGCAACCACACAACAGTATTCATTGCGATGGAATAACTACTACCGTCATCTAACCTACGCTATGGAGAACCATCGGCAAAACGACGATTTCGTCGATGTGAGCCTCTTCTGTGATGGAAAGCGAATAAGGGCACATAAAGTCGTATTGAGCTCTTGTAGTTCGTATTTTAAAGAAATATTCAAAGAAAGTCCACATCCACATCCAGTTATAATATTCAAATTCATAAAGTTCGAAGATCTCAACTCAATCATTGAGTTTATGTATCAGGTAAGAGATTTGTATAATATATAATCTTATATCCCATCCCATAGAACATACTCCCATAGAACGTACTCCCATACTACGTACTCCCACATGATGTGGGCGTTCCAATAAATATTGCATGTCTTCGTTATAACAACGATATAATGCCATTCTTCAAGCTCTACACCATACTTCATATTTCCATTGGGTAAAATTATGCTTTTAAAATTGGCGAACGCTTTCCGAGTTGTCCAACGTATATCCTGCCAACAGATTTTTAAAATTTGTATGCCTATAAATATAGATATATTTACTAATCCATCTGAAACTCCAATAAAGGGTGAGGTGAATGTTCAGCAAGAAGCGCTGCAATCGTTCTTGCAGACGGCGGAATTGCTTGCTGTGCAAGGACTTACTGCCGAGGAGAAGGAAAAGCAGAAACCCGAATTGCCGATAGTCGATCAGCAGAAATTAATTAAGACTATACCAAGCACGATTCGTGCAATTAATGAACCAGTTGCCGTGTCGGTTTCACAGGCATCCTCAACGCAAGCTATCGAAATACCAGCGGCAACAATATTGCAAGCGCCAACAACACAAACACTACAACAACCTGCACAACAACATCAAATCCAACATATTCAAGTACAGCAAACACAGCAACAACATCAACAGCAAGTAAGTTTATCACAATTACAGCATCATGCCATTAGTCACCAGCAGCAGCAGCACCACCATCAACAACAACAACAGCAGCAGCAGCAACAACAACAACAGCAGCAACAGCAGCATCAACAACATCACCAACATCAGCAATTAAGTACCACCAACACTGTAACGCTAACAACTCCAAGTACGAAAAAGCGTAAAATAACATTTTCAGACGATGATGATAACATCTATACCGCTGAGACAGTTAATTATGTTAAGGAGGAACCAAACATAGTTAAAGGTAGAATTTTTCTTTTTTATACAACTTAAATGAATATCATACAAGACCCATTAAATTTTTAGCGACAGAGATGACGTTTTTACGCGGAACCGAGTACATTGTGAGTGATGTCGAAGATCAGCATATGTCAGATGGAGCTACACAGCCTTCATCGCAGGACGGAGGTTCGCAAAATGTTACCCAATACACATCGGAATATGAGATATTGACAGAATCCGAAATTGATGAGAAGTATCCTCAACCCGAAAGTGAAAATGCTGAAATATCCATTGAGATGGGTATGTTGTTATGGAAATCTCCTATCCTTATAACATCTAGATATTTTAGTCTGTGCTTAGCCAAAGAAGTAGTCCTAATACGTATTAAAGGCAAAAAGTAGATATAAATAGCTTGTTATTTTGTAAGGTATATAAAAATTTTAACATTTACAGAGGATATCGTAAAGAAAAAACTTTAACGGAAACAGAAAAAACCGGGCCTTAATCATTTAATATACTAATTAAGCAACCTCAAAAAAATCTTGATATACAAATTTGAATAGTAACATTTTTGAATATTTTTATTTATTGTTCTAAGGTCGCTTATTGAACACGACAGCGACGGCTACAACATCAAATACTCAAGAAACATTGAATGAAGCAAATGAGGGAACAAATGGCGGCTCTAATATATCAACATCAGTTGTTAAGACAGACAACAAAAGTAGTACAGCGGGTGAGTGGCCTTGCTTTAGCATTTCGCTTTAACTTTTATAAAAATATAGTTTTCTTAATCAGGAATGCTCTAGAAATCGAATCCGAATAAAACAGCTCGAAATCAATGTGATTTCAATAGAAATTTTATATATGTTTTGAAATTTTTTATGGGGTTTCGATTTCTGGACATAAGATAGTTAAAGTTCTGAATTATGAAAATACAATAGAAAGGATATCAAAAAAATATGTATAGCTGAGCTGAGAACCTGTTCTATTTTGACAAATTTAGCATAAAAATTTCAATCAAGGTCGGATACACTTCTCACGCTTCTATGAATTCTTGCAGCTTTATAAGATCTTTGGAGAATTTTTGCTTTCTTTTATAGAATTTAAATAAAAAATTATTTTCCAAATCAAATTTCGTTCACTTATCTTTTTTATTTAAAGTTATAATAGTCAGTTATGAACTTATGAAGGATATTAAAGAGTAAAAAACATATTCCCATCTGTATTCTTATTTTGGAAATTATTTCAATTAAATTCATTCTAATAAAATCAAAACTCTTTTAACATAAGTATAAGATAATTTTTTTATTTTATTTTTTTATTGTTATACATTGTACTTTTTTTTAGATAACTTTTTTTTAACAATAATTTTAGTTAATTGCGCATAAAACGATAAATACTGGAAAACGACATGCTGCGAATATGTCTCCAATTTTCTATGTTAATGTTACGTATTCGTTTGTTTATTTTATAAATTTGGAATTTAATGATTATTTTGGTTCTTCTTTTTCGAAATTTCGTAGACATTGCAATTTAAAAAAACACTTTGTTTGTGTATTTTTAGATTTACCAAATAATAAATGGACAGAATGTCAATTTTGCAAAATGGTCATTACCACGGTCAATCTTTGGAGACATATTCGAACACAGCATACACCACAGCCGCCGCGAAAGTGTGAATTGTGCAACAAAAATTTCAAAAACAAATACAGTCTTCGGGAGCACATAAGAATTTCGCATGAGCAAAATGTCGGAAGCGTCAAATCGAAGAATTGATGGACGATATTTCAATTACGACGCTTAGAAGCGCAAAATGTGCTCGCGAGCAGTGGGGATAATTAGAATTTTCAACTACATCGGAACTTTGTCGTAAAGAAAAAGAAAACGTCCAAAAGAGTTTTGAATAATGCTTAATACTCCTTTTCATTTTGAATAGTTTTTGGATTCCTGCCATTATGTTGAATATTAATTTGTTATATATATATATATACATAATTTTTTTTTTTTTTATTTAAGTTAGGGGTATTTACATCCGCAACAATAACTTGGAAGGTTATTGCTCCTAAAGTTTGTCTATAATAGTTCGCTACAATATACTTGCGAAGGCAAGCTTTGCTGGAGGTGATAACGAATAACAAGTCATTATATTTAAAATTTCGATGTGAATATCCCCATTGAGTATTTTTTTTTTTTTTTTTCGTAATTTGTCATTAGACTGAGAAAGTTTATCAAACTTTTCGTCTTGGGCGATAACATGAGATTGAATGTAGCTAATATTTGCTTTGACGTATAATTTCGGAAGAGTTTTGCTGACGAATCTTGTACGATTTTGATCGTATAACCAAAGTTCATATTTTTATTACTGTTTATTTTTATAGGCGATTACTTGAGTTAATTTGTTAAAACATGGTTAAACAAAAAGGATTTTGTGTTTAATTTGAATTACCTTATTTTTCTCAAACTAGATCAAAGTTTGTATCATTTTGGAGTTTTTTTTTTATCTTAAGATTATCATGAAGCTTAATAATAATTTGGATATAGGCATAAAAATAGTATGTATAGGACCAACCTGAAAAAAAACTCTGATGAAATAAAGAGCTTACTTAGTTACTTACTAGTGATTCAGAAAACTGAGAAGGACCTCAAAAGGACACAGAACTAATTAATTCTTCATTTAATAATTTTTTTTAAATAATTCATTTTTATAGATATGAACAAATAAAAATAAAAATTTTATAAATGAATTGACGAATAAAACAGTAACAATAACTAACGAAATCATTGATAATATAATAAAAGCTTTAATATTTTTTGAATCAAGTGAAATTAAAAATCGTACAACATTGAATTCCCATCGACTTGAGTTATCGCAAATGTGATTATACAATTTTAGAATTAAAATTATTTTTTTTTTTCAATGCATTGTTAAAAACACACACACACACATATTTTTTTTTTTTTATATCAAATCAAGAAAATCATGAAATAATGAAAAGTTTAAAACACCGCATAATAGCTATAAAATATCGAATTCTATTTCATCTTATCGCCCAGACCTGGGAACATGAACTGTTGCAATAAAATAATTTTGACATTTTTTATTTTACTTCATTTTGTAAAAATTTTCATTGAATTGTAGAAAAATATATTTTTGATTTTTATCTTTACATTTTTTATTTATGAGAAAGCATAGAGAGATAAAAATAGCTGTAAGATAATTAATCGATTTGAAATGAAACCAGTTTAGAAACTTAGTTCTCTTTAACATAAGATTACTGTACTTCAAATCCTTTGTATACTAGCAACGGGCTAGTCATTAGACACATAAGTTATAAACAATAATATTTAATACAACAAAATAGGCATACATTATGAACATGTGAAAAAGAAACAAAAATATTGAATTTCGTATTAACTTAATAAGAAGAGTCATTTAAGAAATTGAAATAGAATTCAGTGTGGAAAAAAGAAATCGTTTGCCTGTATTATTTTTCATTGAATAGGAAAGTATTTCAGGATCTTCTGTTTATAAAAGACATTAACTAATTATTATTTGTTCGGTAGCATAATTGGTGATCATTTTTGATAAAGTTAACTATTCATAAAAGCTTCGCCGTCATATTTTCCTTTGTAAGGCCACTGGGGATACTCAGAAATTGGGTTTTTTTTTTTTGAATATCGCGAGTTGAATAACATATTCTAATTCATTTCGCTTTCAATTTCAGATGTTCTTGTTTGCAAACAATGCAAGAGGAAATTGCAATCAATCAATGCCTTACGTCGCCATACTGCATCGAAACATACAGTTATATCTGCCCGAGATTATGAATGCGTTATTTGTAATAGAAGTTTTAAAACAAAATGGTCTTTGTCTACTCATAACTCCCGTTTTCATCGGGATATGCGGCCGCCGAAAGAGAGCATTAAAATGGAAATCATCGGTCTCAAATAAGTAAATGAAATTAGTTTATATTGGTGTAGTGTGTATTTATTTATTTCAAATATTTTCAAATATGTACTGTAGGGATTTTATTAAACAAATCATTGTAAGTAAATAAGATAGTATTAAAAAAATAAAATAATAAATGAAACAGTAAAAATAATATTAAAAAAAAAAAAAATTTGCAAACAATTAATGTATTTAAAATTGAAATGGAATTACAAATGGTACCATTTAGGAAAATGATTGTTAGGCGATATCCGAACCTTTTGTCGTCATTGCTTGAGCTCTATATGAGATATGAGTGTCTGATTCTATATGTCGTTTAGACCAGGAATAGGAAATTGCGAGCTGAATTGTTCGACATCTTTTCGTAATGCAGAAACTTTACGCTCTATATCTTCATTCTTGTGAACAGTTTCTTGAAATTCAACCAATTTTGGACCCGAAATCTTTGAAGCCTCAGCACAAATTTTGAGAGCGCGATCAATAAAATCGACTACTTGATCAATATCGCTTTCAACGAGACCACGTGTCGTAAGTGCCGGTGTACCCAGACGAATTCCAGACGGATTCATTGCAGACTTATCTCCAGGAACTGTATTTTTATTACAGGCAATATTAACTTCCTCTAAAACATATTCGCCCTTGGCGCCAGTCAAACCAACACTGCGCAAATCAACCAATATCAAATGCACATCCGTACCTCCCGTAACGACTGTGTAACCGCATTTTTGCATTCCTTCCGAAAGTCTTTGTGCATTGAGCAGCACTTGCTGCTGATAGTTACGGAATTCTGGTGTCTGAGCTTGCAAGAAGGCTGTTGCAATACCAGCAATCTGATGCTCATGCGGTCCACCTTGTAATCCAGGAAAAACCGCATCGTTTATACGCTGCTCTAAATCGTACATGACTTTCTCGCCATTGGGTTTCATCTTGCGTACACCTTTACGGAAGAAAATAATACCAGCACGCGGACCCCGCAGTGTCTTGTGCGTTGTTGTCGTTACAATATCAGCGTATTCGAAAGGTGATGGTATTAAGCCAGCAGCGACAATGCCAGAGACATGAGCCATATCAGCGAGCAGATATGCATTTACACTATCAGATATTTGACGGAAACGCGCATAGTCTAGACAACGCGAATAGCATGATATGCCAGCTATAATCATCTTGGGCTTGAATAGCTTGGCATTCTTCTCTAACGTTTCATAGTCAATTAGTCCGGTTTTCAAGTTGACGTTGTACGGCATACTCTCGAAAAAAATTGATGTCGCCGAGACGCGTTTATTTGCCGTCATAAATCCATGCGTCAAATGGCCACCATCTGGTAAATCCAGTCCCATTATACGATCGTGCGGATTCAAAACACCAGTGTAAACTGCAAAGTTAGCCGGTGAGCCAGAATATGGCTGAACATTGCATCCCCATTCCTCTGGATTCAATTTATACGTCTCGAGGGCACGTTTCTGTGCCAATCGTTCGACTTGATCAATGAACTGATTACCGCCGTAATAGCTGTAAATAGTATTGCTCTTATAAATGATTATAAATTTGGTTTTTTGTTATAATTTTCCCCTACCGTTTTCCAGGAAGACCCTCGGCATATTTGTTGTGAAGACACGAACTTAGGCACTCAAGTACAGCATGCGATGTAAAATTCTCGCTGGCTATCATTTCCAAACCCGATGTTTGGCGTTGCTTCTCCTTTCGCAATAGATCTTCCAATTCTGGATCGATTTCCTTGAGTGGTGCGTGGAGTATTTTTGCATTCGCAGACATTTTCTGTAAAAAAAAAAAAAAAGGAAAACAAATTACAATTGTGAACGTGACTTCACGACTTCGAGAGGACCAAAAGACTCCTTATTACATTTCTTGACATATTGAAGCGGTTTTATATTTCAACTTTTTGCTTCAAGAATTCAACTGATACTGATGATATGATGCGAAATTGCTTCATGAAATCGTGTTTTTTAAAACAAATTTTTTGGAATTTTTATATTTTTTTTTGCATTCGATCGAAACACAAATAATAAGAGATAAGCGAAAAAATGATAAGTCCCAATGGCTTAAGATGAGCCCTCTTATTTTTAAAAATATGGGCTTAGTTACGAGATTATTTTTTGTTTGTTTTTGTGTTGTCGCTACATGGGAGAGTATTTTTAAAAACATTTTCTGTTATTACAAAATAGCTACCTATATATTCAACGATTTTTTGTCTGATTTGGTTTTATTAACGCTTTTATCGCGTGTTTTGAACTAAATCGAATTCAACACCAGCCATATATATATTTTTTTTTTTTGCAGTTCAACGGTTTCCGATTTCACATAAACATGTTCTGTAATGCAATGAAATCCAACGGAATTTTTTAATCAAAACAAATGTTTCTAAAAATAATTATTTAATTTTAATTTTAATTAAGTCAGCTAGAATAGATATACAAATGTATATTTATGTACATTGCATTGGAAAGTTTTAAAAAACCAAAAACGTATTTGTCATCTCTGGGCAATACGATCGCATAGAGATTCGAGAAATTCGACCAACATTTTTTAATATAATATATCATGGGGCAACTGTTGGACTTTCATTTACTAATTAGAAAATAAACTCAATGCAAATTGTGCGTATAGTGATTGATGTTTAGAATATTAAAACAATAAATAGTTATACCTATGTGTAAACCTACGCATTTTTTTCTAAAATAATAAATCATGGGAAAACTAAATTCGTAACTTTAACTTTTATATTGAAATTTACAAATTAACGATTCACCCATGTGCCCCTAGCCCTTTTATAAAATTTATAAAAAAAATGAAAGCTATTTGAACATTAAAGAAACCTTATAGCGTGGAGTGCAACGCACACTTTCACTTTCTAATGAGATAAATTGAATTATCATTTATTTATTGTATTTTATTTTTATATTTTAATTGGGTAATTCATTTCATTGAAATACGTAATAGCTGCGAATCGTCTTTCTTCTTGTTTAGAGGAAAAACTTAAAGCAAGAATGTCTATGAAAAAAAAGGTTTTGAATGAGCTGTAAATTGATAAGAAGAGATCAATCACAAATCAAGTTTAGATCTAAAAAAAGATGTTTCTCTGAATTGTCTTTGTCCGCATTTCTATTATCAACAAATTCACTTAATTCGTTGGATCATTGAAAAGTTGCTTAATTTAAGTTACAACTCACCGAAGAATACAATTTCGAACCTTGTCCAAACTGATTGTTGATCGAGTTTGAGAAGCGACTGGCAAACGAGTCTTTAAAATTCGCGTGGTTGTAAAAGCTCGAACATTTCTGAAAAGCTCTCCGCGAGATGGCGCGCGTAGTTTGCATTATGTGTTACAAGATTAAGATTATTAAATAAATAGGTATTAAAATTTCAAATTATATTTGGCCTCCGCACGTTTTAACGTTGCGAGCTACGTATCATAAATATGCAAGACTATCGCTTTCAATAGGTTCCGACCATTTAGAATGATAATAAACCCGCTCATGATCTATTCGATAACCTTTTCACAAAAAAATCAAAATCGCAATCAGCTGTTGACAGAACAAAACAAAAATATATATACATACATAATGAATTGGGGCGTTAGAGATTTCCATGAAAGTGGAGGGTCACCCGTATGAAACATGTTTTGTAAACATCTCATATGGAGGCAGCGGAAAGAGAGACAAGTGCCGATAGTTACTTATAAAGCCGCCGTCCCTTTTCTTCCGACGCCTTTCTGTACTCAATTTATTGCTTGAAAACAGCTGTTTCTATGTCTGACCCGGAACACAGGAGAAAACAGAATAGCGCTATTTCGGTTATCGCTATTTTGCAGCTAGTTCCCAGTTAGCAGGAATGACGTAGGAACGGACCGGTTGGAAGGCGTTGTTGTTTTTTATCTCTTGATAACATTATATTATGAATTATATACATAATATTCATCTATTATAAAATATATAAGTAAAAATAAATTTCCAGATTGCCCTGTCATCATTTAAAAAAATCTATATTAAAAGATTTGGTGGCTCGTAAACTCATAGAGTGACTATTTAAACCTTTATGGTTTTATATTTAAAAGAAATGGCTGGACGAAAGGAAAGGAAACCAATAAGCCAAGGATCCTTTTAAAATAAATTGATAAATATTTGTTATATATTTGAAATTGCATTAGTTTTGGGAGTCGGATGCAACCCTGTGATTTTAATACTCTTGGAATACTTGCCAGCGATAAAATTAACTGCGAAGTAATTTTCCATTTTTCCATGTGTCTTAAATGGACAATTTACTCTCTCCATAATGAAGCGTCCAATTATTACGTAACGGAATATATGAAGATTTTTTATCTCCAACGCAGTATATTTCATTGAAGAATGACAGAAAAGAAGATTGCGCACAGTGTGTTTTAAAATTGATACGTTCTGCGCATCAACGTCATAAACAGATCCTTGAAATTTTTAGATTTAAATCTTTCCGCGTAAATGTTTTTGAAGTTTTTCTGCAAATGAAAACAGTTTGACCAAAGGGTCTTGAAAGGGATTTTAAGGTTTTGTTGAATTTTGAATATATACTACCTTAGCACACTGTAGGAACCGATTTTTAGGTTTCTATTGCCCAGTGTCCTTGAAATATCCTTAAAAACCCCTTTTCATTAAGCCCTTTTTCAAAAATTGATATCTCAAAAACGAATTAAGATAAAAAGATGAAACAAATGGCCGCTGATAGCTTACAACTCATTTAAATATAAATCATTTATATTTTGTAGAGTAAATGGCTCACAATTAACTATTATTCGGATTGAGAATTTTTCCCAAAACAGCAAATAAGGATTCCGCTTGCCAACATATATATAATTATGCACAGTAAAAATGAGCGATTTGTTGCACAAAATATTGCGATTTGGTTTCATGTTTTATTTTCATGGATTATTGCATATATTTTGTCATGCAACAAGATTTTATATACACCTATTATATATACCTATTACAAAGAATTATTTAATACAAACCTACCCCTATGAAAACGAATAACAAAATAAATTTTCTTTAAAAAAACACTTATCTTAGTTCTCTACCTGATTTCAGTGAAAAATAATTTAAAGAGCAAAATGGGTCCTCTTTAAATTTTACCTATCGATTTGACCTACAAATTTCTTAAGTTTTAACAACCTACCTCGTACATCTGTCATTTAAGCACCTACGTAGTTGGATAAGGGTTGAATAAATAAGAAAATTGTACCATGTTTATTTCAAAGCTATCTAAATACTTTTTTTTTCGCTATATAAGGTCATGTCAAAAATATATCATTATCATTGTTTCACTTACAATAACGTTACTCAGATTAACGTTAATTACTTTAATCCAGATATAATGCCTCTTAAATGTAAAAACTGTGACAAAAATATACTAAGATGCAAGGGGCGCATCAAAATCGTAGTTTAGTGGACGCCGAAACATATATCCGCCGCTTGAAGAAGCGAATTTTACTAAACCATCGACTCTGCGACTTATGCCGTCGCCTAAAGCCAGTGGATAGTGCAATAACATCTAAAGATCCTGGATTTCCAGGAGAGATAATTTGTCATTCATCAATTTCTGTCGAAAGTGATGATGAAGAAACCATCCCGATTTCGCTTATGATGAAGGAGATTCTGTGGAGCTAAGCATAAATCGGGTTTCAGCAAGTCACAGCGTTTGCACCATATGCAAATCAGTACACCCAGAGATGAAGGTGGATCCAATCGAAGCTCGTGTGCAGGTCTACAAAAAAGCCAAAATTTACATCCCCATCGGTAATCGTTGCTGCTCATCACATTTAATTGGATCAATATCTTTCGAGGGTGAACTGAAAAGGTTAGAAGTTATCTCCAATTTTATAACTTTACGGAGTACAGAGGTTGAATCGCAAAATACAACATCTAACTGGGCTCGGATGGGAAAATATCAAAGTACTGGAACGAAAGCTGGCGTCGTTGCACTGTAAAGCGCAAGCCAAAGTTCACGCAATAGCAATTTTTTTGTTCAAGCTCAGAACCGCTATGTCAGACAACATCACAGCGACCGTATTTGGAATTCGAAATCATCAAAAAGTTTCAGCAATGTTCAACGCTGTCATTACAAACAAGACATCATTTGGAATTGGGAATATTACAAGAGACAACCTGCTGGCGCAAACATCAACAACGGCTTCCAAACTGCTCCAGACTCAAGAAGACCAGCTTGTTTTAATCTTTGATGGAACTTATATCCGACAACAAAAAAGTACTAACAACTATTATCAGAGAAAATTCTTATTCGGGCCAAAAAAAGACACGTCTTTGTAAACCGTTTACCATCTGCACAACAAATGGGTTCATCGTAGATATATGTGGTCCATACCTTGGGACGAAAAATGATGCAACTATTATGAACGATGTAATGCTAAACAAAGATCTTAGAAATATACTAAAGAGGGGCGATATATTTGTCGTAGATCGTGGTTTTCGGGATGTGATTAACAAACTTGAAAATGACGGCTTTCGTGTTCTAATGCCGTCTCTCAAAGGAAATAAGCCGCAACTAGATACCACTGAAGCAAATGAGTCCCGAAAAGTAACTAAAATAAGATGGGTTGTGGAGGCTGCACATGGAGCCATTGCGCAGAAACAAAATTTGGATAATAAGATGCTCACGAAAGTCGCGGATATTTGCAAAATCGCCTGATATCTCCACAACGGATCCGGCAAAAGGTTTATCTCGGACGGCGAACTTAGTGAAGACATTCTTATTCATATGGAAAGACGAATGAAAACTCTCAACACGTTATGCGAAGAAGTTAAGCGTAAAGGCTACAACAGGAAAAAAAAAAAAATAGTTTCACGCAATATGAATATGAAAATAAAACATGAAATCAATTCGCAATATTTTGTGCAACAAATCGCAAATTTTTACTGTGCATAATTATATATATGTTGGCAAGCGGAATCCTTACTTGCTCAATCCGAATAATAGTTAATTGTGAGCCATTTACTCTACAAAATATAATGGCATGTCTAGTGCAGCATATCAGTTCTGAGAGTGTGTTACGTTTTTGTTAATATCTCCTAAAATTACCTTTTGATTTTGATAAAATTTTTTTAGGTTAAAGGTCATAGGTTAGGTTAGGTTGAACTGGTTGGTCAGTGAGACCCGACATAGAACCAACGGTTCCGTAGCTATGCCAGTGTAAATTTTTGAAACGGGGTGTCGTTGAGCAAAGGTTTTGAGGATGCACGATTACCGCAGCATGCCAGTCATCTTCGCGAAATTAAGGAGAGTAGACAGTTTATACTCCGTCATGCACTCTGAGTCGACGAGCCAGGGTTCCCCGAACAGTTGAAGTCTCATTCTGGCAAAAACTGGGCAGTGGCAAAAGATGTGCTCGACTGTTTCTCGTGTCCCAGGTTCAGAGCATCTTCTACACTCGTCGGAGTCTGCCAGATTCAGCTTAAGCGCATGAGCGCGTAGGAGACTGTGACCGGTTATAATACCTAAAATAGATCTGCAGCCTGTACGAGAGAGTGTAAGAATATAGTCAGTGTAGTTTTTGTTGAAGGTGGGCCAGAGCTTCTTTGTTTCTTTGCAGGTTCTGGTACTGTTCCATCTTCTCTTGGCTGTATTAAGCAGTTGCTCTTCTTTATTGTTCTTAAAAACAATCATAGGTAGCGGTGTTTTCGTAATACTTTTTTCTGGAAGAAGGACCCCTTCTTTTGCCAGAGAATCCGCTTTTTCGTTGCCATCAATCCCGATGTGTCCTCGCACCCAGAAAATTCTGAATTTTCGGTTTACACTCAGATTGTTAAGGGCATTCCTGCATCGAAGAACTGTTTTCGATCTGATATCCCCAGAAGTTAGCGCTTTGATCGCAGCTTGACTGTCTATATGGATATGTATTGACCTGTTGTGTCTCACTCACGTCCGCCAACTCTGCTGCTACTTTTGCAGCAAAAATTTCCGTTTGAAAGACTGTGCATTCATCGGTTAGTTTGAAGGGTTGTTCAATGCTTAGTTCGTGGCAGTATACTCCTGCTCCCACTCCCTCGGACATTTTTGATCCATCTGTGAAGAAGTTAATGCTGACATGGTCGTCGGCTACTCGGCTAACAATTCCCTTGTCGATTATTGTTTCGAACCGGCAGTTTAAGTTTGGTTGGGGAGTCATGAAGTCGATTTCCTCAATGTCCCCCGAACCTATTCTGCTATGCCCGTATTCTCTTCTTACAAACTGACCCGAGGCTGTAAGGCGCAAAGCAGCTTTTTTGCCGCATATGTGACCTCCAGGTCCATGGGAGGGAGAAACAGGATTGTTTCAAGCGATTTAGTCGGGTGCACGAGCGATGGGCTCAGCCCCCACGTGGTACCCAGCATTTTCTTGCTGGAGTATAGCGCGCAGCTAGCCTTTTTCACTCTTTCCTCGACATTACGTTTCCAGGATAATTTACTGTCTAGTATTATTCCCAGGTAATTAGCGTACGTTTTGATTTCAAGTATGGAGTCCTTCAATCTTATTTCGTCGAAAGCTGGGACCTTGTACTTCCTAGTGAAGAGCACTAGCTCTGTTTTTTGCAGATTTAGCGAGAGACCTACTGTGCCAGTCCAGGTCTTGACCACGCCTAGCGCAGACTTCATTAGATCTCTCACAGTATGAATGCATCTGCCTGCGATAAGAATCACCAGGTCATCAGCATACGCCGTGGCGTTGAAGTTAAAGGTCATACTCAGAGGTATTTTTTAGAAGTAGCGAGAAAGTGGCGCGAAAACGGGAATACACTGAAGATTTTAAAAAATTTTTATTTTCTTTGTTGTAAAAGTTTTTTTCTCAGTGTAAAATTAAAAAAAATTTTCTTAAATTTTCCGTTTTATAAGGTAGAGAACTAAGATAAGTGTTTTTTTAAAGAAAAGTTATTTTGTTATTCGTTTTCATAGGGGTAGGTTTGTATTAAATAATTCTTTTGTAATAGGTATATATAATAGGTGTATATAAAATCTTGTTGCATGACAAAATATATGCAATAATCGATGAAAATAAAACATGAAACCAAATCGCAATATTTTGTGCAACAAATCGCTCATTTTTACTGTGCATAATTATATATATGTTGGCAAGCGGAATCCTTATTTGCTGTTTTGGGAAAAATTCTCAATCCGAATAATAGTTAATTGTGAGCCATTTACTCTACAAAATATAAATGATTTATATTTAAATGAGTTGTAAGCTATCAGCGGCCATTTGTTTCATCTTTTTATCTTAATTCGTTTTTGAGATATCAATTTTTGAAAAAGGGCTTAATGAAAAGGGGTTTTTAAGGATATTTCAAGGACACTGGGCAATAGAAACCTAAAAATCGGTTCCTACAGTGTGCTAAGGTAGTATATAGTCAAAACACAACAAAACCTTAAAATCCCTATCATTATGCCGATTGGGCAAGACCCTTTAAAAATAATTTATGAAATTTTTGCAGGGAATACACTGAAATTTTTTTTTACATTTTTATTATCTTTGCTGTGAAAGTTTTTTTCTGTTATTACAAAACACCTATATATTCAACGATTTTTTGTCTGATTTGGTTTTATTAACGCTTTTATCGCGTGTTTTGAACTAAATCGAATTCAACACCAGTCATTTATTTATTTTTTTTTTTTGCAGTTCAACGGTTTCCGATTTCACATAAACATATTCTGTAATGCAATGAAATCCAACGGAATTTTTTTAATCAAAACAAATGTTTCTAAAAATAACTATTTAATTTAATTTTAATTTTAATTAAGTCAGCTAGAATAGATATACAAATGTATATTTATGTACATTGCATTGGAAAGTTTTAAAAAACCAAAAACGTATTTGTCATCTCTGGGCAATACGATCGCATAGAGATTCGAGAAATTCGACCAACATTTTTTAATATATCATGGGGCAACTGTTGGACTTTCATTTACTAATTAGAAAATAAACTCAATGCAAATTGTGCGTATAGTGATTGATGTTTAGAATATTAAAACAATAAATAGTTATACCTATGTGTAAACCTACGCCATTTCTTTCTAAAATAATAAATCATGGGAAAACTAAATTCGTAACTTTAACTTTTATATTGAAATTTACAAATTAACGATTCACCCATGTGCCCCTAGCCCTTTTATAAAATTTTGTAAAAAAATGAAAGCTATTTGAACATTAAAGAAACCTTATAGCGTGGAATGCAACGCACACTTTCACTTTCTAATGAGATAAATTGAATTATCATTTATTTATTGTATTTTATTTTTATATTTTAATTGGGTAATTCATTTCATTGAAATACGTAATAGCTGCGAATCGTCTTTCTTCTTGTTTAGAGGAAAAACTTAAAGCAAGAATTTCTATGAAAAAAAAGGTTTTGAATGAGCTGTAAATTGATAAGAATAGAACTACGGATTTCAATCACAATTCAAGTTTAGATCTAAAAAAAGATGTTTCTCTGAATTGTCTTTGTCCGCATTTCTATTATCAACAAATTCACTTAATTCGTTGGATCATTGAAAAGTTGCTTAATTTAAGTTACAACTCACCGAAGAATACAATTTCGAACCTTGTCCAAACTGATTGTTGATCGAGTTTGAGAAGCGACTGGCAAACGAGTCTTTAAAATTCGCGTGGTTGTAAAAGCTCGAACATTTCTGAAAAGCTCTCCGCGAGATGGCGCGCGTAGTTTGCATTATGTGTTACAAGATTAAGATTATTAAATAAATAGGTATTAAAATTTCAAATTATATTTGGCCTCCGCACGTTTTAACGTTGCGAGCTACGTATCATAAATATGCAAGACTATCGCTTTCAATAGGTTCCGACCATTTAGAATGATAATAAACCCGCTCATGATCTATTCGATAACCTTTTCACAAAAAAATCAAAATCGCAATCAGCTGTTGACAGAACAAAACAAAAATATATATACATACATAATGAATTGGGGCGTTAGAGATTTCCATGAAAGTGGAGGGTCACCCGTATGAAACATGTTTTGTAAACATCCCATATGGTGGCAGCGGAAAGAGAGACAAGTGCCGATAGTTACTTATAAAGCCGCCGTCCCTTTTCTTCCCACGCCTTTCTGTACTCAATTTATTGCTTGAAAACAGCTGTTTCTATGTCTGACCCGGAACACAGGACAAAACAGAATAGCGCTATTTCGGTTATCGCTATTTTGCAGCTAGTTCCCAGTTAGCAGGAATGACGTAGGAACGGACCGGTTGGAAGGCGTTGTTGTTTTTTTATCTCTTGATAACATTATATTATGAATTATATACATAATATTCATCTATTATAAAATATATAAGTAAAAATAAATTTCCAGATTGCCCTGTCATCATTTAAAAAAAATCTATATTAAAAGATTTGGTGGCTCGTAAACTCATAGAGTGACTATTTAAACCTTTATGGTTTTATATTTAAAAGAAATGGCTGGACGAAAGGAAAGGAAACCAATAAGCCAAGGATACTTTTAAAATAAATTGATAAATATTTGTTATATATTTGAAATTGCATTAGTTTTGGGAGTCGGATGCAGCCCTGTGATTTTAATACTCTTGGAATACTTGCCAGCGATAAAATTAACTGCGAAGTAATTTTCCATTTTTCCATGTGTCTTAAATGGACAATTTACTCTCTCCATAATGAAGCGTCCAATTATTACGTAACGGAATATATGAAGATTTTTTATCTCCAACGCAGTATATTTCATTGAAGAATGACAGAAAAGAAGATTGCGCACAGTGTGTTTTAAAATTGATACGTTCTGCGCATCAACGTCATAAACAGATCCTTGAAATTTTTAGATTTAAATCTTTCCGCGTAAATGTTTTTGAAGTTTTTCTACAAATGAAAACAGTTCGGCCAAATTTAAGAATAGTTTATGAAATTTTTGCAGTGTAGTTTGTGGGAAATTTCAAATTTTTTTGTTGATTTAAAGCGACGAATTTAAAAATTTTGAATCCTCTTCTTCTTCTTAATATATATGACGTTGCAGACAATAGCTGATTTACCGTACAAGTACGACGATAACTGCGCAAGACGCAATATTCTTTTCTATCATTTTTGTAGTCGACTAAGGTGCATTTCTGTATTTTGAACCAGACTTGTATTTAAGGTCCTCGAAATTTTTCTATGCTACTACTGCCGTCCTTCTCCCCTAGTGGAGCATAGGCTGATACACAAAAGGTACACACGAGTAACAAAATGCATTAGTGTGTAACGTTTTGTTATTCGGTACTATATGGCACAACCGCTACTCAGTAACGAACACATACGGTTTGCTGCAGCTCTAGAGAAAAGTTAAAGTTTTTGTAAAATTGTTAAAATTTGATTGTTTTTGTGCCGCTTGTTTATTAAAAAAAAACTCGGTATGAGTTCGCAAAATGTTGGAATATCAAAGTGAAAAGTGTTGAGTGGATTTCTTCGAATAAAAAAAGTGTGTATCATATACCTTGCGACATACAATATACCAACAAAATTGATCTGCAAATGCAAGACTTTCGATTCGATAAAAAAAATTGTTATCCGAAGAAAAATTTAAATACTACAATTAGGCGTAGGCCCTTGTGGATGGTTCGTTTTTATCAGTTCCACTTTATTCGGTACATGTACTATTTGATTTGTTTGTGGTTTCAGTAGGTGGGTTTTTAATTGACTTTGATTTGCTCTTCCGCAAATTGTAAGCTGAGTAGTGGGTAGTGGATTCGAGCTGAGTGTGCGGCCTTCACACATAAAAGATGAAAAAGAATATGCCTTCAAGACAAGCAAACATATTTGGGTGGTTGGGGGTGAAAAAGTTCGCTTACCACTTACTGTTGCATCTCCATATCTGTAGGTATTCTTTGTTCTCGCCCACGCCACCCTCAGTTTGGTGTATAAAAATAATTCGCAAATAAAAGTTTCTCAATTGAAAACCGAGTTAGAAAAGTGGGTATGTAGAAAAAAGTTTTTCCTGCCTTATAGGTATATACAAAAGAGTTGCAATATAATTGTTTTTTCCTTCAATAATTGAGTTTGAAAAAAGTAATCGACTTCATCGACCGACATTTTAAGGACGTCGAAGATGTCTTTCTTTTTATGCATCTATCTACACTTCTCTTCTTGGAAAATACGCTTCGGTCGGAGGAAAAATTAATTACATTGAAATATAAAATTTGAGTATATCGACAACAAGCCCGACGACAAACGAACCATTTTATGGACTCCCGATGGCCGAGGCGAAGAAGACAGCGATTTTGTTTGAGAGCGTGTTAGTTATTTATAGATAGAAGGACGTAAAAGCTTCATTCGAATTTAATTGCATTTTGTGAGTTGCTTTTGTAGGAGTTAAAAAAATAAAGAAACGAAGGAACGAAGTTATAATGAAATTTCTGAGAAATTTCTAATATGCTCTTTAGTGCATTGGTTTTTTCCAATGCTGCTGAAGGGTCAATTATAGGATTTCCGATCTTTATGCACCAAAGTCTTAAAATAATGCGAAATCATCCATCCATCCATTCATTTCAGGCTAAAGTATGAGGCAGGTCAATATATCAGTAATTGGTCTCTCGGGGACCGAAAAGGACCGTGGACAAGTAGGTGTGGGTAAATCGTGCTTGTGCAATCGATTTATGCGCCCAAAAGCAGATGACTATTTCATCGATCATATATCAGTATTAAGTCAGGTTTGTATATTAGGCTTTTACTACTTTTTATGCAACGGAAAAAAAATGAATTAAAAATATATTACGATTATAGAGTGATTTTTCTGGCCGCATTGTCAACAACGACCACTTTCTCTATTGGGGTGATGTTCGTAAATGCACCGATGAAGGCGTTGAATATAATTTCCAAATCATCGAACAAACCGAATTCATGGATGATTCGACATTCCAAGCGTTTAAGGTGGGAAAAATGGATTCCTACACTAAAAGGTGCACGGCAACAAAAGTTTTCTCGGCCGAAAAGCTCATGTACATCTGTAAGAATCAATTGGGTATTGAAAAGGAATACGAGCAGAAGAATATGCCCGAAGGACGTTTAAATATTGATGGATTCTTAATTGTTTTTGATGTTAGTCCAGTGCCAAATCGTTCGGTTGAGAGACAAATTGATTTCATACACAATGTAATTGGCGTAATACTCAAGATTAAGAAACCTCTGCTTTTGGTTACGACAAAAAACGATGATGCAAGTGAATTTACTTGTACGCGAAGCTGAAAAAATTTGCCAACGTAAAGAATACAAAGGGATGGTACAAATGGTGGAGACATCAGCCCATGAATCAATAAATACTGATTTAGCTTTTTTACTATTGGCTCAATTGATTGATAAAGTTAAGAATAGAATCAAGGTCATATCGTATCATGAGGCGGCAAGATCCCGTAAGGAACTTTTGGACACACGTTCGGAGGCGGTGACACGACTCATTCGTAACCAAATCACCGATTATCATATACTTTGGTCACAAGGCTCAAAGATACTAGCACAATATAGAGAATGGAATGAATTTTTAAGCATTTTTGGCCTCGATGCCGGACAGAAACTCTTTCGTCGCCATATGAAAAAGTTACGTGATGATCACTTGCATAAGAAATTACATCAGTATATGGATAAATTCTCATGTGCTTTGGAGTATTTACTACCGGATGTTAGTGTTTTGAATGGCAGCGATGACGACATTTGGCAATACACCAAACGATATTTGCGCAATCACATTGAATTCGAACAGTATTTTTTCGACTGTCCACAAGCTTTATGGACAGATTTAATGGACATGGATGAGGCTAATGATGAAACACGCATACCATTTGATGTTTTAGATACAACAGAGGCCGAAACGGTTTTCCGAAATTATTTGAACTCGGTGCAACAGGATCAGAAGAAAATTGGATGGAAACAACAATTTAAAAATCTTCTAGAAGAGTCCGGATTCGTTACACCTGGAAAACTTTTATCCGAGGTACGCGTTCTATTTATGGGACGTGAGTGCTTTGAAGCCCTCTCCGAACATGATTGTCAGCAAATTTACGATATCCATCAAAAAGAGATTATTGAAAAGGGCAAACAAGGTTTTGTCGAATTACTCTTGGAACATGCACCATTTTTTCAACAATTTAAGAATGTCGATATCATTACTCAAGAAGATATACGACAAATAACTGATATGTTACAAGATGATTCAAGGTTTGTTTGAGCGATTGAATGGGCGATTTAAAAAATTCCCAATATTATTTTATTGTTCCCAATATTTAGATTCAAAATCTTGGATCGTTTGGATCACGAAAGACGTGTCATACTTTTTCAGCATCTGGGTTTTATACACTGCCCCATCAAGGAGCATTGCCCATTTTCAGCGCAGTGTGTCGACCTGATGTGCGAGGACATGTTGGTCGAAAAATCTTCGCTCAATGGAAAGAACTACAATAGCTGGAAGTCATGTAGTTCAGAACGCACACTTAATTTACTTATTGTCGGCTCCGAGCATCTAGCTAGTGATTTACTCAACGATATACGCATATGCACTGGCTCAAAAGGAGAATACGTATATGAGAACCAGACGTATTTTTTAAACTATCGTATTGCTAATGGTGACATGGAGGCTTTTAAAGCCATCGATGTTTACTCGAGTGGTAAGTACTTATGACTTCTAATTTACGAGCTTTCAATTTACATACATTTATACTTTATACATTGCCTCATTTTGAATACTCCAATTTCCGAACAGGTTTGATATGCGTCTACTCAAACCAGCAATCCTTCGAAACGCTCAAAGATAATTTGGAACGAACATTGCTTTGCAATTTAGAATTGGAAGATAAATTTGAAAATTTGCCAATTGTACTTGTGTATCAACCGCAAGACTTAAAAGAAAGTGAAGTTGAATATTTACGAAGCGAGGGCTTAAGACTGTCTGAAATGTTGCATTGTGATTTTATTGATCACGATCAAAATCATCAGAAATATGTTTATGAGATTTTAAATATAGTAATACTATCATTGAGACTCTCTGAAATAAAATCTTTCGAGACATACCCTTCGAATCATACTGACCTACGTATATTGCTATGTATTTTCTGTGGCGATCAATTCGATTTGGAGAATATCGTTAGCCCCTTAATATCCGAGTCCACAACATGCAAATCGAACGAGCACTCAATTATTGTTGATGTGTTCATAGCTGATTCTAAGAAGCGTGTCGAGTTTATTGTAACATCCTTCCATGCCGTTAATCAGTATCGGGATGAGCTGATTCATGGCTACATATTTTTCTACTCCGCTAAACGTAAAGCGTCTTTGACTAATTTGAAGTAAGTTTTTTACAATACGCATGTAGTAATTACCTGAGTAAAACTATATTCTTCTTGAAATGCAGAGTTTTGGCTTCCCAGAATTCCGGTGTACCGTTACAACTTATTGCCATTACGGAAAGCAGCAGTGCAAATGCATTCTTCAATAGCGATCTTTGCCAATTTCTAATAACTGAAGGCAACGCACTGGCCGATAAGTATAAAGCTAGTTTCATGACCTTCTCCGCTGATCAATATGTTAAATGTAAATACTAAATAAGCTATCAAATGCAACTAGTTTAACTTTTTTTCCACGTTTTTTTTTTTAGTCGCATATTATAGTCCATTCTTGAAAAATGTGTGGGACAATAAGTACGAGGTGGAAAATCTTCACGTAGAAGAGTCAATTACTTTGGATTCTGGGGAGGGTACTCTTGAGAATTCAGTTAATCAGATTCCAAGGCCACCACCAAGGCATGAAAGCTATATGATGTCCAATACCGTTGGAACAGATGGTTCTGGGAGTGAAAACTATGAAATGCTCCCGACACGTTCATTAAATTCATTAAACGGTAAGTATCGTTTTATTTTTATGGTGTGTCATAAGTTAAATAACGGAGTTGATACTTACCAATATATTGATATATAAATCACATATTTATTTCGAATATTCGCAATTGCAGAAGAAAGAGATATATCCTTGGATGAAGTTTATGAGGACAACAACGATAAACCAAAGCACCATCATCAAAGTAAGCTATTATTTTAATACAATTAAAACTCGCTTGAAAATCTTGTATGTGTGCCAAACTTAAATATTTTGCAAGTTCAGCTCAAAAAAAAAAAAAAAAAAAAAAAATCAAATTAAATTTTGATTCGATTTGGGCATAAATCATAAATTCAAAAATCCCGCTTAATGAAACTGAATGGTTTATTAAATAATTATTATCAATTCTTGTATGTGCTATTCGTGTGTCTATCATGAACAAAAAAAAAAAAAAAGGATTTCAAATATTCCCTCCGCCAACAACTCCACCAGAGCCAGCCCCTCCAGATCATCAACTCATTACTTGTTCATACAAGGGCCAATTCGTTTCAGCTTCCGAATCAAGCCTGGAAGAAATAACATGTAATCCATATCCTTAAAGTAGTTTCGCTCTCATTGCAATACTCATTCACATTATTTTTTTTTTTTGCAATTTACTTTTCATGCATTTCAAAAGCAGCGGATGTAAGCGGTTCAAAGGATTCATTAGCAACGCACGATGCAGGTTAAATTTAATTTTTTTTGAATTTAACGGCTTTTAACATTTTCTTTGTTTCAATAATTTTTTTTTTTTTTAGTTTATTGTCTTTAAAGTTTTTCTTTTGTGTTCTCAGTGGTAGGCTTTACGCACTTATTTGTAGAAGCTAACTTTATTTTTTTTATATATATTTTTTTTCTTCTTTCTAAACGAATCGTTAAACTCGAAAATTTTGCTACACAACTCAAGACGTATTAACATGCTTTGATCACTTAACACCAACTGCATAAAAACACTTATCCCTACGAACTCGCATTTTTGTATCAACTTCAACAAATTTCACCAATAACTTCTTGCCATGCAAAAAAAAAGTTTTTACCCTACAACTACTTCCCGTTAAATTTTTATAAACGAATTAATTCAAATTTTATGCTACAATAATCTTGGTAAGCTCTTGTGTATATAATATAGATGGCTGAAACGATAGTTTTTTATAAAAATGATACAAATAGAGCTTGATGGTCCTTCAAAGAAACATTTCAATACCGTGTAAATTAATTAATTCTTTCTAGTTTGTTTTTTCTGGGTTCTTATTTTTCTACAAACATCCAAACGAGTAAGCTTTGTTTTGACGTTTTATTGATTGACAAGAAACTATCAAAAATAAACTAATTATTAAGGTATAACAATTTCAATATTTAAAACGGAAATTCAAAAGATTTGTCATCTTTCCTTCATATGTCCTACGAATTGCAATTACTGCTTGTAATGTAATAAACAACAGTGTTGATTCACCTCTCATACGTGGAATTCAATTTTGCTAACAATTACAATGCTCTAAAACATAATTTTTGTTTTGAAAGTTTTATTATTAAAGAAAATATCAAAAATAAGATAGATCTTATTAAGGTCGTCGAATATATAATAGTCTGAATGTTTTTTTTTTTTAATTTAACAACGCCACAGTCTTGACTTGTCCCAACACGATCAATTCATGGTTAAATCGTCAAATAATCAATCCTTTCATCGTTATAGCAAATGAAGTTCGAATTTTTTCTTATTGGATTTTTCTTTTTAGATTGCTTAAATCTCACAAATATGAAATCACAACTTATTAGAAAATCTCATTCATAAAATGCAACATCAAAAGCATAATGTACATGCCAACTCCCTCACATCACATTGTAGAATTTGCCCTGCTGTGCATGCAATTTCAGTTGTGAATAATTGTTAAATGTTTTTCATTTCATTTTCAATTCGATTGTAATGAATGTTATTTGAAAAATTGTACTTTCAGAATGGTTGGAGGATAAAAACGATGCGCGAAGAAATTTGAGCAAAAATTCGATATGGAATAATTTCAGTGGTTCAACGCATGCATATACCACTGGCCGTAGGCATATCGATTCAAATTTGAATAAAATACGTCCGAAGGGTCCAAGTCAGACTCTTAAGGTTTGTTTCCAATTAAAAATGATTCTGTGAAAGATTCAGTACAAAATATCTGATCGATTTGCCTTAAATATACATGCTGTTTTGTATTATATATTTCTCCATTTCAGCAACCTGGAAAATTAAATATGAAAAATTATCAATTGGTGAGTGAAGCCGTCGCCAAAATGAACTTTTCCGGTGATCCTTACATGGGAACATGTGACGCCGACAAAGATCATAAGCGATTCGCACAATACGATCATGCTCATCTCGATGGCGAAGAAGAAGACTCTGAAGAATTAGCTGAATACGAACAAATATATGAAAACGATGGTATTTATATAAAATTTAACATTCTTTTTTGTATATAATTTTCTTTTAAAACTATGATTTATAATTGTAAATCGCAGATTGCACCGAATCCGATAGCTGTGCCAGTTCGACTGAACGTAAAGCACGTCAACAGAACGCGTATGGCAAAGGCAACAAACCGAAACCACCGACAAATAAAAAGACAAAGAAGAAGAAGGTCGCTATTCCCGTACAAACACCTAGGGTGCCAATGTTTGGATCATATGTCAGTCCTCCCGAAATACCCCACCAGTATCAAAGAATGGCTGTTAGCGAAAAGAGTATGGGAATTATGCATATTGATTACATATTATTGTATAAAACAACTCTTAATTGTTTGTGCTTTTAGAAAAACTCGAAGAAAATATGACAAGTGATTTACTCAAGACCGATAAGTCGCCTGAGGTAAATGTAAATATAAAGTTATTTTAAATGGTTTATAAATATTAATTTAAATAATTTACTATTAATTTTAGTTTTCACTCATGCCAGAAAGCGTTGGGATCTTTGGAACTGAGAGTTTACCCGAATTCAGCATGAATGCTAAAACTTTGAAAGAATTTGAGAAAAATGAAAAACGTCGCATAAAAGAGGAGACAGCTCGTTTGCGTAAGTTGCAAGAGAAAGAGAAAGAGCAAGAGAAAAAATTGCGACGAAAATTAAAGCAGAATTCAAAGAGCTTGGCGGATAGCGCAGAGTCTCAGTTTGGAAAACTTTTAATTTCGGATGATGAGGATATTCCGATATTCCTTATGAAATGTATTGAGTTCATTGAGAAGGAAGGTTTAGATTCTGAAGGCATTTACAGAGTTCCTGGTTCACGGGCTCATGTTGATATGCTATTCCAAAGGTTTGAAGAAGGTGAGTCAGTTTATTGTAAAACTTGAAAATTTATGTGTAGGCATATTTGTAGATGGGATAAATCGATCTTTTATGTCAAACACAAATTTTCATGCTTCATTATTATCTTGCTTTACAGATCCTCATACTGTAATTGAGTCACTTGACATTCCAGTCAATGCTGTTGCGACAGCTTTGAAAGATTTCTTCTCAAAACGCTTGCCGCCATTGTTCAGCAAAGACATAATAAAAGATCTTGAAGAAATTGCCGGTAAATATCCGTCTTTTAAAAAATCATTAGCAAGTATTTCATAATTCTTCTTCTAGGATCACGAAGCATTGGATCTTCAAAAATAAATGTAGAAGTAAAGACAGATAGAAGCTGTAGACTCATATCGCTCAAATCATTGCTACAGAAATTACCGCCAATTAATTTTTCAATACTCAAATATATATTCCAGCATTTTGTGCAGTAAGTAGAGTTACAATCCTAGAATACTTTTCTTCATCATAAGGATTTGTTATTATCATAATTTTAACATTTTTGTGACAAGAAAAGACTTTGATCCGGTTTTTTTTTTTATTTTCTTCTCTGTCTGCTTTTTTTAGCGTTTCCGAAAACTCCAAACTCAATAGTATGGATAGCAAGAATTTAGCAATTTGCTGGTGGCCAACATTGATTCCTATTGATTTCACCGATATGGCACATTTTGAACAATTACGGCCATATTTAGAAGACGTTGTTCAAACAATGATCGATCAATTTCCCTATCTTTTTTGTGGTAAAGATGCTTTTGTTATGGTTTAAGTAGTATAAAGAATCTCTCCAGAATTGTGTATTTACTCCTTGCTATATTAATTAAATGTGTGTGTGTTTAGGTGTAAATTAAGTGGTATAAAACAAAAAAAAAAAAAAAAAAAAAAACATCTAGGCTATTTTACATTTGATATAAAACAATATATAGGCGTGATAAAATTAAAAATATTTTTCTGGCTTTTGTGAATGTAATTAAGATTATAGTTGTGTACGTGTATGTCTTTAGCAGTTGTATTATTGTATTGTTTTGTTACATCGATCAATGTGTATCTTATGAGCTCGGCGTGTTCTTTTTTTTTTCAATTTGTGTCTAAAATAAAAACGAAGAGAAACCTACGTAAATTATCTGTATTACCGTATATATGTGTATATACAAATATATTTATATACATGTATGTGCATACTCGCAAAAATATAAATTATAAATGTTATAAAAAAAAAAAACTACAAAAAAAAATAAATGTTTGTACTGTGTCTTCGTGTACTGCACCTCTGAAATTGAAATTTTATTTGTAATTATATCGAATTATACCGAATTTCGTATTTCGTATTCCATTATTTCCTGCCACAAACGATTTTAAAAGATTCCATAGTTACATGTGCTAGTTGTATGTACTACTATACTATAAAAAAAAAAATATCAGTTTTGGAAAGAAAAATATTTTCTACCTTTTCAAAAGTTCGTGTTATTCTAAGAATATATGTTTGTCTAAGTAAAAAATAAAGTATAAACAAATGCAATTTCAAAAGGTTTATAAAGTGTTTTATTATAAAAAATAGAGACTTGTATACAAATAATACATTCTTTTTTTTTTTTTAATAGCTCAAGGGCAGCACTCAAACATAATTTGTCTATTGTACTGACCCAAGATGGCTAAATTCCTATAGAAAAATGATACCCGAGCTAAATTCCTATATATATATATTTTAAACGGGGTAAGATTGTTAATTTTTTTTTTGCTTACAATATATATATATATGTATATATGACAAGTATTTTTGTTTTCAATACATTTTTGCTTTTATTTCTTATATAACATAAAATTCTTATTGTGGGCAGTCATAATGTGATACCTATATGTTCGGTATGAGTCTAGCATCGGGTCGAAACGCCCGTTGCATATGCAGCAGCCTCTACAAACTTTACAGAGACTTCGCCGTTCTACGCATAAACCTTAGGAAGTCCCTGTTACAAATACTGGTTAGAAAAGCGGTGTCATTCGACAAATTAAGTTGTTTATAAGCTGTTGGGATACGGGGATTAAAAGGTATGACGCCGTGGCACTTTGATAGGTACGCACGTCATACAATCCTGTATTCCTTTAAATAAAAGATGAGATTGTCAGTTTGCAATCCTTTTATTTAATAAATATCAATCCTTATGTCTAACAAGGTTTCTTATGCATCCTAGCTCCTTTTAAATACTCGAAAACTTCCCTATTCTTACTATTAAGCTCCAATCGTCGTGGCTTCTTGGTAAGTACGTGCGATAGAGCTGAGATGTCTTCGTAAATAACATAAAGATCAATCTGCCTTTCCATGGATTCGAGCTCCGCTTTTATAAGAACATAATGCTGATCTGGTGCTTTCTCAGCGACCCTTTGACTTCATGCACTTTCTTCGGTAGCTTGAATGTTGTCGTAGGTCCGTTCCCGATATTACCTCAGAACATTCGACCTACATAATAATGTTGAGTTGCATATTACCGCGACTGGTGCTGTTGACTTTAGTATTCGCTCGTGGCTGCAATTTTGCTTACTCGATCATTTCTCGGTTATTGCGTTAGTGCTTGTTCTTTGTTGTTGTTATTTACTTGCGCAATTTCACTGTTGGTTTTCAATGTACAGCGGCGGAGGCAAGAGGGGACACGTAAGGGGAAATGTTTGAGCATAACTCACAACAAAGCAGACCTTTTGCAATGGAGTATTTGTCTTCTCCATTTTAACGAACTTCCACTCCGTCACGTTTTCCAGTTCTTAGATAGCAAAACAACAGGTCCAACAGTTTACTCAGGACCAATCGGAACACGTCTACTTGAGTATGAAAAGTCACCAGTAGTTAAATTTAAAGCTATAAATTGTATGATTCTTGAAGTGGATAGACAAGTACTCAGCAAAGACAAATTGTATTTACTAGATATATCAAAAGTCAGCCATTCAGGGCACTGTACTGAAGATTTTTCAATGCATGCCCCTGGCTCTATGTCACACTCAAGATGGCTTACTACCGCAAATAGAGTTTTGCGCCTATATATAAGTTTAAAAGGTCCTTCTAAAAATATGATGCAAATTGTCACTTTTGTTTTGAAATCATATATGCCCATGTGATTTACCATTAAGGTAAACCAGAATTTTCATTGACGGTCTTAGGCATGTGTTGAAAACTGTTCAAACAACGCGGTATCTTCCACAAGAGCTCCTTCAAGTACTTAATAGACCCTGTAATTCAACGAAATGCTTATTTTGTCCACCCCGAAAATTTACTTTTGACGATGATCAATGATGAAAGAAACCATATTCGCGAGCTTGGATACAAACGGATATTGAAATCAAGGCAAGCAACTTGCGAAGATGATGTTATTAGAGGTTTTATGCTACCAAAACTTAACTTTAAGGCAAAGGACTATGTGGAAATAATACACTTGGACACTTTGTAATCTAACTTCATCTGCTTTGTTACGAAATCTGACAATGACGATTTAAAACACTATTGGCCTTAAGGGTAGGCTAGACGATATGGTTAGTAACCAAATTTTGGCTGTTTTTGAATAATTTTTTGTCCCAATTCAGTCCAAACCGTGTAACCACCAACCATACGTATGGTCAAATGTCATTTGGTTACGTTTGTTCATGCTGCAGCCAAACGTTTGGATGCCAAACTAGCCATATCGTGTAACACCCCTTTTATTCATAGAAATAAAATGTTTTTTAAACCTTTTTTACGGTGACTTTACTTTCAAAAATATATGAAATTAAAATGCTTTTTAGCTAAAATCTATTTTAGCATTTCTATGAATAAGGCAGTATAACTATTAACAAAGAATTTAAACCTGAAATGGAAATCGACAAATTTCCTTGTCATACACAAGCGGTCGAATGGTGCGTAAAGCTTGTGACAGAAGCTTCGAATAAAGTCTTTGGACACAGTGCTAGAAATGGTTTAATTTGAACTACTTTATTGTCAAGATCAGCCATGTCTACTGTTTCGCACAAGTCAGATTATAAATTAGTACACGTGAATAAGAATTGATACAGTTTATAGCCTTGCATGCATTAGAAATAACACACTCTAATCATTGGATGGTTGGTTGGGTAGGGTGTGGGTGTGGGTGGAACTCTAAGTGCAGCCACCTCCCCGTGGTGAGTTCTGGGTCGTTTTGTAAAATAAAATGAGCGAAGAGCTGCACAAACGATATAATTTAAAAACTACTGCCAAATTGGGGAAAAATTAAAAAAAATATTTTTTTTTGTGGGATCCCGCTTAAGGAGGGGAGATAGGGGTAGGTGTGTTCAGAAAAATTGTTGGGGAGGAAAAAATAATGTGGGTCGGTATTAGATTTTACCCTTCTAGGAGCGACTCTGGGACAAATTTTGAATGTTTATACATTTTGAGTGCGATGCGCGACCGGAAGATGTAAACAAATTTTTTTCAATTTATTTTCTTTCTTATCTATGCCAATGGCGCTGATCAGAACTTTGTAAATCCATTAGACTTTATTAGGCGAGAGACCCCATGTTTTCCCGAACAGCGCCTTTTCCATAATAGCTTGGCATCTAGAATAACACCCAGATTCTTCACTTCAGTCGAAAGCGGAATTGTGTCTCCCTTTAGCAACGGAAGAGTCAATCCGTTCATCCTTCTTCTTCGGGTAAAGAGAACTATATTGGTTTTGGAAGGATTTACAGAAAGCTCTTTACTGGTGCACCAGGCGTCAACACAATCCATATAGCTTGCATTTTTCTGCTGACCTCACATAGCGATGAGCCGCTGATCAATACAGCAATATCATCTGCATATGCGCGTGCGTGAATGCCAGAGCAGTTAAGACCGTATAGCAGAGAGTCCACAAAAATACTCCATAGCAGAGATGAGGCATCACCAACGTTCTGTGTGATAACAGGGCTCTGATCCATTCAACTATCACCCTATTCACGCCAAAGGCTGTCGCTGCGCTGCACATTCCATCAAAGGTTGCATTGTCAAAAGCACCCTAAATGTCAACAAAAATCCCATCAACGTAGTCTTTCCTGTCGAACGCCCTCTCAACTCTGGAGACGAGTTGATGTAGGGCAGTTTCACAAGATTTTTACGCGCTTGTATGCATGTTGACATGGCGAAAGCGAATGCATCGATAGCACCCTAATGTGCACCTCAACGATTCTTTCCAAGCTATTTAGCATAAAAGACATCATGCTAATGTGTCGGAAACTTTTGGGCAGAAAGCAATCGTATCTACCGACCTTAGGTATAAACGTTACTTTGACTATCTTCCACTGAGTAGGTATGTAGGCTCTGGCTAAACATGCCACAAAGATCTTCTTCATGGCAGGTAGCAGCAGTTCCAGCCCTTCCCTGATCATAATTGTTATAGTTTCATCAGTCCCTGGCGATTTATTGGGGACAAGGGTAACTACTGCTTACCTAATGACCTCCTTCTTCAACAGCTGCCTCGCAATCCTCCAATTCTGCTTATCAATGTGCGGCCTACCGTTGTCACAATCAATTGGTCATGGGACTTCGCACACCAATTTTGGATTTCCCGGAAAATGAGTCACGAGAAGCTCCATGTAGGCTTCCGTCTTCGACTCAGTAAACGAGTCATCCTCCCTTCTCAATGTATCCTATTTGATTGAGTGGTCACGTTTTAAAAATCTGACCATTCTATTGGATTCACAGATGGATTCTATTCCACTGCAGAAACTTCTAAAAGCTTTAACTTTTGCTTTGCGAACTGCGCTTTTGTACTCATTTTGCTTGGAACGATAAAGGTCCCAGTGCTCCTCAGTCTTTGTTTTTAAAGACCTGTTGAGGAACTTTCTGGAAATGTTACAGAGCTTTTAGCATATTACCATCCCACCAAGGAACAGGTTTTCTGCATAGCCCCGGTTGAAGCGGACTGGCACTTTCAAAGCTGGATATTATACTGCTGTGCACTTGTCGCACTGCAGCATCAGCTTCAATAGTCCTATCTTTGAGGAGTAAGGGTACAATTCTGCAATTCTGACCTGTATTTACCCCAGTCCGTCTTCCTTGGGGTTCTCTTTAGAGAAGGTTCAACAACTTCAGCTCCTAGAGTAAACTCTATGTATCTGTGATCAGATAAGCTATAATCATCCAACACTCTCCAGTTACTTATTGCATCTTCGACATTTATGGTGTCAGATCAACAACTTCCTGTCTTCGGGCCGTAACAAAATTAGGGCGGCTGCCTTCGTTTTGTATGGACATATCAGAAGACAGGGTGTAGTCTAGCAGCCGTGTACCTCTACCGTTGCACTTGCTGCTACTCCATATGGTATGCTGGAGGTAGGCTTTCTCTGCTACAGTAGCTTGTAAGTTCAGATACTTCTCTCGACGGAGGAGGAAGTAGTGAGTCAAATGGAAGATAGGCAAAAGCAATGACAAAATCCTTCCACCCATCAGTGCTTTTGTAGCTAATTCTTGTAGTGATCAGGTCCTAGCCAGAAAACTGGGTCATCCTATTCACTGTAAGGTAACCAGACACTATTAGACTCTCAGACGCCGAGCTTTTATCATATAGTGTCGTAGCGCCACACTTCTTGCCTAGGCCACAGATACGCTGTTCGTTTACCCATAGCTTCAAAACGGCAACGATGTGTGGAGATGTGCGCAACATCGATATCTTCCTCCCTAGGTTACAGGAGGCAGCTTTCCAATGTTGCAGATTGATCTGTGTTACTTTCACATTCTTCATGATAGAAATGCAACAGTATTACACAGTTGTCTTAGTCCTTTCGTTTGGAATCAATATGGATTTTTACCCATCCAAAGAACAAACTTAGACGTGCGTTGTACTTAGAACGCACGGTCTCGGCCGATTTCGGATCCACTCGTACAACCAGGGTAAAGCCATCCTTCCCGTCATGTCCTTTACTCTGTTTAAAGAAATGGACCTTCCACCGGGTTATCTCGAGTCCCGGCTTCTGCGTCTTCAAAGACTCGAGCGACTCCTCTGCATCACTCTCAAAAGCTTGGGATCACCTTCTTCTCGGTATACCGAGAATTTGGTTCCTTCAAGCGAAGGGATATTAGAGACCGCGGAGATAATCCAGTCGTAATTGGCTTGAGAGGCGCCACGGATCTTAGAGACACCGTCACGCCAATAGCCCCTCGAATTGGCGCTTGTACCGTCTTGCCAATGGTTGCGACAGGCAACGCTCTGGATGCACCCTCAGAATACGAGGCCACCACAGATGGCCGTGTCTTGCTCATTGGCTTATCTACAGCCCTGTGAGCCCTATGAGGATCTGAAGTGGCTGCTCTTGCACCTTTTTCAGGTGCCGTGCCGCCTCCTTCGCCCGAATGTCGCACAGGCGTAGAAACAGATGCAGATGGGGAGGGATGCACTCTCATCCTCTTGCCAGTGGGCTAAAAGGATGTTGGGGGCATCTCCTTCCCTTTATATATCCCATTATATTCCCTTCCCAGTGTGTTTAGAGTGGGACAATTATTTTCAAATCCACAGGTAAAAATTCTTCAGAAATATATAGAATCGGTCTAAATGTGAACGCGCCTTAATCTCCGTTACCTCCAGGGATTATTGAGTGGGGGAATTGTGCGCACCGCAACCCATAGTGGGTTTATTGTGCTAACCTTCATTGATAATCCAACATTAATATTTAATGAATAAAAAATTCCTTTAGAAGAAGCTATGTATAACCCGAAGCGGATATTAGATGTGATAAAATTTGTTTACAAAGAATTTTTTTTAATACCGAAAAATCTGAAAAATGGCTTCAAATGATAATGAGCTTTAAAGCGGCTTTCAATTTTCCTTTTTTTTTTGAAGCGTTAGTGAAAAATAAATTAATTTTTCACAAAATTTCTCTTGAAAAATATAAGACTGCCACGAAACAGATATGCCTCAAGCATATTTCCAACGTCGGCTTGAAGAATATTATGTATCTGAATGATAAGCCAAATTTAATTAAAATACAAAAGGGAAAGGTAGCAAATTAGGATAAGGTAACGTTGAAAACAACAACAAAAGTTTTCCACATTTGTTGTTATTGTTTATCAACGATTTAATGAAAAAATTTAATACACTTAACCAATTCGTGAGGAAAATCTTTTTTATAATAGAATTCATTTTCTTTTAATCATATAAACTGAAAGAAAAATTTTTATTTTCCGAATGCTTTTTATGATTACCTGCAAGCGACTCAAATACGCGAAGAGAACAAATGAGAATTTGAATCGAATTGCTTTCATTTCTCTCTCAATGTTTTGATGGTTATTGTTGCTTCTCTTGTTCCTTTCGGCTAAAGTCGTCGTTTTATCCTTCTCAGCATGCTCCGAGCTCACTCGTTATTTGCCATTTGCCTTGTTTGCGCGTTTGTTGCTTTCGACACATTTTTAGGGTGGCGTTTGAATAAAAATGTGTTACATTAAACGGGCAGCTACCACAATACTTATGGCTTCGCTTTCATTAAATCATGTAAGAAAAGCGTTGGAAAACATTTAAATAATAGAAAATAATATTACATTGTACTAAAAAACATTAAAAATAACAACAACAACAACAACGTATAAATATAAAATAATTTTGACCAAACGCGCACTTTTCGCATCGAACCGAATCGAATCGACTCCCGAAAGAGGGCATAACAATTATTTTAGTGTGTCTTCAAGTTAAATGAGAAAAATGTAAATTCCACTGAAAAGAGATTTCAATATTTTATTGTGGAAAGTTCTGTGCATTTGGATGCCATAATGCATTCCATTGACAGCTATGAACATATCGAGCCCGAGGACGAAGAATTTGATGAAATACCCAAAGTGGAATGGCCATTTCTGATTAAGGTAAATATGTATACATACATATACACGAACCTTTGTTTTATTTTTTTGTCCTTATTCTTTGCTCTCTCTCTCTGCCATTCTACCATTTTTTTTTTATTTTTGTTTTTTTGCTATGAAGTTTTATCCTTTTTATGGGCAAATAACAATAGACTTTCCCCAGCGCGCTAGCCAAAACAATGGCGAGCTAATTAAAATGCAACTCGTTTCCGGTGACGGGAAATAACATTTTTCTTATCCTTACTCCCCAGGCTATATTTGCTTTATTCAGAAAATGCAAAAAATGAAAGTTTTGTCTTTTAAATGAGGACGTCAGCAAAAGTAGGACGAAGTCTGGAAATTATATACTTTTCGTAACGATTGAATCAGGAATGCTTAAAAGGATGAAGGATTTTGTGTTTTCAATCGAACTCTTCGAAATTAATCGACCTTAGTTGTTAATAAAATCAAATTTAATTGGGTTTTCATTTGATTATCATTAATCGTCTAATGCTACCATATTTTTTTTTCAATTGAGAACGCAGATAAGCCTAATTTCGGGTAGACGAAATCAATTTTTTTTATTTTATTTTTATTTATTTGAATAAACTACGTATAGAAACGGAGCCAGGACTAAGAGGATTAAATAAAAAATTTGTTAACGATCCATTTTAAGACACGTTTCTTTGTTCTTGCCTTCAGCAAGAGTACTTATCTTCCATTTTATTTGAATTCTAAGAGGATAATTTCTAACTCTTTTCCCCTTCCTTTGTATAAACTCATATCGGGACATAGGCCAGGATCCGGTTTTCTCGATTTTACTCTCTATTTATTTCTATTTGGGTCATCTGCTGAATATAGGTACCATATGTCCATATATTTTATTGGGCCCCTCTGGTCTTCCTTACAGCGCTTCAAACACCAATAGTTTTTTGAAAAGAATCCTTTATAAAACTCCTCATGATTCATTACGTTCTTAATGATTCATTAGAAACTTGTCTTTCCCACCCTTTGCAAAAGGTAATCAAGTTATAGCCTGTTCTTGCTAACAGGGAGATATTTCTAATCGTGTTTGATTCTCTGAATTGTTTAGACATTTAACAGCAAATAAAACCTTCCACTTGATGAGGTGTGTCAATTGTTCTTACTTGATGACAAATTTATTGCTATTCGTGTCGTGAAAAGGAAACGATTAATTAAAAAAAAGATAAAAAAAAAACAGAACTGTTGAATTTCTCGTCAAGCAACAGCTTTGATTTGGGAGTGAGCAATCACGAATTTTTAAGTGAGATTCTTTTGTTATAACTAGCAAGGTGTCATTTTTTCGATTTTTTCAAAATCGTCCGACAAATGTGAAATCACATTTTTTTTGAAGAAAAATCTTCAGTCCTCAATTAAAAAAAAAAAAAATTTTTTTTCCATGTGTAGAAGAAGATATGGAGCTATATATGTAGCTTTTTCGGGAAAATTTATTTTATTTATGTGTCGTTTGCATACAAAGTAATTAATTAACGGGGGTTATGTTGATGTTTTTTCATGTGATTTATAAGTCTCTAAAAAAATATATATAAATATTAAATATATCAATAAGGTTTCTGGTCTGTTTAGCTTAAAAACCGTAGAAATTCGGAAATGCTCATTTTGGAAATCGTTTGCCACACCCTAAAATAAACTCGATTTTATAGTTAGTCTTCATTTCGGAAAGACCTTCAAAATACCCTTCAAAATCCACTTGGCCCAAGCAAAAAGGACCAATATCATGGAAACTATCAAGGAAAAACGAAATTCCCCATACAAAAAAATCGTGTTTTTTGGCATTTTCAGAGCACGATGCCACCCTTTAAAAACATTTTGTTTTGAAAATCTTTTATATTGTTAATTTTGTCATAATATTAACTTTCAAAAACCACTTGGCCCACAACAATTGCTAATCAAATTTGGCTGTACTGAAGTAAAATATGTAACAACATTTTTCAATAAAGTTCATACAATCTTACAATGAAATAAGAAAAAATTTAGAGTATACTTTTAGGGTAAAAATTTTTCATATGAAAAATTCATTTCAAAACAAAATTTATACAAAATGTGTGCTCTAACGAAATCGAATTTTTATGAAAACTTCAGAATGTTTTCCCTGCGTTAATTGTAAGCTCTGTGCAAAATTTCAAGACATTCTGACCAAAGGAAGAAATGTTACATTAAAAATTGATTTCGAGTTGTATTGGGGGTGGGTGGTAGGCGTGACCGATTTTGATGAAAATTTATATTTTCCTTAATTTTATTAAGATAAGGTTCAGTACCAAGTTTCATCACTGTGCGACCACTCCTTATAGTTCTTGCACTCAAATGTATTATGCGATCCCACTGTGTTATGGGAGGAAATTGGAAAAGCCCATTTCCCGGGTTTTATGTTTTTAAAAAAAAAGTTCCAAAACAAAAGTTTATACTAAATATGTGATCTAACGGAATCATAAATAAAAATTAAATTTTTCCCAAAACAGGTTTTTTGACACCTTGCTAGTTATAACATACTTATAATTTAAAATTTCTGAGTCATTTCAATGCAAAATAGTAATACTGTAGGCCCCTGAAAAAGCTAATCGATTTATGCCGAGAGTCGTTAGATTTTTCTTAGGAAATTCAAAATGGTCTAAATGTAACAAATGGAAGGACATAAAGGTTTTATTTTCTAAGTAAATCTCTTTTTTTTGAAGACAAAATTGGCTACAAGCTAATACATGCTTATAATCATAGCAAAGATCTTAAGGCTTTGCATGAGAGCAAAATTTCGAATAACTTTTCCCAACTATTAACTTTTGTGAGACTTAACTTTCCGGGGAGTCTACTGTATTTGCATTATACACATTATACACTTACTTATTATACAAATTATTTGCAAACATTAAAAGGGAGTGATACAAGCCCAAGAACCATTCAACGGTCCTGACTGACCATGAATACATACCATACGGCTAAAAAGAATTTTTAAAAATGACTAACAAAGCCATGCATGTCATGCAAACGTAAAATATTGCGACCAAGTTTCTTGTCATTCTTCGACATAAACCTAGATTCTATTCACATCCCATGGAATGTAGCTTGAACTTATAGAAGCGACTTTCTCCTATACGCACCCATGCTATAATTTATTTTTATTATGACTATTCTTTTTTGTTTTTTTGCCATCTGTTTGTAGCGAAGTTCCAAGGACTTTTGCATAAAAGCGCCTTGCTTCTTTCATGTTTGTTGACTTTTTCAACTTTTGCTCCAGATTAGGAATCGTACAGAGCAACAACATTAAAAGCATCGACAACAACAACAAAACGCTCTCATACATGCGAAGTTTTTCATATGTATTCCCAATAAACACACGTCAAAACGAATTCGATTCGAACTCGTTGTGCTTATTGGGTAGTGTTTACTGTTTGGCTTAACTTGTTGTTTGTGTTATGCTGTGCTGTGCTGTGCTGTGATGTGGCGTCAGTAACCGTCTAGAAGTTGACCCGCTTTTGTAGCATGGCACTCGGAGGTGGCATCGTAAGCTTTTGTTAATGCATTGGTTCGTGCAATTTCGGATTTTTTATAGCTTTCTATAGACTACATCTAATAGATGGCCATCCTTTTGATGGATCCTTATTTCTAATTTATTCATATCATTTTTTTAATATTGCTTTTTAAATATTTTAATTTTGTTTTCATTCATTTCAAGGGAATATTGGAGGGCCCCTCGTGTGTCCCTACATCACCAGATTCGCTGTCAGCCTTGTTATGGACGATAACGGCAGTTTTTGGGATCGTATACGCGTTGTTGGGTAAGCTTCTGTTGAAGCCAAAGAGGCTTATTTTCTTTTACAGTGGTCCTCCGGTAATCCAGCACCTGGCTAATCCGGTACTACCTGTAATCCGACATTTCTGTTACTCGTGGAAAATCGACTCAATATTGAAACGAAATTTGTGACTCACAGTGCAACATATAAGTAGAATCTTATCGTTGGATCTGTTATTGTCGGATTACAAGGTATCCTTTTGTAAAAAAAAAAATTCCGGACTACAGGGGGTCTTAAGCAGTGGCCTATGATCCAACGAATTCGATACTCTTCAGTATATTATACCTATTTTCCTTAAAGCTTTTACTAACGATCAAAAATTCCCTTTCAGGCTACCGTTGCCTTAGAGCATTAGGTTTTCTTAGTGGGCTTTTAGTTGGGGCAAATGGAGTTTTCATTTTACAAGATCTACAAATAACGCTGCTCGGAAAACCGGCCGATTCAGCGTTAGCAATTGTTGCTGGTCTCTTGGGTGCAGTTATAGGATCCACATATACAGTGGCTTCAATTTTAATAAGTGCATTCGCTGGAGCACTTATTGCGGGAGCATGTATGTGTGTTTGTGTGGCGACAATGGCGGACAATGAATTCGGGGTAAGTCATAGGATATAAAAAAAAAATCCTGCTTCAAAGTGTTTCAAATAGCCTTTAATTTTCTTCAAGTTTCGTGAGATCTACGTTGCAATCGTTGGTGGCGCAATCATTTGTGCCGTTTTAACACTTTGCTGTGTTAAATACGTCACCATAATGACCTCCAGCATTGTTGGAACAGCAATGATAATAGCTGCAGTCGATTTTTTCATGCATGGCCTGGAAACAATCAATTGGGTGAGCTAATCATTTCATAAATGAAGGAATATAATGAGTGTACAATTTTTTTTTAAATTTTTTTTTAATGATTTCAGATCATGACTATGAAACTCCATCCGTCACCTCCGCCTTGCTATGGCGGTTTACTCATATTCGCCTGGCCAGTTTCGATTATAATCGGTGTGATGGTGCAATGTTTTATCACCGCCTGGCGGGTCGATCATCGAAAACGTGCCTATCTTCGACATCATAGGCAATTGGCACGTTGTGCCGCCAATGGGACCGTTCGTTTGAATGGTAAATTGGTCGCTGGAAACGGCGTCAATGGGCGTCCCCGTGAGACACGAGAAGAGGCACGTCAGCGTAAATTTCGTTATTTGTATCAAGTGCGCACGGCCAGGGGTGATATTATATCGCAGGTTAGCTCATTTTTGCCGCAACAAAATAAAGAAACTTATGTACATATTTGTAAACATATTTAAAACTGTTCTTTTTAATTTGATCTTAGAATTTCGTTTCCGCATTGCAAAAGCGCATCCAACTTGGCGGTGCCGACACACCTTCGGAACGTTCGATTAAGACCAGTTCGAATGAACGTAATACTTTTCGGAGCGATCGAACGCATTTCACTACCATTCCGGACTCCGAAATGTGTGACAAGATCGAATATGGCCGGGACTTAGGATAACAATCATGCAACAGTTATATGTAAGGATTTCTTCTCTGCTTAAGCGGCCAAAAAAATTTTTTTATTACATTTATTTAGTTCTATTTTTAATTTTTTTTTCTCGATGTTTTTAAGGCTTGAGTGATGATCATATATAACTATATATGTCACTCAGGAGCCGTTTCCATTTTGGCTCTTTTCACCACGGTCTTGGGTACCCACCATGGTCTTGGGTACCCACCAAAATGAGCATTTTGCACTGAGGTACTCACCAAAAGTATTTCCCTCTCGCTCTTCTTTTGCCTGCCGAGTAACATCTCTTTCTAACGTCCCGCGCAATATCTCTGAGAGTGACATATATTGTTATATATGGTGATGATTCAAGAAAGCATATATTACTATATATGTCACTCAGGAGCCGTTTCTATTTTGGCTCTTTTCAACACGGTCTTGGGTACCCACCAAAATGATAATTTTTCACTTAGGTACTCACCAAAAGTATTTCTCTCTCGCTCTTTTTTTGCCTGCCGAGTCACATCTCTTTCTAACTGGCGCGAAATGTCCCGCCCAAAATCTATGAGAGTGACATATATAGTTATATATGCAAGAAAGAAAGGATTACTGTTTTATTTACGATTTTTTAAAAGTATGTATGTATGTATATCGAGCCTTAAGCCGGCATCCCACTATCTACGCAATGTGCCGATTTTTTCCGCAATCAATGCGCCGATTGTGTCAACGCAATTTTTTGACCCTGATGCTGACAAGTGTGATCGTCCTGAACGATTTTTGTCCCAATATTATTGTTGCCTGATATCTTTTTGACAATATGCGAGGATAATGTGAACCTCCTCAACAGTGATTGTGGAAATTGTTGCAATTCGTGCCGATCTGGCCCGATAAAAGTCGCTGCAGATTGTGCTATTTGCGCAGATAGTGGGATCCCAGCTTTAACGGAGAAATTGTTTATGCTGTAAAATCATAACGGTCAATTTGACAGCTGTGAAATTTTGTTCGATGATGCAAATAATCGTGACCTAAAAATGTTGATAAAAATCGAAAATCCATAATCATGTCGGTTACGTCTTTCTAGGCGGTTAAAGCTCGATACTCCTTATTTGCACCATTAAAATAAGCTCAAGCAGCTTTAAAATAAAGCCAGCTTTAATGTTGTAAGTATGTATAATGTTGATGAAGTCAAAAGAAATTTTAAGACAAATGAGAGAAAAAAATTAAAAGAATGCAACCAAAAAAATTTGAATAAATTGCAAGCATGAAAGCTAGTCGTTTTTTCAATATAAAGAAGTATGTGAACGAGGCAGCATCGTTTTGATTGAATTGGGAATGAGGAAATGAGAAATTTACAACAAATATAATAATAATAAAAAAAGGATAGATATAAGAAAATAGAATCTTAAGAATCAAAATACTCGAACTAATCAAAGAATCTATTATATAAATTGAAATCTGCATAAGTAAATTATCTTAAGTCCCAGAACTTTTGCGGGAGCTCACTAAACGTTTATCGATAAACTTCAGAATTTTCACTGTTCAGATGTACAGAATATGGTCAACCAAAGAGCGTTCGATCTTTTGCCATGTGAAAAGAAATGGAATTTTTGTTTCATTATAAAACTAACAATTCTAATATTTGCATTTATGACCAATGATTTCCTAGAAAGAGTATAAATTATTTTGATAAGAGGAGTGATATTAGTTATTTTTATCAACTATGGTTTTCCTGTGTTAAGGTCATACAAAGTATACATTGAAACTTACCATACCAACGTAAAGCATATATATGAGAAATTAAGCAAAACTTTTAAATTATTATCAAAGAAGACTTCAAAAAGTCAAAAAGTTAGTTACGCACATGCTTAAAAGTTGATGTGAAAAATTATTTAATTTTAATATTTTATTTTTAAGCTACAAATTTTAACCGAGTAGCAAGTTGTTTTGAAAAGATTATATTGTGAAATTCTTAGAAAGTATTATGTTCTTATTAGAATTGTAATTAATGCCACCACCAAGGGCCGGTAAATCAGTTGCAGTTTAAACTTCAGTTTCCAGACTAAACTACTCGAAATTCAAAAACATGTTTCTCAGTTGAATCATCGCCTCGAATAACGTTTTAAGCGACAAATTTTATGAACCTATTTTTCGGACTTTCACTGTCAATAACACTTTAGGCCTTTGAGATAGCGAAAAATTATTTTTATTTGGTCAATTCTTGGACATTTCCCAACATTTCAGAACATCAAAGACGTGCAATGACTTTGTTCGCACTGTCTGCCATGACAAATTCCCAAAAATGTGAAATTTGTCGCTTACAACGTTATTCGAGGCGATGATTCAGTTGTCATTTGGAGAAATTATTTGGTTTGAAAACGCAACGTTACGACATTGCGCGCAACGTTTCGATATTGCGTGCAATATTTCACGAAATAATTTTGCCGGTAGTACACTTGACCATTATGCTAAATCTGTAGTTTAATAAAACTTTAAATTAATGTGCTCTTAAAAACACTTTCATTTGAAACTTTAGATTAAATTTGCGTTTCAGTTTAGGAAAACTTCAGTTAAAACTTATAACTCATTCACCGGACCCGAGCGATTTCTAAATTATATTTCATTTGTTTCGTAATATCGCTTTTATTTTTTTTATATAGTTTTTTTTTTCACTTCAATTACATTTAGACGTTACTTCAAGTGATATGTTTCAGTAGGGTTGAGTTGGGTTAAACCCAAATCAACTACCTATACATGTTTCCTTTGCTGATATACCTAAGAATAAATGAGAAACATGTAATGTTATATTCAAACACTAATTTTTTAGTTGATAAGCAAATAAAATATTGAAATGAGTAATTAATAAGAGAAAAGAAAAAGTAATTTGGATACAGTAATATATAACTTCCTTAAGCTAGATAACAATTTGAGAAAGATTGTAATAACCAAAGCTCAATATACATTAACTGTAATAATGTTTTAAATTTTCAAGGAAATTCTTCATTTTTTTTTTTTTAAATCACGATTTCCGTTCAAATCTCAAGAAATATGTGTATGTCCTGCAATTTAGAAAGTAACATATTAAATTTTAAAGTGCCAAATTGTTAATGCAATTTACCGTCAAGATTCGAAATTGATTCTGAGCTTTATCATACAAAATAAATTTAACATCATGTCGTCCTACATTTGAATAAAATTAAACGAAAACGAAATGCTAAAATAAATTTTTAATGATGTCCTTCGATATACCGCGATTGTCCATCAAGACGCTCAATCTTTCAAAGCCTTTGGCACTCTATCGAAAGACACATAACCTTTAACAATTGATCTTGAAATAGCCGTTAGAAATGAACAAGGATACGGAAAATGGGGAAAAACAAAAAAGTCTTTAAAAAACGAAACTGTTGTAAAAATTGCTTCAATCAAATCTTTCTATGAAGAAAAGCCTTTTCGTAAAAATATCGCGATTTCAATTTTAAAATACATACAGTTTTAAATGCAATAACAAGCGCAGTTTATCAAATGAATTACTTTTAAAACAGCATCATGGAATCACCAGTACAAAGTAAGTGACATAAATATACATATAACAATATAAAAAAAAATATATATATATATATATTTCGAATTCTTAACAATAATGAAATATAAAGCATATTGGTACATAATACAGAGTGTATAAATTGAACACATACAATAAAAATTAAAAAAATAAAGAGTATGCCACATTTTGTGGTATCCAAAGCATAAGAGAATCAAATTATTTTTCTAATATAATTGTGAAGTAAAATAATTGACATATACTCAAATGCATCTGCATTTACAAATATGCAACTTAACACATATGTATAAGTAAAAATTTGGGATATTGACAGTGATCTCTATAGTTTGTTACCCCCTGGTGTAATACAGATTCTTTTCACATGCAGCATAGCAACCAGAATTGAAAGATATTTTTCAACAATTCATGAACTTTAGGAATATCGAATTCTAACAAAATACACTAAAATTATATCGACCTTTTTACATCATTATTCGCTATGGGAATTCCCAAAAAAAAAAGAATAACAGTCCGTGTTACCGCATTTGTTGCTTCATGAATTCCCACACCAAACTACGTATGAACGAATATAATTATTGTTTTAAAGTTAAATAGTTTATACAAAGTAGGTACCTACATATATCTAAAAAAAAATAAAAATACAAAGTACTACGGAATATAAGATCGTCAAAATTCAATATTAGGAATTACATTCGTAGTGTTAAAGCAAATATGTATATGATTAAACTAAATAAAACTAAATGAAAAAAAAAAAAATACCATGTTATTATTTAGGCCAAGACGTACAAGTCTTAAAGTAAGCCAGCATCGAATGACCACATCCATCACGTTCTCTTGAGAAGTTTTTTGAAACGGTTCTATTGAGCTAGAAAATAAAACAGCTAAAACATTTATTAAAATCCTTTATTGTTTATACACAATGCAGTCACATTTATAAAAAACCGTGTCTCTTAGCAACAAAAGAATGTCAATATGAAATATAATAGAAACTTTTTAAAATAGATATTCGCAAAAAATAATCATTTACCACAATAAAATCTTTAAATTGAGTCTTTTCGCTTGGGCAAAAAGAAATCTCGCCTAAGCGTCGATGTATAGACAGGAAGCATAACTTGATCACATTTGTCGCCACGAAATGTGGCTACATTGGAATTAACGGTTGTCATGATATCGGCCAGATGTTTGCTATATATATATATAATATGCAATTATATATTAGAAACTTGTCAAAACAAAATCAAAAATATTGCTGTTTCTCAAACAATCTTACAGATTTCCTAGATCGATAATTGCTTTTCCCAATGATTGTATGAACCAACTGCCTTCTCTAGTATGACGCAATGAAGGAAATCCAGGAACAGTAGACATAACTTTGAGTATATCAGCCAAAGTAGTTGGATCTGGTTTTCGTTTATCTGTCTGCAAAGGAAATCACGTTTATCTAAAATACATTCTTGTAAATCCCGAAAGCTTTTAAAAATTCGGTTCCGGTTTACATACACTTGAAAAATTTGGTAGATCCGTTTGGCAAGATTGAACTATCAGCAATTTCGGCTTCTCACGTAATTCATCGATTGTGAAAATTAATTCTATTTCCGAAATATTAACCGGAATGCTGTTACTGCCGCAAACCAAACCATTAAAGCCATGCGAAAGGATGCATACAACAAACGAGTCATAGCACATAGATCTTTTAGCATTTTCTCTTATACAAGATAGCAATTCTAGATGAGTTAGATTCTTGTGAACAATCGGCTTATAACCATGAAGGCTAAATGCTGTTCGAATAACATCCCGATCCAAATCGGTGCCCATTCGATCTGTCAGTTTTGTTTCTGGTAGCAAATGCTTTATCCAATGAAAAAGCGATCATTAAAAAAAATATATATATAGCTATAATATGTTCATAAAAAAAACGAAATGAAAAAATACCTTCAATTTCGGATCAGGTTCCTCATAAAAAGTCTTTTGGTTTATTATCAAAACGATTCCGGCGTTCTCGTAACGCACTTCATAAGGAGGACTAGAGTTCGAAGAGTTCTTTGTTGTATCCTGAGATGCACCTGAATCGGAGTCCGTTACCTGATACTTTTCATTCTCCGAATTATGTTTAACGGTTTCTGTTAATAGAATTTTGAACTCTTCTAGTTCATTTAATTTAAAATACTCCATCAAAACATTCAATTCAGCTCCGTTGCCTGAACGATCACCTATACAAATTATACGTCGAGTTATCCAATCCAGCATGAAAACTTCTAGGCAAGTATTGTCATAGAACCGCAAATGATCTTCACGCCTGTTATGCTCATCCATATACAAATTCAATCGTCCCGCTTGTGCAATGGTCATATTTTCGCAAATCTTATAGAGAGCTTTAAGTATTGGATGAATATGTAAGCTCAGCTCGGAAATATGTGGCAAATAGTGTTGTGCAACGATTTCCCATTTAAAACCTAATTTCCTCAGGACTCGTCTTGCATTTATAATCGTCAATGCCTCCACGATATTGGCACGCCAATTTGTTTTATTGACACTTAAAGCATAAGTACGTAGAATATCTTTTGGAACATTTTTTGGTATCGATGGTGATGCAGACGCAGCATTTGAAATCACAAGTAGTTTCTGAAGCGCGAACTCCGCTGTCGGCCGTTCTTCACCGTAAAGCAAGAAACCCAGTGAAACCTATGGAAATAAAGGAAATATTTTGAAATTTTTTCATCGCTAAGAAGCCAAGGGGCGTCAAAGGGCAGCGGAGCCCAATGATTGATACAGTGGTTTCTGGATACATACATATATGCGTCTCGTTTTAATGCGTATCTCGCTTATTTGCGCTACAAAAATTGTCAATGAAACTTTTCCATATAAACTCAAAGGCAGAATTCTCGTTTATTTTCGTCTGGCTTATCTGCGTATCTTCGTACAAACTCTTAGCAAGAAAAAATCAGTTTCTTCTACACAGACATGAAAAAACTTGTGTTGGCCAGATAAATAGTCTCAATTGTACGGATTATTGAGCTATGAATTCCTTATTACAGAGGTACAACCCGTTTAAAAATAAAAATTCGCGTTATAACGCGTTGCATACATATGTAGGTACTTCTTAAAAATTTAGATAGAATAACTTTGTCCGAAATCAGACATACCTAAAACATGTTCCGGATGTTACCAGCGTATATTTATGAGTAGAAAAATTTAAAAAAAATTTAAATCGATCGGTCAAGTAGATTTTGCAGCATCGTCTTCACCGACTTCAAAAAACTAGTTTTCCACAAAACCGATTTAAAGTTTTTTTTTCCCGAACAAATGCAGGTGGGCCAATCGTTTTGAAACGCTGTATCTTCGTATCCGCTAGCACGATTTACTTGAAATTTACACAATACTCTTAAAATGTTGTACATTCAGAAAAAAAAAATTAATTTAAAAATCGATCCAAAATTTTTTTAAAACTACACCATTCCCTTAAAGTGTGCTGTATCCGGCCTCGCAGCCAGCCGGATACACTATCAGTTGCAACACCACCAAAAACCACTGTATACACATACATACATACACATATGTAATCGTTTTCTTACAAAATTTTGAATGACTTACAAGCTCATAAAAACAGAGATCCTTTTCGACATACTCCAAATCTTCAATATCAATCGATGTCAGTGCTTGAATAAGCTGACTTGTCTCCATCATATAAAAATAATTATATTTAAAATTAAACAATCACAATAGTACGAGAAATAAACAAAGAATTAAAAAAAATAATAATAATAAAATCGTTTTAAGCTGCAGTTACTGAGCTCATAGCACAGGTTATTAAAGACCCAGTTATAAGTCCAGCATCGAAGCAAAGAACTATCCTACACGAGGGCTTTTTCTTGCGCGTGATTTTTCAATTAAGCTTGTATTACACTGTTTGGCATTTGGCCAAATATTTGGAATAAAATTTTTTACAAATATTTGATAAAATATTGTGTTTGATCGGCATATAAAAATAGGGTATTACACTGTTTGGCATATAAATAAAATATTTGGAACTTTTTTGTTTGGCTTGATTCAGACAAATACATGTTTGGAGCAAGCGAGTCAAAGTTATTTGGATAGGTATTAGACTGTTTGTCATCAAATTATTTGACAAGAATAAAGTATTTTGAAAAATTTCTTTATTATTTCATAATTATCTGTGCTTCGATTTAGCTTCACAAACTCGAAATTATATTTTAGTACAAATTTTTTGCGAATGGTGGGCATGGTCAAATTTTGACCGTTAGAGGACATTTTGTCTAGCAGCGAAATACTCAATTCAAAATAGTGAAAATCAAATTTTCGCGAATTTCGCGAATGGTGGTCAAATTTTAACCTTAAGTGTCGACTTTATTTGGCGGCAAAATAGAAAATCAGAAGAAGCAAAAAAAAATCAATTTTGTATACAGATATGAGAATAAGAGAAAGAGTGTTTTTTTCTAATGTGTAGGATGCCATAGTTATAGCGATGTCGCAATTTTTTTTCAGCGAAAGCTTAAGTCTACATGGTAGCTATACACACACCAAATTTCTTTGTTCAAACTCAAGCCCCACCTCTTTCCAAGCATTATCTCTGATTATTTTATTTTTATAATCATTTAACTGGGCGTTCCAGAGACATTCGCGCATTTCCACATTGCTTATCAATTTCATTATTTCGGTGTCACTCCACTGTATGGAAACCTTTTTGACTCTCTTTTTTCCTTCAGACATTTTTTTAAATTCAATTTTAGGTTGAAATAAAAATAATTTTGTCTTTATTTGGCTGTATTTGTTTCTGCAGTTGACAAGGAATATCCAAACAAAAATAATATTCCAAATACGTGCAAACAGTTTGCTTTGTTTAAAGCGAACCCAATTACACAGAAAAAAAGTGTCAAATATTTGGCTTTTTGACGATATGCCAAACATAACCCAAATACGATCAAATAATATGTTTAGTCAAATATATTTGCCTATTACACAGTTTGAACCTGTGTTTGGCACCGAAATTCCAAATATTTGGCCAAATGCCAAACAGTGTAATACTACCTTTATTTTTTAAAATTGATACGCAAATCAGCGTGTAAATCAGACGATAAATTTTTATTAATTCTGATTTTTCCATTTTTTACGTTTAAGCGGTCTATTTCCTTTAGCTATTAGCTCATAACAATAGAAAATCCCCTGTCTTTGACAAAAATGGAAATTTTGGGAAAATTTCGCAAATTTTTTTGCCTTACAAAAATCCCTCTAAAGACCTAACTCGCATTATCTGACAGAACAGGCCTTCATAATCCGGTTAATCACTTTTTTAATGCTATGTTCTGGTATTTTATGCTGTGCTATGCGTTCAGCAAACTGCAGCTTTAGAAAATATAAGTGATGGGTAAATGCGATGTACGAATAAGCACAATGTGCCCGCTTACACATACCATCAACACCGTTCAACAAAAAGAATTTTTTACTCTTAGCCCACACCTCGGTGTTACACTAATTCTCTTTTTTCTATGGTTTCTTTACAGATCCCTATTTTGCCAGCGTGGAAAACTCATCACCGGATCGGTGGTCTCTATCAGGACTCGTGGATCCCAGAAATCCATTGCAGTACCAGCAAGGCTGTCCAGATGTCTACGACGGCAGCCCTTTTATTTAAGAGTAAACTTAAAACATTGAAATGTAACTCAAAATGAAATGTTTTTTGTCACCAGCATCATTGCGAGCAACATTTCGAGTAACATTACCAACAGCTTTGCCAGCTCCATTTCGAATAAGATTGCCACCAAAATTGCCAGCAACATCGCCGGAAACATTTCCAGTATCATTTCCAGCAAATAAGAACAAACAAGAACGAACAACTTTTATTTTAATTTTAAATATCAATTTTAAATATTAACTTTAAATATTAAATTTAAATATTAATTTTTAATATTAAATTTAAATATTATCTTCAAATATGGAATATCCAACCTTCTAGGAGAACCAGACATTACTACCGCACACAGCATAAGTCTCTCAGAAGCTTGGCTAAAATCCAACTTTGTAGCTTCTGCACCCTGGGATGATTTCACACCGATTTCATCTAACGCAAGGAGGGAAAACTCCACTGGAAGAGCGAGCGGAGGAATGGTTCAGCTAATAAATAAAAAATTTCCTATAGTTATAATTGATATATCTCCTTTGTGGATTTTTTGCTTAATTAAAATTCGTAACTTTAAATTTATAGTTGGTGCAATCTATTTCAAGCCTGCTAATGATTTCTCTATATTCTTAGATTTACTAGAAGCAATACTTGATAAAATTGCTGCAAGGTTTCCTGGACTGCCTATGGTTGTGAGTGGGGATTTTAATGCGCGGGTCGGTGCTGAAGGAAATAACAACTCTTTTTCTGAGATTAACTCTCACTTTTTGTGCCAAAGGAAATCCTTAGATACAATTGTCAATCATCGTGGTACTATGCTTTTAAATTTCATGGAAGATAACAACTTAATACTCTTAAATGGTCGCACTCCAGGGGATGAAGCTGCCAACGTTACTTTTGTAAACTAGAACGGGCAAAGCTGTATTGATCTTGTATGGGTAAATTTACCTCTAACTGCGTATGTAGAAAAACTGGAAGTGCTCCCAAAAAACTTTTGCTCTGATCATTTCCCAGTTTCATTTACCCTTTCTATACCCGATTCAACATACTACTCTCACTCTGCCCAATCAAAGGGACTTCACATCTGTAAATACCTAAAATGGGATCAAACCAAAGCTCAAGAGTACAATACGTCTCTCTGTCAATTCGATACCCCCTAGTTTCCGATCTCAATGTGAACGAACTAAATTAATCGTTAACAACCAAAAGCTAATAACTGCTCCCCTTATTAGCCCCGCAAACCTCCTACCATCTCGGAAGAAGCTGGTGTGTCACATATCCATAGCTTAAAATTTACAGAAAACAATTTGAGCAATTTGAGCTTTCAGATAAATAATTTTTCTGCAACTCTTTCTCCCTATATTTCAATCTCTTTCCCCCTCTCCTATACCCATGCCAAAATAAAACTCAAAACAGTTTATTCTTGATTCGAGTCGAGTACCTTTCCGAGATATCATCAAAAAATAAAATTCAGGGGAGGAGGGTCAGTGTTCGAGATATCGCCAAAATGCTCGTATGTACGTGAACAAATTAATTTGTTGTTGACTTTTTTGCTAATTCGGAGATTTCTGTATTTGGCAAACAGAAGAGGTTCACATTATCCGGCATAACTCTGATTCCAGTCGTCGGACAGCGGATTGATTACCTTTATGCACTCCGAAAATCCCTTAAAAATTTAATTTTGAATTTAAATTTCAAACTAATTAGAAAAAAATCTCTACACTCAAAAAAAAAACAACAAAATTTAATGCCAATAATTTAATACTTTGTCCCAAAAATTTTGTTGGTTAAATTTTTCCCAAAAATTTAAATTGTTCTAAAAAAAATAAAAGTTCTTAAAACAACAATAAAAATTCTTCGCATGACCACAGAAATTGAAAATAAATTCTTGATGGAACAACTTCTTTTCAATAACATTGTCTCAAAAACGTAAAGTTCTTTAGCAACTTTTTTGAGTGTACTTTGGTTGGTTGGTTAGTGTATCTGCCACAATGAAGGGTGACCCATATGAGGCCGTTGTGACACTACGAAAAATGGGAAAACAAAGAAGAGCAGAAACAAAAAAAACGATGCAACTAACATCCACGTCCGAGCTGGGAATTGAACCCATAGTCAATCGCATTGTGAGTTGGCATCTCAACCGAGCACGCTACGGAGTCCGACAATCTCTACGCTAGCATTGAAAAGTGTATCAAAAGTGGTTAGTAGAGTGTAGAGCACATATTTCTCTCTTACCCCTGCATTAAAAAAATTGTGTACACTTTCGATTTTTTCTTATGCGAGAGATACCTCACGTAGTGTCTGTAGAGAGCTCATTTAGTGCGCTCTACAGGGTGTATAAACTTGTCTACTTGACTCTACGAATGATGCATTTGCTAAAACTAACTTTAAAATATATTGATCGACTTAAATCAAATGACTTGGAATCTAGCAATGCCAGGCATGGATTTTCTCAATTGCCCGGTTGACAGTGCTGTTTGAGGTTTTCGTTTTTTAATTTCAGTTTTCGAATATATTTGCAAAAATTCAACGCGTTAATTGTTCATCGAAACGTAAACAATATGTACATATAAACAATACCGTATTAATACATATATGTATATCAATCGACAATTATTTGCTGAAATGGGAAAGCGCACAAGCCGCGCACATCGTAGGAGGTATAAATATGAGCGAGGCTTCAATCAGAACTCATTGTGAGAATGAGGTTGATAATAATCGGTTGTTTGATAGCGACTATCGCTCTAGCGATTGTGGGTAAGGAGACCGAAAAGAACCTTCGAAATACATAGTTTGCTCTTTGGGCTCTATTCGAGAACTAATTGATAAATGTATTTTTGCAGTCGAAAGTGATGCACTTCGTGTGAAACGTCAGTGGGGAGGTGGTGGTGGTGGCAGTGGCGGACAAGGAGGAGGTGGCAGCGGCGGTGGCGGTGGACAAGGAGGTGGTGGCAGCGGCGGTGGCGGCGGACAAGGAGGAGGTGGAGGTGGTAGTGGGGGCGGACAAGGAGGAGGTGGCGGCGGCGGTTGTAGCAACGGTACTTGTGGTGGTGGTGGCAGTGGTGGAGGCACTGGCGGTGGCGGCGGCGGTTGTAGCGGAGGTTCTTGTGGCGGAGGTGGTGGCGGTTCGGGAGGCAGCGGTGGCAATCCGGGTCAACCTGGTCAACCTGGTCAGCCAGGTCAACCGGGTTAAATAGAAAACCATTTTGAAAAGTTATTTTTTAGCAATATTTTTAAATTCAAAGGAGCGATTCAAGTCTTGGCAAAAACGAAAGAATTTTTATTTTTTTAATTAATTAAAATAATTTTTTATGCTATTCCTATTAAACTTTTTCATTGAGAAGTCAATAAGTATGTCGACCATAATTTAATGCAAAAGAGTTGAGGAAATCTTGACGAAACATTTAACCCTCTAATGCCAAATTTTTTTTTCGATGGAAAAATCACATACCAGGCAAATTTCGGATAGAGAAAAACGAACAGGAAGTTTCCATTTCAGAGATTCTGAATTTCACAAGTTCAAAGGAGGTGTTTTGCCGAAGACCAATTCGAATTAGGATCATATTCCTCAAAGATCGAAAAAAGTCATAAGACGAGTCTTCGGATGTGACTTTGACCTGCTTCGGTGCGTTGGAAATTTTCGTGATGACTATCGAAAATTCATGTGCTATTCAATGAGCTCTGCTGCCATAAGGTATCCCCTCAGAGAATATTTAGTACAAATATTTAATTAAACAAATTAAATTAAATTCAATTTCGAACAAAAAAAGAAAAACTCTAATCATTCGGAAGGTGATATCAAAAGGAGTGCAAAGGAAGACAATTAAAAGATAATAAGGCTGTTTTATGTGAAAATATATTCACATTTAAATGTGTCTGGCTTTCTCTCGAGTGATAATTTTTTTTTATTTATAATTCTTATTTCAATTATTATTAAGTGTTCAAAATATTTACATTATTTTCCAAATATTATTGCCGAAATTGTTGTTCATTGTGACGAAATCATTGAAACTCAAGGTGAAGTTTAATATCTCAAATATTTTCAAGCTATCATCCAACACTAATCTCTAGATAAGAAGCGCTATAAAAATCGATTTAAAAACCGCATCGCTGCATGAGCATAATAAATAATTAATCAAAAGTTGAACCGAATCATAAAGCCATTGAGGATAATGTAATTTGAATTTTTTGTATACGCGGTCAGTAAGAAACCAGATAATAATGCGTTAGGGAAAATCACGGCTAAGCCAGTTTTATATATTTTTTATTTCTATTGTATTTACTATTTAGGTGCTAGACAAAGTCATAAGCTGGAAAAGATTAAGACAAAACCTAGACGCACATATCGCACATGTGCTTCAATAGTGTCACAACTCAAAATTTTCAATTTTTCAAAAAACGCAGTTTAACCGGTGCAGTTTAGGTGCATTTGTATGATGAAGAGACTGACTAAATGTTTTTTTGCTTTGATTTTCAATAACAAAAACACAACAATGAGTGTGCGATTAGGTATAAAGATGACCTGTGAACACATTTCTTGCATTAACCCCAATTTGACAAATTTTGAATTGTGTCACTATTGAAGCAATAAATGTGCGATATATAGTATTTATCTCCGCTCTGTTTGTTTTGATGTTAAACAAATCGTGGGCTTTCCCAATCACATTTCTTCAGTCGTTATCAGTTATGGACTTTTTTTCTTCAGTCAGAGCAAGTGTATTAACAAAACAAGTCTCTACATGCACTTTGCGGAAGCCGTGAAATTTTTTTCGTGATAAAATATATTCGATCATATCAAAGAGGTTTTGCCGGTTCAGGAAGGTGTGTTGCTTTTAGAATTTTTTTGATAATTCGATAAGTACTATCTAAAACACTGTAGAAACCTATTTTTAGGTTCCTATTGCGCAGTGTCCTTCAAATATATGTTCTTACTTAAAAAATCATTTTGGTAATCCTTTTTTTTTAAATTTAATATCTTTAAAAATTACACTGTGTTTGAACTTTGTCCTTTTTTTTTACCGACAACATGGAGTCAAATCTTATCAACAGAATTGGGGGGCGCTGAATTCAGTCCCATCAACCGTTTTTTAGATTGGCTCTAGTTTTTGAGATATCGAGGTTTAAAAATTATTATTAGCTTCGTTAAAAAATATATATATATTTAGTTCATGTTGCTATATATAATATTTGGACAGAATAATGACGATTACGTTAATTACTTGTATTTAGTAAAATTCCTGTTCAAAACTTCGTTTTATTCGCAACGATAACACTAGTTTACAAAAAAAAAAAGAGCAGAGACGAAATTATGGTTTTTAGACTAAATTGGGGTCGCTGATCACGAAAAAGGCATCCGTTTTTTTTCCAAAAAATAGTTTTTGAGATATGCGCAAAAAAAAAGTTTTTTGGTTACTTTTTGAGATTTTGCCAAATAACTACAAAACAGTTCGCATAAATAAAATGTAATTTTATTGGTATGAAGCAAAAAACTTTCCCCTTTGCAACGATATATTATTTGTTACAATGGGTGTCTTAGTTTTTGAGCTATAGGCATTTGAACTTGCAAAAAGTTGACTTTTTTGGGCTTTTTAAAAATTTTTTAAATTTCATTTTAACTTTTAAGTACTAAAAATTAAAAAAAATTTTTTTCAGTAACTAAAAATGATAAACATATATTTAACGTATATAAAAAATAAAATTTCTTCCAAATCGGTTGAAAAATAAAGAAGTTATACATTAAATTTTAAATATTAATTTTAAATATTAATTTTAAATATCAATTTTAAATATAAATATTAATTTTAAATTATTAATTTTAAATATTACTTTTAAATATTAATTTTAAATATTAATTTTAAATATTAATTTTAAATATTAATTTTAAATATTAATTTTAATATATTAATTTTAAATATTAATTTTAAATATTAATTTTAAATATTAATTTTAAATATTAATTTTAAATATTAATTTTAAAATGCTAATTTTAAATATTAATTTCAAATATTAATTTTAAATTTTAATTTTAAATATTAATTTTAAATATTAATTTCAAATATTAATTTTAAATATTAATTTTAATTATTATTTTTAAGTATTACTTTTAAATATTAATTTTAAATATTAATTTAAATATTATATTAAAAATTAGCGCAGTCAAAGCGCAGCAGCAGCGCAGTCAAAGCGCAGAAGCAGCGTAGTCACAGCGCAGTCGCAGCGCAACGCTGCTACTGCGCTGCTACTGCGACTGAATAACGTCGCTGCTTAAACTTTTAATTGAAATTAATATTTAAAATTAATATTTAAAATTAATATTTAAAATTAATATTTAAAATTAATATATAAAAATTAATATTTAAAATTAATATTTAAAATTAATATTTAAAATTAATATTTAAAATTAATATTTAAAAGTAATATTTAAAATTAATAATTAAAATTAATATTTATATTTAAAATTGATATTTAAAATTAATATTTAAAATTAATATTTAAATTTAATGTATAACTTCTTTATTTTTCAACCGATTTGGAAGAAATTTTGTTTTTTATATACGTTAAATATATGTTTATCATTTTTAGTTACTGAAAAAAAATTTTAAAAATTTTTAGTACTTAAAAGTTAAAATGAAATTTAAAAATTTTTTAAAAAGCCCAAAAAAGTCAACTTTTTGCAAGTTCAAATGCCTATAGCTCAAAAACTAAGACACCCATTGTAACAAATAATATATCGTTGCAAAGGGGAAAGTTTTTTGCTTCATACCAATAAAATTACATTTTATTTATGCGAACTGTTTTGTAGTTATTTGGCAAAATCTCAAAAAGTAACCAAAAAACTTTTTTTTTGCGCATATCTCAAAAACTATTTTTTGGAAAAAAAAACGGATGCCTTTTTCGTGATCAGCGACCCCAATTTAGTCTAAAAACCATAATTTCGTCTCTGCTCTTTTTTTTTTGTAAACTAGTGTTATCGTTGCGAATAAAACGAAGTTTTGAACAGGAATTTTACTAAATACAAGTAATTAACGTAATCGTCATTATTCTGTCCAAATATATAGCAACATGAACTAAATATATATATATTTTTTAACGAAGCTAATAATAATTTTTAAACCTCGATATCTCAAAAACTAGAGCCAATCTAAAAAACGGTTGATGGGACTGAATTCAGCGCCCCCCAATTCTGTTGATAAGATTTGACTCCATGTTGTCGGTAAAAAAAAAGGACAAAGTTCAAACACAGTGTAATTTTTAAAGATATTAAATTTAAAAAAAAAGGATTACCAAAATGATTTTTTAAGTAAGAACATATATTTGAAGGACACTGCGCAATAGGAACCTAAAAATAGGTTTCTACAGTGTTTTAGATAGTACTTATCGAATTATCAAAAAAATTCTAAAAGCAACACACCTTCCTGAACCGGCAAAGCCTCTTTGATATGATCGAATATATTTTATCACGAAAACAATTTCACGGCTTCCGCAAAGTGCATGTAGAGACTTGTTTTGTTAATACACTTGCTCTGACTGAAGAAAAAAAGTCCATAACTGATAACGACTGAAGAAATGTGATTGGGAAAGCCCACGATTTGTTTAACATCAAAACAAACAGAGCGGAGATAAATACTATATATCGCACATTTATTGCTTCAATAGTGACACAATTCAAAATTTGTCAAATTGGGGTTAATGCAAGAAATGTGTTCACAGGTCATCTTTATACCTAATCGCACACTCATTGTTGTGTTTTTGTTATTGAAAATCAAAGCAAAAAAACATTTAGTCAGTCTCTTCATCATACAAATGCACCTAAACTGCACCGGTTAAACTGCGTTTTTTGAAAAATTGAAAATTTTGAGTTGTGACACTATTGAAGCACATGTGCGATATGTGCGTCTAGGTTTTGTCTTAATCTTTTTCCAGCTTATGACTTTGTCTAGCACCTAAATAGTAAATACAATAGAAATAAAAAATATATAAAACTGGCTTAGCCGTGATTTTCCCTAACGCATTATTATCTGGTTTCTTACTGACCGCGTATACAAAAAATTCAAATTACATTATCCTCAATGGCTTTATGATTCGGTTCAACTTTTGATTAATTATTTATTATGCTCATGCAGCGATGCGGTTTTTAAATCGATTTTTATAGCGCTTCTTATCTAGAGATTAGTGTTGGATGATAGCTTGAAAATATTTGAGATATTAAACTTCACCTTGAGTTTCAATGATTTCGTCACAATGAACAACAATTTCGGCAATAATATTTGGAAAATAATGTAAATATTTTGAACACTTAATAATAATTGAAATAAGAATTATAAATAAAAAAAAAATTATCACTCGAGAGAAAGCCAGACACATTTAAATGTGAATATATTTTCACATAAAACAGGCTTATTATCTTTTAATTGTCTTCCTTTGCACTCCTTTTGATATCACCTTCCGAATGATTAGAGTTTTTCTTTTTTTGTTCGAAATTGAATTTAATTTAATTTGTTTAATTAAATATTTGTACTAAATATTCTCTGAGGGGATACCTTATGGCAGCAGAGCTCATTGAATAGCACATGAATTTTCGAAAGTCATCACGAAAATTTCCAACGCACCGAAGCAGGTCAAAGTCACATCCGAAGACTCGTCTTATGACTTTTTTCGATCTTTGAGGAATATGATCCTAATTCGAATTGGTCTTCGGCAAAACACCTCCTTTGAGCTTGTGAAATTCAGAATCTCTGAAATGGAAACTTCCTGTTCGTTTTTCTCTATCCGAAATTTGCCTGGTATGTGATTTTTCCATCGAAAAAAAAATTTGGCATTAGAGGGTTAAATGTTTCGTCAAGATTTCCTCAACTGTTTTGCATTAAATTATGGTCGACATACGTATTGACTTCTCAATACAAAAAAAGTTTAATAGGAATAGCATAAAAAATTCTTTTAATTAATTAAAAAAATAAAAATTCTTTCGTTTTTGCCAAGACTTAAATCGCTCCTTTGAATTTAAAAATATTGCTAAAAAATAACTTTTCAAAATGGTTTTCTATTTAACCCGGTTGACCTGGCTGACCAGGTTGACCCGGATTGCCACCGCTGCCTCCCGAACCGCCACCACCTCCGCCACAAGAACCGTTGCTACAACCGCCGCCGCCACCGCCAGTGCCTCCACCACTGCCACCACCACCACAAGTACCGTTGCTACAACCGCCGCCGCCACCTCCTCCTTGTCCGCCCCCACTACCACCTCCACCTCCTCCTTGTCCGCCGCCACCGCCGCTGCCACCACCTCCTTGTCCACCGCCACCGCCGCTGCCACCTCCTCCTTGTCCGCCACTGCCACCACCACCACCTCCCCACTGACGTTTCACACGAAGTGCATCACTTTCGACTGCAAAAATACATTTATCAATTAGTTCTCGAATAGAGCCCAAAGAGCAAACTATGTATTTCGAAGGTTCTTTTCGGTCTCCTTACCCACAATCGCTAGAGCGATAGTCGCTATCAAACAACCGATTATTATCAACCTCATTCTCACAATGAGTTCTGATTGAAGCCTCGCTCATATTTATACCTCCTACGATGTGCGCGGCTTGTGCGCTTTCCCATTTCAGCAAATAATTGTCGATTGATATACATATATGTATTAATACGGTATTGTTTATATGTACATATTGTTTACGTTTCGATGAACAATTAACGCGTTGAATTTTTGCAAATATATTCGAAAACTGAAATTAAAAAACGAAAACCTCAAACAGCACTGTCAACCGGGCAATTGAGAAAATCCATGCCTGGCATTGCTAGATTCCAAGTCATTTGATTTAAGTCGATCAATATATTTTAAAGTTAGTTTTAGCAAATGCATCATTCGTAGAGTCAAGTAGACAAGTTTATACACCCTGTAGAGCGCACTAAATGAGCTCTCTACAGACACTACGTGAGGTATCTCTCGCATAAGAAAAAATCGAAAGTGTACACAATTTTTTTAATGCAGGGGTAAGAGAGAAATATGTGCTCTACACTCTACTAACCACTTTTGATACACTTTTCAATGCTAGCGTAGAGATTGTCGGACTCCGTAGCGTGCTCGGTTGAGATGCCAACTCACAATGCGATTGACTATGGGTTCAATTCCCAGCTCGGACGTGGATGTTAGTTGCATCGTTTTTTCTGTTTCTGTTCTTCTTTGTTTTCCCATTTTTCGTGGTGTCACAACGGCCTCATGTGGGTCACCCTTCATTGTGGCAGCCACACTAACCAACCAACCAAAGTACACTCAAAAAAGTTGCTAAAGAACTTTACGTTTTTGAGACAATGTTATTGAAAAGAAGTTGTTCCATCAAGAATTTATTTTCAATTTCTGTGGTCATGCGAAGAATTTTTATTGTTGTTTTAAGAACTTTTATTTTTTTTAGAACAATTTAAATTTTTGGGAAAAATTTAACCAACAAAATTTTTGGGACAAAGTATTAAATTATTGGCATTACATTTTGTTGTTTTTTTTTTTTGAGTGTAGAGATTTTTTTCTAATTAGTTTGAAATTTAAATTCAAAATTAAATTTTTAAGGGATTTTCGGAGTGCATAAAGGTAATCAATCCGCTGTCCGACGACTGGAATCAGAGTTATGCCGGATAATGTGAACCTCTTCTGTTTGCCAAATACAGAAATCTCCGAATTAGCAAAAAAGTCAACAACAAATTAATTTGTTCACGTACATACGAGTATTTTGGCGATATCTCGAACACTGACCCTCCTCCCCTGAATTTTATTTTTTGATGATATCTCGGAAAGGTACTCGACTCGAATCAAGAATAAACTGTTTTGAGTTTTATTTTGGCATGGGTATAGGAGAGGGGGAAAGAGATTGAAATATAGGGAGAGAGAGTTGCAGAAAAATTATTTATCTGAAAGCTCAAATTGCTCAAATTGTTTTCTGTAAATTTTAAGCTATGGATATGTGACACACCAGCTTCTTCCGAGATGGTAGGAGGTTTGCGGGGCTAATTAGGGGAGCAGCTATTAGCTTTTGGTGAAGACTCATTTTATTTATTTGATAAAAAAAAAATTATCGAATTTCATTAAAATTTTTCAAATTTCAAACAGTGCCGTAGCAATTCCGTTTTGCGTGGAGGGGAAAAATAATTTTTTTAATTTGCGTGGGGGGGCAAAATTATTTTTTCAATTTTAACGTCTATTTTAATTAAAACCACATTACATACACGCTTTCAATGCACGTTTTTTCGAATTTTTTTCATGGGCAAAAACAAAAATGCGTCTTTTCCCTATGTTTGCTACGGCACTGATTTCAAAACTGATGCTCTGCCACATTTTTGCGAATTATTTAAACAAAAATGAATCTTTCGAATTTCACGATGTCTTTGTTGCAAGTCTGAGAAGTTTGCTCAACAGTTTTACTTTACAACTCCAGCTACATTCCATTTGATATTCTTCTCAAGTTCAAGGTTACAATAAATAAAGGTTTATCTACCCCATTTTTAAATATCTCGTCTAACGCTTATTTGCAGTGGTCTTTCTTCATCATCATTAAGAACAAAAAGAAGAAAAAAGAAATACAAAAAATCAAATGGAGTCCCCAAATTATTTTTGTAAATATTTGAGATTCGACGTACATATTTATTCAGCGGTGTAGGTAGACTATATTTTAGGGATTTTTGACCTTCATAACACCGGCACACAAAAAAAAGTCCTGTTACAGAAGGGTGACATACCGTACCCTATGTGATCATATTTCAATTTTTATGACGGTATTTTTATTGAGGCCGGTTGGAGGGGCGGCATTTCCTGCATTATGCCCCCATCGTTCCCCGGGCGCCGAAATGTCTCACTACGTCACTGATCGAGCAGGCATGAACTGTCAAACTCTTTATGGGTCTGTCTACAGAGACTGTCCATTAATTACGTAAGTAATTACGATTTAGACCATTTTTGGCGTTAGGTTTAATTAGCAAAAAAGACTAAATTTTATGAATTTCGTTTTAAACGACTGATTTAAATATTTCAAATCTATTTATTAAAATCTATTGGTATAAGGTATAACATTTGAAGCAATTTCAAACAGCATTGCAACGCCAGGAGTTATTCGGAAGCGTATCGGAAAATATACAATTGCGGTGCCCCTCATAACTCGGTGCTGGATCATATGAAATGAACAAATTAAAGTTATTTCCTTAGACAATCTTTTTCCCCAGGTAAATCTGGGAGCGCCTTTCTAAATTTTAAGTTTTCAATTTTTGGGAACACCTTTAGGCGCTCGCATTGAAACTAGGGCTTCCAATCCCGGTATCGCGGGATCCCGAAATACCGAGATCCCGCGCTATTTTTCGATCCCGCACTGTGCGGGACTATAGCTGCGGGATCCGCGGGATTCGCGGGATTGGAGAGAATTTTGTCTCAACTACAAATTAAATTTTAGTAATTTTAAGAACAATATTTCCTTGATCTGCCCATTACATAAAGAAATCTTAGCTAAGTGAGGTAAAGTTTAATCAGAACCAAATGAGGTTTATCTGAGCTTTAAGTACTTTGTGATTGATTTGGGATTTCAAACAACAAAAATTAATGGAAAGCCTTAAAAACGCTTTGAAGTATGTTATTTTTTGTGTGTGTGTTTCTTTTGTTTTGAATTTAAAAGCGTGAAATATTGATCGTAGCTATTTTGATCAATGTATTAAGTTTAAAATGTCAAATACAAGCCGTTACAAAAGTTTTTCGAATGCTTCAAATGTTTGGGAGCATTTTCTCAAATCGGACGACAGTTTGAATGCCAAATGTAAATTGTGTAAGTCTATTATCAAAACCACGGCTAGATCGACCAAAGGCTTACATGTACATTTGAAGTCAAAACATGGCATTGAGAGCGGAAGTAAAAAGGAACCCAACAGCTCGCCATCGACATCAAGTGCAAGTTCATCAACTTTGTCTGAAGAGTCAATATCAACTGCTTTTATTTCGACACAAAAGCGTCAAAAGATTTCGGACCACTTTCCTGTCAAAAATAGTTGTTCGTTGGAAGAAAGAGTTTCACGTATGGCTGCAAAAGATGGATTGCCTTTGAGCGTATTCGTGACTTCTAAGGACTTACGAGAATTATTTTTAGCAAAAGGTCAGCATCAAATTTAGTTTGCTCTTCACCATCTACCCACACAGCTAATTCGTTGGACTCAATTATACGGAAGGAGATGACTCTATATGAATCTGGTGGTTCCATGGGAGAATACCTCATGTTTACGTTTAACTGTTTGAAAGGCATACCACCCACGAGTGAAGAAGCCGAGAGGGCTTTTTCTTCTGCAGGCTATATTGCTTCAAAAATACGCAGCAGCTTATCAGATGATACCCTCGATATGTTATGTTTCCTTCGGAAATACTTTCAATCGAATGATAAAGCATAATTTCAACTTTTTACATTTTATTGTTTTTTATTAACTTTGTAGAATTCATCTTTCTTACTTTTAAAGCAGAATAAAAATTTGCCCTTTTTAGGGCAAAACGTTGATAGCTCAAAGAATTGTTTAAAAACTAATAAAGTTTTTAGCTTTAAAGCCTGTGCTCAAAATAGTGAGTTTCTATGTTTTGGTCATTTGAGATTTATAAATTTGTATCAATATATGCGGGATCCCGCGAATACCGGGATCCCGCGGGATTGAACATTTCTGTCCCGCTGATTCCGGGATTGACAAAATGGTGCGGGATTGGAAGCCCTAATTGAAACGCTGTATCTTCACATTCCGTAGCAAGATTTTCGTGAAAATTTTAACGCGACAGATAACATTAGAGCATATTTCTTTGAATTCCAGTTCAAAGGACGTTGCTGCAAGTTTTGACCACAAATTCAAAATTGAATCAATTAGTGAACTCCATTAATGACAACTCTAGAAAACTGACAACGAGGATGCCAATTGTTGCAGAGTATTTGGCTACGATATTATTTCCCGGAATTTTCAACTCTAATCAATATCCCAACGAGCCTACAAATTAAAAGGATTTTATTCTACTTTTACATACTTCTTTATTGATTAGGTACTTAAATTATTTGGTTTTTTGTTTTTTTGTTTTTTCTATTTTTATTTTTTTTTTCTTCCTTCCTAATTACATTGTTTTATGTCTTAAACTACAGTTTATATAACTGATTCAAGTTGAAGTGCTGAAAATGCATTAAATGGAAATAATGGAACGTTAAATACAAAAAATTTCGGGTATACTTCGATTTCTTACATTTTCAGAACTTTGACTTACATAATTACATCTGGCTGTATGCACGTACGTATATTTATACATATATATGTGTATATATATATAAACACTGTCCTCTTCGTGTTGATAAGATTACAAAAGAGGCAAATTTGCAAATTTTCTACTATACAGTGTTGTTGGATTTTATTACAAAAATATTTCATTTAGAAAAATATTCAACACTAAATCTAATAAAAATAAAAACAAATTTATGCACACATATATATATGTATGTGTATGTGAATTTATCGTTTATATGGATTAATGAAAAAGTTCGAAATGAAATTAAGACTATCAAGCTAAGGTCACATTGATTTTAAGGGATGCGAAGTGACTACAAAAGCAATGCTTTTTTTTAATTATTCTCAATTTCCACACACAAAGATTTCTTTCCAAATGATTGACTAAGTGGGCGAGAACGGCAAGGGGTAGAGAAGAAAATTCCCTTCGTCCCACCTGTCTTTAGGGGCCCACAAACGCTTCAACAAATCCATGAATCGGTTTCAAGCAATGCCAAATTTTGTGTCTGGAGCTTGGTTGACAAAAGGATCGCATGTTTTAAATTTTTTTTTGATATTACATGTTTTTTTTTTTTTTTGTTCTTTCGAAGGATTGAGGAATTTGTTGAAGCGTTTGTGCCCACCAAAACTAAAGAATTTCAAAAGAAAAAATTGTGTGTGGAAATTAGTGAATTATAAAAAGTACGTAACTAAATTTAGCTTTTATTTTAAATATTTTTTTTTCAATTTTTTTTTTGAGAAAAATTTGAAAGAAAAAAATATGTAGTTCGAAGAATCGTATGAAAATTTTATCTAATTTATTTCAAATTTAGGAACGTTGGTTTAGGAGAAGATTTGTTGTGGTATAAGAAATTAATATACAGCTCGACTCTAAATATTCCCGGCGAATTCTTCCGTGCGGATTTTAAATAATTTCTTCCATTTTAAGCACAATCGGAACGTAGTATAGAGGGAGCAAGAATTTCGAATATTTTTAAGGAAATTTCATCACATTTCTTCCCTTTTATCGACGCTTAAAATAACTCCATTTCCGCGGGGAAATATTTCCCGGGGAATATTCATTTAGAATAGGGCTGATAATTCAAAGAAAATATTTTCTACTAAATTGAATTGAATTGAAACAATTTTGAAGTGGTTTTTGAAAAAGGCTCCTTTTCTTCCGTATATAATCTTTAAAATTGTATGTGCAAAATAAAGAGCATTTATTATTTTAATGGAAGATTTGGCAGCACTTATTTAAAAATTCTAATCTAATTTATTTTATTAGCCCGTTGTGGTATGCAATTTATTATAGATACTTTATTAGTTCGTTTTGAAAAATAAAAAATTTTAAGGATTATACGATTTTTTGCTCTCATTGAGGTAAAAAGATAATTTTCAACATAATCAAAAGGCAACTAAATTATTTAATTTTTATACGATTCAATAAATCATTTCTACCACAGAAATTACTTTTTTATTTGCGTCTCGTTTATCGAGCATTTTGCTAAATAGGATTAAAATAGGCAAATTAATTTGGGTGCATAAGAATTTAATATTTTCATAGTATACGAAATACGGAGGAAAATACGATTTTGGGAAGGCTTATGAACAATCAATTTTACCGTTGAGAATCTTTAAAATTTACAATTAATCAGCCCTATTATGATTCTCTATCAGTAGTCGACAATCATAATAGGGGTGAATAATTTTCTATGACAGTTCGAAAGATTCTACGACGAAAATTTGTCAATAAAGTTTTAAGAAAAGAAACTATTTAGATTATAGGATAATAAAACGAAAAAATTCGAATTAAATGCGCTTGTTAAACAGATCTGTTCTAAATCAGCCCCGATTCTAAATATAGCCCGGGAGTTTTTCCATGTGGAATTGAAAAAAATTCTGCCATTCAAAGCGCACTGGAGAAGTGAATATAATGGAACGAAGTATTTTGAACATTTTCAAGCGGAGATCATCAATTGTTTTCCTTTATTGACGCTTAGAATACTTCCTCTTTCCGCGAAGAAAACATTCTGGGGGTTAAGCTCCCAGGGAATATTCGTTTAGAATAAATAAGGCTGAATAACTATTTCCGCGGGAATTTTTCCCTAGAAATTTTACACCATGGAAAAAGAAAGTATTCTGAGCATCAATACAAGAAAGGGGCTCTCTCCAGTTCTGTGAGAAATCAAAAACTTCGTACAAAAGAACGCTTTATAAATGAATCAGAAATTTTCGTAAGTGTTTTTTTTTTTTTTTGTATGAATTTTTTTCATTTTTGCCAGAACTGGAAAGAGCCCCAAAGAATGTGTGATGATCTTTCATTAGAAATGTTCGGAATACATACTTCCGTAAAACCTCCTTCCCAATGTGCTTAAAATTAGAGAAATTTTTTTACAATTGGCAGGGGAAAATTCCCCGGAATATTCAGAATCAGGCTGATGGAATTTCGACTGTATCTTTTAAGCCAGCCAATTGTGTATCTTTTTAACTGAAGAGTTTTATTCAATCAAAATGTTGTGAAGGCGTTGCCAAAGAATGTGAGAAAATCGTTTAATTTAAGTTAATAAATAAAGGAAAAGATAACTGAAACAAGATTTTGCAGAAGAGAAAATCTTCTTGACTGATGTTACGTAAAAATAAGTTCAACTACATCGACAATAAAATAAGATTTTATATTAAAATGAAAATGTATGTGGTTTTTATTGTATTAAGTCTGCTTATTTTTTACAGCAAAAAATAAGACTATAAAACTATATTTGTTGTTGTTTTTTTTTTTTTTTTTTTTAATGAAATAAAATGCGTGTATCAATTTTTTTGTATGTTCGAACGTGTCAGAACAAATCCAAATCATTTTCTATATAATTTCCCCAGTAATGCTAGTGTACAAAATCGAGAGTTTCTGAGACATTTTTCGTTCCAACATTTAAACCTTTTTAGCCGATTTACTTAAGTTTCGCATCCACAGATTCCGCTTCCACGTCGTCTTTCGTTTGCCGCGATTGCTGCTAATATATAGAAAAAAAAGGGGGAAAAATAGTTGCAAATAGAAAAAGAAAAATGCATGGCATTTAAAGTTAACGCCATTGAAAATGTGAAACCCAGAATTATATTTTATTTATTTTTTTTTTCAATAAAATTATAATTTCAAGTATCCAAATAATAATAATAATAACCCAGAGAAAACGACAGAATTAGAAGGGAAAAGAAAAAAGAGAAAGAAAATACATAAGACATAAGACGTGTGAGTTTTTGAAATTCATTATTTTATATTATTTTATATAATTTAATGTGTATTTATGTATGTTCATCGGATTTTCGGGACACATTTTGGGAGTTCATAAAATAAATTTTTTTTTTTTTTTTAAACTAATGATGTTTTAAAGAGTCATGAAGACTCATAGGTCACAAGCATTGGAAAATGATTTGAAAATGGTTTGAGTAGAAATTTCGTGCGTTTTTTTTTTTTTTTTTTGTTGGTTTTTGTTTGGAGTTTCTCAATTTAAGTTGAATGGAAGTAATAAATAAAATCAAGATCCTGCAATCTATTGTGAATTATCGACGAACGAAATTTGTTTTTAGCACAACATGAGGATGACAATTATTAGTTAAAAGCACAAGCAAAATGTTTCTATAAAAATTAAATAATTCATAAGCTTCTCATCATGAGAATGGTTCGTGAGTGGGTGGTAATGCAGGCAACACTGACGACAAGCACAGTCAAACGAGAAGTGAATAGAGCATAAAATAGTTAAATGGACTGAATTAGATTAACATGATTTTATTGTATACAATTTTTTTATGCTTAAAGAAAAATAAAATTTTAATAAAACAATTTAAATAAAAAAAATTTTAACTTATCCAGCCCATTGTTTTTTGTTTAATTTTTTTTTTTTTTTTTTTTGGTAATGGTGTCTCAATTTTTTCTCAGAGTTAAATTTATTTTTCCTCCTCTGCTTCAGGATCAGGTCTGCTTAAGATTTCCTGACAGAGCGCAATATAGTCCTGTTAAGCGAAAAGCAAAATCATAAAATTATGCAAAGAGAAGCATTTATTAGAACTGACGACAAGCATTTAAAATAACAAGGCGAAACGAGAGGAAAATAACAAGTAACATTGTAGTGTAAAACGCTAAAAACTGGCTTTGTCCATTTATGACAATCTTCTAATGAGGAACGTGTCCGAAGAAGGACAAACTCCATCTAGTTTGAAGGTAGATGATTTGTTCTCTTATGACAGCGTTCCTCTCATTTATACATCCACAAACAAATCAACAATTTGACGATATAAAATTGAAGTTATACAACCCGGTACTAAATACTCCCGGGGAATTTTTCCCCTGGAAATTTTACTCTTCGGAAAAAAGGAGTATTCTTAGCGTCAATTAAAGAAAATTTGATTCAAAAGAATTGTAGATTCTTGACCCTTTTATATCACTTTCCCAATGTGCTTATAATGGAAGAATTTTTTTTTTTAGATCGGGCTGTATAACTTTAATTTTATATCGTCCAATTTGTTGATTTTAGATGTATAAATGAGAGGAACGCTGCCATTAGAAAACAAATCAAAGATGCGGGAATTTGATTTTCAAATGACTGACATAGGCACAACTTTGTTTTTTTTTTTTTTTTTAATTTAAAAAATGTAAGCTTACCAATAAAACAGTACATATACATAAGTTATGCTATGAAAAAACATCTAAACCGAAATTCACTGAAAAATACATTCGCTACACCTCAAAAGAATCAACATTTTTTCAACGATTCCAATTTTAAACGACATCTAAGGTTTTTGATTGCTAGATTCAAATTATCATTTACCGGTGTGTATTCCGCCTTTTTTTATCCTTACATTAAAGAGATTTTCAATTTGACTTTATGTATTTGCTATTCAGTATTTTATTTTTATATTTGCTTAGATAGAGCAATTCAAAATTGGTTTAAATTTTTAGACTTTGTATATATCATCTTTCTTATGGATATTTAAAATTAGTCAATAAACACAATTTTTTCCATTTTCCTTCATAAATCTGTTTGTTCAATTTCTACACAGTGATTTTAAGTATATATTTCGCTTTATAAATTAATTTACCAATTATTTTTTTTTATCATTATTATACGTTTTAGAAATTATATTGAAGAATATCGATTCGATTGGTGTACTAGATTTTTAAGGGGTGGGGGGAAAAGGACTGAAAAGAATTTCCCACTGAATTCGAGTTGATTTATGAGATTGTAAACAAACAAAAAAAAAAGAGCACAAAAAAAAAATTTAAAATTTATACATGCAAATCAAGCACCAACGAATAAATTGAAAATAAATGTTAATGTTAATAAACAATTGCATTAAAGACTTTCGAAAAAAATTTGGCTTATGCAATGTCTTTAGTTGATTGGTATAAGCCGCTGTTACTGTGCTGTTATTACAAAATCAATTCAATGTTATCTCTTTTACAATTAGACTTTACTGGATGATAATGACGCTTTTACTTTTGATAGACTTTTGATAACTATTGATGATTAATATTCTAATAATCAAATTACATATATAAATTTGATATAGAATATTTCGAAATTTATTCTACTCTGCAATAAAATAGAGCAGTCATATATGAGAGTTCTTTTGTGGATGCCATATGAAATTAAAGAACTATCTAAAACTAACTGTTATCCTTGGGTAAATTAAACACAAAAATATTACTCCCATTAAAAGGCCTTGGGCTTTGCAATAATGTAAGTGATCTCTTTTTAAGAAGAATTTCAAATAAATCCGATATTTCAATAAAAAGTTACTCCCTTTTAAGACTTTGCAACGTTGTGAATGCTTGATCGGGCTTAGCTTAGCTTAGATCGGGCCTAAAATACTGTTAATCAAGTCTAAAACTATAAAAATTGAAAGGTTTTTTTTTTTTTAGTATTGAAGGAACATAGTTTTATCAACATAAACCTTATGAGAAAATAGAAAAGTTGAGGAAATAATATAAATTTATATTCTATGGAAGCTATAGAAGTTATATCAGGAAGAATTTTTGAAGCTTGCATAGTGTAAATATGACATAGAAGAATACTTTCATATGAATGAGGACTGTGCTAAAACTTTTCAAGAATTTTTAGCGCCAGACTTTCACATTTAAGAAAAGATATTGCAGTAAAAAAATAAACATGGTATTTCAATTGCAACGGATTAAGGGACCAAATAGTCAAATACGTTAATATATTAGCATCAACGTGTGCTGGGTCATCATCCTAACCATCCGAGCTAACTAAATTAAAAACGTTTGCACAATGTTTTCAGCATTACATATTTATGTATATATATATATATATAAAAATCGTTTCTATAAAAGAAATGAAAAATTTGCAAAATTGGATATACATATAAGTAACAGAGTACATTCAAGACGATATAATACAATTTACAGACAGCTAAATTAATCATATGAATATACATAATTAAGAGAATGAATTGTTGCTTTTTACTTTCACACAAAATAATGCCACAACGAAATTAATCAATCAATTAATGGGTGAATAATTTTTCTGCTAGCATCGGGCACTATGGTGAAATTTGAAAATATATACTTGAATCGCTGCATTATTTTTCTTTGTTTTTTTTTTTTTTTAAATTTAATTTTATGTTTTCTTCTTCTTGTTTTTTGCGCTACGTTCATTTATAAATTTCCAATAAAAATATCATAGACAAAGAGTCGGTTTAAAAATTTTGCTTCCAATTGAAATACAATACAAAAACTACGATACGGCACGGCACGCCACCACTGAGATGAGACATAGCAGAACATGAAAGTTTAAGGTAACAAAACATAAAGATGATTTGATGACGTCTTTGATGAGATGAAGTCACGAAGTCGACACGAGGTTGTTATGGCTTGACTTTTTCTTATTTATTTTTTATTTATTTATTTTTTTTTTTTGAAACTATGCTGCTGCAATTATTGGTGTTCATGTTCGTTGTGCTTGGTGTTAAATTTCTTCATATTTTTTTTAAATTTACTTCTTTTGTTTTTAATCCTCTTGAGGAAGGAAGCCCACTCACCTCTAATGTGTGAGTGTGTGGTGTATGACGTGATTGTTTCTTAGCTTTCTTGTCTACTAAATGAGCTTATGAGCGGGTTTGTTGAAGAAATTTTGAGCTGTGCATAGTAGAGCATTGTGTATGAGAAAAACGGCTTCGACTGTTCATATGTGTATGTTTTGTATGCGTGTATGCGTTTTGTTGTTTTGTGTTTTGTGAAAAGATGCACAGAAAATTTACTTGGCCTGTTTTCAGGTTTCTATTGCTGGTTTCTGTTTAATAGTAAAAAAGTTGTTTTTGTATGTATTTTAATGTATATTTTTTGTATGAAATTTTAATTTTGATTTTTCTTTATCATATTTCAAGTTTTTCATATAAAATAGCAATATAAAATAAATATTAGCAATACAAATTAATGTATGTAATTGCACATATCACAATGTTGTGTTGTGTTTTAAGTTGTGCATACGATGCGTTACAAGTGAGTTTTATTTTTATTGTTTTTTTTTTTTTTTTTTTTGTGAAGCCATATGTGTCCGGATTGTTTATTAGCGTAATTACGATATTACGAATAAATTTTATAAATTTTCAAACGATAAACGCACACACGTTTTGGAAAGGAGAAGGAAAAGAGAAGAGAAGGGAAAATAGATGTTATTCAAAATGTTGAAATGCGATTTCTTAATTCTTTTTTAAAAAATTCATTTAAATTTCATTTTAAATTTACCGCTCGGAGTGGCATTTTGAAGTTTGCAGCTGCTTGTAGTTGTATTTGATAAGCTAAGCTATGAATTTTGAACCCATATAGTCTGAAATAAAGAGAAAGAAAGTTAATTAGCAAAAAAAAAAAAGAAAAACTGTAACGCGTCGGCCAAATGTTCCAAGTCCGTTCTTACAAAATTTTATTGCAAACGCAAAAAGCTTTTTAATCCTCCTATATTTAATAAGAAATTTCCGTTTGAATTTTAGCGTTTAATAAAAAATTAAAATTAACAGATACATGATCCTTTTTATAAACAATTCCAACACTTATTTGGCATCCCTACTTTTACTTAGATTATCAACACTGTATATTCATGTGTTAAAATGCTCTCATCTTTCTACTTATTAGTCACTCCAACACATCATACCTCCGCAACAAAGGAGTCACAACTCAAAACTTGTCAATTTTGTGGATCTTGTTCATAAGTCGCCTGTCTACCTGCACGCAAGATTCTATCCTTTTCCTTTAAAAAAAAAACAAGCCGAAAACCCCCCTGTTGCCTGTCTTCTTACTTTCATTGACAACGCTACGCATATTATTTTTCGCGTTTTTTGCAATATTACAAATTTTGAGTTGTGACTCCTTTGTTGCGGAAGTACGATATGTTCTTAAACGAAACGGTTTTTTACCTTCACAAGCTTTAAAAATAGTTGCCTGTAAAGATTATGGGCCCAATTATCTTTATAATTGAATTAAAGGCGCATTTCTCAAAACCAATGGACTTGGAACATGTTTACTCTAATCCGACGAAATGGATCATAAAAAAGTCTTCAAAATTTACACAACTAGCACCATATAAGATATTTTAAATTGATGCATTTACTATTTGTAAGTCATCATTTAAATAATTTTTTTTTTTTTTAGTTTTTTACCTTGGAACAAATTGATTGGTCGGCCTCTTGGGACGATATTCTGGATGAACCATAAATAACATATGTGGAAAACCGGTGCCGAAGTAAGCACCATCCGTGTGATGATGACGCGACGATTTTGGTGTGTAGACATCAATACATTTAGGGCAATAAGTCTTAACCATCGCCTCACCGGGAATATCGGAGAGACCTTCAAAGATATGAATTAGTCAATATTTTTTTATCATAAAATCTGAACTAGATTATATAAAATAAAAATAGAAAAATATTTGGATTTTCAAGTTGTTCTTATATTTATATCACTTTCCGATTCATAATTATTGAAAAGGTCCGTCCCACTATACAATGTTTATGCGATATTCTATACCTATGCTCTATATATAACATACGCGAAGCCACCAAATTGTTTTTAACCCAATGACTTCATCGATACTTTATTTTACTTTACTTTGCAAAATTATTTTTACATTTGACGAATGAAAACATGAAAATATAAATTTTTTAGTTCGCTAGCCACATTTCATATTCCATGATTGCAATCTTCTTTGTTAACGTAGGATCCAAAGATCAAAATCTTTAAAATGGAACTGTATAGTTATAATAAATCAATAAATTAACGATTCAACTAATGACACAATGAATGGAAATATCTTTTTCATTAGCTATTAAAATCGAAGGTAACACAAATCACAATAAAAAAGAATTTTAAAATCTTCAAAAATGAAAACTTATACCCCACAGTTCTAGTTAGCAGCTTGAAAAAAATTTGAAGCTTATCCCTTCAATTCCGATGTCTAATTCTAATACAATATCGGTTCTTATTTTTCATTAAAATCACAGAATTATTCATTGGTGACCAAAAATTATTACATTCGAAACTCTCTATAACGAACTCCTCTAAAACGAATTTCTTCCTATAGTGAATATTCTCAAGGCTTTTTCGCTACATTTATAGTCCCTTTTTTTCTCCTTATAACGAATTATCTCTCCCTATAACGAAATTTTCTCCAGGTCCCTTGAGATTCGGTATAGAGATTTTCGACGATATTAAAAATCTTTTTAACCCATTCGATTTTCAGGAAGGATCACCTACAGCCGACACGGCATCTTTTGAAAATATAAAAATATTTAAAAAAAAGTAAAATAGATATTGAACCCTGCCACCTACAGTTGAAACTGGCAATTGAAATGCTTATATTCAGTTACACCGCAAAGTTAACAAATAAGTTTTAGAATAAAAAACTAGCCTAAGAGGTAGGTATTGCTTTTATGCTATAAGATAAAAGAATTTAACGTCTTCTATGAATTGAAATTCAAATTTAAACTATCGAAATTTAAATTCAAATTGCAGTCGATCATAACGCTACAATAGCTTTTTTTTAAATTATAGGTAGCAATTAAAAGAGGCAAATAAGTCGAATTCAAGCGACATCATATACATACATACATACATAGAGCGGGTGGCTTAAGCTAGGCACACACGGCGAATATGCTCGTCGATTTTGTGCGGCTCTTCAGAAAGATGAATACATTTTTTTTATTGAAAATATCATTATGGGTGGTAGTTTTTTCAACTCGGTTTAAGAACTTCGAAAGTTTGAATTCTTGAGTATATTCTTTTAGCCTTCAGCTTAGTTAAACTTAGTGAAAAACCTTGCTGTATTCGAACTTTTTAAAAATTTATATATAAAATTAATAAAGCTAGCTTAAACTCTCCTGAAGACTATATTTTGAAAGATTAAACGATCAAAAAGTTTAAATTTCTTTGCAGACTATGAGCCTATGTGTTTTAAAACTGAACTTGCCCTTTGATATAAAAGGTGAAGCTCTATAAAAACATTTATAAATGAGCCGCTCGCCGTCTGTGGGACAACGATAAACAAACATTTTATAAAAAAAAACTATCGAACTACCAGCCGTGTGTGCCAAGCTTTAGTGAGAAATCATAAGTTGAAATATCCATCTAGGGTAAAGGGTGGTATATTGGTAACATAAGTAATTTTGTGATATTTTTGGAAAGGTTTATTAACTGAACGCAAGAGTGCATTCCGCCAACACGTGATCCTCATACTCGAGATAATTCGGTAGTTATTTTATGAATGAGCTTTTTGTAGGGAAAATCCTCAAAATCTTTATATCACCAAATATAATATATAACTGTAAGTACTTTATTAATATTCACATACCCAACGGCAACATAGGTTGGCTTTCACAGTAGACACGAGGACAATGTCCAAAATCGCCAGTTTGGTATTTTTCGATCATTTGAGCAATACCACGATTTGTTAAAATATAACGGGCATGTATTAAGCCATACAACATTTCCGCAGCTTGCTCCGTCATATCTGATTGCAAGGGATTATCTTCCAGTTCATCCTCTGTAAAGTTAAAGGTGGATTAAAAGATGCCAACATAACAAGAAAATTATCTTTTCAACTGCACTCACCTGGCTCTAAATCAAGTATCATATCAAGGGCTTGTCTGTAGTTTGGAACTTGCTCATTTAAGCCAGTTAAATTGAATTTATCTTGTATATAATCTTCATCCACCTATGAACCGAAACAAAAAGAGTATTTTTAAAACAAGTCAAATATTATTGTGATGCTCACAGAGAAACAAAAAAGAAGAATATATTGTGCGTGGCAATTTGCCACCATTGGCACTAATTGTACCATGTGCTTTGTTGCTTGGAGTAATTATAAACAAATCAAAAGCATCAAGTTTCAATACAAACGTGTCCAATGCACGTCATATAAAGAATAGCACAAATTATTTCGATTTAACAAACTAAACAAAATTCGTTGCCAACACCCGGCGACAAAACAATTGAACGAAATAAAAATTTAAAAAATGTTGGAACCGATCATATAGTTTGTACAGCTACAGCTACACTATAAGAAGAGTATGGTAACCAAATGGGCTGGCACGGCACTTAAGACGATTAGATAACAAGACGTCAATGGGACCCATGAGCATCAATGATATTGAATTAAAATTAGTTAAAATCATTAATCAAATCGCTTCGCACTTACCTCGCAAAAGAATTCGTTGCCTCGCAGTCCACAAAACCAAGTCACCCAAGAAACCTCCTCGGAACTGCTCATTTTTCTAAAACCGTCAAGAAACGAAAGAAAATACCAAAAATAAAATCACAGGCAAACGCAAATTTGCAGAAAGTAAATCGAAAAGTAAAATAACAATTTTGATATTTTGTTGCTATCTTTTCCACGCACATTAGGGGAAATATTTTTGCAAATTAACTAAAGAGAGAAACAACACGAAAGAAATAGGAAAAAAAATAGGAAATGAAATCTTTCACGCTTTTTGACGTTACAAAAAATTTTCACGTTTCCTGCGTCGCGTAAAGTAATTTCTAATATTCCTCCTCCTCCGCACACTTCGCCCAAATTCGCTGTTACCTCCTCACTATATTACCGCTTTCTTTCGCCGGAGTATCTCCGGTCGCAGTCGGTTGAAGTGCTGATGTCGTTGTCTTCTTCATTCACGTTGAAAGTCTGCATAAATTTTCTCTTCAAAGTGAATGAGCGAACGAACGCACAAGCCGAATACTCGAGAGTCAGACACACGAATAGTGTTTCGAAAACATCCCCTTTTGAATGCATGAGAAAGAAAGAGAATCACAGATTGTTTCGGAAGATTCAACACACAACTGTCTCTTTTCTTCGCACGTCTTCCTCCGCTTACTTGATTGTCGTGTGTCTGACTCTGGAGCAGCGTTGCCACTGACAAACTTTTTTCCCATTGGAAATCTGGCTATTACTAGCCAAACAATCTGGAAATCTGACTGTTTGGATGTAATCTTTGCTCAATATAACCGAAGTCACTAACCTTTTCCCTGTATATAAAGAGTATTGCCGCAAGGAATCGAACCAAATTTGCGAATACCATGAGGAGCCAGGTATTCTGGAAATGTCAAATGTCTCTGATTTGCACCCAGCAGTTATTTGTTACCGATGGTAATGAAAAAAGTATGTAATTCAAAAGGCATACTGTTTATGCATTACAGAATCGATTGTTTTTAGCACGGCGATGTCCTAGCAAATGTAATGCATACCTATTTGCATTACCAGTAGTACAAAAAGTAATTGAAAATACTTGATTCTGTAATGCATTACTGTTTGCATTCTCAAGTAATGCTATAGAAGTATGTAACGCTTTGCTTTGGGAGTGAACATATCAGGCAACACATTACCTTCTCGATTACCTCTCCATGCAAATTTGTTCAATTTACTTTGCATTCCCATTTCATCGATGAAAAAATGCATTACTTTGGTAATGCACTTCCTAAATAACTGCTGGGCATGGACGAAGTTTGTTTTTTACACACACGAACGCAGCTGACCGGTTTTTCGCACAAATCGGTACACGCTATACGTGTGCGACCGCTGCGTCGGCAGAATTCGGTCTTTTAAGCACGTGTGCTAGGAAAATCGAAATTGGGCGGACACTGATTTAATGTAACAAAAACCAAAACGATTAACTCTCATAAATGCGGATGGTTTTTGCTAGAGTTGCAACGGATATCCGGCCACTTCCGGTATCCGGCCTTAAATTTAGAATCTGAAAGGTGACATTTACTTTAGTGTTTGAAAGGTGATGCTGGCGGTGACAGAGGGCTTTCTTCTTTTTGAAATGGACAGACTCCCAAAAATGCCTTAATTTAGATTAGCGTGAGCCGCTCGAAAATTCATCTTTCGATTAACAAAATTATCGATTGTCAAAATAATCGATATCGAAACTATCGATGATGATGGTGGTGATGGTGGGTTGATGATGATGAGGTTGGTGATGATAGTGTTGATGGTGATGATGTGTGATGATGGTGAGGTTGGTGATGATTATGGTGATGACGATGGTGATGATGATTATGATGATGGTTGGGCTAGTTGGGTTTGAGTCTTTGTGGGAATACTCTTTATGGTAAAAGGTTCGTGAATTCGATTATATTGAGCAAAGACCACATCCAGACAGGCCCATTTCAAAATTATTTGGCTATTAATACCCAGATTTCCAGATTATTTGGCTATTAATAGCCAGCGTTCCAGATTATTTGGCTATTAATAGACAGCTTAGCAGATTTTTTGGCCACTTTTAAACTGATACAAAATATCGATAGTATCAAAAATTTAAAAACATTTATACTATCGATAGTTCCATCGATTGTTTTCCTATGTATGTTCTTCTCTACGAGCACGTTGTTGTTTGTTGACATTGGTTCAAACGGTTTCTTTAAAAGTTTTTATACTTTAGGCTCAGCAATGGATTCAAATGATGAACTCGAAGAAAAACCTTTATCCAAATCACCTAAAAAGAACAAAAAAGCTTCAAAGCGATATTATGAGGAAGAGGTAGAAACCAATTTAGAGAAAATAAAACTTAAACCGAAATCAAAACAAAAGTTCGAAGGAACAGTGATAAAAGTAAATGATACTGAGCAAAAACCCAATAAAAAATATTCAAAACCTCGCAAACTTGATGTATTGAAATCAAAAATTAAAAAGGAGAAAATACCCAAAGAGATGCTTGAAAAGTATAGTCGCGGAGAGAGGGTCGAGTCTACTGGGGTAAAGACGAAATTCTTTAAAGAAAAACAAAGTCGAAAAGAAAATTTTTTAGATTTTGCCACACAACAAGCAGCTCGTACAGAGATTTTGTTAAGCGAGCAACAAGGATTTATAGAACCAGATGAAGACGAAATCACAGCACAATATAAACAAACCGAAATTACGAAAAATGTAAGTTTTATAATGAGAGTTCTATATTTATTTTTGGATAAATAATTTTTTTCTTATAAATAGGTTGATATACTTGCTGCGTCAAAGCACTTTAAACTCAATTTAGATTTTGGACCGTACAAAATACGGTATTCCAAAAATGGACGGAATTTGATAATCGGAGGGCGTAAAGGGCATGTGGCCGCTTTTGATTGGATAACTAAAAAACTGTCATGCGAAATGAATGTCATGGAAGAAGTGGCGGACGTAGCTTGGTTACATGTTCCCACTATGTTTGCGTGCGCCCAGAAGAAATGGACCTATATATATGATAACAAGGGGACAGAACTACATTGCATTAAAGAAATGTACGAAGTTAATCGAATGGAATTTCTGCCTTATCATTTCCTACTGACTGCGGCTAATGCAAAAGGCTATTTATTTTGGCTAGATGTGTCCATTGGTGAATTAGTTGGTCGTTACAATACGCATCAGGGCGATATTCGTTTGCTGAGTCAAAATCCTTACAATGGTGTGCTATGTGTGGGCGGTGGCAAAGGTGTTGTGTCTATGTGGTCGCCAAAAGTTCGTGAGCCACTGGCCAAAATGCTTGTACATAATACTCCATTGTCGGCATTAACTGTTGATCCGAAAGGCAAATATTTAGTTACTGCGGGCTATGAGCGAAATTTGAAAGTATGGGATATTCGTCAATTAAAAGGACCGATGCTTTCATATAGGCTTCGTTCCCCTGCCAATCATGTCGAAGTTTCTCAGCGTGGGGTTTTAGCGTTTACACAAGTTTGTGGAGAAAAAATTGTTCATTCTTAAATCACACTAACTTCTTTTTTTTTCGTTTTAGGGTAACTATTGTGAAATGTACTCAAACCTTTTAATTGGAAAGAACACCACTTCACCGTACTTGCGTCATTTAGCTGATGGCAATATACAGAGTTTGAGGTTTTGCCCCTATGAAGATGTACTCGGTATAGGTACTGAGAATGGTTTCGAATCTCTGTTAGTTCCAGCTGCAGGAGAACCCAATTACGATGCACTTGAAGACAATCCGTTCCAAACGAATAAACAACGGCGTGAACATGAGGTTCATGCTTTGCTTGAGAAGATTCCCGCAGAACTTATCACACTCGATCCTAATAATATTGCAACTGTAGATGCACCGACACTACAAGAGAAAGTTGAGGCAAAACTTTCGCTTTTCCATGTGAAACCACCGAAAATTAATTTCAAATCGAGAAACAAAATGAAAGGACGAGGAGGTAGTGCAAATGCAGCTAAAAATAAACAAATCGTCAAGGACCAAAAGAGGAAAGAGTTTATATCGGAATTACGAAAGGCTAAACAGGAAGTCATTAATGTTCATCAAATTAATAACGAGGAGGAAGCGGCAGAAAGTCAAAGCAAACCTTCAGTGCTTGATCGATTTAAGCCTAAGAAAATGATGAAGACCAAATAGCTTAAGGCCTTTTTGTTTTATTGAAAATAAATATTTAAAAAAAAAAATTTATTTAGCATTTCTCTGTGTAAGGACAAATTTAAAATAGCTACTTATTCGTTTATCCGATATAGTTTTTTCGATTTTTTCGCATAATTCTTCAACTTTTCGAGGCATTTCTATCCAATAGAATAAATTCATAATATGTTTCCTGCCTTCAAATGCATTTACAGCTCCTTGAACTTGAATTTTTGTTATATTTTCGATGACATTGCTCGTTATATTCGCCAAGCTGTGTAAAAATTGCACATTTCGTTGCTTGCTTAGAAGTGACATCGAGAGTAAAGCCTCCTCCGTAATTGATGGATTTAATAGTAGCTGAGGTAAGTATTGTAAAAGTCGTTGAAATTCTTTAACGCCATATGCGTTCATTAAATTTGGCTCTTGAACAACATCGCAGAGCGTTATTAACATTGAACTGTGTGCTTTGCCGGTAAACTCCTTTCGAAGGAATGTACTTATTGTCGCGCGTAATAGATCTCTCATTCTTTCAGGTAATATATTTAAAAGAGCTTGGCCGTTTTTTAAGAGTTGAGCCCGTAAAGCAATCACCAATATTTTTTGGACATCTGAAGCATGCTCTTTCAGTGAACTCACAATTTTTTCCAAGTATCCCAGCAATATATCAAAATATTTACTAGATTTCTTGTCGATCCGACTGAAGAAACGAGTCATCAAGTAAACCAAAGTAATATTCTGATGCAAACAGTGTTCTTCTTCAATTGAAATTTTATGTTTTTTCGTTTTGTTTTTTAAATCTGAAATTCATGAAGTGAATATTAATAGTTGTCTGGAAACAAGTTTGTAGCCAAACTTACTCAAAGCTGTGCTGCTTTCGCTCTGCTGATATGGAAATGCGCTTAAATGCAAGAAATTCGTTGCAAAAGCTTCTGCATACTCTTTTCTAAACCAAGTACTTAATTCAATGTGACGTTCATTTATTTCATGCATATCAATTAAAGACCATAAGTTCTCAATAATATCGAGTATGGTACTTAAAGTCAAAGCAGCATCATGTGAGAGTAGTAGCTGGGCACCTACTGACGTGCTATTACTGTTTTTAGTAATGTGCTCTTGAGGTCGTACTTCAAGCCATGCTTCCAGTAACAATGGCATCAGATGTTCTACACAAGACCGAATCGATGTTGGATCGTCGATATAGTTTAAGGAGTTCGCATTAGTTGCAGTAGTCAAAGAGAACAGCTCTGTAATGTCGGCTGACATTGGATAACATCTCTTCAACGAGAAATGTTGTGGTGCTGTAACGTTAAAGGTACGCACTTGGTAGGGAACAATTTTAGAACCAGATCTAGACATCGCCTGCAAAGTTTCATGTTGTTTACTCAACATTAATTGTAATCTTTGTAAAACTTTAGTTCGCCATTTTATTGTAGTTTGCTGCTGTCCCATATTCACCGTTAGAGTTCGATTGGACTCTCCTTCGGCACGTAAACGGGATATCATTTGCAAGAAGTCGCCAAATATTTTCCCACTTTGTTCTGCAACCAATTGCGGCACATGTTCCAAGAGTACGTCCAAAAGTAATAGTGAATCCTCTTGAATATTGGGCTGAATATGTGTCATTGCGCAGCGTAAATACGACGAAATAACATGGAAAAAGGGTGATACTTCCTTAACACTCAATGTAGTCAGTAGTTTATTCAATGTATTAAATGACTCCCGACGTGGTTCTCTTTCAATATCCAAACTGATCATTAAAATTGCTTGAATGATCTCATACATTTGGCCTGAAAGACTGCAATGTCCATCTAATATAGCTTCACGGAGATTCCGTAGCGCATCTAGGCGAAAGTTGGCTCCATAGTGTTTCAGCCGATTAAGTATTTCTTTTAAATTTACTTGTTTGTGGCCATCTTTGTACTTGGATTCTGTTAGCTGTTCGCGTATTTGAATTTTTCGTACTTTGAACTCTGTTTTTGTAACATTGAGACCCTTGGGAAGCTTGGCTCCCTTTAGTTTGACCTTGGCTTTTTCAGCGCGCAATTGTTTTTTATGATGTCCACCCATAGCTTATCATTTATTTAAAATTTAAAATTTATAAATTTTAGACCTCGTTGTTTATATAGCGGCCTTTACACGTTCATTTTTGCTTGAAAGCATTGCATCAGTGCTGCCAGGTTTTTTTCGAGCCTTCCCTCTAAATGTCAGTCAATTTCCCTCTAAAAAATTTTTAAAAACCTCTAAAAATCCCTCTAAATTTTAGAATATATATTAATATAAGGGCAAATCATCTTTGTTACATTTTTTATTTGGGAACAACAGAAAAGGTTTCAACAAACAGCAAAAACAACAATTAAAAGTGAAGCTGAAGGGTCATACCCTGCGAAAGCGTCTAATACTTCGTTATCGCATTCACATTGGTAAGTGTTGTCTCAGTGTTGAATTTTTTCAACATTTTTGTGGAAGGATTAAAAGATTTAGATGAATCAATCAAGAGTTTTTTCGCGTTATGGCATCGGCAGTTGGAATTGAAGTTTTATTTCTCAATTTGATCTTTATAATATTCACGGTGGAGAACGCTCTCTCAACCGCCGCATTGTTCCACGTGTGTGACCTTGAGTTTCTTTGAAAGACAGAATGTGGTCTGACCGCGGACGAAAAAGCTGCAGGAACCAATTAGTGAAGATTTTATATGTCAAATAAATCTGGACCATACTCTCTTTTATAATATGTATCAACGAAATCTTTGAATAGAGTCCCTCTAAATTTCCCTCTAAAAGTTTTGTCCCTCTAAATCTACCTCTAAATTAATAAAAAACCTCTAAATTTAGAGGAAAAACCTCTAAGCTGGCAACACTGCATTGCATCATGCAAAGGAATTCCAAAAACAATTTCTTCAATTACAGCCCGATTCTGAGGCCCGATATTACAGTGCATACTTAAGGTCTCCTTAGCACTTAAGTAAAGCTTAAGTCTGTAAAGCATTTTAACAGTACAAAATTTAAGTGCTCCTTAAATAAGTTTTCAAATTAATTTAATGAAGGAATTTCACTAACTTTACGAATTTGAAAAAAGTATAAACAATAAATATAGGCTTTTTCAAATGTTGCCTGCCGAAAACAATTTTCATGAGTTTTGGATAAAAATTGACTGTTAAACCGCTTGACACTTAAGGTGTTCTTAAGTCTTCAAGCTTCCTTAACTTAAGTATGCACTGTAATATCAGGCCTGAATATTCTGGTTTTTTAAGTGGAACGGATAAGTAAAATTATGCGTATGGGTCAAATACCCATTCCCGATCAAATTTCTTCGCCCAAATATATAAAAAAGAGTTCGTTCCCCGGGAATATTCAGAATCGGGCCATTAGTGTTTCTGGATGTAATGCTATAAATAGAATAAAGCCCAAAATCCAACAATGCGAGAGCCCGTTGCGAGAGCGCGAGACGAGACGCACAAAATTTTCAATACATTCAATCATATGGTTCAAGCTCCAATGAATCGCACTGCGAGACCTCGTATCGAGAAAATTTTGAAAAATTGAATATTTCTCGTTGCGAGGCAATTTGACAGGTTAATGATGTAGCTATTTTTTGAGTACTCGCCATTGGGTACTCGTTTAAACTAATCAAACAAAAACTGTTCACTGTTCCGTGAAAAAGAGCTTTTAAAATATTTCGTGAGCTTTGGTTCATTTTGAAAATTTTTTGAAAATGTTGGAATATTTTGATTTAAAATTTAAACTCAAGTGATAGCATATTATTTTTATGAGTACTTGGTACTCGGTTCAAATATTGCATTACTAGAAGCGAAGTTATGCTATCATCTGCGTGACGCAAAACTCTCATTGGAGATTGAAATGCGTCACGCAAAAAATTTTCGTGACGTCGCGCACTCTCGCATCGGGCTCTCGCAATATTGGATTTTGCGCTTAAGGGCGTCAGCGAATATTCGCTCGACGTCGTTGCTTAAAATACATACGGTCATACGAGGTTGCCCACAACACAGCGAATTTCACCGCGTCAAAACGCCGCAATAGATCTAATTCTAATGGTAGCGCGGGCGACTGGCGAATAGCAGAATTTACACATCAGAAAACATATGCATTTGTATAAAATCTTTGAGCTTTTGCTTCGAAAATGAGGGTTTGTACTCTCTGCTGGCAATGACTTATATTTTCAATCATATTTTTTCGAAATTCTGAAAACATCATGAGTTCGGAATTCGCTGTCATTTTGTTCACCCGCCCGAATTCTGCGGCGTATTCGCCCGGCGAGTATTCGCTTATACGCTATTTACACGTTAGGACATTTCGATAATGAAACAAATTTTCGATGGCACGGGAGGCAGGGGGAAGAAAAAAACGCTACCATACCATATCCCCGCGCGTCTATAGCCTACAAAAAGTGTGTTTCATTATCGAAATGTCTTAACGTCTAAATGGCCTCATACGCCTTTATTCTGTTTATAGCGTAATGCATGCATTTTTGACCCTTACATGGTCATTCCTTTTCATCACGACACGCATGACTGCAAGTAAAAGTAAACGTGTAAAGCCCGCCCGATAGTGTGAATATTTTGTTGTCATTCATATTGCGAAAAGACAAGCGAGCGACACGGTGGTTGAGGGCGGGGGACGTTCGGGGTACTCTACCCCGTCAAATTTTGTATGAAAAGATAACAGCTGAGACTGAGCAAACGTGCTCAGTCATTATATTCTACGCAATTCAATAATCCTGGCAAAATTTTCATGTGGCAAATTTTTCTAATAACTATCTATGAGCTCCAAAAATGATTGGAATTAGTTTTGTTCAAACGATTGAGTTGTGGGACAGGGTCAACTAGAATTACAATCAGCTGTTCTTAAAAAAAATAATATGCATCATGAACTTTGCAAATCCTTCTGAATCTGGCAAAGCTGTTTTTAATGCTCATGACCTTAATATGAGGCTTTGGAAAAATCACATTTAGTTAGAATTATCAAATTACAGGAGAACTGAAAGAGACGTTGAAATAGAATGCGGAAGATTGAAGTATGTATCTTTTGCATCTATGAATAACACTTGGATTTCATGTTCAAATCTTCGAGCGAAATGTTGATGTCTAATGCAAAAATATGCTTATCGAAATATTGCATTAAATAATTAAATTCAAAATGATGTTTTGAGAATTTTGACGAATATAATTCGCAATAGGATTGATTTTGTTTTGTTAATAAATCATAATGTGACATCTTCCTTTTAAGAATTAAAAAAAATCCAGCAATGATTTTTTGTTGCTAAATTAAAATTGCAATTGATTCTGCAATACTTTCAATATCAATCTTTTGAGAGATCGCCATAAGCGAATAATTTAATCTTCATGAGTCCTTAATATACGCCTTATGCGCAAATGGAAATTTCGAATATAAAATAGCATTTTTAGGAGTTTTGATTAGTACAAATTCGCACATGGCAACTGATAATTAAAATGTCCGGCCTAACTAAATATAAGGGAGCCCGGAGCTGTATAAAGTTGAGTTATAGGGAGCCCGAGCTGTCAAACCGATGTTATAAGGAGCCCCGCGCTAAATCTATGTTATAGTCATCTGTCAAAAAACACTCTTTTTCACTCGCACCCACGCAAATCGTTCTCCGTCGCCCTCACTCCTCAAGCACCAGTGGAATCAAAATGTCCGACCTCAAAGATTCGTAAGTTCGATTCCTTGGGTTTTTACAAAATATAATTATTTTCCATATTTTTTTTTAGTGAGGACTTACTTCTGGGCGACGAAATCGACGATCAACTTTACGGGACTGATGAAGACGAACTATTACTGACTGACGAAGGTAAGTGTGCGGAAAGTTTGGAAAAATCAATAATGAGTCGTTTTTCCGTGAACTTTCAAGAACTTGAAAAAGATGTCACCAGTGAAGAAAAACAACAGATCAAGGCAGAAGCAGAGCAATGGGTTCGCGAACAAATGCAAGAGAAGAGAATGAAACCTCAGGAAAATAGAAAAGCTAGCACCAACAGCAGTAGCACGAAACCCAATGATGGCGAGGAAAACAATACGAATATCCCAAATATCGATGTTAGTGGCAGTAACTCAAAACCAGCCGATAAAGCCGTGAACGCAATAAATACGCAGCGGGATTACGTTTCTACAACTGAGGCTGCAACTCATCAAAGCTTAAAGCCAACAAATGAAACAACTTACACAGACTTACAAGTGCCTCAGAACCCGTATAGAGCAATTCATACGGGATCGGCGAATGCAGAAGATGCAATATCAAGCTCTAGCAGAGATGTAGATGTTGATCATGCTTCACTAATAAGTTGTTCGATGCATACGGATTCCTCTGTTTTCCAAAGCTCCCAAGAGAGTGTTACTGGCGGTAGTGTTGGTAGAATAAGCCGGGATTTCGCTGATCCGCGCGAGGATTATGATGATGAGCGAGAGGAGCGCACTAATATAAAAACCACAAACGAAAGAGAAATTGAGTCGGCCAGCAGCAGTGATCAATCACCAGGTAACAACTCCTTAGAAATCATATATGTAGGTATATGAACTAATAATAAGGCATAACAATTTTTCCTTTACAGATGTGCATCCTCGTTATATGCAAAACAAACGAATGCTTGGAGATGGACAACACTCTCTTATTCGTCCGTATAGATATTCGGCAAGGCCACCATATTATACTGGTCCTTTACGAGCAATGATGAATCGCGGTGTATATCCGCCGATGCCGCATGGTAATTTTCCGCTTCTTTACGGCCAAACTAATGCCACAATAAATGGCGGGCCCAACATTGTTACTGCAACGATCCCATCAACTGCAACAACCACACTAACTCCCAAAATTTCCTCACCTTCAATCCTTATAGGTCATTTTCCGCCACAGCACCCAGCATCAAATACTCTACAACACAATATGTATGCTCCTCCAATTACAACACACAGTACACAACCACAACAAACACATGGGGCTTTAACATCTTCACCAACGAATCCAATTAGCTCAGTATCACCACAGCATGATATAATGCCACGCGTACCACTGCGTCATCCTTATGCTGGCTTTCGGCCAGGTGCTCCTATGCCTGGTATGGGTGGTAATTTTCGACATCCTTTGCATGGCAATATGTACGGCCCGCAAGATTACAATGGAAATGCACCTCTCCATGGACCGCCATACGGACCGAATTTCCTACCCCATCCTGGCGTTCGTGGAATGTTTCGGCCAGAATTGCAGCAGGGAATGCCACCTCGATTACCGCCACCACCAGGATTGCGCATGCAACGTGCACCTTTACCACAGCACAATATACCAGTAGCAGCAGGCTTTCCGAATGCTTCGCAAAACCCCATCCGGCCGCAATTACAACCTCAACCGCCCGGCTCACAACAAGCCGTTCAAAGTATTGCAACCAACGCGACGACTACATCAACTGTACTTCATAGTGGTGTGCCTGTTGGCTCTGTTCCAAGCGCGGTACCAAACCAAGCGGTGCGTCCTAGTAAAGTTCTTATAAATCCTAATTTCAAAGGAGGCGTGGAAGCGGCAACAAGCAAATTCATACAAGAAACACAATATATGGCCGCTATTGGTGGTGTACCCAGGTCTGATGATGAGCTTTTACGCCAACAAGAAGAATTCATAAATAAAAATCGCCAACATATAGAAAAGCGAAGACATGAACGAGCTACATCCCCAGCAGCTGGACGTCGGAATAGCCGAAGTCGCACCCGAAGCCGATCTCGAAGCCGTTCAAGGGAACGAAGTTACACTCCGCCGAGTAAACGTAGTAATGCTCCTGCTGCTGGCGACAGGCATTTTGAGCGTGAACGAGAAAGAGATCGGGACCGTGAACGAGATCGTGAGCGAGAGAGAGACAGAGAAAGAGTAGGTGGTGGCTTAGCTCGTGCCTCGAGCAGAGAACGCGAACGTGATCGGGAGCGGGACCGAGAGCGAGAAAGAGAGCGCGATCGTGCAGCTCCATTCTACGGAAATCGAGCTGGAGGCAATCGTTTTCGTCGGGGTAATAGTCGCGATCGAGGTGGTCCAGGCGAATTTGAAGGTCGTGGCGGTAATGGTGGCTTGAGCAATTACAATAAACGTCGTCGAAGTATATCACCATCGGGAAATCGTGGTGGTGGTAATCCAGCTTCTGGAAGAAGAGGCCGTAGTGGTGATCGTGATCGCAACGAGGTAAAAAATTAATTAATCAACTAATACACCGAATTGGCACTCAGATCTATAACATTTTTAATATTTTTCTTCTCCAGGAGGACGACGAAACAAGAGCATATCGTTTGCAGATAGAGAAACAAAAAGAACTTCGCGAAAAAATTATGCGCGATAAGGAAATGAAGCGCAGGAGAGCTGCTGAAGAGAAACAACACGAGGTGAGTGAATTGATGTTACGTTTATGTTCGAAAAATATTTCATATTTAAAACGTGTGATAACGTCCTTCGAAGCCCTGCAAGGGAATCCTAACAATCAAATGACAAATGAATCACGTAAATAATTATTATGAAATATAATATATTACATTCAGGTAGTCTGCCTTATCTTATGGTAATACATATACATTCAATACCAATATAAGGCAATTTGTAATTCGGTTAGATTTTATTATTCAAATGTAAATATTATGAAAATGGATGAAAACCTCACAGGATAAAATACCCTTAGAAACATTAATATTCCTTAAAGAAATTTTTTTTGGTGGCATCTGCAATAAACATTTTAATATATCCTTAAAACTATCGCCTAATTATTTTGCAACAAAATTAAATTTCGCTCTTAGGAGAAACGTGTGGTTCCACAGACAAGTACCAGCAGCCAGACGAACTCTCAAACAAACAAGCCGAAGTCAAAGTAGCAGTAGCAGCAGCGGCAATAACACCAACAACAACAGTAATGGCAACAACAATAATAATAGCACTATTGACGAGCCACAAAAGTTAAAGCCAATCATTGTTACACAGCCTAAAATTATATCGTTAAAAAAACGACAACAGCCAAACGAATCAAATGAAAGACCAAGGCAAAGATCATGCTCTCCGCCAGTTGGCGGTGGTCCTCCGCAACGTAGGCAATTGCCCACAGCAAAAATTCTTCCAGAAGCGAAAAGATCATTAACAGAGCATTTAACATGTGGTGGCAGCAGCAGTACCGGAATGACCAGTGGACATTCTACCAACACAGGCTATAATAAAGCCAGTGCAAAAATCACGTGAAATAGTTCGCACCCAAACGCCTCCATTGCCAGGAACAATGGCAACGAAATCAACATCAATGCCCACAAAGCATAAACGTCGTTTATCAACACCTAGTGACGACGAAGTTCAGTTGGACTATGATGAAGATGAATTAATGCTCGATGAAGAAGATCGTCTTCTTGCAACGCCGACGCCTTCTCCGACACATCGCTCTGCAGGTATATCTCGTACACCAAGCCCAGAGCCACCTATGCCGATTCATAGCACAAGAAATCGAACTTCAAAAACTAACAGCACATCAAGTGGATCAGCGTCATTCTCAAGCAGCAATCGCCGTGTTGTACTTAAGTCAAACAATGAGCGCTCGGGAACAAACCAGGAGTCAACTAGCAGTGGACGAAATCGCAGTGGAAGTGGAAGGGACAGCACCAGGCAACGTGAAGGTGGAAGTGGCAGCGGAAGCCATTCGCAGTCAAGTCGCAAAGGAATCTTCGATCGTCTAGATGTGCGAAGCGGTGGAAACAGCAATGGCTCTGGCGCTGGGTACGATTCAAAACGCAAAGCTCATCGCATTGTGCTGAAACATGATTGAAAGTAATTTTTTTATTTTTATAAAGCGTCTTTATAAACCGAAACTCTAACTTATATATGCATAGAGTTCTTTCAAGCAAGTAGCTTGAATATCGCAATTATACAAATATTTCAAGTAGACTTGTTTTGACTATATATTTTTGAATTCTTTTATCATACAAGCACATATATTTGTATATTAGTTTCATTTTGATCATCATGATGTTTATATACTTAGTGCTTTCATATAATATCAGTAATTTGAAGCGCAGGTCCGGTTTAACAGCATTCCTTCGACCTGCGAAAAAATGTGGCCCATCGAAGGATGTAAGAGGATTCAATGTAGAAGACATTATGTGTCACAAAAGAACTTTTTAGCAGCATTTTAACATTAACTTTGCATAATATATTATACAAACATACATATTTGATTAGTTTTTTGAATAATACAACACTGCATAAGGACCATTTATAAGCATAAAGTTGAAAAATGAACACAAAGATCATTTACTGTTTACATAACTTAGAAATATGTATTCATTTAATTTTTTGCATTTTATTGTAGATAGCTTCCTTTCTTTTTAATCATTCTTTTTTTTTTTACAATTCTTTTAGTTAGAAAATTTCCTGTTTTATATCATCTTTATGTGGAGTTTTCTGTTTTAATTAGTGGCCTGGAGCATGAAAAATATCTTCTAATCAAAATAAAAAAAATATTCTAAATATGTCTTGACTAGGAAATTGCACGCCCGCACCAACTTCAAACGATTTTCTAAAAAAAAAAATATCTCAATTAATTCAGTACAAAGGGAAATTTAAAGAAAGATTTGGCAAAGAATAATTTTTTCGGCGTTAAATATCCATAGTATCAATTTGTAATTATAAACAGTTCCATACATTATGCCAAACCACCTCGAAATGTTTACGTCATGAACGGCAGCGGCAAAAAATAATCAAAAAGTTAAACGAAAGTATAATTATTTCTCAATTACATGCGCAAAAAATATTTGAACTGATTCGGATTTATTTAACGACGATCAAAATGTCGAAATTTTTATTTTTCTATTTGAAATAATTTTCAACTGATAATGCTAGAGTGTGTTATAAATTTTTGGTGCACAATTGAAATAACGAAGTATTTTTATTTCACTAAAAAACTTTTATAGACTAATTTCTCAACTTTAACAAGCCCAATTAATTTATTACTTAAATTTAAAGTAATTTAGATCATTTAGTTATTCAAAATTTCTTTCATTCAAGCTTCTTTACACATCAAAGGTTGCCATAAGTTTCTATTGTATGTAATATCGACACACATAAATGTGTAAAAACTATTTTCGCTTTTGATTTCATTGCTAACAAATAATACCATTTTCAAAGCAAAAAAAATCTATGCGATGACTTTGAAATTATTGCTTCAGTGGAGTTATATTAGAGGCATTGACAAGGAAGGTGGAATTCTGTCGGAAAATGTCGACTTCTCGGAATATTTTCGATTTTAATTCGTCACGCACATTGGGGAAAAACACTCGTTTTGGACGGATTAGTTAAAAATATAGTTATTTTTGAATGAATATGTAAAAACCGGATGTTTTTTTCTAGTGCGTGACGAATTAAAATCGAAAATATTCCGACGTTGACATTTTCTGACAGAATTCCACCTTCCTTGTGAAAACCCCTATTATAAGAAAAATCATTATGAGACTCTGAAAAAGATAATCTTACATTCTTTTACTAGTGTCTGCTACATAAACTATACATAATTCACTCTGCTATTGAAATAGTTTTAATTTTCGACAAAGCAAAAACTTTAGGTCCTCTTTTTATGTACAACTAGCAATGCGTATTGCTGACACAGTTAATCTGAGTGCTTTCTTCATTAAATTGCTAGTGTTTTTAATGCTGCCTGCAACATATTAAAATGTCTAATATTGTGAACGCGTTTTAGATTCTAAGCACAAAGAATACATTATAGTTTTAAGTCTTAAATTTAAGAATTTATGTATTTTTAATGGCGTACCTCAACGCGCGTAACATTTACAATATAAAAATTAATGTACGTTCGTTGTCTTAAGACAAAAGACAGCATGATACACTTTAAACAGGAATAAAAATAAAAACCTAATCTAATTTTACCATTTTTATTATTTTTAATTATTTAGTGATATTTTTTGTTGCGATTTTAAAATTTCAATTTGTATGTGTTTATTAATAAAACATTAAACTTGTTCGTAAACTATTTTCGTGTACTCGATAAATAAAATTGAAAATATTTGGAATAAAAAATAATCAATGAAAATTAATCTATTTATAATGTTCTGACTAGAAAATATTTTAAAATATATATGCATAAGTAGTGGGCGTAAGGAAGGAAATATATATTGTCAACTTTACATTGTAATGACCTAAAGAAAGATGATTTGAAAATACCAAGATTAAAAATAGTTCTTTACGGCGCTTGAAGATGTTAGCATGCAAAAGAAGATTATTTTAAAACATGGTTTTGCTGTCGTGTTCTATAAAACCATAAATATGTCTCTGCTCATATAATAAAGGCTTTGAATTAACATACATACATATATATTCTATATATACATTAAGATTCTTTTTTGATTGAAAAATTAATTTGGTAATACTATAAAGTTATTACATAATTGTAAAAAATTATTGATCGCAATATGCGATTCTAATTAACGTTCAAATAATGGAGCTCTAAAAACTATTAGCTACTCTGATGAAAGATTATACTTTGAGTATGATATATGATTGCTTCGACGAGTTGTCAGTTTTTTTTTTTTTTTTACCAATACGAGATCTCTGCGTCAAGTTAAATAAAAACTTCAGAACGTTCAGAAGTTGAGAAAAAAATTTTAGACTTTAAAGAGATGTCAAACAAAATCTTCTTCGAAAGCAATTTTCCAGTCTTTAAATTGTTCAGCTGAACATGAAAAGGCTCGAAATAATAATAGATATCTAAATTATTAATTCAATTTTACTTATATTTTCTTTTAAGTATTAAAAATATCGCAAATTAAAGTTTCAAAGAAACTGTTGCTTCCGGAATTTCATGTTAAATTAATTATTAATTTTATTATTGTTTATTCTATAAACATTCAAGGAAAATAATCAAATATTAAAAAGTCAAATCGAAACACAAAAGTTACATTTAGGCTTCAGCTAATTACTTATCCAAGTCTCATAATTACTTAAGTACTTGAAATCAGCTATTCGAAAGAATGTAAAGATTTAGAGTGAGTTCATGATTTGAAGTTGTTAAAAAAAAAAAGATATTTATTGACTAAAAATCGTTTTAGAAGCCTGCAAAGTACCATCGAAATGATTAGAAGTCATTCATACGACACTAAAATTTTGAAATGAAAAGTTTTTTTTTAGTTCAAACACTTCTAAAAACTTAAGGTAAAAGTAGTAAAACGATACGCTTTATGGTGTAGAAATTAGAAATTTCTATGATTTATGAAGTTAAATGCTCGAATCCGAATGTTGTAAGCTTTTTTAAACAATGGCTGGGAGTTTCAATAGCAGCACTTCTATGGTTAAGAATTTATTTCCAACTCTTATTACCATATATATTTGTAAGTCTGTTCTCGTCTAAAAATTCTTGAAAATATGTATATGAAATATTTAAGAACAGCTTTTTTTGTTTCAGTAAAACTTATAACATTTAATAGACAGATACAAAAAAATGTCATTAGTGATACAAGTTTAGCTCTGTATAGCTTCGCATTGATATTTAGTACTAAAAGTAGTACTAATTACGAAACTGCGAAACTGAATGAGAACCACTACTTTCTACTATTATAAAGAAATGTTTATATACTTTATTATGAAATAAATATCAAATTATGCCATTTATAACTATATTTATTATTATGATCAATTTTTAAACTTAAGATTAAAGTGAAAAATAACTATTTATTCCCAATTGAACTTATTGAACTACAGAAGTATCCTTTAATACATTCACTAAAATGTATTGTTATAATTTATTTTGCTACAGATTTATTTTTTAATCAAGAACCGGTGTTCAAATGCAATTTATTATGATATTTCATTTCGCAAAATATATCTAGTTTTTTAGCAGTAAAAATTATAATAATTCTTATTCTTAAAACTGACTGCCTTTTTTATACTGAACCTACATAACCTTTTTTTTTTTAAATCCGTAACCCTATTTTGTGTTTATCTTATTTGACAAGAAAAACATTCGAATTTATTTATTTATTATTTACTTTTCCTTTTGTTTTTTTTTTTTAACTTCAGCAAAAATGTTGTATAGTTTTTAAGCTATCAAATATCTTTGAATGGCAAAACTAAAAGGCATTTTATATTTTAAAAAATTATGTAAAATCCAACACCAATCAATAGCTTAAGCAATTGAAACCATTTATACTTAATTTTTTAGTTTAAAACACAATCAAATTATTTTCTTACAATTTATTTTATTATTTTTATTTAATTTTTCTTCGGTCTTTTTCATTTTAATTCTGGAATTCATATTTTCATAATATTTTTTGGAAACTCTTTCGCCGAAAGGGTCATAGATTGATACAAACCTAGATAGTTAGAACAGAGATAAACATTATTAATATTTACACTGTTGTTAATAATAGGTTAATGAATAAGGCGACACAAGCGTATGCCTTAATTGCAAATATTTTGATAGTGTTGCTTAGCTATTAGGAAAAGGTATTTTGTAAAAGTTTGATATTCTTGTAAAAAAAATTTCACTAAGGTTGGGTCAACATATAGCTCAAGCTTCAATTACCACCGTCAGTTCGATTACTGAAAGTAAATAGCTAAGAAAAAAACGAGGACTCGGTCGTTCCTTTTCATGCTTTCAAACGAAAATAATTTTAAGTTTTGAAACTTTTACAGATCTGTTAAAAGTACAAAAATTGCCATCAAAATAATTTTAGATAAAAAGAAATTAATGAGCTGCGATAAAAAAAGAGTCTGATTTTTTCCATTTCGATTTTTAAAGTAAGAAGTCAATTTTTATAGGCGAAACCTATTAGTAGGCTCACAAATCAATGCTTTTTTATTAGCGAAAATATTGTTTCACTTCTTTTTGTTTTGGTTTGATTTGTATGGAGTTTCATAATTTTTTTTTTTTTTTGTTGAATTTTCTTTTATGTTGATTGTATTTTTTCAATCGGACTTGTACAAAGTTTTATACATACATTATAATATTATTTAATCAATATGCGTATCCTTACAAGTAGAAAAATAATGTGGCTGTTATAACGTACAATTTCTTATTCCAAAAATTCTGTGATCTTTTTTCAGCTGCCTTGTTTTTTGTTCGTTGTATGAACATTGTTGATAGTGAACAAGATGCAACAATTGATGTGATCCACATGTGTACACATCAGTACAAGAAAAAACAAAACAAAGTCAATAAAATTTTTTTTACCTTTTTACAGCATAAATAATTTGTTTTCTTTTTGAAGTTTCAAAAAATAGGTAAAGTATGCTATATTCAAATATTAATTAAACATCAATGCTTTCTTTAAAATGTAGAAAAAATTTATTAACAAGAGGTGAAGGGCAAAGCTAATAATACCCATCAGAAAATCAACACAAAAAAAGGATATACATTTTTCCTAATAATGAAATCGAGAATGATAGAAAGGAAATGATCTCGTTTTTAGAAATTTTGTATAATGTTTTCTAGAAATTCGAATTTCTTGTTTTTGAATTACAAAACTATTTTTTATTATTTTCTGTTCAATTACAATGTTGGTAAACAGGTTAAAGTGAGCCAACGTGTCTTAATGATATAATCGATTTCAATAAATAATAATTCTACTCTTATTTGATGGGCATTATGCGCCGTTGGCTTACATAAATTTTCTTCAGTATCTACTGAATAATTATAATTTTCTACTTACACATTTTCTGTATAAAAAGAGATGCGATCGCAGCTGAAATCATCAGTTTGAATTCAACCGTTCAATCTAAGCAATCTAAACAATCAACATGCAGTGGTGGTCATCTTGGTGGGTCTTTGCTCAATCCTCAGCCTCTGGCGACGCTCAGCCATGGTGGTGGTGGTAACTTCACAAATCAGGACCTCAACTGGATCAAATGAACTGAATATTATGAGATGAAAAAAATAAATTGATTTGATCGAATCGAAATTTTGATTTGTTTTTTGTTGTTAGGCATTATTGCGATTTTGTGTTACAGACAGGATTGGAAGGCTGAAAAAACAATACAGTTTTTCACGGGAACTAAAGAAACCCCTAAAACTGTTATTGTGAAAAAAAAACTATAATTTCTCTACATCCAAAACTTTATTTACTCTCCAAAATAATCGATCGACCTATGAAGAGGTGGACTTAAAGAAGTATATTGGGCTATTCGCCTTAGTAGACAAGCTTGTGTCGTATTTCACTGCCTCACGAATAAAATCGCTGTCTTTGGATGGCAAAAAGAAAGCCCAAAATATTTTGGCAATGATATGGGATACAATTATATCAATTGAGAGAACTTCTAAATTTTGATCTTTTACTAAAAGGGATAAATTTAAATAAAAATTAGTATCGATGAGGTGTAGAAGTGATTTTTATTTTTTTCACCGTAGAACAAAAAAAAAAGGCAGGAATTTAATTGGAAAAATCAATCCATTCATAATATGCACTTTCAATTGGGAAGTAGTGTGAATTTAACTGTGTATGTTCAGCAATACGCTCATGCAGTGATCAGCTTTTAATCCGTGGATGTGTGTGGTATACTTTCTTCAACCGGTTATACTGGTCCTTCTTTTTGTAGGCAAGATAGTGTTCTTGATTTAATTACTTTTATATACTTTTAATCAGGGCGTGCAACCGAAACCGTAACCGATTTTAACCGGTTTATTTTCCTAACCGAACTAAAGCCGAAACCGATATTTTGTTTTTTTTGGAAACCGGTTCCCGAACCAAAACCGAAACACCGAAACCGGTTCGAAACGGTTTCTAAAAAAATTTCCAACATCTTCCCCGAAATTTCATTTATTTCATGGTCGCTCATTAATGCGCCACATAAACATTCAGTCTGACTGATCAGTCACCCGTGTGCGTGTTTATGTACTCTTGCCTATACATTTCCCTTCATGTGTCGGTGTGCCGCACACGTGCTTTTTTCACTAAAACAATTAGCTGACTCATTCAATCAATGTTTATGTGACTCTTAATCAATTACATACTATGTTTACATGACCACTTGATACGTATTTACTCGACATGTTTAAGACTATCTGTCTTTTTTTGCCACCAGTAAAAATCGTGTGGGCAAACAGAGACAGATAGGCTTAAGTGTGTCGGGTGAGCACGTATCTAGCGGGTCGTGAAAACTTTACCATGTTGGCGCGAGGGTCAGATTTCTGAAACATGTTTCGAAATTATCCCATTTGAATACATGGGAAAGAAAGAGAAGCATTGATTGAAGTATGAAGAATATTGTTCCGGAACAGTTAACAAACACCGTCTCTTTTCTTCTTACGGCTTTCTTTAATTACTTAATTTTCTCAAAACATTTGATCTTGAGTCTGACTCTAGAATATTGAAATTTCTTAACGTGTAAATGCGTATTGACAACGCCTTTAGTTTTGTGCTGTAAATATTAATGGTCTCTAAATCGAACCCGACAAGGTACTGAATTGCTTACTGAATCCTGAAAGGTTAAGGTGCGTTTGAAGTCTATATTTCGTAGTCAAGATTTTTTTTTGCACTGCAACGACAGTTGGAAATTTAACAATTTTAGGGTTTGCTTTGCAAGAGATTAATATCTTGAATTTTTTCCGCGATTCTTAAAATCTTTGAAAAACCGTAACCGGAACGAATCGACACCGAAACCAAAATAGTTTTTTTCAGAACGAAACTGTAATCGAAACCATAATCATTTCATAACCAAAACCATGACCCGAACATTATTTGTTTCGTTTGCACGCCCTGCTTTTAATACCTTTAATAAACCACCCAGTCAAATTTATCGACACTATTTAGGATTTTGGTAAAAATATAAATTATATATAAGTAAGTATAATAAAAATTATTAACTCCTATAATCAGCTTGATTCTAAATGAATACTCTTCGGGAATTAATTTCTCCGAAATTTTTCCACGCGGAAGAAGGAAATGTTTCAAACGTTAAAAAAAGGAAAGAAATGTGATAAAATTTTAAATCTTAAACATTTCCGAAGTTATAGCTCCCTTTATATCAGTGGTCGACAAGGCATAGAAAAATTGTCGAAAATGGCGGCTCACATATGCTTAAGCTCTTTCATTCAGTCGTTGATGACGCAACGACGAGACAACACTGTGAGCGCAATACACAAGAAAAGTTTTTCGCAGCGAAATGGAAAATATGCCGCCATTTTCAAAAATTGTTCCATGCCTTGCCGACCACTGCTTTATATTCACTTCCCCATGTGTGTACCTTTAATTAGAGGATCTCCTTTTTAATCTGCTGGGGAAGAAATTCCCGAAAAACTTAGAATCGGAAGGTTAGGTTAGGAAAAACGCCATGAGCATCCACGACCTCAGCTGGGAATTGATCCCAAAGCCTCTCACTTCGTAAGTTAGCATATCAACCAACTACGACACATGGGCCGTCAACCTAGATATATGGTAAGAATAAATACAAATAGGACTCTTGAACAAACTTGTTTTGTTTTGTCTCAAAATATGATATTTTTAGGACGTTTTTTCTGTTGAACAAATATATAATTTGAACGAGGTTCAACAAAAACTGCATGTTCCTTTAATTCTTTTTTCGCAACATTTTTTTTTTTTGGGACAATTGCAAATACATACATATGTACATAGGTAATATTAAGTAGAAGATTTTTTACAATGCATGAAAACCAAAGACAAGTCGGTTATCCACTTAAATTGAATTTGATACCCAACGAAATTTGAAACAGTGTTAGTTCTTTATTATAATATATTATTATATATATTAATATATGGGCAGTATGGATTCCCTTCCCCAAATTTGGGAAGATTTCCCCAATTTTGAAGATTATGAATTTTTAAGAATCATTGCAAAACAAAGGCGGTAGTAAATTTTCATTAAAATTGAAATTATCCGTTTTTTCATTCGGGGAATGATCCGAATCAATCCTTATATAATTTAATGTAATAATTTTATAAATAAATATCGAAATATCAATAAATATAAAATGACGATTTTCTTATGATCTAGAAGGGTTACCCAAGTAGCAAAATAGGTTCAAAAATTTATAAGTTCTGGCCTATTTTAGGCTTAAATACTTGTTTGGACAAAACAGATGCAGATATGTATTAAAAACTTGTTCAGCCCGACATGCGTAAAACATGGACCATAAAATTGAATTCCTTTATTTTCGACTTTTAGGTTGAATAGGCAAAACTGCAGGTAATTTTTTATTACTTTATATGGCCGTAAAAGTCAAACAGAATAGACCGTCGAATTAAAAACAAAACTAGGTCCGTATGCCTTAAAAAATTTACCTCATTTGGAAATCAAAGTTAAGTCACTATTAGGGTATTTTGGTTCTCTTAAAAGTAGGATTAAATTGAAGACCTTACAGAGGTAGATTTTTGAAGTGAAGTCATTTTTAAGCGAAAATTTGTTTAAAAATATTTTAAACTTAGCCAAAACAGGTCGAATGGATTCCAATAAACTGGGTTTGTTGGAATGTCTGGAGACTCAGACTAAAAAATGTTATATGGGAAGACCTGTCGAGAGGAGTTTACGAAAGTGGTTCCATCCAGCTCAGGATTCTAAGTTTTTATCGCTAATTTGTTTTCTTACAGAGATATCCCAGCTGTAGTTCGCAGCCGTTAACCGAGATGGGTACTTCTAAGAGAACAGAGAAGTAACCATTAATCAATGTTTCGTTTCGAGGGGGTCTCGGGGATGAAAAGCACATGGGGAAGCTATAAGAAGATAGAGGAAGAAACATAACCAATATCTGAACTAAGCTGAATTTTCCGTAACCTTAATTATCAATACACATTATAAAGAACATACAATGTTAATTGCAAATATAAGAGTGAGATGTACATAAATAAAAATTTATATTTTTTATTTTATATTTAAATTTGGTTCTGCAGCCGGTATAAACAGGTTCGAGTTCGTAGAATCTTTCAGAGTTTTCTCTTCACTTGTTTTGCATTACAGCGATAAAGAAATTATTTTACGATGCTGTAGCAACTTTTCTCATTAAATAAGTCGTAAGGTCAGGTTGAATGAACGCGTCCACCTTCCTAATGAATAATTACAATTTTACACTTACGCTTTTTTCCGTATAAAAAGAGGTGCGATCGCAGCTGAAATCATCAGTTTGAATTCAACCGTTCAATCTAAGCAATCTAAACAATCAACATGCAGTGGTGGTCTTCTTGGTGGGTCTTTGCTCAATCCTCAGCCTCTGGCGACGCTCAGCCATGGTGGTGGTGGTAATTCCACAAATCTGCACACCAATTGCTTCGAAGCTGTAGCTCTAGCCGTATTTCTATGACTTAAGCAATGTAAAAATAAAGCGTTTCAATCAAATCAAAATATGAATTTGTTTTCACTTGTTAGGCAATTTTAACGTAGCAAGGAGATTTTCTAACTTGATTAAGGTTCTTGCAAGTTTCTTTACATCTTTCGTGTGAGCTATCGAAATGGCTGCTCTATGTAAATATTTCTTGGAATTTGTTCCAGTCACTATTATTGCCAGCATTTGTTTTGCTTGCTCAAAGAAAAGCTTTTCGAATTTGTGTTCCCATCGATGGGCCATTCCCTAAGACCGGTGACAGCAATCTACTTAAATAACCATTGAAGGAAATTCGCCGAGAAATAAGTTTCGCAATCGCTATCAAATGATAAAATTATAAAATAACTTCAACGGCGATAGTCTGAAAATATAAAAAATATATGTCTTGGTTAAAAGTCCTGGCGTTTTGAAAGAAAATACATAATTTTATAAAATTATTAGCTGATCCGACGAACTTCGTACCGTGCTCAGAAGAAACTATTGCGTCAAAAATTAATAAATAAAAATATACATATGTCCTTTTTTCCAGCTTTCTCCCTCTTTTATTAAAAAAATTTTTTCTTTTCAATTGACAATTTAAACAAAACATAGCTGAAATTTAGCGCGTGAAATGTATGGAAAGCTCTACAACAAAAATTTAACGCCTGCTCGATACCGGCCCTTCAGACGTATACGTAATGTTGCGGGCTAATATATTTTGTTGAAATAACATTGCTCATACGTCGGGTACTAAAAATAAAAACATCTCGATGCGACCAAATATTGAGCGATATGAAAAATATATGTTGACCGATGCTCGAACATACCCGAAACGCACAAAAAATTTCACAAAGATCGGTCCAGCATTTTCGGACAGAAAAAAAAAAAAAAAATGAAGTCCATCAACTAGTCTAGGGTTAACAGATGGGCAAAGCAAAACAGTCGTGCATTGTCAGTGTCCATACATTTTTTACGTTCAGCAATTTGTTTAAGTTTGCGAATTGATCAATGATTTTATCTTCGTGAACATGAACATTTTTGGACTTGAGATACAGGATTTTTCGAATAACTTTAACAACCTCCATTTCTTTGCCACCAATCTCAAGTTTAAACCACTGAAAAACTTTCAATTAAGATAAAGATTAGGTGCATGTAAATACTGTGAAAATTAAAAAAAAAAAAAATTCTTTAAATTCAAACAAATCGGTTAATAACCAGTACATATCCTGGAGAAATCAGTATAGCAGTTCAAGGGTAGTAAAATCAGTACATGTACTTTAGGTACGCTTGGTAGCCCTATGCTAGTCCCTATTTTATTCGCATTGGTAGCTCAATACTGCCATTCCACATTAGGTCAAAGGCCATTTTTTTCGAAAATTAATAACACCCAAAGTATCTGTTGTTTCCAGCCAAAATAAAATAAATGTAAAATAAAGTGCAATTTTAATAATTGAAGAAAAAATTAACCCTTCTAAGACCGTTAACCCTTCTAAGCAATCAAAGCTACTTTTCTGTGGAAATTAATAACACCTTACATATCGCGTTATTTGAAGGAAAATTATAGTAAGGAAAAGAAAGTATACTTTAAAATTTATCAAAGAATTAACCTTTTTTGACCTTTAATCCTTTGTAAAGAAAAAATTTTTTTTTTTAGAAAAATGTTTTTTATTCTTCTTTGAATTGCCATTTATGTGTAATTTATTTTAAAAATAAAATTGTCTAATAAGTCATGCTTTGCTTTTTGCGAACATTCATTCAGCCAAACTTCAAACAACTCGCCTTTTGTTATAGCGCGCAATCTATAAAAAAGGGGTTTTCTTGAAAACGGCTAAAAACGGCACCTTAAAGTAAAAAGAAATGAACTCATTAAATCTCAGTTTATTTATTTCTTTTTACTTTTCATTGCACAAAGTACACAAAAATTTTAAAAGCTTAAATGAAATCACAATTTCAATTAAATCAAAAAATTTTTGAGGTTATACAAAAAAGCCAGCTATTTCAGCAAAAAAACGATAAAAAGTCACTCCTTTTGTAACTGGGACATAAGTACTCACTTTTATTTTTGTCCTCCATTTCGAATTTCCCTAAAATTGTTTTCATGGGTCAAAAAAAAGCTGATGAAAAAATTAGTGCCAACAGATCTTTCATTAAACGTTTTAAAGTTCAATTTCATTGATTGCTGTCAAAACGGCGTTTGTTTTTTTACAAAAACAAAGTCGTTTCTGTTAATTTGGGTATTCCCTACTAATGGCATCAATAAAATATGTAAATGCGTGTACGAATTTGACTTTCGCACACTAAACTGGTCTTTGCCCTAATGTGCATTCCAATGAAAAAGTCAGGAAGATTGTATCCATTTCTATTGTTGTTTCTGTAAATAATGTTCACTTAGTTTATTTCTGTGGTCATACGAAAGAGTATTTAGCTTCAATTGAAAATTGTTGTCTTGAGATATACGCATTTTTCTGCATTTTTTATAACACACAATTCCCGTGTAAAGCTTTGAAGCAGCCGCATTGGTAATAAGTCGGGACGGCACAGAAACGAATGCATTTAAAACTGACGAAAATTGCTTTGGGATGAAAAAATGCCTTTGAAGTGTTCCAACTAAGTGATGCATCTAAAAAATGTCCATAAATCTTTAATTAATGCTCAAAAATTCATTTCAATTAATATTTTTTTTGCCTATTTTATTAATAGGTACCTACTTATTTTTTTGCATTTAATTTTAAATTGCAATGAATGCGAAGAAACCATCTTAAAATAAAATATTTAAAATTAGTTTTAAACCATAAATCAAAGACCTCGAGGCCAAAAATTTTCGATTACCTGTCCCCTTTTTCGCCTCAAATTGGATACTCGAGTAAAGCAAAAGCGTCCCAACACTTTACCAGCATTTTTTCATTGGTTTTAACGCATTTTGTTTTTGTCATTTTTAGTGAATTTGTTCCGATACAATAAATGTAATTTGATAGATGATGCCACCATTTCAATGTTACATACATGCTTCAATATTCTACACACTCCAACAGTATTCTTATTTATTGTATCACTCCTTGGATAAAAGAGTCTAACAATAAGTTTTACAATCTTAATTCTATTTTACATAATTACGTATCATTAAGCATATTTGGATCATACACTTATAATACGTAATATAATTTGTTCGCTGGCCTCGGTTAGGAAAAGCTGGGCATAAATCTGCTGAAGGTTGAGCCAATTATGCATTTATAGATTGTTATTAAATGAGGAAAACGTATGAAATGGCGGAATGCGTAAGGAATACGCCACGATCTTAACGAGTAATATGCGGCTGATTAGCTAGGATAAGCTCCGGCCATGGCGTGCATAAGGAATACGCATGAGCAGAGGAAAACGCGATATATATTAGATAGAAAAAGCACCGATGCTTTTTGTGCAAGGACTGCACTTTTAATTCACACGTGCTGAATTGTCGGCTGGAGCCCTTTCACACTGCTGGTCGATCTTTTCTTTTTAATCTCGAAACTGTGGTCGTATTTGCGAGTCTTACTGCCAGAGGATTCACGTGACTTTGCAATTTTTGGAAATATTTCTCTTTAATTTTGGTGAACTCTGATTTAACCATTTCTATGTAAAGCTCTCTATGAATATTTTCATTTGTAATAAACCAAGGCGCTCCTAAGATGGACCTTAGTATTTTAGATTGTGCTCTTTGCAGGATATCTATATTTGAAGCACTTGCATTACCATAGAGTTGTAAGCCGTAGGTCCAAATTGGTTTTATAATCTGATTGTATAAAAAAATTTTGTATTCCAGTTTGAGGGGAGAGCGATAGTTTATGAGCCAGTGCAGGCTGTTAGCCTTAAGTTTAATTTGAGTTCTTTTGGTCTCAATGTGCTTTCGCCAAGTCAATCTTTTATCTAGGTGAATGCCAAGGTATGTTACCTCCTCCTTTTGGGGAATTCGGATATTGTTCAGAAATAGGTCTGGACAGACTTTTCGGTTGAGCAAAAATATGACATGATGGCATTTTAACTCATTTATTTTAATACGCCACAAAGCCAGCCAGTTTTGAATTTTATTAAGATGAGTTTGAAGCTTGGAAGCTGATATTACTACATTTTTATGTCTACTTAAGATAGCTGTGTCATCAGCAAACGTTGATATTACGACCTGATTGTCGATAGGAATATCGGCAGTAAATATGAGATAAAGAAAAGGCCCGGCAACACTACCTTGCGGTACTCCTGCGTTTATTTCAAAATCTTTGGTTGCAAACGAATTATGTTTTACTTGGAACTTTCTATTATTAAGGTAAGATTCGAAGACATCGTGAACATTTTGAGGAAGTAAGCGTCTAATTTTGTATTTAAGCCCATCATGCCATACTTTGTCGAAAGCTTGTTGGACGTCTAAGAAAATAGCTGAGCAGTATTCGCGATGTTCGTATGCATTTCTTATTTCATTAGTAATACGATTAACTTGTTCGATAGTACTGTGTTTTTTTCTAAACCCAAACTGATGTGGGGGAATAATACTTTGCTCTTGGAGAAATGGTGTTAATTTAGATATCAGTAATTTTTCAAATAATTTAGAGAGACAAGGGAGAAGGCTAATAGGTCGATATAGGTCCAATATGTATGAAAAACATTCTTTCCCTTCTTCCATTCATAATAGGTTTTGGTCGCATGAACGTCCGATTGCATCAATAGTCAATATACTTTATTGGAAAATCTCTTTAACAAAAGAATTACGTCTTTGATCGATATAGGGGGGTATGAATTACAATTACACTTTTTCAGCTTTTTTCAGTTCGGTTTTCAGGTTCGGGAGTACGTTGTATGGGAGTACGTTGTATGAGAGAACCAAAACATGTGCCATCAAAAGCCAAAATTAAAACTTTCTTAATATAGCCTTGTTTACAAGTAGGTATACAAATTTGAGTTTTAATTAATAATAGCAAAAACAAAATAGTTATGGTGATTTATAAAAAAAAAAAAACAACTACACCGGGTTGTAATTCATACACTTTGTAGGCATTTAATTTTAATTTATTGCCTTAATTTATTCTTGCAGTCATACAATGTTGCTAAATAGCTAAAAGTACAACGCAAATAAACTCGAACTACTGCAAAACAAGCTAAAAATGTTCTATTTTTTCTACATACTTGTGTTAATAGATTTTCAATCTAAAAAGTTGATTTAAAAAACAAAAAAAGGAAAACGCGTGTAGAAGATTAATAAATGAATTGAACCTCTTTATGAATAATTACACTGTCAAACAAAAAAAAAGCAACTGAATATTTGTACAATTTTCCTGTAGATCTCGGCCTCCTAAGCAAGAAAAAAAATTTTTTTAATTTTTTTATGGAAGAGTTTTTGAGAAAAAATTTTTTGAAATTTTTTTCAGTGCATTTCGTAGGTGCACTTGCTATTTCAAGCATATCTCGGGCCCCGATCTACCGATTTTAATAAATATATTTTCCAAATATAGATAATTAAGCTCCCTACAACTTTTAGAAACAAAGTTTTTGATTTGCATGAGTAGTTTTAGTGCTAGAGGTGCAATTATACAAGAAAATTGTGTTTTTTTCAAAAAAATCAGGGTAAATTTTTCATATAAAAATTTGTAAAAAATAGAAATCGAAGTGGAAAACCCATTTTCAAATTTTTTGCGTATAGCTAAGTATTTCTTCTAAAAAATAAGCCCCGTTTGGCTAAAAGCGGTGAAAAATTTACGGAGCTATGATTTTTTTTGCCAAAACACTAAAAAAATCGATATTTCACAATTTTTGCTTTGTTCACAAAACTTGTTCATATGAGCCGAAATTATTTTATGAAGGTGCAATTGAGTAAATTTTCACATATATAAATGCATAAATGCTGCCTCTTTATTGATTTAAAATGAATGTCGTTTTGCCCTGCCTTTTAGAATATTGTGGTGGATTTGTTTACCTGCCGGTCTCAATGACCTGTACCAGATAAAAAAGGGTGCAGTGCTTTCCCTTAGTGGAAAAAAATATAAGGTATCATGAATACGTTTTGTGCGTTAACGTCAGTTTTTATACTAAACGTGTTTCTTTACTTTCAATTTTGCCTAATGAATTGAGCGTAGTATAAAATACCTGAGGTTTTGCATACTTTACATACATACTTACATACTTACATACATACACCGGGGCCGCTGTGATGCAGCCCACTTTAAGACAACATGAACTACCAAATTGGTACAACTCCTGTAAAACATTTGTGAAATAAGCTCTAATGCAAAAGTGTTAAAGAAATAAAAATTTATTTCCAAAATTATTTTTATACAATTTGAAAAAAGTTCTTGCTTCCGCTTTGTCTTTTATATTTACTACCATCATTTTCACGCACAAGGGACCACACGTAATCACCCATCATTGCCGTGTCGAAAAGGCCGCTATAGCGATTTTCAATATCCTTTAATTGCTGATGAAAACGTTCGCCATGCTCATCGCTTACGTCTCCTAAGTTTTCAGGGAAAAAATCCAAGTGCGAATCGAGAAAGTGGATCTTCAACGACATGTGTACTTCGGCTTTCTTATAATTCTTTAGTAGGTTATTTACTATTTGCTTGTAATCTGGACTTTTGTGGTTGCCCAAAAAATTGTGTATAACAAGTTTGAATGAGCTCCACGCTGCTGCTTCGACTGGGGACAAAAGGCTTGAGAACTCGTCGTCTTGCAAAAGTTTACGTATTTCTGCATCACAGCGGCCCCGGTGTATGTATGTAAGTATGTAAGTATGTATGTAAAGTATGCAAAACCTCAGGTATTTTATACTACGCTCAATTCATTAGGCAAAATTGAAAGTAAAGAAACACGTTTAGTATAAAAACTGACGTTAACGCACAAAACGTATTCATGATACCTTATATTTTTTTCCACTAAGGGAAAGCACTGCACCCTTTTTTATCTGGTACAGGTCATTGAGACCGGCAGGTAAACAAATCCACCACAATATTCTAAAAGGCAGGGCAAAACGACATTCATTTTTAATCAATAAAGAGGCAGCATTTATGCATTTATATATGTGAAAATTTACTCAATTGCACCTTCATAAAATAATTTCGGCTCATATGAACAAGTTTTGTGAACAAAGCAAAAATTGTGAAATATCGATTTTTTAGTGTTTTGGCAAAAAAATCATAGCTCCGTAAATTTTTCACCGCTTTTAGCCAAACGGGGCTTATTTTTTAGAAGAAATACTTAGCTATACGCAAAAAATTTGAAAATGGGTTTTCCACTTCGATTTCTATTTTTTACAAATTTTTATATGAAAAATTTACCCTGATTTTTTTGAAAAAAACACAATTTTCTTGTATAATTGCACCTCTAGCACTAAAACTACTCATGCAAATCAAAAACTTTGTTTCTAAAAGTTGTAGGGAGCTTAATTATCTATATTTGGAAAATATATTTATTAAAATCGGTAGATCGGGGCCCGAGATATGCTTGAAATAGCAAGTGCACCTACGAAATGCACTGAAAAAAATTTCAAAAAATTTTTTCTCAAAAACTCTTCCATAAAAAAATTAAAAAAATTTTTTTTCTTGCTTAGGAGGCCGAGATCTACAGGAAAATTGCACAAATATTCAGTTGCTTTTTATAAATTCCAAATTTGTTAAGCAGTGTTATTTAGCACAAAATGCTTCCACTTTTTCCGTATAAAACGAGATGCGATCGCAGCTGAAATCATCAGTTTGAATTCAACCGTTCAATCTAAGCAATCTAAACAATCAAAATGCAGTGGTGGTCATCTTGGTGGGTCTTTGCTCAATCTTCAGCCTCTGGCGACGCTCAGCCATGGTGGTGGTGGTAATTCCACAAATCAGGACCTCAACTGGATCTAATGAGTTGAATATTATGAGATGAAAAAAATAAATTGATTTGATCGAAACGAAATTTTGATTTGTTTTTATTTATTATGCATTTGAGAAATGTGCTTTCCTCATTACTTTAATTCATTAGTCAAGATACATACATACATACATAGGTCGAAGCAAGGCGTATTTAAATAAGCCTTGGTTCTAAGGATATGTGTAGTTCGACTTGATTTTCTCAGCGAACCTGATAGATTGTGTTCATTTTCATTTTAATAAGGGAGTGAACTTGGTTGGTTGGTTGGTTGAAGTGGATGCCACTTAGGCCGTTTATCGGCCCATTGTGATACCACAATTAGTTTTTTCTTGTGTTTGTGCGTGTGTATGTCTTTCTATGTAGTGTGCCCCTAACATGCGACTTCTTGAAAAACGAGTGCTAGGCTTGGAACATTACACTCCGTTTCGCCTGTGCCGGGAATCGAACCTCGGACCCTGGGATCAAGAGCATAGCACGCACCCCCTACGCTATCCCAGAGCCACAGGGAGTGAACTTACGACCAAAAAAAAAAAAAAAAAAAAAAAACAAAAACAAATTAAAATCTTGACAGTTGCGCAGTTGAAAAGGAAAGCTTAAACTGTCTCACGAATGGAAAAAGATTAAAGAAATAGCTGAGTGAAGGAATTCACAGTGGTGTAGCGAGACATTTCGGCGCCCAGGAAACGATGGGGTACAATGCAGGAAATGCCGGCCCTACAACCGGCCTCAATAAAAATACCGTCATAAAAATTTAAATATGATTTGGCGCCCGGATCCGCTCCCCCTTCGACCATCCCTTGCTACGCTACTGGGAATGCACTCCATTCGATAATGAGTTTTCGTATAAAAACTTCAACGCATTTAACCCTCTAATGCCACAATTTTTATTTTTTTTTAATAAAAAATTCAAATAGGAATCTGAAACTAGCTTTTTTTTCATTATTATTATTTTTTATTTATTCGAATGAAATCCGGAGTCAGGAATCAGATGGCTTAAATTCCTAACAAATTTTGGCATTTACAATTTCGGACTCCAGGAATCACTGTTGCCAGTCCAAGAGAGTCTTGCCTATAGTAAGAGAACTTTTTGGTCTTTAGCGGAGACTTATAGAAGAAAATTCTGAAGGGCAAATCGTTAATGGTCAAGCATTTGTTTTGAGAAGATTTCAAAATTTTAAGTAAAATTTAGCTTTTTTCAGACATTCTGGGGATGCACCTTAAAAGAAAACTTGCAACAGCGTCGAGAGTTCCTCTCTAAATTTCGCCAACATAAAAATAATTTTTTTTTTTCTTGTTTAAGATCACAGAATATCGGCATTTATGAGGAGGAATTGTAATTGAAATTACTTAAGAGGGAAAATAATTAAACATTTTCAATAAAATTTTGCATAATTTGTACATTTGCAATCGTCCGTAGTTTTTCATAATAGCAAAAGTGCACTTGACCTTTTCACAAATCAATTTATTTATTACAAACATAAAGGAAACTTGTTTCCCATATGTTCATTGGAAATGTTGATGTACTTCAGATCAATTTATGCTTAAATCCATTATATCGAATGACATAATTCACATTCAAATGGAAATTCAATTAGTTCCATCCACATTTAGCTCAGCGTCCGTGCGTCCGTCTAAAGGGTGAAGTTTAGATTTTCGGAGTTTATTTGCCCTGTTGTGACATGGGAGAAGTTTTTTAAAAAAATAATGAAATAATCAAGCTGAAAATGTCGATGGTACGGTACGAATTGTGAAAAAAATGAGGCTCTCATCTTTGAAGTACAAAAAACAACTCTCATGTTTTCCAACTGAATTGATCTCGTAGTCCACTTTACCTTTTATACTTTACAAATACTTCTTAAAAATGTGATGAACTTTTCTTTAAAAGCTTCAAAATACTTGGTTCCTTTATATTCACTTTCCTATTGTGCCAAAAATGGGAGCATTTTTTTTTTCAAATTCACAGGAATATTTGGAATCGGGCTAATAGTCTTTTCTGAAGCTTCGCCTGTAAGTATGCTTGCCTTTGAGGAAAGGGAAATGCTTCACTAAGAGAAAACAACAAGCTTTCCCAATAAACACAAAAACGATACCGAGCTCGAATCGAATTCGTAGAGCGCGAATCGCATTAAACGATTCGAATTCGCGGAAGGCAATATTCGCGATATCGCGCTTTTATCGTATTTTGCGTTCGATTCGAATTCGATTCGAAGAGTAATAGCGATAAGAATTCAAAACATTTGCAACGAGCTCGCCTCGAGCTCGTTTTTTATCTTGGAATTTATAGTAGTCTTGCCGACTACGGCACCCTGAAAGGGATTTTGAAGTTTTGTTGATTTTTCGATAGGTGGCATCTAAAAACACTGTAGTTTTGAAAAGTCCTTGAGCGCTCCCTGAAAAATGGCCCCAATGCAAAATGGTCCCAAACTGAAAATTCAAAAAAAAACCCCAAAATTTGGGATCATTTTGCATTATGAAAAATTACCCCAAATCAAAAATGAAATTTGACCCCAAAATAAAATGAAAAAGGCCCCAAAAACAAAAAAAGGTGTTTTTAATCGAAATGAAAAATGGCCCCAAACTAGAAAATAAAACGGCCGTTATGGAATTTAAAAAATTTAAAAATGAAAAAAAGCCCCCAATTTGGGGTAATTTTGCATAATGCATTATTACCCCAATTCAAAAAATGAATCAAGGCCCCAAATGTAACATTAATTTTGAAAAATGCAAAATGACTCCAAAAAAGAATCGCCCTTAAATTCGTGCTGTTGTTTTCAATACAAAATTTTGGGGCCTTTTTTCATTTTCAGTTTGGGGCCATTTTTCAGGGAGCCCTCAAGGACTTTTCAAAATAGAAAACTAAAAAGTCGTCCCTACAGTGTTTTTAGATGCCACCTATCGAAAAATCAACAAAACTTCAAAATCCCTTTCAGGGTGCCGTAGTCGGCAAGACTATTATAAATTCCACGATAAAAAACGAGCTCGTTGCAATCGTTTCGAATCCTTATCGCTATTTCTCTTCGAATCGAATTCGAATCGAACGCAAAATACGATAAAAGCGCGATATCGCGAATATTGCCTTCCGCGAATTCGAATTCGATTCGAATTCTTTAAAATATTTGTATTTAGTGGATGACGAAACTTTAATTCTCGAAGGTAGTTTTGTTAATTTGTTTCCAAATCGCAAGGAATTCGAGGTAAATATAGAATCAAGCTAAACTTATAAACGAAAAAAAGTCATCCATTTCAATTCGGCGAAGACGGCGTAATGGGTAAGCAGACTAGAAATATGACTAGAAATCAAGAGGTTTGATGTTCATATCCCACAGCCGGTGGATTCAAAAGCGTGGTTACCTACCAGCATATTAGAACCGCTTTTTTTTTTTTTTAACCGAAAATAGTCTTATAATAAGACTGTTATTTGAATTTTACATTAAATATAAAAATTAAAAATTTTATTTTTTGCTAATCGAATATGATAGAAAATTCGACAAAAAGGCGAATAGAATATGATAAAAAATTCGAATAAAGCGCGATAGCAAAACGATAGCAAAATACGAATCGCGCGCGATGCGTAAACGATAAAAAACGCGATAAAAATATGAATTGCGTAAAAAGGTGACTCCCTCACGAAGTCGAATTCGATTCGAGCTCGCCGCGAACACTCGCCGCGAAGAGTTTGCACGTCAAAACGAATTCGATTCCAATTCGATTCGAACTCGTTGTGCTTATTGGGTTGGTGCACAACAGTAAGCAATATTCTGAATTTTAACTCTGTGGGTTCAAAATTGTGGAATTTGGGTCCACCTCTTTTTATGGTTGAGGGGGTTGGGGTGGTTTGATTTCCAAAATTTTTATTTTAATTTCATAGATATTTGCATAGGAACGTCTATGCTAAATTTCATTGCTCTAGGATAACTCCTATCATTTACCAAGAAATGTATGGAGGTCAAGCACTCTATCCGTGCGCGTGATTTGTTTTTCTGCCATTTTCCTCGCATTTTTACTGGATATTAGTACTGAGAGCATCTATCTACTTATATGTATGCATTTACGATTTTCTAATTAGGGGCTGTCCATTAATTACGTAATATTTTTATTACTGTTTTTACGTTCGCGTCTCAAGTCTTTGCTCTATCTCCCTCGCTTTTTATAACAGAACTGTATGCGCACAGACTTAAGATGCGAACGTGAAAACACGTTCAAAATGCCACTGTCAAAACGCCACTGCTGTATGTTGCTATACAGGATGCCTTTTGCATATGTTGGATGCCATTCATTCAGTGATTTAATGATGGGGACAAATCTCACAAATCGTGGAGAAATAAAGCGCCGAAATGGAGGCAAATGTATTCTTAAAAGTAATCAAATTATTTCAACTCAAGCCTTCTTTGCCTATAAACCAGTTTCGTGCTGCTTATATCCCTGGAATACTATTGATGAAGCAAGAAAAAAATAAAAAATTTAAGGCTTAGAAATGAAAAATAATTCATATTTTGATTTGATCGAATCTATTTATTTTTTTTATCTCATAATATTCAACTCATTAGATCCAGTTGAGGTCCTGATTTGTGGAATTACCACCACCACCATGGCTGAGCGTCGCCAGAGGCTGAAGATTGAGCAAAGACCCACCAAGATGACCACCACTGCATGTTGATTGTTTAGATTGCTTAGATTGAACGGTTGAATTCAAACTGATGATTTCAGCTGCGATCGCATCTCTTTTTATACAGAAAAAAGCGTAAGTGTAAAATTGTAATTATTCATTAGGAAGGTGGACGCGTTCATTCAACCTGACCTTACGACTTATTTAATGAGAAAAGTTGCAGCTCAATAAATTCATTAGGTATTCACATTAATTCTTCAAGTGCAACATTGTAAAGAGAAACGCTTTGGTAATCAATTCATATTCGATATGAAACAAGAAAAATCGATTTATCATATTATTTGTATAAATTACATGCGTATTAGCTGCCGTAATTGATTTATATTGTGAAAATATCCAAAGCTTTTTATCCAGCTTCCCGCATTAGTACACAAAATAAGAATGAATGAAAAGAGATACGAACGAGATAAATATTTAAAATGCAAAAATTGCAAAGATGAAACCTTCATTAAACATGGTTTTGTGAGCTATGGAACTGTAAAGTTATGCTCTAGCTGCAGAAGAGGCTATTAAACTGTATAAATATCCAGCCAACCATATTAGGAGTGTTCCGAAAAGGAGTTTAAAAATACCCTTTTGAAAAGGCCTCAAAGAACACCATCTAGCAGCATTTAAGGAGACTAATCGAATAATTTTTTAAAATTAATAACTGAAAGAGAATCCAAAAAGACTCGTAAGGACCATTCTAGGAACCATGAAAGATACATTTTGAGATCCGGAAAGATACACTTTTTCCATATTAAGCTCCGTGTACTTTTCATTTGGAAAAACGCTCATTTAGATCTCCTGTCGGACTCTTTTGGTTAGTCGAGCAAAAATTAAAATGAAGATAAAAAATAGTAGCAGTAGACGTAGAACATTTATATTCTGGCTAAACAAAAACAACCGGGGTCAATGATATGGAGGGGGAGAATGACGTCCCCGCCCTAAATAAAATGAAAGCTCTTTATAAAAATAGAGATGTAATTTGACGTCCGGGGTAGCTTCCCCTTTAACCCCTTCACTGTGCTTGTGTAAAGCCGAAAAGTATACTTTGAAATTTCAGGTGCATGGCCCTTAATTTTTTAATGGTTTGAGGCTTGGATATGACCAATGGAAAGATATATTGCAATTTTGTGTTAAAATTAAACATATTTTATTTTCAGATGACGTTATCGAGAGACTAGTGGACTAATTCGATAGCATCAATTTGGTTAGTCAAGAAAGTATTAAAGCACGATATTTGGAATTAAAAATTGAATACCGGATAGCTTTTAATTAGTCGAGATTCAATTGCGAAATACCGAGAAGACACTAGTGGACTAATTTACATAGGAGCATCGAAAATTCATTTAGTCCTCAAATAGTTTAATACATCAAGACAGCCCGAATTTGAAATGAAAAATGACAAATATGAGATGTACGCCTGTCCATTAATTACGTGGAAATTCAAGTTCTAAATTGAGCAATGCCTATGACAATCTTTCAACGTTTGACATGATATGTCATGGGATATGATTTTGTCATTTGGGTATGAATCCTAAGATCAATTTAGGACTTCGAGACGGAACTCAGATGAGGACAAATAGAAAAAACCAAACCGTAGTTAGTACAAATAGAAACAATGACGTTGGAAATAGTAGAAGTAGTAGAGGCAGGGCAACTAGAAACTATACCTCATTGACGCCATGCCTGGCAGCGAAATCCTTTTGCACAGAATAATTCGGTAAACATTCGTGTTTTTGTATGTGAATATCCGGAGACGCAGTTTTTTTTTTATAATTTAATATTTTTATTTGAATTTAAGTTAATTGTTTTACTCATTTCTTTTCTAAGAGGAATGTGAGAAACACATTCGGTATTTTTTTTGACATATTTGAATAAATTTTCAATTTTTAACAAAAAAAAAAAAAAAAGAGAACAAAAAAAGTAAAGCACAAGAACTAAAAAGAATTGGAAAATCACTAAAACTTAAATAAGCAATTAATTAATTAATAAATTTGAGGATGGGTTTTAAGTGTTTGGAAAACCGAAAACTGAAACTGAAAAGCTAATTTGCGCGAATACATATTGACGAATCGATGATGTTGAGAACGTGTTTTAAGTTAAATATTAATTCCTTCTGCTATCCATTTCATTATGTTTGTATGTGTGAATCAGTCTGCGCGAGTAGAACTTACAAAACTATAAACGTACACCTGCTGTTGCTTATAAAATACAACTAAAATACAACTATGGTGGCTATACCGTCTACAGTTCATCCTTTAGCTCTTCATCGTCTGCGCTATCTGTCGGTGGAACGCCTCCTGCTCCCTGATACAATTTGGCAATGATTGGCTGCACAATCGATTCGAGTTCCTTTTTCTGTTTCTTATTTTCCTCGGAATCAGCGTCGGCATTCGATTCCAACCATTTGATTGTATCGTCTATGGCATTCTCGATCTTTGATTTCTCGTCATCGCTGAGTTTGGAGCCCAATTTCTCCTTTTCGCTTATTTGATTCTTCAGACTGTATGCGTACGACTCCAAATCTGTGCGCGAGTCTACTTTCTCCTTCAATTTGCGATCCTCGTCGGCGAATTTCTCGGCATCACGAATCATACGATCGATATCGTCCGGTGTCAGTCGGTTCTGATCGTTGGTAATGACAATCTTTTCCTTATTACCGGTTCCCTTATCTTCAGCACTGACTTGTAAAATACCGTTGGCATCGATTTCGAAGGAGACTTCAATTTGCGGGATACCACGTGGTGCCGGAGGAATGCCAGTCAAATCAAATTTACCCAATAAGTGATTATCCTTGGTCATTGGACGTTCACCTTCATAGACTTGAATGGTAACGGTGTGTTGATTATCGGATGCAGTTGAGAAGATTTGGGATTTCTTTGTAGGAATAACAGTGTTACGTGGAATCAATTTTGTCATAACACCGCCAACAGTTTCAATACCCATTGTCAATGGATTAACATCGAGCAGAACAATGGCATCGGTGTCCTGTTCACCGGACAATACACCAGCTTGTACGGCAGCACCATAAGCAACAGCCTCATCGGGATTAATGCCACGTGATGGTTCCTTTCCACCAAAGAAGTCCTTAACCAATTGCTGAACCTTTGGAATACGTGTCGAGCCACCGACCAAAACGATTTCATGAACATCTTTCTTATTCATATCAGCATCTTCCAAGACTTTTTGTACTGGCTTCAATGTCGAACGGAACAAGTCCATGTTCAATTCTTCGAATTTGGCACGAGTCAAAGTTTCGGAGAAATCTTCACCCTCGAAGAACGATTCAATTTCGATACGAACTTGATGAGATCCGGACAGAGCACGCTTGGCCTTTTCAACTTCACGACGCAATTTCTGTACGGCACGATTGTCCTTGCGAATATCCTTGCCCTTCTTCTTCTTATACAGTTTAATGAAATGATCCATAACACGTTGATCGAAATCTTCACCACCCAAATGAGTATCACCATTGGTAGCCACAACTTCGAAAACACCATTGTCAATGGTCAAGAGTGAGACATCGAAAGTACCACCGCCCAGATCGAAGACCAAAACATTCTTTTCACCCTCTTTCTTATCCAAACCGTAGGCAATGGCAGCGGCAGTGGGTTCATTAATAATACGCATAACATTCAAGCCAGCAATGACGCCAGCATCCTTGGTCGCCTGACGTTGTGCATCATTGAAATAGGCGGGTACAGTCACAACAGCATGGGTCACCTTCTTGCCCAAATAGGCTTCGGCAGTTTCCTTCATTTTGGTCAAAACCATCGCTGAGATTTCTTCTGGCGCGAAAACTTTATTACCCTGTGATGTTGCAACGCTGATGTGTGGCTTCGAGTTCTTCTCAACAGCCTTGAATGGGAAGAATTTGATGTCATGTTGAACATTCGCATCCGACCATTCACGACCAATCAAACGTTTAGCATCGAAGACGGTGTTCTCGGGATTTGTTGTCAATTGATTTTTGGCAGCATCACCGATCAAACGCTCACCATCACTGGTGAAGGCAACATACGACGGCGTGATACGATTACCCTGATCGTTGGCAATAATTTCAACTCGTCCGTTCTTGTAAACACCAACGCTAAGATAATGAAAAAATAAAAAACAAATTTCGGTCAGCATTCCATGCAGAAGTTCACGATTTAAAGCTTACCATGAATATGTTGTACCCAAATCAATACCGATGACAGTGCCAATATCTTTATCTTTCTCCTTTTTATCCTCACCGTGTGCGAGGCCCACGAAGGCCACGATGGCTATTATAATGCATAATCTCATTTTGATTCTCTCTGTTTCTTCTGAAATGAAAAAATTAATCGAAATTAAATTTCAATTCGAAGAATTTTCTTTTTTTTTTTTTGAGGAAAAATACAATGCGTAGGTGTGTAAAGTGGGAATTGTCACGACATCTCTTAACTACACGTAGCTAAAGCTAAAAGTACCGTAAAACTTTCTCAACGTCTCTGCTCTGTTGACCCATTTAAACAAAAGAGAGTGGGAGAGTGAGAGAGAGAGAGAAAAAAAAATTCACGCTTAGGCCGTAAAAACAGAAATTGAGACGTTACTAACCGCTTTCAAGCGCTAAATAGCATAAATTAGAATGGCAATCCACGTTGTTGTCGATCGTGGATCGTGTCAAGAACTTTATCGAAAAGAGCATACGTGTACAATCGACTTGACATTGGGCGATCAGATTAGAGAACCTCACTATTGAGCAAACTGATATGTTGCTCAGCTACCAGATATGCCAGAGTCTATTTGTGTGCGCGTTTGTGTTTACCGGCTTCGTATTTTGCGTTTTCAAGCCTTGCTTTATGTTTCGATTTGCATGAAAAAAATCAGAATAACAAAGGGCGTATTGCAAAAAAAAATTTGAGAGTACGCGTGTAACGTCCAGAATTACACAACCAGTGACGTAGCGAGACATTTCGGCGCCCGGCCTCAATAAAAATTGTCATAAAAATTGAAATATGAATTTTGGCGCCCGGGGTGTCTGCCCCTTCTACACTCATAATTTAAAGATTGGTGTTCGAGAAAGGGATCCACCTCCCGATTTTTTAGGGTGCGTTCAGTAATACAGTAACGTAGTGAGAGGGGTTAAGAGGGAATCCTCCCCGGGTGCCATACCATATTTCAATTTTAAGGTGTAAAGGTTTTTCTTTTTATTTAGGGCGGGTGTGGAATTTCCTCCATTGTGCCTACATTGTTTCCCTTGGACGCCGAAATGTCTCGCTACGCCACTGCAGTAGTAGAAAAATTATGTTATAAAAACCACAAAAACTGCCCAAATATCAGAATTGTTTGAGATATTCTGTTCAAATTTGTCGTTAATGTTTGAAACATTTCGAAAAGTGGGCGTGACAAAAGGTCGGTTTTATACAAAACTACTCTTCTTTTATGCTAATGAAAACATCATGAACAATTATTATTAGTGGGCGTGGCTTTTTTTTTTGGAGTGTTTTGCATTAAATATTCTCATTTATGATGTCGGGATTACATTTTCAAGCTCTGTATAACCAGTTCGTTCTATAAGACCCTTAATGATATCCACGATGAGTAGGGCAATGGAAAATATTTAATTCAACAATTGATTAAATAAATATATAATAAAAAGGAATCCCCTTAGCGAATTTCGAAGACCTTAAATCAACTAATTCTTTTACCCCCTTCTGCGCACCCTTTCAAAGTTTCGGGACTCGTCTAAATATACATATGTATGTGCCGAAAATCGTTGAAAAACTGAAAATAGTAGAATTAACATTTTAATTTAATAATTATTACTTTAAATAAAAATTTCTGACGAAACTGCAAGCAAAAATGTTTTTCTTATTCAATATGAGTTCTTTAATGTGAATTTCATCAGGATTTTTCCGAGTTTATCCAGAAGCTTCTATAAGGTTAAATTAATTTTCGTTTGAATTTATCATTTTACGACATAATACACAGATTTATGACGCAAAAAATTAAGTAAAAAACAACTTTTAACAATGAATGCAGTCCGAGAATTGATTTAAAATATAACTTCCTTTGTTCCAATGTAAAAAATACTCTTACCCCTTTTAGCTCACGCGTTCACGACCACTGAATTTTTAAAACTGACGTGGACTTTTCTTGGCAAAAAACACACTTCTTTTTTTCAATGAGTTGTCAGAGTCGCCAGATAATTTTTTTTTTCCCCGCTAGAGGTTGTATTTAAAATTGGCTAAATTTCGCGAATATATAAATTTAACACGTGTGATCGAAATATCTCTCAATTTAGAATATAAAATCAGTTGATCTAGAATATATAATCGAAAGTTCCGGTAATTATACGTGGATGATTGAAAATTCTGTGGATTTAACGGATGATTAAAACTCATGAAATTTCATCCGCTAAATCCAAGGTAGCTGCACGTTATGTGGCAGCACTCACAATCAATGCGAAACTCTCCAAAAGACTGACGTGTACAAATGCCGATGAGCGCAGGTGTATCAGGAGAGGGGGAAGATTGAATTTCTAAGAAATTCACAGCGTTTTAAATGAAGACATATGCCAATTGTCGATAGACAGCTTGAAATAAGTCCCTCAATTATCGCAAAAACATCTTCAAAGCCGTGCTTATAGTAATTACTTTTAATTAAATTCATCAGTGTAGACTCTACACTGTAGAAATATTAGAAAATTCGACTTAAAGCAGCGTTGCCGTACTTACACTTTAACTATATTCGATACAACTATGAGTTATATATCACGATTTCAATTCGATTTTGTTATTTCTTTCAATAACTTCTTTTAATAGTCTCGATTCACTTTTATCACTTGTTTTCTTTTTGTTGTTGCGTTCCTTCTTGCGTACGTTGTTCTGCGTTGAAATTCAAATTTAAACTGACTGCATTTCTTAAGAGTCGGCTATTTATACTACAAAAAGTACACGTCAGATCTCGTTGAAAGAGTACTTCAACCCTGTTGGACCAGAAATTTCTCTTAGATTAGCTCCTCCTCTCTTATGTGTTCGGGAATCTAGAACGTGTAAAAAGATATAAGTAAACGTTTTTAAGAAGGGTTGTATTTGCGATTTCGAATATTCATTTTCTTCACGTTAAACAACCAAAATTTTAGGACCACGTCATCTTTTGTATTTTGTAACGTTATTTTTTGATTGCGTAAGAAAATTTTGGATACACTGACGTGTACCAAAAATTTAAAACAAAACAACATACAGAATGCTCTCCTCCATTTGTATGGGGGCAGTTATTGAAATTTTAACTTGACTTAAGAATCTTAGGGTCAATATTACGACTTCGTTTAAATCATATTTCAATAAAATTTTAATTTTTTTTATATGGGATTTGACAGTCTTTTCCATTTAAAAATTTTTAAATAGCTTATTGCACGAAACTGCCCAATTTTTTGAAAACTGTATGAAAATTGTGCAAACTTGGCCAGTTTTGGGCAGTTTCGTGCATACCTAATATTGGCCCTTAGGAACAAATTCTTAAATTAAATTAAAATTCAACGAAGATTAACTGAGAATTAAGACTAGGCTCATTGAAACGAAATTAAAGACAGGTTTTGTTCATTTCAATGGCTTTGAAAAGCAATACTAAAATTGCAATTTTTTTCGATATTTTTTTTTTAATATTTAAAGCCTACATGTCTTCATACCACAATAATAATAATAATAATTATAATAATAATAATATCTCAACAACTTCTGCACATATCTGGCTTAACATTAAACATAGACAATAAGTATCGGTAGTGCATATTAATAAGTACATAAATGGACTGTAGACACTTTGAGGCCACATGTATATATTTATATATAATAGTTAACTTTTGTAAATTTAATTTAAAAAAGAAAACAATTATTTGCGATGAGTAACTCGAACATTGTTTTGTATTTTGTATAGGAAAAAGGTACATGCACGTCTAATAACTTCATTCAAAACCTGAATGGGAAGATACATTTAAAGAGGAAAGAAATTAAAACCTTTTCGTCTAAAGCGCTTAATTTAAGTAGACAAATTTTTTCTTAAAGTAAACATTGAAATAGTCATTGTAAAGATTTTGTATGAGGTCGTTTGAAACACATTTTGCTGGTTCGCATAATTGTTTTTAGTTTGTTTTAGCATTTTATTTTGGTCCTGAGTCAAACAATATAGTCGGTAGAAAGCAAAGACATTCATTATATATATATTTTACGGTTGTAAGTGTAAAGAGTAAATTCCCAGATTTTGTATAAATTATTCTATAAAAAATTACGTTTAAAAAAATGAACTTAAAGCAATCCAAGGTCGCAAGCAGCAAGCAGCGGTCACAGCAGCAAATCAAAATAGAAGAAGTTTTTATTATCTGGCTGACTGTTTTTTCAATGAAATTTGCACTTATTCATGCCTGATGCCACATATCGACAGAAATGTACTAAAATTGTGCAGGCCACACGCCGGCAATACTGTGTAGACAATATTGGCTGTATCAGCACACTTTTGACGGAAATCATGCAAGCCGCTGAGTAATAAGTCAACAGATGGTGCAGCAGTCACCTGGTAGAAAACTCTAAGATGTATCGCCGGGATCGTTGGCGATAACCCACCGGAAGTATTGTTATGATTGGCGATATAACTTTCATTATCCGAATTAAATGTGATTGTAAGAATTTCCTGTTTATTTTCCTCTGCACGCTTCGCTATTGGATAATCTTTGAGCAAACGATTCACAACGTACGTTAATATTTCGTCTAAGTTTTCAGCATTTAAGCTTTGTGCTAAACGACAATGATTACTGAACACGTCTTCATTGAGTTGTGTTAACTGTGTGGTCGAGGAAGCGAGACCTATATTTAAAAATACCATACCTTCGTTTAGATGGATTTCGATTGCCAGTTGGATAAAATTAAATTCACCTGTTGATACATAGCAAACAATAGCCGCACAATTATTTTCATAGTTCCAGCGTCGACGAATAGATATCGTATAATCGCTAACAGAACAGCCGGTTTCTTCATCTGTAAGAAAAAAATTTTCTTCTGTATTTATTAAATATTTTCGACAAAAGAAAATTATTTTTATTTTAAATTGCTTATTTAAATGCTCAAAGCATGAAAGATGAAGAGCATTCAAAAGAAACTTTAAACGATTGCTGGAAAGTGTACTAAAAACACGACCAATTGGTACCTTTCAGGTGTTAAAAAATGTGACAATGCTTAGACAGGAAATCCGATAAGTAAACTTACACTCAAAACGATCATTATGCGTATGTGCCCACACCTGCCATTCGACAAGTGCATCACGAGGTAGAGCAGGCATCACAATGTAGTCCATAATAGCGTTTGTTGTACGTCGCTCCCACTGGCGTCTTGCTTCAGCAATGAACGTCGGATGCGTTACAAAACATATGCCATGGACAACGTCACGCAATTGCCCCTGAGAGTTCATCGCCTTCGCAATTCGACTTATATGCCGTAGCGTGAGCTTGCATTGTGGCCGTATACCACCTTCGATGATTGTCATGCTGCCAGGTACCAATGCGATTTGTCCCGAAATGTAAGTAATCTCATCCACCTGTTTTAGTTTAAATTACGATGATGAAATGCGGAAAAGGGCATTGGCTAAATCAATAGTTTCGCTTACTTTTGTGGATTGACTATAAGGCCCTATATTGGCTGGTGCCCAATGCGAAATCCCTTGAACGTGCATGGTGTGTCTCTTCGATAATCCCATTGAATCACCGGCAACTGAAGAATTCATGCTGGACGTTGACGCATTTGGTGTTGCTTGACTATTGCTGTTGCTCACTTCAGCTGCATTAGCAATCGCTGAAGTCAACGTCGCACGACGTCGTTGTGCTATTGAGCGAAAGGCTATAGCTTCCATGATAACATGACAATCTTCCGGCAGAGGACACTCTACACATACTCGAGTGGGTGGATTTTGAAAGTTTATCGTTTCTCCGTAAATGGAATTCAGAACGGGATACTCGGCCATCGAACGTATATAGAGAGTTATAAAACAATAATCAGTCAAATCGTAATTGTGCTCAGCGGCTAATGAGCGTAGGGTATCTAAGGCAGCTTTAAGGCCTTCTTCAAGTGTTGGAGCACAACCTATAATATAGGGCAACCAAAAACATTAGATTTTTTTTTTTTAACGAATAAAGAAAAAAACAACATTTTGAATACATTTACCTTGAATGCCAGTCACCCAAAGCCAACCCTTTTGATTTGAGGCAGCCATTGATCTATTCATTAAAGGACGGAATTCACGTTCGATTTTTAAGGGACTCGGTGGCTGTGTTATCATCGTTGGCGCTGTTGTTGCAATTGTTGTTGCCGAGACGCCAAATGAACTTCCAAAACCTCCAACGCTATTACCAACACCAGCCGATGAGGAAACAGCCAACGAAAGCGAACCACAAACAGCAGCAGTACTTGTTCCAAGCGGTCGTCCCAGACTTCCTGCAGCTTGCAACGAAGCTGCACATAATGCAGCAGATGTAGCAAAAAGCGAAGATGGCGTTGGCTCATCAACACTTGCGCTTTTCGTTACAATCGGTATGGGCGATGTTGATGTGGTGAGATGCCTCCCAAAGGAATTACTGCGCGATATCAACTCATTCTGACTGAGCGATTCACGCATGCGTGTTTCCTTTTCAATTAATTCGAGTTCTGTTTCACTGAGATCTGGATCGCTAAGATCGCTGTATGTCGATTCATTGAGGTCACTTATGTAGTCCAATGATTTCTTTACAAAAACATCACAGATGGGAATTGGCTCCTTCGGTTGCAGCGATAATTTCGTAAAGTTTATATAGCCAACCGGGCAAATCGGATCCGCGGAACTAATAATCGTTTGCACATCTTCGCTAAAGGGGAAATATATCGAGAGAAAAGTAGAGAGAGAGAGAGAGAGAGAGACAGAGAGAAATTTAGAGAGAGGAAGAGAGAGAGAGAGAGAGAGAGAGAGAGAGAGAAGAGAAGAGAGAGAGAGAGAGAAAAAGAGAGAGAAAGGAGAGAGAGAAGAGAGAAGAGAGAGAGAGAGAGAAAGAGAGAGAGAGAGAGAGAAGAGAGAGAGAGAGAGAAGAGAAGAGAGAGAAAGAGAGAGAAAAGAAGAGAGAAGAGAGAGAGAAGAGAGAGAAAAAGAGAGAGAAAGAGAGAGAAAGAGAGAAAAAGATAGAGATGGATTGATGTAAAATAATAGGTTCCACTCTTTTTTAGTTATGGAATACTTACACAGATATACGCTGCTTGAATAATGGGCAATCCAAAGTAAATGTCTCATATTCTCCACCTTCACCGCAGACATTAAGGCCATATTTTTCGCGCATCTTAAGAAGGTGCGGTTGAATCTCCCGCAGCGATTTACCCAAATGGCGATCAGGAACTAAACCTAGAGCAGCTACCTACAATGATGACGTTAAAGAAACTTTGTTTTTAATAATTTTAATAAAAATTACTTTTATTATAATAGCGTGCACATGGCAATCTATCATTTCCTGTAACAATTCAGTCTGATCTCTCCTCCATAAATAGGCCAACGATATTAAATTTAAGCGAGAACAAACGTTTTCGACGCGCACACGTTGATAGTCTGACAGTATGGCACCGACGGCAACGGCTTCCACTTGAAGTTCTGCCTGAAAGACACAAAAAAAAAAAAAACCATAATAATAATAAAATTAAAAGGAAAGTTTAACAAAAATTTACTGCATAATTCAGAAAGGGTAAAGAAGAACATTTCCTCGCTATTTGCGAATTTGTGTTAAACGAGAATGTTTTTGTCTGTTTATTTTCGCATGTCGCTGTGTCGTTATCACGCAACAGTGACAAACTTAAAATTCTAATTTTACATTGAGGTCATAATTGCGAATCAATTTGGTGAACTTGAGCACCTGATAATTGCGTGCCAATCACGAGATCCCTAACTACAAATGTATATTTCTTTGATAAGGTGCACAAGAAGCCTTATTCAAAGGAACTTTTAAGAAAGCATTTATAAAACTATTTGAGACCCATTACGTAGATAGGTTGGATCGTTCTCGGAAAAATACAGAGCTTCACGGAAGTCACTAGAAGTCAGTTGTTGCTTCAAAAATGTGCTTTGATAGTTTTAAGAAACAACATATAAATTGTTTTCGTTTTATTTTGACCAAACCATTTGCCCCTTTTCCTTTAACTCATTTTCCATGACATCTTAATATAATTATACTTAATATATACAATTCCAATAAAATAAAAACGCAATTTTCCCTATCCTATTTGACTACTCTAACATATTTCAATATGAAACATATTTCAATATGAAATATGTCAACAATCTCAAGGCTTCTATTAAGGAACTTTTATTGGCGCTAATATTAACGTTTGCCTTTTTGTCGCGTGCAAACAAGTGTCGTGAAATATTCTTGCAACATTTTTTTATTGCTTTTTATTTGAGAGTCATGGAGTAGTTTATTTGCGTTCGAAGTTGATTCAATTGAAAATGTAAATTGAGAAAATTTATCGAGACAAATTTTTCAAAATGTTTTCAAACGAATTGATAAAAGGTTAACTAGTGGAGAATCGATCAAAATAGATCAATCATTAAGAATAGATGTCTTCCTTTAAACGTGTATTTTCCTCGAACACTTTGAAAAATCGTAAACCAAGAAGGCTTAGAAAAATAAATAGAACAGAGATTATATAAATTGTATAAAAAATCATTATATTTAAACAATATTTTCATTTTTTGACATTAAGAAAATTATCTATATTACTTGTAAATATGCTTTATTGACATTAAACGTAATATAAAATTTATACTGCTATCATCAACATTATTGTCGAAACCGTCAGTGTATACAATATCTTTACGTAATAACTATATGAAGAAAGTAAGACGTAAATTTATTCATACAAGTTAGAACAAATACTATTAACAAACTGACAGATTCCTTCATGAATAGCTAAAAATTAAATAATTTAGCAGGAAAAATCCTAATGATATGCTACAAAATTCTTAAAATCTAAAATAGTATGACCTTTAGAAAAGAAAATTGATAAATATTATTTCTTATAGCACATAATTTCAAAAAGTATCCCTATCAATACTTCATCTATCGTCTTAGTGAAACAATAAATCGCTCGAAGTATTTTATCTTACCAATTTAGTCTCTCAGTCATATAATGTCAACCTCATGATGGACTTGTTTCAAAATTTATCAAGTTGCCCATTCGAGGTTGCATACTAATGCAATCTGTCATTGAAAAAACAAAAATAAATATCTACTATCTAAAACAAAATATAAGTTCTAATATTTATCTTTAAAAAAATTAAGATACTAATATATAATGAATATTTCAAAGATGCTCTTGGAATATAAAATTTTCTCGTATATGTAAGCACATTAAAGTTTTTTCAAAATCCAGGACCATATATTAAGTAGCCAATTCAAAGTTGTGTAATACGATGAAAGCTATCTAGCCATACTTGAAAGATCATAAAAAAATTTATCATGCTTTTCATAATATAGAATGTATTTTTCACATATAGCAAGAGCAATCCATTAATTTTCATTATTAAGAATGACAAATAAGACCTAAAAAAGCAATTCGAATTTTATATTGATTTTCAATTCTTTAACAAACTTGCAGCTTGTGAATTTTATTAATGCAGTACTTCGATCAAAGGAACATCAATAATTAAGATAAAAATAGACTAATTCTCAAAGTTATGCATTATTTGTGTGACATCTAGCACTGGAACAAGGAATCATATTGAGAACAAAACGACTTAGAAAGCATTTGCATGAAAACAAATTCTTGATCTGCATGTTAATCTCTTTTGCATGTTTATTTATGAATCAGGAATTTTTCCACCATTCATTAGCAACGTCATCATATCCAATCATTTTCAAATGTTCTCATTAAGCATACAAACAAACTGATCGATAAATGGAAAGAACCCGTACAAAAATGCAAATTCCGAAGTTATTATTTACATTTCACTCTGTTCGAAGAGCTTACTTTTGAAAACAAACAATAGCTTTTGCAAAGACTTTCAGAGAATTTGTTATTCCATTTCGATCGTTCAACGATTCGGCGTATTAATAGTGTAAATAACTAAAGCATTAAAGCTATTTAAAAATTGAACAAATTTACCTCTATCTTTGGGATGTAGATTTGCTAGTGCCACAATCTCGTGACCCTCGGCAACACATTGCATCATATTGTAGCAGCTATCTTTGCCACCGCTTACCATTGCAACGACACGCATCTTGGAGATGATTGAATAAGATTAACCCTTAGAAAGATGATGGCTAGCTTAGATTCTTTGGTCTCGATGACTATAGGTTTTCGTCTTGTCAAATTAAGATTACAGGAAAATTTGTGTCCTTCATTTGTTCAATTCGAATCTTTCAACAGTCAATTAGACCAGCTCATTTGACAGCGAAAAGCTCCGGATTAAATTATTTTCCTGTTTCCTTCGTTTTTTTTTTTTTTAAGAACCAAAAGCTGGTTTTAATGATTTTCTGCTAGAAAATCAAATTGGCTGTGTAAGGATTGTACGACATCATGGCGGCTGAAAAGAAAAGAAAATTTATGAAGAAAATCAGTTTCAAAATCATTGGAAACACGGAGGAGCGAACATTTGAAAACATAACATTATCACATCATCAGGCATCGATTATCTTAGAATTTTTTCTCGAATCCTTAAGATTTATACGTGACAACATGATAAATTTATTCCTCCTGATTCAGCTTTCCAGCTTTGTTGTGTAACCACGCTTAATAACCTACCACGATTGTTTAAGAAAATAAGTTTTTAGCTTGTTTGTTAACTTTCTTCGATTAAATTCCACTTTTGCCAGCGATATCGATGCAAACAAACACGCACTACTGTCAACAAGGGAAATTTAAGGACCGACTGTTTAATAATAAAGCTTATGTTGAGAATAAAAAATCTTTCGTTGACACTTTGTGTCTGAAAAAGTAAAATTCAAATCTTATCTCAAACGAGTGTTTAGCCTAAAAAAAAAAAAAAAAAAAAAAAAAAAAAAATAAATAAATAAAGAAGAGATACTACCAAATGATATCAGATTTCTTTTCACTAATTATTCACTACTGTGCAATACATTTCCATATCGAAACATTTCACGAACAAAGACTGGCCCCCCATGTGCCCACACTTGGTATGGAGTGGGAATTGATTTCTGACGTAGGTATTACAGGAAAACTATTATTGATTTTCAAGAAACGTTTGATAAGCTGATAAAAAGAGCGTGTCAAAAAATGGGAATTCCAATTTGGTGGAATACATCCATTGAATCATAGAATATGTCTGATACTTTTGAAAACATGGAAAAAGTCCCATTCAAAGTGATATTTTGAATTTATTAAATCTTTGTCTTAAAAGGTCAATTTATCATACATTTTTGAAGTTTTGTTGCTTGTATGGACACGTCCAGAGAGCAAATGAGGAGAGTTTGGCAAGGAAATGCTACGCTCTGGAAATTCCAGGTTGCAGACAACGAGGTCGTCCGAAAGAGCGTTGGATGTACACAGTAAAAAGTGACCTCGATGCTGTACGACTCACCTCGGATGAGTAACCGATAGAACAAAAAAGAGAAACTGATCGCGTTTTGCGGACCCCGAGATAGGCCGGGACATTTGAATACGCAAGAAGAAGAAGGAGGAGATTTCGTTGACGATTTAATTTCAGAATTAAATGTTGAGTATTTTCTTTTATGAATGACCGAAGAATTTATTTGAATGTTGTTAGACCTGATTCCGTATAGGTGAATGGATTCGAGACATGCCAAAGAGCTTTTCTCGGTTTTTGAACTTGAAAAAATAATTGCAAATTATTTACTTTGGATTTCGTTTAATAACGATAAAAATTCCATTCACTGCAATCTAAAAAAAAAGAAAAAAGAAAAACCATAAGACAATAAATTGTGTAATAACTCTTTCAAAATATATTCGACAATAATATCAAGCCAAATAATAGATTTTTATTTACGCAGACATACAATTAGCTTGAGAATATCATATTTGCACGCTTTGATAATTAATTTTGTTTTAAATTACTTTTAAAGACATTCGGATTTTCCGGTTTTTCTTTTGCCAAATCTTGAGTGCTTTGAGTGCACTAGAGCAAAATGAGAGGGAAAAAAAAAATAAAAACTTAAAGAAAAAGAAAATATATAAAAAAAATAAAAACAGTTCAAACATTTCGCACCGAGTTGATTGTTTTGATTAAAGAATAGACGATTTCGGGAATCTTAAAAATTTAGAACATGTTGAAAAATAGATGAAAACACAAGAATTTCGTATGCCGCTTTTATTGGTCGACGTACCTCATTAACGACCTGCGATATTTATATCATAGAAAGTGTCATAATTTTTCAATACAGGCAAGAATATAGAATGAAAGAAATGAATGAGTAAGTAAAGCCTTCAGATTTTTGAAATATCGAAAAATTCTTCAATTGATAATGAAATAATTGAATTGAAATAAAGAAATTCGTTATAGAAAGAATTATTTACAAAGAGAAAAACGGGCACTTAAATTTAGCAAAAAAAGCATTGAGAAGTTTCGTTGTAGAGAGAAATTCGTTACAGAGAGTTTCGACTGCATTAAATGAATGAAAAAATTAAAATTACCCATTGAAGATCCAAAAAATAATTGGTGGTCCTACTTCTGATATCTCTAGAAATAAATGTTCGATGTTTCCTTGCAGTGACATGCATTAATTCCATGTTACTTTTAAATGAAAACTTCAAGTTCTCTCAAGTTCTACTTTTCAGATTATTGACAATTATTCGAGCTTCTACTTTTCTTTTAAAGATATGGGTACATCATTCAAATCATTCACATCACTGGCAATTTTCAAGGCAATTTCTTTCATTTTGATTTCGAACGTCATTAAAAGTTTTTACTTTTTAAAGGCATTGTTTGTTTTACTTTCGCAAGACTTGCAGTTGTTTGGCCTTCAAATTCTACAAAGAAATTAATAAAATGTAGTTAATAAAATTGAATAACTGCACCCTAATATAATTGTGATTACCGTGAATGTTATTTTCCTTTATTGCGCATTTGTGTGCTTTCTCCGCAACACAATGATTTGGCTTCGGCTTTGCAAAAAAAAAGTTTTTCTTTGCGAAAATTCTTTTCCAAACAAATAAAACAATCACAATACACAAGTAAAGTAAAACCTCATCACATGCACTATTTTCTATTGTCGAGAAATATTTCAATTCTGAATATCTACTTATAATACAGAGTACTTTAAAACAAATCTCAAGGGAAAATTCTTCCTCAATAGAGAAAACATTTCTAAGAGGGAGTATTTCGCTATTAACAAAATGTATAAAAATAGTTTCCTCGAACATAAAACATCTTTAAACTTTTTGAAACAAAAAATTCTAAAGGGGAAAAAAAAAACCAAACACAAAGAGAAATGAAAATAAAAGCAAAAAAATAATAAAAATAAATACCAAAAAAGTTCTCTGTCAACTGAAGTAATTGCCCTGCAGAAAATTGAACTTGAGCAGAAGTACTCTTCCACTACTCCCCAAATCAACAGTACTAATCGCTCATAATTTCCCCGCCAATGTATTGAACTTTCAACTTTAACACAGACGTTTCGGTCGAAAATCGGCAATCGCGCTTGAACTAGTGCAGAAGTAGAGACAACGGGGCCAATTCTGTACATTTGATATATTACGTTGATAGGGGACCGGCCCGAGCTGCCGCAGCTCAGTGGGTAGCGCGTGCGTCCCACAATCCGAAGGGCTGAGGTTCAATTGCCCGCCCATGAAAATACCTATATAGGTATATATTTTTTTTTTTTAATTAGTAGGTAGTTAAAATTGAAATCCTAAGGCCCGATATTACAGTGCATACTTAAGTTAAGGAAGCTTGAAGACTTAAGAACACCTTAAGTGTCAAGCGGTTTAACAGTCAATTTTTATCCAAAACTCACGAAAATTGTTTTCGGCAGGCAACATTTGAAAAAGCCTATAATTTTTATTTATACTTTTTTAAAAATCGTAAAATTAGTGAAATTCCTTCATTAAATTAATTTGAAAACTTATTTAAGGAGCACTTAAAATTTGTACTGTTAAAATGCTTTATAGACTTAAGCTTTACTTAAGTGCTAAGGAGACCTTAAGTATGCACTGTAATATCGGGCCTAAGAGGATTAAGAAGTAAATAATGTAGTATAAAGGTTTCAAATTGATAGAAACTTTTGAAAAAGTGTGACAAAGTTCTGAAGCAGCATTGGCGAAGACTTGTTTTCATTCAATTTTTTTTTCCAATTTTCGAAATCTACCATTCTTCCAAGTTTTTTTGCCTGCGACAGAAATCGAACTTGAGCCTTTCAGATTGCTATTATATATTCACGAGCAGCAAATACATAGACTAATGGTTGAGCAAAATTGAGCCACTAGTTAGTCTCTACTGTCCGTTTCCCTAATCGTGTACTAGTTCGTTTTCCTATACTCGAGAACTGCTCGCTAGGGCCCCAATTTACCCTAAGCTCCCTACAGGGTCTTTTCCCATAGATTTATATGTATAGGAATATGCTTATATTCTTGACTAGGACAAACTCTAGTATTTAAGTCCTGTGGATAATCGAACGTTGAAATGTTCAGCCTCGCCTTTTACAACGACTACACAACGATTTTTAGCAGCTTTAGAACACAAAGAAGAGAACTTAAAAATTGGGTTGACCATAAAGTAACTAAATACATACATCCGTATATACTATCAACAAACCAAACATCTCATCCACAACAAATTTTATATGGCCTTAACGAAGAGTAAAGAGACAAACCAACGATATCAAAGAGAAAGGAAGGAATCTTCTTTTGTATTTATTTTTAATTTAATCTCACAATAATCGCTAAATTATAAAACTCTCAAGCACACAAATAGTTCGCCTTCTTTTTTTATTTATTCATGAGTTTATTTGACTGACGATAAAGTAACTGACAAGAGAAATTGTCAAATCAACGGTTTTATATATGTAAGCACATTTTTTTTTTACGAGATAACGTTAACAGGAACAAAATCAGAACAAAAACTTACACGAAGATAACGGAAAAAATTTTCTTTAGGTTCGTTTCTAGTCCAAATTTGCAATCCGTTTTTTGCGGTCGCCTCTAGTTTAGGATATATCACGTTTTGAATTTTGCCCAAAATCGCACTAGTTTTTCATTTATTTTGCGGCTTATGTGGTTGCCATATTAACCACTGCACATGAATTAGTGGTTTTCAATTGAAGCTGTTAAAATCGGATATCAGAATAATAATTTACGCTACTGTAACTAAGGGGCTTCGCTTCCTGTTCGCACCCCTTCGCACGCCTTCTGCACGATTTTTATTTTTTATTAACTTTATTTCGAAGTAATTTCGTTCTCCTCAAATTTCGTATATTTTATAGAAAGTAGTAAGAAATTGAAAATTTAAAACATTTCATGCAATTATTTTCTTTTATTTAGCAGAACTCTCAATTAACTTCATATTGCTTCACATCTCGATCATTTAGAAATTAAATCTACCAATTGGTTGATTTTTCAAAACATTAAGTCTGGCAGCGCTAACAATAGCTGTCTGCTTTCCTGAAATTGTACAAAATTTAAGTGGCGATGCCTTCTAAACTACACGCGACCCACAAAAACGGATTGCAGATTTGGAATCAGGAGGCCATTCTTGATATGCATACCGAGTTTCAACCAAATACCATAAACGCTTCTAAAGTAATTACCTTTTTTTAATTTACCTTTTTCTGATTTTGTTTTGGTTTTTTTTTTCACTTTTCACTTAAATTTTATAGTTAGCGGCCAATGCGAGCGCGACGCGAGCTCCACGTCTGAGCAAAACAAAATGCCAAAGCTTTTATTACTATACTCTCATGGATTTTGCGCGTTTCGTTTCGCCATAGTAAGAATGAGATAGTACTCGGCCACCTAAAAAAGAGCGAGATAGAAAAGCTGTGGTGGATTAATGTCAGATGTTTTCTTTCATTAACCATAATGGAATGGAGCAATCGGATATACGCGAAGGAACACCGCGTTTGTCTAACGAACATAAAATGAAACTATAACGATTAGAACATATATTTTGAACCCAAAATACTTGGCCAAAGATTGGAAGACTAACGCTAAAAGTTTAAAGCGGCGTCAATCTATCTTTACATGGGTATTTTGTTCAGGGGCCACTGTTAAAAAAATCAATAAATGAAGCTATACATTCATTCGCGTTTTGTCTTCTTTACTTTACCTCTGGACGACCATGGATCAACCCCGCATCAAATGGCTGAGATCCTGAGGTTTGATCGGCGGCATTACCGGACTAGATCTGGCAAATTCGGATGCAGCTGTGAAAGACATTAGGCATCTTTAGTTTTGTGAATTGTAACGTCGAGCACTTAAGAAAACATAAATATATTTTCTTGTTTTATCTCCTTTACATATTATAGAAATGTTAAATGTCTTACATCACTTGATAGCCATTTTTGGATAAATATCCTAGATTCAGCAAATTTAAGCAAAAGTTTTTATTGACAATCTTTTGAAATCATTTTTATCGAATTTTTTTTTCATTAAATCTTCATATACTCATTCATATATAGTATTTGTAAACAAAAATTTTCTTTGATTACAACAAGTTCAATTTTAATTTAGAAAAATAAAAGATATAAAAATTACTGTGTTTCATTCAAAAGCCATTTTTAAATTGAATAAAATTCTGTCCAATGGATCAAAACGAATATACTACAAAATATTTCTTTAGATTTTCAATACAAAGCAAATTAAAACAAACGCGGTATACTTTCGGGCTAAATATTAATTCGAGTTTATATGCAGTATACTTTCGGGGAAAATAATTCAATTTTATATATGGTATACTTTCGGGGTAAATATTAATTCCAATTTATATGCGGTATACTTTCGGGAGATATGCTTGAATAGAAGCAAGGAGTATTGGCAAAACTGAATATAAGACACCAAACTCCAAGTGACTTGCTTGGCCGTGTGGTTTAGGTGTCTCGAACGTTTTGCTATCACTGGGTTCAAATCCCACGGCCGACTTGATTTATTTCAATTGTTATAAATAATTATAATAACAATTGAAATAATAATTAAAAAACAATTTTTTTTTGTTCGGAGGTCGGTGGGATTTGAACCCACCCACTCTCGAACGAGCTTCACTTTTTCTGAAACTCAGTCAGTGCGTGACGAAACTCAAAATATCACGACCAGTGCTGTCGTTTTCGTATCTGAGAAAGTAGCAAAATGGTTTTTAAATAGTAGTTTTCATAAAATAAAAGGAGTATATTAAAAAACAGGAGTTTTTAAGCAATAGAAGAAAACAAACCAGTTAGGGGTTACCGTTTAAAAACCTCGAAAACTCGTAACCCAAGAAGGCTACAAAATGAAAGATTGTAATTTTGTATGAAAAAATTTACACTTTTTCGCTTTTTAAATCTTTTCACTTTTAATGGAATATCCTAGTTGCTTATAGTTATGGTGACCATCATATCTGTTTTTAGCAGAGATGTTCTTTTTTTTAGGCTCTTGTTCTGCGTGTTTTTTTTGTGGAAAATAGCGAAAATGTCAAAAAAATTGAAAGGTCCGTTCTATGACAACCTCGTAAAAGATTTAAATAAACCAAGCTGCAGACTAAAAAAAAAAAATATTTTTGTTCTGTTTTTCAATTTCAATTTATCGTCACCGTACTTATAGTATATATATAGGCTTGCCAGATAGTTAATTTGCACCGCACAAAGAAGCTTTTATAAAATTTATTTACAACCAAATAGTAGTACGTTAGCGAAAGGAGTAGTAAAGTAGTACGGCAAGACAAAAAGGAGCAAAAAAACTACTATAGTAGCATTTCGACAGCACAGATCACGACACGTGCGTGATTAAACTCAAAAGTGCGTGACGAAACTCAAAATTGCGTGACGAAGTTCAAAAGAGCATTTACTAAGAGAGCTTAAAGAGAAATACGCACAGTTGAAGAGAGTGAATATAAAAAAATTCGATTGCATCGAAAAAAATCGATGTATTTTGCAAGTGCAACACCCCTAGTGGCTCTTCATGGCTCCTCATTCCAAAGCATAGGTTGGATCAGCGATACAATACTTAGAGCTTTGAGCTTTGGTTATGTTGCCAGTTTTGGGGGATTTGAAAATTAAATTTAAGTGAATTGTTTGAGACATTTCAGGAGAATATTCTGATAACTGTGCTTATAACCTTTACAAAACACGTATTTTCAATAAAATAAGTACCTATAGGTACATAAGCGCTTTAAAAATTTACTGTTTTGTTTCATAACTTACGAATCATAAGTTCTAAAAAGGCAAAACGTAAGCCAAAAACTGAAAAATAAAAAAATTTACTTCAGTCTTTTGAACTAAAATAAATTGAACATATAATGGACGTGAATCAATTAATAATATTCATTTGATGGTAATTATTTTTTTACTCTTTACTTTGATGCGATTTTTCGCATACTGGAAGAACGATTTTTAGGCAAACGAGAAATCCTCTTCTTTCCCTCCGTTTTTACAAGTGAATGTTTCTGAAATATAATTAAAATAATGTAAATAATTGAAACCGAGTTTTAAGTTTCTATTGTCCAGTTTCCTTGAAATATCCTTGAAAAACACTTTTTATTAAGCCCTTTTTTAAAAACTTATATCTCAAAAGCTAATTAAGATAGATAGACAAAACAAATGGCTACTGATAGCTTATAAAACAGGGAATGTAAAACAGTTTTCTTTCAATTTTACACTGAGAAAAAATTGTTAAAAAAAAAGAAAATAAAAATTATGTAGCTTTGTTCAACTTATTCCCGTTTTCGCGCCACTTTATAGCTATTTTGAAAAAATTCTTCTGAGTATTACCTTTCACTAAAACAAAATTTTATAGAAATTGAAAGGTCGTTTTTTGAGATATTAACAAAAACGTAAGCCCATATAGACGCTCTCAGTACTGATATGGAAGTATGCAGTACAAATGTGCGAAATATGGTAGAAAGGGCATCACTCATACGACATGTTGGACGATTTTCACATATTGATTTATGCGCGCGTCATGTAAATTTTATGTAGTGAATGCCTTACAATTAACTATTCTTCGGTTTTTAGAATTTTTTTTTTAATAGCAAGTAAAGATTGCGTTAAATGTTTCTTTTAAGGAAGGGAAAAATCATTTGAATATTTTTTTCTCATCATTATCTAAATCATTGAATAATTGTTATACGCCCTTCGATTCCAGCTGTGATTGGTTCCTTCGATTTCATGTATTCAATAAAGGCTTCAACGTCTCCAGGACCCAATCTGATGTAAGGGGAAAAAGATATATGTTTAAAAAACTTTGTTATTTTCCTGCAACTTACTCATGATCTTTGGCATTGTTCTTAATTAAATCGAAACCGTTTTTCCCATTTGCTAAATACTCCATAACCACCAAACGATATTCGCGTCTTGGATTTAGCTCTTCATAATTGGGAGTAACACAGTTAGACTGGCAACGAACTTTAACGTCCATCAGACGAGATCCCACAGGATTTGTAATGTTATATAAAATTCTAAGACCTGAAACTTGAAGAAATCTACTGGAAGTGATCTTTTCTCGGTTCATTGGTGCCACGCTGTATTCCAGAAGCTCTTTCAACACACTTCCTGGCAGTGTAAGTGCAACCAATTTGTTCTCCCATGGACACATTGTGATCAAATGATTATAGGTTAAGTCTTTCAATTAACATAATAATAATAATAATAATAATAATAATAATAATAAATGTAAAAATTTCAATTTCATATGCCAAAGATTTCTCAAACTTCTACTTACTCCCTTTTTGCAAGGGAACACGGAAGTTTCCCTGTGTAGTTATGGCTATAGATACATTACTCCAATAAGTTGAGTAGGGCATTTTTCCTATGAACTATGAAGAAATTAAGTACTAACTGACTACTCGATTCGCAGAAACTTACTGCATGAAGCATAGCATCGGTATAGAAATTTCCCAGATTGCATTCTCCGCTTGAGCATTCTTTTTGTTGGAGGCTTACACGAGAGCTGCCCATGACGCGATTCCCATATTCTTGAAACATTTGCTGCCATGGAATAAGTGCCTTTTTAACGGCTTGATCTTAAAAGTTCATCCAAAATCGAAGATGAAATTTCAAATAATGTTGAAGTTCTTAAAGGACTTTTATTTGACAAGCTTTGAACTTTGGCTATTTGCAATGAAACTTGATACTAAGATTTAATAAATTCCAACTTTCCATCCCTCCAAAAAAATTTCAAATGAGAATCACGTATAAACCGTTATACGATTTTCTAAGCCCGTTGTAATCGGTTCTATAGACTTTGTATACTCAATCAACGCATCAATATCAGTCATTTCCTCTCTGCAATAATAAAAAAAAAAGGGGACAAAAAAATTTTATTCATGTAATCGCGTAAGGCCTTTCCTTCAAACTCACTGTAGATCTTCCGCATAGTCTCGAAACATGTCGTATCCATCACCACCATTAACCAGGAAACTTGGTCCCACAATCCTATACATCTTACTTCGGTCGAACTCCTCGTACTTCGGTACAGCACAGTCTCCGCAACGTAATTTCAGGTCGATAACGCGATTTCCTGCTGGGCGTCTAAAGTCATAGGTAACTTTTAGACCGGAGACTTGAAGAAGAACATACGACGAATCTTTATTGTTATCTAAATCGATCATCTGAACGCTATACTCTAACGCTGCCAATAGATGTTCACCTTTCAAACTAAATGCGACCAGGGTATTTTCGAACGGTGACATCGCTACCATATGCGCATAGGTCAGATCTGCAGGGAATAATTGTAGATAACTTTCAGTTTTCGAGCGAAATAAAAGCTACTTACTGCCCCTATAGAGTGGCACACGTAGAGCGCCAACATTGATCACGGCAATGGGAGCCGTCGTCCACGGTGTTTCGCTATAAGGCGCCAAGCCGGCAAACTATGAACATCGCCATTAGAAAATTAAAATTTCATAAAAAAAAAAATCCTTCACTTACTGCATGAACCATGGCGTCACAGAAAAAATTCCCCAAATTACACTCTCCTTTAAGGCAGGGATCTTTGAGAAGGTCTACTTTAGACCTTCCAAGTACTACATTCCCTTGAACATCGATTATTTCTTTCCATGGTTTCATGGCCTCTTTCACTGCTTCATCTAGAAATGGCAAAATGTTGGAATTTTTTTACGAGACTCTCTTCTGATTTTACAGCAACACTCAAAACAATAGTCAATGTTCAAAGCTCATGGGGAAGGTTATTTAGAATTCCATTCCTTAGTATTAAAAACGAGAAAAATGTATTTACCTTCGGGAACATCTGCTCCCATATACAATGGTGCTCCGCTATAGTCAACGACGTCGCCATTTATGTCAAAATACACCGTTATATTGCCCACATAACGAGCATAGGACATAGCCTGGACAATCAGCACTCGATGACCGTCTTCGAGTATAACTTCGGTTGGATAATTTCCTGCCGGTTTATGTGGACCAGGTAATTTATCACCCGTATACAAGAACGTATGAGAGTGCGCGCCGACAATGACATCGATATCCGCACCGGCATTTTTCGCGATTATCTGGTCGACGTCGTACCCACAGTGGGAAATCACAATTATAATGTTTGCTCCCTGAGATCTTAAGATAGCAGCTTCTCTCCTTATAGCATCACTTTCATTGTTGAAGAGTAGTTTTTCCGTTTTTGCCAGATTCTACTTTGTAAAAATTTCATTGATGGACATAAAAATAGATAACTTTATCGAATCGAATCGAATCGAATACTTACATATGTCGTCTCTAAAATAACGCCGATTACACCGATTTTTCGATCACTACGTTCGATAATCATAGAGCTTTGATATTTATTAACCATGCTCGGCTCCATAGAGGCGTCCATATTCGCTACCAGCATTTCTTAAATAATTAAATAAATAAAAATTTCTTAGCCTTATTTGTAAAAGGCCATTCAGTAAGTCAGTTCGTCAAAAATCTTGAAGTTAAATAAAATCTCTTTTTACCTGTATTGAGCGTTTCCAGAAACGGTACAACACCGTCAATCCCATGGTCGAACTCATGGTTGCCGAGAGTCTTTATTCAAATTCGAAAATATATTTATATACCATGCATATGAAAATCAAAGAAAAAATTACTACCATGGCGTCAGCGGGGAGCATATTAAGGAACTGACTCGTAACATTATATCGTCCAAGATTGTACCAAAGGGTACCTTGAAAGCTATCGCCCGCATTAAAGTAGACCGGATTATAGTCTTTGCGTTCTTCCAGCAAGTTTTTTACCGTATATACCGTTCGAGCGTATCCTCCAATGCACTCCTCACCAGCATCACAGGTGCCACCGTCTGAGTCTGTCGCTTCGAATCTAAAGAATAATAATTATTTAATATTTTTGCAGATCAGAGACATCATCCAGTCAATTGAAATCATCGAGAATGCTAGTGATTCAGTTCATGGTCATAAGGTCCATTAGGATAGTGACGGTGATCACTTAAGAAGAGCAATGAAAAAAAAAAATAAAAAGAAAAATCTGAGTCAATTTCCGATCAAAGGGAGGAAATAAAAAACCCAGAACCAGAAATTCCCTTAAAATAGTGGGTAATTAAATTTTAACTGTTTTCTCCGTACAGTTTTAAAGTCACTGTGCACTTTTAGTAGCAAAACTTGATTCTTTTCTAATCTAAATTGAATAATTGGTTGCTATCTTGATGGATTTATACTAAACACAATGGTTTAATCGTTATGTTCATAAGCTGATAAGAATAAGTAGAAACTATCGTGGTCACTTTAGATTTCCAAATTTAAAGAGCCTTTTAAAGTGCTTATCGATTCCCTATAGTTTGATTAAAAACAATTTTCATGTGATTCGAAAATTATACTAGTGAACATTAACAAAGAAATATGAACTCTCAGAAAAAATATTTTGAAACTAACAACTTTTTTTGGATAAAGTGTACCCAACAACGTATATTTTCAAATTAAGAGTGCCACTGTTGTTGCGTCCTCCTTGCTATATATAGGACGCAACAACAGTGGCACTCTTAATTTGAAAATTTTTTGGTTCTTTTGTCAGAGTACCTAAGCTTCAATTTAATTCGAAATAAAATTGTTTTTTAAATTATCTCACTTTTAATTCTTTTCGCCGTACATATTTTGATGTTCCTTTATACTGGGAAGTTATACTTTTATGGAAATTGAACAAATGCATTATTCCTTTAAATAGCGGATTTTTAATTTTTTTTTAATCTAAGTACTAAATTGTCGGTCTCTGTTCTATAGTTGGTTGAGATGCCAACTTACGAAGCGAGAGGCTCTGGTTTCAATTCCCAGCTAAGGTAGTGGATGGTCGTAGCGTTTTTCTGATTCTGTTTTTCTTTGTATTCCCATTATTCATGGTATCACAGCGGGCCCATGTGAAGCCTAAGTGTGTCACCCTTGGTGGCAGCAATTCTAACCTAACTTACACCTAAATCATATAAGATTAATGTATCTCCCATTTGAAAGCATAATTCTTTAAGGCTTTCCAAAACGGGAATTAGTCGATACGATGAAGTAGGTAGGTATTTATAATATTATTGTAAGTAAAATTATTTGAATGTTTAAGGGATAAATTGACTCCATAGTCCACTATGGCAAAGAGTTAAAAATTTAGAATGTTCCTGTGAATGCCGATGTTTCCGAAAAAAACTTAGTTCGACGAATAAATGAAGGATTTCATTGCGGCAAAGGTGAAGGAGTTTTACAATGACAAAAGTAAATTTTCTTTATTAAATCGTTATTAATAACGAAATCAAAACTTCAATATGGGTCGAATGTTTCGGTATGTCCAAATACTCAAACTCATTGAGATTATGGGGAAAGTAATTGGATTTGAAGCACTTTTGGTGAAAGGAAATTTTGTTTTTACGATTCGTCGATAATGAGTCGCAATAAATAAATAATTAGTTTTGACATTGAATTAGTAAAATTGTACTTAATCAGAATCATGTTAAACTTTTGATTGGACTTTTCAAGTAAATTCATGTGCGTGAGGCTTTCAGAGGGAAAGTGCTTTTATCCGGGCAATTATTTCGGTGCTGGAGTGTAACGGAGTAAATTTTGATTCAAAAAAGAAATCGTTTGAAAATAAAATTGAAAAAATTACTTCATTTGTTGTTGTTGCGACTTGTCAATTGATGTTTTGATTTTATTCTTGAATGATATAATATTCAGTACAAAAGAAATTCACATGCAATTTGTGGCCTTGCTTTTGATGATTGTATTTTCATCATAGGGAATTCAAAAAGAAAAGCCTTTCTATCACGATTTGAATGACCAAAGATTTTGTATTTTTTGAATTATTTTGTAGATTAAATATTTAACCCACCACTTCTCCAAATATTTCTATATAATTTTTATGATCTTTTTCTTTTCAGATATTTTTGCTTTACGTCTCCACGTGCAGGTTTTTTTTTGTCTTGCGATCATTTGCTCTGGTCAAAATCTCCCTTATAGCATGTCCTCACTATAGCCCAAATTAAGTAATTTCAGAGTTTTCGTAATTTCGCTTGAAATTACATAGAATTTGCGTCATTTCGCCATACTGGAATCTGTCAAATGAAATTACTCTACTGTCGTCATTTCACCGAAATTATTCATGAAATTAATATAAAACCGCATGCAGCCCTGAATTTGTAGTAGATTTTGCTTGAATCCTCTGTAAATGCATCCCTGGAACTTTGAATGAAATTTCGTTCATTTGAAATCTTGTAAACGGAAAGCAAATGAAATTACGATTACCGAAATTACGACTATGTGGACGGGTTTGAGGTTGAAATTACGAAAACACCGAAATTACTTAATTTGGGCTATAGTGAGGACATGCTATTAACATTATAAATGGACAGCACCAAGATAAATTAACAGAAAAGCAGTTGCTAAATCCTGTTCGAGATATCGTAAAACTTTTTCCAAACAAAAATCTTTCGTAACTGGCATAATCGGTGTCCATTGGCGAATTCTGTCATATACAACTGCATATCTGGACAGTAGCACTTGCCCATCGAGACGAGATTAACCTGCCGTTGCTAACATGAATTTCATGGCACGGTGATCGAAATAAACAGTCACACATACATATTTTGATTAAATGTTGAATTTTTGTATGTTTTGTATTGTATTTAAAAATAAATTTAATATCTCTTTTACACATCGACAGCAACAAGAGCACTGATCAAGGGTAAGGTATACATGCAGCGAACGCTTTAGAAGCTCATATCTGGCTTAGAAGCTCAACGCACCGAATGTTAGTAACGAAAGGTTAAAGACAGTAAACAAAAAAAAAAAACAAAAATCGCCAATCTCTTTTGCACAATTGCAAGTTATCAAATCTTTGAAGCTCTGTTGAAAAGGCCTTAAGCCTGTGGGATAGTGTTTGATGAACGCATTGCATAACAGAAGGAGCTGTAGAACAATCGTATTTCTTATGATTTCTCATGTTATGTCGTGATTGCAGCTGAAGTGACCACAAAGTTGATTTCAATATGGAGCCGATTTGAAGGGATTTGGAGTATCTATAATTTATTGAAATTATTTATAAGGCCCTGTGCTCCACTGGGCATCGACGATGAAGAATATATAACATAAAATATTTCCTATTTCACGTGTTAGCATTGAAATGAATAATTCGAGAGTGTACATAGGTAAATTGGCCCTAGGTAATTCAGGTGTCGACTCTTCATGGTTTATATTAAGCCGGTTTATTTTTCTGAGAAAAGCTAAAAGTAAATCGAAATTGGTTTGTGCGGTGATTTTCGCCAATTTCGACTCGAAACAAATCACAATGTTCGCAATGCGTTACGTTGCTGTCTGGTAATTCCCATCGCACGTGCTTTTTTCCAAAGCCGATCTTACTACATGAAACGAAAGAAAAATATAAAAAAAACAAGAAAAAAAAAATAAACGACAAACACGTTCGCTAGTGGGTTTTACATTAATTTTAAGCTTTTGTTGGAAATTAAGTTGTATATACCTATTTTTTTGTTTTTGTTTTTTGGTCGGCCTCTGTGCTGTATGTACACAGTTGGCTGAGATGCCAACTTAAAAAGCAAGAGGCTCTGGGTTCAATTCCCAGCTGAGGTAGTGGATGTTCGTAGCGTTTTTCTGATTCTGTTTTTCTTTGTATTCCCATTATTCATGGTATCACAGCGGGCCCATGTGAGGCCTAAGTGTGTCACATTTGGTGGCAGCCATACTAACCTAACCTAACCTAACCTTACCTAACCTAACCTAACCTAACCTAACCTAATAACCTAACCTAACCTAACCTAACCTAACCTAACCTAACCTAACATAACCTAACCTACATAGATACATATATATAATTTTTGGGCAAAAAAGCAGCCATAGTTTTTTTTGAAAATGTTAATTGAAATATGATTTTCGATACATTCGTATGTCGAGAAAAAATTTTGTAATTCATGTTGTCTTCTGTACTAAATGGAATTTAATTGGAGCTCAAGTTTGTGAGCATACCATGCACAGATTTAGGGGATGGCAAACGTCCAGAGCGCCACTGTGAGGGACAACAATTTCACATACATAGATATACCAAAACAGTACCCCATTAGTGCCATCATAGTGGCGGAAAATCCTTTTTTTTTGTCCAGAGCGGTAAAAAGCTGTTTCGGCTGTTTGATGGGAACTCATTTCGCCTCAAAGCTGGTACTATAAACCATTTAGCCAATCAACGCCATCATTACAAAACGTTCTAAAAATAAATTTAACCATATAAAATTTTTTTATTGCAACTGTTACTATTGACGTCGAAACAATTATTCTCGGTGTATGCCTATTAAATTCTCTCCAGCAGCCACTTTTTAGAACAAAAGTAAAAAGTATGGATTGTGTTGAAAATTTAAAAAAAAAAAAAATCCCAAACGACTTGGACTTTGCGTAATATGAACGATAATTCCTCATAAAAAACACCAATACCATGTAGGGGATAGGGAGGGACTCGAGGGTGATTTCCCCTCTGAAACTTTTTCCTTTTATTGTGGATCCTTATTTCAACTCTTTCTTCCGGCTCCGTTGACTCTTCAAATCCAGTTCAAATTGCCTAACTAATCTCTTTTGATTTGATTATCCATCGAAGTAACACTCACCTAGCGTGAAAATCGTTTATATGTATTATAGCCAAAGGGAAGAGGTCATATTCTTTATAAAGGGACGCACTTAGAACATTTTCAATCAACGACGAAAATACACAAAAAACCAGAAAACCGAAATTCATTTCGATATAAAATTGTATTCACTGCACGCGCACAAATATTTGTTTACATATAAAGATATGTATTTTATTTATTTTTTTTAAATTATTTTGACACAAAAATCAAAACAAAAGAACAAAATCAGCAGCGCACTTCACACCGAGCACTGCAATCTGCTGCATGAGACTTGGAGCGATTAAAGTTAATGCTTCGGACCGCTTGGTTCGGCTTCTCGGAGCTAACTGAATGAATTTATTGAAGTCTGTTGCTAATGAATGCGCCTGAAAATTAACTAAACTTGAACCGAGACCCACACGCTTTCAATTTAGACTAAAACTCTCATCACTTCAATAGCCATTCAATGGGAAATGATTCTCAAAAATGCGCTTTGTGCGGAGTCACTACGGCAGATGGAGATAGATTTTTATTTTTCTTTATAATTTTTTTTTTAACTTTTATCTCGGAAATCGATAAGAGAGTTACGCGTTTAGTCTAATCAAAATATCTTACAATGTTCTCAAAAAGAGCTCGTTAGTCTTCATTAGGGATTCCCAATCTCTTGTGGCACCTTTATCGAGGTTGACCAAAATTTAACGCCACCTTTTTCATTTTATTCCTTAATTAAGTTTCAATTAAAGTATAAAAACTATAACATTTTTATCATTTAAAACAGCTCTATAACCATCTATAAAAACAAATAAAACCGTTTTATTTGGCCACATTTAACCCTTAAACGCATATGGGACACATCGATCCCTACATAAATTTGACAATTTTTAAAAATGTTGTAAAAAGAAAATCCTATTAATCGTTAAAATTATGTAGGGACAAATTTTGTCCCATATGCGTTAAAGGGTTAAATGAAACAGAAAGAAAATTAAAATTTACTATTGGAAAAAAAAAATTTCAATCTACTGCGCAGTAGGTCCTAAGATCGCACCCATTTTATTTATTCCCGATGTTAACTAAAAATCGGCCACTTGGGCGCAATCGCCTACAGATTGGGAACCACTGCTCTTGATTATAATCTTGTTGATAAATAACAATTGAATTTTACAATGAAGCCGATGACAGCACCTACTGCGTGTTCTGTCACATTTAAATGTAGCTGCATATGTACATTCGATGCTTATCACAGCCCCCAGCAGGCATAGTCTCACTTGAATAGGAGTAAATGTTCGTTGATTAAACTATCAAAAATTTTTCTTCTGGTTCCGAAACTTATCAACGGTGATGGCAATGGCGAAGGCGGTGAAAAACAATTTTCAAGGTCGGCTCAGTAGCATAACAGGTTGGCTGATAAGTCCCCGGTCTGACACATAGATGGCGTCGCTAGTATTAAATGCATATTATTTTTATATAGTGGCAACCTTCAAATGATGCGTGTCAAAATTTGACGTCTGTAAGTCAATTAGTTTGTGAGATAGAGCGTCTTTTGTGAAGCAACTTTTGTTATTGTGAAAAAAATGGAAAAAAAGGAATTTCGTGTTTTGATAAAATACTGTTTTCTGAAGGGAAAAAATACAGTGGAAGCAAAAACTTGGCTTGATAATGAGTTTCCGGACTCTGCCCCAGGAAAATCAACAATAATTGATTGGTATGCAAAATTCAAGCGTGGTGAAATGAGCACGGAGGACGGTGAACGCAGTGGACGCCCGAAAGAGGTGGTTACCGACGAAAACATCAAAAAAATTCACAAAATGATTTTGAATGACCGTAAAATGAAGTTGATCGAGATAGCAGAGGCCTTAAAGATATCAAAGGAGCGTGTTGGTCATATCATTCATCAATATTTGGATATGAAAAAGCTCTGTCACTACACTCCTGAGTCCAATCGACAGTCGGCTGAGTGGACAGCGATCGGTGAACCGTCTCCGAAGCGTGGAAAGACTCAAAAGTCCGCTGGCAAAGTAATGGCCTCTGTTTTTTGGGATAGGCATGGAATAATTTTTATCGATTATCTTGAGAAGGGAAAAACCATCAACAGTGACTATTATATGTCGTTATTGGAGCGTTTGAAGGTCGAAATTGCGGCAAAACGGCTCCATATGAAGAAGAAATAAGTGTTGTTCCACCAAGACAACGCACCGTGCCACAAGTCATTGAGAACGATGGCGATAATTCATGAATTTGGCTTCGAATTGCTTCCCCTCCCACCGTATTCTCCAGATCTGGCCCCCCAGCGACTTTTTCTTGTTCTCAGACCTCAAAAAGATGCTCGCAGGGAAAAAATTTGGCTGCAATGAAGAGGTGATCGCCGAAACTGAGGCCTATTTTGTGGCAAAACCGAAGGAGTACTACCAAAATGGTATCAAAAAATTGGAAGGTCGTTATAATCGTTGTATCGCTCTTGAAGGGAACTATGTTGAATAATAAAAACGAATTTTGACAAAAAAATTTGTTTTTCTTTGTTAGACCGGGGACTTATCAGCCAACCTGTTAGCATGATATTGCTAGGTGTGAAGGGCTTTATACTTTTCTTCATGAGATGATAGTCGTTACTGTTAAAGATTTAAGTTTTTTTTTTTTTTTTTTTGTAATTTCATCGGGACAAGACTAGAATAGAGTGCTTCGGGGCATTGGGAAGTATCTTTCAATAATTATTACCTCACTAGGGCTCTTGGTCTCCATTCTAGTTCAAAATTTTTAACGTTTAAACTTTGAAATGATTACAATAATTAAAAATAATTAATTTTTATATTTTCTGAACACTGAAAAAAGCAGTTTTCTTATACACCCCTATTATGATTGTCGACTACTGATAGAGAATCGAAAAAGTTCTATCGTCGACTAAAATTTTTCGTTTTCTAGTACTTATGTGGAAAATTAAAAATTTTTGTCGAAGATAGAACTTTTTCGATTCTCTATCAGTAGTCGACAATCATAATAGGGCTGATAGACTTTTGGCTCCTAGACACAAAAAAAAAAGTTTTCTTTTACCTTTTTCAATTTTTTCAATTGCCAAAGAATACACTTTCACAATAAGTGAAAAATGAGGGACCAAAACCCCAAATAATAATTAATTTTTTTATATTAATTTTAGAAAAAAAAATTTTTTAGGGAGGTATTGCAGCTTTTTCGAGCAGAATTGCACAATGCATCATTCGATTTGAACAAACTATCCCGCACACCAAAGAAAATTAACCCATCTAACACTTTTTCTCACATGGTTTCAAGAAAATAAAATTCTGAAGACTTTTAAACCTAAAAAAATAAATATTTATAAAATTTTCAAGTTCTCAAATTCTCAAAATTTTTCATTAATCGGCATCTAAAGAATCGATCGCAAGCAAAATAATTGTTTTTTTTTTTAATTTTTCATTTATAGTTGGTTGCTTACCCGAAAAAATGAAAGGTCCTTACAAGTGATTACACCACAATCTTTTGATCAATATGCCTTGAATAATATCAAGCAGGGGAGATATTTTATATTTTTTGTCAACTATATTTGTAAAAATAAAAATAAAATAAATAAAAAATATTAAAAAGAAAATACGATCACATATTATGTCAGTTCTAAATAAACCTTCACATTGGCCCGAAGAATTCCGTACGCTTTCCAGTCAGTGTCTAAACAATATTGGCCCTGAGGCAATGGCAAAACTTCGGTCATTTTCTTATTCAAATATAACGTATCCAATTTTTCAACGATAATATCATGCTGAAATTGAAAGTTACCGATAATTATCGATAATTCGATAAAAAATATTTTTTTTTTTTTGTGCAAGCCTTACATTGAAGGGACATGTGTGATTCATGTTGGAGTGTTTTTGAAACCAAGTGTGGAAATATTGAAAAACCGGATTCGACGACCTTCTCCTGAGATATTTACAAGCATCGATTGTTATATTGTACAAAAATGGTTTATATCCGTTGGCTCGTTTTAATAAAGCGAATCTAACCTGCAATGAATTTGAAAATGGAACTTGTAAAACAATAAGATTTTCATATAAAATTTAAAGACAAACTAACCGAGATATTTGTTATTGGTACTTTCAGTAAATTCACTTTCAGAGAAATATACTTATAGCTTCGATTTACGGACTTTATATAGCAATAATCAATGCCGCAAAAGTCCTTATCCAATACCGTGCATTTTACATTCATGTAACGGACTTCAGCATTTATCTTAAAATTTTACAAATTATTTTAAAGCAATTAAAACATCAGATTTTTTCTCCACTTACATAAAAAGCCAAGGAAAATATTGTCATAAATACCGTCGCAAGGAATAATTTACTTCTCATACTGATTTTATGGTTGATGGTTTCGATGGATGATTAAATGAATGAATGAATGATCAAAAGCCGAGTACGATTTTCGAAATGACTTCATAAAATAAATCAATAATTCATGCAATTAGAAAGCTACTTTTAATGCTTTGTGAGGAAATAATTGAATTTCGGATAATTACCATAAACGCTTTTGGTCAAAATGATTTAAAATTCGCTCTCAGTTAATATAAAATTGATTTCCAATAATGGCAATTGTACATTCACAACTAGCCTTTTTTTTGTTTAATTTTTTAATAACATTTTTTGAGAAAAAAAATTGAATTTTTCGAGTCATGTTTTAAAGGAATATAATAATTTGAATGCAAGGGAAATAGAAATTAAATGCTAAAATTGATGTAAAAAATCTAAGAACCATTAATGTCAAAGTTCCTCGGTCCTTTTTTTCACCATAAACTGGATTAGAGATATGGAAATTAATGAGTAGTAAGTGAAAAAGTCGTTGTTGCCTTTATTGTTCTTCGAAGAATACTCTCAAAAAAAAAAAAAAAAAAGGAATCTTTTCAACTTCAAGTAATCATACCTTTTAAGGTCGGGGCAAAAACCCAGAAAGGCCGTTTTTAATAGCTCATAATAATTAATTAGTGTTGCAGAAAAATTGCTTTAATCGTTTTCCGATAGATCTTTTAATGAGCATAAATCATCAGAAGGTTCTTAATACATACACCCAAGAGTGTAAGTGTGAGAGAGAGAAAGATAGAGTTAGATAGTTATAGAACATTTTTGAAATATTTTTCGTTATTGTATCCTTTAATAAGCTAGCTTTTATCCAAAATCAAGATAAATATAATTTTTGAAAACGATTGGTATAAACTGCCGCTTAAGTCGAATAACTTTTCTTTTTCGTTCCGAAAACAAGTCACGATTAGATTAATTTGAAATTATGGGTCAGGGTAAAATAAAGTTTGGATTGAAATTTGCGTAGTTCCATAGCTCACCACGTTTGCTGTTGCATCCAAGATTTTTAGTCATTGTGTATTGCTTTCTAAGAGATAACAGTGCATTAATTTCACCTCAAGAAGGACGGACATTAGTACAATTTGTTCTATTACACATTTTGACCCAATATTTCAAATAAATATAGTCTTGATTTATGATAGTTTAATTTCGGAAGTTCCTTCAAATCAATATATCGCAATAACAATAAATCTAGCTTAAATCTATATAAATCCGTACATTCGCTCGATTAATTCCGTAGGCTATCCAATCACTCTCGAAACAATACTGGCCTCGAGGCAATGGCAAGACGTCGGTGGTCTTTTGATTTAGGAAAATCGTATCCATTTTATCAACGATAAGATCATGCTGAAATTGAAAATTACCGATCATTATCGATAATTCGATAAAAATTATTATTTTTTTTTTTTTTTGTGCAAGTCTTACATTGAAGGGACACGTGTGATTCATGTTGGAGTATTTTTGAAACCAAGTGTGGAAAATATTGAAAAACCGGATTCGAGACCTTCTCCTGAGATATTTACAAGCATCGATTGTTATATTGTACAAAAATGGTTTGTATCCGTTGGCTCGTTTTAATAAAGCGAATCTAACCTGCAATGAATTTGAAAATGGAACTTGTAAAACAATAAGATTTTCATATGAAATGTTAAAACAAACTAACCGAGATATTTGTTATTGGTACTTTCAGTAAATTCACTTTCAGAGAAATATACTTATAGCTTCGATTTACGGACTTTATATAGCAATAATCAAAGCCGCAGAAGTCCTTATCCAATACCGTGCACTTAATGTTCGTGTAACGGACTTCCGCATTTATCTTAAATGAAAATTAAAAAAAAAATAGTTATTACTGTTTACTTATCCAGGCCTGAAAATATTTAAAGGCAATCATTTGAAGTCCTTAAAAAGAAATGATTGTAGATTTAAGAGTACCGTCGAAACAATATTATAGTTATAGTATAAATATATTTCATAGAATCGATCTGAAATACTTCTTCAGACATTGCAGGGGTCCTCTAGAGGCGATAAAGTGTTTATTTAAAACCCAAAATTGCTTTAAAAATTCGAAAAATTATCGTTGTGAAGATTTGCTTGCGGACAGTCTTAAAATTCCAACGATTTTCGCTCATAGAATGAAGATATTTGCTCTTCAATGATTCAAGAAATTCATTGAGATCTTATTTTTACAATTAAACCAAATGAACAAAAATGTTTCACTTACATAAAAAATTAATCTCAAAGCTACCACGATAACTAGCGGAAGGAATACTTTTATGCTCATACTGGCTCATATGTTTGTTTTTGATGACTGAATGGTCATTACTGGTGTGTGCCTCTATGGCTTGATCAATTTCGTAAAATCATTTCGTATTATTAAAACATTAGACTAAATGCCCGAAATACAAATAATTGAATTTTACGCAATTATCTTTAAAAGCTTTGTTCATAAACGGCTCACGAAATTTCCTAGTCATAAACTGTTTGAGTTGGTTTTTATTTGAGCTCATTTCAATCATTTTTTTCTAAACGATTTAATATATTAACGCTCAGTTATTGAAATCATAACGTAATGTTGCATGGAACTGAACTTAAAAAATAGCTTGCAACAAATTAGCTATGACTTTGTTTTTAATTTTTGTATTTCATTTTGAAATTAATGAAATAAATGAAGGCTTTTTAAGAGAAGCTTAAGAGGAATATGTTTTGATATGTATAAAACAAGCCAATGGATTACCGACCATTAAATGTTTTAATGCCAAAGTTACACCACTATCAGCAAATATGTTGCCTTAGTTGACTTATTTCCACTGTGCAACAAATGTAAGGATATACACTCAGATCTCTTTTTACACGGTAGATTGGTTCCTCGAAAATCCGCGTAGAAAAAAAAATCGTGTAAAAAAATATACGTGGCTTATGATAAATTCGGGAATATGTTCCATAAATGTCAAAAATCGTGTTAGATGAAAAATCTGTAAATATTTTCCCACAAAATGGTCCAAAAAAAGTATTAATAAAATTCATATCAATATTTACAAACCAAAAACAATTCATTTTTATTACAAAAAAATAATAAAAAATAAATAAAATTAGTCAAACAAAGCTTTAAATTAAATAATAACTATTATAACTTTATTAATCGAACTGATCACTTACACAACACAATCGTAAATAACGAAATGCTGTGTAAAATGCGATGAGGAAAAGAGCAATAGTAAAAATCGGGTATTTCCCGTAATGTGAACAAGCCATGAAGTAGAGATGTCATATAGATAAGTTTCTGTTTTTAAGGGATTCGTGCTAAAACAAAAAATCTGTGTAAAAAATTTTTTTTTTCGTTTTGGTTAACCGCATTATTTGAAAATCGTGTAAAAAAGACCATGTATGAAGAGAGCCGAGTGTACAGTGTACGTCCTTTTTGCGGACACTCCATTTAAGTGGACACTTTTTGAAAATGCTCCAGTGTTCCCGATTCTCAAATAGTTTCCTCTTAAGCAGACATATTTTTCGGTCCCGTAGGTGTCCGCTTAAAAGAGAGTAGGCACACTGTAATACGTTCCTCCCCTTAGTTAATGGGTAAATTTGTTATGCTGAAATACAAAGGTATAAATTACGAAACTAATATATACAAAAATAATCGTCATATACGCAGGAATTTCTGTACATGAATAACGAACCGATTCCTGGGTTTTCTTTTCAAGTGGGTATTCAGCGAAATTTTTACATGCCATATTCTGATTTTTACATTCTGCCGCTTCGTTGAGAGTGCTATGTTTTGATGTCTGTTTAGGATTTTTCCTTGGGGATCGCTGAAATTTAGTTTAATTAAATCAGGGTCTCTGACTCACGATAATGGCATCCATTTGCAGTGGCGGTTCTAGGATTTGGCTTTGGGGGGGGGCTAAAACACGTCAATGATTTTTTTTTTCAAAATAAAAACGTCTACTTATGTACTCTCTGACTTCTTTATGAGATCTTCGATAAAATAGAAAACTATAGTATTAAAGTAATCAGAGCTGTAAGTGTGTTAAATCATTTTCAAAATTCAGCCTTTAGATTTTTCTTGCAGGGAAGTTTTGCTATATAAGAAAGTCAATTTTGTCAAGAAATTTCATTCTTATATCCGGCTTTTTCTTATATAAAAACCCTCTGATAAGAAAAATCTTTTTTTATAAAAAAAAAACCGTTTATAAGAAAGTTCTTATATAAACTACATATTTTTGAAAATAAGGGTTTTCAATTTTTGATAAAACAAAGTTTCTTATAAAAAATTTTTTTCCATACAAAAAGAATTTTTGGTTTTGGTAAACAGTTTCTTAAGGGCGGGTTTTTCTTATATACAAGTTTCTTATGTAGCGAAACTACTCCAACGATTTCATTCTAAAATTCGATCTCATGAAGTGCTGCGAGCTCGTCGAAAATTTAAACAAAAAAATATCTCTTCGTCTTTGACTTTGCAGTTATACTCAGAAGTAAATAAAATTTCCCATCCTTTCGTCTCCCTTGTCAGGTTCATTGGTTTGATGTATTTAAGTAGCGTTTCCGAGATATGGCCCAAAATGTGAAAAAAGTCAATTTTCTCTACTTTACCCCACTACTTTGCTTTAGCCCCTATAGGCCCCCCTGGACACGCTACTGTCCATTCGTTTTCCCAAAGAATCGTTTCTGAGATAGAGGCAAAAACAAGTTTTTGTTGGATATTATTATTTTTTTTTCTTGCCTAATAACTCAAGAAATATTGATTCAAATAAAACCGCGAAATATACATAATTGAAAAGCAAAAGGTAAACTCCTTTAAATAATATATCATTTGTTTTAATCGATTCCTTAGTTTTTTTCAGGGACCCAAAATAATAATTATTTTTGAATTTTGAATTTTAAAAGTCGATATAAAATAATTTATATTTTAAAAATTAGTATTTAAGTGTTATTCTTAGAGTTTTATTTTTTGATCAAAAAACAAAAATTAATTCTCAAGTTTTATTTTTTGATCAGGAAATAACAATTATTTTTCGAGTTTTATTTTTTACTCAGAAGATAAAACTTATTCTAAGAGTTTTAGTTTTAACTCAGTAAATAAAAATTGCTTTTAGAGTTTTATTTTTTGCTCGGATGATAAAAATTATTTTTGGAGTTTTATTTTTTACTCAGAAAATAAAAATTATTTTTCAGGTTTTTTGTTTTACTCACAACATTATGCAAGAACAAGTATTATGCAAATATTTTTTGGATTTGAATTGTGGTTGCCGATTTCGCATCTTGCCTTTTTCATTTCCTCGTGTTCATCATCATCCGACTCTTCATCACTTTATCCTATTTCAGGCGTTATCTTGAAGAAAGTGGTAATATACTTATGCAAGAGTTTTATTTTTCTGAGTAAAAAAAAAAACTCAAAAACCAATTTTTATTTTTTGAGTAATAAATAAAAATCTAAGATAAATTTTTATCTTCAGAGCAAAAAATAAAATTCGAAAAATAATTTTTATTTACTGAGTAAAAATTAAAAATCTAAAAATAAGTTTTTTCTTCTGAGTAAAAAATATAACTCGAAAATTAATTCTTATTTTCTGATTAAAATAATAAAACTCTTAAAATAATACTTAAATTGTAATTTTTAAAATATAATATAATTATAACAGTTATGGTCCCTGGTTTTTTTAACTATAGACAACTAAAGTGCCAAAAAATTTAATTTTTAAAGATTTTTTCTCATTCGACAAAATTCAAGTTTAATTTTTTACTACTAAATTTTTAACATTTTTTTCTTTTTTTTTTTTTTTAAATTAAAAACTGATATTTGAAGTAAATAAAAAATGTTATTTCATCAAAATCGGTTGAGAAACAGTGGAGCTTGGGTGTACTGTGCTAATCAACTCGAATTCAAAAACGCTTCATTTGCTCACATATCATGTTCTGATTTGTCCCCATTTATACGATCAACTTCAGCAGTGTATATAGTAGGATTATATATTTTTTCTACTTCGCGACTCAATTGTATTTTTATAGTTTTACTAGAATCACACGACGAAATTGCACATTTCTTGTGAATACCCGTAATAATTGATTGCAATTTAATTTTTCAATTAAAAAGATATTAACAGCAGTTGAAAGATATTCAGTCCCGATATTTCTATGCATTGCGGATTGAAATGGTTGAAAGAATCACAGTTTCAATTTTCGATTATTCAAACTGGATTGCGGTGAATGAAAAATTACCAAAAAAATCAATATGAAAGCGAATATCGTAAGAAAATTCTTTCATTCGGCGGTCCTTTTAACATTATTTGGCTGTATATTTTATGTAAGTTCATTGCTTCGCTTTATTTCCATATAAAATTTATTTCTTCTCTTCGATATTTTTTTATATTTTCAATATTTTGAAGGCGAATGGGACATTTCGATTTACGAACATTAATTGCCAAGAGATGGACAAGGATTTTACGAAATTCGAATATTGCTTTTTAAAATCCTACAATCGCACCTACCGATATTTATCGATCAGAGCCAAGTTATTGCAAATACCTGTCACGAATTGCATAGTCTGTATATCCGAGGGACTTCAATTTGTATACATACATAATTTTTAAATACTTTATTGCCCTTAGGTTAAAACAGCATTGTTTAAACGTGCCAACGGCTATAGGCCGTTCCTTTACAACATTACTTTGGACGCATGCAGATTCCAAAAATTCAAAAACTCCAATCCAGTTGCTGCATATATGTTTTCGTTATTTGGCAATTATTCGAATCTAAATCATACGTGTCCCTACAATGTAAGTTTCTAAAAACGCTTTTCGATGAGATGTGAATGCATTCGGAACTTTCAATAGCACGACATAATTTTGGAGAAGTTGGACACATCCTACTTGGATCATAGATTGACAACTGTTTTACCTGTGCCGCGTGGTCAATACTGCATGCGAAATGAATTCCTGATTAATGGAATCAACCGTGCAACGGTGAATATTTATGCAGAGCTGGCCTGAGATCTCCCACTCCGCACATAACTATGGCTAACATCCTAGGCTTAATCGGTACTGGAAAACCAAACGCAATGCGGGCATTCGACAGATTCATTGTTCGTTATGAGATAAGAACTTTTTTTTTGGTTTTTTTTCTTTTATTAATTATTTTTGGCAGTCGCCCTTTTTCTTTTACTGTCATTGACACAAGCTTATTTAATATGTTTCCTGGCTTGTCCAATTGATAATATTTTTTGATAAGTTAGCTAAGTAGAATAAATTTAAAATTACAATCAAGAGGAAGCTTATGAAGTGCCTGATTATTATTATTATTTTTTTTTTTGCAAAAATATTAAAGAAAATAAAACGTTTTGAGATTTACGTCCTATCATTTTTTTTTATTTTTTATCACTGATTCTGGGCAATATAAAATTATAGCAATTACTCTCTTTGCTATAAATGACCAATCTACAGAAATATACATGCACATGATACGATGTATGAAAAGGGGAAAAGTTAAGTAATTCGTGTTAATGAATTCGATCATTTGTAGAAATTTGAAAGCAAAAATATAAAAAAAAAGAAAATTAGAATCCTACTTATATACTGCTGAAGTTGATCGTATAAATGGGGACAAATCAGAACATGATATGTGAGCAAATGAAGAGTTTTTGAATTCGAGTTGATTAGCACAGTACACCCAAGCTCCACTGTTTCTCAACCGATTTTGATAAAATAACATTTTTTATTTACTTAAAATATCAGTTTTTAATTTGAAAATAAAAAAAAAAATTGTTAAAAATTTAGTAGTAACAAATTAAACTTGAATTTTGTCGAATGAGAAAAAATCTTTAAAAATTCAATTTTTTGGCACTTTAGTTGTCTATAGTTAAAAAACTAAGGAATCGATTAAAACAAATGATATATTATTTTAAAGAGTTTACCTTTTGCTTTTCAATTATGTATATTTCGCGGTTTTATTTGAATCAATATTTCTTGAGTTATTAGGCAAGAAAAAAAAAAAATAATATCCAACAAAAACTTGTTTTTTGCCTCTATCTCAGAAACGATCCTTTGGGAAAACAAATGGATGCCATTATCGTGAGTCAGAGACCCTGATTTAATTAAACTGAATTTCAGCAATCCCCAAGAAAAAATCCTAAACAGACATCAAAACACAGCATGTGAAAATTTCGCTGAATATCAACTCGAAAAAAAAAGCAGGAATCAGTTCCAAATTCATGTACAGAAAGTCCTGTCGTATTTGAAAGAAGGAATAAGAAATGTGAATAAAAGAGACGACGATTATTTTTTATACCCGACACACTCTGTGTCGACACTCGTATAACACGTTTTTTGTACATATCTAGTCAAACCAATTATTAATTTTTCTTTTTAAACATTTCCAAACATAACTTAATCAGTCTTCTTCTTATTTTTATCTTCCATTTCCCATAATGGGGCATACGGCCGAACCGAACACTTCATCATTACATTTTAGAATTTTGATGGTCGGAAAATAAGGATTTTCACTCGAAATCCCACTTTGCTCCTTGCAGGTGAAGATCTCAAACTCACCTTGACTCACCTTTAGCTGTTGGCAGCCAGGGAAAGTGTGTAATCAGTTTTGAAAAGCAAATCGATTATATGTATTTGAATAATCAAAAGACTGTTAAAAGAAAATTGTTTCAAGTCAATTCAACGAAAATTTGCACAGTTGTACGTAAAATTTCATGTATTATCCAATCCAATTGAAGAAGAAACTGTCCCCTCGGGAATGGCAAATCATGCGTTAACTTGTTATAGAAATGAGTTGCATCCAACTTTTCGACAATTATATCATGCTACGAAAACAATGGGTGACAAATAAAAACTATGAATTGAAAATCTTAAAATATAAAAACTTACATCGTAGGGACATGAATGATTCAAGTTGGAATAATTCCGAAAGAAACCGTAAACAAATTTGGTAAAAACATTGGAATTTCTCGATACATACATTTTGCATGCATCGATCGTTATATTGTAGAGAAATGGTTTGTAGCCATTCGCACGTTTGAATGTTATAACTCTGACCTGGAAAAAATTATATTTCAATTAAAAAACAAAATAATAAAAAACAATAATAATTGAAACTGACAGAAGAACTGGTTACTGGTACTTGCAACAACTTGGCTCTGAGGGATAAATATCGGTAGGTCCGATTATAGGATTTTAAAAAACAATATTCGTATTTAACGAAGTCCTTGTCCACCACAATACAATTAATGTTCGTGAAACGAAGCAATGCGTTGCTCTGCAGAGAAGACAGCCACATGAAACCTTATTTAATATTCAAAACCCATTAAGTACGTACTTACATTTAGATGGAGTCCAAAAACTGCCACAAGAGCAATAAGAAGAAGGCTCTTTATGTTAAATTTCATGTTTATTCTTGTATACTCATGGGAATAATGCAATAAAAACAGTCGAGTCTACTGAAATTTAAAACTAGACTTTTGAAAATTTTCCATTGATTGTGATAAACAAATTACAGTTTAAACGCTGCATACAAAATAATTGAATATTAAAAATTAATTTTTTTTTTTTTTTTTTTGAGATATGTATCATTGCGGAAGTAAATGAGTTTTTAATTTTACAATCGAAGCGAAATTAATTGATGCCGAAATTAATCAATGAAGCGGTTTGCGCTTGCTCATTAAGCGGTGCTTAGCCGTTTTTCCAATACAATACACCTATATACATATGTACATAAAACGGTGTTTGGCCTTTTTTCCAATACACAGGCATAAATACCTATATACATATGTACATAAAATATTGCCTTCATTGAATTAAATTTCTTTACATGCTTTTGCATGTTTGCTTTGCACAAACTCATAGACGACATGAGTCATGGCAGGCCCTGCGTAGGAGTAACATGCACCGTCAGCACTGCCTTAAAAAATTCGACAGAAATCAAATTCAATCAGGCACATATACCCTTTTATTCATGTAAAATGTAAATGTAAAATTTTCACACAAAAAGTGAATTTAAACAATGTTCGAAAATAAAAATTTGATTATGAATAAGGGGGCAATTTTTTATATTTTAACACTTGATTATTTTGGCTTTAATTAAATTTATAGCATACATTTAGGGTAGTGTTAAAAGTTTTTTAGAATTGCAAAAAAAAAAAACCAATAGAAGATGCATTTGATTGAGTAAATTGAGTTAAATGATACTAATGCGTCAGTCTGGTATAGTTAACTTACTTCAAAAGAGCGGCCAAAGCCTTTAAAAATAAGAAAATATAACTTAAAATTATACAGCGAAATGTTGGCGAAAAATGTTGAATATTTCGCAAACTCGAGCTAACCTAGCCAAGTGCTTGATACTATTGTACTCGGGGGGTCAGCTCGACCGGCCTGCCCCGGTTTGTGCGATGAACAAAATTGTTCGTCCTTGAAACTACGAAAGTGTATTCAAAGAATTGGCAATTTCTTATCATTCTTTGCCGGCCCCTTGAGTCTTCATTAGCATTAACTAATAACTCGTCCAGAAAGGGGAACTATCGTATGCTATCAGAGAGACTTCTTTATACATAGCATATTCGAACTTATTAATATCCGTCCTTTTGCGGTAGAACTCCCGACATTTTCTGGTACTAAGCTTCTTTTGAGCATTTATGCATGACCATTGTTCGATCGTCAATGGGGCCAATCAGACTTTCCCCCTTTATATAAACGGCAGGTATTGCTGTCAGTGCATGTTACTCATACGCAGGGCCTGCCATGACTCATGTCGTATATGATTTTGTGCAAAGCAAACATGCAAAAGCATGTAAAGAAATTTAATTCAATGAAGGCAATATTTTATGTACATATGTATATAGGTATTTATGCCTGTGTATTGGAAAAACGGCTAAGCACCGCTTAATGAGCAAGCGCAAACCGCTTCATTGATTAATTTCGGCATCAATTAATTTCGCTTCGATTGTAAAATTAAAAACTCATTTACTTCCGCAATGATACATATTATCTCAAAAAAAAAAAAATTAATTTTTAATATTCAATTATTTTGTATGCAGCGTTTAAACTGTAATTTGTTTATCACAATCAATGGAAAATGTTCATAAGTCTAGTTTTAAATTTCAGTAGACTCGACTGTTTCATTGCATTATTCCCATGCATATACAAGAATAAACATGAAATTTAACACAAGGAGCCTTCTTCTTATCGCTCTTGTGGCAGTTCTTGGAATCCATCTAAATGTAATTACGTACTTAATGGGTTTTAAGTATTAAATAAGGCTTCATGTGGCTGTCTTCTTTGCAGACCAACGCATTGCTTCGTTTCACGAACATTAATTGTATTGTGGTGGACAAGGACTTCGTTAAATACGAATATTGTTTTTTAAAATCCTATAATCGGACCTATCGATATTTATCCCTCAGAGCCAAGTTGTTGCAAGTACCAGTAACTAGAACTTTTGTCAGTTTCAAATATTATTGATTTTTATTATATTTTTTCTTTAATCATGTTCAAATATAATTTTTTCCAGATCAGAGTTATAGCATTCAAACGTGCGAATGGCTACAAACCATTTCTCTATAATACAACGATCGATGCATGCAAAATGTATGTATCGAGAAATTTGAATGTTTTTACCAAATATTTTTACGAATTGTTCCGCGATTATTCCAACTTGAATCATTCATGTCCCTATGATGTAAGTTCTTCTTTTTTAAGCTGTTCAATTCATAATTTTTATTTTTCGCCCATTGTTTTCGTAGCATGATATAATTGTCGAAAAGTTGGATGCAACTCATTTGTATAACAAGTTAACGCGTGATTTACCATTCCCGAGGGGAGAGTTTCTTCTTCAATTGGATTGGATAATACATGAAATATTACGTACAACTGTGCAAGTTTTCGTAGAATTGACTTGAAACAATTTTCTTTTAACAGTCTTTTGATTATTCAAATACATATAATCGATTTTCTTTTCAAAACTGATTACACACTTTCCCTGGCTGCCAACAGCTAAAGGTGAGTCAAGGTGAGTTTGAGATCTTCACCTGCACGGAGATTTTTTTTTTTTTTTCCAATTCGTATGGCAACATTTCCCCTTTTTTTTTTAATAACTTTTCTATTTTATAACTTTTCTCGTTTCACGTCTGAATGAATGTCCATCAAAAACTTCAAAAACATTTCGTAGGAAACAATGTTTCTCTTCAAGATCATCCGGAAATTGTTCCTTTTTATGTAATTACGAGGAGAAACAGAAACTCTTGCCGACACTCGCTATTATTTCCGAATATCTAACTGTATGTGATCACAATATTTTTTCTAAAGGTCTGGGTACACGACATGATTACTGGCCAAATAAGGTGTGGCTGCTTTCGTTTGCTTGCAAGGTGCATACGCCGATTTGACTACAAGTCATATGTTTCGTTTTCACATAACATGCGCTCATTGTACCAAAACATTTGCATGTAGCCATTTTTGGTTTGCGTCCGAGAACGTAATTTGGTCATAATTTGGTATTTTCTTTGAGAACTTAACCCAGCGGGAAAAACGGTAAGCCCTGAAATGTTTCTTTCATTTTTTCGTCATGGAATATTGAACGAATGATTTTTATTGCATGATAAAGTAATGGAGGATTTGTTGCAATAGGTAATGCCTTACCGATTTCCCGTACCCTGTAAGCGAAAGCTTCAGACTGTCAAAGATTTTTGTTTAGAAAGATTTGCTTACATATCACTGCATAAAATGAGCCTTACGCTTTTGATTACGGTGTATGGTAAACGTTCGGCTATAGATAATTTATCTGAAAACTGAATTTCTACCTTATAGTACGTGGTAACCAAAATCGGTAATGCCTGAATTTCCAATGACATCGCTGTGTTAAAAATAAGGCATTCCGTAAGGAGCTCTTCGCATGAAGTTTCTGTAGAAAAATTCAGATTTTTCCCACTGGGAAGGAGAACTCATACATCACGTCGACGCTTTTGCGTTAGCCAAACGTTCAAGATAAGTAATCATGACAATAATATTCGAAATGTTGTTCTTGACTTTGACCTACATACATATATGTATGTATATATGTATGAAACTATTTATTTCTTGAAATCAAATAAAAATTCATTGTACTAGATTGAGAAGAAAAAAGATAGCAATATCTATTATTTTAAAGGTCAATGTGAAGTGTCGTTTCACCAATAATATTTCTGAAATAATGGATAAGATATAGCATCATGAAAATTATCTGTTTCCAAAATTGAAATCGTTAAATCGCATCAATTTATCAAAATTAATTGGTTAAAGCGCATCTATTGAAAAAGCTTGATAAATATATTTTTCTATTGTTATAGCTGACACAACTGCCCGAAGCACCCGAGAAAAAATAACACACAAAATATTTGCAGAAACGATCAGCGTCGCCAGGAATTTCCATTTAGCCATGTGCGTCCGTCTGTATGCAGTTTTCTTATCGAAAAAGTTGCGCTATCTTGATGAAATTTGGTATACGAATTTGTAAAATTGGGAGCATTTTTAAGGGGGTCTTCTCATTGAGCAACTTTTTTTCGACTTTTTTTTTTGCATTTATTTATAGCTTGGGTAGTTGTGAATATGCCCTAAAAGGATTTTTTGAAATTCGAAATAGTTTAGAGGATATAGCCTTCTTTGTCGAGCAAGATCTGCGCTAAAACGAGTAATTTTTGCGTTGCTTCAAACTTTAAACGCGTTTATCTCGAAACCACGTTTTTCGAACTGGCGGCCATGATATCTCCAGTTCAACTGAACCGATTTTCATGAAACAAAGTGGAATCGACGCAGAATTGTCACCATTCTCGGGTGAACCTCGACCATAATTTTAAAAAATTTTTTACTATTTTTTTTATTACACTAAACTACAAAAAAAAAGCCCGAAATTGAAATTTTTTTTTGAATGGCCGCCATTTTGTCAAAAAAAATCACAAAATTAAGCTTGAGGTTCACCCGAGAATTACATCTATACTGATTATAACCCCGTTTTTTTTTCCATTTCGGACGCTCCGGAGACCCGGAATCGTGGCCGCCGTGACGGCACCTTTTTTTTCACCACCAACTTTGAAGTCTCATTACTTTTTGAACAGCCCACGTATCGAGGCAAAAAAAATTTTTTTATTTACTTTTAACCTTTTGTAATACAATAAATAAAAAAAGTTTTCAATTATTCTTTGCGTTTTCAAATAAGAATTTTTTTAAAAAGGTTCCAAAAAAAGGGTTTTCAATGAGAAGACCCCCTTAAGGGTGCTTCTATAGGCACAAAACTGTTACAAAAAACGGTACCTTTTAGACCAGTGGTCCAAAAACAAAAAGTACAGCTCTTGACATAAGCTATCGCGTATTAAAATAATGTAGACAATTCCGTGGACACCCTGTATATAAAATTAAAAATAATCAATAAGCGAGTCATAAAACAATCTATTAATTTTCAAACGATTAAATTCGTGTGCGACCTGAAATTAAAACGTTTTTTGATAATCATCCAACAAGCAATTGTATATATTGAACCAAAAAGATGACAAACGACGAATAGTGAACTTTTAGTTTTATGAAGCGTTACTTTGAGGCCTCACTGACCTTAGGAAAATTTGGAAAAATCATCATGAAAATCGATACTACAATCACAATATTCTTTCCAGTGGTTGTTGCAATAATTCCAGCATTGGTTTTTGATGTAAGTGGATTTTTTCACATTTTTTTTTTTGGAGCAGTTTATAGTGGAAACTTGTTTGAAAAACAATGGAATACCTAATTTCTTTCTTGCTATCGCGAAAGTAGGGTACCAGAAAAATTTTTATAACTGTTTGCGGTAGTATTTCCAGCGCTTCCATCACCATATTATGGATCTAAAATTTGCACATTCATTTTATTGCAATTTATTGAAATAGCAAAAATATTTTCCCCTTACAGGCGAACGCTTCATTAAATTTCATCAACATCGATTGCATTCCATTGGACGAAGAATTTCTTCACATCGAATATTGTTATTTGAAGTCGTACAATCGCACCTTTAAATACATGTCTCTGCGAGTCAATTTACTTCAAAAGCCAGTAACTAATTCTTTTGTGAGTATTTCTAAAGCTTTTGTGATTAATTCTGTGAAGCTGAAGTTTTGTATTATTTTAGATAAATATGGCGATCTTGAAACGTGCCAACGGATATAAACCTTTTCTGTATAACATAACGTACGATGCGTGTAAGCTTTATGCATCAAAAAAGCCAAATCCCATTGGCTCATATTTTCATTCTCTATTTAAAAATTATTCGAACATAAATCACACATGCCCGTACAATGTAGGTTTCCAAAAAAAAAATTAATACTTTCTAGTTGATCACCGATCTTTGGGTTTGTTCCTGTCTTTTTAGCACGACATAATTGTTGATAAATTGGATACAGCTCATTTAAATCATCGAATGACCGATGTTTTACCTTTGCCGCGGGGGACCTACTGTTTTCACACCGAATGGATATGCTACGGAATCAGTCGTGCTATTATACGAGTTTACGTAGAGCTGACCTAAGAACAAGCATTGCATAATTTTAGGTGGCTCAAAACAACATCATCTACGAAATTTAATTCACACATACAAACGCACACACACATACAATAAACAAGGTGTCACCCTTCAGTACGGAAAGTGGCTATTGCCGTATTTGGGCTAACCATTTCGGTACCTACTCGTTGGTACATATATCACTAACCCAAAGTAGGGTTGCGTGTAATCTATAGCAAGTACGAAATATGACAACTGCTATACTAAAAACAAAAGCAAAAATTATCCCTCTTGTTTTTTCGATTCTTTTGCTGTATATTTTGGTTTTATTCAGTGCTGCCGACTTGACAATTTTGTCTTACTTTTCGAGCAGATATTGTCAGGCCCATTTAGTAGAAGCCCCACAGAAATAGCAACCTACTTGGTATCAGCGAAGTGAGTGCTTACTTGGGGGTACCTATTTGAGGTGCTAAAGGTAAGCGAAGCGGTGGCGATTGCCTACCGCCTAGGACATGGCCGTGTTAAATTCTCCTCTGAAAAACATTCAAAGTAGATTGACGAGGAACTACCCCCCACAACCCGGTAGTTAGCGATTTCGTTAGCTCGGAAGTAGCTCCGCGTACTGAAGGGCACTACTCTCCCTACAGCAATTTCAACTACTCCGCAACTAGCCACAAAACTACCAAGACCACTTCCTCATAAATGCTTTGAAATGTATTTTTTTAACATTGAGCTGTCATTGAAAAATAACCACTCCCACATTTAACTACTCCACGAGTAAACCTATAGTGATCAATTAGAGATCAATTGTCCCTTATATACCAGTTGGTCTAATTTTTTAACTTAACTTCTTCAAGACCACTTGTTCCTACTCGAGGTCTAGTCAATTCTCAAACATAAGATGCTCTACATTTTGACTAGTCACATTTCGAGTAATCACAGAGTACTCCTTTTCGGTAAATTTACCTCTTTGTTACTGCGGGGCTATAGGTAACATCAGTTATAATTTCTTCGTCTTTGACGTTGTTCTTTCGTTTTACCCTCTACATTTGCACCTTCTCCATTCGACTTATGCGATATCATCCTTCAACAATATGTACCATTACAAAATCCTCCATCCATTTTTTTTTTTTTATGACTGCCATCAATTAATTAGATTCCAATTGCAATAACTTCTCAACACGGGCAATCATGTCACTCATTCATTCGGGAGAATTTCATCTCAAATACAATTTAACATTCTCAAAATTTATTCTTTCAGCTTCTAATGTCCTTCAATTCTTTTTGTTAGAGTACAAATACACATCCAGTTGATTTTTCATTTGCTTAAAATTACATTAGGATTGTTATTTACAAGTTTTCTAAGTACAATAAAATATATTTGAAAATAGGCATGAGAAACCGGAAAATTCCAAACAATAATATCCAGATAATTGTATTCAAACTGGCCTAAAAATATACTTCAAAAAATATTATACATTGTACACAAAAGTTAAAGAGCTACGCGAATTGCACATTGGCTTCAAGGAGGGGAATTAGTTGCGACTATACAAAATATATATTCTTTTTGATCATATAATTCTAATAAAAAAAAATATATATATAAGTAATTATAAAAGTTTGTAATGGTCTAATTTTTGTCAGCTTTAAACTTAATGGTTATGCAGTACGGAGTGCGGTGCGCGTGTTACAAATTATATTAATTCAATAAATTTTGCTTAATCGAAGAATTCATTAATTTAAGCACTTACTTTAAAAAGCTTAAAAAATACTTTTAGTCTTAAATTAACATTTGGTTTTTCTTTACTAAGGGGACTGATTATTTTCTCAAATTCAAGTACATATAGACATATGTATAAAAATTGATTTACATACACCAAGAATATAAATGTTTGTGTGTGTGCTTTTGTGTGTGTGTGCTTGGGTACGTTGAAGTACAGTGAAAATGTCTAATCAAAACAGCAAATTTACCTAATATTCGTAAATAAATTCAAAACTGATTTGTTCTCCTTTTGGCTTCTGGCCTTACTGAAAACATTCCAAAATCTTAATGTCTCATCCCCAGCACCAGTGACTATTGCTTCGCCATCAGGACTCAATGCTAAATAGAGTACACGATACGAATGACCCGTTAATTTGGCCACTTGGGTTAGCGATGGATACTTCCATACTAGAATTTGGTTCTGTGAATACCCATGTGTTGAGACTAGCTCCGATGAGTGCTTTGACCATGCTAAATTACACACTTGCGAGCCGGTATCAACGCATTGCATCGGTTGGCCAGTTAGTGTGTTCCAAAAACGAATACAACGATCTGCGGTACCACCGCCGCTAGCTAAGAGTCCATGATGATGTGGTGACCATGCAATCGCCTTCACCGCGGCCATATGCTCCGTATACGATTGAACGGGATTTAATGAATGTTGATTCCAAACATACAGGCGATTATCGTTGCCACCACTTGCTAAATATTGATTATCCGGTGACCATTTTAAGCCGCACACCTCTTGACGATGACCAACAAGACGCCGTTCCGTTTGCTGTGCCGGCGTACGTGTGTCACGTTGAATAATAAGGCGATCTCTTGAGCCGGACGAAAGAATATCACCGTTCCAAGCCAGTGCGCCAACGCGCGCCGAATGACCATTCAATTTATTTATCTATAGATGAGCGAAAGCAAATTTTTTTTTTTCTCTTATGAGCATAAAAGTATGCTTGGATTTTTAGATATTTCTAAAGCACTCTTTAGAGGCAACAATGTTGCTAAACATTTCGAATGAAAACAAAAGACTTAAAAAAAAAAGCACACACCTGCTTACTAGCCGCAACATCCCAAACTGTCACATAGCCTTGATGTGTTCCAACCGCTACCAAATTACCACGTTCGTTCCACGATACCGATGTTACGGTATTTGAATCGCCGCTAAGGTCACATAAACGTGTTACCTAAGAAAAGCGATAATCGAGAAGCAAATTAAATTTCATTTCAATGATCAACTAAATAGCGAACAAACAAAAGAAAACGAAAGAAAACGAAAGAAAAAAACAGTGTAGGCCAGTACTACTTAGCTTTTAAGTAGCTTAGAGCAGCGTCTATAAGAGAGAGCTGCTTTGAAAATGAACGTACTTGACTCGTGCAGGCACTCCAGAGGTAAACACAACTGCCCAAACCAACAGCGAGCACATTTTGTGACGACCAATCGACTAAGTTCAAATAGAAATCATCTTGCAGTTCTGGAGCGTCCAAGACCTGTGTTTTGTTGACATGTTATTAAGAATGGATTAATGGATTCGCTCTTTTTTTTTTTTTTTTTTTTTTGTAAATGTAATTATTGATATTACGATTATACTAACCTTGAATGGTATGCGCGATATTTTCCTAGTCGCCTTTCGTGGTGATCTTAGCAGCTTTTGACTTTTTGTACTAACCGGAGACAGTGAGTAGGGACACTGTTCATTGAAATCCTGAAAAGAATTCATAAAGAAATTTTTATGTATGTATTATATGTATGTATGTATTTTTTTATTCAAAATTCTTAAAACTATGTTAACAATCTTTTACCAAACAACGTAGTGAATAGACCGGCAGTAACACCATGTGTTGCGTGCCAGATTGGCTTACAATAATTATTCAAATTCACTTATAATTAATTCCCTGTATTTAAGGCAGACATCTCTATGTACTTGAAAAGATTTGTAAAATTTGAACCGTTTCAGATCGAAATAACCTCCTCTCGAGACAACGCTCGACTACCAAAAAACTTAGATCTGTATGCGCAAAATACGGGACAGACCCCGATAAAATGATGTGTGTTTTCCACTGCGTCCAAGTTGCAGATAGTGCATATGCCGTCAGTCTTGTCTTAAAAGGCTCTGCCATTCAGATTCAACAAAGACCCCCCTAGCACGTAGCACGATGTCTATAGAGTAGACAGGGAAGCTATCCACAAAGTAAGGTACAATGTCTACACCGAGAGAAATAAGAACTGTCAAATTAACTGTATTCCCCGTTAAATGCACTGGAAAAGGAAGTCAAATCAACAGTTGAAAAATAGTCACTTTTTATGTTCAAATTCGCTTTCGTTCACTTAGACGTATAAGTTCGCATTCTGATCAACCGTCTCCGGAGTTTTCAATAGCTCAGTTGTTTAAGCTGTGAGTTGACCGTCGTGAGATTCGGGGTTCTATCCCTGCTGGCGGCGAGAATTTTTCTGGATTTTTTTTTTTTAATTAGTTTTTTTTTTTCAGAGTGTAGTTGTTTTTTAAGGCAAAAATTTTCTCCTAAATTTTTAAGATTTTAATTTATTTAATTTTTTTTAATGGTTCATTTTCAAGCAAAAAATTTTGCAACCATAAGCTCAAGTGAGCGTTTTGACCAACAAATTAAATTCGTTCGTTTAGCGTAATGGTTAGACGTTCGCCCAGCGAAGTGGTGGTCTGCGGTTCAAGGCTCGGCCGAGGCGAGAAAATTTAAAGAGATGAAAGAGAAAAAGATTTAAATATAAACAAATAAATAAAGAAAAAATATAATAATTTAATAAAAAAAAAAAATATTAATAAAAGAAGGTAAAAAAAGTCAAAGCAAAAAATAAATTTTTTTTTCCCAGTCGCTGGTGACAGTTGATTTAACCGCGAGACAGTTATATCAACCATCAGGTAGTTATATCCCTATTGACTGTGTTTGTACTGTTAAATCGACCGCTACTACACATAAGCTAAGAATTAACGGTGAACTCGGTTATTTTAACCTGCTGTTTCAGTTAATATAACTACCTTTTTCTCTCGGTGTACGCTCAGCGACGGGTACAAATCATGAAAAGAACCTGCACGAGCGACTTCAAGATGACGTTGCATTTCCAATTGCTGATATTTTTGTAAAAGGTCAGGTAGTGACAATTTAAGAGACTCCAATGAGAAGTTTACGTTGCCGGGGCCACAATTAGAGAAAAGTTTACGCCACTCAGAGGCATAGTAAACATTTCTGCTAGCCACACCCACAGCAGCCATTTTAGGAAAGCGACCCTCAGCGAGACTTAGGCAACGCAACACATAGGAAAAAAAACATATAGAGAGTGCGTGCAGGTATATAATGAGTGCATATTCCCGTTTCCAAGTGTAACAAATAATTAGGTGTGTTTGATGGTAGGAAAAGCATTTTCTTCACAACAAATCTCAAAAGCTTCTCCACTTGCTCAAATTTCCAAATGCCCCAAACCTGCGCTCCATACAATAAAAATGACTTAGCAGCCGTCTCAAAAATTTTGAGTTTCTTAGAGATACAGATTTTTGGATTATTTATAAATTTAAGCCAAGAAGCGTTAATAGCGTTTTTTGATTCAGTGAGTTTGACTTCTAAATGCTGCGTGCAAGACTGAAAGAAATTTTTATTTATCAATTGAAATACACGCGCAATGTTTAGAATGTATACAGAGATTTTTGGAGCAAAATTTGAATACATAAAATGTGGATGAAGTCAATTTGCACTCGACTGCTAAATAGTATAATAATGTTATGGTTTAGAATTAACAAACAAACGATGAAACTGGTTTTGTTCTGTTGCTGTGCTGAAATGTGGAAATCAGGTGAGCGAGCGATCGAGCGATCGATCGATCGATGTACTTTCGGAGGCAGTTGCGGAAACTATGGTTTAGCGAACCCATTAAAACAGTCCTATTCTAAATGAATATTCAATAATAGGGAGAATATGAAGGCCTTTGCTTAAAAACGTTCGAAATTCTTGCTCGCTTTATATTCCCTTCCCAGTCTGCTTAAGGGGGTCTTCTCATTGAGCAACTTTTTTTTTTCGACTTTTTTTTTGCATTTATTTATAGCTTGGGTAGTTGTGAATATGCACCTTAAAGGATTTTTTGAAATTCAAAATAGTTTAGAGGATATAGCCTTCTTTGTCGAGCAAGATCTGCGCTAAAACGAGTAATTTTTGCGTTGCTTCAAACTTTAAACGCGTTTATCTCGAAACCACGTTTTTCGAACTGGCGGCCATGATATCTCCAGTTCAACTGAACCGATTTTCATGAAACAAAGTGGAATCGACGCAGAATTGTCACCATTCTCGGGTGAACCTCGACCATAATTTTAAAAAATGTTTTACTATTTTTTTTTTTACACTAAACTACAAAAAAAAAGCCCGAAATTGAAATTTTTTTTGAATGGCCGCCATTTTGTCAAAAAAAATCACAAAATTAAGCTTGAGGTTCACCCGAGAATTACATCTATACTGATTATAACCCCGTTTTTTTTTACCATTTCGGACTCTCCGGAGACCCGGAATCGTGGCCGCCGTGACGGCACCTTTTTTTTCACCACCAATTTTGAAGTCTCATTACTTTTTGAACAGCCCACGTATCGAGGCAAAAAAATTTTTTTTATTTACTTTGAACCTTTTGTAATACAATAAATAAAAAAAGTTTTCAATTTTTCTTTGCGTTTTCAAATAAGAATTTTTTTAAAAAGGGTCCAAAAAACGGGTTTTCAATGAGAAGACCCCCTTAAAGTAGAATTTTTTTCAACTCAGCCGGGAAAAATTCCCCGCGAATGTTTAGAATCGGGCTGAGAATGATAACGAAGACTAATTGTTCGTGACATTGCGTTCTTTAGAGGAACTATTGTGCCATACCCGAGGTTGTTTTCATCGGAGCACTTGCATCACTCCGGTTTCCAGTAGGCAAGTCGTCCTAATCTTTCCTATGTCTAGTTCAAACAGTTCGTTTGTCTGGATGACTTGCTTTAGTAGTGTTCTCTTTCTCTCATGAAGGAGAGCTGGGCACTCTGCTTTAAGATGAATTGAGGTTTCCTCTTCTTCCTCACAATATCTGAATGTTTTGTTGTTAGTGTTCAGATTGCAGTGGCCGCTCATAATTCTAATAATGTCCGATCTGGTCAGTCTTAGTAGATCTCTTGTTTTCTTCGTCTAGTACTCCGGAACGAATAGTTTCGTGCAAATGATAACAAAGATGATGATTTCAATATGATGATGATGATGATGATGAATCTCTCATCTGGAAAGGAAGATTTTAACCATACCCTTACCCAATATACATTTATTTCTTGAATATCGTCGAATGTTTTCCTAAAAAACAAAAAAAGCAACTTGTCCCTTAAATCGATTCGTTAGCTGACCCATTGTCCCCTATTCACTCCACTTCCACTTCCAAAAAGTCATAATATATTCAGTCTACTCCACACTTTTGCTCTACATTTTCGTTGAAATTCGTGCCGCAAAGCAATTTTGCAATTCAATCACTCAAGGTAGACGAGGAAATCAATTAATCGTTTTACGCACAATTTCAGGCAGTAAAAAAAAACTTACGCATTTCAATTGAATTTTATTCGATTGCGTTGCGTAAGTTGAATGATATATTGTAATGAAATTGTTTCGTGGAAAAGGAGCACAACAATCTTAGGGGCACAAAAACAAAAAAAAAAAAAAAAAAACTAGAAATGAAGAGGTGTAGATTACAATTTGAATAAGCTTGAACTGGGGCGAAATTTTCTTTTGAGATTGTATTTCCATGGACATTCGACGTCAAGGTACCATAGATCATTGTTTAAGTGCATTTTACGAACCAAGTAGGTCAGACGTGGAACTAGGGGAGAGGCCAAAGAGAGAGAAACATTCAATATTCAGCCCTGTCGAAAGTGGGGGACGGTTCCCGATCGGCTCCCTAGGACCATGGCTTCTGAAAGGGCTCGAAGCAGTTCTTGGCAAAATCATAGATCCTCTTTTTTAGGTTTTTGTAGCACATTTGCTTTTCGACGGAGGGTGGTCGGCTTCAGAGAGCGAACCCCAATTGTCGAGACACTTCATAGGAAACAGAGTTTATTTCGAGGGAAATTTTAAGCCCGGAAAATTCTCTCGACGGAACCAAATTTGTTTTCGCTTCCCTTCTTTCATCGGAATAGGCTATTGATTAAATTAAACTTTTTCTTCTTCCCTCAGTTGATCCATGCTTTTTCGCATCAAGAGAAATTAATTATTTAAAAAAAGTAGCACCCAAGAATAATCACAGTGACTGTCTCGCCGTCCCCATGCAAGCACGTCCTATCTTAAATAGAGAATTGCTGTCAGTTTATCAGCAAATAAGTCGGCTCCTTTTTGTATATGCAGAGGCAAAGGTCAATGCATGTACATAAGGGTTTGTGTTAAATAATAAAAATTATTTCAAATAGACATACAGCGAACAATCGTCATTGGACTTGTGACTACTGAATGCTCAATACTTCCTCCTCTCTCCTTTCATCAAGATCATAATCTTGTAGCGACTGGGTTTCTTTAGCCTAACAAGTGACCGACCTGTCCCCGTTGGGTCTTGTACTCTCTGAGCTTGATAAACGATGAGCTTGAAAGCCTTTTTTTGGTCTCAAATTAACCACGAACACCAAACTTCCGGTTTTCATTGTACACTCCCGAAAAACAAAGCCGTACAAAAACGCAAAATATTCTGGCACTACCAAGAATTCAAAAAAAGTTAAATGTTCAAATTTAATTTTCTCTTTTTTTTTCGTACATCAAAACTCAAACAACTTCTTTGAAAAGACCATAATGAACACATAAGAGACAAGTTAAGCTTCTTTTTTTTTTAAAAAAAAAAAAAAAACTTCAACAGTAGCTACACAAACGAAAGCCAAAAATTCTAAATGAAGAGGAAGTCATTTGGAAGGTTTTTTGTTTACACAACCTTATAAGAGATTGAGGTTCTGGTGTCAAAAGTGATGTGGCATACAATGGGAACATACATATGTATATGAGAACAGAGAATTCCTTATCAGATTAAAAGTAGCTTCGGCGTACCTTCAACCAATGACATCTATATTAGGAGAATGATACCCCCATTTGACCTTTTTTATATACAGTAGAGCCCCACTAATGGTAATCTGGCCCACGTCTAGTCCGGTTGGTACTAGAGTTGTAAAATTTAAGAAAAAAATCGATTTTCGATTAATCGAAGACCTGCATAGTTATTAATCGATGTTGGATGATTAATTGAAGCAATAAATCGATTAAATCGATTTATTTTTAATTTTTTCCAAACCTTTTTATAATACCTATTTTTTGTTTTCTGAAGTTTATAAAATAACAGAGTAACAGTATTTTTAAAAATATTCCTTCGCGAATGGGGTAAAAGTCGAAAAATAACAGTTGCCGTTCAACACAGCTACAAAGGGGAATTGCCAAAGAATCGAAGAGCAAGATTGACTTATTTTTAAGCAGTCAATCAATAATTGAGGTCTTTTACATTGTAGAAGTTGCCGATCGGAGGAGGAGGAGGAAACGGTGAGCCACCTCATGTGTCACTGCCCGAGTCTGGCCAGGAGAAAATCCAGGCTGCTCGACTCCTTCTTCTTCTCCTCCCTCACCGAGCTATCATCTGTTCGAATAAAAGACATGGCTCGCTTCATAAATGAGTCTAACTGGCTCCACCAAAGGTGTAACTAGGAAGGCATGCCTTCCCTCGTGGTATCACAACGGGCCCATATGCGGCCTAAGTGTGTCCCCTTAAAGGGGGCAGCCACCCTAACCTAACCTTACCTAACGCTAGTCAATTAATGATATTCAATTATAGTTCTGTTCACTTTTGGAGGTGCATTCAGAAGAATTGACCGTCAATTTCTGTATTTTTTCCATTTTTAGATATCGTTTTGCTCATATTTTAAACATTTTCCAGAGTTTCCAAAAAAATTTAACATCGAAAGAAAAAATCGATTTTATTAAAAATCGAAAAAAACATAATCGATTCTAAAAAAAAATCGATCGAAAGCCAAAAAAATCGATTAAGTCGAAACTTTGAATGTTTTTTTTACAACCCTAGTTGGTATTCCCTGTAATCCGATATGTCTATTATTCGGGGATTTCATGGAAATAGAATCCGATTCAGAAATTTTCAGCGATGTGAAATAGTGTCACATGAGATCGGCTCGATTTGTAGTTTTTTGTAAAAAGATAAAAGCTCCATATCGAGCCAAATCCGTCAAATTCACCCAAATGACAAATTATTCGAAATTTACTTTTTATGCAAATATATTCTACAGCCTGAAACTCATCACCTAGTAAAATAGAACGACGATAAGCTCAATAAATACGAAAATAATGCGGGATAACTTTTATAATTTTTACGCCAGTCAATGGAAATAAGATCAGAAAAAACGCTGCCCTGTAAAATTTATTATTTGTCACTTACGTTAAAAATTGCCGATCACGGCGGCTCGATATATTCGGAGCAATTTTATAATGAAACCTTGCATTAATTCACTGAATTTGATACTCATAAAGAAGTATGGTTTTTAATTCACGGTACAACATTTAGAATCTTCATCATTGGATCTGTAATATGTCAGATGAAAAAGAACTCTTTTATAAAAATTCCGGGTCTTAGGCAGCACTCTATAATCCAGAGACCTCCACGCCATAGAAAAATTTTTCTCGCTCACTTCACACGTATGCCTTACGCTCTTTCTTTAGTCGGTAGCAATCGCCCGACGAAAACACTTCGAGCGGATCTGCGCAACTTTTTTTTAAAAAACACTTAAAAAATATTTTATCAAAATGGAATGCAAAGCCTACATTATGATCCCAAATGCTTTTGAGAAATTTCTTTAAGGCTTTTATCGTTTTTCCCATCAACTTATTTTTGTGAACAAATATTTTCAGATTTGAAATACATTTGTTCAAAGCAGCGCAAAACATTTAAAAAGTATTCTTTTGATAAGAAATTGTGGCGGTGTGGTAGAATTTGAAAAATGCATTGAACATGACACCTTTATACAGCCCAATATTTGTTATTTGTTAAGTTTTTCCACGCTAGTAATCTTATATTTCATCGATTTATTAAAACTATTTTATTTTTTACTAACAAGCTATGGAAACTCAAAACCTTATTGAGCGCACGCAATTAGTGTTGAAATTTTTTTCAGCGCATTCGCTCTCTTGCTCACTTACACAAATGCCTTTCCCATTTTGGAGATGCCTGCTATAATCCCACAAATTGGCACTGCTCTGCAAAACGTTTGTTTGATTACCGAGGATCTACTGTTCTGATTCATGTAGGCACTCTCTAAAAACTATCATTGTTCATACATCTTCTCTTGTCCTTGAGTTGGGTCGACCGAGACGACTTGGTTCCTCTTTTCGAAGAGTGCGTAGTAGCTGCTTCAAACGCTGGCTCGTTTTAATCCATAGTATTATCCGAGCTTAAAATTCACTGAAAGTTCCATTATTTGGCATGTTAATGACAATTTTTCGTTAGCGCTAAAACATTCCGAGACCAAAAGTAGTCAATTTATATATAATTTTCTTTTTTCTATTTCAAAGTTGGATACCTCCACTTTCGAGGAGGTACGATCACATTGCAAGACGGACAGTTTTTCTTCAATGGACAATGACTGCTTTCAGTAGATTTCTTTGAAAGTTTTAGACATAAAAAGTCCATTGACATGAATAAAAATTAAAAAAATAATTGTTGACTCAAACACGAAATTCACACTTTACGATTATTGTCTTCAGGTCTGCTTGAAAGTCTTCGGATTTCTTCTCATTTTTTTTAACCACCAATTTATGACCACAATCAATCCGTTGGAAATTCAATTATTTAAAGTCTTAATTTAATCAAATAGATTGATTCACTTAAAGAAATTAGCTTGAATAAATCACAAAGCTCGAAACGAATCCGGTGGCAGATGCGGAGGCGTTTCTCTGATGGTCGATCATCGCATTTATCAAAAGCCCATTGATCGAGCGGGTCCAGTGGTTATTCATTGAATTGTACTGCCACAAACTTTGTGAGTTATTTTTTTTTTTTCTTTTTTCTTAGGAGGTTTTGTTTTTCTTTGTCTTCCACACGTCTCACTGGATTCAATTGACTTTTGATGGACTCACGAAACGATAATTCGTTAATTAAACATTCATTATTGCCCTCTTGTTTTGACTTTTGCGGTGAAAGGTTTCGCTGAGTTAATGAATTTTCGCTATTTAAGCTCAGTAAAAGAGCCTCATCCAAATTTTTTTTTCGAAGGAAGTGACCTTTGCGATCTTTTTCTTTCTTTTTATGTCTGTCTGTCGGTCTGCTTGTCTTTTTTGGAGATTCTGCGCCTTACTTAGAAGCATTCTTCATTCTGTGGGAATTCATTGAGTGAGAAAATCCAAGCTTATCTGGGAACATTTTTCGATTGCGATCTTAAGAGTTTTTTGAATAAATTTGAGCAGAGGTTAAAAAGTCCTCTTAAACAGAGATTCGAATGAAGCACTAATAGCGAGATTTTTCAAATATTCTGAGCTAAAATTAATGAATTGAAAAAATGTTGAAAAAAATACTTTCCCCCATTTCATGAATACATTTGCTTAAAATTTTCAAACAATTTGTACACTAGGGGCCATTTTCCCATCCTACTTTTAAGCTCTATCTGCTAGTTAAATTTAATTTTCTTTGACTTTTTAATCAAATTTATATGAAATTATCATCATGATAATTTAACTCAAAGATAAAAAAAAAGATAAGAAAACGGCCCCTTAGCCTTAATAGTCTTAAACCTAGTTTGAAATTTTGAAAGGTTTAGGCCCGATATTACAGTGCATACTTAAGTTAAGGAAGCTTGAAGACTTAAGAACACCTTAAGTGTCAAGCGGTTTAACAGTCAATTTTTATCCAAAACTCACGAAAATTGTTTTCGTGCAGGCAACATTTGAAAAAGCCTATTTTTTATTAACTTTTTTAAGAATTCGAAATTAGAAATTCCTTCATTAATTAATTTGAAAACTTATTTAAGGAGCACTTAAAATTTATACTGTTAAAATGCTTTACAGACTTAAGCTTTACTTAAGTGCTAAGGAGACCTTAAGTATGCACTGTAATATCGGGCCTTAAACTTTCAAATTATAATCTTTAGGAGAATTTAAACCAGGATTATTAATTTTATATGAAATCTATGGAAAAAGTTCGAATTTATCAAAGGGGTTTGATTGAGTTAAACTGGCATGAAGACTTAAGCCCCCTGTATTCATAATCAAATTTTTAATTTAAATCATTGGTTTAACTCAATTTTTGTATGGAAATTTGACATTGAGGCTCATTGTCTTCAACAATTTTGAAAATTTCAAATAAAGCAAAGGAAACTGGCGTGAAGACTGAAAGAATATATTCGAGAATTTAAACTTTCGAAATTCTTAAGTCGAAGACTACGACCCTTGAAGTCAAAACCTTAAATTATGAAGACTTCAAAGTGGACAAATCTCTCAAGGTGGACAAATCTCTCAAGGAAAATCTCAAGGTGGCCAAAACCGGGTCATCTCTGTATTTCGAATCTAAATAAAAAACATTGAAATCGCTTAGATTTCTATTGAAATCACATTAATGCAATTCTCAGTCTTCTAAAATCCCTTTTAAATTTACAAAACTGAATTGCCTTATCGAATGAATTCGGATTCAAGTGAATCCTCAGTCAAACGGCCCTCTAAATAAAATTAAGTAGATTATTGAATTAATGATTTCAGCTTCGAAACTTTAATTTAAAATCCTCAATTCGATTCATCATGTTTCATTACCTTCCATTAAAAATATGTATAGAAATATTTACACTCATAGCATGAAATATAAATCTCAGAGTGAACTTTACAAATAAATTTATTGAACTTCGGACATTTGTTTGAACCTTTTCGTGCTATTTGGATGGCTTGGACAAAAGATTGGTTGGAAAAATAATACGACTTAAAAACGGTTTGGGCAATTTTGACCCATGAATACCGGATAAGGTTTAAGACACAGCCTGGAAAAGAGGGAAGTCTAAGTTGGCTATGTTCCAGGAAAATATGTATCAACCATGACAGGTTTTATAAAATTTTTCCTAGACGGCTTAAGTGATGACCAATTTCATTGCAAATTTAATAGATTATATTTTAAAACCATATTGTTTTGAAGAATGAAGATAATAATTGATGGCAATTCATTTTCCTTAGAGTAGTTGGCAGGTTTTAAGCAAGCATTGACTCGATCTTCCTCCATATTAAACGAAGACTTTCGTCGTTCGTTCAACAATTACTTGCCAGCAATCATTGATGTTAATTGCTTTAGCTTAATTAGTGTAATTCTCGTATACTAAAAGTCATTTCTTAATCAATAGAAGTCCTCCAGAGGTCATTGAATTGTTCGACTGTGGGCGTTGCTTGGCACCAAAACAAAGAGTGAAAAAACAAACCTCTTAAGTAGAACAAGATTAATTCAATGTATCACAAGAAAGCTTTATTTTCTAATATTTTACTAAACGAATCTCGATTCTTTCTCATAACCACATGTCGAAGATTAAGCCGTCTAAAATCCAACATATCAAGCTTCCACTGTTGCCTCAAATAGTCCATTCAAAACGTGCTCCGAAATTCGGTGCAAAAAAACTGAAGACCAAAACCTGAAACAAAATTGATTGCTTTCATTTTTGGTCGTTGCTTCAAGTTCTTTTTTCCACCTCCTAACCATCATTATCTTCTTCTTCTTTTTGTAAGCACTTAACAATGAAAACGTGCCAAAGAGTTTTTGGCGGGAACCGCGCTGATTCGCTTTCGCAAACATCGGAATACACATGATTCATGGACATTTATACGGACCTATGTGCATAAAAAGCTTTATATGTATATATTTATGTATGCTTCAATACGAATTTATGCGGATCTTTATAATAAAGATACCGGCAGCAAGTGGGCGGCGCTTATGAATAATTTTTTTTTTGTTGAAATTTCAACGTGAACAGGCCGAGCTTTTAATGCCGGCTTAATTTTTTTTTTTTAAAAAATTGAAAAAAAGTGTTTTTTATTACTCATGAATAAAAATACTTTTGAAATGACAGTGGAATTTTGTTCAAACTGGTTGGTGATTTAATTATCTCAACGATTTTCTATTTCGTCTCATACGAGTGTTTGCAAAAAAAAAAATCGTGCATAATTAACCGACTAGTCTCTGACTTTTATGAGCCCATTTGTTATAAGAAAAAGCAAACAAATTAACAGGTGAGCTTGAAGGTCGTAGGGCCAATAACTTTCTGAAAATTTTAGAACAAAGCTTTATTTAAAAGCTTAGTAATATTTGTGTGTGGTTTGATCAACGCTTAACCCTTAAAGTTCCACTAGCACCGCCGGCAATTAGCCACTTAGGGTGGTAGGCGTCAAAATTACCGATTATTTAAAAAAATCGATTATCGGACCTATCAACAGGGTTGGAACCTGGCGAAGAAGAAAGTGCAGCAGTTTTAACAAAAAAGGTCAGTAGATTTGAATTTTGCGCAGTAAAAATAAAAATCATTACAACTCTTTTTTTTATAACAAAAATATATTTTATTCTTTTCAAATAAAAAGAAAAAATAAACAAAAAGTACATTTCATGTAAATATTTCTCCATATTGCGCGTCTTCCAATGTTCAGCGAAGATTTTTGACAAGATTTTTTTCTATTATATCAGCTGTCAAACTGTTAATATCGCGACATATAACCTTAAATGGAAAATCCAAGATGTTAAACAAGGACAACAATAGTATCTTTGTTACAAATAGAATTGCGGTGTTGATAATGTATAGCCAAAATTGGTACTTTTTTGGTAGTTATCGTTAGGAGTTTGGTTTGACAAAACAAAATCGAGTGACACCAGGGACGAAAATCGCAGTAGATTTTAAGCTTTTCGCAGTGTCGCAGTAGATGTCAAAAATTTCAAAAAAAAACGCAGTAGATCTACTGCAATTGCAGTAAAGTTCCAACCCTGCCTATCAATTATTTAAAAAATCGATTACTGAACCTATCGATTATTAAGTGTATCGATTATGGAACCTATCGATTATCGAAACCATATAAACCTATATGTCACTCAGGAGCCGTTTCCATTTTAGCTCTTTTCACCACGGTCTTGGGTACCCACCACAGTCTTGGGTACCCACCAAAATGAGAATTTTTCACTTAGGTACTCACCAAAAGTACATATTTCTATCTCGCTCATATTTTTCCTTCCGAGTATTATCTCTTTCTAATTGGCGCGAAGCGTCCCGCGCAATATCTATGAGAGTGACATATGTATATGGTTATACATGTGATCGAAACTACTAGAGCTGGAGAAACAATCATAGCACTATCGATACTATCGATGGTTTCAAACTATCGAAAAAATCGATGGTTTTTGAAGACTATCGATAGTTTTGATTCATGGACATTTACTTTAGCGTTGGAAACATGGCGTAGTCGGTGACAGAGGGCTGTCTTCTTTTTGAAATGGACAGATTCCTTAAAATACCTTAATTTAGATAAGGGCGAGAGCCGCTCGAAAAATCATCTTTCGATTATCAAAATTATCGATAATCGAAACTATCGATGGTGGTGATGAGTATGATGATGATGATGATCGTGATGGTGAGGTTGGTGATGATGGTGATGGTGAGGTTGGTGATGATGGTGATGGTGACGTTGGTGATGATGATGGTGATGATGATTGTTATGATGATGGTGGTGGTGATGATGGTGGTGGTGGTGGTGATGATGGTGGTGGTGATGATGGTGGTGGTGATGACGGTCATGGTGATGATGATTATGACTTACGCACGTTCTTGCTTCATCACGTCATGAAAAATCTTCAGAAATTCTGCTAGTCTTAAGTGTCCCATTTTACAAACCAAATGAGAATTATAGCCGTTATGCTAACACTTTATTCCATGCACTGATGCCAGAACGAGGGGTTTTTTCCGTTTTAATGGAATTTGATGATTTTATCATTAATCAAAAATTACTTCAAATGTTTACAAGGAGTTTTTACTGATCACTTTCCTAAAGAAAGACAGAAATAAAGAGATTTTTTTCAATATCCAAGGGAAAAGAGTCACCAAAATACTGCCTAGCATCAGTACTGGTTACAAAGTATGGAGAATTGAGCAAGATAGGTTTTAAAATTCGGCTTCTTGAATATTACCACGTGATATTAAATGAGGAGGGATTCTTATGCTTAGTATTCTATATTATTATAGGACCACCAATTAATTTTTTTAATTTAAAACTTTCATATAGTTGGGATTTAAATGTTAAACAGCTCAAACATGCTTGATTGAAATCACTAGCAATTTGCCAATGAAGTTAGTTTAAATTTTAAAATAAATCTTCCGATAGTACATGGATGCGATTTCAGACTATAGATGGTCGCCACTATCGATAGTTCTCCAGCTCTAGCAAAAATAATATAATCTCGATTAGTTTTTTCTTAGAGCTGCCAGACAAAAATCGGCTGATTCACGCTTTAAGTTGTGTATTTATTTTACATAATGCAAAATAAAGCCGTTGATTTGCATTAATGGTGTAATCTGTTAAGGGTATTAGTTTGTTTTTTGTGCCTTTATTGATATAGCGCTCTTTTCGATCCTATACTATGTAATGACTAGCACAAGCTTTATAAGAACCTACGTTCTTTTTTGTGCTAGGATGAAATACGTTAATCAGGCATGTCCTAGAATCGGAAATTGGATGGAATCGGAACTAAAATCGGGCAAAATTTCATATCGAATTTACAGATTTTGTTGGTTTAAGTTTTGGGTCGGAACTGCTGTTGGTTCTTAATTCCACATCATGTCTATATCTAAGTTATATATGAAATTTCAGTTGACTAAAATTCCGATTCCGTCAGTTTTCGGATTCTAGCACAGGCCTGAATAAATTGAAATTGAAAATGTCCACCCGGTGAAAATGTGAAATAAGAAGTACATCCAATTTAAGACCAAGAACATTTCATGGTCCAGAAAATTGTCCACTTGAGAGAGCTTCATGGGATTAAGGTTTTTATGAAATTTATTCCATAATTTTTCAGTCTTAGACACGACATTAGAAACAAAGATTTCTCTCCATAAAAGATTAAGCCCCTAAAAAAAAACTAGTCACGTCATCATCGAAATTTTCTTTTGTAGGTATAAAATCGTTTCTGAACATCGTCGCCCATTCGAATTTCTTTCCGGCATAAATTATACATAGGCCTACCATTTGGGCCCGCAGAGATTCCATTCGAAGTACGAACACGCCTCGAAATCAACTTCTTCAGTAGGCCTATATGCAATGTTACTTGAATATTTATGGCCCACTGGCTTCATGTTATGAAATTGAAATTATGTATGTGACACGGCGACGAACAATTGATGAATGAACGGATAAATCGACAGAAATTGGATAGATTTGATTATCGTAAGTAATTTTCGTGTATTTTTGACACAATTAGTGCTGCGACGACATGACTAGGCACGACCAAAACAAAAGTAATTCGTAGGCACATGAAAAAATTTACAATATTTCATATGCAAGCCATTATTGCTGGGCCTATTTGTAGAAGCGCTATGAAGATAAATTGCTCAAAAAGGAAATTATGAATTGAAATTCATATGAGCAGTCATAAATCAATCAACCAAACAGAGCTGTGTGGAGGTATACGAATGAGCTGTATGAAGTATGACTAGGCTCTCTCTGTTCCTCTTAAATGATGCACTTTGTCCTTTAGTAATAAGTAGCAATTGATAAGAACTTGGGCTCAAGATGCACGGTCTTCTCAATATCGCTTTTGAACAAAACAGTGAAAGCTCCAATCGTGGAACACCCTTTTTTGTCACACTCGATTTATACACGACAGTCTTTTCGGAGGCGAAAAATAAACATTTCTTGGTATACAATGAAATCTCCCTCTTAAATGCCCACGCCAATAAAGCATTTCTATCAATCGTTTTTAAAAAATGGGCCCCCTATAAACCCACTTCTTTTATATGAAAGCAAAAACCTTCACTTTTGTATTCAGTGATGCGGGATATCACTGCGTATTTATGTATATTTATAAAAATCCAACAAGCGCCATTGATTGTGATATCATTAATAATAAAGTTTCTGCAGAATTCATTATTTTGTGGTGGGTCAGTTACGCGATAACCCCGATCCGTATTATTTTTAGCATAAATGTGGAGCAAAAAAATATTGGATCCAAGTTCTTTATGAGTAATTTGTAAGATAAGAACTTACTACCTCTAGAAGAAAAGAGCATAGCTGATTAAGATGGGATTTACCAGAATATGGCAGCACTGGTTTATCCTTAAATGTAAGACTGATTTTGATCTTCTTAGAATCTTCAGCTTTATTCAAAATCTGTCAAAAGAAAAAAGAGCGTTCCAAAAATTCTTCTGCATATAATTATAATTAATTTAATCATTAAAATCATGACCATTTTGACAGCAAAAGTGCGCACGAAGCCCGATAATCTGTCAAAGCACTTAAGAAATCCCAAACAAACGAAGTTTATCTGCCCGAAGCAAACGAGAAAAAGAAGAAAAATGAAACTAATTTTTTTTAAATCTGAAATTGAAATTGAAGAGAGCTGTTGACACAATTCAGTCCCAAATGGGTATGTGCGAAAAGTCCCCACGAACGAGTGGCGAAAGAAATAAATAGTAATAAAAGTGTCTTCAAATGGAAAAGTAAAAAATAATAAAAAAAAAAAAAAAATATGAAATAGCCGAACGCAAAATCATAAATTCTCGTAATGATTTTGGCACATGCCACAAGAAGATTGAAGATAATCCATAGATGAAAAAAATCACGCTCGAGCCTGAAAAAGCTTGTTTGGATACGATTCCATTTGGAAATAAAAAATATTTTAATCGAGATGCTTTCAAAGAAATGTTGTAAGGTGTCTCCGACAAAAATAGATGGAAATACCTGTAGGTACATTCGCTAGTTCAAAGTTACAAACGTGGCATTCCAGATGAATTAAAAATACAGTTAAACCTCAATAAATCGAACCACCATTATTCAAAATAATAGTTCAAGTTTTAGAGACTTAAGAGTTAGGGAAACAAAATTGTATATAGAATATTCGCTATTGCCACCCGATTCAGTTTGAGTGATTGAAAATTCAAGTTGTAGAAGTTCGAGTTATTGAAGTTTCACTATATAAAATATGTATAAATTTATATATAAAATTTATATAAATTCCTTGAAAGAAAATGCAATAATGGGTTACAATTTATTAACCTTTCCTTAAAGTAGGAGATTAACGATTTCTATTACGAAACAAAAACATTTTAAGTCAACGAAACGCTCTGAGGCTTTCGAAAGCTCTTCTTTATTCAGCTGTCAAAATCTTCAAAAGCAAATGTAAACAAAAAATTTTGGAGATGAATGTGGCGGGCTCAAGCATTCAACTACTTCAGTAGGCTAAAATAGCACTCAAGTCAATATTTTATAAGAGGGAAGTCGTCAGAAAGCATAAGAGTAAATATCTCTTTTCCGAATTGGAGTATATTTGGACATTAATTTCGAAAATGGTTGTATTTTACAGAGGACACACTGTAGCTTTTTTTTAATATTTTTACATTTTATATTTCAACAATATACATTTTTTTTTTAATTTTTTTCTTATTATAAGTATTTCGATTATTTCGTTGTTTCTTTATTTTTTTTTTTATTGTTCATTATAAACTATTTATTTGTATTAATTTTTATTATTTTGATTTTTATTATTTTTTTATACCCGACACACTCTGTGTCGAGGGTATATTGCGTTTGTGTGGTTGTGTGTAACACCCAGAACCAGTCGAGATAGACCATACAAAATGTATATAGAAATGATCAGCGTCACTAGGAGATTCGATTTAGACATGTCCGTCTGTCTGTCCGTCTGTCTGTCTGTCTGTCTGTCTGTTTACAGTTTTCTTATCGAAGGAGTTCAGCTATCTTAACAAAATTTGGTATACGTGCTCACGGGGACATGAGTAAGAACAAGTTCGAGAATGGACCAGATCGGAATATTTTTAGGGGTACCTCCAGTACTAGGGTCTGTAACGAAAATCTCAAAAACTGCTCTAAAATCGAAGTTTTTCAAGATATTTTGATGAAATTTGATATTTGAACATGTTTAAAGGCAAGTAATATGATTTATAAAAATTGGAAAAGTGGGCGCGGCTGAAGGGCGTTTTTCGAAAATAGTCTCCTACCCCCGAAATTCAAAGGGGACTTGAACGAATTTTGGCACTTATGCTTCCTTTGTAGGATCGTTCCAAAAAAATTTTCTTGATCGGTCCATTTTTAAGGGTACCTCCAGTACTAGGGTCTGTCGCAAAAATCCCAAAACTGCCTCAAATACGAACTTTTCGATATATTTCAATGAAACTTAGAACTTGCGCGTATATTTAAGCCTCCGTTTAGAATTCCAAAAAGAATTGGAAAAGTGGGCGTGGCGAAGGGGCGGTTTTCATAAAGAAATTTAAAAAAAGTCGGTATTTGGGGCCACTTATGGCATTAAACACCTTTTGATATTAAAAACTATTTGAATATGTGTGTCTGTGTCGGGTATTCTATTGTCAGGCTCGCCTGACTATAACACACTTACTTGTTTTTATAAATATTTATTTTATTATTTTTATTTTAGATTTAATTTTTTTTTTATTTTTTTTTTTTATTTTATTTTTTTTTATTCGGCCTGATTATGTATTCCGACGGATCGAATCCGTTCGGATTTTTCAAATTTTTATGAATGAAAAAGAGTTTTTCCATTCATAAAAAGGTGAAAATCCGAACGGATTCGATCCTTCGGAATACATAATTAGGCCAATTTCATTTCATTTTATTTTATTTGTTATTTTAAATTTTGTTTTAATTCATTTATTTTTCTATTATTTTATTTTTGTTATTTTTTATTATTTTAGTTTTTGTTATTTTTTATTATTTTATTTTATTATTATTCTATTGTGTTTTTATTTTGAACTTATCGGAAAAGAAAAAAACTTTTCAGAAGGCTCTTTTCGATATCATTCTCTATCTCTTATTATCGAGGACATTTTCCTCTTTTGGTTCTAACATCTCGATGCCAAGCATTCCGCAACGACCTTATAGAAAGTGTAGGTCTTAAAGAAAGGTGGGTCTATGTAGTCATTTCCCGTACATTGTCGAGGAATTTCATTTAATTCTACCAGAAGAGGTTCAGAAAGAAAGGCACCCTCAACCCCGGGTCCAAGTAAATGGCATCTCTAATTGAATCGATAATTTCAAAAGCCTCACAAGCTACTAGAATAGAATTCAGTAAACTGCTTCATACTTAAACTAAATGAGTTTTGAAGGAGCTTTTAAATTGACCAATTCAATTGTACTGAATCCTTCAATCTACTCTAAAAGCTCTGAAAATATATGCTGCAGATCCAATAACAAAAAGATCGCATTATTTACGGTTCAGTTACCTTCATTTGAATGGATGCCTTAATTTAATTTGTAGACTTTATTTAGAGAGATGAAGTGCACATAAAAAAGAAGGTATTGTATTCGATTCAAACGTAATTGATAAGAACAACACTGAAAAGTGCATTCCCAATTAAATTTGAATGACCCTTGAATCGTATTGAGTGAGAGGACAGACAAAATTTGCAAAAGTCAAAAAGTGATCTTCAAAAATTGAAACTGTCTGTCTTCATAATGAAATACACTTCACAAACTCATAAGAAAAAAAAAAAGGAACAAAAAAGTACTGACCGCCCATTGAGCATTTTAGATAGAATATACAAAGAATAAAAAAAACCTCCACTGCTACGTTTTTTCGTGTACATGGCAATTGAACTGATTTCAGTACAATTGCTGCTGCTGCTGTTGCTCTTTCAAAGTCAAATAAACAATCCCGGGTTGCTAGACTATTCCCTCTCGTTCTCTCTACCCATTAACATGGAACGTCGCAACACGTTCAAATGTGGAAAGTCACACGTCGCTGCTAGTCATTGTCATGGTTCACACATTTCGATAATTTCATGTTTTCCCAAATGACGTCGATGCTTGGAATTTATGGTCTTGGGCTGCTAACCACGATCTCATGACATTCAAAGAACCCCAAGCGCTAGCGAGTTTTAGGAAATGCGGCCGTTGAACTCCTTGAGCCTTTCCTTTCTTATACTTTCCCCAGCTGTGTTTTGGTTTTATTTTTGATTTTATATACATACATATATGGACCATATAATATGGTACATAAGAACATACCATATAATATGGTTACACAGAAACTTAGACAGGCTCTGATAACCTGTTAACCTTCGTCTTTAATTCGAACACTATCCTCATCCTTCTTGCACTGGGAAGACAAGATGAGGTATGTTTCTGTTTGAAAGGGTATGAGGTAAATCAAATCACAACACTAATTCTAGGCTTATGAATGGTGGCAATCGTAAAAAGCTTCTACTTAACATGGGTACAGTAGTATCTATCGGATACTAGCATCGAAAATTGTGCAACTAGCACCCTAATTGTATTAAGATCTCGATTGAAGATTTTCTCGGTTAGAGACACATTTGTGACGTTGTTTTTATACGGGATGAATGTACTAGGGAATTATTAATGCCGTCATTATATTTGTTAACAAATATAAAGCGAGGCTTTCAAAATATATTCAGGGAATATAGTAGTATCCCTGTAGTCAGTAGGTCGCTACTTAAGTATGAGACCTCCCATTATGCCAGTTTTGGATGGCTAGCCATTTTACTAGTCACAACAAGATAGAATAATAGACAGCCTGCACTCTTTTCAAATCAAATCTTGGAAGCCTTTTTCTCACTGTTGGAGTATTTGTACTCTCTCTCCCCCTCTCTCTCTTCCCTCTCTCTCTTTCCCTCTCTCTTCCTCTCTCTCTCCCTCTCTCTCTCTCTCTCCTCTCTCTCTCTCTCTCTCCTCCTCTCTCTCTCTCTCTCTCTCTCCCTCTCTCTCTCTCTTCTCTCTCCCTCTCTTTTTCTCTCTCTCTCTTTTCTCTCTCTCTCTCTCTTTCTCTCTCTCTCTCTCTCTTCTCTCTCTCTCTCTTTCTTCTCTCTCTCTCTCTTTCTCTCTTTCTCTCTCTTTTCTCTCTCTCTCTTTTCTCTCTCTTCTTTTCTCTCTCTCTTTTCTTTCTCTCTCTCTCTTTTTCTCTCTCTCTCTTTTCTCTCTCTCTCTTTTTCTCTCTCTCTCTCTTTTTCTCTCTCTCTTTTTCTCTCTCTCTCTCTTTTTCTCTCTCTCTCTTTCTCTCTCTCTCTCTTTTCTCTCTCTCTTTTTCTCTCTCTCTCTTTTCTCTCTCTCTCTTTTTCTCTCTCTCTCTTTTCTCCTCCCATCTCTTTTTTCTCTTTCTCTCTCTTTTTCTCCTCTCTCTCTCTTCTTTTTTCTCTCTCTCTTTTTCTCTCTCTCTCTTCTTTCTCATCTCTATCTTTCTACTCAACGTCTTCACTCGACCACATCTCTTTAGTGTATCTAAGTGTGGAAAATATGAAAATAATTTCAATGTGAAAATGCTCCGAACCACATAAAATTTCATATTAAATTTGATTTAATGGTCTAGTGAATATATCCGTCTCTCTTCCATGCCCAAAACACTAGTGCTATTCAACTGGCAAAACGGTCTGTCCACCGTCCACAGCTAATTAGCTGCTCTCTTCCCCACTAGAAAAAACACAGGTCTTTATTCGCCAGCGAAATAATAAGTTTAACGTGTATGGAAACTGATGCCAAAGTGACATCGTGTCATGAATCGTCGCTCGACTGACTACAGGTAGTTTAGATAGTTGGGCATTGGTTCATACCCTTTTTCATCAATGGATTTTCTTTTTCCTTTGATTATATCATTTAAGACGTCGTCATGGAAAAGCCAACAGCTGCAACATTGTCATAACGACCTTCCGAGTCGTACTGTTGCCAGTTTAGGGTAATCTCTTCTAAGTTAAAAGACATTTATGATCTTTTGTGGAGTCTTAGGGCAGAAAAGTGGTCAGGGAAATTTTTAATGGGACCTTATGGGAATAAGTTTTTGTTTTTAGAAGATTTTAAAATTACATTTTAGGGAATTTAGACCTTGTTTTGAGACATTCCTGGGAAATTTCCCAAGTATTATAGGCTTCAATAAAAAGGGAAACCCGTGATTATCTTCACTTCCTCATGAGTTCAAAATAGGATGATCTTTTTCTTACCTGTTTCGTTGGCGATTGGTACTTGAAGAGGCTTCTTTTCGTTGCAGGAACATACGAATTTTCATTTCTTTCATCGCTAACTGCCTTCACATCCTCAATTGCCGTCCCTAGCAGTTCGTTTTTCAGCAGACACGAATACGCGAGACTATCGCGTGCGGACTCTCCGCAGTCGCGTTGCTTCTTGCTCGCTTGTGGGGAGTTTTCATTTGATTTATTTATCGAAGCGAAATTCGTTTGCCAATTATTATTTGCCCTAAAGAGGAAAAAAAGAGGGGAAAATAATGATTTTTAGTAAAAGAAAACATAATGAAATTCTAATGAATCGCAATGCAACTAAAAAAAAACCTGAGAACGACCTTTCGAATTGCGAAACGACGAGGCTACCGACCAAGGTAAAGTGATGAAGAATAAATTCGTCATTTTGGGGACAATAAACAAAAATAAAATAAAAACGCGATTTTTTTGATGAATTGACGGCAGCAGTCAGCGAAAAAATCGCGAATATTGCGAAATCATCGGAGACTCATGGAACCGCAGCAACGATCGAGTACTTCGCGAATTTGCAAATTTGGTTAAAAAAAAATAAAAAAAATCAAACGGAAAATGATTATGAAACTGCAAAAAAGAAAGAAAAAATAAATAAATTGCAAAATATTTTCCTTCAACTTTGTAATTCTAATATTTAACAATTTACTTGCTTCCTTCGGTAGCTTTGAATGCGGAGCTCATTTCGCATGCGGTGAATGTTGGAGTTCGTGAACGCATTCGAAGCACTTCCAAATTGCAATAAATGACAAAAAAAAAAAAAAAAACACACAAAAACTTCACGGGAGAAGCGAAGAGAATATTTGAAAAATATCATATCTTTGATTATAATGAAGACACGATTTCAATGAAGGTGACAGACAGTGACTTTGCCCACCTGTGTGCGTGACAATGTTGAATGATTGAATGATTTAATGATACGTTATTCATAATTTTTGTGAGAAGTCGTGGTTGTCAACGAACATTTCAATTTACTTTGGAATGCATGCGGGATACGGCGGGGCACCGGCGTAGGCGACAACAGGAAACGGACACTTTCAATCAACGGTACTTCTCTCGAGCCAAAAAAATACAAGAGGTTAAAGTTCCGACAACTGCATATGAGAGTATTTTCTGTTCTGTGCTGTTTCTTTGAATAAATATAGAAAAGAACAAGTAAGGGTGTTATAGTCAGGCGAGCCGACAATAGAATACCCGACACAGACTCACATGTTCAAAAAATTGTTAATATCAAGAGGTGTTTAAGGCCATAAGGGGCCCAATATACCGACTTTTGTTAGATTTCTTTATGAAAACTGCCCCTTTGCCACGCCCACTTTTCCAATATTTTGGAATTCTAATCGGAGACTTAGATATACGCTCAAATCCTAAGTTTCATTGAAATATTTGGAAAAAGTCCGATTTTGGGGCAGTTTTGAGATTTTTGTAACAGACCCTAGTACTGGAGGTACCCTTAATAATGGACCGATCTAGGAAATTTTTTGGGAGGGTGTTTATGGCTACAAAGTCAGAAGTCATACTGTGCAGAATTACTCAGAAATTGGGAGGAATAGTGTTTTCATACTTCCTGGATGAAATCAAAAGGTCAAAGACAGGCCAAAAGATTCATCACTCCCAACAAACTAATCTCCAAGAGATAACTGTATCTCGGAAGGAAAGATTTAAAGATCCTTACCGAATACTTCACAGGGCACTGCAAATTGAGATATCATCTCAAAAAGATAGGCCTATCGAACGAATCGAAATGCCGGTTCTGTGAAATGGATGAAGAAACGCCAGAACACATTCTCTGTGACTGTCCATCTCTGGCCAGCCGCAGAATCCTCAACTTTGGGGAGGCGCTTGTCGCCCCCTACAAATTTTGGTCTGTCTTAAAACCGTCCACAGTGCTCAAATATATAAAGAGCCTAAGGATAGATAATTAAGACAACCCTGGGGGTAGCACAATAGATTCATTATGGGTCGCGGTGCGCACAGAGCCCCCATCTAATAATAATAATAATAATGGCTACAAAATAAGCATAAGTGCCAACTTTCGTTCAAGTCCCATTTGAATTTCGGGTATAGGGGACAATTTTCAAAAAACGCCCTTCTGCCATGCCCACTTTTAAAATTTTTAGAAATCGTATTACTTGCCTTGAAACATGTTCAAATATCAAATTTCATCAAAATATCTTGAAAAACTTCGAGTTTAGAGCAGTTTTTGTGATTTTCGTAACAGACTCTAGTACTGGAGGTACCCCTAAAAATGGTCCGATCGGGTCCATTCTCGAACTTGTTCTTACTCATGTCCCCGTTAGCACGCATACCAAATTTTGTCAATATAGCTCAATTCCTTCGGTAAGATAACTGTATAAAGACGGACAGACGGATAGACGGACAGACAGACGGACGGACATGTCTAAATCGAATCTCCTGGTGACGCTGATCATTTCTATATACATTTTGTATGGTCTATCTCGACTAGCTCTGGGTGTTACACACAACCACACAAACGCAATTTACCCTCGACACAGAGTGTGTCGGGTATAATGAACACGCACAATAGTGATTCTGAAATGATTCAGAAGAATTAACGTTGCTTACTTCAGAGGTAAACTGAGAACACCTTCAATACTATTTAACCCATATAAAGCCAGGACATGAACCAAAAATCCATCAAAAACGAATGAAATTCAGAAAAAAAAAATTGAACTATTGACGAATGTTTATGTATGTAAACTTTTCCTGGAGGGTACAGCGGCTTTAAATGGGTTAATGGAATACTTAATCTCAGTACCATTTTTTAGTAAGGCATAAAAGGGATTTACGAGACTCCTTTATCGTTTATATCTATCCTGGATGGATTGTAAATTGACTGTTGGCGCTGCTCTCATCCCCAGAGTTCCAATTTAACTTTTCACTACATTCTTCTTATGATAAACCATATTCGCAGTGAGGGTTCTTCAAGGAGTCCGCGTCCCAACAACACAGAATTTCGTTCGGTCAGTTCTGAGGCACCAGATAACCACTGGAAACACCAGCTTGATCCAATTCCCGATCAACCTATCAACGGTTTCGGTTTAGCTAGGGTTCGCGGGTTCGCTACGCCCGTAACCGTCGTCCAGACGGCTCCCTTGCGAGAATCTTGACAAGAAATATTTTTTTTAATTCCAAAGCCCTTTTATGCGACAACAATAGATGGATTGCATTTAGATACGATCGCCCTTGATCGATCGGCTGTCGATATTCTGGTCAAAAAAAGCTGATGCCACCGTAACTAAGTCACGAGTGTTGCATGGGGGCACACACTATGCATGATGCGACTCCTACGAAAAATGGGAACAAGAATTTATCAATGCTCTTTTTAAATATTGCTACACACACAGTGTTGCCGATGATTGGAAACAAGTTTCAGGCCAGAATAGGTCAGGTGACCTAAGCACCGGCGATAAATTTCCGTATTTTTCATTTTCATCTCCGTTTTGCAATAATGAAGCTTTGTTTAGAACAATTCTCAAAACCCAAAAGCTTCAACAATATATTGCTAATGGATACGAATAGAAGGTGTGGTAAGTAACTTTAGAATTCGAAAAAGTAATTAAGAACGTGCTTTCCGGTAAGAGTTCATCCAAAACGAAAAGAATTTTTTAAACAAAACTGCTTAAAAAAAAAAAAATTAATAAAGTGTAAACGACCTCAGAACGCATGGACTCAGTTCTGCAAAAATAAAGTCATAAAAAATATTCGATCAAGTTACAACGCAACCATTTTCGAATTCAAATGCCAATTTGTAGTTACATGGGACGGAAGAGCTGAGGCACAAGTTACCACCGTAAAGAATATCAATTGCTCATGTAATGGAAGGAAAACAGAATGCAGCGAAGCATAGAATCGAACATGCTCAAATGGCATTACAAAAAACCAGAGGAGCAAAAGCATGAATTGCGGCTAGTCATGCGCTTCCGTCGTTTTCTGTGCGGTTTATTTAACACCAAAAATTGGTTTCACACGAACTTCTACTCGTATTTGGAGGTATTTGGTCTCCGGAAAGGGTTTTTAAGCATTTTCGTAATGATTTCTTTTTTTTTTTTTTTTTTTTTGAATTGGAAACTACCAGAGCTCAATCATTCGCAGAGAGATTGTCGTTTGGGAAATTTTTCACGAGCCTTACGTTTATTATCTGAGTAGTTGTGGTTGTTGCTCTTTATACGCTTGTTTATTTTTTCCCACAGCATAGAGCAGCATAGGGGTCTCGAACAATGAACTTTTTTCCGCTTCAAACATGTAACATCGCAAAAGAGAATATGTACTCTTTTTTCACCTTTTATACTTTCTTTGTAGAGATATGAAATCGGTAATCTTCTACGGATATAAAAGGTCTTAATACTTTAGGTTAGGTTAGGTAAGAGTGGCATACTTCGGCCGCAAATAGACCCCTTGTTCGCCTCCCTAGTTACCCATTTGGTGGACTCATTTATAGAGCGTGACATGTCTTTTATTCGAACAGATGATATCTGGGTGTGGGAGATGGAAAAGAAGGAGCCGAATAACCTGGAATTTGGCCCAGGCAATGAGACATGAGGTGGTTCACCGATTCATCTCTTTCCTCGGATCCGCAACTTCTATAGAAGTCGTCGGAGGGAACGCCAGGGCGTTCGGAGTTTCTTCCTTTTAGCCAGTTTTCTGTGATAAAGAAGACCGTCCGACTTTTATAATTTAGGTCTACCAATATCAGCTTGGAGATGAGGCGAGGATCTTCCTGTGCCCATTCCTCGCGTGTCTGCTCTCAAGGTCAAATTTTGAAAGCTTTCAATAAAATTTAGACACTGAAAGAACATGATTTCGGCCCATTGAAAGGTTGTGATAGGTTCGATAGGTATGACGGGCATGGCAGCCCATAAACGACTTATATTCTATACAAAAAAGCGCAAAGTTAAAACTGTTCTCCTGAGTATTTTGCATTCAACCTTCTGAGATATCTCTCTATATATGTAATATTGATTCTGTATTGATTTTGCCTTATATTATTTAATAAGTGTATAAGGAAATGCTGCTCCAAACTCACCTGCAGGGAATAAATCGATCCAGCGATGTTGTCGTTGATGCTGCCTCAAAACTATTGAATAGATTCCGCGCAACTGGACTACAATGTTTCAGAATACGTTTTTCATAATCAGGACTAAACATGTTTATCCAATTCTTTGTTCGCGCCCGTACGCACTTCAATCGAACAAAAATAAAAAAATCGTTTGTCTTGACAAAAATCTAAATTATAATTACAACACCAAAAAACCAGGTTGAGCGAAGTTATTTGCAAAAAAATATATGTATATATATAAATTTTTGTTTTTTGTATAAGTCCAAAATGTTGATGATTTTATGTGTAAAATTCTCCGAAATATATATTTATTTATATAAATAGAACCACCAAGATCGGCAAATACGATATCAAAATATATCAGAGTCGCAGCTATCGGAAACAGTTTCCAACTTTGAAATCGAAATCTGGAAAAAAAAAAAGGGAGAAGAAGAAACAATCGTTTTAATGAGGTCTTATAAATTAACAATTAGACTTTATTTATAGAAGAAATATTCGAAAACGATTAATCAATGTCAATGGCGAAAATGTTTTTCCCCAAACGAAACGAAGTTGATTTGAAAAACATGAAGAGAAGAGAAAGAAATAACCGCACGGCGTCAGCGAACACGTTTTAGGCTTTAAGGAATTATTTTTTATTTTTATTTTTTTAACGCTTCATGCCAATTACCACCGCGTGATCAGTCAGCAGCAGAAATAATGTTAAAAGCCTAAAACTAAATTTACTTAAAATCACGACTGTGCCAAGAAGAATAGAAAATAATGTTCGCAAACTCGCCAGACACGCGGCATGCCGTGAATTCTTGATTTCATCCAATGTATTTAAATGCCACGCATATATCTTCTGGAGTCTGTACAAGTATTTTATTGTTTTCTCTTTTGTTTTTTTTTTTTTAATACATATATAAAATATATAGAAAGACATTTATTTTTCAAGCTTATACGCGCTGAGCATAGAAGAATGGTACTGCTTGTATATCAATCACTTCAGATTGTCATGTTGAACAAATGTACCGGGAGCAAGCTTCGGCATACTAACGGAGAAAGTCCAAAAAAAAAGACGCATTCGAGGAACTCTCTTGGCATTATTCATAGTACACACGGGACAAGCGAATATATTTTCGGATTTTTCGCAATTTTTGTAGGAAAATATTCTATGAAGCATTTTTGCTTTGAAACAAAAGTTTAAGTGCTAAGAGATTTATTAAGCCTTATTTTGAAGAGGCACTTGTCAGGGACACTTGCCAAATATTTGTATGTGTTGGCCTTCATTCTGTTTTTTTTTTTTTTGAATTTTGCTTCATTTATACTGTGGCTCTCGGATAGCGTAGGGGATGCGTGCTATGCTCTTGATCCCAGGGTCCGGGGTTCGATTCCCGGCACAGGCGAAACGGAGTGTAATATTCCAAGCCTAGCACTCGTTTTTCAAGAAGTCGCATGTTAGGGGCACACTACATAAGACATACACACACAAACACAAGAAAACCTCCTTGGTATCACAATGGGCCGATTAACGGCCTAAGTGGCAGTCACTTCACTACCTACCTACCTATCTTCTTTTATACTGGTTTTGAAAAATATTTAAAACATTAAAATTTAAAAATTGATAAACTACCGGAAGAAATTTGGATTCAAAATTTTAACCCGTTTTAAACCATTTTCGACCAGTAAATTCTAAGAAATCCATGCCTCTTTCTGTGTATGTGCGAGGTGTCAAAATAAATCTTTAATTATTGGCTTTTATAATAAATTATAACACTTTCCTCTTTGCGTCGTTCACACCAAGTACAAATCTTGTTTTATATGAACACACTTATTTGGGACCATTTTTACCAAATAATTAGCCCGATTCTAAATATTCCCGAAGAATGTTGCACTTCGAATCTGAAAAAATATTCTCCCATTTTAAGCAGATTTTTCATAGCTGCGGTTATCGCGAACACCAGTTCTGGAAGGTTAAGCATAAATTTGGGTACTATTTTTAAAGCTTTGATTCGACCTGTCAAAATTTATCATGTTATCGATTGGCTCTGTTCTCATTAGACTCATTTTAGCGTCATTTGAAGCAGTCAGACCTCTTTTTGATGAACTCTCTTAACCCATTTTGGATTGATATTCGATTTTTCGACCAGGTTATTTTTGCTCTACATCGATCTTACACTCATACGTACTAGTACCTTTGAAGCAATTTACATTATGGACTAAGTCATTATATGAAAAATGACCTCCTGAGAACAAATCTGTCGTTAGTTTTTAGCGGTCGCGTCTAGTTTAGGAGGAGAGTCGCGATAGCTCGAAATTTGTTGTAGAGAGTGGACTGTCCAGGGAATGGCATATATAAAAAGCCGTTCAAGAAAGGAAGTAAATTGTTGAACCTAATAAGGAATAAGGAAAGAAAATAATTGCTAATTCTATTCCCACCAAAAAGGAGACCATAGACAGGACAAATCTTAAGTGTCAGCAAACAGAAAAGCGCAAGAATCCACTTAACCTCAATTAATCTTAACGCTAAGCTTAATTTTTCAATTACAAGATATATTTAACTTACATAGGAATTGCAGATTATAATCTGAATATATTCTCAAAATAAATATTATAACCGAAAAAGAAACTTTTTTTTCTTCAGGTTTCCAAAAATTTAAGTTATTGACAAAAAAATAATAAATAAATAAAGTTCATAGCTTGCTAAGCTCATCGGGAGGACATGAAAGGAGTTGTCTTTCTTTCTAGCACTTTCACTGTGAGCAAGGGAATATTTTCCAAATATCACTTTGTAGTTGGAACAATCTTCAGGTTCTCTTCAATATTTATTTATCACAGATAATTTTTTTTCCTTCAAAATTTTATCAAACAACACAATTGAATGCGACTTGTCGACACCGAAATGAAAAGCAAATAACTGAGCTTCTTATAGAAAAACATTCATCGCAAATGAAAATCTCAAATGCATGTTCGATACACTGACTCAGCCGACACGACCGACTCGCTCGCAGACTGCCGACAACCGACGGAGTCAAACACAATAGATAACAGAAATTGACGAAACTGTTCGTACATACAAGCCAGGTAGGGTGACTGACGTTCATATGGCTCGGCCATTGAGGGAGTACGCCAACTGTTCATACGATAAGTAGATCAATACGCGTAAGCGGACAACAACCTGCCATTGAGTTTACTTTTGTTTTTGTGACAAACGACAAGTGTTGGTTCAACAAACAATGGAATTGACTATTCTTGAAACAATTTCAACTTAAATATTATGACGTCACTATAGAGACCCTTTCAAAGTGAGAGATAAAAGTAAAGAGAGAGCAGTATAGAGAGATAAGTGGGCAAAACATTGTATGTTGGCCTCCTTATGATAGTCAAAGGCATTTTCTCGTTTCTGCACTTGCCTGGGTGCATAAATTAGTCACGGTTGCGGGAAATCAAAATGAATTCTTTAAACATAAGAAATCGCTGTCTCTGGTTTTATGCACGGACCCGAGAGTTCGTTTACGAGTATATTTTCCTGATATCAGACCTTTTAACAAAGGTAGGCATTCATGCGGTGTATAAATGTTTCCATTTCATACATTTTCAACAAGAAACTTTTTCTTCCACAGGAAATATGCTCGCATTTCTTGATATTTGATCAATCGCTCAAGTGCTTAAGGTACTTTCCTTGTATTTGCCGTTAAAAGCTATAAGAAATCTTATCAAATTTATTTTTTGATCGCGTTTTTTAATAAAAAATGATATAAATAAATATATTATCGAGTTATGGGGAAATATGAGCTTTGCTGCACTCGCTTCATCAATGCGAGAAAATTATGTTGAAAATTTTGACTTTTTACGTGGCTTTCGAAGACTCTTTCCTGCTGAAAGAAATCAAATTTCAGTTCAAGCGGACAAAGTCGTAAACAAAATGACCATAGCACATAAAGGTTTGTTTGTATGTATTTATTAACCCATTTGGTGCCGATTTCGATGATATCATTGGGAATAGCTTATATTGGTACTTAGAATTGTATTTTTTTGAACTTGGTAAGAAAGAGAGTGACCGGGAGAGAGGGAGAGATAAAAAATAGAGATGGATAGAATGTGGGAGAGAGATGCAGATAAAGAAATAGGGATGAAAAAATAAAGGAGGGGGAAGAGAGGTAAGGAGAGAGATAGATAAAAAGAGAGATAGATAAACAGGCAATAGATAAACAGAGAGAACGACAGAGAGGGAAAGAGAAATTGAGAGAGAGAGAGAACGACAGAGAGGGAAAGAGAAATTGAGAGAGAGAGAGAACGACAGAGAGGGAAAGAGAAATTGAGAGAGAGAGAGAGAACGACAGAGAGGGAAAGAGAAATTGAGAGAGAGAGAGAGAGAGAGAGAGAGATAAGGAAGGCGAGAGAGAGAATGAAAGATAAGGAGGGCGAGAGAGAGAAAGATAAGGAGGGCGAGAGAGAGAGAGAGAAAGATAAGGAGGGCGAGAGAGAGAGAGAAAGATAAGGAGGGCGAGAGAGAAAGAGAGAGAAAGATAATGAGGGCGAGAGAGAGAGAGAGAGAGAGAAAGAGAGAGAAAGAGGAGAGAGAGAGAGAGAGAGAGAGAGAGAAAGAGAGATAGAGGGAGAGAGAGAGAGAGAGAAAGAGAGATAGAGGGAGAGAGAGAGAGAGAGAAAGAGAGATAGAGGGAGAGAGAGAGAGAGAGAAAGAGAGATAGAGGGAGAGAGATAGAGAGATAAGGAAAGACGAGAGAGAGAAATGAAGAGATAGAGGAGGGCGAGAGAGAGAGAGAGAAAGATAAGGAGGGCGAGAGAGAGAAAGATAAGGAGGGCGAGAGAGAGAAAGATAAGGAGGGCGAGAGAGAGAAAGATAAGGAGGGCGAGAGAGAGAAAGATAAGGAGGGCGAGAGAGAGAAAGATAAGGAGGGCGAGAGAGAGAAAGATAAGGAGGGCGAGAGAGAGAAAGATAAGGAGGGCGAGAGAGAGAAAGATAAGAAGGGCGAGAGAGAGAAAGATAAGGAGGGCGAGAGAGAGAAAGATAAGGAGGGCGAGAGAGAGAAAGATAAGGAGGGCGAGAGAGAGAAAGATAATGAGGGCGAGAGAGAGAGAGAGAAAGATAATGAGGGCGAGAGAGAGAGAGAGATAAAGATAAGGAGGGCGAGAGAGAGAGAGAGAAAGGTAAGGTGGACGAGGGAGAGGAAGAGAAAGATAAGGAGGACGAGGGAGAGGAAGAAAGAAATAGAGCCTGTCTGCCTGTATACAGTTTTATTATTGAAGGAGAAGTAAAAATATGTTCGAAAATGGACTTTGGACCATTTTTAGAGATACCTCCAGTACTAGGGTCTGTTATGAAAATCACAAAAACTTCTGTGAGCGTATATTAGGGCGTTTTATGTAATTTTCAAAAAATAAAAAAGTGGGCGTGGCAAAAAGGGAGTTTTTCAAAAATTGTCTCTAAGACCTGAAATTGAAATAGGACTGGAACGAAAGTTGTCATGTAAGCTTCTTCTATAGTCACAAAAATTCCCTCCAAAAGTTTTCTCGATCGGTCCATGGTTAAGGGTAGGTAGTTCCAGTACCAGGGTCTGTCAACAAAATCGCAAAAAATTCTCAAATGATTCTTTGGGCTTGTTTAAAAAATTATCTTTGACGGGTATTCTATTGTCAGCTTCACCCTATTATAACAACCTTACTTGTTTATAATCAAAAATCTTCTGCGGTTCTCCTTTGGGTACGACCGCAACCATTGAAAAAAACAAATCCAAATTTAAAAAGATAAAAATGCAGAAATTTTCCCCGCCGCTTAAATTGTGTTTTAATATTTCTGTTTTGTCTATCTCTACATTTTCCAGCAACACGATCAACTTTCCTTTGCTGTGATAGGATTACGAGCCGCAGCACTACAGCAGACATGTATAGGGGCTGGTTGGAATGAAGCATTAATCCGTGAAAAAGAGCGAGAGGCAATTCAGAAATCAAAGACATACTTTGCACCACCACCACCGCCAACAGCAACAACAACAACCACACCATCACAGTAAAGGTCGTTACTTTTCTCCTACAAGAGAAAAGCGAGCTTTTGAATCGAACCTCAGTTCGTAACATTTCGACTTAATTTATTTTTCCATTGTGTTGATTGTGAATAATTTAGTATCCTTATAAGGAAAACAGGGAAAACAGTCGTCATATTTTTAACTCGCATAATTGAAAACTGTACTTTAATAAAACAATTTTTAAAATTAATGCCAGCCTTTCCTTTACGATTTATTGGATTTAAAATGCAAAAAACTTCCAGTAGAACACAAAAAACCGAAGTATTTATCTTTTAATAAGCAGTTCAAATAAAAAGCCTCAAGACCACAGAAAACCATCAACTTGAGCATTTAGCGCACAAAAAGCTTGTTTTCCTACTTTTCCCAGGCCAGAATTTAGTCTAATCAGATTTCTTTTTTCTCATTAGAACTTTTTGCTTGCAGCTCTTTAAATAGAAAATTCATGGGAAAGGAAGTTGCGGTCAAATCCATGACAAAAAATTATCAAATGTTTGAATGTGTACTCCTAGAAAAGGCAGAAACCACAAAGTTCAAGGATACCTCAAGGATATATTAACTTTCAATTGAGCGCCATTGAACTAGTCAACCGAAATCGATATTTTTGTTTCCCAAGGACCTTGCTGCGTATGCAGTTTTCCACCCCCTTTTTAAGAAAGCTCGTTTCGAGAGAAAACAAAATAGAAACAGACGATTGACGCCACACATCCGACGTCAGATAAGCTCTATTTTTTTTTTATTATAGACATGAATATAGACTAATGACTCGAAACGAGGACAAGGAGGCAAGAGGAAAGAACGCTTCAGCATTTGAAGCAACCCTTAACAAGTCGCAATTCTAGAACTTACCTTTACTATTAAACTAAATTGTTCAATTGATTTTCCATCGAAACAATCCGAAATGATTTAGATTTGGTCAGCCATATTATTTTCTTGTTTACACTCGCGGAAACGCGTGGAAAACTATGCACTTTCAAATTTTACACAAACGCCGAGAACTTTTGGCTTTCTGCATCGACTTGAATATGAGTGAGACACAGTTCTTTTTGGACGATCAGTTTTTTGTGCTTTAACGTGCGTGAAATGTGTTTTTTTAAATATTTAGACGAATTTTCCTGTTTTTCCTTTGGCACACACACGCACGCGTTCACACGCAAGCTATCTAATGTTCCGCCTAACGCGACGTTATAAACTATACTGTCAGATGAGTGCAGGGCTGCCATTAATGGTGCATAGGAAAACGCCAACCGAAATACCACCAATAACCGCCAAGTGTTTTCTTTAGCTGGTGAATTGATAGCCAACGCTAGCATTGCGACCCATATGACTTCTAAAATTGAAATTTTCAAGCTAAACTATTATGATCTTTTCCTTATTTTTAAAATTCATGAAATCAAAGCATATCCCATGACTTTCTTGCAACCTTAATCGCTATTCTACTCTCTTCTTTGATACTCTTCCGTGAATTTTTAAATCGTTGACGTATGTCCTCAACGCTACACACGATTTGAAGATTTTCTGTCTTCTCACAAACATTTAATTTAAGTTTCGAGTGCTACTTTTCTATATTCTTTATATATATTCAGTGCGTATAGTTTTCTCACTAAGCTGTTTTTCTACAACGACTGTGTACACTGCGCTTGTTGAATTGGAAAAGGCAATTCGGTTCAAAAGTGAGCATATGTAATCTAACATATGTTACATATGTAATAGGGTAAAAAGCCAAAAATAAAGCCATTCAATGAAAAAACGCCATCGCTAAATCACATCACAAGCAGTGTTGCCGCAGCACGAAGAAATTTTTTACCAAATCTCGTCAACTAAATCTACCAACGTTCTATCAACATTAAACAAATATAGATATTAAGCAAGAAATCACAAAAAGATAAAATGAATTTCACAAAGTTCTGAAAACGACAATAACTTTTGCAAAAAACCTTTTGTTTTTTTTTTTACTTTTTTTCGATAAATTTCTGATGTAAGTTTTATGTTTCATTTGCAAACAAAACTCCCGTCTCATTGCGCTTTGTATTTCAAGACTCAGTTACTCTTGATTGAACGAAACTTAACTTAACTTATTGAAATCTGTTTTCCACAGATTCTTATTTTTAGTCAAATTAAGTAATCAGTAACTGCTCCCATAGAAAATGTACTACACATATCAAGTCAGCTGATTGAATAAGTAAAGTTAAGTTACGTTCAATCAAGAGTAACTGAGCCTTAAATGTCTATAAGACAGATAAGAAAGTACGTAACATTTAAGGCAAACAATGAACGAGTTCTCATTCTCTATTGTTACCCTTTCACTTCTGATGGACCGAACCACATATACAAAATAAATTTCTCTTTTCCTCCCAAAACTCAAGAACTTTGCCGACCTGTCCATATCGCTTCTTTAAGGTCTCGACGTGCGATGGTTCATAGCATGCGATCGAAAGTATGCGATAGATCGCAAGTGGAGACTCTCGCATACCATATCGCATGCAATCTATCGCTTGCGATGGGCTGTCTCTTCTGAGTTTTTTTTATCTTTTCTGCAAGAACGGATTTACCCAGATTATCGGGTTTTTTGTTTTTTACTCTTTATTTAACAAATTTCAATGTTTTAGCGCTTCTATGCAGCGAATTTTCTGGCTAAAGGGCATCTTAAAATGCTCATCGCATACCAAAAAAATCTCCCTACCTGCTGCCATCGCATACCATAAAACTTGACAGATGGTATGCGATGAACCATCGCATGTCTAGTCGCACTGTTATATACGAATTTTTCTTATGCAAAACTGCCAATCTGTCAAATAAAAATTTTTGTAATAATTAGCACCAAAATTAGTATAATTCTACCAAGCTGACAGCACTGATCACAAGACCGCCACTAACAGTCGAAAAAAGCCAAAATGGCAGCTCTGTATTTGTTACTGAGTAACGGGTGCGGCATATAATACCGAGTAACCAAATATTGCAAGTCGCCGATCATATTAGGCGACAGATCAGTGGTGACAAATAGTTTTGAAGGGGAAGGACATTCGGGGATGTGGTATAGCGTTATCTCTTCTCCATGCATCCCTTGCTAGCAAACCAATTTTGGCCTATTATCAACTGTGATATTTATACATATATATATTATTTCAATCCACACTTTTTACAGGAAATTTTCATCGAGATCGATTTGTAAGATACACAGGGTTGCATTTTTGAGTCTATTATATATATTGAAACGCAATATTGAATCCAGCGTTAGAATTCATGCGATTTTAAGAAAATTCGATGTACTCGGCTAAAGAAATGCATTGCAGTCGAAGTAAGTAACACCAAAATCGAGTTGCATTCCTTAATTTATTTGCATTTATTTACTTCTTATAAAAATTGATTAAATATACCCGCCATAACCCATCTCGCTGTTTCAACAAACAAGTCGATACGAAATATAACGGCCTGCCGTTTCCGAAGAACGAATAATCTTAATTACCTGACCCCGCTTTAGTCCAAAATATCTTGCTACAGGATCGCCGGCTTGAATTCTCATTAACATATTCTCTTTTAACTTATAACGAGCCAACAGTTCTTGCTTCTCTTCCGGAGTCATTACCACGTGCTCTGGTACCAACTCATGCTCGGTAATATTGATCAATAGCTCAGATTCCAGAAATTGCTCTAAAATATATTTCGGAGCCATATCCACAAGAGATTGTTTCGCAGATGGTGTCATCCCGCCTTGAACTACAACAATAGCCCGATGTATATTCTCCTCCTGCATTCGAGTACAGTAAGTCTTGATTGTCTTGATGCCGATCTTCGGTTCGTCGGGAAAGAACACGAACATCTGGTCAGTGGGATCATCGTTGTGCGCAACCAAAACAATGAGATCAGATCGAGCTGGTCGTTTTTCGCTAGGTTTGTCACCGAATTGTTCCTTAAACTGTTCCAACGTTTGGTCCAATTCATCTTGTGTCACCAAGTAGCCACGATCATGACTTAGCTGCATAATAGTCTTACGAATTCGCCAAAGTTTGTAGGTTTCCGCTTCGTCGTCCATTTTCACAAAAACGATAAGAACACGCTACCGCAATGGATGAAAGAATGAAAGCTGTCGATTGTAAGTACCAATCTTTCAAATGGATACCGCAACAAGTTATGGTTATAGCCCATACAATGCGTCACACGTCAGACCTACGCACCAACGCATTGACGCAGAGCGAAGAGTACACAAGCATTCCATTGTGATTTTTGTCTATTTGCTTATGTGAGCGAGTAATCAATACGTCAAGAGTGGATAAATAACAATTTAGAAGGTTACACTATGTTTTTAAATTTTCGAAAAACCTTTTTCTTTGAATTTTTGATTCCATCAACATTCGAACATGTCCTGATATTTCATGAAAAGTTCGAAGAAAAAGCCGGTGTCCACATCAATCAAAAATTTTTTTTGGAGACTTGTACCTTTATTTCGTTTTGACGTCACGTAGTGTAGAATCGGAAAAATTAGAGATGCAAGACTATCGATACTGTGAAAATCGATAATTTCGATGGTTTTTGAAACGCGTTGAAAAATTTGTTCCCTCTTAAATAATTTGAATATATTCCATACCGCCAAGTATTCGCGTTTGTTTTAATTAAAGATGAGTAATATTGACTTACTGATGCTGACTCATCACCCATGGGGAATTAGAACCATCGATGGTTAAGAAAAATAAAAATTGTTGATTATATCGGTCGTACCATCGATAGTTTTTCAGCAACCATAAATAACAAGCAAAATTTTTGAAAATGGATTCATGCGTCGGTAATTTCTTCTGGAAATAAGATTTCTAGTCGATTTTCATTGAATTATATTGAATTTCAGTGCAAGAATTATAAAAACATTCAAACTACCCAAATACTTTCGACGCGCTCAACAAATTTCGAAGGAAATAAATGTCAGCTCCTTTATTTCGTTTCTTCAGTGTTACCTCTAACGAAAAATAATGCGTTTTAAAGTCTCCAAAGTACTTTTTTGCGTTTCGTTTTGAGTGGAATCAGGCAAACGAAAAGTTATCGAATGAAATTTCCGAATGCATTCCGCTTCGTTTTTTATACGTGTGTTGCTTATGGAAACGAAAATTTTGATTGAAGTGGACACTTAGCTAAAAGTTATAACCATATTTTAATTTGAAAAGTAGAATCAATTTTGAATTTTCTGAAACTTACTTATATTATAGTTTCTTGTGATTTATACTTTTAAGAATATCGTCGGCTTAAAGTGTAAACCTGCTAACTAACAATTTCAAAACTTTACAGGGTAAACAAAAAACACTTTTTTTCCAAGACTTCAAAGTAGGGAAGGAGACTCAAAATATGGATGGTTTATTTTGTTCCTATATGAAGTCTGTTCTAAATTCGATTTTGTGCACCATACAAAGTCTACTTGGAGTCACTTGTTGGTGTTAGCTGTGAACTTTGACCAAAGTTGGACTTAGCAGTTTTACTCATCACCAATTTCTCCGTATTTAGAATTTGAAATAAAAAAAGATTTTTTTTTTCCTGACGATGCAGTGTGCTTTTTTCTATCGAATGACATCGAAAAATCGGAATCGGTTAAAAGTGGACTTAGCAGGTTTACACTTTAAGCCGACGATATGCTTAAGTAAAGCGACAGATATACGGTTCTCGCCGGAACGAAATGTTTAAACGCGTTTTTCTCGAAAATATTTTCTATTTTCTTTCAACGATTTTTAACAAAACAAATGCAATATTGGATTTTGATCTTACGATACAAAAAAAAAAAATTGTTTTAAATAAAATGTATGAAATGTATTGTCTCATAAAAACTAATTCCTAAAAAAGAAGTCAAATTTATACGCGCACATAAAAATCACCGCTTAATATAACTGTATAAGATCAAAAATAATTGTGTTTATTTATCAAGAATCCATTTTTGACGATAATTGGAAGAATCACAATTCTAAAAATCACTCAAGTTTGGCTTTCTACACTAAATTACCACGTTAACCCATTTGCGCGCCAACAAAAACCAAAAACGTTGATTTAAAAAAAACGATACACTTATAAATATTTTTGAAACCTTAATGAAGCCCACTTTTTTAATATCTTATACAGTAAAGGGTTAAAAGCCAAATTTTGACTTTTTATGAAGTAACTTTATTTTAATAGTAACTTTGTATAATAGTAGCTTTTTTTTAAACCAAAATCAATTGATTTCTTCTCCGTTACATACTTATAAAAGACGAACAAGATCAATCAGAGCTTTTTTATTATTATTTTATTACTCTTGGGCAATGTAAGGGAGCTAACTCTGTTTTGAAAGCATACGTCAAGCGACGTAACGAATATAAGTAACTTTGAGCACTTAGAATCGAGACTGATGTACCGACTACCAAATAAAATTAACAGTTAACCTACCTTAATTGATTTGAAATTGAAATGAGTGTTCTGCGTTGATATTTGCGCGGTTTTATATCATAAGAATTTCTGTTGGAATATATACCATCATCAAACTGTTGACGTATGAATGAATGGTTGATTTGGAATTTTTATTGAAAATGCATCTTATTCCGAAATGTCTTGTCTTAAAATAAATATTTGGCTCGATTTTCTAGCCCCTTTTATTTTCTATCGTGCATGTTTGATTTCCTTTTGACAAATGCTGCAAGCCAAGCGAATAGGATGTGATTTGTCTTTTGTTGGTGCTTGACTTGACTGGCAGCAACAAATATTAAAGTACTTTAATGGTACAGCTTCCCCGTCCGCAATTGTTTGCGGAAGATTTTTTCCGCGCGTTTCGGGCAAAAAGAGACTGGCAAAGCCACCAATAATAAGCAAAGCTCCCATTACAATTAATGGCAATACGAGCATTTGTTGACCCTTAAAAGTAAAGAAATTATACAGTTTAAAATAGGCCGAAAATGATGAAATTTAAATTGTGAAACAGTTACCATGTGATTGATAATCGGTATTACAATTGGTCCAATCATGGCTATTACAGAACTAAAACTCATTCCTAGCCCACGAACCACGGTCGGATAAAGCTCTGATGCTAACAGCGGTAATACAACAAACGCTGATGAAATACCCATTTTTCCTATACAGTATAGCAAGAGCATAACGTTCGGTTCCTGTGCTAGAAATGTTGCTACACACGCAAATCCACCGCAAAGCCTATAAAAGAAAAATTTATTGAGTCTTCTTAAGCAAAATATCGGCGAAATAATGAAACGTAACATCGAAATGCATAGTATCCATCGTCGACCGAAATAGTTAAGACCTGGCCAAAGTAATATGTATGTAGGTAGTTCAACGGCACCAGCCAAAAAGAAATTCCATATCTCATCACCACCCAACGCAGGTGCATAATAGCTAAGACCAACATAGACGCTTGTATTCGCAAACCAAATTAACGTAATAATTAACGTTTTCCGACGTAAATTTTTACTCCGGAATAGATCTAAAATACCATAAGTCTTTTCCGATGAGATTTTCCCTCTCCCTGATTTGCTACTGGCAGCCGTCATTTCCAAACGCTCGTGCATTTCATTAACAAAATTAGCAGAAACATTCAGTCCATTAATTCGCGCAATGGTCTTTAGTATTTTAGCAGCTCGTCTCGTTTTACCCACAGCAATTAACCAGCGAGGCGATTCCGGTAGTGCGAAAAAACAGGAAAATAACAACAATAGGGGCAGCGAAACACTCAAAGTGAGATACCGCCAATCGCGTATAATGTAGACAATGCCAGCAAGTAGTACAAGGCCTAATGAGTAGGCGATGTTCGAGACAATTGTGCAGAAAACTCTTCTGTCGGGTCCCACTAGTTCAATAGCTGATGAATTGCATGAACGAAATAATTAAGCTTGCGAGAATTATTTTTAATTTATGACTTACCTAAAACATAAGGACTGGCAAGTATTGCTGGAACCGTCCAGCCAACAGCAAATCGCATTGCGAGCCAAGAATTATAGTCCCATGCAAATGCACTGCCCGCGCAAGCGAAAATTTCCAGTATGAGATAAACATAGAATGAAGGACGTCGTCCCCAAATATCCTGTAGATACCCGAACACATAATTTCCCAATAGACCGCCGATTCCGAAAACAACAAGCGCTAAAGTGACTAGAAAGCTACGATCGCAGACAAGATCCCACTGTGAAAAAATTAATTTTAACTTAAGAGCTATGTACTTCAATTGGATAACCAATTGTGTGACTTAAACGATTTTTCGCACAGCAAGTTGAATCATGGTCATAAAAGACCCCTTGTGATTTAAAATTTTTAAAACCCCGTATTTAATTAGCACTTAGCTCACCTCTGAGACCACTGTATTCGGATAAATTGTCCTTTCGAATTGCCAGCCATATTGACAAGGAACAATTTTGGATCGAAGCGGATCTGGACTACCGATTTGCTGTAGGAATTTTGAATCGGTAAGAAAGAAATTCGTAAAAAAATTCTAAGCTTACATAGGACTTGTCATTAGCTAGCTCGTAAGGAGTCCGGTATTCTAAATATCGTACTAACTCCGAGTAATTCCGTTGGTACATTGTACACTCTGAATACTCGAGTGCAATGCCAGTCTCGATTTCGCTGCCGCTCGCCGTTTCATTGGTTTGATTAATTCTTATGTAAACATTGCTGCTTATGAATGGTATGCTGAGATTCTTTACCAGAACCGTATAATCCTGCGACCAGGGCTCTAATTCGGGAACACGGCACCAATGACGTGGCGTTGCTGCAATAAATAATTGACTGCAGGCATTTTAACGTCAAACAATTTTTCTCAAAAATAATTAAGGAATATTCGTCATTCATCGTCAATTCAATTCTCACAATTGTGGGAATTAAAATTTGAAAGAACAAGTATTAAATTAAATTTAAAAAATTGTTTTAAATGGCTAAAATTTTAATTCACGATCATTATCCAATTTTATTATTAAAACACGTGTGAGTTGTCGTCACAGTTTTATATATTAAAATTTTTGCATAAATTTTTAAATTTGAAAATTGAGGTAAAAGATTTCCTTCATTACGTAATGTCAATATTACGCTCACCTATAAGCGTGAAAGGCACACGGAAGTGCTGCAGGTAAGAGCACAGTACAAATGATTAATTTTTGATAAAGTCCAAAGGACCCAACTTCTTTTAGAACTTCATCAAAATCCATTTTTAAATCCTTTCCAATTTTGTTTTAAATTTTCCGTCCGTTATTTGCGGTACTTTTTTCTCAACCGAATCGAATTATATTCAACGGGGAACTGATTGAGATATAAAAACTCATACATGTCCATGCCCCTGATTCTAACTCGTAGCCTTAGTATTTCCATATTTTGGTGGCCGAGAAATTCAAAATTCTCAATTGGGCATAATTACATTATGGAACATTCATGTTGGGACTTAATTAATTGCCTACCACTGTGCACATTGACGAAATGACTATCATAGTAGTGGACCAACGAGATTTTTTTGAAACCAAAAACAGTCAAAGCCAGTTGAATTTCTAAGCTCAGATAGTCTGAACGTATAGATGAATTTACTAATACTTTAAAAAAGTTATTATTTTATTAGCCATGGAAAATAGTTGAGTTTAAGTTGCGCAAAACTGCAAGAAAATATGATCTGTAATACTTTTAAATTTTAATTAATAAATTATAGTAAGAAAATTAATTTTAAAAAGCGGAAATTCACTTCTATATAATAAATGCGATTAGTACTAGATTCAAATATTTCATTAATATAACCGGAAACTCAATTGACACTTGACACATCGCTAGTTTTGATACCGGCATTCAAGAAGCAGTATCGAAAGTCTCAAATACGGGGACATGACATAAGGCACAAATGACATAAGTCACAAAAAAAAAATGACATTAGGCCCAAAAAAATTCCATACAAAATTGGGTTTTATGGCATATGACATAAGGCCCAAAAATTTGGGTTTTATGTCATAAAAATATTTGAATCTTATGTCATTATTAGAGGCAGGAAATTTTCGTTTTTACGAAATATCGGCGAATTCTTGCGAATTTTTGTAATATATGCGAATAAATGCGAAATATACGTTTTCGCTTTTTTTTTAAAAGAAAAGAATAGATTCCAGCAATGCAATATTTTTTAAGTTGTTTAAATCCACACAAGAAAAAAAAGCGATCGTCCAAGCTTACGGGCGAGTATTTGGACTCAAAAAGTATTGTAAATCGAAACAACAATAGGCATCCATTATGGAGTCCAACTAACAGCGTAGATGCAGAACGCTTCTTCAGCAAATATAGTACTGTTATAACTGACAGAAGAACGACTATAAAGGAATCAAATGAAGCGCAGCCGCGAATAACGTTGTAAGCGACAAATTTTTTGAACCTATTTTTCGGACTTTCGCTGTCAATAATACTCTAGCCCTTGGAGCTACCAAAAAAATGTTTTTATTTGGTCAAATCTTGGACATCTCTCAAGAATTCAGAACCAGAAAGAAGCGAAGTGGCCTTGTAAGTACTGAATGGCATGGCAAACTTGCAAAAATGTGAGATTTGTCACTTACAACGTTATTCGCGGCTCCGCTTCAAATGTTGAATATACAACAATGTTAGCTTTTAATTAATTAATAATTTAATGCAAAATGTAATTAAAGTTCAACTTTACTTAACATATAACAATTAAATGTTAAAACAAAGATTTGTTATATAAAAAATGTTTTTATGCGAAATTTTAGCGAAATTTCGAAATTTCAATTTTTTTTTTTGCGAAATCCCTGGTTTTTATTTGCGAAAATTTCCTGCCTTTAGTCATTATGCCAAAAGGCCCAAAAAAGAAAAATGACACAAGGCCCAAAATATTAAATGACGAAATTGTGCCTTATGTCATATGACATAAAACCCAAATTTTTGGGCCTTATGTCATTTTTGGAATTTTTAGTTTTAAGAGGCAGTGTGGGTTGATTGATTTTATTAATCTGGATTGGAGATGGGCACGCGGACTACGCGGAAGAAAGGGGTTGAAGCCCTTGGTCAGGGAAAAAGTTGGGGAAAAACTAGATCTTTATGCACGAAAAGCTGTAAAGGTCAATCAATGGGTCAATCGGCGATCAAAATTACACAAAAAGTCGAATTTAAAAAAACGCGTGCAGAGAGCGGGGGTGCGAAGCGAGCGAGCAGGGGGCGAAGCCCCCTAATACAATAGCGTAAAGCATTAAGTCTGTGTCCAAGATTAAAATTTCTAAAGTTTACTTAAAATACTTAAAGTGTAGTATATTAGTATTTAGGTTAGACGGACATGTCTAAATCACCTGGTGACGCTAATATTTTCTATAAGAATTTTATATAAACTCACTAACGCTACTATCGCGTCCGTAACCATCAATTGTCGCAAATTTTCGCATGCGACGCTTTTTCCAATATTTAAAATAATATATTAGTGGTATTCAAGCAACAGTGCAAACGCAGTGTGCAATATTTGCACTTGTCAAATTGCGTACAAAAAAAGCAGTGCAAATATTGCACACTGCGATTTGCACTGTTGCTTGAATACCATTAATATATTATATATTATAATATTGCCTGCAATAGTTGCCCAAAATCCAACATTGCGAGAGCGCCAGACGAGACGCACACAAATTTCAATACATTCAATCATATGGTTCAAGCTCCAATGTATCGCACTGCGAGACCTCGTAGCGAGAAAATTTTGAAAAATTGAATATTTCTCGTTGCGAGGAAATTTGACAGGTTAATGATGTAGCTATTTTTTGAGTACTCGCTATTGGGTACCCGTTTAAACTAACTAACTGTTCACTGTTCCGTGAAAAAGAGCTTTTAAAATATTTCGCGAGCTTTGGTTCATTTTGAAAATTTTTTGAAAATTTTGAATTAAAATTTAAACTCAAGTGAAAGCGTATAATTTTTGAGTACTCGGTACTCGTTAGATTGGTACTTGGTTCAAATATTGCATTACTAGAAGCGATATGCTTTCATCTGCGTGACGCAAAACTCTCATTGGAGATTGAAATGCGTCACGCAAAACATTTTCGCGCACTCTCGCAATGTTGGATTTTGGGCTTAAGATACAAAAACGACAACACTGTTCAACACTCACTATCTGTCAAAATATTTCGTATTGATCAAAACATTGAATTGAAAACGAAAAATCTCGAAAGATTTCGAGGCGACAAAACTCTTTAAAAGAAAAATATATTCGGCAATTTGATAATCAAAAAATCAGTTCTCTTAACACGGAAACGTAGTTTCTCGCAAACCCCATTGTATGATTTTCGTTAAATTTTGAATTTCATAATTTTGAAAAATGTTGCTCCGTATACTCTCGTCATCCCTTTGCAAAACACAAGTCGTGTCTCCACTGTTACGGAGTGCAATAAATCCAAATCTCCTGGCTCCTCGAGCACGACCAAACAGGATTGAAGTCAAAAATCTTCGAAATGTCGTAAGGAAATATACCAATGAACCTCCAAAGGTAAGATATGTATGGGAGTACGTTGTATGGGAGTACGTTGTATGGGAGTACGTTGTATGGGGTACGATTGCTATGGGAGTACTTGATACTGGGTTGTATGTACGTAGTATGCGTGAGTACCACTAGTATGGTGAAATAATGTTAAATTTTACATTTTGTTTAATTGCTAGGATGGCGTCTCGAGAACTGAGGTTCGTAGTGGCCCGACCGTAAAGGAACGTCTAATGGCTCCACCATCTGAAAATGGTAAAATCCTGCATAGCTTCTGATATGATTTTTATAATAATTTCGTTTTTTCAGCTTATGGTATTGGAAAAGGAGCAGTCGCAGGAGCTGCTGCAATTGGTCTTGGTGCATTATGTTTCTATGGTCTTGGTTTAGGCAATGAGGCTAATATTTATAACAAATCAATGTGAGAGCATTCTGTAATGGTTCATGATTGATTTTCATATTCCTTCGTTTTCAGGATGTGGCCGCAATATGTTCGAGAACGCGTACATTCGGTATATGGTTATTTTGGAGGTGCTTGTGCTTTAACAGCAGCATCAGCCTACTTGGTTTTTAACTCCCCTCAAATGTTGCAGTTGGTAACGCGTCAAGGATGGTTGGTAAGTGCCTCAATATACATAATTTTCCATCGAGTTAAGATTGAAAGTATTTTCGTCAAAAAGTCTGTAGCGGCAACATTCGCGCTTATGATTGGATCGGGTGCACTTACCCAGTCAATACCATATCGACCGGGCATTGGTGCTAAACAACTTGCTTGGGCGGCTCATTGTGCCATAATGGGCGCTATCATAGCACCGATTTGCTTGCTTGGTGGCCCTATAATGGCTAGAGCTGCCTTATACACGGGAGGATTGATCGGTGGTCTTTCATCAATAGCTGTATGTGCTCCAAACGATAAATTTCTATACATGGGTGGACCACTTGCGTTGGGCTTGGGTTTAGTTTTTGCTGCCTCCTTAGCGAACATGTGGCTTCCTCCAACAACTGCTATTGGCGCTGGTTTAGCTTCGCTGTCGTTGTACGGTGGTTTGATTCTTTTCAGCGGCTTCCTTCTTTTCGATACGCAACGCATTATTATGATGGCCGAAAAATACCCTGAGAGCCAGTACACTTCAACTCCCTTCGATCCGATTAATTCGTAAGAATTATTTCATTTCAATGCTTCATGTTTCTTTCCATATCAATTTTATTGCGTATCTTTTCAGATCATTGTCGATTTATATGGATACCTTGAATATCTTCATGCGTATAGCGATTATTTTAGCTGGAGGCGGTGGAAACAATCAACGCCGAAAGTAAGAGAGAAAGAGAATTGCTTAGTTTAAAGAATAGTTGGTAACGTTGTTTGGGAAACAGTTTGAAGAGACGGGGAAGGGTTGACGCCTTGAAGTGTAAATTATTAAAATTACATTGTAAATTATTCTGACATGGAATCATCAAATAACCGAAAATAAATTTCACATTACAACAAATAAAATGTTGTTCCTTTTTTAATCTTTAACTTAAGACGTAGATTCACTGTTTCATATTAAATTGGAAGAAAAAATTGGGACAAAAAATTGGAAGCAAAAATTGGACATAAAGTAGAATTTAAACTTTAAAGCCGAATCCACCATAAAATAAAAAATGATTTCAAAATTTCTAACAAAGCCAAAAAAAAAGTTCTTTGTTAAAACATCTTCCAAAATTGTCTGCGCCTCTGGAATTTCAGATATACTTCATTTAGAATTAAATTCCGCAGGGCATATTTCATCTAATGCCTGTGGAGTGGAATGATGCATGTAAAATCAATCTTTTAACCCTTTCAGACCTGACGCTAAACTACTGATTTAAAAAAAATAATTTTTTTTAGAGTATGAGGTATATGGTGTGCACATGACAAAACTATTCTCTATGATAAAATTTAACATTTTCGAAATCCTTCGAGGCTTTTCAGGACACGCATGAATTTTACTTCTTTTTCGCTATTTATCCAGCGGGCTGCATCGGATGCCCGAGGACACTATAGCATGAACTTCTTCAGCCCATAAATTTTGAACACTTCTAGGGGAGCGAAATCCCGGGGAATTTACTTATTTTGCCGATAGCTATAAAAGTAAAAACTTAACGGTATATTTTCTTATCGTTTTTTGTTACCGAAAAATTCCATCTCTAGCTGCGAAAAGTTTTTCCACCCCTAGCTTGAAGTTAAAAAAAAAAATTGTTTTTGACATTTCAAGTAGACCGGCGAGAATAGTCGATAATACTAAAAGGCGTATAAAACGAAAAAGAGCTATTCAATATATTGTGAAATCAAGAGAATCGCTTTAAAAATAAAATTATTACATCAGAAATCCTTCGATTAACTTCGCCAAAACGGCGAGCTTTTCGAGATTCTTGCTTCGTTTTAAGAAATCATCACCAAAAAGTTTTCCAATTGCCAGTGTCTTAGCCGCAGAATTTAAACGCATTTATTCGAGCCAAGTTGCCACTGAAGACGACATGGATAAACGTTATCTTGAAAATCCTTTCCCAGACTTTCTAAGCAGAGAGACAACGCCTATAAAAATCGATGACGAGCATGTGAAGAACCTTATCTGCACTTATGTTGATGGTATTTTGGAGAGCTGTTGTCCTGAAAGTGCCGACGAAGATAACCGCGGAGACTTGTACGTGGGAAATGCTGGGATCGCCTTCATGTTTTGGAAACTAGCGCGCTCGGAGCAAACGAAGGATTTATATCCTGGAGCTTTGGAGCACGCAGAGACATTTATTAAGAATGCGAAAGCGAATGCTGAACGTTATAAGAAACGTAGTTCGGAACGTTATTCGTTTTTGTGCGGTAATGCTGGCATCTTTGCTGTAAGCGCAGCCATATCCAATGATTTAAGCCAAACTGAAGAGTATTCCAATGATTTGGCCAATTTTAAGACTGGCGTTGCTGCTAGCAAGGAGCACTTGCATACTAAGCATGGTTGCGATGAGGTTCTCGTCGGCCGTGCTGGTTTCCTTTCTGGCTGTTATTGGCTCAATGATGTATTGCCGGAAAAGAAGATAACTGACGATGATATTATATCAATTTGTCAAATGATCATAATGAGTGGAAGGGAGTATGCCAAGAAGACGGATGCACCCTTGCCATTGATGTATCAATATCACGGAACCGAATACCTTGGAGCTGCTCACGGACTTTGTGCAATACTTCATATGCTTTTGGAGAGTCCATGGTTTCGTACTGACCCGATCTCTGCTCCGAGCAATGAATTGCGTGAAATTAAGCGCTCGATTGACTTTTTCCTTACGCTACAAGACAAGGAGGGTAATTTTCCAGTTGCTTTAGAGGACCTGCGAAGTGGACGCGAAAAGCGTCTTGTACATTGGTGCCATGGTGCACCTGGTGCTGTTTATTTGCTAGCTAAAGCGTATATTATCTTTAAGGAGGATAAATATTTGAAAGCATGCCGGCTCGCATCGGATCTGGTATGGAAAAAAGGATTTTTGAGAAAGGGTCCTGGTATTTGCCACGGTGTTGCTGGCAATGGTTATGTATTTTTACTCTTGTATCGTCTTACCAACGAGGAAATGTATCTGTATCGTGCAGAGAAATTCATGGAACTATTGACTAATTCCGAGTTCAAGTACCGTGCGCGTACACCCGATCGGCCATATAGTTTGTACGAGGGCGTTGCAGGGACAGTATGCTACTTAACCGATCTGCTTGATCCTCAACATGCTCAATTTCCATTCATGGATGTTTTCCACTAGACGGGAGTGAGGAGGAGTGTGTGCTGAAGCTATGTATGCGGCAACATATCAGGGACATATTCTCATGTGGGCTGCTCAAACATTTGAGCGTCGAATTTTTATTTGCGATATTGCTGTTTCAAATGTTTTGGCTCAAGCGTCAGAGACGATGTTCGGAATTGTTTTTTATTAAAATTCTTTTGTTTTTCTTAACTTTTGTTACGCCTTTTGAAATATTTAGACCTTAAATATACATAAGCCAAATTATTTTAAGCTTATTTATTCTTAAAAACAAACAAAAATCATTTTTGAATCTTTGAACCATTTGTTCTTGAAAAATCTGCTTGGCAGTTCTAAAAATGTGCTTTAGAATTTTATACGGATGCATATTTTTCTTATACATATATACAAATGTAAGAGTATTTACAATTTGCAATAATAAACATTCTAAAAAAAAAAAAAAAAAACGTTACCTTTTTCCGATTCAATTTTGTTGAACAAATTTTCTTGAGAATAAAATCCTCCTCCAGTTCTGAGCCGTCAGGGAAAATAGTTGCAATGGGAGAGAGACATTTGTTTTTTTTAGCTTCTTTGCGTGCTAGTGAGAACTCCTAAGAGGAATTTGAGAAATAAGCGAAAAAATAATAAAATCCATACCTTACATTAAATTAGTGTCCAAAGAATGTATAACAAGGGAAATGCCAATTTACGCAATCATTTGAGATAGTGATTTCGATTTTCCTTCTATAAATTGCATACAATCCCATTTTTAAGCTTCGGGCTTTGCAATTTTCTATTTTAAGGTACTTGAAAAAAATATTTTACAAATATTTTACATAGAAATGAAGCAATTCCAAGTATCAGGAATAATCCCAATAAATTCTTTGACTCAAACTTGTTAATCTTTTCGCTGGCTTGACCTTGACTACTGTGCGTAAGCCATTTATTCTCGGCGTCCAGTAATTCGCCAAACATGCTGAATTTCGATGAACCAGTTATTCTCACGCGAACTGATTTTCCAAGCAAATGATCACGCATAGGAAGAAGAATTTGCTCATAGCTCTTGTTGTGTCCGACGTAGTACAACTTGTCATGTGAAATTTCTGTTACATGTGCAGTATAAATTTCTCCATTCCTTTTCTCATAAGGCTCATAGCTATGGAAGAGGTCAGTTAACCGTTTCGTACGTTTTTTGACCTGATTAGCTGGAATCCTAGTCATTTTGGCAGCCGGTGTTCCAGGTCGCGGAAAGAATTGATTGATAAACAAAACAGGAAATCGATATTTTCCACATAAATCCATAGTCTCTTCGAAATCAGCTTCAGTTTCTGTAGGAAAACCACATATAATATCAGTGGCTATTGTAAGGCCTGGAACGCGACTTTTTAGAAAATCAACAACGCGTTCAAAGTCGCTTCGCGAATATTCACGTTTCATATCTCCCAAAACCGAATCACTGCCGCTCTGAACTGGTACATGTAGAAATGAAAACACTCTGGGGTGGTTTAAAATCTTCGCCATCTCCTCCAGATGGGCCAAAATATAAGGCGGATTTGTCATACCAATTCTCATCATACAGTTTTCAGGTATAACATCGACTAATTGCCACAAAAGTTCTGGCAACGATGTACCAATGTCGAGTCCATAAGCGCCCGTGTCCTCAGATGTGAGCCAAATTTCGCAGCAACCTTCGTTGAAAGCTTGCCGGGCACGATCAACTATTTCGCTGGGAGGATAACTTGATAGATCACCACGTGCGTGCTTGGTCTTGCAATAGGTACATTGATTTAAACATCCACTGTTTATGGGTATTATCTCGATGAATGGATTCTTTCGAACTTTGGGTAACGCCAACGATGCTCCAGCAATACGCTTTCCTTTCTCTTTCCTCGTCTGTAGTAAACGTACACTATGACCTTTTAAAGTTTCTTCAACTACCTCAACGACACGATCTATCTGTAAAACACCCAGCACAGAGAGATCCTTCAGATATTCAGATTTGGGAGCACCCTGTGGTATGCAACCAGCAACGACAACTTTTTTGTTAGCATTCAAACCAGCTTCTATCTGATTACGAAAGGTATCTTCAGATGGAGTTTTCACAGTACAGGAATTAAGTAGCCAAAGATCGGCTTCATCCTTTTGGTTTGTTAACTTATATCCGTAGGAAGCCAGTTGCCCCGCCATATACTCCGAATCAGAATTATTATGTGCACATCCCCACGTCTTCAGGTATATAGTCTGAGTACCAGGAATAATTGCTGATTCAAATCGATTTTCAGGTGCTACAATCTAGGAGACAAATTCAAGCAGTAAGCATCATTTGACAATAAATGAAAAATGAAACAAAAAATGAAAAAAGGAACCCTCACTGATTCGTATGAAAAAAAGGAACTCTAACTGATTCGTATGGAAAAAAGGAACCCTCACTGATTCTTATGAAAACAAGTAAAGAAGTACACATCGGCTAAGCCGATTGCCCACATACCTTTTCCTCAGCCTAAAATATGTTAAAACATTACCCTAACACAAATTCCTGCAGTTTTTGTGGTTCTAGCTTGGATATCTATTTATGCCCTATCTGTACTTCGATTTAGCTTCTCAAACTCGAGATTATTATTAAGCACAAAGTTTTCGCGGATGATGGGCATGGTCAAGTTTTAACCGTTAGAGGACATTTTGTCTAGCTGCGAAATACTCAATTCAAAATATTGAAAATAAAATGTTTGCGAATTTCGCGAATGGTGTTCATGGTCAAAATTCAACCATAAGTGACGACTTTATTTGGCGGCAAAATACACAATCAGAAGAAGCAAAAAAATCATTTTTGTATACAGATGTGAGAATAAGAGTGTTTTTTTCTAATGTGTAGGATGATGGCCATAGTTATAGCGATGTCGCATTTTTTTTTTCAGCGAAAGCTTAAGTCTACATAATAGCTATACACACACCAAATTTCAATAAGCTGGGATGTATAGTAAAAAAGTAATCCACGAAAAACGATAAAAATCGTGATTTTTGAAACTTCTGAACCACTTCCCACGACCCAAGAAGGGACTAAGAAAAAAATTTGTACGCAGTTTTTTTTGGATATTTACCTGGTTAAAGTCCATGCCAAATTTCAATATGATATCTTTCATGGCTTAGGAATAAATTACGAAAAACTAAAGTGTGACCGACAGACAGACAGACAGACAGACAGACAGAATAGACAAGAATATATATATATGTCTATATCTATCGCGACTCCTTTGGTATGTTACATACTCCGTGCCAAACTTAATATACCCTTTCCTTCGGAAAAGGTATAAAAAGGAACCCTCACTGATTCGTATGAAAAAAATTTACTTACTGGAGATTCAGACGATTTTGTTTTTTTCACGCGTGCTGTTACAAGCTTTTTGCTCGTATAACGATCACGGGGCTTTATGTCCTCGGGTGAAATAAGATCTTCAATATCGTCGATACCACTACTCAAAACTTCCATTGTGTTTTAAGTTTATAAATAAATTCAAAACTAATGACCGATTCCGAAAGCATGCAGATATCAACAGCTGATGTAAGTAGAGATGGCAAGATTAATCGCCGAGAGTGAAAACTCGATTTATTTCAAGCAATTAACGATTTAATTGTATCAAAATTTCGATTTCGATTTCGATTAAGGCTCAAATGCACCATACAAGCATTTGCACAAATCCATGTTTGTGCATGCATTTTGTGTAGTGTGTATATAAGTATTTGTTCTTGCGCGTACATCAAAAAATTTTGATTTTCGGTGATGTTTGTACAAGCAGTTTGTGTGGTGTGTAGATAAAAAGGGCTCATTTTTATAGAGATTTCACTGAGATCGGATGTGCCGATAAAAAAAAAAGCAAAACGACAAATATTTTACTGAAAATCTATGTTTGCGCGTATATGGCTTGTACCGTGTGTTCCGGAGGATTTATTGATAATTTTTATGGACTTGTGCAAATGCTTGTATCGTGTATTTGAGCCTCTACCGAATATATGCTCAGCGTCCCGTACTGAAGTGCCTTTGTTTGCAGGGTTAGTGGAGGGGTCTTCGGCCTCGTTGCCGAAGTTCGCTTAGATTAGGGCTGCCATAAGTCTGACTCCGCTCACCAGGACACTTTTCTCAAAAATTTTCCACTTATAAAAAAACAACCAAAAAATTGTTTATGGATAAAGTCATCAAACATTTATTTGAAAAAAAAAAATTAACAATCTTCTTTAACATTCATATAAAAAAACAAGTAAGGGTGTTATAGTCAGGCGAGCCTGACAATAGAATACCCGACACAGACACACAATTTTTAATATCAAGAAGTGTTTAAGGGCATAAGGAGCCCCATATACCAACTTTTGTTAAATTTCTAAATGAAAACTGCCCTTTTGCCACGCCCACTTTTCAAATTTTTTTTGAATTCTAATCGGACCCTTATATATACGCTCAAATTCTAAGTTTCATTGTAATATTTCAATAAAGTCTGATTTTGAGGCATTTTTGGGATTTTTGTGACAGACCCTAGTACTAGAGGTACCCTTAATAATGGTCTGATCGAAAATTTTTTTGGGAAGGACATTACTGGCTATCAAGGAAGTATACGTGCCAATTTTTGTTCAAGTCCCATTGGTATTTCGGGAGTAGCAGACATTTTTTGAAAAACGCCCTTATGCCACGCCCACTTTTAAAATTTTTTGAAATCATATTACTTGCCTTTAAGCATGTTCAAATACCAAGTTTCATCAAAATATCTTGAAAAACTCAGGTTTTAGAGCAGTTTTTGTGATTTTCATAACAGACCCTAGTACTGGAGGTACCCCTAAAAATGGTCCGATCGGGTCCATTCTCGAACTTGTTCTTACTCATGTCCCCGTGAGCACGCATACCAAATTTTGTCAGGATAGCTCAACTCCTTCGATAAGATAACTGTATACAGACAGACGGACAGACAGACAGACAGACAGACAGACAGACGGACGGACATGTCTAAATCGAATCTCCTGGCGACGCTGATCATTTCTATATACATTTTGTATGGTCTATCTCGACTGGTTCTGGGTGTTACACACAACCCAACAAACGCAATATACCCTCGACACAGAGTGTGTCGGGTATAAAAACTAACAATTCACTTAAACATTTATATAAAAAAAAAAAACTAACAATTCACTTAAACATTTATACCAGGACAATTTCAGGGTAGACCAGGACACCAGGACAATTCGTGCAAAACCAGGACAAATCCTGGTAAACCAGGACGTATGGCAGCCCTAGCTTAGATGCCAATTTATGAAGCGATAGTCCCTGGGTTCGATTCCCAGCTGAAATCGTGGATGTCGTTTAGTTTTTCTGTTTCTTCTTTGGCTTACCATTTATCCCGGTATCAGAAAGGGCCTAAGTGTGTCAATCTTTATGGTGTCAGCCGCGTTAACCTAACCTAACCTAGTAGAGCGGCCATGGTGAAAGAAAGACTTTTAAGAGGCAGGGAGGGGCTCTAAAGTATTAACCTAGGGTGACCAAACGTCTTTTTTTAAAAGGACATGTCCTTTTTTTTTGGCAGTTTGGGGAAAGTAATTAATCGGCCTTTGATTGTCCTTTATTTTATTCATTTTTCTGGTGATATTAATAAATCCCGTTCAAGTGTATATAACTTATTACTAATAAAAACTAGGCTGTCGAAATTTTTATTATTATTTTTTTTAATGTTAAAATGTCCACACGGAATTTGAAAGACAATTGCCTAAAAAGATTTTGAGAATTTTTTCAGATTTTTTGAAGGACGTTTAGAGGTCGGCCAATTGGATTTTATGGGGAAACCTCCACTTTTGAAGGAAGGATTGTAATTTATACCTCAAATGGATGCCTACGTGTAAAATTTTATTGTGAAATGTAATCAGGTCGAAAGATAATGAATTGAGCTTTATTTTGGGGTGTACAGAAGGGGGATAGCTACGATAATTTAAAATTTGTACTCACCTGTGTGCGCGCGATTTGCCACTATGAACTTAGCTTTCGTGGTGCAACAATGAAAAGCTCTTATTTTTTCTAAATTTTTAATGCAACAAAAATTCATTTATATTAAGAAGATAATAAAACAACAACAAAAATTAATTTTTTGAAAAGTAAAAAAAAATAATATTTAGAAACTTGCTTTTGCTCTGTATTTCGAAGAGATTTTCTTAGGTCGTGTTTGACTATTGGAAGTATATACTACGCCCCAAAAGAACATGTGAAAAAGTGTTTTCATAGCATATGGAAAACATTTCACGGAGGGGGAGTTTTGGTTTTCGCTTTAAGGTGTCCTTTATTTAACCGAAAGCATTTTGGTCACCCTAATTAACCTGAAGGGTTACAGGGGGAAAAAAAATAGATTTGGCGTAGCTTAAGAAAAAATTATTTCAGGCATTTTCAAGAATATTAAATTCTCTATTGCTAATTTGCAGTTCTAAGCCCAGGTAGCATTTTTCGAAAAATTTGATCAAAAGCGAGTCTTTTTCGAGTCGCCTTTCTGATTAAAAAGATCAAATATGCGCTCGTTTTCTGATCAAAAATGATACTTTTGTCGGGAGAAATTGGAACCCTAGCCGCGACTCTTCTTAGGGAGTCATATTTGATATCATTTGCGAGTCATTTTCGAGTAATATTTGTTATCATTTTCGAGTCATATTTGTTACTATTTTCGAGTCTTGTACGACTCATATTTGCTGTCATTTTCGAGTCTTCTACGACTCATATTTGCTATCATTTTGTAGTCTTCTACGACTCATATTTATAATCAATTGCTTACCAAAAATAAAAAAAATAAAAAAATTTTTTAAATCAATTACACATTTTTTGGCTTTTCCGTGTATATGTTATGATGTTATATGTATTATTATTATGAATTCAAAATTTTTTTTTCCTTTGCCGGTATGTGGGATTTGAACCTAGGAACTCTCGTTTTCTAGTCCTGTGCTCACCCGTCGACACCAAGCATTCCAAATCGAAAGTCATGGAAATTTTTCGTTTATAACTTTAAAGTCAAATTCCATTCAATTCAATTTTGAGTCAAATTTTGAGTGACATATAAGATAGCAACAATTTGAATGATCATATTTCAATCCCATACATGATTAATTGGCGATTGCTCTATATTTTGTTGTTGCAATTTGAATACGACTCGCTTTTGAAACATATTGGAGAGTCGTTTTCGAGTCTTCTTTTAATCGTGCATGTGATCGATCACTTTTCAATCATCAAGAGGGCTCGAAAAAGACTCATCTGTGTTATTGAAATACGACTCGCTTTTGAAACATATTAAAGAGTCGTTTTCGAGTCTTCTTTTAATCGTGCATGTGATCAATCATTTTCTAATCATGAAGAGGGCTCGAAAAAGACTCGTAAATTAATCTTCTCATAAAACAGTCTTCCAAATGTTGGGTGGGAGGATATTTTTGTCATCAAATTGAAAATTTCGAAATTTTCTTTACATTTTCTGACTGTGGGAGTTATTTTTGTATGAAAATAAATTGCGATTATTTTAATTTTTTGTAGTAGAATAATGTCGTTGTCATCGATAGACTTTCCAGGAACCAGATTTTTGCAATGCTTGACGGTTCCCATTTATTCTTCCTCTCCTTCACTATACATATTCCATAATATGACGTAGCTTTTCTGAAATCACAAAATATGTTTGCTGCTCCAATTTAGAAAAAAATATCCCCTTCAAGTCAATATTTTCGAAACGCAAAATAGATAGTAAGTTGTTTTTTTTTTGCATTTTAATTGCTCAAAACCAATAATTTCACAGCTGAAAAGCTTCAAGCAAAATAATTAGTAAAACATAGATATTTATGAAATTGAGATAATCAATCCAAAAAGCGTAGCGCTTGAGTAGCTTTGAATGATTCATTCCTTAGTATAAAAGCATGGCTATTTCCAAATTCAAACATCAGTCCGAACCTAAGTTCTCACAATAGAAGTTAACTGGAATCTCTCAATCTCAAAATGCAAAAGTTCTTGAGTGTTTTACTTTTTTGCATCCTGTGTGCTGCTATTGTCAAATGCGCTATCAACAAAGAGGGAATAATGAAGACAATACACGAACATGCCAATGAGTGCATGACCAAGGAAGGAGCAAGTAAATGTGAGTGATCATCAACAAATTTTGGAGCAGACTCAAAATATAAACCGATAATAATTCGATATTGGAGCTAAAAATTTTAAATGTGAAATATACGGAGAAGCAATCGCCTATAAGTATGCTTCTATTTTTTAAGTTTTGTTATTTTAATTTTTTTTTAAATATATATAATTCGATCATTATTTTCCTTAATTTCCTAATCAAATTGAGAGAAGAAATAATTTAAGCCATCGAATTTCGTTTCAGCGGACATTGATGATTTGATGCAAAAAAAGCCAGCCGCTGGTAAACCAGGAAAATGCCTGCGCGCATGCATGATGTCAAAAGTTAAACTGGTAGGATGATTTGGATCTTAAGATTGCAAATTCATAATTGGCTGTCCATTAATTACGGAAGATTTTTATTACTGTTTTCACGTTGTCGTCTTAAGTCTTTGTTATATCTCTCTCGCTTTTTATAACAGAACTGTCTGCGCAAAGACTTAAGACGCGAACGTGAAAACAGTAATAAAAATATTACGCAATTAATGGACACAATCACTTTTTAGAATATTAAATAAAACTTTTGATTTTCTTTTTTCTTTGTGCAAAAGATGGATGCAAATGGCAAGTTCGATAAGTCCGTTGCAATGGAGCATGGCAAAATGTTTGCCGATGGGGACGCTGAAAAGATGAAGATCGGTACTGAAATAATTGACAAGTGCGCAGCAACTTCGGTGCCAGCCGATCGTTGTGATGCAGCTGAACTATATGGAAAATGCTTTAAGGAAGAGACTCTGGCTCGGGGAATCGATATAGGCGTTTGAGAAAGCCACATGGATTTCTTTCAAAATTCCAGAGCTGATTCTATTGTTATAGTATAAAAAAAAAACTTGCAATTTTTGAAATATAAAAAAGAAACTAAAAATATTTTTACGAACTTTTTTATTCGATAATGGATGTTCATAATTCCGATAAGAGCTAGAAAACTATAATTAGGTTAATAATCTCAAGTCTTTGAATGATTTGACAAAATTAAAAAAAAAAAAAAAAAAAAACTATAGAGAATCAAGTAAAGCAACATGCTATAAGTATAATTTTTGTAGAATGATATTTCCAAAGCGAAACCTTGTCACGGCACAGGATATATGTCATTGATTTCCCATCCCATCCCAACACCGATGGATAGATAGGCATTTTTTTTGTTTTAGAGTTTAGGAAACAAACTAATAGCATACTTTTAGAGCTTACATCGAGTTTTTTTTTTTTTTTTTTTTTTTTTTTTTTTTTTTTTTTTTTGAGAATATTAAGTATTGTTAGATCATGTTATTGAAAATTTACTTAGACAGAACAGAACTATCTCCGACTTTCAAGTGTAAAGAACGAACGTGAGATTGATACAATCGTTGTGAGAATTTGAAACACCTTCATTGATTGCTTTAATGATTTTAATGACTCTTTTTTTGAATTCTATGACACTGTTGCAGATATATTTATTTATATAATATATATAATTTCAAAGCTGACTGGCGGGCTATGCGAAATTTAATTCTCAAACAATGAAAAATTAGTGACACGTGTAATAAAGGCTCAAAGATTTTAATAAAATGATAAGACGCAACAATTCGTTTTTATTTTTTTTTATTTTTATCTTATTTAAAAGCCACTGTCATCATGCTTAAACTTCAAAATTGTAAAGAAATGTGAAAAATGTGAAAAAATGATTGATTTTTTTTCAATTTTGTGGACTGAGTGTCTGTGTGAAAAACGATAGCAAAAGAACTGCATTCAGAGAGCGAGTCCGTGAGACTCGAGAGCAATGCAAATAGATGCACTCAATTTAAAAGCGGTTAAAATACAAACATACAAAAAATCACCCATATTTTCCTATTTAGTCGATCTTAATCACATCGGAGCGAAAAATCCATCATCGAATGTGCGCATTTGAGACTGCAATTTTATGAAATTCCAAATTGAGAGCGTTTGATGTTCAATTTTTGGATTTTTGATACTTTCTTCCTTTTAAGACGACTGGAAACGGTCAGCTCTTTAAATATGGACATAAATATGGATTTATACGGCTCCGTCTTGCTTCGTCTTCTAGTAATTAAAAAGTTAAAGGGTGGAGTTGCTTCTAACGATTCATTGAAAAAATTTTGCGTATACTTGCGGTTTTCTCGATGAAGTCAATTTTTTTTTGTCAAAAATCGTTGTGAAAATGTTTGGATGTTTGTAAAAATGCATTGGTTATGTTTAAGGCGTTCTAAGTTCCGATTCTTATTCATTTAATATATATCCTATCGTGGTCTTAATACTTTAATATTACACCGAATGGGATTTATCATTAGATAGAATTCTTTTGGAGATGATATTCCATAAATTAAAGACACTACCACTTTTAGCCCACATTTTAGACCATCGCTCTAAAACTCTCATACACTTCATTTTGCTAGCACGGCCCCCACCAGTGTCTATCCCACTCTCTTAATTTCTCTCCCTCCCCCTGTCACTTTACGAAAAGAAATTTAAGCGTTGAATATACTGAACAAAAAATTTGAATACGCAAATAAATATATAAACTGACCTTCAATTAGATTCATTTAAATGAGGCTTCCAAAAAAAATTTTCGACACGCAAATTTGCTGCAAGCTGCTATTAAAATTTTAATTACTCTATAATTTTATTTGTCAGCTACTAAATTACGAAAGCAATTTAATTCAGGCTGTATTTGTCACACTAACTTTTAATTAAGATTTAGTGAATCAAAAATATATTTGTTCACGCACTTTCAGAGTTAATAAAAAAAAAAAAATCCAAAAATTCCAGGTTCCTCCCATATATTTAAAATTTCCACAGTTTTAATGCTAACTTTCAAAAGTCATAGATAATTACAAAAAAATTAAAAAAGGAAAAATTGAGTATATCGATAGCTTCGAATAGAAAGGGCGTAACTCATTATTTTGCTACTTTACAGGAGAAGGAAAAAACTTCATAAAATCGCAAAGGTTAGATATTTAAAAAAAGTTTAAACGCAAAGTCAATTAAATACTACGCACGAAATTTGTTTTAGGCTTGAATTTTTATTTTTTCTGTGTTTCGAGCAGTTTTCTGAGTTAGGGCTTTTTGATATCAATTTTCGTTCAAAACACGTGAGTTAGGTCTTTGTACGCAAAGTTTAAAATATAAATAAAATTATAAGATGCGATCCAGCACTATACTATAACCAATAATATCGGTTAGTGGTTTCTATTGATAAAATTAATTCAAAACAAATATTTTTTGAACACATTATTCACTGTTTTCACGTTCGTGTCTTGAGTCTTTGCATGCATACAGACCAAGAGAGACATGCAAAGACTTAAGAAAGGAACGTGAAAACAGTGAATAATGCGTTCCAAAAAATATTTGTTTTGAATTAATTTTATGAATAGAAACCACTAACCGAATTTAATGGTTATAGTCTCAAAAAACTCGTCATAGATTGAGGTTTGCGGCATTTGAGTAGAAAATTTATTTTTTTTCTACTAGGGTCATTATTTGGCCAGTTAGGGGATGGAACCCAAAATTCAGTTTAAAAAAAAATAATAATTATAACATATTATTAAAACATACCAAAAACGAATCCAATATTCTTCATATTAGGCTCGTTTAAAAGGTACTTGTGTAAATTTTTCGAATATACATACTGAACATGCTCGTTCTTGTTCCTACGGCATCTATATTATAGATTGAAGTTCGTGAGGCATTTTTCTTTAATTTAAGCTTTTTTTTTGTATGGGGACCCCCCTAAGGAGGGGAGATAGAGGGTAGGTATGTTTAAAGAAAATACTTGGGGTAAAAAAATAATGGGGGTCGGTCATATATATCAGCCCCCTAGGAGGGGTTTGACTGTAGTGACAGGCATTTTGTCTGAAATTGTGATAAAATTAAGGTAATTTTGTATGGGTGACCCCCTAAGGAGGGGAGATAGGGGGTCAGTATGTTGGGAAAAAATGTTAATGAGACAAAGTTAATGGGGGTCGGTCAAACATTTGACTCCTCTAGGGGCACTCTGGGGCTAGTTAGGACAGTGGGGGGAAAATTCATAAAAAAATTACTTTTGTATTGGAGCCCCCTGAAGGAGCGGAGATAGGGGGAAGGTATTTTTGGATAAATTGTTGGGAATAAAAAAATAATGGTAGTTGGTCCTACATTTGACCCCTCTGCTTACTACTCTGCTTACAGTAACATCAAAAATTTGGAAAAAAAATCAAAAATTAAATTTTTCAAATGACTTGATGCGTGACATTTTTTTACAAAATAACCTTAAAATTAGTATTTTATGAAGTCTAATAAAAGTTCATCGTACTATGATACAGGAAAAGAGTTTCAAAAAAAGTCATCACCCTAATGCACACGCACAGTTATGAATGTTAATTTATAGGTCTCGCCATCACTGGCGTAGTTGAACGTCTTTTTGTGAGTTAAGGCTTTTTTCTTTCGCAAAATTGTTCGCTATCAGTAACTATAACTTCGGTATTTTCAATCAAAGGTCGTCAATTTTTTTGGAGGGGGTGTATTTGAGAGTCGACCATCAGAAAATGCAAAAATCTCGTTTTAAAAAAAAAATGAGTTACGCCCTTTCTATCCGAAGCTAACGATATGTATGTATATGTTGAAAGCGACTTGAGCACTTTTTGCTTGTTAAGGTAAAAAATTGAATGTATTATGCAATCAATTGATTGGACATAAATATGGATTTATACGGCTCCGTCTTGCTTCGTCTTCTAGTAAATAAAAAAGTTAAAGGGTGGAGTTGCTTCTGACGATTCATTGAAAAAAAAATTTGCGGATACTTGCGGTTTTTTCGATAAAGTCAATTTTTTTTTTGTCAAAAATCGTTGTGAAAATGTTTGGATGTTTGTAAAAATGCATTGGTTATGTTTAAGGCGTTCTAAGTTCCGATTCTTATTCATTTAATATCTATCCTATCGTGGTCTTAATACTTCAATATTACACTGAATAGGATTTTTCATTAGATAGAATTCTTTTGGAGATGATATTCCATAAATTAAAGACACTACCACTTTTAGCCCACATTTTAGACCATCGCTCTAAAACTCTCATACACTTCATTTTGCTAGCACGGCCCCCACCAGTGTCTATCCCACTCTCTTAATTTCTCTCCCTCCCCCTGTCACTTTACGAAAAGAAATTTAAGCGTTGAATATACTGAACAAACAATTTGAATACGCAAATAAATATATAAACTGACCTTCAATTAGATTCATTTAAATGAGGCTTCCAAAAAAAATTTTCGACACGCAAATTTGCTGCAAGCTGCTATTAAAATTTTAATTGCTCTATAATTTTATTTGTCAGCTACTAAATTACGAAAGCAATTTAATTCAGGCTGTATTTGTCACACTAACTTTTAATTAAGATTTAGTGAATCAAAAATATATTTGTTCACGCACTTTCAGAGTTAATAAAAAAAAAAAAACCAAAAATTCCAGGTTCCTCCCATATATTTAAAATTTCCACAGTTTTAATGCTAACTTTCAAAAGTCATAGATAATTACAAAAAAATTAAAAAAGGAAAAATTGAGTATAATATACTATGTATGTATATATTATGTATGTATATGTTGAAAGCGACTTGAGCACTTTTTGCTTGTTAAGGTAAAAAATTGAATTGTATTATGCAATCAATTGATTGGTCATTTTTAAAGTGAATTAAGAATAAGAAAGTGATTCATAAAAATGAAACCCAAGTGGAAAAAACAATAAAATTTTTCATGTTTATGCCCGAAAAATACATAAATACTAGGGCTATAAAAATTATTCGAATAGTTCGAATGTTCGAATTCTCGAACTTTCGAATCTCGATTTTATGTACGATTCTCAATCGAATAGCACTATTCGAATAGTTGACATACTGCGATTATTTCGAATAGTTGTTAGAATTCGAATGTTCGGATTCGTGTCAAAATCGAATGATCGAAGCAACCGGAACTTGTCATGACAATTATGCACTGAGTAAGAATTTTTGAAATTTTATTCCTTTGCTAAAATGAATTCAAAACAAGTAAAGAAGTTTACATCGGCATTAAGCCGATTGCCCACAATACCTTTTCCTCAGCCTAAAATATGTTAAAACATTACCCTAACAAAAATTCCTGCAGTTTTTGTGGTTCTAGCTTGGATATCTATTTATACCCTATCTGTACTTCGATTTAGCTTCTAAAACTCGAGATTATTATTAAGCACAAAATTTTCGCGGATGATGGGCATGGTCAAGTTTTAACCGTTAGAGGACATTATGTCTAGCTGCGAAATTTTCTTGATCGGTCCATTATTAAGAGTACCTCCAGTATGCTCAGTCTCCCCTGACTATGACGCCCTTACTCGTTTCCTAATGTTTCTAGTTGTTGGATATGATGAAAAGCATTTAAGACCTAACTTTAAGAGCACTGCAATATATTTGATATTACTCTTACTTTCTTTCGGCTAACGAAAAGTACCTTCCGTGGCCAATATAGCTTCTTGACAGCTATCCCTTATTGAGTATTATGATAAAATGATTTGTTTTAAAATATGGTTCTTACTAATCGACCAATAATTGCTTACTTAACTTCTTAACACTACTAATTATCTTTTTATCACAATAAATTGATCGCATCTCTATTATTTATCCCAACTAAAAACGTGTGTTGCCTAGCAAAACAAGATAATAAGTTAGCAATTACTGGTAAAAAACTCAAGTTATGCAGAGTCCCGTTTCAGTAATATTGGGTAATGGCAAAATTCGAGAATTAAATAAACAACCTCGCCCTTTCCAACAATAAAAATAGTTATAGTACTAAAACATTCGAATAGTCAGTAGCGACTATTCGAATAGTTGCTTTCTTCCGACTATTCGAATATTCGACGGAGAACGAATATTCGAATACAGAAAATCGAACTTAACTATTCGAATAAAATCGTGCTCGAATAAATCGAACATTCGAATGTCCGAATATTAAGAGCTCTAATAAATACCTAAAACCATCTATAGAAATTAAATTTGGTACCTAATCTACCATAACAAGAAGCTTTTGATGGCAATTCCTTCTTTACTGACTTTTAAGGAACCATGTGGCAAGTGAAAGCCTCCAATGGTCTTTGGTCACAGTCATCTTCGTACTTCCAAGGGACTAAAGTGACAAATAGAAATGATAATTTAAAAAATTTAATACATTTTTGCATTTATTTTTATGAAAATTTTCAGGAAAATGCACACATTCCACTTTTTGATTTATATAAATACCGAACTTTAATGGTCATTTTAACTTTAATAAATGTAAAAATTACATTTCCTGCATAAATGAAAATATTCAAACAAATTCCTAAGATTATCGAATTGATAGAATATAATTATATATATAAAATATTTTAACATAAATATACACGCGTTCAATAATTCAATGTAATTGGTTTAAAAGCTCTCAATTTATTGTGGACTTTCATATTTTAGCTTATTTTAATTCTTAGCAATAAAAAAGAATTACAAAAACCTTTTAGCTCTTTTTTTTTTTCATATGAAAGTGTAATATGTAAAGCTTATATATTAACTTTTAATAGGTACACACTCCGGACTAAATTAGTTCTATTTGTATTTGTTATTTGAAGTGGATGAGAAAGAGAGATAGAAGGAAAACTAAACTTCCAGGACACAAAATAAATAAGCATTTATATGTATATACAAAAAAATAAAATAAAAATAAAAAACAACTACCAGATTACTGAGGTCGATGCAGAATATTTCCTTTAAACGATAGGTACAATAGATTTTAATTTTGACTAATTACAGTCAAACTTCAATAGCTCGAACCACCATTATCCAAAAAGAATAGTTCCGAGTTGTAGAGTTTGGGAAACGATATCAGTTCGAGTGATAGAAAATTCGAGTTATAGAAGTTGAAATGTATTAAATGCCTCACGCCTTAATATTTCACATTTGATGGTGCTGTTAAATATTGACTGAATAGTCTCTAGATGGAACCAAAATATATTTGCAAGGCAATATCGATCCCTTTTCGCGAAATTATCGTAAGTTATAAAACCTAAATTTTACAGGTGAGTGTTTTTTCTACTAGTCTTTGCATATGCGACTGTGAATAAGCTAAAATTGATTCGGCAATATCTCCATAACTACAGTGCTGGGGGTTATAATGCTTTGCCAGGCAATGAGTTGAGGGCTCTAGAACTAATTTGTATCGATTTTGTAAAGAAAATTGACGACGACCTCACGAAAAGGGGTCGATATAATTTTGTGACGAAAATCAAACAAGATCCAATAAAATAAAACTATCCATTCATTTTGAAGAATAAAGTTTGAGCATTCGTTTTTGAGTGTTGATAAATTTTCAGAGAAAGAAAAATTCTGTTTTAAGGAAAATATTTGAGCAAGAATCGGCAGAAGAAATTATCAAACTTAACTAAAGCTGAATAGAAAAATATGTAGTTATCCTAGTAAAATAAATGAAGAGTGCGACTTTTATAAACTTGGTTAAATAAAATGCTTATGCTTTGAGGACGTCCTTTATAGATATGTCATCTCATACGTCAAAATAGATCATTTATGAGATTTATTCATTGAAAACCTATATGCACACGTATTCGATAGAGATCTCTACGATGCGACTTTAGCACGATGGAAAATAGCGACTAGATGAAGCTATGTATTCCTAATCGTGAACATGTTCATTTGCTGTCCCAAGTGCAAATTGAACTCAAAAGGTATATTAACGAAAAGAAAAGCTTAGTTCAAGTCGAAACGAAGACTCAAAAACTGTATATCTCGAAACTGAGGACTTTTGCTAGAAAAACAAGAGGAAGAAAATCAGTCCGATTCTGAATATTGCCGGGCAACGAGAATTCCCGTGGAATTTACTTTTCTCGGGAGTAAACTTCTTCGTTTGTAAATATTTGGGGGGGAAAATTTGATGGGGAAAGGGTATTTGACCCAAACCCATAATTTTCCTTACCCTATCTATTAAAAAACGTAGAATTTTAGTCTCGAGAAAAGTAAATTCCCCGGGAATTCGTGCCAGGGAATATTCAGGATCGGTCTAAATGTCAAAGGAAGCAAGAGAATTTAAAGATGTTGAAGGAACAAAAAAGAACAAATGCAAAATGACTATTGCACTACAAAATGATTTGAAAACAAAAAATAGTGGTGTATTGGATTTTACAAGTGCACAACATATCGCACCCCGGCAACTAAAGTGACACAACGCAAAATTGGTGAATTTCGAGCTATGCTATGAATATTCTTCATAAGTCACCTGCTTACCTGCGCTAAAAATTCTATTCGGTTTTTTTTTTTAACCCATTAGTGCCCACTGGCAACTGAAGTTGCCAACCGAGATTCCACTCTTATTTTCGCTCTGAGAGTGGTACAGAAGCCAAACATGAGCAAAAGAGAGTATGACGACTGAGATAAAATCTCTTTTGCTCTATTCTTGCACATTCGAGTTTAGTCTCAGCGCGCACGTGGGAAGTCTATTTATTCAAACTTTGAAAACAAAACTCGAAAATTTTAATTCTGGGCACTAATGGGTTAATTATAAAAAAAAAAGCCGGGAAAAAGCCGTCATGCCTTTTTCTTGCTTTGATTGACACTGTGATGCATTTTGTTTTTCACGTTTTTAGAAAAATGGCAAATTTTGAGTTGTGTCTCTTTTGTTGACGAGGTGCTATATTTATATACGCAAAGATATATTAATAAGAAAAAATGAATTTCTCAATTACATGATTTAATTTTTTTTTTTTTTTGTGTGTATTAAATGAAAAACTAAATTTTATTTCAGATACTTTTACTAATTTCTAAATTATTTTACTTTCTTTTGTAACTTATCATAAGATGGAAAAAATGAAAGCAAATAAGATTTTGTATTTTAATGGAGCAAAAAAAAAAGAAAAAAAAATTAAATAAATTTAAATTTCATAACATATAGATTAGGATATACAACTTATAGTACAGCTTTAATAAAATATTTAGTATTTAATTTTATTTAATTTTCTTTAGTTGCATATATATGTATTTATATATTACAACTTTCAATGATACTAACATTTTTATAATTTAAGTCTATCAATTAATTTCATTAAATCATTTCAAAGCGCCAAACAATTTGTTTTTCAACGATTTTAAAAACTTTCATCTTTTCGTTAGTGTAAAGTTTGGGTTGCGTAAAAGTTTCAATTTTATGTATATTCTGTAACTTAAATATCAACATTTGTAGTTTTATTACACATCTTAAGGTAAATATATACGATTCTCTTAAAATAAAGTTATTTACAAATATTTGTTCAAATCTAAAACAATTTTGAATAATTTCTCGAGTTTCAGTTAAATAGAAGTGTGTGTGTGTGTGTGTGTGTGTGTGTGCATGTGTGTATGTGTATGCATTTTTCCGTATTCATTCATTTAATTTGCAACACAATTGTGTTGTACCCAAAAAAAAATAAGTTTATACATGACTTTGCATCAATAATTTACATATAACTTTTATTTTTGTTTTTTTTTTCTTCTTTCTTTCGTATATGAAGTACATTTTTGTTAAAACTAAGTTTACTTTCCTGTCTCGTTATGTTCTTAAAAATAAATTAATGTCCTTATAATTAATATATGCATGTGTAATTGTATATGTATATAATTCTGATTTGATAAGTATATGTATGTCTCTATTTAATGTTATTTTAAATTTCTTCTTTTCTGGAGTTTTTTTTTTAGGCACTGTTTATTACTTAAAACTATGTTTTGCTTTTATATTCCCTTTTGCTTCTTTAAGGTTCTAAAAGCACACTTTTGAGGTTCTTCACAACTTCTAACGAAGTTTGGATGTTCTAATGGAAGAAATGATAGAGAAAAAAATATAAATAGTATTCCATGTAATTTTCTTCTTCTTCTTTTTTTTCAGAGCTTAGACCGCGAAGTTTGCTAGAAATGACTGAGACTATTTTTTTTTAGAGGGAAAATAAAATAAAATTCTAAAAAATACTCTTTTGAATATCAATATTTCAATGTAAAACTATTCGCAAGTATTAATTAAAACAATTAATACATTGAAAATCGAATAATGACGCTTTTAAACCTTTAAGAATTATGAGAAAATTTCTTTTAAAAAGAATTCAACAATTCTAGTTAAACTGCGGCCTCAGCTTATGGTAGTAAAATTTAAAAATCCCATTCTGTACTAATTACGTGTCTCTCATGCAAGGATTTAAATTTTTATGGAAACACTTCATAGTTGTAAAATCTAAATTGCTTCTTATCAAACTTGTCGTTCGAAAAAGATTAAGGTACATAATTGTAGGATAAAGTCGAATAAATAATACAAAAGCTATTGCCGTCTGCAGATATTACGTTCTTTGGTCAGCGGTTTTGAAAAAATTGACAAACAAGCTGAATGTATGTTACACATGTCTGAGAATTACTCATTCTAAAACCATAAAATTTGCCCACGCACGAATCCAATTGACATTTTGTAGGCGGTACAATATTCGAGACAGTGCGTTAAAAGATGCTCGTATGTGAATTTGAAACTCTAATTTGAAACTTTTTATATGCAAATTTTTTTTATATATCGCAACGTATTATGTGTTAGAATATCTCTGTATACAGAAATTCTTTATATATCGAAACTCTCTCTATAGATATCGTTATAGGAAGAAATTTTTTCTATTTCGAGCAGTCACTGTTATCTCACTAACACACATACCGATTCTGAATATTCCCGGAGAATTTACTTTTCTCGAGAGTAACCATCTTCTTTCTTAAATATTTGGGGAAAGAAATTTGATGGGGAATGAGTATTTGAACAATACCCATAATTTTCCTTACCCTATTTATTTAAAAAAGGAGAATTTTACTGTATGTTTATATTTGAGTAGTATTTCAAGGCAGCTCTTTGCTTGTATACAACCGTATCACATTGCGAATATTATGAAGAAGACCTGAACGAACGTACTATAATCAGATTTTTTGATTAGCTTCATAACTGAATTTCCCCACCGTTGAGAATCAAGCAAGTTTACCTTCAAGTGAGTGTGTATTGGACTCTTGCTTTCAGCAGAATGTAGCTAGGTATACGTAGCATTTATTTCAACTTTTCCTTTTTCCTTGTGGTTTTTGTTTTGGCTTTTGCTTTGTCCAACATTACTCGAACTGCATTTATGATTTTTCGACAAGAACGTATTTTCCGTCGAAACATGACAGCCAAATACGAATTAAACATACTTCATCATTCCTTGGATGCAGCATTACTGTTGCTGCCCATAAGCTTGTGCTGTGGTATAACAGTCAGACTTTTTGGTATTTTCGACATGAGAGTATTATCTAGCAACATTTGTTGTTGATGTTGTTGTAGTTGTTTCGAAGTTATAGTTGCCGGTGGAGCTAAATTATTTGCCACAGAGGTGTTCGGCGCTGTCATAGGCTTTGGCAACAATGGAGGCAACTTATTTAGACCACCATTCCGTAATATTTCGTAAGCATCTGGAAAATTGCTCCACAGCCAAGGATTATTGTTCGGTGTTGCTGCAGCGGCAGCGGCAGCAGCAGCAGCGCTTGCGGCATTTGCATTCGAAAGTGCATTTGCTAGCAGTGGCATTGGAAAGTTAGGTTGAGTAGCATTGAGGCGACTATTGCTAGATGAAGAAGCACTATTCAAGCTCATAATGTTGCCACCGCTGGTGTTGCCGCTATTATTCGTTTGCATCAAATTTGAATTTGATGAATTTGTTGCGAGATTTGTTGCTGTTGATTTAGGTGCTATTGAGTGGTAACGACTGGTGCTGGCATTAGATGCTGCTTTCATTGCTGCCGCTTGATTATGCTGTTTTTGAAACTGTATCATCTGCATGAATTGTTGTTGCGCTGTATTGATTTGTCCATGTTTTGAATTGTTGGCATTGTTGTTATTGCTTCCACTGCTGCTGCTAGCGCTACTATTCGATTTATTGTAATTCGAGGATTGTTGCATATGTCTTTGCTGCTGTTGTTGTTGTTGTTGTTGCTTGCTGCTGCTGCTGATGCTGCTGTTGGTGGTGGTGGTGGTGGTGCTGCTGCTGCTGTTGTTGCTGATGCAACGATTTATGCCTCCCCGAATTCGCCATACCATCGCGCATCAATTTCTCTCGTCGAAGAATACACATACGATTGTAATCGAATATCGAAATGAGGAAAGGTTTTCCTCCAGACTGCACCTGCACAAGCCCGGGCAGTCTACGTCCATCTGCGGTCTGGTATAGTGGCCCATTCTTATTTAGCAAATGCTGATTATCTTCAACTGACATAAGAGTTGGACGCCAGCTTTTCGATTCGGCACGTTCGTGTGAGCTGAGTGTGTTTGGCAAGATGACGACATTTGGAGCTAGGCTACTACTGCCGCTACGATTGTGGGCCGTTGTACGATTTGGCATTAAATGTGGTCGTTTAGCATTTATCAGGCTGGCTGTTGTGGATGACATTGTTGTGGAGGAGCTTGTTGTTATTCCCGTCGAGACTGCGTTTGGTGCGCTACGCCTTTGCAAGCTGACTAATTCAGGCGGGGATGTTAAAGCAGAAGCATTTTGTTGTTTAGCTGCGGCTTCCATTTGACTGTCAAGTAGTTTGTTGGCTACCTCAAGTATTTTTTGTTGCTTACTGCTAATAATTGTGTTATTACTGATGCTATTGCCAATGCAGCTGATGCTGCTGATGCTGGTGCTGCCGCTGCTGCTACTGGAATTGTTTTTGCTGTTGTTGACGCTTTCAACGGCAACGGCTGGTATATTGACTGTTGTCGCCGTTACTGTACTTGCACCTGCATTCCCGAATTTTTGCGAGCTTATAGGTAAGATCTCAACTGATTTATTATTGGTTATGCCAAGCAAATTCGATTTGAGTATGCTGCGTGAATTGCTAAGAGCGCTTGCTGTTATGCTGTTTGTGGTGGTAGCCGCTGGTGTAATTAAACCCGTGGCACTAGAACTCAATGGTTCTTTTACAGACGTATCCGGCTGTAATTTAGGAAACTCATTACGTTTTAATGCAGCTTCTTGACTTGTGGATTTGCTCGCGATGCTAGATGATGTTTGCGTTGCTTCTTTAGGACGTGCAATTATTGTAACTGCATTTGTGCTTAATTGTCTTGTTAGCTTGTCAACGGAAACACTGCGTGCAGTACGTTTGCTCGAATTCTTTTCAGCGCTGGATGGTGGTTCTTCCATAATAACATCATCATCATCATCTTCAATTTTTTCTTTTTGTGAAGTCGAAGAATTTCGACGCTCATTTGTATTTGAGGCCTCAAAGTCGTCGTCATCATCGTTGATTTCTACCAATGGTATATCTGGGATTTTGGTCTTCTCCTTGGTTGGTGGTGAAGGCGGAGTTAAATTTGAGCCCAGAGTTGCATCTAAACCACCACAATGTCCCTGATCGAACGAATTCAAACGCTGTCGCACTGTTTGCGTATAAACACTGGCGTGTGATGAAGCGTTTGCTGACAGTACTAAATCTCCATTGCGGTAATACTTTTCCAACAAGATCAAATGTCTTAAAAATGAACTTTGATTTCCATACGGTTTTTGTAATTCCTCCCACAGACGACGCGTTGGTTCATCATATTGCAAAAATGTTTGCACACGTGTCCAACCTTCCGGTGTGCGTTGACTATTACTGCTGCCAAATGGAGCTTTGAACTGCAAGCCCAAATCTTCCTCACCGGGGAATAACTCACGCATCGAAAGGTTCGGGTTAGCACGTAACAATGCACTTGGAAGATCACTTTTAGACGAAGATCTATTCTTGCTGCCGTCACTTTGCAAAATTGCCTTCAGGCGGGAGCTTTGCTTTTCATTTTCAGCGATGGATGATGGTGTCGGCGATTTCGAGTTATCATTTGATGTTTCGCCGCTTGAATTCTGTGCTGATATCCCGTAGTCCATCAAGACATCATTTTCAAGCGACGCAGACGATTTCTTTTGAGATCTTTCGATATCGGCCCCATTATCCATTGAGTTTTCTGTAATGCAAATCACCGAAGAGCCAGACGAAGCAGTTGGTGAATTCGTATCTTTATTACTACGACGTGTTGGCGTGACCTTTGCACCTTTAAGTGTAGTATTATCATTTTCCATTGAATTATTTGTATTATGCTCATCCTCATCAGCTTCGGATACGTCATTACTGCCATCGTGTATGTTGTGGAATTGCAGCAGACTGAAATAAATAATTAATAATAGATTTTATTTCTTCAAAATTATGCTTTCTTTTTTTTTTCCAGTTTTACCGTTTTCGATAGTTTTTGACGAATTCGGCTTTTTGTGATTTTGTGCTGTCCGGTGGTTTCATAAGCAAATTTGCAAAATAACGACACAATTTGCAAACTGCCGTACCAATGCCCAGTTGCACAGGAATACCCATATCTGTAAGAGCCTTTTCCAAACGATCGGTGTCCTGGAATTGGAATTGGCGTTAAACAAAAGCAACATATGAAATTGTTTTTATCCTTAAAATCTAAAAGGTAACTTTTATTTAATTAAATGTTACTCTTATTCTTTTTTCAATTAAACTGAAGGATCTTCACTCACAGCTCAATGAGCAATCAAGACAAGTTTAATTGAAAATCCGGTTCAACAAATCTATTTATGTAAGAATTATAAACATAAAAATGTATATTTATATTTTATTGCATTTAAATTTATTCTAAATATCTCACTCGAAAAAGTTAAAAATTTTTGCTTTGATTCTGCTGTTTATATTCAGAATGACCATCACCGCGTATACGTAACGTAATTTGTGATATTGAGATTTTCATACAATTGACGTTGCGTATACGTCGCGTATGATCAATACAAAATAGTGGAAAGAAATGCGTTAGGGATAAAAATGTACAATTAATTCTAATTAGTCTCACCGAAGTTATGTGGTACATATGATTCTTGCCCAAACGACGCTTGCAAAGCACGCATCCAGAGCATTGAATGACTGCATCATAATGGCTCTGACAAAGCCAAATATACGGTGATCCAGTTGGCATATCGAAATTAAGCAGAAATTTCTTAACACTCTTTCGTATACATTTACGGCGCAAAGAATGAGCAGCAGATTGCCCACAATCAGGTACGACACATTTACGAGCTCCTTCTATGTCGTCAATAATAGTTGAAGTGCCTCCACCATCTTCGTTATGGCCTTCACTGCTCATACTGAGACTTTCTGAGTGACCGGGTCCTGAAAGGCGTTTCTTATACGATGGTACATTGGCACGTCGATCTACATGACGGAAACATGCATCGCAAAGGCAATTGTCAACGGTAAGCTTTTCTTCATCTAGAAAATTTAATTTGTTAGTTAAAAGTATATAAAAAACGGTTCGAAAAATTTTTTTTAAATTACTTTGAAGGATTTTCTGTTGTCTTTCCAAAGATTTTATTTGACCCACATGACATGGTGTATCATAAAGTCCAAATTTACCACTGCAGTAGTAACACTGATCTTCGCATAGGCGGCCAGGGTGAAATTTGAACGAGGATGCTTTTTCGGGTATGAGAATCTCTTCTCTGTCGTCTTTTTTGTGACTGGTTATTGCAGCTGATGCATGCAACGTAGAATGATGATGTGCACTTCCTTCGTGATGTCCTTCGGAATGTGATGAATCTAAACATTTTGATTACAGATTAATGAATACTGCGGCGTTGGAAGTTAAGTGTGTTAATTAGAGTTTTTACTATCATATAATTTTAATACCACAACCTCACTAACTATTCCATGCTATTCAGAAACTATTAAAATATCTCCGTTTTTTTTAATAATTGGTCATAAGGACAAAAAATTTGTCGATTTGTCATAATGATGTTAACAGTGCTATAATCATATTTTTTAGTGATATTTTTGATAGCCCTTTGACTTAAAAGTTTCGAGAGAAATTTCTAAGAAGCACTAATTGCAAGCATATTTTAGTGCGTAAAAATAATTTTCAAGGGAACATATACTTATATAATTGTGGACAGCCTTCGAAAAAGGGAGATAGAAAAAGATAGCGACAGAGAGATAGAAAAAAAGAATTAGTACATGCTAACCCCATTCTGTCAAAAAAATCCCATAACCATTTCAACTCAACAGCATTTTAAAATTTATGTAGAGTTAGAAAAAAAGAAAAAATCTAATTTAATATTGCTGACATGAATTTAAGAAATTTTTAATAGAAGTCTTAAACCCTCTTGTGCCCATCACTTCATTTATTTATTAGACTATAGCAACACACACCAATATTAGAAGAGTTCTTTGCAATATGGTGATTTTGGTAGTTGTGTTGGTAACTAGTTGTACTGGTGTTAGATCGACTATTATATGGTTTTCTACCATGCGTTTGTACGTTAGACGTATTATTATTAATAATATGTTGTTTTTGTGTTTGTTGGTCCTTTGTACCAGCAGCTGTTGCAGTGGACAATGAGGAACCACTAGAATTTTTTTGCGCACCTTCATTCTGCAACAGAAAAGACGTTGTTTTTTTTTTTTTGTTAATTAAAAAATTGTTTAGAGAATATCATCATCAGTTAAAGTACAAACCTCATTTTGTATAGTATAGTATAGATCTTCCCCAAGTTCATTGAGGTCACCACTATTGGTAACGTTGGTGTTTCCAGTACGATCGTTGCCGTGCGCACTATGACCGCGACCACGTCCTTTTTGGAATGTCATTTTCAACGATTGTCGTCGCACACCATTGTTGCTATCTTTAGACGAGCTGCTGATGTGCGATTTTCGGCTTGTGTTGCTTCCGTTACTATTTGAAGCCGTTGAAACCGTAACAGTCGTCGTACTGCCTGTCGCAGTTCCCGAAGAATTTCGATTCAGTTTTATGACAGTTTTAAGTGTGCCAGTGTACTCGTGTGCCGTTGCATTCGCACCACCACTGCTCAGAGAAGAGTTGGTTAACGCCGATGACTTGTTGCCATTACGTTTGCCATGATGTTGAATGCCAGCCGAAGCAGCGGCACGTGTAGCTTCAATTGCGGCAGCTGTTTGTATGAATTCCTGACGACGTTTCTCAGCAGCTTTATGTGTTAGTAAGCCGAGATTTTTTAAATGTTGTTCTTTTTGGCGTAAATTCTCCTCATCATCACAGTCGTTGGGTTCAATTGTTGTCCATGAAGTCGCGTCTGTTGACTGCGCTGACTTTATTGAATTAGCATCTTCATCTTTGCTGTCTCTTTGATAGCGACTTATCGATTTAGCTGGAGAGCTAATAACCGAATTGCTTGCGCTGCTCTTCCCATCTTTGTGTGACAATACATCCTGAAATTATAGGTCAAAATGAGTCTGCTGCTTAGCAAAAAAAAAAAAAAAAAAAAAAAAAAGTAAATTCTTACCATCTTGTCATCTTTTGGTTCATTTTCTACCGGTTCTGCTTGTTCACATTTCACATGTTGATCCACGTCCATTGGTTCGGCGGGCTTAATTTTACCTTCTTCTTTTAGTACTTTAGCTTCTGGTTTGCTACTCTTTGCGGTTTTAATTTCCTTCTTAGATATTTCTTTTTCTTTTGTCATATAGTTTGGTTCTTTTTCATCGCTATCAAATTTAGTAACAATGATCGATTTGTTCTCTTTGCTTTCTCCCAATTTAAGCTCCAGCATCTTTAATTTCAATTTTTTCTCCATATCTCTTTTTAGACTTGAAGATTTCGATTCTTCTTCCTTGCGGGATTTTCCTCCTTCTTCATGTCCCAATTTTCTTTCGTTGTTTAATTCCAAATTAAGTTTTACTTTTTCAGTTTCTTTTAGTAACTTCTCTTGCACCATCCTTTCAGTATGATCAGTTTCTTTCATTTCAATTTCTTTTTTAAGCTTAGCTTTCTCAATATCACACTTGTTGCTAGTCTGTTTTGTTCCTTCATCAGTACTTCCGTCGATTGCTATTTCGTCGTGCATTTCAACTTTCTTAGCTTCTTCTGGTCCATGACTATTTTCTTCTAGTTCGGGTTCTTCTTCTGCAGCGTCCTCATGCAAAGATGCATTATTATCCATTGATATAGTTTCACTTTCTTCCATGGTCAAATCATCGTCGTCCACATAATCTTCAGCTATTACCAAACGGTCACCAAACATCTCGTCATCATCTTCATCCTTCATTTCGGCCATTTCAATAACTGTCGCTTCGTTCAATGTCCCTATTCTCACGGCTTCCTCAGTTCGTTCTTGTAATGAATCCAAATGATCGTTCGGAAGATGAATCTTGTCATCATTGATAGGCGTTTTCTTACCATCAATGCTTTCTTCATACACAAGGTCACCTTCTTTCAAAGATTCTGCTGAGAGAGACTCATCATGAGTATTGTGCGTTCCCAATGAAAGGACATTGGCATCGGTATCGACATTTGCGTCGGCCTCGGCATTGGCATCGGCATCTTCTAGCAAATTTTTAGCCTCTTGAGATGCATCTTTACCAGACAAATTCTCATCTTTATCCACAACAAATGGCGTTTCGATTTTATTTTTACTATTATCATCACTGTCCTTTTCAGTTGTTACTTTTTGCACGATTTCACCCAACTTTGGATCTTCTTCAATGCCCAAATTATTTTCGAGAAATTTTGGCTTCTTATAGAACTGCTTAACGCATATCTCACTAACGCCTTCGCTTACCAGCTCCGGACTTAAAGACGCATCTTTGTTAGTAGATGTGCTGGCTTCAACTAAATCTGTTGTTGTAATATTTTCTTCTTCTGTCGCTTTAATAACTTCGCCAACGTTTGCTGTTTCAGTTTCTACTGTTAAAGGCTCAACAACATCATTATCGGTTATGGTTTGTGGTGTTTCTTCCATAATTTCATCAACATCATTTTGCGTTGAACTTTTCACTTCCATTTCGACGTCTTGATTTTCTTCCAGTTCGGGCGTTAGTTTTTCCATTTTGATATCTCCAAGCATTACATCATCCATGGATGATGCCATGCTATCTTTCGAATCTTCATCTGGTGTTGCATTCGTACCTGTAGACTTCGGTAAACTGGATCCACGTTTATTTGTGCCGGCCGTCCGTCTTCTCTTACGATCGGGAACTGGTGAGCTGGCTGTTACCGGTGATGCAACCTTATTTTGACGTGTTGATCGTGTGCTTGGCGAAACCGTTTGCATAGGTTTCCTTCCAGTCCAACGATTACCACGACCGCGAGTAGTCGTAGCCGTCGTCGTTGTTGTTGATGTTGTTGCTGTCGTTGTCGCCGTCAATGCTGGTAGTGTAGGTGTTGTGGATGTGCCTGTAGTAATTGAAGAGGAACTACCAATATCTGTATTGTTGCTGCCGCATTCATCGCTGTCAATAAGTTCCTGTTTTATACGCACTGCATCAATATCTGAAATTCCCGACAACGGAGTTGCCACGCTTGACTCATCCTCTTCGGGGAGTTCGGTTTTTATTAACTTATTAGCGGGTGATTCCGTACTATCCTCAACAGAACGTTTCCGCTTTTGGCTGACCGCGGTTTCATTTGTGTTTTTCCTTGTATAGGCACGAGGATTTGCTCGTCTCGCAGTTGGTGGCGTTTCTGGGCGAGTTGAATTTCCTACTGACGATTGACGGTTTCTTGTTATGCGTGACTTGGAGGCAACCTCTTGCGCAGCTGAATTCCGTGTTAGCCTGTTAGTTACTGCTGCTACCTCTTTAGGATCTTTCATTTCTTTTAAGTCTTTTTCTTTCGTCTCCTTAGAGTCTTTTGTGTCTTTTTCTTTTTCTTTATCTTTACCTTTCTCCTTCTCTTTTTCTTTATCTTTATCTTTATTCTTTCTCTTTCTTCTTTCTCCCTTTCTCCTTTTCCTTTTCCTTTTCCTTTTCCTTTTCCATTTCCTTCTCCTTTCCTTTTCCGTTTCCTTCTCCTTTTCTTTTTCTTTCTCCTCTACTTTCGCTTCATCTTTCTCTTTCTCCTTTTCTTTCTCATTATCTTTTTCTTTTTCTATCTGCTTCTCTTTTTCTCCATCTTGCACTTTCTCAATGTCTTTATTTTCTTTCACATCTTTTGCTTCCTTATCCACATCTTTATTTCCATTTGAGTCTTTAACAGCCTTTTCATTACTTTCCTCTTCTGTAATTGTTTTTATCTCCTTTTCTTCTGTGTTCTCTTGTGATTCTTCCGTTTCCTTTTTAGTATTTGCTTTGCAGTCTTTTACTTCTGCTTCTTCATTGTTTATCTTTTCTTCCACAATCTGCTTTTCTTTAGGATCTTTTGAGATTATATCTTTGTTTTCTTTAAGATTCTTCTCTTCGATCTCCTTTTCCTTGGATTCGTTTTCATTTGTTTCAATTGATTCTTCAGTAGACTTGTTGAGGTTTTCCTTTGTTTGTTGGTCCTTGATTACGATTTCTTTGGTTTCTTTTATTGACTTACGACCACGTATGGTTTTCTTATTTGGACCACCATCCTCACCTTCACTGTTTAAAGTCTCTGACTCGGATGTATTAAGTTGCTCTTTCTTTGTATTGGGTGATGATGCCGTCAGTAGTGGCGAGTTCCGTGTTACACGGGTGCTACTGTTGCTTGAAGTCACAGTTTTGCATGTCTCTTTTTGTACAATTGTGTTTGCCGCCCTGGTTGTTAAATCTGTATCAGTTTTCTCGTTAGCGTTTGGATCGCTGGTTTCCATTAACTTGGCTTCATCTTGATCGATCGTATTCGAAGTCGCTTCGTTATCCTTATCTTTTGATGCGAATTCCATACTTTCAGTTTTGGTGACAACATTCACCGGAGTTTTTCGTGTTTCCATAGTTTTTTTTTTTTTTTTGCCTTCCTAGGTCTTTCGACGTTCGACGTAGACTTCGACTCGACGGCAATTATTGTCTACATGGATAAGATAAATAAGATTTCAAAGTTGCCAGAGTCGAATGAATTTCTAATTTCTTTTGGCTGGATAGGGTCCCTTGTTTCATTTAACCTGCAAATAGAACAAAAAAAATATATTTAAAATATTATGTTATGTTCTTTTATGCTTAAAGTTCGTCTTAAAATCAGTGTTATAGTCAAGCGATCCTAAAAATTACTATAACCCAGACACATTCAGTCGAAAATCTCTATAACGAACTCATCTATTCTCTTTATAAAGATTTTTTTCCGCTACCTTCAAATTTTTCATAGAGTTTTTGAATATTTGTAGGTATGGGTTTGAAAAAATTTGTGTAAAATAGAATGAAAAACTACACTCACCGGAGGAAATAGGTCTGTTCTCGTACTGCACTAAACTGCCCAATTTTCATTCAGTTTTCAAGAAATTGGGCAGTTTTGGGCAGTTTCGTGTAGTACGGGAACAGACCTATTAAAAGATTTTAAGAAGCATAAGAGAGCCTAGTATGTCAAATTATGTTGCATTCCAATTTGATTTTTGGATGTAAGGGAGAATTTCCGAAAGCCGCCCTTTCCATAACTTTTAAAGAAAATGTGTATGTATGTATGTAGCACAAATTTTCATTAAAAAAGCAATGCACTTTGTAAACTTCCTCTTATACTTGCACCATCCACAGAACGTATCCCAGAATGAGTTCTCCCAATTAATTTTTTTTTTTTCTTTTTAATTATTTGGCTCTATTTTCTTTTGCTGCTTCTTTCCGAATTTCGATGCTATGAATTTACCCTCAAGGAAGCAACAAGTCTTGCCGCAACAGAGTAACAGGTTGATGCGAGAAGTCCTTTGACGCAAAAGTGAGAAAAAGCTAGCAACAAGAATCAACGAAGCATGAGGAAAACCAAAACTTAAGCAAAATTGAATCGCAACTTCAAAATAATCGGCAGAGCGTGTGTGTTCGTGTGTGTGTATGAAAACAACCTGTGAAAGCATACGTTCTCGCAACCATGTACATTTGTGTGTGCATATTAAAATGTGTGCGAAGCGTCCGTGAGTGGTACGCATCTGCACATTTATTATTATAGGCTTTGAGACTTTGAGGCTTAAACGCAAAAACAAAACAACTTGAAGGCGAGTTCCTCCTGTAAACCGGTTATACGATTATACATCACAGATGCGTACTCGCAAGATATGTGTGAACTGTCAAGTGATGCTTTGCCAGTGATGCCACTTTATTTGGTTAGATTTAAAGCCCTCGGCAATGTGCTGATGATCATCAGCTTACCACCATCTACCTAGATTTGGTCGGCAAATGATGCTACCGAATGTGACAAAAAAACGATGAATATGGCGAAAGCTTAGCAAAGCACAAAACAAAAAGATATACCTGACAGAGCAATAGAAAAGCGACGACGAAGGTGAAGGAGAAGTAGAAGTAGGAGGAGAGGAAGGAAGAATACAGAGCAACAAGCAGAAACAATAAAACGAAGAAGTGGAAAAAATAACAAACGACGATAATGTTATGTATGATTCAAATTCCCTTCACCACCCAAAAACAAACCACCACGCGGTCGTGTGCACAGTACTGGTAGCAGCAAAAACAACAACAACATCAACAATAACAAAAATAGCCGTTTGAAGACACCTTTTGCCATTTTTTGCAACGCCCAAATGTACAGCCGTTTGCAGTGGCCAAAAATGGTGTCATATGCGGCGAATGACAAAGGCCAAAGGAGCTTCGCTCTAAATAAATAATATAAAAATAAAAATAAAAAAAACAACGACAACGGCGAGAACTATGAATGTGATTTGTTGTATTGCGCATGGGTAAGTTATTGGGCCTTGTTGTCGTAGGATGCTGTGAGAAGAGAATGGGCATCATTTTCTCCAAATGCTCAACTTCAATCGAATAGATTTTTCTCAGCGCGTGGAAAAACAGCTGATACCCAGATACCAGTGTTTTTGTTTTGCATTTTTATTTTGCTTGCTTAAAAAATTCAGATTGACCCCAAGCGATTTTTTCTTCCTTTTTTTACATACATTAGTATGTAATTGTGTGCCATTTTTTTTTTTTGTATATCGAGCGGCTCAACATCTGATTGAGTGACTGTTGCGTTTCTTTATCCTTCGAATTACAATTAAAATAAAGGAGAACAAAGAAATTTGTGTTGTGCAGGCATTAAGAAAAGGAAATTTTTCGTTTTTATATAGAATGTTCAAATCTAATTTTTAATTTTAATTAAAGTGTCATAAAATTTATTTAATTGGAAATCGGATGACCTAGATTATTGAAAATAAACAAATCTGTATGAATATTGTACAAGTATGTAAAAATATTTAATGGTAGGATAGCCGGAGTTGAATAATTTGGTCTTTGGAAGGATCTAAAAGTATTTAACCTTCTATTGCATACGAGCCCATATAAAGGAAAATAGTGGGGGAAAAAATTGTTCCCGCTTTTTTGATATAACAAGTGTATATGGTTAATATAACCATCCCAGTAAAGGGTTAATAAAACCATATACATCATTGTTTAATATTTCAGAGGGTTAAATGCTAAAACAAGTATGTACCTATAAAATGTTTGTTTTTTTTCATTTTGAAGTATGTACATTAGAAACTCTTCTCAACTAGTTAATTTTTGTAAGAAATATGTATTTTTAAGGATTTAAAAACTTTTAAAAAAATAAACTGAAAATCGTTAGGAACTGTGTGAAGAGGCTCTGATTTAGGGTGTGGCAGGCACGGTAAGTGCCCCGAGTGTCACTGTGTGGCGGCTATTTCAAATATGTAGATATGCGAAAACAATACTCCATTAGTGTCAACAAAAGGATGGCAAATATTCCAAAGATAAAATGTCCAGTTGTCTCCGAATGTAGCATATTTTTTGGCTTGTCATTAAAAGCGGTTAATTAACAGAACTAGCACAGAGCGCTAGATGACATCAAAGAAAATTTATTAATATTGGGCCTGAATAGATTGACTACCCCAATAGGAAGAAAGGAAGATTCCGATTCAGTCAGCTTTAGGATTCTAGCGCATCCCTGCTAGTATAATAGATAACTAAAAATAACTAATTAAATTCTAAGATATACTACTAAGGATACTACTATGATATATGTATTATTTAATAAATATTTTTCATTTCACAAAGAGCTTTTATAAAATAAATTCTATTTAAATCATTTGAATTTCTCGGCATATCGTAAAAAAAAACATTTTACGTATGAACGCATACATATCTATGTATGTATGAAACGACATTTTGGTTTACTTCCCAAACCACCCCTTTCGATTCTAATCCGCCGTTCCAGGTAAGAGTGGGACAGAGTGGGATGAAAAATGTTATCAAAAGTAAATGTATTTTAATTTGTTTGGATTGCTTAATTTCTCATCATTTGACACCCAATTTAATTGATCCTAGACAAGCGTACAATGGAATCATTTCAAAAGGGTTGTTACTAAATCTTCTCAAATCCTTGAAAGTTCGTTTGATTTGTTCAAAATGCGTTGTCACGCCAATTGCAGCAAGCAATACGATTACATATCAACGTGATTCCCATAATCACCCCTTAAAATGCAACACTCAATCGCTTACCGTTTCGATTACTTTTCGCTATGCATTTCGATTCTCATCTACAAAGGATATGCATGCGCTTCGATTCGTGGAATCACGTAGGCTCGGCTCCTGCTTGCGATGACATTGCTTCTTATCGCTAGAAGTTCGAAGAATGCATACACATAGTTGCACTTTACTTGCATTTAGATTTTACAGTGGAACCTTGAAATCGTCGAGCCGTGGAGTCGTGAAGCAACGAGGCAACGAAAAGCAAAATATCAATCCCGAAACCAAAGCCGAGCAAAATGATTGAAACGAATGAACGTAGTCTATATAAAAATATTCTGCTTTAATTAAAACGATATTCAAAGAGACCGTGTCAGTTGATTCTGTTTGTTGTTGTTGTTTTTGTTTTTGTTGTTGTTGGATTTTCTTGTTATTGTTTTGCAGCTTCTATATTGAAATTGATTCTGTTATTTTTGTTGTTTTTGCAAATTTTGAGAAGCCATCTTTTTCTGATTTTTTTAACATTTTTATTGGGTTTTCTTTTCCTGTTTTTCTTTTATATGATTTGAAGTTTTAAATTAACTTCAGGATGAGGTGATGAAACGACGCTTTCCTCAATCTTGCAGCAATGTCATAAAATGCATATAAAATTATTTTTATTGTTTTTGTTTTTATCCATTTTTTGCTCTGTTTCTATGTGTCTTTTTTTGGCAATAAAACGAACGCAAAGCGAAAACTGTTGTTGCGAATAAAGAAATGTAAAGAAGTAAATTAATAAAAAATTGCATGTAAAAGGATGCGAATTTGCAATGCCATTTTTTTTTTTTTTTGCATCTATATTTTTGTATTTATGGAATGTGAAAAACACTCGGAAAATTCACAATTCAGCACGAAAAACTTTTTTTTGCCGAAAATTAATCAAAACGGAAACGATGAAAGCGTGACACGCAAAAGCAATTTCCCTTGATCAAGTTTACTCCGCTGTTTTTATTCTTTGGTTCTTGGTTTTTCTCTTTTTGGTCGAACTGCACTCGGTTTAGATAGTTTATTTTGCTTTTAAACAGTTTTCCGTTTTCCTTTCACTTCCACATGCGACAATCTACGAACATAGCTGCAGCGTTTCATATGACCCGACCCCGCAATCAAAATTAAGCCATGGATGCATAAATAAAATGCACACAAATATCTGTATATACAAACGGACGCACAAACACACAAAAACACGCACGCACACACCCGGAATGACTGCCAAATACCGTACTATCGAACAGCCATAACACGAAGTTAAACGACACGAATCGAAAAAGCCGACCGCCCGACGAGCCGAAGCCGAAACCATTCGTCAAGTAGGAAAGAAAAAAAAAAGATATAAAGCAAAGCGAAAAAACACGAAATTTTCCAATTTTTCGAATTTTTCCACAAAATCCTCGTAAAACTGCAAAGCTTTCGCACAGAATCTTCAACACGCACACAATTTAATTAGCATTTTCCACTTTTCCGTTTGACTTTTCACCATTTTCTAACCTTTAAAACATAAAAAATCAACAAAATTATATTGCAATCAAAAACTTTTCGCTCTCGACCGCTTGCACTCCGTAACCGAATTGAGAGAAACGAACGAGCAAACGAATGAACCAGCGAGTGAGCGAAAAAAAATGAACGACCAAAAATATGAAGCGAAAATACACAAAACATAATAATGGAAAGAAATGAAAAGAAAAAGACTTGGCCGCGTCGTTGCGCGTTGCGTTTATCGTAGAGACCGTATAGACCGTAAACCGAAAAAAACACAGAATCAAAATGAAGTAGAAAAAGGAAAAGCAAACGAACAAACTAACAAACACAACAGACAATTGTCAACCGTAGATTTTTGCTGCTACTGCTGCAGCAGCAGAATTCCGCTGAGAGCGAGAAGCAGCAGCGTTAGCTACGTTGCCAAGAATCCACTCACGTTCACGTTGACGTTCACGCTTACGTTTCGTTTACGTTACGTTACGAACGCGCCGCCGTCTTCTATGGTCGCGTTTTCTCTGCGTTTTGCTACTTCCACCTTCCGAACGTTACGATATTCGCTCTTGCTTTGAGCTACGTACATACATACATACATGCACAACACATGCAGCTCGCTAATCTCCTTTGAACGTACTCTTATTTCGTTATGCTTTTGCGCATCCGTTCTAAGCGTTTTCATTTGTTGTTTTAGCCGCGACAAAAAGGATCAACCGATTCGTTTGAAACTGACAAGGCAACTGAAAAGGCAACAGCTGCTTGCTTACTTGCGCTCGGTCGGCTCGGCTCGCTTTCTCTCTTCTCTCGTACTCACCGTACCACTACTAAAATCGCATGCTCTCAAATGTATTTTCTAGAGTACTCGCTGAATGTTCGTTCACATGAAAATGGGTATTTGGTGGGTACGGCGTTTGTTATTTTGTCTACTACTTCTGCTTGCTGCTGCGCTGCTGCACGTAGCTGTCGAGTCGGCATTTTTTCTCTTGAATATTATTGTTGTTGCTGTTTTGCCTTTCGTTATTTCTGCTTTTCGTTGGCTTCTTTTTTTTTAATGGCGTCGTTGTCGTTGTCGTTGGCATGTCCCGTTTCCCAAAAATTCTTAAGTGGATTTTCTTTCCAATGCATATGCTTTTCCTTAGAAATTCGTTTGTTCGTTTGCTCCTTTCAACTCATCGAAGCTTATTACATCGAACTTCAGAGGAAATATGTACATATGTATGTATGCAAAAAGGAAAGAAAAAAACAATTCGTCTCCTTCGCTTGTCCTTTTCAAGGACAATTTTGCTTGTTCGGCTTTTGTGTGAGTTTTCAGATTTTTCATTTGCATTTTAATTTCGAGTTTTTTCTTTCTTTCTTTCAGTTTCTTTTTTCATATACATATGTATGGCTCAATTTGGTTTTGATTGTGTCGTGCTTTTTTCGTTTCTTCGTGCGAGATTTATTGTTTTTGAATTCGTTCAAAACAAACGAGGTCGTTCGTTTCGAAGGCAGAAAATACATATGTACGTAGGAAAAAAAAACGAAATAAGAGGCAGCCATAGCGGAAGTAATTAGGCGTGGAAGCTTTTGATTTTTCGCAGAAAAATTAAGAAAAACTGAGCAGATTGTCGTGAAATCGGAGAAATGCCGAAGAAAATACGACTTGAAAGAGAAGTTGTTTGTGAACTTGGAAGCCAATTTCTTATAATCTTTGTGCAGCTTTTTGTTTTGAGTATGATTTTATAAAGGATTTACACTTTTTGTACCTTATCGTCAAAAGCGACACAAGCCAAAATTTTTTTTTGATATTCTTCATATTGAATTTGATTGTTTTTTGCACGAATAATGAAAATTATGGGTTTTTTTAGAAAATACTAGATTTTGAGTTGTGACACTTTTGAGGCGGTATTTTTATTTTAATAGTAATTTTGTATTTGAAGTATCTTTGATATTCAGTTATTGCGTTATTATAAATTGATTGAAATTCTATTGAATTTTATCGCTTAATTGAACAAACCGGATTTGTTTAGATACTTGAAATTCCCGGTTAATTGATACATTTTCTAATTTACGAGCCCATGTGTGCCACCTTTGATGGCAGCGACACTAACCAACCAATCAACTATGGGGGTATTCATAAGATTTCCATTAAAGGAGAATGGTTCAGGATAGGTGAAGTAAAACTTCAGTGGTATGGACATTTATTGAGCGACAACGAAGCAATAATAGGATAGATTGCGTTGATGTGGTCAGAAACAAGGTCAAAAGGATGGTATTAAATGCCTACGGAGAAATTTTAAGTACAGATGACCTTAGCGAAGCGGATGATTCAGAAAGCAGTAAAACGGGAGCGATGTCGAGAAGAGCGGCAGGCTCTAGCTTTTAGGAGAGTAGCTTCAGGACGAATAGTTAAGGACTTCCGGTTTGAAGCATTTTATACCGTAGAAATTTTCAAAATTATTGAAAGTACACTTGGTTTAAACTTTTAGGGAGGATTTCCAGTCAATCAAATTTTCTGTCTTTGAGGCCATTGCGCCACCTCTAAACGTTGCTTAATCTTCATAAAATTTTGCACAGGTCAGTTTCTGATTGTTACCAATTTTTTAAGCCCCTGGGAACGAGGAAAATTCACCATCGCCAAAAATGGCCATCTTAATGTATCATAAGTATACCTACATATTTATATAAACAAAGAAATAAATTAGTTTTTGAACAACGGCTCTTAAAAAGTGAATACTTCTTTTTCTTCTTCTCATTCTTCTTCTTCCTCTTCTTAACCCCTCTTTGCCTCGTGTCGGATTCGCTCATACTCCTCCTGAGGATTGGGTACCTTATAGAGCTGCAACGGATATCCGGCCATTATCCGGTCTATCTGGCCTTAAATTTAGAATCTGGCCGGATGTCGGATACCATCTATATCCAACCGCCGGATACCTCATATTAAAGATTTGCTATGTTGTAGTTGTACTAGAATGCAGATTTGAAAATAAAGCGATTGGAGGAAAGCGGATGCACTTCCGTTAACATTTTTACAGAAAATTTACATTTTCAGAGATTTTTTTATGCCGTTCGGTGCAACCACTCGAAACAAGCACTACTAAAAAGTGTGCTGTGTCAAAAAATAACGTTTGAAATTTATTATTTTCGAAACTAAAAGTTTAGAAGAAACGCGTAATGCTTAATTTAGTCTTTTAAATCTGTACTCAAGTGAAAAGCTGAATGAGGTTTGCGTCGAAACAGAGCCATGTAACACCCGAAACAAAGTAAAATTAAAACAAAAATTGCAAAACGGTACATTTGAAAGTAAATGTGATGTAGACAGTTAGTAAATATTATTCGTTTCCAGGCCTGTAATTGAAAGGAAGATATTTCTAGAAGCATTCGCTGATTTTCAAGTAAATGTAAACTAGTCAGAACATAGAGGCAGAATTGTGTAACACCCGAAACGCACACTTTTCGAATTGTAAAATCGTTATCCTATATGCCAAACTTTTCTAATTTTAATTTTAGATAAAACAACTAGAAGCGAAGAGAATAAAGTGCTTTAATGGCTAAAATACTCTTTCAAAATACATACAAATTTATACTTTCATCGAAAAAATGTAACACCCGAAACTATGGAATGACCCCTAGATAAAAAAAAAAAAAATTAAATATCCGGCAGCCGGCCTAGCAGCCATGGCATTGCTGAGACCCATTCTTTGCTTATATATTTTTCATCTGACCAATCCACGAATTTTGCGGTCTGCCGGTCGTTTGTTCGAACAGTGATGATATTGCCTTATTTACGGTGTTCTCCGGCAGTTGCCTTTGAGCATGGAAATACCATCCCATCTGATTAACTTTGAGCGCTTCATTTATTAGTATATGAATGAATAAGCTGCCTCAGATATGTTTGCTCTTAATGTGATCAAATCTGGTCACACCGGCCGCCAGCCTTAACAGAAAACCTTTTGTACGTTAATATTATATAACCAATTTTTTAATCAATATAAAAAAATCGTTGTTAAAACTCTGCCTATCACACTTTTTGTTGTCCCAAGAAAATCATTTGTTTGCGACAATCAAAGAAGTATTAACACTCAACAAACTTTTTCAACCAACGATTTGTAATACATATTAACAATCAAAAGTATTAACACTTAACGAAATATTTTAAAAATATTTTGGTTATATTAACCATCGAACATATTAAAAATCAACCAATTATTTTAAATAAATAAAAAAGGCCTGATCTACATATTCCATAAGAGCTGGAGAAACAATCGATAGCACTATCGATACTATCGATGGTTTCAAACTATCGAAAACATCGATGGTTTTGAAGACCATCGATAGTTTTGATTCATGGAAATTTTCTTTAGCATTTGAAAGGTGTTGCTGGCGGTGACAGAGGGCTTTATTCTTTTTGAAATGGACAGATTCCTAAAAATGCCTTAATTAAGATTAGGGCAAGCCGCTCAAAAATTCATCTTTCGATTATCAAAATTACAGATTGTTAAAATTATCGATAATAGAAACTATCGATGATGTTGATGATGATTATGATGGTGATGATCATGATGTTGAGGTTGGTGATGGAGAGATTGGTGATGAGGTTGGTGATGATGATGTTGATGGTGTTGATGTGGTTGATGGTGTTGATGATGTTGATGGTGATGATGGACACGATGATGGAAATGATGATGGTGTTGATGGTGATGATGGATATGATGATGATGGTGAGATTAGTGCCCAACAAGCACAATAGGGCGATTCGACCAGCAGTAAGTCGAATCGACCTATTTAGGTTGAAATTACCCTATTCCTGATCTATTTTCCGGCCTTAAATATGACCTAACTTTAAAGTCCGTTTCAAAGGTCCAAATTACCTTTTTTCGACCTATTTCATGACTTCAAAGTCGTTTCGACTAACAAGTCGATTTTTGGTCGAAAAGAGGTAAAAATGCCCTATTTTGTGACTTAATATTGACTTGACTTTGACTTCCAAATTAGGTAATTTTTCAAGGCAAACCGATCAATTTTTCGACTAAAATTCGACTTTAAAGTCCGTTTGACTTATAGGGCGAAATAGGGTCAAAAGTTGACTTATTTTGTTGCATGCTTCGACTTCAAAGTCGAGCGGACTTGATTTTCGGACTTCATAGTCGGTTTGACTTTAAAGTCGAAATAGGTCAAAATAGGTCGAGCTCCGCCATGTTTTTCGAATGGCAAATTGAGAATTATTCTTCTGCATATGTTTTTTCTTTAAGAGAAACAATTTTTTTCAAGCAATTTTTATTTAATTTCCATCAATGAGAAAGCCCCTTAAAAATGAAGAAGTAGAAGGAACACTTTCACGAAAAATCTCAGCGGGCATATGTTTTTGGGACTTATTAGGCGCAAAATAATTTTTAATGAAGTCCATATTTTATTTATTATTTATTTCTTAAGACACACGAAGAAGAAAATCTCTCGTTCATTTCTGCTTTCGAGTAATACGAATGACTGAGTAAGATATTATGTATTTATATCTTTCTCTGTTACTCTCTCTCTCACTTTTTTCGTTTCCTTTTACGTTCTCTTTCGTTTTACTCATAAGTCCAATTAGGTCGAAAATTGGTCATTGTGACTTCTTTTCGACTAATATTAGGTAAACGGACTTATTTTCGCCCTGACTTTGAAGTCGAAATGCCCTATTATGACCTATTATTACCGCCAATCGACTTCCAACCTATTCCCCACTTACGTCGACTCGACGTCGAATCGACGTAATTTCGACCTATTTAGGTTAGGTCAAGTAAATATTCTGACCTAATATAGGTAAGAATTTACCAATTTTCGACCTATTTTGCTACTTGGGTGATGATGATGCTGATGACGATGGTGAGGTTGGTGATGATGATGGTGATGATGGTGGTGAGGTTGGTGATGATGATGGTGTTGATGATGGTAAGGTTGGTGATGATGGTGTTGTTGGTGTTGATGGTGTTGATGGTATTGGTGGTTTTGATGGTGTTGATGTGGTTGATGGTGATGTTGGTGATGATGGAAAGGTTGATGATGATGATGGTAAGGTTGGTGATGGTGATGATAGTGGTGATGTGGTTGATGGTGATGATGATGGTGATGATGACGGTGATGACGACGGTCATAGTGATGATGATTACGACATACCACATTGGGGTTTTTTCCATTTTTTGTGGCATAAACTTATAACTTTTTTATTTAAGCAGCTAGAAATCTGAAATTTTCACTATGGATAGTTAGTTTGATTACCTTTGTTAATTTCTAGAATGGGCTTGATCGGATCATTTTTTCGGGTACCTCCAGTACTAGGGTCTGTTCCTAGATAACAAATTGCAGTAAAATCTTGAATTTTTGAGATATTTGCATGAAATTTGATATATGAGCTGACTTTGAGGCCCCAAATGTCATTTTAAAATTTAAAAAAAGGGGCGTGGCCCAAGAGCTGTGTTGGAAAAATAACACCTACACCCACAATTGCTAAAAGAATTGAACGAGAGTCGGTTTATGAGTTTCCACCGTGCTCATAAGCGCCCTCTGGATAAAATTTTTTGGTGGGCGTGGTCTATGGTCCACTTATACAAAAAATAGTTTTTATATAATAATTTACAAACTTCATCTTATGAAAAATCGAAAAGCAAAACATGTTAAATTTGTATATATAGTCTGTTTATTCCTCATTATTTAATTCAAAACTATCGATAGAGCGAAAAACTATTTTTTGTATAAGTGGACCATAGACCACGCCCACCAAAAAATTTTATCCAGAGGGCGCTTATGAGCACGGTGGAAACTCATAAACCGACTCTCGTTCAATTCTTTTAGCAATTGTGGGTGTAGGTGTTATTTTTCCAACACAGCTCTTGGGCCACGCCCCTTTTTTTAAATTTTAAAATGACATTTGGGGCCTCAAAGTCAGCTCATATATCAAATTTCATGCAAATATCTCAAAAATTCAAGATTTTACTGCAATTTGTTATCTAGGAACAGACCCTAGTACTGGAGGTACCCGAAAAAATGATCCGATCAAGCCCATTCTAGAAATTAACAAAGGTAATCAAACTAACTATCCATAGTGAAAATTTCAGATTTCTAGCTGCTTAAATAAAAAAGTTATAAGTTTATGCCACAAAAAATGGAAAAAACCCCAATGTGAGGTGCCTAAAAGAAACATGACAAACAATGAACTTCCGCAAACTTCCGCAAATCATTTTAAATTTTCTTTATATAGAATTTCTTGCTCTACATCACTGTACCTACCTCTTTCTCTTGATATCTCTTGGAAAAAAGTTCTAGCTTTTCAAACCTGAGAAATTTTTTTTCCTCCCCATGTTTTAACTTCTATCGGAAAGCCCTATTTTTTGTCTAACTAAAATAAATTTTTCTTACATATTTATATGCACGTCAAAAACACATACCATAAGCTTGAATTTCCATTGCCTAGTTTTTTTTTAGACAAACGTCTTTACTTTTTATGCTTATTTGAATTAGAACAAAAACTCAGTGCTTTCGACAGACAAAATTTAATAAAAACAAACTTGGACTTCATCAGCTGATAAAACTAACGGTTAATCGCATAAGGGAAATAAAAACCACTATTTTACTATAGTCGGAGTTTCTAAATTATGAAAATATTGTTGCCACCTTTTATTTTTATACTTTATAAATAAGGTTAATGCCAGAAAATCGGACTTTTTCCCCAATGTGCATACGCACGTTCTTGCTTCATCACGTCTCTAAAAATCTTCAGAAATTCTGCTAGTCTTAAGTGTCCCATTTTACAAACCAAATGAGAATTATAGGCGTCATCCTAACATTTTATTCCATACACTGATGCCAGAACGAGGCGTTTTTTCCGTTTTAATGGAATTTGACGATTTTATCATTAACCAAAAATCACTTCAAATGTTTATAAGGGATTTTTACTGATCACTTTCCTAAAGAAATTTTAAATAAAGAGATTTTTTTCAATATCCAAGGGAAAAGAGTCACCAAAATACTGCCTAGCATCAGTGCTGGTTACAAAGTATGGAGAATTGAGTAAGAAAGGTTTTAAACTTCGGCTTCTGAGGAGTGTTACTTAAGCACAGTATTTAATTAAATTATTATATGTAGGACCACCATTAATTTTTTAAATTTAAAACTTTCAAATGGTGGATATTTATATGTTAAACCGCTCAAACATGCTTGATTGAAATCACTAGCAATTTTCCAATAAAATAAGTTTACATTTTAAAATATATCTTCGATTCTATCGATATTTCAGACTATCGACTATCGAGACTATCGATGGTCGCAACTATTTCTGTTTTCGATGAAAAAAAAAATATTTTGGTCGATTCGGAGGCATTGTTAGACTATTATGACAATTTCAGCAAAAGAGATTGTAGTACTTTCGTATAGTCTTGGTCATGGCTCTTCGAAGTTGTTATGATTCAATTGCCAGAGGCATTTCTAAAAATGATTCAGTCATGATTTTAAAGGGGTTTTTGGGATTTTTATGAGAGATCCTAGTACTAACGTATCGATCAAGTCCATTTCCAAACGATTTCTTACTCATGAACCTTCCCAATCTGTACACTCACTAAATTTCATTATGATATATCAACTAAGTAGTTCCATAGTAGTTCCATAGTAAATTATAGCCAACCTGTCTAAGCAGATTCTCTCGATTCCACTAATAATTTCTCTACGTATACTTTTCATTAAAATATTTTGCTCCATCACTTTGTCAGAGAAAAACTGTTTTCGAGCAATCCATCCTAGACGCAGGCACCGATTTAAGGGGTGACAAGCCCGGAAAATTCCCAAAACGGGATTGTGGGCGACGGCGATTGCCCATAGATATGGTATATGAAAATAATACCCCATTTGTGTCATCGTAGGGGTGGCAAATATTGGTTTTTGCCAGAACGACGAAAAGGGTGCAACGAGCCCTTCCCAGACGTATCCATAGCATCATCTTTTCGACACCTGCTTCAATGATCAGGTGAAATCAGGTTCTTTTTAAAGCCATGGCATATCAAACGGTACAGAATTACATTATCGCTCGTAAGTGGACCTACTATTCGCTTACTGAAAATTTACATATACATACATACATATATAGGTACCAACAATGCGAATTGAGTGAGAAGCTCCCGGATGTTGTCTGATGATGAACACTGACATAAGCCATTCGAAAATCCCACAAAGTATAAATAATATAAAATTCAAGCCTTCGATAGGCAATAAGAATTTCGTCGTGTCCATATTTACACTGCATTAAAGCTTCGAATATCTGCTTTCTACCGTATAACTACTTCAATCTCACCTTTCTCTCTCGTGCATCATCTCTCTCTGCTCTCTCTCTCTCTCTCTCCGCTCGCTCTCTAAGCGCTCTCGTCTCTCGCTCTCTCTCTCTCTCTCTCTCTCTCTCTCTCTCTCTCTCCTCTCTCTCTCTCTCTCTCTCTCTCTCTCTCTCTCTCTCTCTCTCTCTCTCTCGAGATTAAATGCGTAGGAGTCAAATAAAATAGTATTTTCCTTTTCTTTTTTCATCTTAACCCTCTACCGCCTACACACCACGTACTTTTCGCAAAGGACATTTCAATAATTGTGCCATCCAGTAATGGATTTGTGAGAAAATTTTCACTTTGTGGAAAGATTTCGTCATGGGGCTTTATCTTTAAAATATTTTTAGAACTTTAGAATGAAAAAAGCTCTTCGAGAGAAATTAGGTGTCTCGGAAGTTTTTCTTCCTAGAGGCTCCTTCGGCACAAAAGGCTCATCAATAAAAACGGTCAGCTTTCTGTTCTATGTATGGTGTATATAAGTGTGTTGGATTGAGGAGGCTCATTCCGTAACCTGGGGTCCAGTTGCAAATGAGTACCTCCTGAATACGGGGTCCCTTCAACCGGCTCGGAAAGAATCCCCTTCTCAACAGGGCTGAGAATGACACTTTTAAAATATTTGGAGCTCATGGTTTGATCAGACAATCCCGTCGAAAATTTTTTTTGATTACATTTTTAGGAACAACAGCAAAACAAGCCTTCAAAAATGTATTGGAGGTGCCAATAACCCATTTAAATATAATTTTCAACATATTTCTCTTGATTATTTAGGATCTTCCGGACTCAAATTCGATATGGTTAAAGGTTGACATAGTTTAAGCTGAGGAAAAGTTATGTGTGCAATCGGCTATGCCGATGTAAACTTCTTTACTTGTTTTATTTGATTTTTGTTGCGGTTGCACTATTTATTGATTCTTCTCATTACAGTATTCCACGGATATATGCACCCCGGATATAAGCACTCCCCGCTTATATGCACGCGAATTTGTGCCATTTTCCTACCACTTTTATATAAAAAGCCCCTCTTATAAGCACGAGCTGAAAAGCGTATGGCAACTGGGTTGTGAGAAAAGCCAACATAAATTTAACTTCATGTGTGATTTTTGGTTGAAAGCCAATTTTTATACCCAGCGTAAGCGGGGTATATTAGTTTTGTGCGAATCTTGTAACAGTGAGAATTAAGCTCCGGAGATATAGACAATTATATATAGAAATGATCAGGATCAAAAACTGAATCGATTTAGACATGTCCGTCTGTCCGTTCGTCCGTCCGTTCGTCTGTCCGTCCGTCCGTCCGTTCGTCTGTCCGTCCGTCCGTGGTCGGATCTCCTCCGAAACGGCTGAACCAACGAAGTCCAAATTTGGAACACATGTATATCGGGGTTCGAGTATGATCCTAAGTAAAAATGGGAGACATCCGCCCACTGCCACGCCCACAAATGAATTTATTGTGTTTTCAGTAAAATGCTTGTAACTTGCGAACCACTCAACACATTCCATTGATATTTGGTGTACTGGTAAACTACGAAAAAGGACATATCCTGGGAAAAAATGGCGCCGTCCTCCTCGAGCCACGCCCACAAATAAGGGCTTATCGTAACTTGTGAAGTAAAAGGCGTAGAAGCTTCAAATTCGCAACATAGGTTGACCAAGGCAAATGAAAGGTGTAGGAAAAAATGTATGTGGCCCGCCCACTGCCACGCCCACAAATGGAGAGGTAAAACATAGTTCGCCAATAATGTCGGGACGCTGGGTATTTCAAAGTCGGGCTTGACCGACTTTAGCTTTCTTACTTGTTTTGTTTTTTTTTTTTTTATAAAATTATTTTTTTTAAATTAATGAAGCTTAAATTTCAAATGTTACCCGAAATTTGTTTTTCGTGTATATGCACTGGTTTTGCTTATAGCCGGGGTTTCAATATATGCACTCCCCGCTTATATGCACTCTTCCTCCTGCATTTTGGACGGTGCATATATCCGTGGAATACTGTAATATGAACTAACAATATTTTAGTTAATAGAATAAATATCTTGATTAACTGATTTTATAATAAATTGGTTTATTCATATACAGTACAGTCGGAACCCTTTGATGCGAGCTCCTGTTTAGTGAGTTTCTCTATTCAGAAAATCTACATACATATATAAAGCTATTTTGCCTTAGCAAGAGTACCTGCTTCTTAATAAACCACCCAAAGAACATCTCGCATATTTGTAGGAAGGCTTAAAGTTGTTATTCCAAGGCTCTCAGATAGCAGTATCGAGCTCGGGAAGAATTTTTCCTCCGGGGACCCTACCTGTGTTGTGTAAAACGATGTCTTAAGACAGCCGCAGAGATCGCTTTAAAGTTATTTCGAAGAACAACAAAACAAATTTTATCATTTTGTCCTCTTCTTGCTGTCCGAACTCGATGAATTTAAACATTTCACCCCTCCTATCTCTAAAAAGCCATTAAGTTCAACGATTTTGAATAATTTTTTCACACTTTCTTTTGCTAAATCATGGCTTTTATTGGAACGCAAAAGAAATTCCTACTTATCTTTATTTTTTGTTTTTTGAGTAATTGCAAACAAAGATAAAATACAACAACAGCGCAACTTTAGTTAACTCAACATAGGCCTTTAAATGGCAATATATTTTAATCTTATATTGGATCGAGTCATGCAAACAGACGAGCCAGCATTTTTTTTATTTTTTTTTTATACCTAATTTCACTATAAATCATTATTTTTTAAGCGTCGCACACTGGGTTGAAAAGTCTGAAAACTGGCGCTTAATTCAAAAAGTAAAAAGTAACTTTCCCAGCTAGTTTTGGCACCGAATTACAGTGAATTAATTGCTACATCATTAAATGCCAAAAAAAAGTTTATAGCATGCTTACAACAACAGTACTCGCGTGTCAAAGTTGACATTTTGTTTACAAGTTTCTTAAAAGCGTAAAATAGTGAATTTGAGCGATTTTTAAACCAATTTTTTTCTGAAGATAACCCACGATTCTATATTTTGGAAATGGAACCTTCAACTTCGGGTATTTATTTGTTTAAAAACGAAAAAATAATTTTAAAAAAGTGCAAACATATATTTAAAAAAATAGTTTTTTTAAATGGCATAAAATTACGGCTTTTTCAATATTCATGTAAACTTTCAAATATGAGTTTAAGACAGTTCAGTGAAAGTGCTTATAAATTCAGAAAAGTGGAAGTCTTAGCTTTCAGAATCAGGAAAAAAATCTTGCGAACTTATTGCGAAATCGCAAAATATTTAACGTTTTGTGAAACAACTCGAATAAAAAAGCATAAATGTTAAATTCTTTGCACTAGCATTCCTAAGTATAGCGGTACATATACTGTCAATTGTTTGTTTTGCTATTTTTTGTTTGTTTTCTTTGTGAAAGAGAAATTAAATGCAAATGTTATTGCTTGTGCATATTACACTGGTTAACAAAAAAATCTTTGAAGAAGCTTTAAATGTGTCGATGTACATTTTCGCATCTGTTTAAATTAGTAGATGTTTTGATGTTAATAAATAAAAAAAAGTGGCTTTAAAAAATAAATATTTTTTATTATTTTAGGAATAAATGCAACGAAAAATTTTATTTGTCGTCGCGAACTACACAACATTATGAAAAATTTTGAATGTTCACAGTTGGCCGATAAATTTAATTTTCTGAGAGAAGAAATTATTAAGCGTTGCAACCCGTTAAACATAACAGATTTCGATCTGAGGTTTAAAAACTTCTGTCACAACTTTAAAAGTCGCTGGCAAAAATGTGGCAGACCTGAAGGTCGTTTTTTCAAACAGAATGACATATGGTTGAACTCATCGATATCTTTTATTCCTTGGGCCTTATTAATGTCACACAAAAAAATCCAAAAATGAGATTTTTATAATTAGCAAGGTGTCAATTTTGTTGATTTTGATAAAACTCCACTTCACTTGTAGCCAAATACAACAAAAAATGTTCAACCTAGTTTTATTTTATTAACTTGTGTATAAATAAAACACAAAAATGTGATATCATTATTTTTAATCACATTCTAAAATAGTCGTTTCCTCTTTGTTTCAAAAACTGAAACACTTGTGAAAAAATTTAAATGCCTTTTTTATTTTTTATTTTATGAAAACAGCCTCAAATATACTCGAAAATATATTTATTTTAGTAAGTTGTGCATAACTAAAAATACAAAACTTATAAATCATGGCTCCAGCATTCGGTTGAATTAATAGTCATTTTCGGGCCCATTCAACCCACTGTGCGTCGCTCACTATAAAAATGCCATTTTTAGTCTCTGTTATTTTCAATTGACTGTGGTCGCCACAAATATTGTGCGATTCTCTTAATTTTTCATTTCTACGAAATAACTTGTGGACATGTTTCAGCATGTGCACGTACAAGAACATTTGATAGTTAGAAGTTGGTTAAAACACTTACCTTAGTATTTTAAAGCAACGAACAAATATAAAGTAATAAAATTATTTTTTGTTTATTTAAAATTTTTTGGACGTAAACTGATTTCATTTGATAGTCACTAAATAATATGAAGGATGTGTTAAACCATCCACAAAAATTGTTTTTAAAGGTTATAAAAAATGAAATATTTCTATATTTTCCAGATGTTAGCAGCCCAAATCAAAGCACTAACAAATTCAACCAATTTCAATTAAATACATAAATAAATCAGCAACAAAATTACAATAGTGTGTCTGGGGTTGTGATGAGCGATAGTGGTAGAGAGTGGTCCAGTGGGTGAAGAGAGGGGGAAAAGAGGGTGCAGTGAGGGGAAGTGATGTGTAGAAAGGGTAGAAGAGAGGGGCGAAGAGTGGGGTGAAGAGAGAATGAAGAGAGAGGTGAAGAGAGGGGTGAAGAGAGGGGGTAGAGAGGGAGGAAGAGAGGGGAGAAGAGAAGGGTGAAGAGAAGGAGGAAGAGAGGGGTTAAGAGAGGAGGAAGAGAGGGGAAGAGAGGGAGTAGTGAGGGTTAGAGAGGGTTAGAGAGGTGGAAGAGCGAGGGGAAAATAGGGGTAGAGTGGTAGTGAGGGTAAGTGATGGGTAGTGAGTTGTGGAGAGGGGCGGAGAGGGGCGGAGATGGGTGGTGAGGGTTTGGTAGGAGTGAAGATAGGGGTAGTGAGGGGGTGGAAGAATAGTAAGAGGAGTAAGAGGTGGAAGGCGGGGAAGAGGGGAAATATAGGGCGAAAGATAGGAAGAATAGAGGGGTAGAGAGGGCGAAAGATAGGAAGATAAGGACAGAGAATGCTAGAGAAAAGAAAACAATTTTTTTCCAGATTTTTTAAAAGTGTCCAAACTTCCTATCACTTGTATGAGTTCTTTGTATTTCAAGTGCCCCGAACTGAAGGTGACCTATAAAAATAAATAAGAGGAGCGGAAGCCAAAATTTTGCCCGCGGGCCTAGTGCCTAGTGTTATGTTTTGTAGAAGATGGTGTCAAGGTTTTCAAATGATCTTGATTGAGAGCATTTTTTAATATTTCATTCTCCAAAAACTATTCATTTCTTGTAGTGAGTGTGGTGGGGAATATGGCCTGTGGTCATATGGAAGAGTCGCTTAAGTCGAAAATTTTGGCTTTGTGACACTGCAATTTTTCTTTATAAGTATTTTATTTCACTTAATTCGTGCGGTTATTTTAAAGAAGAAAATGAGAATTTGCCAAATTTTGTTATTTGGTAAATATAGAAGATAGAGAACAGTTTTTATCTAATCGCTTTTTCAATATTTAAATATTCAATTTACACAAATTTCAAAATGTCTTAAGCACTTTCTGTTGATGTGAAAATTGTGTAGGTACTACGCATTTTTAATTTTAAATCTAATAATGTCCTGACTTTATTGCGACTTTTTGAGCGTGAACTAAAGTAACTTTTTTTAATGACACAAGTTCAGAATATGTAAACCAAACTAAGTACACTACAAGATTTTTTATCTAGAGCAAAAGTTTTTCAAAAAACTTAAGCTAAAAATTTAATGCAAATTCCTACGTATAAAATAAGTCTTTTTCGAAAACGGGTTGAGCGCAAATCATCGCTCTGACTTCCTTATAAATATCTCCTAAGCAATTAACTCAATTATGGCTAATGTCGAATTAAGCTACTCTTCCATATGACCACCAAATATATATAGTAGCATTATACATAGCGTCAATTAGTTAGGACTATGCTATGCTTTGTTTTGTTAATCCTCGGAAAAGAATTGATAAGAATTTCTAGAAATTCTTCTGTCTAGGCCATCTAGTTCTCGCACGGCTGGCCACCTTCTAAATAAGTATGTACTAAGGTTAACTAGTCATCCATGATATTGGAAGAGTACGTTTTATATTCCAATATACAAATAACACTGTGCTACAAAAAAAAAAAAAAAATCGAAATCACTTTTTGAGCGACCTAGCATACGTTGTAGGTCTTGATGAGTACATCATGAAAATGTGTTTCAAAATTGTCTAACACCCCCAAATTTTCAAGTTATTGTTTAAAAACCGTTTTTCCCGTACTCCGCGCACTTAAACGATTGTCACTCCGTCAATTTTTGACCGATTTTCAATTGCTATACAGTGTTAAGGAAACTAGAATGTTCATTGAGGATTTGCATACATAATACAATTATCGTCAAACTGTAAACCAACGTGAAAAAAAGTGGGTAAATTTATAGATAACTTATCTACAAATATTACCAACTTTTTTTCACGTTGTTTACAGTATTGACGTAAATGTTATTATGTAACGAAATCCTAAAAAACATTCTAGTTTCAACTGTATAGCAATTGATCGGTCAAAGTACATTGTATCGGAGTGACAATCGTTTAAGTGCGCGGAGTACGGGAAAAACGGTTTTTAAACAATAACTTGAAAATTTGGGGGTGTTAGACAATTTTGAAACACATTTTCATGATGTACTCATCAAGACCTACAACGTACACTAGGTCACTTGAAAAGTGAAAAATCACTGTAGCACTGTGTAATCGTTATGAGTCAAGACTGTTGGGTTGCGCATGCGCTTATCCAGGCTAGGATGAAAGGGGCTGGCCAATTCAAGAAAATCTGTTCGTTAAAAAAGCTAAGATGGAGTCTAAATACGGAATAGTTATTTCTCTTCTATAGCATTCTTCTTCATGTCCGAAAGGACCTGAAAGAAGCACTTGTAGGTTCAAAATTCATTGGAATTCTAAACTTATACCAATTGAAGTCAATATGCCCGCTTAAGGAATCAAGAAAAAGAGGATTTAGACTCATGGCTTCATCTCAAAGTCACAAATCCGTGCGGCATACTTTGAGCAACCAAAGCAATAGGCAAATTTTGTTTACACAAGTACGTATACTTTTACTTCGGAGTACTTTGATAGCTAATCATATTTCATCCATCTTAAAGGCGGACCATGGCATCCCCTTTTGAGTATTTTTAAACTCCTTAATATGAAAGCGGAAGGAAATAAGAGTCAGATATGAGTGCGGAAGGAGTTATATGTGACTCTAATATGGGCTCCTTCGGTATATGATTTCGGACTCTTATAGGACGACTTTCGAAAGAACAGAAACACGCTTTTCAAGACTCTTAAAGGAGTTCTTTATGAGGGCTCGGACTCCTTAAATATATATATAAATTTTCCCGTCTTTTGTTATTTTAATTATTTTTTGGTGGTCCTTCGATATGTTATCCTTGACGGAATCTGTATGACCTTAATCAGTAATCAGGACTTAAAAACTGCAAAATTTAATTGTTATGCACGTTTAAAAATTTCAATAAAATTTGAGCAAGAAATTTTTAAAAGCCTGTGGGCAAGGGATCATTTTTGAGTCAACTTGCTGATTGCGTGTCATAAGAGAGCTTATACTTGCCGTCACGGAAAAATTGTCAGATTGATGATGTACACACTTCAGCATGTAATTAAAACGTAAGTCCTTAATTCGACGTGCTCGACTATTTCACGGTATTGATTTTTTTTTTTTCAGTAGTGTGATTTGGTGTCCCACAAATACGACCCTTTATTAAGGCCCTGAGATTTGATAGAGAAAACCTTTGAAGTGAAATTGTCCCCCACACATTAATCTGATGCACCAGAATGACATCAAAAAACCCTCTCTTGGGCTCCCCTGCTATTAGTTACTATTAATAAAGGAGGAAAAACCAAAAGGAAAAGAAGATATCGCGCATATGCTCAATAGTGCCACAACTTAAAATTGAAAATTAAAAAAAAAAAACCCAGTTTATTCGATGCAGTCTAGGTGCATTTGTATGACGAAGAGACTGACAAAATTGTTTTTTGTTCCGATTTGAAATAACAAAAACACAACTATGAGTGTGCGATTAGGTAGACAGGTGACCTGTGATCATATTCCTTGCATTAACTTCAATTTGAAAAATTTTGAGTTGTGACACTATTGAAGCACATGTGCGATATCTACCCATACACGCTGGTGTAGAATATTAGGCCAATTCAAAACTTCTACTTTACTTATTTTAAGTAAAATGCCTCGATTCACTCCATTGCATCCTCGGCTGCCTTGAGGGATTTCCAATTCGTCAGGATTTGCTTCTGTTATCACAGAACTGGGAGTTGAAATCGGGAATTTCAAATCGTTTCTTCCAAATGAAAACTTTAGATGATAAACGTCACCATTCTTTTCCGCTTACGGACGTGACTATCCCGCTTTCATTGAAATTGAATTCGAAGTTGATGAAAATTCAATTCGAACTGTTTTCATTCATAGGTACGTGTGACTTTTTAGTTGTCCATCGTCCCCGCAATGGTTTTTTTTTTAAGTCGGACTCGGAAAAAAATCCCCAAAAAGCGACAAAAAAATCAGTTAAAATAGGTATTTAAATAATACATATGAAAAATGTTCTCAAAATCTTTGACAAATGAATAAAAAATCATTTAAACATTTCCTAAAATTGAATTATTGTTTGCAATAAATACGAAAAAAACGTCATTAAATATTATTATTTTTAAGACTTTTAGGCTCATAGTCTTTAACCCAGCTAAAACTTGTTAAAGGTTCAAACTTTCAAATGATAGTCTTCAGGAGAGTTTGAACCAGGCTCATTAATTTTATATGAAAATGTTTGAAAAGTTCGAATATAGCAAGGATTTGCACTGAGTTCAACTGGCATGAAGACTAAGAGGATATGCTCGAAAATTTTTACTTTCAAAGTTATTGAACCGAGTTGAAAACTACGACCCTAAAAATTAAAAAAAAAGGTCTCAAGGACCTGATCTTGAAGATTTCGACGGCGTTTTATCATTTCTTTTAACTCATTTTTTGTCGATTGGGGGTCGTATTCTTCAACTCGGTTTAAGGACTTCGAAAGTTTAAATTTTCGAAAATATTCATGCCAGCTTAACTCAATCAAATACCACTGCTATATTTGTATTTTTTAAAAATGTCCTTATAAAATTAATAAACCTGGCTTAAACTCCCCTGAAGACTATCATTTAAAAGTTTAAATCATCAAAAAGCTTTAACTAGGTTGAAGTCTATGACCCTGAGTGTCTCTTGGTAGCACAAGACTCCAATATATATGTATATGTTCTGAAAAACAATGAAGGATCTCTTGTTCCACTTCTTGTTGCTTTTCAAAACCTCTTTTGCAATTTATATTGAGGAATCAACATTTAAGGGTGAAGGTAAGGGCAGTCAACCCTCCCCCCTGGACGGTGGATATCAAGATATTAAGTTATTTTGCTGAAGTAGTGCGAAGAAGGTGAACTTCAGATAGGATGATGAATGTTTTCACGTTCTTGTCCTAAGTCTTTGCATGCATACAGAGCAAGAGAGACATAGAAAAGACTTCAGAAACAAACGTGAAATATATCAAAAAATATTTGTTTTGACTATAAGTTTATGAATGGAAGACGCTAACCGATTTTAATGATTATAGTCTCTAAAAATCAAACAGAAATTAATGTCTTAAATTTTTTTGATAATATGGTAATGGCCTGTTAGGAGAAGGAACCCAAAATTCAGTTTAAAAATGGTAATAATTCTTATATATTATTAAAATATAACAAAAAGTAATCCAATATCATTCATACTAGGCTCGGCTTGTTTGAAAGATAATTTTGTATTTCTTTTCGAATATGCATAGAAAGTATGTTTTATCTTGTTCCCGCGACACTCAAGATCTTCCAAGTGTAAGTATCTTTTCAATATCCAAAAAGTTTTACTAAAAGTAGTCCCAGTTCGGCACAGTCTACACCGATTTTGATGTTTTATGGCTTAAAAGAAAGGAAAATCTATTTTCTACTAAGTAGCATTAACCATCGCGTCAAAGAGTTGCACTTTGAGTTTAAAATTTTAATGAAACTAACTTTAACCCAGTTTTTTCCACATACTTTTTTCCATATACTAGTTCGATTTTTGTACGACCACCCCCTAAGGGGAGGAGGATAGGGAATATATAGGGTCGAGAAAAATGTTGGGGGGAAAAATCAATGGGGGTTGGTCTTACTTTTCACCCCTCTACGAGCGACTTGGGGCAGTTGTTAAGGTGTCCGTTGATTTTTTCTTCATAATTCATAAAAAATTTATTCAATAATTTAAAAATTTGTATGGGGACGACCTTAAATATTGAAGATAGAGGCTGGGTAAGTTCTAAAAAATTATTGGGGGTAATAAAATAATGGGAGCCGGTCATACACTTAACTCCACAAGGGGCACCCTGGGGCTAGTTAGGTCGGTGGGGAAAAATTCATAAAAAATATAGTTTTTGTATGGGAGTCCCCTTAAGGAGGGGAGTTAGGGGGTAGGTATGTTGGGAGAAAATTTCGGGGGTGAAAATTAAGGCTGGTCGGTGTTACATTTTATCCTTCTAGGACTGACTCAGAGTCAGTTGTGTAGCTTTTAGTAGATTTTTTCTCCTTAACATCCATTTTTGACCCCGATAAGGAGACATTTTCCTCCACCCCATCAAACCTCACAAAATAAAGGATTCTAGCGTATCGAAATCAAAAAGTCGTGCTGGAAAAAAATCCATTTCAGATCCATAGCTTCTTGGGGAAATTTTCTTGGCATTTCCCGTCGATTCTTTTCCGCATATATGCGATTTTTATGTTTTTTCGGTCCCCTACAAATCGACCAGCCCTTTTGTATATGGGCAATTCCACGAGAAACGGTGCCTATGTATGTTTAAAGGCTTTCAAAAACTAAAATTTTTTTAAATCACGTCCTTTTTCTTCTTTAAAATGAGCTAAAACCTAAAAAATAAGTGTCACAGGTGGGCCCGGATTTATGGAATTGCCCATATAATCACCCAAGAGCAGTTTGGGTTTTTCAATGATAATGACTAAATATCAGAATCATCATCTTCTTTTATTGATAGAAACTTTCCCACAACAGAAAGATTACTACTGACAAAAATGATTATGATTATCAAGGATTTAAAAATTTTAAAAACTTTTAGCAACAGTAAAGAAATGAAATTACCTCATTTCTGCTCAGAATAACTGTGACGGGTGTAACCTGTAGAATCGTTGTGTGTTGAACTACCCATAACTACATACATACATATGTCAATTAATTAAAAAAGGATAACATATTGACAATTGATTTTGTAAATTGGCAGGTTAAAAGGTACTCTTTTGTAAAAAATTACGGGCTCTAGGGTGTCTTAGGCAGCACTCTATAATCCGACGAATTCAATAGTTCGATACTGATGTGGAAAACCGGTTTTGGATTACCGGGGGTCCACTTCATTGCTTTCCCCAGCTTACATACATATGTACATATATACAGTAGGTACATATAAAATTTCCAGATGATTAGTTAAATTTTTGCACACGAAAAATTTTTTTTCCCCAGCACGATGAATTTGAACGCGCAATCATCTGACAGTCTTTATCATAGGAATGAGTCATATCCTGAATTACTCATAAATACATATGTACCTTAAATACATTTGCATAACTTAACATCAGTTTCCCCGGAAGCAAACGCACGCACATTCAAAGAGAGGGCGTTTTAAAAAAGCGTGTCTCCATTAAAAATTCTTTCGTACATACAATTTTAAGCGTTCGCACGCCTCCACGAGTGTAAATAAAAACACCTCAGCTGGACATTTTCGCAAGGACATTATTTGACTTTCAAATCAAATGCTTTCACTTTCGAATATATGTATGTATGTACATAGGTACATGCATCCATACATGCATACACACATATGCACATACATATGTATGTACACACAAAAGTCAAAGCGAAACCGGTTTGTGGAGGGTGTTTGTCACGTTGATGTCAAAAAGCATGTCATATGCAATTAGAAAAAGCAATAAAATCAATAAAAAGTAAAAAAAAAAAACCACATACCAGAGGAGCCATTTACTCCTACTCCCTACAATAGAATAGCAGAGAACACAGCTGTTTTCTCCCGGTGTCGGCTCATAACATACATACATACATACATATGTATGTATGTACATAATACTGGGATACAAAATTGGTTTTTTATTGAACTTTTTCTAGAAAATTACAAGCAAATGGCCGCGACATCGCAAGAAAACGCAACAGAAAGAAGAATCAAACACGACAGATAATGAAAAATCATAATGATTTGCCATTAAAAATAAAAGCCAAAACTTCCGGTATCAATTAAGCGCACACAAGAAGAAGAAGAAGAGGAAACAGAAGAACAAGGGCAGTTAAAATAATATACAACATAAAAGGAGAGAAGAGACAACAGAAAACAGGCAAATACATTCATACAAATAAACGAGATAAAAAGAAAAACCAACGAGAGCTATGAAATAAATAAAACCATTGAGCAGCAGCAAAGATTCCTAAATTACAAAAGAGCATGATGATGAGCTCGTGAGAGCGACGCGCTCGAGAGAGCGAAAGAGATTGTTGTGAGCAAGACAAAATGAGGCAAAGCATCATGATCATGAGGGCTGTAACCAAAAAATGCGATTACTTGCCGCATTATAACATAACGTTATGGTAACGTAACGTAACGTAACGTAATGTAAACTTAACATAAGGAAACGCAACGCAACGTATCGCAACGTAACTTCAAACAATGTGCTCGAAAGTAGAAAAGCAGAAACCTACGTCGATGACGACGCAACGTCGCAGTTAGGTGGTCGCCTCGTAACGCTTTACGCTCCCCACTCCATTCTCTTTTCGTTAATGTGTTTTTGCGCTCTCATTTGTTTCTGTTTGTTTTTCGTCTGCCTCTACAAATTGGGCAGACGTGACGTGACGTCGTCTTGCTGCCATATTGAAATTCTTATCGATGGCAATTAAAATGTGTGCATTTCAAATCCTTTTTTCAATATTTTCGCTATCGAAAGTTGGAACTTTCTTATAAAATATTGAAAATATATTATTTTTCGCGTATTTTAGTACCAAAAAATAGGTGTCAACTTAAAGTATTAGGGTTGAAAAAAGGGTTTGAAAATTTGTATTTTTGTTTTTTCGTTCTTTGGTGACGTGTTTTCGCAAAATCTTTTTTCGCCTAGTTTGAGTCTTTTGTGTGACTTTTCGTTAGTTCTTCGTGCAGAAAGACTACGAAGGCATAATATTAACGAGTATACTTTGCTCGTTATTTGTAAGTATGTTGTTGTTGTTCGTATTATTGTTGTTTTTAGTGGAAAACGTGTTTGTTTCATTCGATGATTGCTGCTCAGTGTTCTTCAGTGCAATGCAGCACAGCACGATGGACGTGCAGCGCGGCGCATGTTGCAGCAGCTGCAGATGTGCATTGTTGTTGCCGTCGCCGTTGTCGTTTGCGTTGTTGTTGTGGCTGCTGTTGGATTGTTGGTATTCTTGTGAACATTTGAACGTGTGAGCATGATGTATGTATGTATGTATGTATTCATTGTATGCGTTCTTTGCTCCGAATGTTGCTTTGCCTTTTGATATTTTGTTGTTTTTGCTTTTGGGTTCTTCATTCAAGAGGCTACGTACGATAAGTAGTCGCTGTTGTGGATGATAGATATGTACATATCTGTTTTTATTTATTTTTTTGTATTTTTCTTTTTCGTTGGAATTTACATTTCTGGCCGCCATTTCGAATTTTTGGCGTCGGCTCGAGGTGTGTATAATTGATTTTGTAGCCTTCGTTGGCATTGCTTACGTATGTAGCAGCGTCGTAAGGCAAAGTCAGCGTCGTTTGTTTTGCTAATCATGGAAAGTCAGTCGTCGTTTATTTCAACGAATAAAATGAAATCAAAAAGCAAAAAAAAAAACCACAAAAATAAGAAAGAAAAATCCGAAAAACGAAGAAATATACGAGCGAGCAAAACTAACGAACGAATGACTGAATACAGAGGCAGAAGAATAATAAAGAAGAACTTAAAGAGAATTTTGCAATCAAGAAAATTTAATTGTGAAATCATTGAAAGACGATTGCTCATGATAATGTCGGGAGTCTTTCGCAATATGGCGCAAGGAAATGCGATCAATTCAATGGAATTTTTATATACCTATGTATATTGTATGTATGTTTGTATGTATGAATGTATTTTTATATTGCGCTTTTCGCAAGGTTTTCTTTGTTCAGTTTTGCCTTTTTTCTCATACAATTTTTACAATTTACTTCGATTGCGTCGTGAGAGCGTGAAATTTTTACGCAAAGTTAGTTTCAGCGTTCGAGTGAAAACATTTTGTTGTTCCGTGCGCTGGCAACATTGATGAATGATTCATCGTTTTGCCATTTTGCGCTGTTGCCTTTTCATCTAGCTGACTAAAAAGGTGCACGTGGCCTGACCGGACATTTTGTATTCGGAGTAAAGCATTTTTTTTATTGATTGCTCGGTCAATGTCAGTGGGGGGACCTTGTGGGCGAAATGGCATTTAAAAAAAGGCTGAATGTAAAATGAGTCCATAGATATAGATTTATAAATACATTCATATGTACATACATGTACATGTATGTATGTATGAGTATGGTTGCACTGGAACTTTCACGAATTGCGTCACTCAGAGAACAGTGATGGATGTTTTTGTCGTTGGGGCCATCCTGCGTGGGCATTGAAAATTGCTTTCAAAATTCAGTAAAAGTGATGAGAACGAACGGATCAATTGGCTTGCCCAAGGTTCAACCCTAATGGTATCCCTACGTCAACTTAAGATCGCTTTTATCGGTGGGAAGAACATGTTGCGAAGGGAGTGTATTGATAATACCTATAAGAAAATTTTTGAAATTTTTTTTTGAAAGCTTGCTTACTACATTTTTCCTCTTCATACTTCTATCAAGTCAACAGCTGTGTTTTATTCTGTCTGAAAAATCATACCACTAAATAACTTACTTAACCAACTCATGTACCTCCGTTTACCCGACATAAGGCGCGGATCCAGTAGGGACAGGAATTCAGACAATCACAGATCCCCCTTTTCCAAATCAAAGGATCAAACCAAAAAAAAAAAAAAAATTGATAACCAAGTCTTTGTCTGTGACTTCCGCCTGGACCCAATATATTGTCGCTTTTATACTATTATGTCCCATACTCCTTAAACTGACGCCTGGATCCGCAACTGCCATGCGAAGAGGTCGAAGGAAACAGAATGAAGTTGAATCCGATTAAACTGGCGGTTGAATTTTCATTTTTTCGCTCACAAAGAACTTTTATTAAGCCAAAGGAATTAGGCTCAATTGTGGGGTCAAGCTCGTTCTTCAAGTCTCAAGCTAATAGAACGTACTTAATGACGGGACCCTTCTTCAAACATATACATACATATGTATGTCCTTCATATATCAGCGAAAGATCGTGATGGACCAAATCATTAAGTTGAGAGGAAGATATTTTTTTTAGATTATGAAATCATCTTAACACAATTTAACCTTAATCTGACATTTCTCAAATCATCATCAAAGCTTAGAGGGAAAGACAACTCGACGTGGGAGAGCTGAGTCATACTTTTTAAATACCTGCATTTTATTTTCTTATTGTTAGATTTCGTTGAGTGGAGCAAATTCAAATGAAATGATTTATTTTATTTTCTTTTATGCCTTTGCTATGCACTTGTATTTTTTGAAGGACATAATAGATATTCCTGGCGTGGAAGCTTTCATTGTACTTATACATACATATATAGGTATAAGTTACAACTCTCAAAGTACCACGCGTGGGCACGTCCCTTTGAAAAAAATATACTGTAGCTAGAATCTTTTTCTTTCTTTGAATCACAAGCGGCATTTCATCAGGAGTTTGGAACACATGGATGCTTCTGTAAAGCTAGAACGGAGAATGTGACCTTTAAAAATTTCCCAATAATTCTCGATCCCTTTATACCTATTCACTTTCCCGTGTGTTTAGGAAATCCGTCTTCAGATTAGAAAACTTTTTCCGGGGCAACTTAAAGTTTGTAGGTGGGAAACGTAAGGGCGGTGCGAAGGACAAAAACCCTCTCCCATTCGCCAGACGGTGCTCAAACTAAGAGATGTCGCGACAAAAGTCTCCTAAACACGGACAAAGGGAGGAATATTTTCTTGAAAAAAATACGACGTATAAAAGTTTCCGGGAATGTTTAGTGTCTGGGCGAAATACCTATTTACATATATATTATTTTCATAACTACACTCGGAAGTTATCGAAATGTTGTTGTTTGACATATATGGCCTATTATCCGAAAACATTTCAAAGGAATTCCTACTATAGGTAAAAATACCCAACTTTTTCAAACGGTCATTAGCGGACAAGTGGCGGAAGACTAGTCAAGTGTTTCCTTATTTACCAAACAGCATTTCCCGGATTAAGACGACAGGGAGGTAGAAATTTATCCTTATTCAAAAAAAAAAAACCGTGAGAAGTTCGTGGAAAAAATGACGGAAAGGAAACTTTCATATCCTGGAATTTTTTCATGATTATTGGTTTTGGATCGACAACTTCTTTGACCCATGACAGCCATGTTTTTTGATTGATCGTTGCTTCTTTTTTCTAAGTTCTCCTATTCTTAGTTGGCAAATCTTGGGAGGTTTTTTTTTTTGGCTTCCAACTATGAATAAAAGAGCTTCAATTTTCGAGCGATTTTTAATTCAATGGGATTAGATAATGGACCGAATAAAGATAAGACTTCTTATAAATAATCCCAAATCCTGTTTAGCCAGGTAAAGAAATTCTCCTCTAGGGACTTCCTTTTTTCCGGATATTTCCAAGCCTTTGGAATATTCTTATCTAAACAAGTTTATCGTCGACTCAACTGAATACCTGCAGGAATGTGAGAAGAACTGTTTCATATAAATCAGAGGTTCCCAATCTGGACACGATCTCCCTCAAGTGGGTGATTTAAGTTATTTTATATAGAAATGCGTAAGATGGGGGGCGATTTGGAAGCGATGAGTATTCAAAGGAGGGAAATTAGAAAGTACTCTACGGTATAGTGGGTCGAAAAAAAGTTTTGTGACTTTTCCTCAAATCAAATTAGCCATACAATGAAAAGGTGATATAGGTGAGGGATATTCGCAGGATTTTTATTGGCATAAAGAAGGGTCATGTGTCGACTTCTGTTCAATTACCCCTTTGTTATGCCCGCTTTCCCCCAAAATCCTTTCCCCAAACCTAATCGGAAGCCTTAATATAAGCTCGAAGTTGAAATTCCTTTGAATAAGCTCAGGTCTACTCCCCAACATATTCTCAGTCGTGTATACGCCAACCTGTATACAGAATTTCATAAGTGTCTTGAGTGTTTCAACTAAAATGCAGATTGACAGACACACAGACAAACGGACTATCTCGGACCATCTGTCCGAATGTTTCTGGATGTAATACACAACCGCACAAACGCAATATACCCTTCGAATCACAGTAAAATTGTGGCATTACAAGGTGAAATGGCTTTGGCTTTCACTTGGGTGAGCAATTTTTCGCGATTTCTCATCGCGTGTATTAAAGAACAAGATGATTATACGGTAGAAATTTATTTATTTTTTTATTCTCGGTATTCCATTAATTTAAGGCCGCTTAAAAAAGCATGCAAAAATACTATAACGTCGGCTTAAAGTGTAAACCTGCTAACTAACAACTTCAAAACTTTACAGGGTAAACAAAAAACACTTTTTTTTCAAGACTTCAAGCTTGGGAAGGAGACCCAAAATATGGATGGTTTATTTTGTTCCTATATGAAATCTCTTATAAATTCGATTCTGTGCACTATATAAACTCTACTTGGAGTCACTTGTTGGTGTTAGCTGTGAACTTTGACCACAGTTGGACTTAGCAGTTTTACTTATCACCAATTTCTCCGTATTTAGAATTTGAAATTAAAAAAGATTTTTTTTTGCCTGACGATGCAGTGTGCTTTTTTCTTTCGAATGACATCGAAAAGTTAGAATCGGTTAAAAGTGGACTTAGCAGGTTTACACTTTAAGCCGACGATAAGGACTGTTTAAGATCCTTCAAAGCTGGAAATGCCAGATGGTGGGAGTTTTTATTTATTATTTTGAGAGGCAAAAGAAAGGAACATCACATTCGCGAATAATTAAGGGCCCAACCAAAATAAATTCTTAAATTCTTTTACTTTGTTCTTTAAACTTAGAAGAATTCCAGTCCATTCCAAAAATAATATTGATTTGTTCCAAGTTTTATATATCCGAAACACTCTTTGTCGAGGGTATATTGCGTTTGTTTGGTTGTGTGTAAAAAAATATCCAAACATATTCAGCGAACCCTTTATTTTTTCGACTATGGTATAACTATTTCCAGTTTGAATGTCTCGAAAAATGGCCAAAATCCTGCAAAATTTAATTTTGAAATTTTCTAAAATCAAAAACTTGGTCCCTTAAGGTCCCATACAAATTTCCCTGGCCACTTTTCTGCTTTAAGACTCCAAAAAAAATCATATACATATATCTTTTAATTTAGGGGACATCACCCTAAAATGGCAACAGAGTATGGTATTGTCAGGCTCGCTTGACTATAACACCTTTGCTTGTTATTTTTTGTGTAATTTGAACTCAGCAGCCCAATTTGACGGGCTTCTTTTCTGAAAAGACCCAGTAGAAAAATATCTCCTGCTAGAAAATATATAGGTGACATTGTTACGCATGACAGCTTTGCGAAGGAACAACTCTCAAAGTACCACGCGTGGGCACGTCCCTTTGAAAAAATATACCGTAGCTAGAATCTTTTTCTTTCTTTGAATCACAAGCGGCATTTCATCAGGAGTTTGGAACACATGGCTGCTTCTGTAAAGCTAGAACGGAGAATATGACCTTTCAAAATTTCCCAGTAATTCTCGATCCCTCTTATACCTATTCACTTCCCCATGTGTTTAGTAAATCCGTCTTCAGATTAGAAAACTTTTGCCGGGGCAACTCTAAGTTTGCGGGTGGGAAACGTAAGGGCGGTGCGAAGGACAAAAACCCTCTCCCATTCGCCAGACGTTCCTCAAACTACGAGATGTCGCGACAAAAGTCTCCTAAACACGGACAAAGGGAGGAATATTTTCTTGAAAAAAATACGACGTATAAAAGTTTCCGGGAATGTTTAGTGTCTGGGCGAAATATATTTACTATATATTATTTTCATAACTACACTCGGAAGTTATCGAAATGTTGTTGTTTGACTTATATGGCCTATTATCCGAAAACATTTCAAAGGAATTCCCACTATAGGTAAAAATACCCAACTTTTTCAAACGGTCATTAGCGGACAAGTGGCGGAAGACTAGTCAAGTGTTTCCTTATTTCCCAAACAGCATTTCCCGGATTAAGACGACAGGCAGGTAGAACTTTATCCTTACTCAAAAAAAAAAACCGTGAGAAGTTTGTGGAAAAAATGACGGAAAGGAAACTTTCACATCCTGGAATTTTTTCATGATTATTGGTTTGGATCGACAACTTCTTTGACCCATGACAGCCATGTTTTTCGATTGATCGTTGCTTCTTTTTTCTAAGTCCTCCTATTCTTAGTTGGGAAATCTTGGGAGGTTTTTTGTCTTTTTTTTTTGGCTTCCAATTATGAATAAAAGAGCTTCAATTTTCGAGCGATTTTCAATTCGATAGGATTAGATAATGGACCGAATAAAGATAAGACTTCTTATATATAATCCCGAATCCTGTTTAGGCAAATAAAGAAATTCTCCTCTAGGGACTTCCTTTTTTCCGGATATTTCCAAGCCTTTGGAATATTCTTATCTAAACAAGTTTATCGTCGACTCAACTGAATACCTGCAGGAATGTGAGAAGAACTGTTTCATATAAATCAGAGGTTCCCAATCTGGACACGATCTCCCTCAAGTGGGTGATTTAAGTTATTTTATATAGAAATGCGTAAGATGGGGGGCGATTTGGAAGCGATGAGTATTCAAAGGAGGGAAATTAGAAAGTACTCTACGGTATAGTGGGTCGAAAAAAAGTTTTGTGACTTTTCCTCAAATCAAATTAGCCATACAATGAAAAGGTGATATAGGTGAGGGATATTCGCAGGATTTTTATTGGCATAAAGAAAGGTCACGTGTCGACTTCTCTTCAATTACCCCTTTGTTATGCCCGCTTTCCCCAAAATTTTGCAAACCTAATCGGAAGCCTTAATATAAGCTCGAAGTTGAAATTCCTTTGAACAAGCTCAGGTCTACTCTCCAAAATATTCTCAGTCGTGTATACGCCAACCTGTATACAGAATTTCATAAGTGTCTTGAGTGTTTCAACTAAAATGCAGATTGACAGACAGACAGACAAACGGACTATCTCGGACCATCTGTCCGAATGTTTCTGGATGTAATACACAACCACACAAACGCAATATACCCTTCGAATCACAGTAAAATTGTGGCATTACAAGGTGAAATGGCTTTGGCTTTCACTTGGGTGAGCAATTTTTCGCGATTTCTCATCGCGTGTATTAAAGAACAAGATGATTATACGGTAGAAATTTATTTATTTTTTTATTCTCGGTATTCCATTAATTTAAGGCCGCTTAAAAAAGCATGCAAAAATACTATAACGTCGGCTTAAAGTGTAAACCTGCTAACTAACAACTTCAAAACTTTACAGGGTAAACAAAAAACACTTTTTTTTCAAGACTTCAAGCTTGGGAAGGAGACCCAAAATATGGATGGTTTATTTTGTTCCTATATGAAATCTCTTATAAATTCGATTCTGTGCACTATATAAACTCTACTTGGAGTCACTTGTTGGTGTTAGCTGTGAACTTTGACCACAGTTGGACTTAGCAGTTTTACTTATCACCAATTTCTCCGTATTTAGAATTTGAAATTAAAAAAGATTTTTTTTTGCCTGACGATGCAGTGTGCTTTTTTCTTTCGAATGACATCGAAAAGTTAGAATCGGTTAAAAGTGGACTTAGCAGGTTTACACTTTAAGCCGACGATAAGGACTGTTTAAGATCCTTCAAAGCTGGAAATGCCAGATGGTGGGAGTTTTTATTTATTATTTTGAGAGGCAAAAGAAAGGAACATCACATTCGCGAATAATTAAGGGCCAACCAAAATAAATTCTTAAATTCTTTTACTTTGTTCTCTAAACTTAGAAGAATTCCAGTCCATTCCAAAAATAATATTGATTTGTTCCAAGTTTTATATATCCGAAACACTCTTTGTCGAGGGTATATTGCGTTTGTTTGGTTGTGTGTAAAAAAATATCCAAACATATTCAGCGAACCCTTTATTTTTTCGGCTATGGTATCACTATTTCCAGTTTGAATGTCTCGAAAAATGGCCAAAATCCTGCAAAATTTAATTTTGAAATTTTCTAAAATCAAAAACTTGGTCCCTTAAGGTCCCATACAAATTTCCCTGACCACTTTTCTGCTTTAAGACTCCAAAAAAAATCATATACATATATCTTTTAATTTAGGGGACATCACCCTAAAATGGCAACAGAGTATGGTATTGTCAGGCTCGCCTGACTATAACACCTTTGCTTGTTATTTTTTGTGTAATTTGAACTCAGCAGCCCAATTTGACGGGCTTCTTTTCTGAAAAGACCCAGTAGAAAAATATCTCCTGCTAGAAAATATATAGGTGACATTGTTACGCATGACAGCTTTGCGAAGGAAGTCGGTGCGGCTTCTTTTTTCAAGCGGATGTCATCGCAGATGTCTGCCTAACATTTTCTACTGGGGAGTGTTGAAAGATGTGTTCGTAGTGGGGGAGTCCCAGATGATATTTTTGCAGTCACTTGAGCGCTTTCGGGACCCTTCTCCATTTGAAGATTAGATCGTATGAAGAAAACAATGCCAGATTTGTTTTATTCCAACAGGTGCAGTCAACGGCGTAATCCTGGCTATGATGCAGTAGGACGATGCTTTTTTTTTACCCCAAAGTAGATTTAGACTTATGGGTTGATTTTCAAGTTCATTCAGTCTTAAAAGGGGGAACGAATGGTCCCATGTTCCTTCGTCAAATAAGCTCTTGGGTGAAATGTTGGGATATCGTGGGAATTTTCGCTTTTTGTGAGAATTTAAACAAAAAATTAGGTCCAAGGGGGAAAGGGAATTTTTAACATTGCGCAATTTAAAACACAGGTGTTTAGATTTCTGCTCATTTTACACGAAGAGTAAACAATCTTGACGCTGCGCAAATATATGTACATATACACCAATATATCGTTGAAATCAGCTTTACACTGGAAATGGCATTTATATACATATGTATGCTTATCGTTTTCCGTGATTCCCCGCATAATATAAGCAGAGGATGCGGTAAGCTTGTATCCAAAGGAATTGAGTAGGTTGAAGGATAACAATGGTTTTAAAGAGGGTGGTGCTTAGGTATATCGTGGGCCGCATACATACATATTTGCGAGGCATGCTGTACATTGAACTAGTGTTCGTTTTTCTCGGAATTCTATTGAGAACGAAAGGTCAAAAAGAATACCTTTGAGACTTTCCATGGAAAAAAAATATCATTAGGTACACGTATTTATTAGGTGTGGGCAGCGCAGTATTCGTGCGTGTCAGAATTTGCCATTTTATGTTACAAATCGTTCGAACGCGTCTTCTTTTCATACAGACAGTTTATTTTGATCTGACAATTTTTCGAGTGGTTCTCAAAAATCTGTTCCTTTGAAGCTTGTGGGTGTATTAAAAACATTATATCGAATAGAGCCACATGTATAACTGTGTGATGACAGCTTTACATATTTTTTGCAACTTTAAACGTATCCTTAAAGGGATTTACCATCTCTACTTAATTCATGATGGTGCCATACTTTAACCCGGTAGCGCCTAGCGATGCCATATGGCATCACTAAAAAAGTTCGTGTTTTGTCATCAAAACTTCAAAACCGGTTCATATTTTATTTTATTTTTAATATTTATTTTTTTCAATTCAGGCGCTACCGGGTTAACGATACATTTTTGTAACATTTGCGGATAAAATGAGCGAAAAAGAATTAAATTTTAGGGTAGCCAAGAAAAGGCATTTAGGTTTGGGATGCGAGGAATTAAATTATATGATTTTAATTTAAAGATGTCATCAGAGAGAAAATTTATTAGCAGAAAATGGACAGTGATATCAAGGAAAATGAAAACTTTTCTTCGATTGTGGTGGATAGAACTAAGAAAATAAATTTTTAAAGCAGCTCTGTTGGGAATCCACAGCATCTACCGTATTCAGGATTATATAGTTAATAGCGTACATACGACAGAGGTGGATTAGTAAACTAGGATTAAGCGACCAGCCACTTAGTGTGTGAAAAATTGTTTAAATTTAAAATTGCATTTTGAAATCAAAGTGAATTTTCGACATGGATAACAATAATGCGAAAAGAAGACCATTGGAATTGTTTTTTATTAAAATGAGGCAGACATTTAAAAAGAAGTGTGCACTTCTGTTGGCACAAAGACGGATTAATAATGCAATGCTCCCTGGTTTAAATAACAGTATGCAACAGCTTGGTGCAATCTCTGACGCGATGGAATTTTTTCGATCCTTGCCGCCTTTGACCTGTGTAATTTTTATACAATTTTTGTTATAAATCTAATCAATATTTATAGTGAGTTTGTATGGAAAACTTTCAGCACTGGTAGCGACCTCAAACTGTGATTGAAAAAATTTAAAAAAAAAAAAATTTAAATACTTTCTTATGGTAGCGGAAAGTGGGATAAATCTGACTCGTGTCTAAATATGACCCCAGCTGTAACATGAGAATGAAAAGGCTTCTGAGGATTTTTTCCAACCAGTAACAGAGCCGTTTCTAGGCTTTATTGGCCCGTAGGCTGTGCCTGCGGTGCGGGCCCTCCTAGAGTAGCAAAAAAACTGCTATGCAAACATATCGTTTGCGCAGTGAAAAGCCGAAAGGCAATACCATGTTGTGGTGCAGGCCCCTTTTGTGATGCGGGCCCATAGGCTGCAGGCTATGTAGCTTATGCCTAAAAACGGCCCTGACCAGTAAAACACATATTATCGGTAATTTATCCTGATTAGGATTTTATTCATAATATTGAAGGTGTATGATAATAGTGTTAAGGGGCTTTAAAGGAAAAATAAAAACTTGAAAAAAAACATAAGGTTTCTTAGAAAATCGATTTTTATAGAAAGTCAACCGTGTGGAAAAATTTGAGCCCCCGATTTTCATACTAATTCAAAATAATGCTATTTTCCAAAAACCCAATTCATAAGGGTTATTAATCTATTTTTTTCGCAAGAATAAACTTCGGATATTGCTGAATACAATTGGAAATGATTTGGGTACAGCATTTCTCTAGTTTTAAAACAAGAAATGAGGGTCACATTTGGAACACCAATTTTCCAACCTTCAAAAGTTAGTATACTGAATGTTTCTAAAAAATCTATACTTAATAGATTCTTGATGAAAAATTTATATTGCAAAACCGAAGGTAATGATATTCTCTTGCTAATGGTATGTGAAGTTCTTATCTTGAGTATCAGCGTTTTGAATTTATAGCAAAATCTCTTAAGGGGTCAGAATTTGACCACTTTCTCCTATATAATTAAATGACGAGGTGACTCGCCAAATTTTTTTTTTAAATAAAGACTACCCTGGTGCTTACTCAAAAAGTAATAATAATAATTTCTTTATTAGCACTTAGCTATTCTTTGTTTATGTACATGCATATATCTTACATCATTACAATTAATACAATTACATATTACAAATTCCTTACTTTTATCCACTCGCTTAGTTTTTTCTTAAAAATATTCAATCTATTTTCGTTTTTTATTTCTTGGCTCAGCCCATTATATTGTTTTATCCCCTTATAAAAGATATTATTTTGTGTTTTTGTTTTCTTGTACATCGGTAGTCTGAAGTTGTTTTTGTTCCTTGTGTTATATGTATTCGTTTCAGTTACTTTTTCAATATTTTTCTTCAGATATTTTTATCACTCCTAGATATTTTGCGGTTGTTACTTTTTCTATTTTTTCATTGCTCAATTCTAAGTTTATTATTTCATTATTTTTTGTACCCAAAATCATGTATTTAGTTTTTGCTGCATTTATCTTTAGTTTCATTTTGCTTAACCATTTTTCTAAATTTAATAAGTCAACATTTAACAGTCTTTCCGCTTCTTTTGCCTTCTCACAGATTATGTATATCATAGTGTCATCAGCAAATATATAAATTTGTGCGTTTTTTATTGTCTTTTCTATGTTGTTTATATATAAATTAAATAGTTTTGCTCCACATACTGAGCCTTGCGGTACACCGAGATTGGTTTTTCTCACTTTTGATTTTTTATTGCCAATTACTGTTGTTTGTGTCCTATTTTCCAAATACGTTTTGTACCAGTTTAATTCGTTGTTTTCTATGCCAATTTCTTTCATTATTTGTATCAATATTTTTCTATCTATAGTTTCAAATGCTCTACTGAAGTCTAAAAACACACATATTATAATTTTACCATCGTAAAAAAAGTAGGATAACAAACATAATCGCACTCCCGAAGCGTGGATTAACATATATTTAATCCAGCTTATTTCCATAGAAAATCGATCTCGAATATACAAAATGGCGTATAATCGCGAATATTCATATGTCTGTCTAGGTTGAAAGATCATTAATTAAGTATAGTTGAACCATTGCCATTTTTCCTACTTCTATAGATACTAACTTAGGTACAACCAAACCATTTTAAGTACGATTGCATTGAAGTTGCTCCATATATGTATGTTTGTAAGCTTTTTTAAATAAACTTTTATAACAATGAGAAATTTCTTCGAAATCATCAATTCTTAGTCAGCCCTTTTTCTGGCTATTCCATTCCAATTTAGCATGGAAAACACGATTGAAAAATATTTGAGCCTTTTTAAGGAATCTATTTTTCGATTTGAAATTTGACAATAGAAAACCTCATTTAGGTTCTGCGGTTTAATGTTTTCCATGGATCTTGTGAATACAGCATTTTTAACTCATATCATGCTTAAACTGGATTGTATTTAGTCAATTAGCCATGGAAATCTAAATGCTTTTCTCTGTGAGAGATAAGGCTGGCATAGGTCAAAGCTTTCAGTAATTCCGCAGCACTGCATCTTTCGAATATTACTTTAAGACGCAATACACAGACAATTCAACCATCAATTGGTTCATGTTGCCTTTTTTAATTTTTTCATGGGAATTTTTCACGAATCCAATGAATATTTAAATTCCATAAAAAATTCGTTCACTTGTAAGAGCTTATTTGAGGCGACAATATACTTAGCAGAGGCCCGAGTCCAGCGAGAAAAAAATCTGACATTTCTCTCCCCTAAAGAGTAAAGTACCCTGTAGTAATGAGCCGGTCAATTTCCTAAGAAGGATTGGTCTTTGACCGGTCCAAATCCTACCGGTTATATTATGGCAGTTCGCTCCATCGAATTCGGTTAGCCGGCGGTCGGTAATAAAGGGGTTGGTTTAAGGGTAGTCTGTAAATGACACTTTCATTAATTTAGAATACATATAAGAAATTGGTATTTTATTTTCGTTATTTGACTATCCTAAAACCTTGACAAAATTAAGACAATTGACCCAAAACAAAACTGGCCTATGGTCAGCCGTTTTGCGGACTAGTCCCTCTTCAATGACAGGCCCATGTTTAAAAGGTCAGATGAATATAGGTATTAGAAGTGGAATTATGAGTGGGCTAGTACTGGTAACATTCCAAAAAAAAAAAAAATTAAAAGAACACAGTCCTTGGAACTTTTTAATGGGCTATATTAGCCCTTTTTTTTCTATTATTTGGTGTGCTATGTTTGAAAATACATATGTCAAAAATGTGTCAATGTTAATTCATTGTTAAAACATTAAGTTTCGATACTGTACCAAATTAGATGCTCTATTCCAAGAACCAATGGTTCAAAATTATGTTAGAGCTTGGAAAATTGGGAGTTTTCTAAAAAACAAGCACATTTTTTTCCTTTTGGGGAATAATCAAATTTGTGTAAATACAGTCAAACTTCCATAACTCGAACTTCTGCAACTCGAATTTTCTATAACTCCAACTGAATCGGGTGGCAATAGGGATATAAATTTATAGACAATTTCGTTTCCCTAACTCAGTCTCTATAACTTGAACTATTTCTTTAGATAATGGTGGTTCGAATTATGGAAGTTTGACTGTATATTTTAACTAGAGATGGCCATGGGTGGAGCGTGAGGAGCCACGGGACTCTATCGAAAAATACAGGTATCGAGCCAAAGAGTTAAAAACGGATTTTTTACGTGCGGACCCATGCTTGAGGTTGAAATATTCTATTGAAATATGAATTAGATTAAGTGCTACCAGCGATTCAACCATTGTGGATTATTCCTATATATTAAATATCGTACAAGACTTCACATGTAACACAGGATGAAAGAGAAATTGACCGGATTTGAAGGGTGAAAAATGTTAGCAAGAAAGCTTAAAAAATTATAAGGGTAATCCTGAGCAATACAGGTTGTATGGCAGCCTTCATATTAAAGAGTTCCGTTCTTAGGACAAAGTACCTACATATATTTTCTAATATCTGGTCGAAAAACTTTCTACTTCAGCAACTAAGAACTAATATTTTTTAGTTATTTTTTTCGGGCCGAGGAAGGCATTTTTAATTTTCAGGATTCGCTGAGAAATCACCTATTATATGAAATTATCGAGCTTCAAAATTTAGTAAAGTTTTTTGTTTGAAAAAAATCATATGTTTCTACCTAAAAATCGCCTTTGGAGAAAGCACGTATTTAATGTTTAAGACAAGATAAATTAACCCATTTGGGACTCTAATAGCCAATATTAGAAAAGAGTTCTTTTATAACCCATGAATACCAAAGAGTTATCGGTTATCCACGCTTGATTTGATGATTAAAGCAATGCCTAGCTTCCCACGAATGATAGAAGCACATCCTTCTATTCCAACTACCTTTCATTCCTCTAAATAAACCCATGTTTCGAATTTCAAGCTTTTACTCGATATAAGAAGAAAGAAAATGCGTTAATTCAGATACAGTATACTCCCAGAAAAGTTAATCGATTTATCCCGGAAAATAAACTTTCCGAATGTTCATAATTTTCCAAATCTACCAAATGGAAGGATATAAACAATTTATTTTCTAAGCTACAAGTATTATCTCTTGACAAGTCTTCTGCATTTATATGGGCGATCATTTAGGGTAGAAGAATAAGAACATAAAATTCAATCATTTCTTTCTTTTATCTGTTTTCATTTGTAACTTAATCTGCATAAAAAATTTTTACTTTTTTATCTCATTGTTAATATATTTTTTTAAGTCAATTCATGAAAATAGTGGTGTTGGTCAACGTGGTAGGGCTGTTCAGTTTTCTATAATAAAATGACGAGGTGTCCCGCGAAAATTTTTTTAAAATCAGGACTACCCTGGTGATTACTTAATAAGTAGGATGACAAACATAATCGCACTCCCGAAGCGTGGATTATCATATAATTAATCCAGTTTATTTCCATAGAAAATCGATCTTTAATATACAAAATGACGTATAATCGCGATTATTCATATGTCTGTCTAGGTTGAAAGATCATTAATTAAGTATAGTTAAACCATTGCCATTTTTCCTACCTCTATAGATACACTCCGTTCCAAAATGATAGCCTCACCATAATATTTTTGAAAATGCAGTCGATTTTAGAAATCTTCTTTAAAACATGAAGTGTCTATAAGTTAGTCGAATAATGTGAATTATTAGGCTTACAAACCTGCTTTGGTTTTAAAACTACTGGCGGCTTTCAGCATTAGCATTAATTTCTTCGCCCCAACCCAAAATTTTCGTGCAATAAATTGTCCCGAAATGATAGCCTCACCTAAGCTTTAAGGCTAAAAAAACAAAAAAACCCAAGTTTTTGTAATTAAATATTATTTTGATTTATTTTTAGTCGTTGAATTTAATATTTAGTAGGTCCACCATTGTTTTTTATGATATCATAAATGCGATTTGGTAAAGAACCATAAAGTGACTTTATAAAATCTAATGAAACTTCGGACCATGCTTGTTTAATTGCTTCAATAAGCTCATCTTTTGTTGAAAATTGTTTACTACTATTGTAAACTTTTCGTGTAAGCCATCCCCACACATTTTCAATAATATTTAAGTCCGGGGAATACGGAGGCCAGCTTAAAACCTGAATATTTTTAGCAGACAGCCATGATGTTACGACTCTAGATCGATGTATCGGAGCGTTATCGTGTTGAAAAATTATCGGAATAGGTCCAAAAATATTTTCGAATTTAGGAATAGCTTCTGCAAGTAAGTTTTTGTAGCTGTTTCCAGTCATACGTGCATCTACAAACTTTAACTCGATAGTTCCGTAGTATGAAATTGCACCCCAAATCATGACTCCACCTTCCCTGCTATGGTGACGACTCAGAATGCGCTCTTCTTTTCTGAGATCATGATAATAGTAGTTATACCCGTCTGGACCATCGAGATTAAAGCGTTTTTCATCGGAAAAAATAACGATTTTCCAGTTGTTCTCATATCCCTGACTTTTCAGTGTCCAAGCCATGTGATTTTTGGCAAAATTAAGCCTATTCAGCTTGCGCTCGGCATCTAGTGGAGGCTTGCGTGCAAGTTTTCGACGCTTTATGTGTCCGGCTGTATCGATGACACGTTTTATTGTGCTTTTGCTCACATTAACACCTGCTTCATCCCGAATTTGAGACAAGGACTTTGACGAGTTTGAAGCTGACCTGATAATTTTTCGTGCAGCTTGTGGTGTAACCTTTCTTGGTCTGCCTCCCGAAGACTTTTTTCCATAATTTGAGGGGTCCTTACACAGAAAAACTTTTGTGCGTAAATACAACCAATTTTTTAATCAATATAACAATTTCGTTGTTAAAACTCAGCCTATCACACTTTTTGTTATATTAAACAAATCGTTTGGTTGGGACAATTAATGAAAGTATTCACACTCAACAAATATATTCAATCAACGATTTGTTGTATCAACAACCAAAAGTATTCGCATTCAACAAACATTTTCAATCAACGATTTGTTGTATCAACAACCAAAAGTATTCGCATTCAACAAACATTTTCAACTATTGATTTGTAATATCAACAATCAAAGGTATTAAAAATCAACTAAAAATTTCAAATAAATAAAAAAGGAAAAACTGCCTCATCTACATATTCCATAATAAAAATTGGAGTCTGTAAAGTCAGTTTACGGACGATAATTATAAATTATAACATCATGATTAATGAACATATGTCAGCTTTTGATTATTTTGTCTCTTCTTGTACGTACGTCCGCATAAAGCTAATGAGAACTTTAGAAAAATATTTATATGCACTAATACTTTCATTAATTGATATAACAAAACAAGCAATCAAGGTTTTGTTGAGGATGAATACTTTTGGTTGTTGATAGAACAAATCCTTAATTGAAAATGTTTGTTGAATGCGAATACTTTTGGTTGTTGATACAACAAACCGTTGATGAATATATTTGTTGAGTGCGAATACTTTTGGTTGTTGATAGAACAAATCCTTTATTGAAAATGTTTGTTGAGTGTGAATATTTTCATTAATTGATACAACAAAACAATCAAACAAAGTTTTGTTAAGTGTGAATACTTTTGGTGATTGATATGACAAATCAGTCAAACAAAACTTTGTTTAATAATTCATATTACAAAATTTTGCCGAAATTGGTGATTTGTTTGAAATTTTTAATTGTGACAATTAAAATGCCAATGAATCGAGTTTAACAATCACCATTAATTGGAATTTTTCGTAGCCAGTTTTTCTGTGTAACGAAATTGTTAACAACTTTAGGGCTTCGACCAATTTTTTTCGCGATTGCACGGTTAGAAAGCCCTTGATCCTTAAATGCTTCAATTTTTGCCTTTTCAGCAACACTCAAAGCACACTTTCGTCCCATTTCCTTTAAAAATCAAACTCGTTGACAGAGAAGAACGTGGTTTTATGCTTTTAATGCTTTTCGTCCAAAAAAACGTGCCACCAGATTTGAAATTAAAGAGTGAGGCTATCATTTTGGCACACTATAAACCAGGTACTTTTTTAGGTGGTAGCACTTTGATTTAAAAGCTTAAAGGTACATACCCAATATGTATTTGAAATCACTGCCACTGCCAGAAAATTGTAGTAGATTTGACTTCAAGGCATTTTGGTGATGGTTTAGTCCGTTTCGAGTCAAGAATAATAGATTTTCTGTTCAACCGGCAGCTGAGGCTATCATTTTGGAACGGAGTGTATATACTAACTTAGTTGCCCCATATATGTATGTTTGTAAGCTTTTTTAAATTAACTTTTATAAGGCCCCATCTACACGATGCAAGTTTTCGCTTGGCAAGTTTTAGTACTTGTGTGCAAGAACTTGCGTGACCAATCCACACGATGCTAGTAAATTTAAGCTTGCAGCTTGCCTGAAAGTAATCTAAAGATGACTTGCACGCAAGTGCTTGGGCACATAGCCACACGGCGTTACTAAAAGTTGCTTTTCAGAAGCAATTTTTTTAGAACATGTAGCTTGCCAGCTTGAAGGTTTTTTCATTCAAGTAGAAGTTCTTGCCGCAAGTTTTCCAGTTGGTATAAAAAATCATATTTTAACCTAAAATAGCAAAAATGAATAAATAAATAAAGAAAGTTCTAGCAGCGGTGCTCATTTTGGAAGAAATAGAAAATTATAGAAAAAAACCAAAACGAACAATTTGGGCACGCAAATTCTTTTTTAGAGGAGACAGAAATCCCTTTTATGAGAATTCAATGAAGGACCTATCAAATGAACAATTCAAAGCGCTTCCATTTCACTGGTTTACCCCCAGAGCTTCCAGAGCAATGAATGCAATTTGTCCTTTATAACCAGCTTTTCCAAATTAGTTTTTTCGGCAATGGCTTCGTAAGCTGCCTCTTTTTATACCTTTTCCGAAAGAAAGGGTATATTAAGTTTGGCACGGAGTATGTAACATACCCTCTAACGGTTAAAATTTGACCATGACCATCATTCGCGAAATTCGGAAAAATTTTATTTTCACTTTTTTGAATTGAGGATTTCGCAGCTAGACAAAATGTCCTCTAACGGTTAAAACTTGACCATACCCATCATCCGCGAAAATTTTGTGCTTAATAATAATCTCGAGTTTGAGAAGCTTAGTACAGATAAGGTAAAAATAGATATCCAAGCTAGAACAACGAAAACAGCAGGAATTTTTGTTATGGTAATGTTTTAACATATTTTAGGCTGAGGAAAAGGTATGTGTGCAGTCGGCTTAGCCGATGTAAACTTTTTTACTTGTTTTTGTAGTCCATGTGTGACTTTTGCCACAAGCACTCATTTTACTGGTATTCTTCAGTAATTATTTCAATTTGCTCCTCTGACACAGCCATGTTGATAAAAAAAAATGCGAAAAATTTAATTCAATAAATAGCTAGCTATGAAGAAAATAATAAATATTGAAACATCGCACTCGCTACTTTCTTGAACCTGACAGTTTGTAAGCGTGCAAGTAAAAAAAATGCTTCTAGCAAATTGGAAGATTGTATTTCTACACGATCCGAATTTTCTTTAGGCAAGTTCTTGCATGGAAGTCTTGAAAAACCTGCCGCAAGTCCTTGCAAGCATTCTACACGATGCAATCTCCTTGCCAAGTACTTGCAGAAGTGACTTGCCAAGTGAAAACTTGCATCGTGTAGATGGGGCCTTACAATGAGAAATTTCTTCGAAATCATCAATTCTTAGTCAGCCCTTTTTCTGGCTATTCCATTCCAATTTAGCATGGAAAACACGATTGAAAATTATTTGAGCATTTTTAAGGAATCTATTTTTCGATATGAAATTTGACAATAGAAAACCTCATTTAGGTTCAATTTTCCGGATAATCAGGCTACTTTGGAAAAAACATCAATATGCTGGATTGTCCACAGGATGACAAAAAAATTTTTTTTTTATCGGAGCCAGCAAGTCAAAGAAATGTAGGTACATATGATATGTGAGTAAATAGTAATATATGAATTGAAGGAGTAGCACGGAAGTAAAGTGGAAAAATCTTAAGAAAAGAGCCATTAAGCGGCGAAGACATACGGAATTTTATTATTGATAAGAATAGTTTAGATTCTGCGGTTTAATGTTTTCCATGGATCTTTTGAATACAGAATTTTTAACTCATATCATGCTTAAACTGGATTGTATTTAGTCAATTAGCCATGGAAATCTAAATGCTTTTCTCTGTGAGAGATAAGGCTGGCATAGGTCAAAGCTTTCAGTAATTCCGCAGCACTGCATCTTTCTAATATTACTTTAAGACGCAATACACAGATAAATCAACCATCAATTGGTTCATGTTGCCTTTTTTAATTTTTTCATGGGAATTTTTCACGAATCCAATGAATATTTAAATTCCATAAAAAATTCGGGGGGGGGGGGGGGGGGGGGGGGGGGGGGGGGGGGGGGGGGGGGGGGGGGGGGGGTATTTTATTTTCATTATTTGACTATCCTAAAACCTTGACAAAATTAAGACAATTGACAAAAAAAAAACTGGCCTATGGTCAGCCGTTTTGCGGACTAGTCCCTTTCCAATGACAGGCCCATGTTAAAAAGGTCATATGAATATATGTATTAGAAGTGGAATTATGAGTGGGCTAGTACTGGTAACATTCCAAAAAAAAAAAAAATTAAAAGAACACAGTCCTAGGAACTTTTTAATGGGCTATATTAGCCCTTTCTTTTCTATTATTTGGTGTGCTATGTTTGAAAATATGTCAAAAATGTGTCAATGTAAATTCATTGTTAAAACATTAAGTTTCGATACTGCATCAAATTAGATGCTCTATTCCGAGAATCAATGGTTCAAACTTATGTTCGAACTTGGAAAATTGAGAGTTTTCTAAAATACAAGCACATTTTTTTCCTCTTGGGGAATAATCAAATTTGTGTAAATACAGTCAAACTTCCATAACTCGAACTTCTGCAACTCGAATTTTCTATAACTCCAACTGAATCGGGTGGCAATAGGGATATTAATTTATAGACAATTTCGTTTCCCTAACTCAGTCTCTATAACTTGAACTATTTCTTTGGATAATGGTGGTTCGAATTATGGAAGTTTGACTGTATATTTTAACTAGAGATGGCCATGGGTGGAGCGTGAGGAGCCACGGGACTCTATCGAAAAATACAGGTATCGAGCCAAAGAGTTAAAAACGGATTTTTTACGTGCGGACCCATGCTTGAGGTTGAAATATTCTATTGAAATATGAATTAGATTAAGTGCTACCAGCGATTCAACCATTGTGGATTATTCCTATATATTAAATATCGTACAAGACTTCACATGCTAACACAGGATGAAAGAGAAATTGACCGGATTTGAAGGGTGAAAAATGTTAGCAAGAAAGCTTAAAAAATTATAAGGTAATCCTGAGCAATACAGGTTGTATGGCAGCCTTCATATTAAAGAGTTCCGTTCTTAGGACAAAGTACCTACATATATTTTCAGAGAGTACAACCTAATATCTGGTCGAAAAACTTTCTACTTCAGCAACTAAGAACTAATTTTTTTTAGTTATTTTTTTCGGGCCGAAGGAAGGCATTTTAAATTTTCAGGATTCGCTGAGAAATCACCTATTATATGCAATTATCGAGCTTCAAAATTTAGTGAAGTTTTTTGTTTGAAAAAATCATATGTTTCTACCTAAAAATCGCCTTTGGAGAAAGCACGTATTTAATGTTTAAGACAAGATAAATTAACCCATTTGGGACTCTAATAGCCAATATTAGAAAAGAGTTCTTTTATAACCCATGAATACCAAAGAGTTATCGGTTATCCACGCTTGATTTGATGATTAAAGCAATGCCTAGCTTCCCACGAATGGTAGAAGCACATCCTTCTATTCCAACTACCTTTCATTCCTCTTAATCAACCCATGTTTCGAATTTCAAGCTTTTACTCGATATAAGAAGAAAGAAAATGCGTTAATTCAGATACAGTATACTCCCGAAAAAGTTAATCGATTTATCCCGGAAAATAAACTTTCCGAATGTTCATAATTTTCCAAATCTACCAAATGGAAGGATATAAACGATTTATTTTCTAAGCTACAAGTATTATCTCTTGAACAAGTCTTCTGCATTTATATGGGCGATCATTTAGGGGTAGAAGAATAAGAACATAAAATTCAATCATTTTCTTTCTTTTATCTGTTTTCATTTGTAACTTAATCTGCATAAAAAATTTTTACTTTTTTATCTCATTGTTAATATATTTTTTTTAAGTCAGAGTATACACTGAAAATAGTAGGTCGTTGGTCAACGTGGTAGAGGCTGTTCATGTTGTCTGAAATAAAAATTTCGGAATGGATTATTGTTAAGAATCGTCCGTACCACAATTATAAAGTTTAATTGAAAAAACAAAAATGCCGGACTGTGGAAAAAAATGTCGAAAATCTTGATTCTTTTTAGGGATGTGCCGAATAGTGAATTTGCCGGATAGTGAATTTTCCGGATAAATATGTTAAAATATGTAGCCGGATACTATGTATCAAGTTATGCCGGATATCTGAAAATTTTTTTCTCTGTATGAAATTGTACTTTCGCTGGCCACAATTGAACAGATTGTCCGAAATAAATGATTTTCTGGCAACGCCGTTCATTGGTATAATATAGAGCTGGAAAACATTCGATTCCGCCATTGATATTATAGATGTTTTTAAATTTCATTAAACTAAATTAATTATTTATCACAAAAAAGAATAACCAAATCTAGTTTATGGTAAAAATAGACAATCGCAATAAAAACTTGGATAATGCTTAAAATTAAAAAACATCTATCTGATTGTTAGGGATCGTAGATTTTTACATATTTAAAGATTATATTTTATTTCTTTTCAGAATAAATTTTAAGATATAAAATATGTTTAAATATCTTTACATATTTTTGAATATTTTCAAATAATTTTCAATATAAGCGCAGTAGGCGATAGTAAAATATTATAATTTAACCAACGGCAAAAAATTTTGTCAATCCGGAAATTTTTGAAAATGAGCAAAAACAAAAATCTCACAACGAAGTGGTTGCGTATAATAAACTGCGAGTACCTGGAGATTCAAAATGGTGATCAAGTATATCGTGGTTAGCTATGTAAATGCATTCGTAAGTTATTCTGGTTTCTATTGCTCAATTATGAGATAAAAGGTAATCTTTTGTTACCTTTAAGGTTAAAAGCTAAGAAAATTTTTGCTGTAGCAACATATTAAGAACTTAAATTCGCACCATCTTTGAAAAGCTGGCTTTAGAAAAAGGAATCAAGTAAAGAAGAATAAAAATGATTGATTTTTAGTCGAAGTAAGCAAATCACATTCTGACTTTTAGGTTAATTATGATTTGTGTCGTGCTATGATCGCCTACTAACACTCAGTAGGAATGCTTTCTTAAATTAATGAAATACTGGAAAAGCTTCTGATAAATATATACTTGACAGATCAATGTTAGAGGTTATTTAGGGTTATTTTTTTGTATTCAATTTTGAAGATAATAGTTTTGTATTTTTATTTATTTTCAAGCTACACTTGCTAATGATTTGAATGAAATTTTCGTCAATACTACAAAAAGATGAAGAAGAAATAATACCAATTTAAGTTTTCATGGTTTGCCAAGAATATTAATTTCAATATAAATATTATGTTTGAACCATATATTAATAAAATTGCAATATTTAAAAGTTTGGACTAAATATTCGAAGCATACTGTCAAATTAAAAAATCTTCTAAAGATTTTATTAAACACAATCTTCAGAGGCGGGGTACGCTTAAACGGCTTCAACATATTGCTGTATAATTATGTTTTGATTTTTCTTAGTACATAGTATTAACCTGTTCATTAATACTCAAAATTTGAAAACAATTTTAACTTTAATTTTTGGTATTTTTGGTCCAATTTCGTCGTGCACTGTGACGATCTTTCTGTTTTTTATCTATAAATTAAGACATTTGTTCATAGATAAATTGTTTGCAATCAAAAAATAGAAAAATAGAAAAAAAAATTACTGATGTTTAAATTTTTGTTATTTTCGTTTAATTTTAATAAGTTAACGAATAATTTGTATAAAAAAAAAAAAAGCATTTGTTTCCATATTTTTATTTATACGTATCCCGAAAAAAAAATTAATTTATCTTCGAGGTGTATTTAAAAATTTTTTTTAATTAAAAAAATGTTTCATAAACCTTAATAAATTGGAAAAACCTAGGTACTGTACCTAGGTACAATTTTCAGTACCTTGGACCTGGACCTTTGTTTTACAAACAACTGTACCTGAACCTAGGTCCAAAAAAAATGAAACTGTTACAACACTGAAGTAAGATCTATCTCGATAAGTTCGGCGCTGTTTGAAAATATCTGTAGATATTTTTCTAATTGAATTAACATATTTTTAAATAAAAACAAAATATTTAAAATATTTTTAAAAATATATTTTGAATATGTTTGAATATTTTTGAAATATTTTTTTACATATGTAAAATCCGATCCCTACTGATTGTAAGTATCTAACTAACATCGATGTTTTTCAATTTTAAGCACTATCGAAGTTCATACTACAACCGTCTATCCTTTTCCATAAACTACAAGTTTGTTAGGATTTAAATTAAGTTAATTTGACTTAATTTATTTCGATCAATATCTATTAAAAGAAATTTAAAAACATCGATACCATCGATGATAATATCGATTGCTTTTGAGCTCTAGCATAATCAGCTGTTCAGATTTATTTTGCACGTTCAACAAAAAGCAAAACTCAAAGATGGACAAATCAAAGTCTGTGGTATGTATCGGTATCCGGCCGGATAGTAGTGATATCCGGTGGGCTTGCCGGATATCTAAAACAGCCGGATACCGGATAGTTACCGGATATCCGGCACATCCCTAATTCTTTTGTAGAAAATTAATAAAAGGTCAATTCTGGTACCTGCGAGAACTATTCTTAAGTGGAAGAATATGTTACAACTTTAAAGCAATCGTTTGAATAGTTTCGTCTCTAGGCCGATGGCCGTTTTGGAAAATGGAGTTTCGAGAAAAACGCGTTTAAATTTTCAAGAGCAGAATTTTGAAGAGAACTTGTTTCGACTTTTTTAGTCGACTAGAGGCCAAAAGACTAGTGTCCGACCGATTTTTAGGGTTCGACTTCACTATTTTAATCTTCGGCTTTGGATTCGGCTAAAAAAAAACCGAATATTTTAGCCGAATGCTTTTTGCACTTCAATGGCAGTAAAATAGTCACGATAAATTCTGATAAGTTTGTATTTTAAGCGCATAATACCTACTAAGCTTTTCAATTTTATTTACTAATTTTAAAGTGTTAAGTTCTTTTGTTTTTGTTATCAAATGAACAAATAGTTATTTATTGTGATATTATTTTGGTTCGGTTTTGAAGTCTACAGCTCTGCCGAACATTCAGCTTTGGCCAAAAAACAATTTTCGGTCGCACACAGCCAAAAAGGCACATAAAATCCGACTAAACTATAACAAAGTTAAAAAGATTTCTCTATGGTTTTTAGCCAAGGAGATATCTTCTTAAAAATAAGAAGATTTTCTTTTTAAATATATTTAATAAGATTTCCCAATAGTTTTAAAAGGATTTCTTCTTAAATATTTGTAAGTAGATGACCCTATAAATTTAAAAAGATTTCTTCTTAAATATTTTTACTTAATTAAAAAAATCTTTTACATTTATTGGGGGTCCCCCTCCCTACCTCCTTCGTTCCCCCCTTCTCTTACTTTTGCTTGTTTTTATGGGTATATTATATATTTCTTGTTTATATATTTATTTTCATTTAATATGATATCATATTTATTCTATTTTGAACTGTTCTGTATGGGATTTGAACCTGGGAATTCTCGATTTCTAGTCATGTGCTCACCCGTGACACCATGTTCGCCGAACCGAAAGCCAGGGATTTTATTCATTTATAAAATTAAAGTCAAACAAAATTTTGTTTTTTAGGAATGAGAATTGTTTTGCATATTTTCGTTTGAACTTAAATGAGATATTTCCTTCAGTTCTGCTTTAACTCGACATGGCATATTGGTTAGCGAGCTCGGCTAGCAATCTGAATGGCCCGGGTTTGAATCCTGCCGAATCGAAATATTTTTTTTTGTTGTTTTTAGACAAGAAATTTTATTAATTTTAGTTTTAAGAAAACTACTAAAATTAAGAAGAGTTTTTAGAAAATGTTTTTAAGAACATTTGATACAAGGGGACCTATGAAACTTAGTATTATTCCTCTCAATTTATTTGTAGGCTCTAGAACTATATGTATTTTATATGAAGTGTATGAGAAAATGAGATGAAACCTTTTTAAATATTTTTAAGAGGACAACTACTAAAATTAAGAAGAAATCTTTTTAAATATTTTTAAAAAGATATGATACAAGAGACCTAATGAAATTAAGAAGTTTTCTTCTTCATTTATTTTGTAGGCTCGAGAATTAGATGTATTTTATATGAAATGTATGAGAAATTAAGAAGAAACCTATTTAAAAATTTTTAATAAGATTTTCATATAAAATTTAAACAGATTTCTTTTTAAAAATTACTTCGTTTTCATTCCCTTTCTTACCCCTTGCTCTAAAAATGACTCAAGAAGAAATCTTTTTGATTTTATGAGGTCATATTTTTCTGTGTGCGGACACTACAAAATACTTAAGCAGGTACATACCTAAAATCGAATGATCGATCAGATTCAAATGGCCTTTGATGCAATACAAAAAGAATTTCCGGTTTTTAATTTTGTTTATAGGTATGCATAAATCCCACACTCTTCTCCAAAAAAAGCTCCACGCTGACAAAATAGCAACGAAGAGAACCCGTTTTAATATTTTCTTTTTTAAAATTCAATAAATTTTTCTCATACGCGAGAAGAATTTTTCTTGGGTTTTAATGGGTTAATATTTAAAATGAATTTGAATTATTTTTCCATTTTAATAAAATTCAAACATTCTCGCTTTTATTCAGAGAAAGAAAAATGAATTTCGAAAAAATCAACTGTGAAAAAATACCAAAAAAATCATAAGCCACCAGAGTTTCTTTCAGTGTAAGCACACTGTGGCGTATACGTAACGTATTTGCAGCAAAATTTTTTCTTTCTTTTTCCCCAATTTCACTTCGCTGCGAGTGAGTGAGTGAGTGCAAAACAAAGAAGAGAAATTCATCGAACGTAGTCGAAAATTCAACAAGGATCAAAGTAAGGACAAGTAGCTCTCTCTCTCTCCCTCTCCCTCTCTCACATCGAAGGTAATTTAACTCAGAAGGAAAACAACATGACGAAGAACACAAAAAGAAGTGAGAGAAATTGGAAGGAAACAAAAGCAATCGAACAGGCAAACAGACAGGCATCTGCTGCTCGTGTTCGTTCGCTCGACGCCGACGACGGCGTCGACGTTGTCGTTGGCTCTTGATCTTTTCACACTTTATGACGCTAGCAACTGCAGTCGGCTTATTCAACGCTTGTTGTTTTTGTAGCTATCATCGATCTACAACGATCCACTTAGGCACACACACATATATATATCTGTACACATATACAAATACATATAAATATAGGCAGAAGCGAAATTATTTTTAAACGATTACGAACGTACATATGTACATACGGACAATCGTACGGCAAACTTACCGCACAAGGTTATTTGTATGAATGTATGTATGAATTCTGTATGTGGCTACGGCAGCATAAAGATACGAGTCTCCAATTGAAGCGTCTTTTATTTCTTTAAATTTTTATTTAAGATCACAAGAAAACCTTTTATGAAGTTGTTTTCTTCTACAAAACTAGCTAAGCTTGAAAAGCTCTCCCACAGCATTTGCAAATTTTCATAACGTAATCAACGGCACGACGAACTTTTGCGGAAAAACTGACGCGTCGACGCGGGAGCGAGAAAGTTTCATTCGAAGTCATCGCAGAGCATGCTAAGTGGGCATCATGGAATGGGAGGGGGGGAAACAGAAAAGGCAAAAACAAATTATAGTATGTATGAACAATATTAATAAAGCCACGCATGAAGAACGTGAATAGTCAAACGAAACGAAACGAAACGAAGCGAACAAAGAGCCGAAGATTGACGAAAGCAAAAAAGAAAAAAGAAGAAAAAGAAACGAGCAAACGACCAGACGAGCAGACGAGCAAACGAGTCCGAACGAAGCCGAATTCGAAAGCGCAAATAATGATTTTGTTCGCCGTATTGAGGCCTTCAGCTGCTGGTGGGTTCTGTCGGCGATTTTTCGAACTTTGTAACCAAAATGGAATAGCGCAAAGCCACAGACAGACAAAAAGCACAAAGCACAAAGAAATTAAAAGCAAGCGATAATGATGGGGTAAACACCGTCGACCACAAACATCGGGCGAACGATCGAGCATCGGCCAAACGAATATACGAACGAACGATCCATCGACCGACCGACCGACCGACCGACCGACCAAACGAACGAACGAACGAATAAAGTGAACCAGCGAGCGAATGTGCAGCGGCAGCAAGGGGCAACAACAGCGTCAAGGCGTGATCAGTGAAGCTCTGCTCTTACGATAACCGAGTTCCTTTCTCCGACCTTCTTGCCTCTCCTTTCTGCTCTCTTTCAACCGTTTAATGTTTTATTATTTTTATTTTCCTTTCTTTCCGTCCATTGCCATGAACAGATAGAGGAAACTAACGAAGCGATAAAGCTGGACGCAGTAAATAGGGGAAGAAAATTTCCATTGTTCGCTTTTCCTTGGAATTGCTCGCTTTTTGGCAAATCCAAATAAATCGCAAATATTTCGTTTAAAAAATTATTTTTCCTTTAAGGATAATCTCAATTGACCTTCAAAATGGGGAAAAGGCAAAAGATGAAGGTAAAAAAATTTAATTTAGAGGTAGCTTTTGTGTATCTTGTATATATATATATATACATATATGTATGTATGTATGCATGTTTATCAAACTGTTGAAAGCTCTTTAAAATTGATGTTTTAAAACAACTTCAGAGAGAGGGGTATCAAAGTCCTAATATACCCTAGGCCAGACTTCTGTGACGGGACTCGCAATATCCAATCACTCTGATGATGATCGCACTTTTGAGAAGTACCGAGATCGCTTTGTTCTCTTCAAGACTGAGTTGTACTATCGACCGACTGTCGTCCTAATTCAAATATGGACATAGTCTTTAAACAAGGAACATGTACTATGTCACTGCCCGGCTCTTTCACGATCAAGACTTACCTTCTTTTAGGAGCCATGGCTGTTTGACTTACAATGCATGGCTGAACAAAACCGAACTACGATCTTAAACTTTGCGAAGAAATCCAAAGCCTTTGGCAACTACTCGTTCCAAGGTCTCATTCTAGGCACATTGGGAAGGTAGTATGAAGCTAGTTTTACTTCCTTGTTCCACGGAGAAAAGTGTTTAGGGTAAAAAATTCCGGGGAATAAAAATTTTGAATAGGACTGCTAATGAATTCTACTATTTTAAACAATTGGTGGTTATATTCAAGTCTCCCTTTTTAAAAACCGAACTCAAAGTTGATATTTACCTTTTTGTATCATTATTTTTAACGGTGTTTTCCCAATGAAATTTGAACCATTTATATAACTGTAACTACTGAACTTATCCTACTTAATAATTCTAACGATGGTAAAAAAAAACCATAAAAGGCAGATAATAAAATTTATTAAATGGAATTTTTCTGGATTTGTTTTCACTGAGACCGAGACGGAACGGGTGTGGGGGGCTTTAAACCAAACGATGGTTCCGCTTGCGTGCAGACTTATTCCAATATACTTCCCATAATATAATATGCTAAATAAAAAGAAAATGCTTATGTTAGTACGTGCAGACGGGGGTTTCTCTATCGCCACCAATAACAATCAACTCTCCGTTAGAGTGGTAAATACCCCTTGGTATATAAAGTATATGAAAGTAAGACCTTTGTGGTTGTGGGTGCCGAAAATCTGAAAAAACATACACTGTTTTTTAACTCATGAGATAAAATTGTGTGCCGAAAATCTCAGAATGTGCAAACTGTATGTCATCTGATCTGGAATGTTCTAACATTCTATGAGATCAAAAATTGTATAAATGATGTTATGATAAACTCCGAGCAATGGTTTCGCTGCTAGTTTTATGTAGTCCTTGAAATTGTTATTGGAACTTTATTTGCAATGCGAATTTTATTTTTCTTTTGCTCTCAAACACTGTCACAGTCACGCCACTTCATATCATTACAAAGTTTTAAAGTCTTAGAAAATTGAGTTATTTATATTAAATTTATTTAAATTTATTTAGAAAGACCAGATATCTGAAAATAACGAAGCAAATTAGCAACGATATAGGGAGAAATTGAAAGGAGTTCCCCTTAAACTAGAAAATTCTCGCGCCAAGGCAAAAAAAAGGGTAACAGAAATACAGGAAAGAGATTTTGCAGGAGCATTCCACGAAAAAGTGGAAATGTAACTCAGTTTTAAAATATTAGTTTTAACGGCTTTAATGCACGTTTCAGGGCAGCTGACACCTTCTTGTCAAAGAGTTTAAGAATAACATGAAACTTAAGTCAACAGTTTTAGGTTAAGAGCCGTTTGTTTTGACAGTAAAGAAAACGAGAAAACTTTTACTTTTTGACTGTTGTCTTTGTATTGCCATTTTCGTTTTTGTGCTATAACTAAGGGCCAATATTACCAAGCATATTTAAAAAAATTTTTTAATTAAAATTAAAATTTTTTTAAAATAAATTCCATTTCCAATATTGCAATTTTTTAAGCATCGAAATTTACGGCAGCACCGTCTACTTCCAGGGCTGTGAGTACATTTGACAGCTGATTAGATCGTTATTTTTATAAACGGATTCTATAGAGATCCATTCTCACGATTGTTTCGTACTCCAAATTGCTGCCCTGTGATTCCAAAGCTTTTAGTCCTGTCTATCGTATTGTGTTATTTCCAAAACTACATTTTTGTTGAAAATTATTTTTTTGAATTTTTCCAAACAGCTGGTTTTTGAAAACCGAACTCAAATTTGATATCATATTTAAACGCAGTGCCGAGGTGATTTAAAATATTTTTAAAATTTAAAAAAAAATTGGAATGATAAAAACCAAAACCGGATTTTGATTTAAAAAAATGTTTAAATATGCTGGGTAATATTGGCCCTAAGACCTGACTTCTTCATAGAAGCTAAAGTGCAAGAACCAAAAACTACGATTTAGAAAAAAAAATGTTTTTTAATACGTTTTGTTGATGAGATAGAGCCGTTACCAATTGGTAAGTTTTACTGTCCAACACGTGACGAATAATTTGTACAAAGTACTTTCATTTCAAAACGCCTTGCTTTTCCAAATATATTTCTTGTCTTTACAAGTAGTTTCTAAACCTGTACTAAAAAACGTAAAAATTTAAATAAAACAAACTGTTTTTCGAGAGTCAGGCATTTGATGGCGTTCCACATGATCTCATTTGGTATGCTTTGAGAAAACACTTAGTGCCGGAAGAACTTATTTTGTGGGTAAAACTTCTGTATGCAAATCCCAAAAGTCGAGTACATTCTGCTGCCGGAATTTCATCTGAATTTTCAATATCTGTAGGCGTTCACCAAGGATCAGCTCTATCTCCTCTTTTGTTCATATTAGTTATGGATTCAATTACCGAAGACCTACAAGTATCACCTCCCTGGACGTTACTATATGCAGATGATGTTCTTCTGGCCTCAACCTAGAAAAACAACTTGCAGCAACAAGTACAAGACTGGCATGATAGATTGTCTATGTTTGGACTACGTTTGAATGTCGGGAAAACAGAATACATGACAACAGACAATTACGAAGCAGGGACCATCAAAATAAATAACACTGACCTACCAAGGACGCAAAAATTTAAATATCTTGGGTCGACACTTTCTGCTGACGGGACGATCACTCGCGAAGTCACTGAGAGAGTTAACGCTGCTTGGATAAAGTGGCGTTCAACGACTGGTGTTATGTGCGATAAAAAGATAAGCGACCGCTTAAAATCCAGGCCAGTCGCTCTTTATAGTACCGAATGTCTACCAGCAACGAAAGTAGCAGAAAGAAAGGTTAGTCTTATGGAAACAAAGATGCTTCGCTGGATATCCGGACCCACTCGTGTTGATCATGTTCCAAATGTAGAAATCCGTAGGCGCTATGGAGTTGCGCCAATTATTGGGAGCATTCCTGAGAGCAATGAGGAGACTTTGGCAAAGAAAGGCTACGCACTGGAAATTCAAGGTTGCAGAAACCGGGGGCGTCCGAAACAGCGCTGGATGGACACAATAAAATGGGACCTAGAGGCTGTAGGACTTACCTCGGATGATGCAATGGACAGAACAAAATGGAGGAACTGGTCGCGTTTTGCGGACCCCGGGATAGACCGGGATAGTTAAACACGCAAGAAGAAGAAGTTTTTCGAGAGTCCTTTCGGCTTGGCATCAACTTTTGTTTGTGAAAAAGATACTTTGAAATGGAAATATGTTGGTGAATATTTTTTTTTTTTGATTTTTAATTCATGTAAGCAATCAAGTTTTAATAATGGCTTATCAAACGCAATCAACTAGTGCTATGCGTATGAGAAAACTTCGTGAAACGAAACAGGCCGAAGATTCCGACTTTAAAGCCAAAGGAGTCAATGACAATTGCTGAATTACGAAAGCGAAAATGGGAACAGGCTTCTAAAAATCGTGGAGTGCCGATATAACAGCTTAACTGAAGTCCAAACGGTAGTTAACTATTGAAAAACTTCCAATATTCACAGTATATTTGAACTCTGTCCGACACGTGACGGACTTTGTCTGCACGTGACAAGACAATAAAATATTTTTTTTAAGCTACCGAAGAACTTTTTTATATTTTTTTCTGCTTAACATATGCTTCAATTCCTGGTTTTAATATGCTTGAAACATATCAGTGCTCCATGTTCAATAGTTTCGCTGAAATTTAAATATAAAGAACTCAACTTAGAACACTGGTTGAATAGACCTGTCCATTACGTGACAGCACTTCTTATTTTTTTCTTAGCAATCTAAGAAATTTTTTAAATGTTTTTTTGTGGTCATCGGCTATCTAAACTTCAAGCTATGATATAAAATTATTTAAAATAATTTCTAATTAATACATCTTAAGGGGACCTTCTGGTTTAGAATTGTTTGAAAATTGATTTTTTTTTTATATATTTCGGAAGAAAAGGCTTTTAAAATAAGCTGGCAAAGTTTCGTGAAGATATTGACAATATTTGTTTTGTTACAGCCTTTTTAGAAGGTGGAGACAGCAGGCAGCGCGCTTGATCAAAGCAACTTTGAACGCGTTTATCTCAAAACTACTTTTTTTGACCTGGTGTGAATGAAAACAAAAAAACCATCGAACCGATTTGTCTGGAATTTTTATATGTTATTCATAACATCAATGGCTATGGCCTGAACTAGAATCGAATTTTTATTTCAAGAACTTCATATTTTTTCATCAAAAAAATGGTCAAAAAAAAGAGGAGTTTTTGATGGTTGAAATAAAAAATTGCGCCATTTTGTCAATTTAAAATTTTTTTTTTTATTCTAGTTCCTGCCATAGCCGCATTCATTCTGATTAATAACATATTTTTGTTTTTTTTTTTCGATTACCAGAACTGCCAAAATCTTTCACACCACGGAGGTACTTTTTCAAAGAGGGTCCACTTCAACGCCATTTTTAAAATACCAAAAAAAAAAAAAAAAATTACAACAACATTTTTTATTTTTTGTCAATAAAGAATATAATAAGCCTGCGTACTTAGAAAATCGTTTTTTATTTGGCTTAATACCAAAAAAAAATCATGAAAATACCCTAAATTTTCGTGCTCTAGACCAGAAGGTCCCCTTAAACTAGGCGCTTTTAAAAACCCAAAAAAAAAAATCGAGTTTGTCTGTACGTGACGGTGGAATACTCATGCAATATGTCAAACAACGAATGATCTCAGAGCATAAAACGGAATAAGGCCTTATGCTCTCGTGGACGTAGATGCCTACATACATATGTAGTGAAAAGCACGTTTTCTGTGACTCGTACATATAGCAATTATCGAAATATACATATAAACAAAATTATACGCGTTATTCAGCTATGAATCCCTAATGAAATCGAATCCCAGTTAACAAGGCCTCAAATACCCGCTTACAGGGTTGTGATAATGCAAAAGTATCACGACTTTATGATAACTACATACATGTATCAATATAAGAGGTTTCTCACTCAATAAGGAATAAGGCAACAACAACGTCGGGACAAACAGAAACCAATAATAGAATACAGAAAAAGAACGTAGTGAATGTAGCTTACACTTGTAAGAAAAAGGAAAAAGTTCCAATTATCAATATATTGTACGTGGAGCCGGTAATTTCGACAGAAAAATATACTTTAGGAAAATTTCACGGAATTGTAACAAAGGAGTACTTTTTCTATACCTAATAAATAGATAATATTCGTTTGAAAAAGTGTAGTTTTTAGAGTTAACGGTCCAATTACGAGAACTGTGACTCGGCATATAATGAACTATGATTCTACAGTCACATTTTAAAAACGAGTAAAGCTTATATCGAAATGAATTCAGTAGAGTGAAAGATGGCAATGACATAAGCATTGGTTCTTTTAGGGGGGAAATGCATGTATCCGGAGTGAATGTACCCGATTAAACCGTATGCCCATAAAGTTGCATTATTTCTGATCAGCTTTTACGAAGGTCCTTTAAAAAAAAAGTAATTTTATTATCACTAATATTTAGGCGCGGGCATCTTGGGACCTAAGTGCCAAAAATCCCTCCCAATGCGTCATTTCCCAACCGTTTTTAGGCAGAACTATATGCGATAGAGATTCTGCGTCAAAGTCTAAAAGGAAGCAAAAGGGACCGTAATCCATATACTGTCTGACAGTTAAGCTGCTCTACTAGCTCTCAGATCTGCAAACGTCAAATCTTCACTAGTAGACAACTGCCTCAAACTCTTGAATGAGCTCAGCAACCACAACAAAGTAACGTTGTGGTGGGTTCCAGGACATGAAGGGCACGAGGACAACCAGGAGCTCAAAGGTGCTTCATAGGGCCCGAACCCTTCTGTACTTTACAAAGACCACATTGTACAGAACTACATTCGGAATTGGGAACAAAGATGCTTTAAAGCATCCTGGATGAACTCAAAAGGAAAAAGGCAATCCAAACGATTCATCACTCCCAACGAAAAAGTCTCAAAGAGACTACTTTGCCTCGGTAGAGAGTATTTAAAAACTCTTACCAAATACCTGACAGGGCACTGCAAATTGAGATATCATCTCAAAAAGATAGGCCTTTCAATTGAATCTAGATGCCGATTCTGTGAAATGAACGAAGAAACGCCAGAACACATTCTCTGCAGCTGCCCATCACTGAGCAGCCGCAGGTTGTTCCACTTTGGAGATGCCATAATCGCCCCCTACAAATTCTGGAACGTTTTTAAACCGTCCACAGTGCTTAACTTCATAAAAAGCCTAAGGATCGAGAATTAAAGAACCATTGGGGTTAGCACAATAGATCCTTTGTGGTCGCAGTGCGCAACACTCCCCATCCTTAATAATAATAATAATCGCTAATATTATGATCAAAATCTCCCTTACGTAATTGATGGACCTCACCTAACTGTCGTGCTTGGAATTTTCCGATGTAGAGATTAAGTCGAAGCTGGAAAGTTTTCATTTTCGGATTGCGTCTCTTTTGAAGGGGTCACCGACAATAGAAAATTGTATATCCAATTAAAGTTTTATTGGAACGGTCCATGCAATTGTGATCTCTTATCCATGAGGAATAATATCACTTAGGCGAATAATTGCCGAGGTGTTTTCAACAAAGCTGACAGAAAACCACTTTTTTGTAGGTAGAAATTTTGGAAACTGCTGGAAAGTTTCCAGGAGTAATCGATATAAGAGATGTTTTGATAAAACTGTATAAGAACGGACGGATGGACAGATCGTTGAACTCGGCAGGAACTAGCCTAGCCTAGGAAGGGTCGTTCCACTATGACGCATTAAGGATCTTTTGAAAGCTGCCGATCTCCTCTTAGGATCGATGAAAGAAGGAGCAAAAACGTCCAATGTTATTGTGAATATTTCGTCTTTGAAAACAAGTAAGGGTGTTATAGTCAGGCGAGCCTGACAATAGAATACCCGACACAGACACACGTGTTCAAATAATTTTTAATATCAAGAGGTGTTTAAGGCCATAAGGGCCCAATACACTGACTTTTGTTAAATTTCTTTATGAAAACTGCCCCTTTGCCACGCCCACTTTTCCAAATTTTTGGAATTCTAATCGGAGGCTTAGATATACGCTCAAATCCTAAGTTTCATTGAAATATTTGGAAAAAGTCCGATTTTGAAGCAAATTTGAGATTTTTGTGACAGACCCTAGTACTGGAGGTACCCTTTACAATGGACCGATCTAGGAAATTTTTTGGGAGGATGTTTATGGCTACAAAAGATGCATAACTGCCAACTTTCGTTCAAGTCCCATTTGAATTTCGGGTGTAGGGGATAATTTTCGAAAAACGCCCTTCTGCCACGCCCACTTTAAAAATTTTTAGAAATCGTATTACTTGCCTTGAAATATATTCAAATATCAAATTTCATCAAAATATGTTGAAAAACTTCGATTTTAGAGCAGTTTTTGTGATTTTCGTAACAGACCCTAGTACTGGAGGTACCCCTAAAAATGGTCCGATCGGGTCCTTGCTCTTACTCATGTCCCCGTTAGCACGCATACCAAATTTTGTCAAGATAGCTCAACTCCTTCGATAAGATAATTGTATACAGACAGACAAACGGACAGACAGACAGACGGACAGACAGACGGACAGACAGACGGACGGACATGTCTAAATCGAATCTCCTGGTGACGCTTATCATTTCTATATACATTTTGTATGGTCTATCTCGACTAGTTCTGTGTGTTACACACAACCACACAAACGCAATATACCCTCGACACAGAGTGTGTCGGGTATAAATATCCAAACAGACTAACCGAAGTTTTGGAATTGATAATTTTCGGATATGTCGGAACGGCTTTTATTTAAATTTTGAGGTAAATATGTATTAAAATTTTAGGTAAGCATAATACGGGATTTTTATTCTAGAAGGTATATTACGTTTGTGCGTACGTGTGAAACTTCTAGAGCCGCTTTAGATAGACAATACAAAAAGGAAAGGTGACAAAACCATGTCCGTACGTTTTTCTTAGTCTTTGGCAGTCTGTCTGTCTATCTGCCTATATGCAGTTTTCTTATCGAACGAGAGGAGCCATCTTGACGAAGTTCAGTATACGTAGAACAACTTCCAGAATAGAATTAATTGGCCAATTCTTAAAAGTACCTGCCGTACTAGGTTCTGCTATAGATCTCATAAAAATTGCTCTAATATATGAAATTGTTGAGATGTTTGAATGTTGAAATTATTTCCAGTTTGAAATCCTTTTAATGCTATTGACAAACGCTTGAAAAGTAAACGTGTCACATAAGTATATATACTTTACATCTCTTTAAATTTTCTCGCCTCGGCCGAGCCTTGAACCGCAGACCACCACTTCGCTGGGCGAACGTCTTAACCATTACGCTAAACGAACGAATTTAATTTGTTGGTCAAAACGCTCACTTGAGCTTATGGTTACTCAAGTTTTGGGGAACGTGCTTAAGGAATTGTTTCACTCCCAAAATTTTTTGCTTGAAAATGAACCATTAAAAAAAATTAAATAAATTAAAATCTTAAAAATTTAGGAGAAAATTTTGGCCTTAAAAAACAACTACACTCTGAACAAAAAAAAAAAAAAACTGTAATTAAAAAAAAAATCCAGAAAAATTCCCGCCGCCAGCAGGGATAGAACCCCGAAGCTCACGACTGTCGAGTCACAGCTTAAACAACTGAGCTAACGAAAGAAAACTCCGAAGACGGTTGATCAGAATGCGAACTTATACATCTAAGTGAACGAAAGCGAATTTGAACAATACAATTTATACAGTTTATTTGACTACTCTTACTTTAACTGTTCTAAGTAGTTGATTTAACTGTTGTTATTTCTCTCGGTGTAGGTTCATTTTAAATTCCTTCTGCCTAAATCCTATAACTTTTGAGGATGTATGTACTTCATCGCATATATGTACGTACATATATTTTAAAATAGGCTCTTCTTAAACAATTATTTATCTTCCCAATTTTCCATATTATTCTAGATATTTTTTTATTGAATAAAAATGTTCTTTCAATTAAATTATTTAATGATATTTAAAAGATGTAACTGAATCATTCCCAGCCAATCAAAGGAGTCCATAGGAGGCCCTCCTAAAGATTCCTTCTTCGGAGCGCAAATGCTCTCAGAGGAGCTCGAAATGAGATTTTTTTTGGAGAAAAGGGCAGGGAGTCTAATATGGAAAAAGTGTACCTTCCGGGATCCCAAAATTTATTTTCCAGGAGCCCTAGAATGTTCCTTTTGGTAATCCAAAAGGGGTCTCTATGGATAATCCAAAAGACGTCTCTCTTTTATTCAGTTATAAATTTAAAGCCAAAAGTCCTAAGTTTCCCTAAACGCACCGAAGCGGTGTTTGAGGCTTTTCAAAAAGGCTCTGTAAGCAATACTCTTTTAGGAGTCCTATTGCACTCCTATTCGGAGCACACTCCGAATATGGTTAGCTGGGTTGTTTTTTTTGAATGAATCTGGCAATCATTTCAATAATGAATTGAATCGAAAATATGAATTAAATATAATTTAATTCATTGATTTTCACTGATTCATTGATTTTCAGAATCCGTAAGCTTTTACTGGAAATTCCATTTTTTTTTTTCACTTATCAATATAAAATTTACTGGTAGATACTGGAAATTGAATTGCAATATGAGTAAACAAATTATTTCTACTGAATTTTGACTGGTACTTAATGAAACGTGCGAACAAAATATGCGAATTATATGAAAATTCCTTGCAAGAAAGCTTTATCATAACTGGGGAAAAAAAATTTTGAATGATGTTGGAACATTCAATTCAAAGAAATTTGGGTAAGGTGGAAGAACTGAAGGTGTCAAATTTCAAATAGTCTACTCAAGCTATTCATCCAGAGGAGTCTCATTGCTGTTAACTCCTCAATTCCCACGTCTAAGGTAATATGAACTGGGCTCGAATTTTTTTTACTAAAACTACACAGAATGATTTGTTGGTGACAAAAAATAAATATATTTTATAAAAAATATTTGATACATTTAAAGGCAGTACAAAAGTTGCCGTCGTGAGAACAGGAAATGCAAATGTCTTATGGGCATTTCCACACCGACGCGACCCTTGCGTGAGTAATTTTAAGTCCCGAATTTAATAATGCGGTGAATAGTACTTTTATTTCTAAATAAAACTAAACTTTCATATTTATCAATATTTTTGTAGAGGATATTTATGACTGTAAAGGAAGCGTACGTGTCAACTTTCAAGTCCCATTCCAATTTCAGGACAAGGACTTTTTAATCTACTTTCGACCAAATAACAGGTTGGATGATAAGTCCCCGGTCTGACACATAGATGGCGTCGCTAGTATTAAATGCATATTATTTTTATATAGTGGCAACCTTCAAATGATTCGTGTCAAAATTTGACGTCTGTAAGTCAATTAGTTTGTGAGATAGAGCGTCTTTTGTGAAGCAACTTTTGTTATTGTGAAAAAAATGGAAAAAAAGGAATTTCGTGTTTTGATAAAATACTGTTTTCTGAAGGGAAAAAATACAGTGGAAGCAAAAACTTGGCTTGATAATGAGTTTCCGGACTCTGCCCCAGTAAAATCAACAATAATTAATTGGTATGCAAAATTCAAGCGCGGTGAAATGAGCACGGAGGACGGTGAACGCAGTGGACGCCCGAAAGAGATGGTTACCGACGAAAACATCAAAAATATTCACAAACTGATTTTGAATGACCGTAAAATGAAGTTGATCGAGATAGCAGAGGCCTTAAAGATATCAAAGGAACGTGTTGGTCATATCATTCATCAATATTTGGATATGAAAAAGCTCTGTGCAAAATGGGTGCCGCGCGAGCTCACATTTGACCAAAAACAACAACGTGTTGATGATTCTGAGCGGTGTTTGCAGCTGTTAACTCGCAATACACCCGAGTTTTTGCGTCGATATGTGACAATGGATGAAACATGGCTCGATCGCTACACTCCTGAGTCCAATCGACAGTCGGCTGAGTGGACAGCGATCGGTGAACCGTCTCCGAAGCGTGGAAAGACTCAAAAGTCCGCTGGCAAAGTAATGGCCTCTGTTTTTTGGGATGGGCATGGAATAATTTTTATCGATTATCTTGAGAAGGGAAAAACCATCAACAGTGACTATTATATGTCGTTATTGGAGCGTTTGAAGGTCGAAATCGCGGCAAAACGGCCCCATATGAAGAAGAAAAAAGTGTTGTTCCACCAAGACAACGCACCGTGCCACAAGTCATTGAGAACGATGGCAAAAATTCATGAATTAGGCTTCGAATTGCTTCCCCACCCACCGTATTCTCCAGATCTGGCCCCCAGCGACTTTTTCTTGTTCTCAGACCTCAAAAGGATGCTCGCAGGGAAAAAAATTTGGCTGCAATGAAGAGGTGATCGCCGAAACTGAGGCCTATTTTGAGGCAAAACCGAAGGAGTACTACCAAAATGGTATCAAAAAATTGGAAGGTCGTTATAATCGTTCTATCGCTCTTGAAGGGAACTATGTTGAATAATAAAAACGAATTTTGACAAAAAAATGTGTTTTTCTTTGTTAGACCGGGGACTTATCAGCCAACCTGTTATATTCTTTAGAGTCGAATTTACTTTGAAGGCTTTACAAAGGATAAATTTTGGTAATTTCAACCTCGAAAAACATACAATAAAGTCTGGTCATTTTTCAGACAAAACTTTTGTTTCTTCATGCTTGTAAAATTCCGCCATTTTGCTTATTAGGATGTCTCCCCAAATCTGTGACGAATGAAGAAAATGTTAAATGGACATGCAGACAGTCATATGGCTATGACGAAATCAAATCTCCTCGTGAATCAAATTTCTATACACGTCAGACGCGTCCCCAGAAAACAATTTCAGAAGGGGCTCTGTATATCGTGACTATTTTCGAATGCTCTTTTGTCACTCAACGCATTTCGGAAGGGGGTATTAATATCACTTCCCCCCCCCAACGAATCTCCGGAGTTCCGAATGTTCGTTATTTGCCCGAGAGGTTGACAGAATATTTGGTGTTCGGTATTAGGCCAAATCAATATTCGTGGCATCACTATTCTCTGGTCTATTACTTCAAACAAAAAAGAATGCCTTCTAATGTCCTATAATGTCGTGCGGACTTTATTTTTCCCTCTTAAGGTCAGGCCAATAAAATATTTTAACCTAAAATAAGTAAAATTTGACTTCTTTTTGACCTATTTTGCTAGTTCGTATAAGCAATGCTCCAAAAAATCCAGCCACCGTGATGTAGTTGATTGGAGAGCTCAACTTACGAAGCGAGAGGCTTTGGGCTCAAACCCAGCTCAATCTCGATCGTTGATTTTAGTTGTGTCGTTTTTTCTGTTTCTGTTCTTCTATGTTTTCCCATTTTTTGCATTTTCCGCACTAACCAAACAAAAATAGGTCGAAACAGAGTTACATTTTGTGGATCTTGTTACAAATTACTATAGAAAGGGGATCAAAGGACATTAATTCGAACAAAGTACACTTTTTCTTATCAATCTACTCTCTTGTGTGGCTCTGGGATAGCGTAGGGGATGCGTGCTATGCTCTTGATCCCAGGGTCCGAGGTTCGATTCCCGGCACAGGCGAAACGGAGTGTAATGTTCCAAACCTAGCACTGGTTTTTCAAAAATCGCATGTTAGGGGCACACTACATAAAAAGACATACATACACTCACACAAACACAAGAAAACCTCCTTGGTATCACAATGGGCCGATTAACGGCCTAAGTGGCAGCCACTTCAACCTACCTACCTACTCTCTTGTGTTGTATGTTGAAATATGTATGGATATTTAGTGAAGCTTCCATAACTCGAATCCCAATTATCCAAAAAATTTATTTCTTTTATGGGGATTTTAAAGTTAAAAATCTGTACATAAACCCGATTTCCGATGGATTCAGTGTAAATGATAGAAAATTTAAGTTGCTGGAGTTGAAGTAATTCACGGAATCAACCAGATAACGGATAAATATTACTAATATCTAAACTGTGATCATCCTAAATACATAAAAATACCTATAATTTCGTATGAAAAAGGGACTTAAAAGGTTTGATTTTTCATCTTTTTGTAAAAGGATAAGTTTAGGCTCTTGAGTCTTTTTTTTTTTTTTGCTGTACCTTCAGGCGTACCAAATTACACCTTGTAAAAAGCCTCATCCTTTAAACGAGAAGCACATATGTACATAAGATACTTACACCTTTGCGAATCTCCTGAGAGCCTTTAGTCTTAACGCATTCCCTCGCATTGTCCTATTTTTAGCTCAATTTATTCGTATTTTTTTGCACAAGCGTTGAAAATCGGAAGTTTGGAAGCGCTTTTTAAATCATGTTTCCACACAGGGATTAACTAAAGGGATTAAAGTTAGTCCGAATAGTGAATCTCTGTCGTTTCCACTTTCATTGGAAACCTTATCCTTAGTCAGGATTAGTTTTGTATTTTGTAGGTTAGAGCTTCATCACCGCCGATGACTGAGCAATTTTATTGAAATTGAATTTGCGTTAGATCGAGTACGTTTAAATGACCGTCACCAGGCTTCTGATGCGAGATACATTTGGCGATTGGAGACAGTCAATAACGCGAACAAGACACGGACAAACTTCTCTACCGAAATTCTGCATGCAACTGTGCTTTTGTTTGTTTTGATATTTGTTCTCTTTATTTGACATAAGAGTTGAAATTTTTCGTACTTTTTGTAACTACATTTAGTATCAACCATGTTTTCTTATCGGGATTAAAATTTCAAGGGAAAATGGAGAGAAATGCGTTTTTGTCAAAAATTCAACTATTTTGAAGTTTCATCCTTCAGCTTCAGAGGTGTAAAGATTTCGAAGTTCGCCCTTTAACGTATAAGGGACGAATTTGTTTCAACAAAATTCCCTGAAATCATTGAACTTATGTATATTTAAAGAATTAGTTTTCTAATTTAAAGCGGAGAAAGTATTGAAAATTTTTTGGTAATTTTGTTTGACCAACAATGGCCGGGAATTTCTTAGTATAAAATACTTAATATTCAAGAACTCTTCAAAGTTAGTCAAAATTCGGCCCAATGGAACAATAAATCCGCACCTTTCGGCATTGCTTAAAATAATCAGTTCTGGACGACAGAGCAAAAATAAGGGGAAATCGGTTTAACAACTGAAATAGAAATGCCCAACCACCATAAAAATATAGTTTTCAATTATTAGCCTAAGAAGCTGTAAAAGCTTTCTCTAAGACTTGGTCCAAGAGTTCAAAAGAATGATTGATTTATTATAAAATATTGCCCGATTCTAAATATTCCCGGGGAGATTTTCCATGTGGAATTGAAAAAAATTCTGCTTTTCTAAACACACTTCAAAAGTGAGTATAAAGGAACCAAGTATTTTAAAAGTTTTTAAGCAGAGGTCATCTCATTTTTTCTTTTATTGACGCTTCCTCTATGTCTCGAAAACTAAGTGCAATATAACACACATTTTGTGCCCTCTAACTCATGTTCTATTGAGGTCCCTACAGTTCATCGAAATATCAAGAATTTTCGGAACATGACCTTTTTTTCGTTGTCCGCTTCACGTGAAATGCCCCATATGCCAGTTGTCCCCAAAAGTGATTGTTCGAAAGTTCGATCATCACCTCCAAGTCACCCAAAAAATTTATTTGAAACCAAAAAATCATTTTACAGTCTCTTTAAAAGATGGATTTTAGTTTCTTTCAAAAAATAGCTTTGTCCAAAATGGGTTAAAGAGGCATTCAAGACCGGTATATCAAAGTATAGAAGAAATGGAAAGTGTTAAAAATCGCAGCAATAGCTTTCTTACAGCAATAATAAAATTCTTTCTTACTTTTTTAATTTCTTACACAGCCAAAAATTCTTATAATCTTCAGATTTATGCTTAACAGACTCATGAGTCTGAAATCGTTTCGAAGTCTTATATAAAAATGACGAGGCTCAAAAACTTGATTATGAAATGAGTCGATAGAAAATGAAACGATGCGGATCATATATGAATGAGAAGAGGGTCCTCTAAGGCTTTACGAGTATACGATGTGGCTCTTATATCGACTCCTTCAAAATTTTTTGGGTACCTTCTCAGTACACTAGTTTGATTCGCTAATGCGAAGTCTATTATAATAGACTGAAAATTTGTTAATTTTAAATCGTGAATCTTGAATGGCCTTTTTCTATTGAATATACTTAGGCAATTCACAAAGTCTTTTTAAATCCCTTTTAAATTTATCTTCAGTTTGGCTCTCAAAATAGGTACTTATTTTAGAATACCTTGTGAATTGTCTAACTGAGTATCTTCACTCTTAAGTCCTCATGATACAGTTCTAAGTTCATCTTGGATTGTGTGATGACAATTGAAAACATATGGAGAATTAATTTTTAAAAACATTTTTTTTTTTTATTACTTATTATTTTTTGTTCTCCAATGAAAGTGAACGATTCTCGAGAGTAAAAACAATTATTTTTCTTATTTCAATAATATTTTCTTTACGACAAAAATTGGTAATTTTTGGTACAGTTGACAGGTTTTACTGTCGTAAAAGAGAATAACAGGAACAGCAGGATCGTTCGAATTCTGATTGAATTATTCTAGTTAAATTTCCCAATACTGAACTAATCGGAATGGCCAAAAGCTCTAGCTGTCTATTTCAAAATACCCTTCGAACTGTAGCTCCTCGATAAAGTTCAAGCATCATTGAAGCAATCACTGAATGAGTGGTCAAGTCCTGTCGCGCATAGTTTGATGATGTGATGAATGATGATGGCATATGGGATGAGAAATTGATGAATGCCCTGTCGGTGGAATAGAACGACTGATTAGAGAAAATTGAACTTTTTTTTTGTTGCATAGAATATGGATATGAACTTACTTTTCAGAAACTTCCGGCCTTTGGTCTCTGCTCAAGAAAAGATAAAACTGCGAACATATACATATATATATATATTTTTTTTTTTTATTAAAATAAAGCTAACTTTATTTCAATAAAATTTCGAATTTCATAACACTGGCAGGTGCTTTTGTATGTGTGTTTCTGTGGTTGTGTGTGTGAATGGTTATCTACAAACGCTTCCAATCTGTGGGTGCAAAATAAAAATAACAATTCTTTACAAAAAAATGACTTCTCGTCATCATTAACAACAATAACAGTTTTAAAAAGTAGTCAATTAATTCATTAATTATTCAATTAACCATTTGATTTCTAAAAAAAAAATGTAAGTAATCAAAGACTCAAAGTGTTGTGGTTCGAAATTGAAATTAAATTAATTAAGAGTAGAAACAACTGGAGTTGTTGCGGAAAAGAAAAGAGCGGGAGTAGAGAGAGTGAGAGGGAGAGAGAGAGAGATAGAGATAGAGAGAGAGAGAAAGAAAACAAAATATAGAGAAATTCCTTCCTTATCCAAGAATCCGGTGGCTGCTGATGATGGCACCACGCCGTGTCTACGCATGGGGAACTTAACAGAAAACAATTTTGAATCTCCAGCGCTGACACTGCATTGCGACGGCAACGGCTACGACTGTATATTGGCTACGGTATATGTATAACCAGCTGATACCCAGACTTCGTGTATAGAGCCCACAACATCGAGTTCAGGTTCAGGGCTTGTCCAGACATCAGACATGTTACCTCAGCTGCCTCCGACTTATCCGACTTCAACTCAATCGGCGTTATCCAGTATGGCATCGATGAGAGCGACAACCTTCTGCCGGAAGCGGCGGTTCTGCTTACCCGTCATTTCCTTCATATATGGATGCAAGCTGTTGAGAAACGATTGATCAGCGTCAGGTGAGAGGGTTGAAGGGATTAAACAATGGCGTTGATGAACATTTTTACTTTTAATCCATTCAGCGAATTCCGTCAAATCAACAGCCGATGTTGATGCTGGTGCTGCTTGCTGGGCAATGCCATGATGTTGCTGGTGTTGCTGATGGTGTTGCTGATGGTGTTGCTGGTGCTGATGCTGCACCTGTTGTGCTCCATTATAATCACTGCCAGTATGCTCGATTGCGTTCGATGTATAGCCAAGCTGCGATCCATTTGTATCCATTTCGGTTTTTATGGCCGTCAAACGTTGCATCGGTAGAGGAAAAACAATAGGTACTTTTGACTGTTGATTCTGTTGTTGTTGCTGCTGTTGTTGCTGTTGCTGTTGCTGTTGCAGTTGATTATGTTGCTGGTGATTTTGGCTTTGATGCAATTGTTGGTGTTGGTGTTGGTTTTGTGCTGCTGTTTCGCCATTATTGGAGCCAGTTGAGGCATCGCCATTCATGGCTTCATGCGCAACAATACGGCTGCAGCTTGGAATGCCATCACCACTTGTGCTGCCCTCGTTCAAGGACACAACAATATCCTCTTCGGCTATTTCGACTTCAGTTGAACCGTAATCTTTGGTATCATCATTACTTGTCGCCGGCACTGGCATATTACTGATATGTGTCATCGGCGGCAGTGCGGCTGCACTGGACGATGCATTTTTAATGCCACTCTTCGGCCGGGTCTTTGTGTATGGTATGAGGAATTGCAGATACTTCGAGAGGTAGTACTTCCGCTTGCCGCGGCCAGTCGTTGTACGTGACATCTTTAAGGAACGTAGAAAACTGCTTCGTATCGTTCGCCATCTTTCGCGGCAGTTTTGGACTGAAAAATAATAAAATAAAAATCGAGAAATGAATTTTATTTATTTTAACCTTTTACTCCATAATATTTTTTTTATACGTAAATGGTTTAATTTACCCCTAACTATATGAAATATCAAATAGATGGATAACAATTTAAAAAATTTAAATTATTTCATTCATTCTTTACTGCACAATATACAGTAAATGCTTTTATTAAGCCATCAAAAATCATCAAGGATACGATGGCATGGACACGCCCTGAGAGCAGATGAGAACAGGTTGGGGGAAAAAGGCTACATTGTACAATTACAAGGTTGCAGACAAGAAGGGCGTCCGAAACAGCGTTGGATGGATGCACTAAATTGGGACCTCGAGGATGTAGGACTTACCACGTAGGATGCAACCGATAGGACAAAATGGGGGAATGGGTTCTATTTTGCGGACCCGGGATAAGCGGAGACTTTTAAAATGCATGAAGAAGAAGGCATCAAAAATCATTACATATCGTTTTCCATTCACAACTATTCTATGTTTCCGTTTCCATCATGAGCGTGTTTGCAGTAGAGCAGGGAGGTGCAGCTGCCACCTCTTAAATGCTGCCTGCTCAATATAAAACGCAAAGGAGTTTTTCAATTAGAAGATAAAAGGGGAATTGTGCTTGATTGAAACACCGACTATGAACATACACATAAAACCAAATATTTATCTAGTTCCCCTCCCTGACTGGATTCTTATTACCAACATGGTTGGTACAATGCAGGAAATGCCGCTCCCTCCAACCGGCCTCAATTAAAACAACTTCATTAAAATTTAAATATGATTTAGCGCCCGGGGCGGAATTCCCCCTTCGACCCTATCCTTGGCTACGCTACTGGAGGGTTAAGTATCTTTGAGCAACAACGGCCTTGTAGCATTTGAAATTGTTGTGTTTTAAAATTTTTGTTGCATACTTTTAGGGGGCCTTAAAAATTTCTCGGCTGGAGCAGGTATAAATACATATTTTTCTCTATCCACAATCAAATTCACTATCATTCACTAGGCAATGAAAACTCTCGAATAAAGCCAACAAGTTGCTGAAACAAACAAGAGAAAAAAACCAACAAACAAATCGAAAAAAAAACAAAAAAAATCATTTAGAATAATGAGAAAAAGAGAATGAAAGAGTAAATGCCTACGGAGAATGTGCAGACACAATAAATGATTTAGCACTCTTTTTTATGTCGAGTTCTATGGGCAAATAAAAAAGGTTGACTCCATTTTCAAGGTCAGGACATGTGCGAAAGCGTACGTAAAAAGCAAAGCCAAGCAAAGCAAAGCAAAGCAAATTCAAACTCGCTTTCGATTGGATTTTACGCTGTCGGGAGTAATTAAAAAGCAATCGATATATTTCTAACAAAAACAACAAGAACTAAACGACGAAAACAACAACAACAACAAATAGCAACAGCTTCAATTGCAGAGAGAGACACTGAGAGAATTAAAATAGATACTATAAAACAACAACAACAACATCAATGGCAAATTGAGAATTGACTACGATGAGTCGACTTAATAGAAAATAGACGAAACAAGAAGGTAGAAAAAGAAGAAGAAAAACAAAAGCAGCAAGGAAACCATGAAGCAAGAAGTTTGCAAAAAAATTGGTGCAAACTGCAAAAGCTTCGACGACGCAGTCGGAAAATGCAGCGGAATAAAACGACAAGAGAACAAAAAAAAAAAGCAACAATGACGAGATCGATGTGAAAAAGGAGAAAATGCGCGACAGAAAAAGCTTTGACAGCAACGATATTCGGCAGAAAGTGTTAGAGGCTGTCTGCGGCATCTTCTTGCATTGAGAATTGCATGGAAACTTAGCAATTGCAAGTGCGCTCACCAACACATGCTAGACGTTTACACCCACAAACAAAACACTTGCGAGCTATATACATACATAAATGTGTACATACATACACGTACATAAGTAGGTGCAAACATACAAACGAAACATTCCCGCATTGCTGTGTGACATGAAAATCCACAAAAATCCAGTGCAGTGTCAAGTTGGAGCGCAAGTAGTCCGTTTGAGTGGAGCGCGGATGAGGCGGACAATGCTGCGACGTCGCAGCTAACGACGTTCACAGATTTTAGTTTTTATTTGTTCAATTTAAAGAACCTACAGCGGAAAGAAAAGGAAACTTTCGTGTTTACTTTTGCACTTTGCGTTTGCTTTGTTTTTTCCCCCCTATCATGGACATCCGATTTTTTTGCTTTTATACAGTGGGATGAAAGTGACAAAATTGCTATTGTTCTTGCAAAATTGTTCTTTGTCCTTCAAATGGTATAATATTTCAAATAATTATCTTAAAATATATGTTTGAATAAAAGCAAACTAGTGCTAGTGCTCAATAGTTAGTTTTACTCGTTAAAATTCAAGTTTTTCCTTAAATATTGTTCGATTTTATCTTATTTTCAATTCATTTTTTCATTTTCATACGGCATGGTCTATTAAATAATCGGATAGGTTTTATTAAGCATTTTCCGCATGAAATTTTAAATAATTGGAACTGCTTAATAGATCAAAAAGAGGGAAAATATATTTTGATCGTACTAAATTGTTTACGTAAGGCTTAAAAAATAATTATATATTATTTACCATCAACAATTTACTTATGCTTAATTTTTTTTGCCCGAAACCATATATGGGTTCGTTCTAAAACTACATTAATGAGGATTTTTATTATTTACGCTCATCTTTTTTCTTGAAGTAAATTAATAATCAAGGTGCTCATTTTGATTTCAAGTCGAGTTATGCTATGGGTAGGGTATATAATGATGAGATCTGACCTTTTTCTACTATTTTTGAGCAATTCCTTAGTTGGATAGGAAATACCTTAAGCTCGATTGACTGATGTCAGAGTTCTAGGTCAGTCTAGGTTCATTTTTATGACGAAGAGACTGAAATACATAACTTTTTGCTTTGATTTTCAAAAAAAAAAAAAAAAAAAAACGCAGCTTTGAGTGTGCGATTAGTAGATAGGTGCCCTATGAACACATTACTTCCATTAACACCAATTTGACAAATTTTTAGTTGTGGCACTATTGAAACACATTTGCGATATGTGCTTTTTTATAGAGATAAACTAGCAGAGTTTACCCTGAAATAGAAATTCCTCAACATCATGAAAAATACTTTTTTGTCGTCAATTCATATATGAATTGATAAATATATGTAGATATGTATTCCAATTGAACAATTTTTTTTTGAAAAAAAGCAATTCAGAATTTATATCTGAAATATTTATTTTCAAATTGACTCTTATGTACTTGAACGTCGTTATGTCGAAATCCTCAGTGTATCACTGTATTAACTTTTTCCAAGTTTTTTTTTTGCAATTTTAGTGGAAAATATGTATATATGTACTTAATGGGCGTTTCTTCTCTTAAACTAGACACGACCCCCAAAAACAGTTCCAGGATTTGGATTCAGAAAATAGATTTACGTATTCTTATATGCCAAATTGAGTTGAAATCCGAGAAACGTCCATAATGTAAATACAAATATGCTAATAATATCAATAAGACAATTTTCTTTTTCGATATAATTTTGGCGAAGTTTTCATGAATTCATCCCACAGTGCCGTGCGTGTGTCATTAAAGAAGAAGAAAAAGCTCCATGCTTGGCACAACAGACAGTAAAGCGCACTTTGCTTGCAATGGGAACGCATCAACGGCAAACACACTCGCAAAGCGACGAAATAACCCAAGAGAGAGAGAGAAAAAAAATGATAACAAAAAAAAAAAATATATATATAGTCGTTTGGATTCAATACGCATGCAAAGCATGTACTCATTTCAGGGCAAAAACAAATTGAATGAAAAACAAAAACAAATACCAAAATCTAAAAACAAAAGTAAAAAATAAAAATTAAAGAAACAACAACAACAGCAATCACTACAGTAGCAATGAGAAAATAAATTGTAGACAAACGTCAGAAACACGAGACAAAAAAATTAATGCCAATTTGCAACACGAATCGCCCCACGACCCGATCCGATGCGTCGCACGAAGAATGGAAAACTGCAACTGCATCAAATCGCCCAAATGGATACGTGTGCATGTGTGTGTGTGTGTGTGAGTGTGTGATGGATGTGTATGGATTTATGCTAAAATAAATGAATAAAATATAAAACTTACAACTTACCCGATTCATTCGTTGCGTTTGCCACTTCTTGCCAAGCGTTTTGGGTTTCGTCTTTTTTACTATATGCAGGCAGCTTCGAGTTCCACAAGCACGGGTGGCTCTCGACGAGATGCACAAACTTAACATTAAAAACGGGATCATCCTTGCGGCTCATGCTGGCGTCGCTGTTGCACACACAAAAAATGGGCGTCAAATAGTACGTTGCGAACGACGCCGCACCGCCTCACTTCACCTTGCACTCGACGGCTCGACGTGCCAGCCAGACGACACAGCAATACACAGCACACGAATACAGATTATACAGAGAGTCCAGATTGTTGTTCTTGTGTTGTTGTTGTTGTTGTAAGAGAAATGATTTTTTTTACACTGCTTTTTTGTGTTTTTTATGAATATGCACTTTTCGCGCACTTCACACACTCAGACTCAACGCTGCGGTCAGGGCAAACAAATTACCGAACCTAACTCTACGAGCGTTAAGCGAAAACTGAGCGCAGCAATGGCAGCAGCATGAAAAAAAGCTGTGAATCGAGAACTGCATGCGAAAAAAATGCACAAACGCCAAGAACTTACAGCAAAGCTTAACGTAGCAACAGTAACAAAAATGGAAACGGCACGGCACGACACGAGAATTGCAGCAGCAGCAGCAGCAGCAACAGAAGCAGCATTCGTAGCAGCACCCACCCAGACACGCGCGCGCGAATACCCACACACATGCATGCGGACACAGCAAAAGCCGCGAAATCTTCTCAATGCAAAATGTTGTAGCAAACGATGCGAGGCGAAGTGTGTTGCATTTGCTGCATGTGATGCTCTCCACCGGGACGACCACGACAGAGCGATAGAGAGAGAGAGAGAGCGACAACGACCCGGCGAAGGGGAAGAGAAAGATGTTGACGATGACAGCGCATATTTTTTTTTGTTTTTGCATTTCAATTTGCAATATACACACCCACAGTACATGCAGGCACTTTCACTCTCTCTCTCTCTCTCTCTCTCACTCTCTCTCTCTCTCATTCTGTCTCTCTAGCTCTCTTCATCTCTCTTGCCCACTCTGTTTCTCTCTTATGCGAAATTTCTGCATGGAATCGTTCTTGTTAGCAAGCATGCAAGCTCCTCGATCTCATTTTATTGCAAGAAACTCGCGTGCGTGTGTGTGTGGGAGGCTTAGAACTTTTGCTTAGCTCTTCTCAAATGCAACTCTGCCGATCTAGCGTTATTATCAATTTTTATATTATGAAATTCAATACACAGGGTGTTACGTACTAACGTGCCTTCTTTTATATGGTTGGTAGAGGGGGTCATTAAGAACAAAATATCGTATGAAAGGGGGTTTAAAATGTAACACTATTTTACTTATTTTACCTATTTTACTTATTAAAACAAACTTTTCTAAATTCAAATCTGCAGTAAATTTCCTTTAAAAACGTATTATAAATGGCACATGCGCTTTAATAGTGTCACAACTCAAAATATTTCAAATTGTGGTTAATGCAAGAAGTGTGTTCACAGGTCATCTGTCTATCAAATAGCACACTCAAAGCTGCGTTTTTGTTTTTGAAAATCAAAGCAAAAACAGTTATTTCAGTCTCTTCGTCATAAAAATGCACCTAGACTGCGTCAATTAAATTGCGTTTTTTGAAACATTGCTAATTTTGAGTTATGACACTATTAAATCATATGTGCGATATGTAATACTTGTATATTGTTTAATAATCAAGGCTCAGTTTTTCTTTTATTTACAAGTTCAAACAAAAAAAAAACAATTTTTTTTAATGCTCTTTTTTTTAATTCAATAAGGATGTTTGCTTCTTACGCTATATTGATCATTTTTGAACGGCCTTCTCGCCAAGTTCTTGTAAAGTAAAAATATCATCGTATTCCCTCAGTTCTTAAAAAAGCCTTATCAAAACTTTAAATGGATTTAGTTACTGTTTTTGTCTGATATTCACTCTGCGTTGCATGAGTAGGAAAAATTATTTTGTCAGTTTTTTTACTGCACAAATGGTCGATTTGGCTACACCATACGATTTTGCCAAAGATGAAAAACCAACACCTTTTCAAAGTTCTCCTATAATATCCCTTTTTTTCCTTTAATAAAAGGAATTTTGTGCAACTCTCTTTTTTTTTAAACTTTTATCAAGTTTTGAACCAACTGATAAATTCTTTTTGATCACATTGATACACACTCTGCAAAATGCAAGCATAAACAATGAGAAAAGGGTATAGACTGTTCCCTTCTGATAAGGATTTAAAGGTTTTATTGATTTTTGAATAAATACTTCTTAGAACAACACTCTAGAAACCGATTTTTAAGTTCCCATTGCCCAGTGTTCTTGAAATACCCTTGAAAAATCTATTTTTGTAAGACATTTTTCAATATTTTATATCTCATAAACTATTTAAGATAGATAGGTGAAACAAATGGATTCTGATACGTTATAAAACAAGGAAACTACTTAGAAACAAATTTTATTTTAACTCGGGAAATTTTTTCACAAAAAATAAAATAAGGATTAATTTATTTTTTTATTTTTTCCCCGTTTTCGAGCCACTTTCTAGCTATTTTGAAGAAAAAAAAATTTTTTTTTATTATCTTTCACTGAAAAAAATGTTATCAAAATAAAATTGTATCTATTTGAGATATTAACAAAAACGTACATAAGTGCACATAGGCGTTATCAGTACCATTTCCACTGCGGTTGATATATGTAATGCAATACAAATGTGCGAAAAATGTTAGGAAAACACATCACTCATACGACATGCTTTCAAAAATTTAATATCTCAAAAGGTGATTTAGGGCCAATATTACCAAGTATATTTAAAAAAATTTTAAAAATAAAATCTGATTTTCATTTTAACCAATGAAATTTTTAAAATATTAAACTAGAAGGTCGTTTAAGTTTTTTTTTTTTTAAAATACGGTAACAGCAGTGATTTACGCGGTAGAAAAGCAGCTGATTACATTCATTCTAAAATTTTACGGAAAAAATCTCTGCAATACGAAAGAAGCAAAGCTTTAAATTTATGGATTCGGACTACAGCGATATGAAACTGATGAAAGATCGCGGGTACGCGGCTCCATGCTAAAAAAAAATTAGGCTATTCACAAAGGCTGCGAAAATCCCTTCTAATGTGCTAATATGCTTTTTTTATATGGAGTTTGACAGCTTTAGAACATTAGAAGGGATTTTAGCAGACCTTGTGAATAGGTCAAATATTTCAAGCAGCTGTGAATTTGACTTACTAGTAGTGCTGCCATGACAAGAGGCCAAAAATTCTTCATTGTGGTCCAAAAAATCTTCAAAATGAAGTTTTAAGAATTTGAAAAATCTTCTTGACCTCAAACCTAACTAAAAAATCTTCACTTAAAATCTCAAATAAAATAAAAGCAAAATTAGTTTTTTATTTATTTTATTGACAAAAATAAAAATATACCTTCATTGCCTTAACAAATAAGTATCACAAAATAAAATGAATACAACCTTCATGGTATCACAACAAAGACGTAAACAACAACTTTTTTATAACAAGAACACAGTTTTTTCAACAAAAAAAAAAAATATATATATATATAAAATGTTATTCTTAAGATTCCAATTCATCTCCGGAATTTTGAAAAATTTACACTTAGAAAAAAAAAATAGAAAATAATTGATATGAATTAATTTCATAAAATCATACTGAAAAACTAAATATCTTTATTTTGAAGATTTTTCCACTGCAATATTTTTCAAAAATAAAAATCTTCTTTTGAAGATTTTTAATAAAAAACTACTCAAAAAATCTTCGGTTTGAAGAAAAATCTTCACTTATGGCAACGCTGCTTACTACCCTGACAGTGGAGCGTGCTGCCACAGTTTGCTTCACTTAAAAAAGTTGCATATTGAAAATGAAATTAAAAATAAAAAAATTTTATTTTCATTTTAACTTTTTTTTAAATGGGCTTGGTAATATTGGCCCTAAGATAGAAAGATGTAACAAACGGTGACTATTTTTTAATAAAACATCTAGAAAATTTCGTTAAAAACTATACACTTGGAAAATTTTTTTCACAAAAAAGAAAACAAAAATTTTATTATTCTTTCCAATATATTCCAATTTTGTGACACTTTCTGGTTGCTTTTAAAAAATGTCTCTGAGAAATATTTTTCATTGAAAACAAATTCATTCGAGTCCATTTTTGAGATTTTTTGAAAAACGTGAGCGAATATACATAGATGCTTTTAAAAACACGACGTATGAGTGATGTGTTTTTCTACCATATTTCGAAAATTTGGATATTTGTATTGAGATTACCTACGTGCTTTTAGGTTTTTGTAAATATTTCAAAAAGATTCAATTTTATTTTGCTAGTTAGTAAGTCGGTTAGTTAGGTTAAGGTGGACGCACTTGGACCTAAAAGATCCGTTGTGATACCTGCGGGGGTTCGGACAACTATTTATGAGACCAATTTATTCGCTCAATAAAGCTTACTATCCTCAAAGGATTAAGTTCCACGAGTTCATATAGGGTGTGAAAGAAGCAACGTCCCAAGGTTCTAAATCTCAATTTAGCGTAAGCCGGTCAGTGAAGGAGAAGATCCTGACAGGTCCTGAAAAAATCAAAAGCAGGGGCCCGTAACCTTCTAGCGTGAGGTCCTATAAGACAGTGACGGGTCATCAGTCCAACCGTTACTAAGAGGCGATTTTTCGACATGCTGGGTAGTTCCCCAGTCCGTTTTAAATCTTTACGTGGCCAAGTTAGCCTAGCTTTCGCACAATTACCTACGCTTTCCCATCTATCTTGAAAGGATCTGTGTAGCTACAAAAAGCTGATATCTCAAAAATTTAACAATTATTTCGCTTATTTTTATCATTTCTGGCCGACAGCTTCCAAAGTGGAACGATTTTTATGAAAATTCTTCGGTTAAATTGAAGATAAATAACTGAACAACTTTTCCCCCTTAAATATGCTTCAATTTTTTTTAAATTCTATTTATTTTTGATCAATCTTATTTATTTATTTATTTTTTATTTTTTTATTTTTTGGATTGATTGTTTTAGGCGAATATTTTTTCTCTTTTGTCGATGTAATTCTAATCCCAGGACGGCAATCCTAGGCTAACTTCGCTTTTGAACAGTTAGTGCTTCTTTAAGTGAATGCTCATAAGCGTATTTGGAGTGGGTGCATAAATGCTTTTATTTTATTTAACGCTACGAACGACGTAGCTATGCACAAATGATGAAACTGTTAATAAAAATAAACAACAAAAAATTGTGTATCAGAAAGAATTGATATAATTAAACAACCAAAATTAATCAAATATAAATCAAAAATAACGATATATAATACAGTGTACTCTCTCTTATCGGACATCTGCGGGGCCGAACAAGATATGCGCTTAACAGAGGTGCCCGCTTAAGAGGAAACTATTTGAGAAGCACCAACACTAGAGCACTCCCAAAAAATGTCCCTTCAAGAGAGGTATCCGATTAAAAGGAGTGTCCGCAAGGAGGGAGTACACTGTATAAAATTGATCGTGATAATTTTTAAGATTATTTTTAAATAATCATTTAGTCAATCTGAAATGGCTGCGATTAATTGGTAATATTTAGTCACATTCAAAAAGGTTATTTTATTATTGATTATTGAATTAACAATCTGGCCAATTGACCATGCCTTGATCGTTAAACATCTTCTCAATTTCCATCATATTCTTCACCACAAAGCCGCCTCCGAGTATTCCTTTTATATAGAGTGAAAATATTTCATTTTCTTCCAAACGATCAGACTGTTTATTTATATTCAAGCGTTCATGCATATCAGAAATATGATCTTATTTGCTCTTTTCTATGCTTTTTTTTTTGCTCATTTGGTTAATTTACCCCTCTATAGCTTTATCGAACAAAACGGCGCATATTTGACCTAAATCGGGTCATTCTAACTATCTTAAATAAAGCCCTCAATTTAATGCAAAAATAATGGATTTCTTTTACTATACCATAATATATTAAATAAATGTGTGGGGAAAATTGAACTGTTGAATATGCCACTAGTTAGGTTCTACTGTCCGTGTCTCTACTCGCATACTAGTTCTTTTTCCTACACTCGAGAACTACTCGCTAGGGCCCGATTCACCCCACTCTTCCTACAGGGATATTTCGAAAATTTGGATATTTGTATTGAGATTACCTACGTGCTTTTAGGTTTTTGTAAATATTTCAAAAAGATTCAAATTTATTTTGCTAGTTAGTAAGTCGGTTAGTTAGGTTAAGGTGGACGCACTTGGACCTAAAAGATCCGTTGTGATACCTGCGGGGGTTCGGACAACTATTTATGAGACCAATTTATTCGCTCAATAAAGCTTACTATCCTCAAAGGATTAAGTTCCACGAGTTCATATAGGGTGTGAAAGAAGCAACGTCCCAAGGTTCTAAATCTCAATTTAGCGTAAGCCGGTCAGTGAAGGAGAAGATCCTGACAGGTCCTGAAAAAATCAAAAGCAGGGGCCCGTAACCTTCTAGCGTGAGGTCCTATAAGACAGTGACGGGTCATCAGTCCAACCGTTACTAAGAGGCGATTTTTCGACATACTGGGTAGTTCCCCAGTCCGTTTTAAATCTTTACGTGGCCAAGTTAGCTTAGCTTTCGCACAATTACCTACGCTTTCCCATCTATCTTGAAAGGATCTTTGTAGCTACAAAAAGCTGATATCTCAAAAATTTAACAATTATTTCGCTTATTTTTATCATTTCTGGCGGACAGATTCCAAAGTGGAACGATTTTTATGAAAATTCTTCGGTTAAATTGAAAATAAATAACTGAACAACTTTTCCCCCTTAAATATGCTTCAATTTTTTTTAAATTCTATTTATTTTTGATCAATCTTATTTATTTATTTATTTTTTATTTTTTTATTTTTTAGATTGATTGTTTTAGGCGAATATTTTTTCTCTTTTGTCGATGTAATTCTAATCCCAGGACGGCAATCCTAGGCTAACTTCGCTTTTGAACAGTTAGTGCTTCTTTAAGCAAATGCTCATAAGCGTATTTGGAGTGGGTGCATAAATGCTTTTATTTTATTTAACGCTACGAACGACGTAGCTATGCACAAATGATGAAACTGTTAATAAAAATAAACAACAAAAAATTGTGTATCAGAAAGAATTGATATAATTAAACAACCAAAATTAATCAAATATAAATCAAAAATAACGATATATAATACAGTGTACTCTCTCTTATCGGACATCTGCGGGGCCGAACAAGATATGCGTTTAACAGAGGTGCCCGCTTAAGAGGAAACTATTTGAGAAGCACCAACACTAGAGCACTCCCAAAAATGTCCCTTCAAGAGAGGTATCCGATTAAAAGTAGTGTCCGCAAGGAGGGAGTACACTGTATAAAATTGATCGTGATAATTTTTAAGATTATTTTTAAATAATCATTTAGTCAATCTGAAATGACTGCGATTAATTGGTAATATTTATTCACATTCAAAAAGGTTATTTTATTATTGATTATTGAATTAACAATCTGGCCAATTTACCATGCCTTGATCGTTAAACATCTTCTCAATTTCCATCATATTCTTCACCACAAAGCCGCCTCCGAGTATTCCTTTTATATAGAGTGAAAATATTTCATTTTCTTCCAAACGATCAGACTGTTTATTTATATTCAAGCGTTCATGCATATCAGAAATATGATCTTATTTCCTCTTTTCTATGCTTTTTTTTTTGCTCATTTCGTTGATTTCGAACTATTTATCCAATATGTTGTTGCTTTATATGAAGTCTATTAAAATGCTAGAATATAAACAAAATATTAAGATCATTATCATTGCAGGTACTTAGTAGATACTCCATTGAGAAGGTAGCTAAAATTTAATGAGCTATGACCCTCAATAGTCCAAAGAAGGAGATCACAAGCGTTTTATGGCCTACTTTTGGGCAACAGAATCGCGTTTTTTTTTTGTATTTTGTTTTTTGCAGCATAGAAAAAATCCTTGGCTGGAACTAGATACTAACTGCAATATTGATCTTATTCTCTATGAGACCTAATGTTTTGCTCTAACGTCAGATAAACAATCGCCTGCCTTGCGCGAGCGTATAATATCTCAATCCGTTTGTTCGGCAAACATGATGCTTCGCCTTCAGTTGCTTTCTTCTATTTACCGCAATCGGTCGTGATTCGAGTGCTGTAAAAATTTTAAGAAAAATAAAAAACAAATTAATTAATTTAATTAAAATTAAATAAAGTTTATTTGAGCCATAAAAATGAATCTACATCAACGTTCACGTAATGCAACAGTTGAAATGGTTCGATATCCAACGACTGATGTTCGAACAGAACACACAACCGTTATGACGTCACAAGGACCAAGAGAATACCAAGGACTCAAGACATGTATGACTGCAAATATAAAAAAAAAAAAAAAATAATTCAAATTAAAAATCAAGTCAAACATAGACTCAGGGACCCTTTAATAATATTTTGATAGGTCTAAAAGAATTATGGAATTAAATTCTCCCGAAAGTCAGAATTATTTCTTGAAGCCGTTTTTATACCCAGCGTAAGCGGGGTATATTAGTTTTGTGCAAATCTTGTAACAGGGAGAATTAAGCTCCGGAGATATAGAAAAATATATATAGAAATGATCAGGATCAAAAACTGAATCGATTTAGACATGTCCGTATGTCCGTCTGACAATGAAGTCGAAATTTGGCACACATGTATATCGGGGTCCGAGTATGATCCTAAGTAAAAATGGGAGACATCCGCCCACTGCCACGCCCACAAATGAATTTATTGTGTTTTCAATAAAATGCTTGTAACTTGCGAACCACTCAACACATTCCATTGATATTTGGTGTACTGGTAAACTACGAAAAGGGACATATCCTAGAAAAAAATGGAAGCCGTCCTCCTCGAGCCACGCCCACAAATAAGGGCTTATCGTAACTTGTGAAGTAAAAGGCGTAGAAGCTTCATATTCGCAACATAGGTTGACCAAGGCAAATGAAACGTGTAGGGAAATAATTTATGTTGCCCTCCCACTGCCACGCCCACAAATAGAGAAGCAAAACATAGTGCGCTCATAATGTTGGGACGCTGGGTATTTCAAAGTCGGGCTTGACCGACTTTAGCTTTCTTACTTGTTTTTTGTTTATTTTGGGTTCATTTGGCCCAATTTCGAGCACTTGCTCAAACTGCGCGAACTTTTGTTAGTTTGGGAAAAAACAAAATCATTTACAGGCTGACTCTACATATTCCCGGGGAGTGTAAAAACTATCGAAAAGATATATTAATGAAATGAGAAGTGAATACAAAGAAACCAAGTATTTTGAATATTTTTAAGCAAAGGTCATCAAAATTTTTCCTTTTTGGACGCTTGCAAAACTTCCTTTTTCCGCGGAGAAAAAATTTGGAGGGAACAAATTTCCGGGGAATATTCATTTTGAATACATAGGGCTGTTAAAGACTAGCATCTTAAATCCAAATGTATTTGAAATATTTGCTACTTTATCAATGGAAAATGTTCGGCAATCATACATAAATCAAAATCCTTCAAAAATATATTTTCCCGACCACCAACGAAGCGGCGATTTAACGATTATTTTCCAATTTGCAAAACAAACTCGCTTGGAATAAACAAAAAAATTTCACTGAAGAATAATCTTGGATTTTTATGAAAATAGTGAGAATCTCGAATATTTCGCACTGCCTTCCGTCAGCTGAGGTTCTTGAATGTGGAACACCATGAAGTACAAACAATGAAGACGTTAAAAGCATTAGACATAGGAAAGCCAAGTATATATCAGACGATCTGTGCGTACACATAGATAATGTAAACAAATCCGATATCAAATCAAGTTATTTAGGGAGAATTTTTTGGTTTTTGTCTCTCTCTCTCTCTCTCTCTATTCGGACAAGAAAAATAAATCGTGTGGAAATTATTTAGTCCATCTCGAAATGATTGGGACGCGAAAAGTAAACAAAAAGCTTCGTCGGTCTTTTGCCCTTTAATAGATTTTGGAATAGAACGGGCAGGAGATTTGTACATCGTTTCGAACTGTTATTTATAAAATAGAACCAATAGGTTTTTTATTTTTTTTTTTTTTTTTAGAATAAATTCAGAACTAATGTTCCCTAATAGGTCACTCGATAATTTGTCAAGAACCCCAGAAGGAAGGTTTTTTTTTATTTTCTTCTTCGATGGATGCATGCAGGTGCGAGCCTTTGAACTCTGAGATTGAATAGGAAATAATAGTTGCTATTTTTTTTCGTTCCATAAAAACACGTGAAAATTACGAGTTTTTCAATTCGGAAAATGTGAAAAACAAAAAATTGTAAAAACTCTTTTATGCGTTCGGATGTGTGCGCCCCAGAAAAAAATGTGTTTGAAAATAAAAGAAAGCAAAAAAAAAAGTAATTGCCTGGCAATTGAAGCGATTCGAATCTCGAGTAAACTGCACTTGAATGTGTTTTCTAATCTTTTTAATGTCGAATTAACATAACCGGAATATATTCAATTGCTTTTTAATTGAAAATTTTTTCAAAATTTATGGATTTTGAGGCACGTTCGCGGGCGTGTCGATTACATCAAAAGTTTTGATTCAAAACCTCAAAAAAATTTTGGATTTTAATTTCTTATTACGAATTTTAAAACGAATTTCTCGATACAAGGATGATCATCATCCATCATCATTTAATTACTCCATTAAAATGAACTTTGATTTATGGGGAGTGCATCTGCAATTTTAGAAAATGGAACAGGTCTCGCTACGCTGAGAAGATATATATATATATATAGAATACCTAGGATCCTTCTTCGTCTCGTAATGCGTTTATTTTATTTATTTTATTATTATTTTCGTTATTATATTCGTCTGTTTATACTGCCTAAAATGCTCACCTCGAAACGAACCATACAATGTGCTGTGGATGTTAAGCGTCTAATTAGTGATTTGAACTTTTTGATATCCCACATCGATTTGGTTAGTGTCCTTTGAGACTGCTCTACAATACAAAGAGCGCCTCCTTTGTAATAGACCAACGTTATTAATTAAGTAGTGTAGTTTAGAGTAGTACAGTATAAAGTAGTGTAGTATAGAGTAGTACACTATAAGTAGTATAGTATAGAGTAGTATAGATACTAGTGTCTAAGCTCAAGTGTCGACTATAGATTTATTTTATGTATATAGATTGTATAACTCTCGTGTTAATACTGCTAGACAATGTATACACCTGAGAGCGAACCATACAATGCTCTCTAATTTAACTCTAATTAGATGAATTTGGATACAAAATTTATGATATCCACATTTTGATGTAGGTCCTATGAGAGATATTATATATACAGACCTGCCTCTTTCTAATAGCAGTTTATATTATTTATTTAAATCTTAGTAGAGTATAGGAATGTGTGTATAATGTACAAGTATCAAACGCTACTGTCGTATGTGTACACTTGATATCGAGTTTACTTTATCTGACACCTTGTTTAGCTGTCTCAACTGCTAATATTAAGCACAAGCGACCCTATTTTACGCGAATGTGTGATCAGTGAGTCATTTTAGTGTACCATTAGAGGACATTTTGTTAGCTGCTAACAGTTCAATTTAGAATAGTGTAACATCAATTTTTTAGGCAAATTTCGCAAATGATGGTCGATGGTCAAGTTTGTAACGTTGGACGTTTATATTCTAGCTATGCTAAAATGACTCATATTCAATAATTTTTATTGTATTTGAAAATCAAATATTTTTCGATTTCGACAGGATGGTAGTCTTTGATCAAATTTTAACCTTAGAGGAATTTTGTCTAGCTGAAAATTACTCAATTGCAAAATATGTGAAAATGAAGTTTTTGCGAATTTCAGCGAATATGTGGTCATGGTCAAACATAAAATAATAGCATATAAATGACCAACATATTATAGCGATGTCTCAACTTTTTGCCAGCGTAAGCTTAAGACGACGAGTCACGCTCCCAACAGTTTTCGGTTTAGTTCGTGACGTTATTTCTACTGATGTTAAAAGAAACAAGGGCACTAAGAAACATGCTTTTGACGTACAGACTGATTTTAACGAATAATTTGAAAAATTTTCTTTTCCATTTTGAAATTTTTGAAAATCTCGAATTATCACTCAGCCGAGACTATACGATTGAGTGCTCTACATACACGACTCTCTATTAATGTAGAGAAAACCATCTTAAGCAGTGTAGTACAGGCTGTAGAGCACATAGTAGAGCTACTCTAAATATGTCTACGGCAGTTCTACCATAGAGCTGTGGAATTGTAGAAAGTCTACAGATGTATACAGACAATACGTAGAGTCGTCATACAGATACACTCTATCTGTACCTCAAGAGCAGTATAGTATAGAGTAGTATAGTATAGTGTTATGATTAACCTATTTGATAGAATTTGTAAAAATTATTGAGACATAAGCAGTCATAACCCAATGTTGTGCTCTTTATTATTATAATAAGGAATAATGAATTAAAATCTGAAGGCGATAAGAAAGTGTAAAATTTTTAATTTTCAGCGGAAAATGAGCGGATGGGTTTCATCGAAATTTTGGCATGCTTTCTGGCATTTATTATCATGGTAATCACATTTCCGATTTCGATATTCATATGCTTTAAGGTGGTATCGGAATACGAGCGGGCAGTCATCTTCCGCATGGGTAATTTCTTTAGTTGCTATTTTTTTCCCCCTTCCTATAGCACCAATTTCCATATTTTCATTTTCAAGGACGTCTCAGAAGTGGTGGAGCACGTGGACCAGGCGTTTTCTTTGTCCTTCCGTGTGTAGATGATTATTGTAAAGTGGATTTACGTACAGTTTCGTTTGATGTTCCACCTCAAGAAGTTCTGTCGAAAGATTCCGTAACCGTTACTGTAGACGCAGTAGTTTATTACCGCATAAGCAATCCATTAAAGGCAGTTATACAGGTTTCCAATTACTCGCACTCTACTCGCCTATTGGCGGCAACAACCCTGCGGAATGTGCTTGGAACAAGAAATCTATCGGAACTTTTAACGGAACGTGAGACAATATCACATACCATGCAGCATTCTCTTGATGAAGCCACAGATCCTTGGGGCGTTAAAGTAGAGCGTGTGGAAATGTAAGAAAACGAAGCTGCTCTAGGCGGCAAAAAAAAAAACCCATATCAGCGTATATTTATTGCTATTTCTTCCAGTAAGGATGTTTCATTGCCCACAGCTTTACAACGTGCAATGGCAGCCGAAGCTGAAGCGGCTCGAGAAGGTAGGTAGACATTTTTTTTTTTTTAAGGGAATTCTTTGAAATTGTTCTGATTTGTATTTTTTTTTTTTTTTTTACTCCTAGCCCGTGCGAAAGTTATCGCTGCAGAAGGTGAAATGAAATCGTCTAGGGCATTAAAAGAGGCATCAGAAATACTAACTGCGAGTCCATCAGCACTACAGGTTATTAACATCTAGGGGAAAAAAAAGCTTCCTAGAGTTTTCATGTAATTTCCCCTTTTCAGCTACGCTATCTGCAAACACTTAGTAGCATCTCTGCAGAGAAGAATTCCACGATAATATTCCCACTGCCTATGGAACTATTGACGCCGTTTCTAGGCAACAAAAGCCAATGTCCCAACTGTGCGCGCAGTCACCATCAGTGACATCGGCCGTTACAGCCGTACATTGATGTACTGCGTTTTTATGAATTAACCAAGTATGATGACGACGATTAAAGCAAAACAGTATTCAAATTATGAGACAAAACATGTCATAACAAGTGTATATTTTTATTATTATCTGCTATGTTTAAGCTTTTCAACAAAACTGCCATTTGATCTTGAAACGTACGCGATCCAGCTATAATGAAGGAGATTTCTTCTGCATGTCCACTCTTGAAGTTATTTCGAAATTCCTCTTCAGTCAAGCGATTTGTAGATACTTTTTCCTTGTATAAAAGTTTTTTGTTCAAACACTTGCAACTGTCTCCACATAACGATATATTCTCACACTTCTGCCTGGATAAGTATAAATATAGATTATAATTCCAGTAACTTTCATATTCATGCAATTGTTTTCGGAAATAAATGTGATCTAAATCAAGAAAACATGCAAAATGGATGACAATCGTCATATCGTCTTTGTTCTGAAGAATTTCCTCAATTATTCTTAAGGTCGGCGCTATAGCTACCCCTTGCGAAATAATGTATAAAATCTTCCTGTCTTCCACGGAAACTTTGTGCTCAAATATTCCACCGATAGGACCACGGAACTCAACCTTGTCACCTGTTTTTAGTGACATAATGTATTTCGAGATCGGACCATTAGGTTTAAGATTCACTAAAATTTTAAACTGCAAGTTCATCTCATCGACCCAGAACGGCGAGTATGGCCGATGGAAAATGTTACTCTTTCCATTTTCCGGCGATACAGATGCTCTCAGCATTAAATGGTGCCCACTTGGCACATGCAGAATAAAATTGTCCTTTTCTTCAACGCAGCTCCCAAAATGCAATTCCAGTACATCTTTCAGTTTAAAGTGTGGAATTTTACTCAGTAATTCGAATCGAGTATATTTCTCTATGATGTTAGGCTTTGGATGTTCTATCGCCCATGCTTAAGTAAACGAAATCGAAAGTTTATTTTAAATATATTTGTTCGAAAAAGGCGTCATGAGAAAAGCCGTTACACTTATCTTCGATTCCCTCTTTGGTTTTTGGTCAAGTACACAGTTTGCGCAACCATTGCCACAACAATCATTTTCATCGTATTCGATTCGGTCCATACCATGTGGAAGCATTCCAAGCATATAGTACTACTATACTATATGATTCCGAGTTAATATTTAGTGTAGTCTGTAGGCAGAAAAAATCCAGAACGTCTGTAGGCAGAAAAAATCCAGAACGTCTGTAGGCAGAAAAAATCCAGAACATCTGTAGGCAGAAAAAATCCAGAACGTCTGTAGGCAGAAAAAATCCAGAATCGAAAAAATAGCTCGTCTCAGAGCAGGAAAAAACTCATTATTTATGTTGTTAATTTTGGAGAGAAACTACGATGAGCTTCAAAAACAGGTGATTCCAATAGGCAAAAGAGTGCCTCAGACGGTACAACATGCGTTCGGTCATCAGAACTCATTCATAATATTGCTTAATAAAATTAATTTTTAATAGAAAATGCTTTCTATTTCTTTTATTTTCTTTACGCCTTATACCTTGCCTTAGGTAAGGGTCCGCTCGTTTCCGTAAAATGCCACTGGATAGTCTTTGGCAGCTACTAGCTGCTTCAATTAAAATTTTATTTCTTTTAAATGAATGATGTCCCTTTAACAAAAATTTCAATATTTAAAAAAATATTGTACCTACCAATTGATTGGCTTCCCCCAAACGTGCCTACGTGAGCAAACAGCTGCCACTACAACCTATCTACCTATCCTTCCTCAATTTATAGCACATAGGAATATACAAGGAGGCGGACTTTAAAACCTTTCTTACTTAAATTTGAGCAAATTATCCATACTTTTTACCCATAGGATTTTTGGTTAAATTCCCGCACTTTTCTCCATATAGGACAATAGGTCTAACTCTTCTTCTTCCTAATCCCTGCAATGTGTTAGAGCTACGCTGCTTCAACATATGCATATAGCATGAGGAAAAGAGAAGCACGCTATGGCAGCGAAGGCTTTAGCTCTGCTGTGGTGAAATGCATTGCCACTTTTAATTTTAATTTTGGGAGATTTTCGAGTACATTACATATAAAATATCTACCAAACTCATAAAATGCCATGAAAAGCTTGGAAAACATAAAAATAATCAAGAAAACTCAATATTAAGGAGAAAAAGATATGTTTTTTTTTTGTCCTACCCCGTCCACATAACTTTTTGATCACACTTTTTCAGCAAAAATACTAAATTCTATATACAATCAAATTCGTAGCAGTAGTCAAAAATGTGTGTCAATTTATTACAAAATGAAAACATTCGTGCACATTAAGCAAAAGTATATCGTAATATATTTATTAAAGCTTCAATTATAACTTTTAAAGCAATATAAAAAACCGAGCCGACGCCGTGTTTCTTTGATAATTTTCTTGCAAGTGGCATCATAGTGCCACTTTGCGTCTACCCGTATTGTTGTTGGTAGCTTTCTGGTGAATTTCTCGAATTTGTTGAATTTCCTATTCCTGCCTAAAGTTTTTGTTGTAGCTTTTTGGTGAATATCCCCAATTTGTTGAATTTCCTATGCCTGCCTAATGGTGTATATCCCCATCGCGGCAGAGGCTTTTCGACGTCGACAGTTAGACCTACAGTCCAGCGTTGGAACATGAAAATTTCAGTGTGTACCTAAAATGATCCATAAATTGTACCTAAATATAGTAAAGTGTACCTAATATACCCAGCCAGAATTTTTTTCAAAAATTACAAATAATATACCCAGCCGGAATTTTTCTCATAAATGGTAAATTCATTCATGTTTTCACTAAAGACATCAAGGGGAATATTTGAGTACTTCTCAAATCTGATGACATGGTCATTTAAAGGAGATGTTATTCATACCAATTCTAATGGCAATGTCATCGAGAGAAGGTGTTATTCACTCCCGAACGATGACATTGTCTAGCAAAACGAGATGATACGATGGAGCAATCTATTCCAATTTCGATGACCAACCCGTGACATATGTATATTCTTATGACAGCCAATGCCGCTTCTGTCTAAATTTCTTGAGAATGTTGCAATAGAATCAGGAGTAGTCGCGGATAACCACAGCAGACCTTTCACCATTTCATTCACTAACAAAATTTCTTCCTCTTGAAATTGTACCTAAAATGGACAAATTGTACCTAATGTACCTTTGAAGTGAAAAAGGGCCGAAAAAGGTACAATTACACCTACTTTTCCAACACTGCTACAGTCCTACATGCTTTTCTCGCCCAAAGAGTGAGAGTTAACGTCAATAATTGACAAATGTAAAATTCCTATTTGAAACCATCGATTGTTTCTCCAGCAGTACTGTCATTTTCAATTTTTTTTTTAGTAGTATTTTGGGGAATTTTGTAATACTTTTAGGAAATCAAATAAAATGGGTTGGAAATATAATATTTAGCGAAAGCTAAATATTTTTTGGACGGAACATGAACGATACTAATGTAGCCTTGTAAATTTTACGAAATTTAAAAGAAAACTTCAACAATACTGTATGCCTTTATTTTTTCGTTCTTATTTTAGTAATATAGTAGTACGAGTGATGAAATTGTAGTAAAATAGTACAATTGTGGTTAGGAATGCAACATCATTTAAAAAAAACATCGAATTTAGAACATCGATGTTTTTCAGAAGTGAAACATCGACATTTCAATACGATGTTTCGATGTTTTTGAAATAATATTGATTAAATACGTCCTCGTTTTTTTAATATACTCCTTTTATTTTATATAAACTACTATTTCAAAAAAAATTTTGCTACTTTATCAGATACGAAAACGACAGCACTGAATACACCTCATTTTGTGGCGCCCCTTTGGCCGTTTTAAACATCAACGGTTAGACGAACCTGTGCATGCTTATATCACTGCTGTCACTTTGACAGAAAGCAGCTGTCGCTATTACCAAATGTTTTCATTTTCATAAAAAAGTAAATAATCAAAAGAAATGAACTTGCAGGCGATCTTTCGCGATTTTAATCCAAGCAAATTCATCGTGCATTGCAGTCTTTTTACTTTCGTTACTTTATTTTCTCTACGGATTGATGGTTAGTGAGCTCTCTCGCATGTTCTTCGTTTGCATAACACTTTAGTTTTTTTTGTTTGTTGATTTTTTCAAATATTCCAAAAAGGATACATTACATGGAATTATTGGGCAGTTTTTACGCCACTTTGGATATGGAAAAGCATAGCCGTTTTGGGAGCGGCTATTGGCGCTCTCGTTTGGTGCCGTTACCCGCATTACAGGTATTAAAATGCTTTTGAACAAAATTTGTAGAACATACAAAAATTATAATAAATAAATAATTGTTTAGACTTGAAGGTGATTCGTATACACAATTCAAAGCAATGCTGATTTCTCTATCGTTACATCTGATTTTACTGATGTTTGAACTTTTGGCTTGTGATAAACTCGCTTCTGGGCGTCATCTGTGAGTATTATGAAGGGTTTACCATTTTTTTATAAATTCATTATATTCATTATATTGGAAAAAATACCAAATTTTGTAAAATTTATCTCCACATAACGGTTTAATTACATTTGACTTTGAGGTACTATTTATTTATTTTAAAAGAAATTGTTTATTCATATTCCAAACTTTTATTAACTATTTCATCGACTAGATGGGTTCTCGTTTTCATACCATTGATATTTGGCTCCGTAGCTAGTGTCGCTGCGTGTGTTTGGGCTGTGAAACATGATCGTTCATTCGAGCTAGAATTATTTTTGGCAGTAAATGCTTTACAATTTGTATCTTTACCATTAAAATTGGATTCATTCGTGTATTGGAATTGGGAAGTTGTTTTCGTGCCCATGTGGATTGTCATATGCCTGAGCTTAGTCAGTGAGTAGAATTGAAGATCTTTTAAAGATACATTTTCCTCTTGATATGAATTTTTAATGCTGGGAATTCTCTCTTCGTCTTCAGGTGTGCTATACAATATAATATTTTGCGGTATTATGATGCGAACTCCCGAAATATCGTTACAACAGAAAAAGGCAGCCTTAAATGCGGCCGTTGGAAATATTTGCACAGTGCTTCCATTGCTTTGTTTTCAGGTAATTTCTCATTTCATTTCTAAGTAAAACAAAATCTATCTGCATAGTATGATTTATGTCTACAGGTGGTGATTTGTGATAAACTGGAAGGAGAATTGAAATTCCCGTTCATAGTAGTATTCAGTCCACTGTTGGTCTCTATTTTCGCACTTATTGTATTAAGCTTCAGTGCCAAGGGTGGCAATAAATGGTGGTTTGGTATTCGAAAGTCATTTAGCCAGTTTCTGCTATCGGCGATGCCGTTTCTACAGGAATATGGCAATATATCATATCATGCAGATCGTAATTCAGCGGCACAATCCGTGCCATTGGATGCGTCATCAACATCAGTAAATATGAGTGAGACCGACAAACATGATAAGAAAAGAAAAAAGGGTGCGAAAAACGATTGCATGAAGCCGGTGGTACCGATTATCAGTATAGACCTGCCAGATTAAAAGGAGTTTTTTTTTTTATCATCATAATTTAAGTGTATTAAACTAGATAGTGATTAAGTCGACTGTAAGTATTAGCCAGTTTTCCATAACACATTGTTTTTTTTTTCGCATTGTTCTTCCATTACTCAAGTAATCCATGGATTACCAGTTCTTTATACATACATTAAATCATCGAATCTCTCGAAATGCAGGTTTTTCATCTTATATGCTTATGAGTTTTACAAAATCCTTTGTGGTCGTTTTATTTTTATATGAATTTATTTTTGCAATTAAATTAATAAAATTATGATTATCAGTTATTTTTAAAAGCAAAGCTATAGAGTTTGTTTTAAAAACGCCACCAAATTTATTTATGGTTTTTCACTTCAACATCAATATTTAAAAAGTTAAGTTCATAAATATTTATACTTCTTAATACAAGATTAATTATCCGACTTCTCAATTGAATTTTCCTCTTCCTGCTTCGTCTTCACTGTTCCTGTACGTTCCTGTTCGTCTATATCGAAATTTCCTTCGTTAAAACGGTGGAACCAATATTCGCAATTTTCAATATCGATTGCTTCGTTTCCATAAACTTCGCGGATTTCGACACACGCCTCAGCAGGGCTTTTTCCTTCACGAAAAAAAAATAATAGAATGTGACGATAATGTACTTCGTTTGTTGATGATTCGTTTGAAGTCATGATTGAATAAAAACAGATGTCTCTTCCGAGTTTTGAAAAATATTTCTTCTGCGTATTACGTCATCAAAGAGCTCAGTTGTTTGTTTTGGTTAGGCTTCTTATGGAGTTTGAACTGAAGTGCTAGATTAACATAATCAAATATATACGTTTGTTGTGCCGTATTTACACTTTTGACGATTTTGTGAAAATCTTGTTCAAAATAATCGTCAACAACAACAAACAAAGAACAAAAAAAAAATAAAGTAAACAATTCAGAAAAATTCACTTGTTGACACTTGAAATTTTCATGTTAATTTTATGACTACCGGATAATAGTTTAAGATTTTATGAAAACTGCCATGAAGACTATAAGTCTCAATAGCTCTTAAAGTTCACTTCAAAATCCATATAACACGTGAGCAGAACATACTACTGTGATCTTTGATGACGTAATGCGCACTATAAATAAATACTTTTTGACATTCGGAAGAGGCATTTGTTTTGTTTTAATCAGATCTTATAACTTAGATTTCGTTTCGTTGCTCGACTTATAACCAAGATTTTGGTTCGGTGCTCGACAGTGTTTCTTCATATTTTATTTGTGTATTTATTTGTTTACAATCCAACGCCGACAATGGCTGCATCGCTTTTATTTGCTTGTGGCTTAAACGAACAAAAGCTACCACCTTTTGTGCACATCAGTGAAGATGCTGTGGATGGAAGCTTCCTTATAAGCTCAATTCTCGGACAACGCTTAAAGATTTCAAATGCTGGAGTACTGTTGGTTTGCTTGCAACAAAACTATAGGCACTATTTTAATGCTGGAATGCGCTTGGGTTATAACACAAACATTTTCCTTGGCAAGACCCTCAACCTCATAGACGTGTCAAGTGAAATGGCTGGACTAGAGACGGAATGGTTGAAGGCTTCTTCTATCAATTTGGAAAAGAATTGCCTTTGCGAGTTACTCTTAAGCGATTTAAGAGAGCAATTATCAAAGAACTTCGCCAACCGCACCAGCACAACAATTTTAATTGATAATTTGTCAATTCTATTGAATCTTGGCGCAAGTGAAGAAACTTTAATGCAGTTTGTTTATGAACTGGCGAAACTGCCAAAGGAATTCGAAAATCTAACAATTGTAACGAAAATGAATAACTGCGATGTCTACGCTCAGCTTAACAACAACGTGGCCAAATGGGGAGATGTTAGAATAAGATTAAATAGGCTAAAAAGTGGTTTTTTCAAAGAAGTCGATGGAAGACTGATTATTGAGCGTGATGAATTAGATGAGAAAACAATGTCAACTGATCAGAAGTTCAAGGAAGTTCTTTATAAAGTTAATGACCGTAATATTAAGATATTTAGTCCAGGCGAGGCTGGAATAAGAGCATAATTTTAGATTTACTGTTTTAATAAAAAACGTATTAAAAACGAGAATCAATGCAACACTGTTCGATTTTCTAATCATCTGTTCGGACAAATAAAAATAAAAAGTGAAAGTTTGCGAATCGAAATGAACAAAGTGCCGAGAATTTTACGTTGTCGGCATTTAATTTCAAGCATTTGCATTACGAATAAACTTCCACCAACGACACCAATAGGAGAACGTACATTTGAGTCAACAAAATTCAGAGAATTCACACATTTTCCCTTCAGAAGACTTGCGACAACGTTAAGAGATGGGAAAGATAAATTTGATGTTACAGAATTGGATAAGGTGATGTATGAGCGTGTTTGTGCTGACACTTTGGATGCGTTATGTGATTATTTTGAAGAAATTGTTGAGAATGCGAATAACCTTAAGGGATCGGATGTATCTTATAGTGTAAGATGATGTAATATTCATTACAGTTAAGCCAGTTAAATCATTTTTTCAGTTCATAGGATGGAGTTCTAACTATTAAATTGGGAATTGAGTTTGGAACTTACGTGATTAACCGTCAAACTCCAAATAAACAGATTTGGTTGAGCTCTCCGTCCTCAGGACCAAAACGTTATGATTTTGTTGGTCCGAATACTGCGGAGACTGGCAAATGGATCTACCGGCACAGTGGAGAAACAATGCACGAATTGCTACAAAGCGAATTGCAGAAAATATTGCGCGATCAAAAGATCGATTTCTATTCGCTTCCGTATGCGAAATAAATGATCCTAGAATTTTATAGAGTGAATTACCCAAATTGAATAATTATTCAAAGCGCCGCATTAAATGAACTTGACAGCTGTCTTCTGCAGTAGATTTTCTAATTTTTAATTTACCTTTGAATCATTTGGAAAAAAAAAAACAAATATAACCAAATTTATCGCTAAGAATGTTCGATAATAATATATGTATTTTGAAATTGAGTAACGATGGAGAATTCGTGCTTTTTTAGACAATTTTTTTTTTGTTTAACATCAACCCAGACCAATTCACATGTGAGAGATTGCGCTTTTTGCTAACATGAGCATCTGCTGCCAATAATTTTTAAAAGAAATAAGGACACAAAATGTTTACAAATTTCTCACTTGTTTTTACAACCATTCAATTGTATTATTTACAACTACGTACAACTACGAGAGACACAAGCTTTGTTATGCTTCATAAACAGAAAAATTTTCTTAAATTTTAAAAACTTATATCTACTAAATTAAGCAGTTGATTATTTTCAAATACATATATCTTAATATAAAATTCTTGATTAACCCCCATAATTTTCCTTTACTTAAGTTCTTAAGAGTCGTACGACGCACCTAGTTGCTACAATCCAATTCTTCACTTTGAAGTACTTCAGTGAACGAAAAAAGGAGAGCTGTAAAAGAATTTATCAGTATTTTGCGTTAAATAATAATGCTAATCACTCTTACCAGTTCTCTACTTGAAAGATGCCATTTCACCAGCCGCATCGAATGGTCCAAAAAAAAAATTGTCTCCTTCTGTCACCTTTTATCTGAGATTGTTTAAAATAATGAAAAGTAAAACGTACACGTAGGGTTCATTTTATTTTTTTAAACACCTCTACATAGTACCAACTCTCTTCCGACCTTGGAGTCATGCACCTTCAGAGCTTCATATTATCGTTTATTAATTTGTTTCTTATTTAATTAAAAAATTTTACAGTGGTAAGTAAATGAACTTAAACATTAATATAACAAAAGAAAAAAAAAAATCATGCGGAAAGCATTCCGCTAAGGTTAATGTTAAAACAAAATACATTTTTCTATTCCACGGCAGGTAATTGATATAAAACCGACGTAAAAGCCATTAATTTTCTCAGTCCAATTCTGATTATTCCCGGGGAATTTACTTTTCTCGAGACTAAAATTCTACCTTTTTAAATAGATAGGGTCGGGAAAATTATGCGTATGGGTCATACACCCATTCCCCATCAAATTTCTTCCGCCAAATATTTAAGAAAGAAGAAGTTTACTTTCGAGAAAAATAAATTCCTCGAGAATATTCAGAATCGGGCTGTATATATTCATTTCTTGTGCGATATTAGAGTACAAAGTTGTCAGTTTCAACATCCGCCGCTGACAAAAACGCGAACATAACCTTAAGTCATGTTCATTTTTTTCTATAAAGCAGAGAAATTCTTTATTTAAAGGGCTTCGTTGTGTTACTAAAATCAAGTTCACAAATTTTTTTTTTTTTTTTTTTGTAATAAAATAAAACCATTAAAGTACGTTTCCTTACCTCTTGTAATGCTTGCGCAGAAGTCGGGTTTTAATTTGGATTGCGTTGTTTTTGTAACTTATTTAAAGTAAAATTAATGGAAATAATTTCTGGATGAATAGTTAATGAAGGAAATAAAGAAATTTCTACATCCCTAATATGATATCCAGACGTACAACGAAATCTCGAGATTTCATACAATTTTAGAACAAATTTGATATTTGAAATCCAGGCGATTTCAATTTTGTTCTGAAATCCCGAGATTTCGTTGTACGTCTGGAAAGAAGCATATAAGGCTGAAAATGAAGAGCTAATACTTCACAGTTGCTACTTTATCGCCGAAATAGTGCATTTTGTTTAATCAGAACATTCATTTAAAAGTATTCTTAGCTCTAGGGATTCAAATGAAATTCGATGAGCTTTCAAAATATGGCTCAAACGTTAAGTCTAACGTGAGTTTATTAAAATGAATTATGTATAGTCATAGTATGTTAAGGGAAACGTATATGAATATAAGTATTTATAATAATAATTCTAACATTTTAATTGCCACCGTACATGTTGTAGCCACCGCTCCATTGTTGTTGTGGTTGTTGCGGGTAGCCGGGATAGGCGTTGTTATAACCATAATAGGCATTTGGATCGTTTCCCATATATCCTCCCATTTGATTATAGCCCATTTGGTTGTTCGCACCATAGGGAGCCTGTGACGGTTGTGGTTGTGGTTGTGGTGGTTGTTGTTGCTGCTGCTGCTGCTGTGGAAAGTTTTGCGGATATGCCTGCTGTGGATATGCCTGTTGTTGTGGCTGTGCTTGTGGCCGTTGCTGTTGCTGATTATATGATTGATAGAATGGTGCTATTGATTGCACAGACTGAACTTGTTGCGATTGCGGCTGTTCTGGTGCATTCGGCTTTTTCGATGAATTGCTTTGTTGAATATTTCCCATGAGATTGGCAATTAAATTTTGAGTCTCGCTAAGTGAGATCTTTGAAGTTGAATTCAAAGCAGCACGATTGAATGTCAATGCATCTTTTGACGATGTACCGGGTGCGGGAGGATCTACTGCTGCCTTTGATTTTGATGCGGTATGACGTGTGCTATTGTCGACCATGTTGCTAGCGGCTTTCAACACATCATCAAAGTTATAATCGTCATCATCCTCGTCATCGAGACTAAATCTATTGGGATTAACAACTTTTGAACCTCGTTCGCGATGGTCAGCAGCATCGAATTCATCTTCAGAAAATCCACTGTTAGCACGATCCCTTTCATTAGAACGATGTGGAGAATGCTCCTGACGTTGTCTGTTGTTCGAGAACTTATTTGATGTTGCTGACGATGCCGATGCATCGTTGCGGCCACGATGCAATGAGGAGCGATCCGAGTGATTTGTCTCTTCAAGAGCTTCGGTCTCGTCAGCAACGTTCACAAACTTTCGTAGCTTTTCAACACGCGTTGGATCAGAAGTCTCCAATTTTTTAAGATGCGCTATTAAATGATGCTGCTCCTCGGACGATAGATGTTTGAAGTTTTGCAAGAGTGTCTGCAAATCAGAATCAGTAAGCGATTCAAGACTACTTCCACCGCCATCATTTTTCGTGCTCTTTTCAGATCTATCATTTGACACTTCGTTATCGCGTGCTTCTTCTTCGAGGAGATTTTCAACGAAGCTCGCAAAATTATTTCGATTCGGCCTTGCTGGAAAGTTCGAAGTCGAAGCTTTAAACGATAAAGGTTCGACAACCGGTGCTAATGCTGGTGCAGGTGCTATTGGTGCCAAAACTTTAATTTCCAACTCTTTTGCTATATCCTTCAAGTACAACGGTTTCTCATCGATTTCGAATTTATTTTTCGAGAGTTTCACCATGAGTATAAAGAAATAAATCAATTTATCCATATCAGCGGTCGATAGATCCTCACGGCCCTGTTTAACAAGTTCAGCAGCCAATTTCGATGCAACCAATTGCCTATCGAAGGGTAGTTCCTTTATATTGACAACCCTATATTACACTCCCTCCTTTTGAAACATCCGCGTTGGATACTTTTGCAACAGCCGTTTCCTCCTTTTTATCAGCATTTTTACCTGAGAAGGGTTATGAAAACGTAAATTATAAATGTGAAGAAATTGGAAAAGAAATTTTTTTATTTTATTTTATTTTGTTTGTCAACTATAAATACTGTAATACAATTACTCAGGTGACTGCAAGTGGGTTGAATTCCATTTATTAACCGGAATATTAATCGATTACCAACAACTGGAGTCCTTGTACATATAAAAATTCACTTTAACTTCTACTTTTACATGTTTTTTTTTTTTTTTTTTTTTTTTTCAATCACACAGTTATGATGAACGCGAAATTTGGTCTCGTAATCCCATTTTTCTTTTAGCGTCCCGAAACTTTGTAACCGATTCGACTTAAATATGTTAGGACTTTTTAACTTACCAAACGCTTTCCGGGTTTTCAGTTTAATCTTATTATTTTTATATAGTATTTAGTGCTAGAAAGTAAAAATTTCAACATCCAACGGTTTTTTTCGTTTGCATTTCCAAGAACACTAACCCAAATTCGCTTAATATGTATCACCGGTACATTTTCGATAATGAAAGCGACTTGGCGAAATCAAGAGATATTCAGCAATTTTTATAAAAGTGAACGATGATCAAATTTAATGATTTGTATCAAAATTTCAACATTCAAAAGAATCAGAATGTAATACACAACATTAAATGACAACGTGCATAGAGTTCATTGAGTAATATCATAAATAAACCTTAATTAATAAGGTCTTGCAAGAAACGTAATCGTCTGGAGAATAACATTTTGAATCCAATGAATTATCAAGTCTCCCCCATTGCGGGAGAGGCTGACCGTAAAAAAAAAAATAAATAAATAAATGAATTCCTTAAGCTTAAGCCGAAATTGACGTCAAATTGATCAGTAACTGATCATGTTTCATGATCTTATTTCCGCTATTTAATTGAACGTTTTGACCACCCATACCTCAGGAGGAGCATTAGCGAATCCGAAAAGAGGTAAACAAGGGTCAAGAAGAAGAAATGAATGTTTCGACGAGTTAAGCATTCTTTGTTATCTGAAAGTCAAAGTATTCGATACCATAAATTATTCATTCGATCAACCAATACGATTTACATAAAAAACTATTTTGTTATTTATTCAATAAAAAAAAAAAAAAAAAACAAGAGCAAAGCTTCATGAATGATCCCAACTAATACGTACAGCACCGCATATTTTGCAGAGAACACGAAAACGCAAATTTTTTCACAGTCCGTTGGCAGTCTGCTCGTATCTTTTGCATTTTTGAAAACTGGATCCACCTTTTTTTTCCAAAAAAAAAAAAAAAAAAAACCACGCAAAAACCGACGAAAATAAAAGAGAATCACACCAATATTAACTCACAAGACAAGAACTGCCATTGAACGGAATTAATTTTTTATATTTTTTTTTTTTTTTTTTTATAAATGCACACACACCTTCTGTGTAAAGAAAAGCACAAAGTAAAAAAATCAAACCACTAGGACACTGCACATTTAGTTCCATGAAGTCATATATGTAGTTTTCTAAATTTATTTATGCACGACTTGTATTAAAAATAAAAAAATTCAAATATTTATGAAAAAATTATATATTAAAGTGCTATAACTAACCAATATCTGTACCTTTTAGACTAATAGTCCAAAACAAAAAATAAAGCTCTTCACATAAGGGGCATTCCACGCGAAGCGGGCAACGAAAAAAAGGTGATGTTCTGAAAATCGTTCATATTCGGCTCAATTGTACCTCTATGGGATATGAATTAGGGGGCAAAAAATTTTGGCTGAAAATCCGTTAGTTTTGAAAATATAGGCTTCTAAACATTGCCGCACATGAAAATAAGGTTTTGTTTGAATGCAAATATTCTAACTAAATTTTTTTTTCTCAAAAATAAATAGTAGTGATTTGTATAGAAAATTTAACAAATTTTTTAATAATAAGAACAAAATCACAAATATAATTTTTTTTTCAGTGTAAAATCAGAGATAAAAATTTCAAAGCAAAATCTAAACAACTTAGCCTTTTTTAATTTTTTTTTAATTTTTTTGTATTAAAGCCCAAAATGCTAAGAACATACTGTATAAGTTTAATAATGGGCCCGAAAGTGGTTTGGGAGCTAGAGCACTTAAATCACACACGCATCGCCCTAAAATGGTACGTTGCGCTTATGCTTTGCGATGTTTACAGCAATAAACAATCATAAGCGCCATCTCTAGGAATCGAAAGTAATTACTTTTATACTGAAAAACAATGGGAAGTATATTGTTCATTCATAATAAGCGATGCGTGTGTGCTTTAAGTGCTCTAGCTCCCAAACCACTTTCGGGCCCATTATTAAACTTATACAGTATGTTCTTAGCATTTTGGGCTTTAATACAAAAAATTTAAAAAAAAATTAAAAAAGGCTAAGTTGTTTAGATTTTGCTTTGAAATTTTTATCTCTGATTTTACACTGAAAAAAAAATTATATTTGTGATTTTGTTCTTATTATTAAAAAATTTGTTAAATTTTCTATACAAATCACTACTATTTATTTTTGAGAAAAAAAAATTTAGTTAGAATATTTGCATTCAAACAAAACCTTATTTTCATGTGCGGCAATGTTTAGAAGCCTATATTTTCAAAACTAACGGATTTTCAGCCAAAATTTTTTGCCCCCTAATTCAAATCCCATAGAGGTACAATTGAGCCGAATATGAACGATTTTCAGAACATCACCTTTTTTTCGTTGCCCGCTTCGCGTGGAATGCCCCATAAGCTATCGCGTATTAAAATAATTCAGAAAATTCCGTGAACACCCTGTATATGTATAAAGGTCGTAATAAAATAAATGGTTAAAATTAAAATAATTTTCTGGCAGGATTTTATTTCTAATTTTCGACTTTATAGAACTAGATGTGCGAAATATGAACATAACTTGAAGTCACATCACCGAATACAAATCACTGATCACTGGCTGCACGGTTCGCGAGTCTTAGGCGTTACGAGTTTATTTTATACATGCTTAGAGTTTTCATAATTTAATTCCTGAGCATACATAGGCTATTTTTAGAGTAAATTTTTTATGAACGGGGCTCGGAAAAATGCCTAGACAAGACAAACAAAAAATGCGTTAAGAACAATAAAATCAAGTTAATTGCCGGAAAAGACTTCAAGTTAATTCCCTGAAAAATGTTCTTAAGTTCCTTGATTTATGCTCTAGAGATCATTAACAATGTTTTCTTTGGATAATTTGACATTTTCTCGTTTTTAATTTTTTTTTTTAATTTTATAGGACATTTTTTTTTTCCGAGCCCTACGTATAAACTCAGGGAACTTTTAAGTCTTGCTACTCGTAATAAATAAAATTTTATAGGTATCGATTTATATAAATGGTACTTACCCCTGGCGGAAACTTGGTGTATTATCGCGGCAATATTTCGGATAGCTTTTTTCACTGCTCGCACTTTTTGAGGATCTTCAACCATTCCGGCTATGAGTAATCCTTTGAGTTTCTCCTTTGCCGTTTCAAAGAATACACTGTTATCTTCATTTAACAATAAATCATCGGCCGAATTCGCTTTGACATTATCGAGTGCCAAAGCTTTACCCAAAAGATCGACCGTCTTAGGACCCAAACTACCCAAAATATCCTCCAATGCTGTAAGCAAACGCAAAACAGCAACAACTGTGAGGGGTCCCTCCTCTTCCGGCTCTGGTTCGACATCTTTTTTCTGTTTTGCTGGCGGTGGAGATTCCATCAAATCATCGTATTGTGAGTGCATAGGAAAGACTTCCTTGCCACCGCGATAATGAGCACTATAATGGGAATGTTTATAGTAGGGGATGGGAACTTCTTGGCGATAGCTCATCTCAACCGGAGGATAACGACGCGATGAGAACGATGATAAGGACGCAACAGGCATACCACGACCATGTGGTATTGGTGGCTTACCGCGCATAACCTGTCGTCCCTCGTATTGATCATATTCATCCGAGAATGGACTGATGGAACGCGATTTTGAACGCCTGCGAGTAGGACGTCTATGATCGCCGCCACGCGGACGCGGTGAAATGGAACGAGAAACGCGCGAAGGACGTGGTTTCGATCTCGAATTAGAGCTTCGCGGTGATTTAGATGGCGGTTGATCATCATCGCTTATGTCGATAACTGTCGCGTCGCGTTTGCTTCCGTTTTTAGATTCAGCATCAGCACCGTTGGATTCAATTACTGCTGGTCGGGTTGTTTGTATCTTATACTTTTCCTTTAGCCTATCGAGAACTTCCTCAGCATCTTCAGGAAGTTCAAGCTTAGCTTTAATTTCCTTCTTCTTCTTTTCGATTTCGGCGTCAAAAAGCTCCTTCCTGCGTTTGGCCCAGTAAAGAGCCCATTCCGGTCTGTAGTCGTACTTGTTGGGATCAACTTTTTTCTCCTTTTGAAGCTCCTTGTATCGACGATTCCAGAAAGCTTTCCATTCCTCTGGATACAAAGGATGCTTCTCGGGATTCTTCTCATAGTCCTTATGGGCCTTCTCCATTTGCTTTAGATATATCTCAAGCATGCAACGATATTTCTCCCATTTGTAACGCTCCTGCGCAATGTGAGATGCTTGCAATGAGAGTTCCTTGGGGGTTGGAAATTTAATGTTTTGTTTCTCTGATTCCTGTTGATCTGAAGCTGCAGCTGTTGCTCCCGATTGCGCAGCATCATTACGCTTAGATGATGATAAGAGTCGAATTGTTGGTGCTTTGCCTTGTTGCCTTAACTTCTTGGCCGCTACCAGTCCAGCATCCGAGTCGCTAGAGATTTCATCCAATTCCTCTGTCTTGCCAGATTTGTCACCCTTATCACCCTTATCACCCTTGTTATAGCCAGTCGCATTCAAAAGCGATCGATCGATAACGTTCACGAAATTCGGACCATTACGCTCATCGTAATGGAATTTTGCTTTGACTTCATCGAAAATTTTCGACTTGGATCGGCGAAATTCATCAACGGTATAAACGACAAGTTGTCCACGACCATGATGACGTTCTATAGCTTCACTCAATGCTTGTATCATTACTTTCATTTTGTCTGGCTTATTTCGGATTATTTCGAGTTCTTGCATTGCTGTTGGAAAATGCTTATCAAGGTACTCCAAACGATGCCCATGCGAAGTCCAATGTTGCATGATAGTGCGGGGATCGCACCTTTTATCGCATAATACGCACATATAAAATGGCTCCCTATCCTTTCCGCTCTCCTGCAATTCGATTGCATACTCAAGTCCGATTAAGGCATTGCCCTTATACGATTGCACGATTTTCTGGATCTCAGCAACGTTGTTCATTTCATCTTCAAAGCCGGGTGGCACAGGTTCCCCGGGGGTAACATCCATTTTTCAAACGGAAAATGTAAATTGCGGAAAAAATTCTCTACCTTACTTACGGCTCCGTAGTGTTGAAACAAAATGAATAAATACTACTTGATATCGAATACTTTTAGTCGATACTGAGTATATTTTGTACTCAATACTTAACACCAAGTATTTTCGCGGTATCGATACTTTAATATCAGTATTTACTCATAATATTTTCCTTGTATTAGTGATATAATTTGGGGGGTTTTTCCCTTTTTGAGGGACTTTTTCCATTTCATTTTGAAATGGATTTTTCGTAAGCAATTTCCTCGCAAGGGAAAGAGATTTTTATAAATTATCTAAAGGTTAAACCTGCGCCAAATTATTGGCAGCACTGACAAGAAACAATAATTCAAACTCCCACTCTAAAAACCTCTTTTCCCAACCTAGAAAAATCAGTAGTAGGTACTTCAAATTTACTATACCAACAGGTATATCATATAATTATATATTAAAATCTGACCACCCTGGAAAAAATCCCTAGCTACGCCCATGGTTATGATGTGTAAATACCAAGAATCATAAAAATTTGCTTAATCTTGGGCAAGTACTAACCAGTATCGATACTTTTGGTTCGGTATTTTAGTGGTATCGATACTTAATCTCGATACATTAAATGAGTACTGGTATCGATACTTTCATGGTATCGTTTCAACACTACGGCTCCGTTGATGTTAATGTCGCAGCACCGATGGTTACTTTTAAATGGTTATTTTCTTAGCACGCTTTCTACGAATGTAGATCCAAAAGCCGGTTCTACACGAACTTCAGTGTTGAACCAATAATTTATTTTAGAGATAAATGAAGGGAAGATACCATAACCTTTACCCGATAGATATAGATTTGAATATTTAAATTCGTTATGGGATATAGAAACCGATCGAAAATGCATTAAAAAACATGTAGAATTATTCGCCAGGAGTGTTTCTATCGAAGTAATATTTGGACACTATGGAATTACGAATAGCAACTTTCTGGGTTATTGGAACAACACAAGTTTAATTTCCCAACTTACATCGAATGAGAGGGGCAAAGATGTGTGTGGCAATTTGTCCAACTTTTGCTCACACAAGGTCCTCACAAAATATTGCTATAGGAAAAATGTACGTGAGTGAAAAACCCTATAAGAAAAACCCTTTCAATTGTTGAGTTTCTTATCGTGGCTGAATGTTAAGTTAAGTGGCTTTCCATTAATTACTAAAGGGAGATTTTGACAATTTTTGACCCCTCCCTCTCCCCATGTAAGCATACATCAGTATAGACTTCCAATGAAAGCAAGCATACGATTTTTTTGAACCCCGTCTCGCCCTTTTTATGGATTAAATGAAAAAGGATTATACATATATGACTATATTGTTATTGTGCAAAAAGATGGCCACTGTTATTCCTTAATGATTTTTAGCTGAATATTTCCTAAATTTAAGAATTGTGTTGATTCTTGCAGCCGCTGATTCCTCAAGTTAAATGATAATCATAAAAATTCAGCCGTATCAGGTTAATAAAATTCCTTGTGAACTGAATTATACTTTAAATGCCCAAAACATAATCAGATCCATCAATCAGGTAATGAAATTCCTTGAACTGCAATTATATTAGCGTGTCTGTAGCATGTTGACAATACAGATCGCTAAGTTGTTCAGAAATTTGAAAACCGCTTTGATTCTAACCTTGTTTCGTGTCTATAGCTCTTCCAATTGCAGTTCGGCATTTGTTCTTCGTATCCTCTGTGACTTTACGTCTCACTTCGAGAGTACAACGCGACGTGACGCGATGACGAATAAACGCAAAGTAAATCCATCAAGATCCATCGTGGTCCAACGATTTCAACCGATTGTGATTATATATGTGTGGGAGCTTTAGCAGAGTATCGAGCTGTTGAATATAATCCTAATTTTGTATCGAATAGCCGCACCGAGTACCTTTTTCTTTATAAGTCTCCAATTATGGCGTCGGCCCTTTCTTGAGGAAAAGTGTATTGATTAGATTTAGTGCTGGAAAATGGCACTTCCTGCTAATTACAAGCAAATCGCCGTGAATGCACCAACTGGACCATCAACTCCAACTCCCAGTCGATCGCGTTCATCCGGCGGTGGAGGCTCTGATCGCAACAAAGACACAACACCAATATTCACTCACAGTAACTATGCAAATCCGGCGTTTACACCCCAGAAAGCTGGGAAATCGGCCAGTTCAAAGACTCAATCGGAATCTCGTGCGCCCAAGCCACCGAAGCCGCCGGAGAAACCGGTTTTACCCTATATGCGTTATTCGAAACGCATATGGGATAGTGTCAAAGCGCAATATCCAGATTTGAAGCTTTGGGAATTGGGCAAGAAGATTGGAGCGCTATGGAAACAATTGGGTGAGAGTGAGAAACAAGAATTCATCGATGAATATGAGGCCGAGAAAGTCGAGTATGAGAAGGCCCTTAAGGCGTATCACAGCTCACCGGCATATCAATCTTTTATGGCTGCTAAAAGCAAGTTAAAGTCTGATGCTGATATCCATGAGACTCCTTCGAGAGCTGGTGGGAAAAGTCAACAGGAACGGCGCATAGACATTCAACCAGCTGAAGATGAAGATGACCAGGATGAGGGCTTCTCTTTTAAGCATGTTGCCTACGCACGATACCTGCGTAATCATCGTCTTATCAATGAGATTTTCTCGGATGCAGTTGTGCCCGATGTTCGTTCGGTGGTCACTACCCAAAGAATGCAAGTCTTGAAACGTCAAGTCAGCTCTTTGACAATGCACCAGACAAAGCTCGAAGCGGAATTACAACAGATGGAGGAAAAGTTCGAGGCGAAAAAGCAACGAATGATGGAATCGAGTGAAGCATTCCAAGAGGAGTTAAAACGCCACTGTAAGCCAGCTGTTGATGAGGAAACCTTTCAGAAAATGGTGCAGCGCATGTATGAAGAAATGAAAAAAGAAAGACAGCGTCTGGAGGATCCTGCTTCAAGTCATAACCGCCCAGACGAAAAGCTACCACCTGGACAGCAGCCCAATCTAGCTCCGAATTCAGGAAACATAACTGCACCTGCGACTGGTAGGATAATTAAAGTCATATATATATGTATGCATATGCCCTTTATTCGTAATCAATTTTCTTTCAGCTAAAAAAGAACATCATTCAGCTGCCCCGAAACCCATTAATGAGAGTGGAAGTAAAATGGAACCGGAGCCAATGGAAATTGAGCCACCTCAAAAACCTTCGGTACCGTTGCCCCCAAAGAATGAGGTTCGTCCAAATGAGCCACAAAAGCTTCCGAAAAGCGTTGCTGAATCGAAAGACCCTTCGAAGTTTCCAAGTACGTCCAATACAAAACCGGCACCGCCGCCAGTTGTTAGCAAGGCGCCCACTCCAACACCAACACCTCCTCCGGTCCCAGTAGAACAACCAGCTCCGGCGTCTGGCGCTGCTCCTGTTGCATCACAGACGCCACCGCTGGGAAGTCAGGCTACACCACCTCCACCTCCACCACCACCACAGCAACAACAAATTCCACCAAGCATGCCAATGCATCATCCACATCATGCACCACCGGCTCCTCATCATTTGCCTCCGCACATGCAGCCACATCAGCCAATGTCAGGCATGCCACCACATGCTAGCTACGGAGGAGCAACATACGGTGCCCCACCTGGACCCGCACGTTCACCATACTATCAGCCGCAATATGGAGCACATCCAACGCAACCATACGGACAATATGCCCCATATACGCATTATCAGCAACCGTACGGTCCACCTCCAGGATCGCATTACATAAATGCCCCTCGACCGCCAATGCAACATAATGGAACGCCCGTTCACTATCCCGAACATGGTGCGTCAAATCAACCACAGCCACCGCCAGGTCATCTTCCTCCTCCGCATGAGGTCTATCAGCCGCAGCCGCCGGCAAATGCACCACCACCTCCTTCTGGCCCTGTTCCTGGTGTTGAAAACGAGAAGAAAGAAAATGAGTAAAGCATATTAGGAGTAAGCCTACAAGTCAACTTTTTTTTAACTTTCTAATAAAATCGAGTTAATCTTCTCATCTAAATATAAAATTATTTTAAAAAATCTAATTCAAAATAAGAAGCAAAAAACTAAATGCAACACAAAAGAATTTTAATATAGATTAATTGAAAAAAATGAACAGTTGCATAGTTAAGAACTGGAGTCGACGATTTATATTGAACGACAAGAAACAAAAATACGCCAAATCATAAAAAAACTGAGGAAGTAAGCAGAACATAAATATAATAAATAAGGGTTCTCTTAGCTCCTTTGGCCGAGATTCCATGTTTCCAAAACATTTCCGAATGCCGACATCCGCCAGTAAAAGAATATCTTCCATAATGACTGATGAGATATGAATACTGATACAGATCGCGTCTGCTGTTCTGCCCACACAAAAAAAAAGACCGTGCAGCAAAGCGGTCCAGAAGAAATTGAAGATATACGCTCAACCAAATAGGAACATGCGCTCGGTTTTTCAGTGGTGTTCGGGATGGCGTGCCAGTGAATACCAAAAATACGCATTATTAACACCCACGCGGGCTGTACTCCAACAAGCGTGCGCTTGGCCAGTGCAGAAGGTCCTTTAAGGGGACCCCGAAGTTATCTCCAAATGTGGCCAACTTCCGGGAATACACGGCGTATCAGTTGGAGATTTTAGTATTGCAGCTGCCAGTTTTCGGATAGCGTAAGGTCGCCCGCCTTTGCCTCAAGAACTAGATACAAATGCAGACGGCCACTAAGAAAACATCCCCGTCTCCGCACAGATATCAATTTTGTCCAAATTGCAATATTTGTTAGAACCGAGATGTTAACGTGGTCAAACATACATAATACATTGGAATTTGCTTCATCAGGGATGAACAAAAACACAAATTTCTTAGCGTGACATCAATTAATAGTGACTTTGTGTTTTTGCAGGTGAGTGCCGATCTCCAATTGAAGGCATTTGACATATTGCCACAAAAACAATTTCTTTTTACTCGTTGTAGGCGAACTATATTTCTATCGGAATTTTATTATACTATAACGCAGCTCCAAATAATTCTACGATGCTTGTGCCGCCATCAGGAACTATCTAAACAACTCGAAGCAATTGAATTGACGCAGAAAAGTAATGAATTCATAGACTGCGTTTCAGCAGTGTGGCGGGAAGTGGAATCTAACTTTATACCGATGCACCATGCCTCAAATTGTTTCAATCAATCTTTAACTTCATTTGTAGTTCACGATCATGATTCAAACTCATGTAGGAGTGATTAAATTTATGAACTCAATTTAGTCTATTCGCTAATGTCCTCGGATTCATGCTAAAATTTAACCGCAATTCAAACGCAGGTACGACAATTTTTAATTTTTTTAAATTTATTATTTTTTTATTATTAACTTTTAATACTACTATGGCCAATTTTTGAAACAGTCAAATAACTTCTAATAATCAAGTGGCAGCAGTCTCCACTTCTCTTTTTCTTATTTTGCCCAGTTTTTGTAAACGTTTTGAGACAGCCTGCCTTGTAACTCCAAGCTCTTGAGCAAGCTTTGTTGGCGTTGCGCCTGGGTCCTTTTCTAATAATTGCTCAAGTTCTTCATCTGTGTATTTTTTGGGTTGCCCTGATCGATAGTCATCCTTCAAATCGTAATTTCCGCTTCTGAATCTTTTAAACCACTTTTTGCAAGTACTATAAGAAACTGCATTCGGTCCCCAAGCTTTACAGATTAGATATTTGGCCTCAGCGGCATTTTTAGTTATATGAAACGAAAAAAGTAAGCAGTGTCTTAAAATTTTTTGCTTATTTTCCATTGGACGAGAAATAAGTTGCCGTCCTAATAGCTCACAATAGGATCGTGCTACTTCGTTCAAGAAAAAGAAAATCACTCGCAAAATCGCTTACAAATTGGTGCAGTATGGCAACGCACATAAGGACCCCTGGCCACGTTGCTACAAGAGGCTTACGACGGCAAATGTATAGTAATCAGCCTGATTATGTATTCCGACGTATCGAATCCGTTCGGATTTTTCAAAATTTTATGAATGAAAAAGAGTTTTTTCATTCATAAAAATGTGAAAATCCGAACCGATTCGATCCGTCGGAATACTTAATCTGGCCGAATGAAATAAGGCTATGAATCACACTGAAGATGTGGGAGACGATGGCCATGAGGACCGGTCAATAAGAATTTTTGTAACCTGCGCTTGGTAACGAGAGTAAAAATTCGGAAATTATTTCTGTTGATTTTATAGAATATATCAGAATCATATAAAGGCCTAGAGATATTTCTTTGAGTGAAAAAATTGAAATAGAAAAGAAAAAGATATACATTTCTTAACGAAAAAGATGTTGGATGATGCAAGCAACAACTGTACACGGCGATGTGGGAAGCTGCCTTAACGTGGCCGGGGGACTCAATGTGTTCAAATCAGTGTAACCGATTTGCACATAATTTTACGAAATTAGTATCATTTTTCTTAGTGCTGTTATACACGAGCGTTTTTTAATGCGCGTTTCTTCACTCGCGTGTCAAATTAGTAGGACGGCGGGGTAGAGCTGCCCTTGCGTGTTTGCCTACCCCGCTTACATCTTTACACCGTTATCCTACAAACTCGACACAGTGACGAAACGCGCGTTAAAGAACGCCTCGTGTATAACAGCTCTTATATACATAACTTAACATATTTTTTAAAAAAGGTTTTATTTAGTTGGCCCTGTCTGTTTGGGTCAAATCTTATTTTTATTTTGTTATTGTGTTCTTTTTATGTATAATTGCGAAAATTCTATATAAAACTTTGCTGGAAAAAATTCATCGGGGCTGTTATGGAAACCGACAACTGTCGGAATCAGATTTGAAATCAACACATTTTTCGCCAAGATTGACCTAGTTTTTAACACATATTGTAGTTTTTGATTTTTTTTTTATAGGATTTTCAAGTGTTAGGTTTTCCTGTCTTCGAAAATCGATTTTGATATCTTCGAAAAAAGTAAAAATGTGTCTATTTCATAACACCATTTGAAACAGATATTGATTTCAATTCTGCTTCTGATTCAATTCTGTGTCTATATATTTTCGACAGCGCTGGTTCGAATGCAGCACTGTGTGTTAAAAGAGTACTCGATACAACTACTTGATTGCCCTTGCGAAAAAGTCCTAGCGAGTACCTTTTATTTACTCGACACTGGTACTCGGTTTCAATTTGGCAACACGAACGTGTCGCTTTGTTTCATCGGAATTTTAGTTAATTTTGAGTTTTATTTCGAGTTTTTCAAAATCGGATCATTCCCGTAGGTGAGTTCTATCATAATTACTATCAGATTGTGGGGATTTCAAAATCCGACTTCAAATTGAAATGTAAATAAGCTAAGTGTGAGTCATAAAATGCCGGCGTTGTCGTTGTGCAGTTGTTGTTGTGCCGTAGAGCTGGGAAACTGTCGACAGTTTTTGTTCAATCACCATCGATAGCATTTAACATACTCGATAATTTGACAGCTAATGATTTCCGTAAGTCGCCGGTCATATTGGGTGGTAAATCAGCGGGACAAAGTTCGTTTATAGGCGAGGGACGTTCGGTGAGGTGGTGTGGGAGCGTTTTTCTCTCTTCCCCGAAGGTCCCTCGCCCACAAACCAACTTGGGCGACGAATACGCTATTTACACGCTAAGAGGCCGTTTACACGTTAAGACATTTCGATTATGAAACACACTTTGTGGGCTAAGGACGCACGGCGATGGGGTATGGGACCGTTTTTCTCTCTTCCCCCTGCCTCCCTTGCCCCAGAAAGTTATTATCGAAATGTCTTAACGTGTAAATAGCGTATAAGAAACTTCGATAATGAAACAAATTTTCGAAGGGGTGAGACGCAGGGCAGAGAGAGAAAAACGATCCCATACCACATCCCCGCGCGTTCTTAGCCCACAAAAAGTGTTTTATTATCCAAATGTCTTAACGTAGAAATGGCCTCTGAGTGAGTTAAATTAAATTTGATTGCTCCATGTTAAAAAGTGGGTGGCGCATAAGCAGAATTTCTTCTCCTCCTCCCACAGACTAATCTTTTTTATAATCACAATTTTTTTCTCCAGTTATATATTTTTTTCTCAATGGGTATTTGAAAACATTAAAATATATTAACGAGCCTTGGTTATCTTGTAGAATTAAATCCCAATACGCATTTCTTGCATATTTTCAAACAATTATATGTTTATTTTACTTTTTGAATGGGTTAAAATCAATGTAAAACGATCTATAATTTTTTGAAATTTAAAGACGTCAAAAGCCAGTAAAAAATAAATCAAGTTAAATGTGCTTTGTTTTAAATTTAGGAACTATTCTATAACAGAAAATCCTACTAGATTCCACCTTTTTCTATTTTACTGGAAATTGACGTCACATATCTAATAAAATTAAAAACTATTGTTTTTAGCGCAGAAATAAAAATATGAATTTAAATACCATTTTTAAAGGAAAATACGAAAGATATTCAGGAAATATATTGTGTTCCTTATCTTGAGGCTATAAGGGTTTGAATGAGACACTTTTCCAAAAGTAGTCAAATGCCCTAATGTAATTGTTTAGTTAAATTGAAGTCCCACCTACAGCAAAACATTCCGTATTACGAAGCGACGTTTTTAACCACATGACCATGCAAGCCACTTGTTGGCACAGTTTTATTAATGCCCTCAGCTTCAATACATTTTGTTTTATTTACATACATATGTACATGTAGCGAGCTTTGTGATCCTTTTAATTAAAAATGCGTTCCAAATTTCGCTTTCGAAAACCTGTTTCTTTGCGAGTTTTCAAACTCACTGCCAGTCGAAGAGCGTTCATTATTTTTGTTTATCGAAAGAGCAGCATCAATTTCGAAAATGTAACCCACCTGTTCGTAAATTTCGAATGAATCCGCCTGCTATTGAAAATTTCTGTTGCAGTACATTCGAAAGATAAACAAAATGGGAAAAATGTAAAAAGATTGTTTGAATTTAACTAATATTGTTTTCTTCTTCAATTTGCTTTAAATAAAATCTATTTATTTAAAAAAAATATTTTATCTGTCATTTCACAATTCTCCAGAGTGCAGTTTGATTCGAGTTGGTCAACAAACGTTGCTGAAGAAATGGATTTTCGTGCTCGAAACGTCTCAATGCTCTCTCGATAAACGCCCAAGCATCGTGACAAGTGCGCTCAATCGTTGCTCTCAGTTAAATTGAAGCTTGTCTTCTCGAGTTCTGCCAACGATCGTGAACCTGAAAAAGTTGGCACACAACACGATCCGATCGGAGGTTTCATTCAGTTTCATTTCAACTTTCGAATTGAACGGTACAGTCTGTTGGTCTCTTCAGTGACACGGGGCGTTTTGTATCTTATTATTTATTTATTCATTAGTGATCGCCGTTTTTGTGTATGTGTTTTCAATTTATTTCGTATCGAAAGATTAAAAGATCACGAATTTTCCGCTAATCATTACATATATTGGAATTATATTAGAAAAAACGAAAAAATATCTCCACTCATCTCAATTCGTCTCGCAATTGCACTTCATTTATCATCAATGTGCATTCTTTCATTGCTCCATTGCCATTCATGACTGTTTTTTCTTTTTATTTTTTCACCTCTTTTTAACAACAGTGACTCCAAAATAGCCTTGTCGTTGTAATAAAGAGTAAACGTTAACGACACCGACATCATCGGGCTAGCTTTTTTATTTATTTATTTTATTTTTCTGTTGTTTTTGAATTATTCGTTATTTTTTATTTGTATTTGTTTCTTTTCCATTTTGTTGTTCTCCATTCAAAATACTCACGTACTTCGTCGTTACTTGCAGTTCGTTAGGAATTTCTCGTCTTGCAAGTTGCAACAAAGCAGCGCACCCGTTTGTTGCTGTTTTTTTTTTTTTTTTTGTTTTTTTTTTTAGTATTGTTGCATTCGTTCATACGTTCGTTTGCTCGTTCGTTCGTTCGCTAATCTGCGTTGCATCTCGGGCTCACTCCTTCGAAATTATCGCGGTCACTGGCGCGACAAGTTACAATACCTTGTTCACAAGTGTCGTATATCGTTTCCGACCGATTCACAATTATAGAAGAAAAATCTGTTTATTTTCCACTTTTCCATCGTTCTAGTGATTGTGTTCGAAAGGGAAAATACAAAAGAATATACATATATACATACATACGTAGATACGTAAATATATTTCAAGTGTCCATATTTGAATTTAAGTCATATAATTCACTGTGATATATTGCAAAAATCTCCGAAATATTCTCAACGATCGGAAGCGAAATCATTTCTACAATGTAAGTTATCATAACCCCTTCCAACGTGCTCAATTATTCTGCTCTTAGACGATCTCGATAATTTATCTTATAAACAGTTAGATTAAATATTTGTTTTTCCTCGATTTCTCATTCCCTTGTCCTTACGGAAAATCTGAGGTTTTTTTTTTTTTTAGGTGGGTACCTAATGATTGTTTGAATGAATCTGAATGAGAAACCGAATCGTTAAAAAAATTGCCTCTTTCAAGGAAAATTTAAAAAGATTGAAATGGTTTTTACAGGGAAATGCAATAAAATTTAATTTAAATAAATAAACCAACAAACCGCAAAATTGTGTTTCGCTTGGTTAAAACATTTTCCCCCGATCAAATCATGTGGGAAATTCGAATTACGTCATTTCGAAGTAAAATCGAAGTGAATGACAAATGCCTTTCGTAATTAACTTCCAATGATTTTTTTAGTGGACTTTTTCGCAATATTTTTTTTATTCATAATAAGTACACGCAAGTAATCATAATTGACGTGCAACCAGTGATGCCAGATCTTCGGATTTTTAGCTTTCATTTTATTTTAAAATCTACGGACTTTTATGTTATCAATCCCAAAATAGTTCATCTATTGGAATATTGCACTAAAAAAGAACTCCAAAGAAGATATTTCGCATAAATCCTGAATGCAAATATACCGGTATAGTATCGGTATTAAAACAACTATATTTTTTTAAACAATATATTTTGACATACCAACGGATATGTGTAAGTCAATAGTGCGACTTTGTTCCAAGTATTATTGGGAGATATGGATACCAGCTGTCGAAACGGAGGCTATTGTTCCAAAACAACAAAAAATGCATTAAGACTTCGTTACAGTCAAATGTATTTGACTGCCTGGGAAAATTCCTTAATTTCGATTAAAAAAAAAACAAAAGGCACAGAAGTCGAAACGTTTTGTAATTGCCCTTTTTCGCTATCCAACTATAAATTCTGATTTAATTTAAAAAGTCTGAAGATCTAGAGGTTCTTGCAATGTGCAATCTACTGAAGTCTACGGATTACCAAAAATTTAATGCCGCATTAATGCGTGCAAATGTAATGAAACAAAAAATTTCAAAAATATCTTTTTCTTTTAACCCTCTAATGTCTATGTCGGTTAGAAAAAAAAGAATCTTACTATTTTTCTGGTACAGTGTACTCTCTCTTAAGCGGACACCCAGGGGTCCGAAAAATATGTCCATCTAACGGAGGTATCCGCATTAGAGGAAACAATTTGAGAAGCAGGAACACTAGAGCATTCCCAAAAAAGTGTCCGTTTAAGAGAGGTGTCCGCTTAAGAAGAGTAGCCGCGAGGAGAGAGTACCTACAGAAGTTCGAAAAAAGTATGTCTGCTGCAGGAGAGAAAAGTAGTACAATTGTACTTTTTTGGCCTTTTTGACTTCAAAGGTACATTAAGTACAATTGCTTCGTTTTAGTAATTATGTTTCAAAAAATTTTCCGTCACTTAACCAAAAGAATGTGTTAGTAACAAGTGGTTAATTTCAGTATTATTATTATTTTTATTTGCTTTAAGAAAATTTGTCTGGCACAACCGCAGTAAGTCTACTTTTTTAAAATTTTTAACCTTTGTTGATAACTGAATAAATGTTAAGTTTTAATCTAAAATTTTTCTTGATAAAACAAAAATAAAGGCTAATGAATTTTAGTACATTGTACCCAAAATACTTTTTTTTTTTTGAAATCGGTACATTTGAAATTCTCATTCATCTGTCTGCTGACGGAGCCAGGAATTAGAGAGTTAAAAAGTTTTTTTGGGAAAATTTATTTGAAGAATATTTAAAGCTGTGATCACATAATTTCATACATATTTTTAATTTTTTTTCTTATATTTATCGTAGTTTTTATTTCTTGACGCTTTTCGCTTCCTCGCGATTCGTTTTTTCTAACCGTTTTATAGCGCAGCACATCACAGCCTAATTCTCCAGATTCTCACATTCTTTGGCCATTGAAAATGGAAGAAGAAAAAACGCTAATAAATGCTGATATCTCCACATACTCTGCCGGTGATATATATTCTGCTATCTTTGGAGAAGAAAACTACATACAAAAACGCTCTTTTTGCACCCAACTTTGTGGTTGTCGTGTACGAGCGTATCGTAGCATTCATACGTAACCGTTTTCTCTGAGACGAGGTGCGTTTTTTCTTCTTTTCATTATTGTTATTATACATATATATAATATATATATAAGTATTTTTTTTTTTTCTTGATAACTTCGCGGAGAGTATCGCGCGAGCAAGAAAAGAAGCCACGCTAGTCCCGGTATTGCATAGCCGGCCCGGTGAGGTTAGACTTTCAATACTGTAGACTCCGTAGACAGGCCAGGCGATCGCTTGGAAATTTGAAATTTTTGCTTTTAGTCAGCAGAAAACTTGCTTTCGCACATGTCGACAACGCAGTGAATCGCAGTGAATCGAAAACAAACGCGATACTTTGCTGAACGAACAAAAAAGAAAAAAAAAAAATAAATAAATAAAATAAATATAAAAAAAAACATCGCATTGAGAGCTCTACTCGGTTAGTATGGCTTTTTCATTAACAACGGATACCTGTGCGCATACCTATATATATATGTTTATAATAAAAAAAAAAATTTTTTTTTTACGATCAATAGAACGATAAAAACTGTGCTTTTTCGATCTGCGATCTTTGAATTTCTCTCGTGCCGAACGATGCTTGCGTTTTTCTATTCCAACTTAAAACAGTAAAGGATGATTAGGAGGAAGTTTAGTTGAGTGGAATTGAAGCTGATTTATCCTTGCTGAATTTAGACACATGATCAATGAAGGATCAATCGAATGTTGAGTCCCTAAAAACGTTGTGTTCTTTCATTTGTCATAGATCGCTCTATCTACTCATTGATGGTTTTTTTTTTTCGGGGGGATTTTCACCTTCCATGATGTTAATTAATTATGAGCTATGAGCTTGCACTTAACACAGCATCATCTTGCTGCATTTATTGATCCGAAGTTGTATGTCCAGCACAACATGGTGACATTCTTTTCGTGTTTGATGATAGTTTTTAATTTTTTATCTTTATTACTCTTCATGCCTTTATTGACATACTTTCTAAAATCTTGTCTTCGAGAGATCAAAGTCTCGTCTATACCAGTTGGGGCCAAAGTCAAGTTGCAAAGCAAAGCGACAAGTGGAATCCACGTTGTCTTTTCCATAATCTTAGTAGTTTTCTTTTTTTTTTCTTCTTTTTCTTTCTGTTGTGAATGGTTTGTTGGAGTTGAAGTCATAGCGTTTGGTCCATTAGTCGTAGTCGCTACTTGAATGCGTTAAATGTGTTCATAAAACCAATAGAAAAATTATTCGTTCACTCCGGTTCATTCAGTGATTGTAGCGTAGCCAATTTCGGTAGCCAATTTTTGGGTAGTCTTATTCCGTTGGTAATGATCGGTTTACAGGTGCATTTTGTTGCTCCAGATTTATTTGATTTGTCAGCAAACTCCTTTGAAACGGCTGGACCGATTTTAATGAAATTTTATGTGCATATCGGATAGGTCTGAGAGTCGGCCAACATCTCTTTTTAATAATCCTAGACCTCAATACAGTGTACTCTCTCCCTGTGGAGACTCTTCTTAAACGGGCATTCCTCTTAAACGGACACTTTTTGGAAATTCTCTAGTATTTTTGCTTCTCAAATTGTTTCTCTTAAGCGGACACATTTTTCGGAGCCGTAGGTGTCCGCTGAAGACAGAGTACACTGTATTTGGTCCAATTGAGCAATTTTTAGTTCTAGTACCCGACGTATGAGCAATATTATTTAAAAAAAAAAAAATCTATCGGAAAGCTTTTTTCAATCTGCGTTCACATTATTATTGACGTATAATAATGATCACTGGATTTCATGCGACCATTTTGGGTATAAATGTACTTGGATTGTGTGTTTTTTTTTTTTTTTTTTCTTTGTTGGTTTTTAGCAATACGAATATTATTGATTTCAAAATTGAGCTGAGCATCCATGTCGATTGAGTGTCGTCGTATGGTAATTGAGACGACATTGATTCCAAATTTTCCTTAGCGCTGGAGTCTAGGCTATCAAAGACAGCAGCTCAAGATTGGTCAATTGTCTAAAGTTCAGGACGTTGAGCATATGTATTTAAAAAAAAAATCATGGAAAGTGTGTTGTGTCAATGTGCGTTATTATATGAGTATAAAAAGGTGTCATGCACCATTTGGCGTTAAAATACTTAGTTTTTTAATTTTTATATGTTGTTGTTGGTATTTATGCAAGCGATATATTATGTGATTTCAAAATTGAGCTGAGCATCCATGTCGATTGAGTGTCGTCGTATGGTAATTGAGACGACATTGATTCACCTTGCCGGAGTCTAGGCTATTATAGACAGCAGCTCAGAGGTCATTGTCTAAAGTTCAAGGCGTTAATATGTATTTGCATGTGTTGTGTGTATGTGTATATGTGCTATTGTATGTGTTAAAAAGGTGCATGCAATTTGGCAGTTAAAATATTAGTTTTTTATTTTTGTATATATGATGTTTGTATTTCATGCAAGCATTTTATACGTACATTTCCGATTTATGGACGATTATTTAGTTTCTTTCCTTGTTTTTTAATTCTCTTTTTTAAGTAGAATAAATTTGTGTTTATAGAGTTTTCTTTTCCCTACCAACCGGAAGTTTCTGAAAAATGTCTGCTTTATCTCCCCTCCCCATACCTCGTTTATAATTTATTTTTTCTTATCACATAAGCAAGACACGATTTGGATTTCTTTATAACTTCGGACATACTTTCTAAGAACCAGCATCCAAAACCTTCTTATCTTATCAATTTTGCAAATAAATCCGAAATATTTTTATTTATTTTTTGGATCATTTAATTCATTTTGCTAAAAATAGAAATGAAACAATTTCGGCTCAAATGGAATAAGTAAGGAAAAAGGCTTGTACATACTTTCCGATCAAAAAGTTTTATTTTCATTATGAATCATAAAAACCGCGCTGTCTCAACTAAAGAGTTTTCGAACAGTTTCCAAAACTCCCAATGAACGTGACTTGGTGGATTGAAATGTGAAACAAGGAGATTTATTGCAATCGAATACAGCTGCCACTTCCGCTGCTGCCATTTTACTTATCGCAAAGTCAACCACAGACGCAACAACAGCAACACAACAACAACATTTTATGCAACTTGTCTTAGAACAGCTTTGTTTGTTTTCCGTTTAATGATGTTGGAATTGCCTCGAGATTGCCAGAGAATCGCAATGACACGTTCTGTATTTCATAACAATGTAAATTGTGCTTATAAGGAGCGAAAGAGAGGGGGTGAGAGAGACGAAATTAGAGAGAACAGTTGGTGAGAGATGAGAAATAGAGAGAGAAGGAAGAGAGAGATAAAGACACAGAAGAAGTTGTGAAGAGAAAGAGAGGAGTGAGAGAGAAAAGAGAGGGGGAGAAGAGAAAATAGAGGAGAGAGAAGGAGAGAGAGGGATGAGAGAGAGAAGAAGTGAGAGAGAGAAGGAGGGAGGAGAGAGAGAGATAGAGGAGAGAGAGAAGGAGAGGGGGATGAGAGAGAGATAGAGTGAGAGAGAGAAGGAGAGGGGGATGAGAGAGAGAAGAGGAGGGGGATGAGAGAGAGAAGAGATGAGAGAGAGAGAGAGAGAGAGGGATGAGAGAGAGAGAAGAGGTGAGAGAGAGAAGAGGAGAGGAGAGAGAGAGGAGAGAGAGAGAGAGAGAGAGGAGAGAGAGAGATGAGAGTGAGAGAGAGAGTAGAGGAGAGAGGGAGAGAGAGAGGAGGAGAGAGAGAGTGAGAGTAGAGAGAGAGTGAGAGAGAGAGAGTGTGTTGAAGAGAGAGTGAGAGAGAGAGTGTGTTTTTGTAAGAGAGAGTGAGAGAGAGAGAGTGTGTTTTTGTAAGAGAGAGTGAGAGAGAGAGGAGTTTGTAGGAGAGAGAGTGAGGGTTTTGTAAGAGAGAGTGAGAGTAGAGAGAGAGTGAGTGAAGAGAGTGAGAGAGAGTGAGTTTTGAAAGATAGTGAGAGAGAGAGAGAGAGAGAGAGTGAGAGAGAGGAGAGTGAGGAGAGTAGAGAGTGAGAGAGTGAGAGTGAGAGTGAGTGAGAGAGAGAGAGAGTGAGAGAGAAACAGAAGGAAAGGTGTAGAGAGAGAGTGAGAGAGAGAGACAGAAGAAAAGGTGGAGAGAGAGACAAAAAGAGCTAAAGCGAGATAGGACGCTAGCAAATGGCAGCAAATTGATACAGTCAATTCCCATTATGATTGTAAAGGATTGTTATTTTGTAAACTGTTCCTCTTTAATGCTCGGAAATTATGTCGGTTAATTTTCATGTATGAAAATGACTCTCCGTTCTTTGGAATTTTTATTATTTCGTAATTTCGAAATAAACCCGTTATTTTTAACTGATATACCTGTCTAGTTTTGAACTTTATTATGGCTTGATTCTATCCAACGCGACGTTAGCTGCTTTCTTACGTAATTGAGGCGCTTTATAATAGCTTACGTTGAAAACAGTTTCGTTTTTATCTACCGTACTGAAATTCATTGAAGCGTTTTGATATGAGCAAGTGTCTACAGCCCATGTACATGCAAACATACATATGTATGTAGATGATTGTTCATCATATACACATACATTTATTTGTGATTAAACTCATTTGGCGCACGTTGGTCGCGTGATAATCTGTCAAATCATTTATTTAATTTTTTTTATTCAACATCAATTAAAAATATATTTTCTTTTTATTTGTCAATGCTTTCTTAATGTATAATTAAGAGAACGAACTGTGGTATTGAATGATTTATTTATGTTATTCAAGAATGTTATTGAACCTTGTGTGCCATTCGCACACAATGATGGAAAAAATTTGTTAAGCCAACACCCAGAAGATAATGAAAAGTAATAAAACCATCAAAATCGGTGGAATTTAGGCTCGGTTGCCGCGCGTTTGTGACAGCTACGCACATTTTTTAAAAATAATCTAAAGCGATAAAAACATTTAAAAAGAGATTTTATGAGGCCCTTGCCAGAAAGGTAGAATCAGGCCTCATCCTCGGTCCGAGCCTCTTGAAGGTACTTTAGAGTATGAAGTGCGCCCAAAAGAAAAAAAAAATTTTCAATCAGTTTCGGGTGGAATTAATAGACAATTTATATCTTGAACATGTCTAGATCCGGAGGAAATCAGCCCCTCTCAATGCCCCCTTTCTAGAGGTGTGGCGAAGAGCTTCTTTGCACCTACGTTTTCTTCACATATCTCAAAAATAAGTTAGCTTTGAAGCGAATACAGCTGTGACCGTATCTTGTGACAGAAGCGTCAACCTATGTATTTACACCAGAAAAAAAGCATTTTCCTTTCAAAAAACAGCTGACTTCTGTACAAATATTTGCTTTTTCTTTCAAAACATTTCAAAGAGAGATGACAAGGCTTACTCCGATCCGCGAAACATTCGCAAAAATACAAAATGATTCATGGAGGCCTTGAAATCAAAATTTTTTTTTTTCATTTGAGAATTTTATCTCTTACTAACTGTCTTCAGTATGGCAATTAATATTTGTCGCCAAGCGTGTACCTTTTTATAATTTTTAAACCATAACGGCATTTGATTATTCATCTTCAAAAAGCGAAAAAAAATGGCACAAGGCTAACTGTTTTCGCTATTGCATCGCAAATATTAGCAAGAAAAAAAAAAGTTTCCAAATGTTGTGTGCTCACCCAGTGGGACGAGTGAACTGCGGGGGGAAATCATCAGAGTTCGACTCGTGACAATAGAGATTTGCGCCGGAAGAGTAGAAAATCACAATATGAAGTGAGAAGAACGAACGTGTTAAAATGAGTAGATAATTTGAATGTTTTCCATTGAATTCCAGTTAAAATGATGACTTATTGAAATGAATGTTTCTCGGGCTTTGAATATAAATATTGTAATTAAAGTTTATTCCATGTGTTAAGGAATATTTCCATTCGCTATTATTGCATCATATCATCATTTATCGCAATAAATCGGAAAAAACTTAGTCGAATTGACCAACGAATCACACAGATTCGCTTATCATGAGTGGTTTGTAGGTTTTTTTTTTTTTTTTAAATTTCCTTTATTTAAAAATTTTTGTTTTATGAATAAGCTCTTCTCGCGGAAGATAAGATAAAATTTGAATCTAGAGATTATTTTAAGGTTGTTCTTTTTGTATCAGCGGAACATGAATTCGAAGATAAGAATCTTTAAAAAAAAAACTATTAATCAAATTTTTCCTAAATTCGATTGCTTTTCAGTTTTGAAAAACTTCCTATTCACAGAGTAAGGACTTTATTACTTTCCAACCAGCCAATATTTGGAAGAGTGTTGAATCATCTATATGAGCCTTTTTCGAGCCTTCTTGGTCATTAATAAGAGATTTATGTCATGCGAGATTATCAAAAGACTCGGAAATATTTCTTTCATATTCTTAAAAAAAAATCAATTAAGGGTGTTATAGTCAGGCGAACCTGACAATAAAATACTCGACACAGACACATATGTTTAAATAATTTCTAAAACACGCCCGAAAATCAGGACCTTTAAAAATAATATTCTAAAGATTTTTAAGACTATTAGGGGGCCCCATATACCGAATTTTGTTCAATATTCTTAAAGTGAAAATCACGACCTCTTTAGCAACGCCCGCTTTTCAAATTTTGTTCAATATCTCGACTCTTTGAAGCGCTGTTCAAATAATATGCTCAGATTAGGCTAATATTGTCAGATTCTAAATATCATTCGAAAAAGTCTGATTTTGGGGCAGTTTTTGTGATTTTCGTGACAGGCCCTAGTACTGGAGGTACCTACCCTTAATAATGGACCGACCGGGTCCATTCTAGAACTTGTTCTTACTCATGTTCCCGTGAGCATGCATACCAAATCTCGTGAATATAGCTCAACTCCTTCGATAAGAAAACTATATACAGACAAACGGCTAAATCGAATCTCCCGGCGACGCTGATCATTTCTATATACATTTTCTATGGTATATCTCGACTGGTTCTGGGTGTTACACACAATCACACAAACCCAATATACCCTCGACACAGAGTGTGTCGGGTATAAAAAGCGTGCTAATAAAAGTACATTGGCTAACACTGTGTTTACGGTTAATAGCATGTATAGAAAACGAGAGTATTCCAAAGTTCGAATCCCACACAGGGCAATCAATAGCATCAGAAATATGGCCAAATCGAGACTTCTGAAAAGATTAATTGAAATTCAAATTATGTAAAAACTGAAGGAATTCATATTTATTCAATGAATTGTTTTTTAAAACACTGTTATAAATACGACTCGAAAATTACTCACAAATAATATCAAATATGACTCTCCAAGAAGAGTCGCGACTAGCGTTCAATTATCTTCCGACAATAATACCATTTCTGATCAGAAAACGAGCGCATTTATGGTTATTTTAATCAGAAAGGGGACTCGAAAAGGAGTCGATTGTGATAAAGAATTTGATAAAAATCTAGCTGGGTAGTTAGTGTCAAGTTTCCATAACTCGAAAAACACCATTACCATTATCATTACAAAGAATTTGTTCGTCTTATAAAGACTTAGGGTAGAAGAATTCGATGCAAGACTCTCTCTAGGTGATCATGTCAGTTTGATTGTTTACGAATCATCGAATGCATGAAAAAATTTTCAGAAATAATTCGGATTTTTCGGTCATCCACTTGGTTTATTCTATTAACACCGATCGTGCCAAAAAACAAAATGTTTTATTTTTGGCTTTTGATCTTTTTCGCATGCATCCATGTGCTCTAAAATAAATTTTGGCTTTTCTAGTATCCATTAATGTCAAGTTTTGGCAGATTGTGAAAAGAATCAATGTCATTATGCAGAGAATTACTCAAAATATTGTCGTCTGACGTTGCTGGCATTAAGACCATCTGATTCATTTGCTTTTGAATGGATCGGAAGACACAATTTCAAGGAGTGTGGGAGGATTTTTATTTATAAATTTTTTGTTATTTTCTTATTTGTTTTTATTTTGTTTTGCTTTGTCAGAATGAAACGTTTTGGGCAAACTTTATTTGTCTCTAATTGATACCGAATGACGAACTCATTCATTTCCTTGAACAACCGTGGATTGTTCACATTTTACAGCTCATTATCAGTACCCTTCGGTTAGGGCAAAAAATTAATAAATAAGTCCTCCAAAATTAATAAATTTTATGTACCTATAATTAAAATTATTTTTCTCTTGAACTAAATGAATAGATCGGGAGGAAATTATCGACTGTTTTTTCATCCATTCGCACTCGAAAATATTCGATTTTTTTATTTGGACATTTAAATGGGTCATTAAAATGCAAAGCAGTGAAAAATTATATAACCACCAACTCATTAAAATCACAATTCAGAAGGTATAATTTGAAGTTTTCATTTAACAAAGAGAAAAAAACAAATAAAAAAAAACTCGCTAAACAGTTCTTCGTGAGTTAATTTTTTTTTTTATAATCAGACATTTCAGATAATCGATTTCGATGTTAATAATCGAAGTAATGTCAAAAACATGACAGAATGCCAAAACGAGCAGCGAAAATGTATGATGTTGTTTTGTGTGTGTACGTGCTTTGTGATAAAATTTAATAAGTTAAAAGTTTGCTATAAAATCCCGTCGAAATTTTTGCAACGAAACAAAAAAAAAAAACAAATAAGGGTGTTATAGTCAGGCGAGCTTGGCAATAAAATACCCGAGACAGACACAAGCTTAAATAATTTTTAAAACGCTCCCACAGAAGAGAACCGTTAAGAAAGAATATTCTAAAGATTTTTAAGGCCATAAGGGGCCCCATATACCGACTTTTGTTGATTTACTCATCAAAACTGGCCCTTTGCCACGTCCACTTTTCAAAATTTTTTAAATTCTAATCGGAGGCTGAAATTCTTAATTTTATTGAAATATTTCGAAAAAATCTGATTTTGGGTCAGTTTTTGTGATTTTCGTGACAGGCCCTAGTAGCGGAGGTACCCTTAATAATGGTCCGATCGGGTCCATTCCCGAACTTGTTCTTACTGATGTCCCTGTGAGCATGCATACCAGATTTCGTCAAGATAGCTCAGCTCCTTCGATAAAAAAAAAAGACATACAGACGGACGGACGAATCGAATCTCCTGGTGACGCTGATCATTTCTATATACATACATATATTTTGTATGGTCTATCTCGAGTGGTTCTGGGTATTACATACAACCACACAAACGCAATATACCCTCGACACAGTGGGTGTTGGGTATAAAAAAACATCTGTTTATACAAAGCTGTGTGATTTATATGGATTAATATTTCATGTTCCTTCGTTTCTGTTGACAAAATCATGAAAATCGTGAACAATTCTAAAGAATTCTTTATGATCTTTCGAAGGAAAAGCTGTACTCTCCCATGATTTGTTCCCGAGAGTTATTAACGATTACCATGAGAGTATCTGATTTGGTCTCTTGCATCTTCTATTCCGACTAAAGTCAGGGACCGCTTTTCTACTTTCTTCTTTCTTTGACACTCACTCTACAAAGGTGCCCTGTAGTCAACAGAGCTCAATTATTCAATTCTCCCTACTTTGTAACCAGCACTGATGCTAGGCAGTATTTTGGTGACTCTTTTCCCTTGGATATTGAAAAAAAAAAATCTATTTATTTCTGTCTTTCTTTAGGAAAGTGATCAGTAAAAATCCCTTGTAAACATTTGAAGTGTTTTTTGGTTAAAGGTAAAATTTAAAAATTCCATCGTTCTGGCATCAGTGCATAGAATAAATTGTTAGCATGACGCCTACAATTCTCATTTGGTTTATAAAATAGGACACTTAAGACTGGCAGAATTTCTGAAGATTTTTCGAGACGTGATGAAGCAAGAACGTGCGTAAGTCATAATCATCATCACCAACCTCATCATCACCAACTTCTCCATCATCACGAACCTCACCATCATCATCGATAGTTTCGATCATATAGTACTATATGGTTTCGATTATCGACAATTTTGACAATCGATAATTTTAATAATCGAAAGATTAATTTTCGAGCGGCCGCCCTATTCTAAATTGAGGCACATTTAGGAAATCGTCCATTTCAAAAAGAAGAAATCCCTCTGTCACCGCCAGCACCACCTTTCCAATGCTAAAGTAAATGTCCATGAATCAAAACTATCGATAGTCTTCAAAAACCATCGATGTTTTCGATAGTTTGAAACCATCGATATTATCGATAGTGCTATCGATTATTTCTCCAGCTCAAGGGATGACAGATATTAAACGAGGGAAGGCGGATGATTTCGCCGGTTGAATAGAACTGATGTTTAGGGCAAAGAAGAGGGACGGATAAATTCACTTGATCCCCAAATCAAATTAAATAAAAAATTTTATAAGGTTTGAGCATTTTGGCATTGAAAATATTTTTATATTTCCACCAGTAAAGAAGTAAGATGTCATGAGAGTCATGCGAGAACACAAATAATCACCAACAGTGAGAAAAACGCTTCCTAGAATTGATTTGAAAAGAGGTACAGCCTGTCTATTATTCTATCTTGTTGTGACTAGTAAAATGGCTAGTCACCGAAGACTGGTTAATTGGCATTGTTGGCGACCTACTGACTACAGGCACTCTCTAATGGTCTAATCCTTGCATCTGCATACTAAAACCATATTGCTAAGGTTTTTCTGTTTACTCGCGATACATTTCCATACAATTGAATTATTGTTTGAATTCTACTGTTCTCTGAATCCTGATCAGAGCCAATTTTGTTTCGTTTGCTCTATATATTTTTTGCTTTTCGCTTTAAAAAGAAAAGAAAATCAGATAGTTTGGAAAGGAACACAAAAATAAGGTCTACAAATTTTAGATAATTTCGAATACAATTACAAATAGCTTGCATAACGATTCGTGTCAACTGTGTGTACGTAACGTGTATGAAACGATAATTGTAATCGCGCATGCGTGCATGTTCCAATTCATTTCGTTTTTATTTATTTATTTTTTTCGTTTCTTTCGGCGTTGTCTTGCATTTTCCGTCTTTTATTTCCAATTGCTGCGAGCGCATTCGTTTAAACTGCTCATCCATTGAACGTGGCGCGTGTTTAAATGCCGAGAAAACGGCGCTTGCCATTTGCTTTGGCCATTATCTATTATTAAATGCTTGGATGTCGATCGAGTGAAAAGCAAAAGTATTTTCAAGCAGCTGGCTTATTAAGTTATCGCTCTATTAAAAATATTAAAAGTAAAAATTAAAAAAAAAAAAAATACTGACAAGAAAAGAGTACGCTTGCATAATGACTCGCACCGCAGGGGATAGTTTTCTTTTCCTTCAATCTATTTTCGGTCCATTTTCGCGTCACTCATGGTCTGACTGACAGTAGCTAATTTCTTCAGTTGTAACTTCTTGAAATTAAATTAATCTATGGTAGCAAGTGAAAGATTTGCGAACCTGAAATCCAAATTATCTATTCGCGCTTAAATGGTTTTTTTTTTTTTTTTTTTTTATAATAAATATTCAAAGATACAAAAAACATCAAAATAGACTATGATCTTTTTAGAAAAACAACACGTTCCCTTCCAAAAACGCATTCTTTTGGTTGATTTAGCGCTTTTTGAAATTAAAAATTGGGAATCATTGAATTCGGGTGCTTTTTAGCGCGTTTTCAAAATTAATCAGCGCTTTTTCCATCTGAGGAGTTGGCAACACTGATCTGGAAGAAAAAAATGTCGCCAGACCAGACCCTGTGGAAAATTTTTGCTTTGCGCGCATCATTTCGGCTTTCCGAGTCTGTTTTTCCAATCCATTAGACTTTTGCGTTTAAATACATATTTCGATTTTGTTTTTACGATTTTCTGAATGTTTGTTTTTCATTTTAAGATTTTTCATTTATCGGCCTCACAGTCGCCGTCTGTCGTCTCCTGGTTTGATTCGTCGTTGTTCTTCAATTCTCTTCGCAATTATCTCGCACATGTTGTGCACAAATCGCTGTCGCTGTGCACAATCATTTCAAAACGTTTGCGGTCATAGCAATAATTGAAAATCTTTTTCCATATTCTCGTAATTGTTATGCGGCACTTTCCGATTACACCGAAGATGTTCGTTAGGTCGCTCAATGAAGAAGCGAGTGGCTTGAGAGAGAAAAAAAAAACTGCATTCTGCAATTGAGCTTGATTGACGCTGTTAATTGGGCGGTGAAATATGCAATTAATTGGACGAAAGTAGGGGAAGGGTCATCAGGATTTGACTTTAATAATGTCCAAATAAAAATATTCTTCAAAGCAATGACATTGAATTACCGTAGGCGGTAATGCATACGACCTCATATAGGTACCATCCTAGTATGCTTTTGTTCTAGCATGGCCGTTTTCTTGAGCGAATGCCTACCATCACCACATAAAGTAAGCTATTGATAGGCAGGTCGCTTGCAGTCTCGTATACTTTGTAATCTACTGGTAGGCAGTTCGTGTACAATCTCGTATACATTGTAGCTATTAATAGGCAGGCCGCTTACAGTCTCGCATACTTTGTAGGCGGTTGGTGTACTGTTGTTCGCTGGGGTGATTCCTCTTTCTTAGCCGTCAAATAGACGCTCTAATGCTATGTTCTCACTATAGGGGTTAAGTTGTTAACCCGATACTTTAACTCAAAGCGTTCATATCAGCTTTGAGCGAGTTAGGGTTTACTAACGTCATATGACCCAGCCGGAAAGTGGACTACTTCTGCACTACTTCCGAAGTGGTGAAAATTCATACTGCGGATACTCGCATTACTAATCCTAACTGTTAATGAAGTTTTTTAGAAGATGGCCGCTGTTTTCATTACATGCATGCGATAACGTCCGGCTTGGGAGTTTGAAATATAAAAAACGCGCAAGGTATATCTGATATACTATATCATCGAGAAATTGCAAATAAAAATGGAGTTTGCTTTATTAGAAATGTTTAAAGAAGCTGAAAAAGCCAAAGGAATATTGGAAGCAATAATATTAGGTGTAGTAAAAAGAAATCCATTATTTTTCCAATAGATGGCGTTATTTATCTGCATCTCGCGTTGTATAAGTCCGATCGTGTTCCGCTAGGCGGCATTAGAAAGGTGACAGTTCCTACTAAAATAGCTTTTATGACACTTTTTTGATTGATTGATTCAGTTTTGTTTGAGAGCTTGTCAAAGATGTACATCAGCAAAGAGAAAATTCGCTACATTTTACAGTTTTTCTTCGATAAGGGAGAAAACGCAAGCCAGGCGGCTGAAAATGTGAATAGCGTTTATGGACCTGATACTGTAACAGCCAATCATGCGCAATTTTGGTTTCGTCGATTCCGTTCCGGTAACTTCGATGTCAAGGATGCACCACGCACTGGAAGGCCAATTGTCGAAAATGTCGATAAAATCATGGAAATTATCGAGTCCGACCGTCATGTTAGCACTGTTTCGATTGCAAAAGAGCTAAAGATTGCACAAAAAACCGTTTGGAACCATTTGAATAAGGCTGGATACACAAAGAAGCTCGATGTATGGGTGCCACACGAGTTAACGCAAAAAAACCTCATAGACCGAATTTCCATCTGCGAATCGCTGCTAAACCGCAACAAAATCGACCCATTTCTGAAGCGGTTGGTGACTGGTGATGAAAAGTGGGTCACTTACGACAACGTCAAGCGAAAATGGTCGTGGTCGAAACACGGTGAATCGGCGGAAACGGTGGCCAAGCCAGGATTGACGGCCAGGAAGGTTTTGCTGTGTGTTTGGTGGGATTGGCAGGGAATTATCTACTATGAGCTGCTCCCATACGGCAAAACTCTTAACTCGGAACTCTACTGTCAACAATTGGACCGTCTGAAGGAAGCAATCGCCCATAAGCGGCCAGCTTTGGCCAATAGGAGAGGAATTGTGTTCCATCAGGACAACGCCAGGCCACACACATCGATAGTGACTCGCCAGAAGCTCCGGGAGTTTGGTTGGGAGGTTCTTCTGCATCCACCTTATAGTCCGGACCTGGCACCAAGTGATTACCATCTGTTCCTGTCCATGGCGAACAATTTTGCAGGAGAAACATTCGCTTCAAGAGAGGCTTCTGAAATTCGACTGTCTCATATTTTTGCTAATAGGAACGAGGGCTTCTATGAGAGAGGCATAATGAAAATACCTTTAAAATGGCAACAAGTTATCGAACAAAACGGCGCATATTTGACCTAAATCGGGTCATTCTAACTATCTTAAATAAAGCCCTCAATTTAATGCAAAAATAATGGATTTCTTTTTACTACACCTAATATTAGAAGACCATTGCAATAACCGCAGGAACCAAAAAATAGATTAATGGAGCTAATGATGAAAGCGGCATCACAAAATGTTCCAAGACCTGTGATCAAAATTAACATATCCAAACACATCCTTCACCTCTCATTTGCTGCACGGGAAAGCTTCCCTGCCAGTGCCGTATTAAATATTAACCCGGTTTTTGTATTCGGTGTTAGCAAATGTAACTGAAATTTTCAAATGCAACTCTGAGCTAACCTCAGAGTTAAATGTTAACCCGGGGTTTATTTTCGGGTTAGATGATTTTTTTTATACGCGTTTTGACATTTGAAACCCTGGGTTTCGCCGATAACCCTAACCCGGCCTAGTGAGAACATAGCATAAAGCTGTTATTTTGAAATTTCAAACTGTTTGTCAATTCACTTTCTGAATTGTACCCACTTGTTTTTATAAATAATATTTAAAAAAAAAAAAAAATATTGTATTTTCAGGAGAACGCCGTTAAACGGTTTTCTTCTTTTGAACTTTTACAATGGCGTTGCTCAAATCGCATTAATTACATTAGTATACATTTCTTGTCAGTAATATTTTAAAATCTTTGACGTGGTATCTACGCTGTTGTTTACTGACCAGTTGCTCGGAACCAATTCAGTTAGCGGCTTTATCAAATTCAAATTATGATGTCATTTTATTTTATTTACAAAAGATTTTTTTCGTTGCGTTAAATAAGCGACGACGCGACACAGCCGGGGGAGATCTTTTGTAAAAAAAAAATAACGTATTTCTACAACGTTAAGTTCTTTTCTCAATTTCTATTAGGAAAACGGGCAGAAACAATGAGGGGGAGAGAAAGAGAGAGAGAGAGAGAGAGAGAGAGAGCGTGAGGGAGAAAAGATCAAACAATGCGACAGCTGGTTTTGAGGTTTTTTGTCATCGTTCAAAGCTTATTCCACTCAATTGTGAGGTCATTTTGTTATTTTGAATGGAGTGTCGCAAGCTCGGGTAATGAAACTTCGATAAGTAAACTCAACTCAATTCGAAAATTCCATTCTACCGAATCAATTATCGTAAATATGTGACCTATTATAAAATGAAGTATTCAAGAACATTTCTAAAATTAGTAATTTCTATTCTCAACTGATCCATGACTCACGTGTGTGAGCCATTTTTTTTTTCTTTTATTTTACTTTGTTTTTTTTTTTTTAATTTTTTGTAATTTCTGTGAAAGCGAACTTGACATAATTACGTGATGCGTTAGCCCAATGACTCGCTGGATTTCCGGCCTTTTGATCTTAAATCAAGATTTCCGTTCGTCTCATACATAATTCAGCTTTCGATTTCATTCATGAAATCGCTTTCCTTTCTTTTCAGAATCAGCAGCTCAAACGTCAATTGATAAAAGTATTCGCGTTACTTTATGACGCTGTCGGGCGGGCTCGTGAGAATAATTTATTGTTCGCTTTTTAATTCAAGAGATCTTCGAATCGCCGGCAGTCGCTGCGATCACAGATCTGTCAGATGGATTTCTTAACGCTTTCGTCGTTAGTTTTGAATTTTAACGTTCGTCAAGATCATGTGACATTTATACGAGTGCACTATTAAAAGTGACAATCAAAAATTTCAATGATTCCCGTTTTAGGCCACTCTTTTAGGCTCACCAACTTAATTTAGCTGAAACAATAAGCTCGTTCGATGGACTCTGTTCAGTGTATATTGGAGCAGTTATTGAAAATTAATGCTATTTTCAGTTATTAATACTACATAACAGGTTGGCTGATAAGTCCCCGGTCTAACAAAGAAAAACACATTTTTTTGTCAAAATTCGTTTTTATTATTCAACATAGTTCCCTTCAAGAGCGATACAACGATTATAACGACCTTCCAATTTTTTGATACCATTTTGGTAGTACTCCTTCGGTTTTGCCTCAAAATAGGCCTCAGTTTCGGCGATCACCTCTTCATTGCAGCCAAATTTTTTCCATGCGAGCATCCTTTTGAGGTCTGAGAACAAGAAAAAGTCGCTGGGGGCCAGATCTGGAGAATACGGTGGGTGGGGAAGCAATTCGAAGCCTAATTCATGAATTTTTGCCATCGTTCTCAATGACTTGTGGCACGGTGCGTTGTCTTGGTGGAACAACACTTTTTTCTTCTTCATATGGGGCCGTTTTGCCGCGATTTCGACCTTAAACGCTCCAATAACGACATATAATAGTCACTGTGATGGTTTTTCCCTTCTCAAGATAATCGATAAAAATTATCCATGCCCATCCCAAAAACAGAGGCATTACTTTGCCAGCGGACTTTTGAGTCTTTCCACGCTTCGGAGACGGTTCACCGATCGCTGTCCACTCAGCCGACTGTCGATTGGACTCAGGAGTGTAGTGATAGAGCCATGTTGCATCCATTGTCACATATCGACGCAAAAACTCGGGTGTATTGCGAGTTAACAGCTGCAAACACCGCTCAGAATCATCAACACGTTGTTGTTTTTGGTCAAATGTGAGCTCGCGCGGCACCCATTTTGCACAGAGCTTTTTCATATCCAAATATTGATGAATGATATGACCAAGACGTTCCTTTGATATCTTTAAGGCCTCTGCTATCTCGATCAACTTCATTTTACGGTCATTCAAAATCATTTTGTGAATTTTTTTGATGTTTTCGTCGGTAACCACCTCTTTCGGGCGTCCACTGCGTTCACCGTCCTCCGTGCTCATTTCACCACGCTTGAATTTTGCATACCAATCAATTATTGTTGATTTTCCTGGGGCAGAGTCCGGAAACTCATTATCAAGCCAAGTTTTTGCTTCCACTGTATTTTTTCCCTTCAGAAAACAGTATTTTATCAAAACACGAAAATCCTTTTTTTCCATTTTTTTCACAATAACAAAAGTTGCTTCACAAAAGACGCTCTATCTCACAAACTAATTGACTTACAGACGTCAAATTTTGACACGAATCATTTGAAGGTTGCCACTATATAAAAATAATATGCATTTAATACTAGCGACGCCATCTATGTGTCAGACCGGGGACTTATCAGCCAACCTGTTACTAAGGCTTGACTGAGCTTTTATAAATCCTGGAGGAAATATTGAAATCGCTAAAAAATTATTTAATATTTGTCGGTCAACTTAAAATGTCTATTAAAACATATTTTCGAATCAACTGAATATTTTCTTTTTCAACTATATTGCTTTCAAAACATATCCGCCGACCGCAGCAAGGTTCATTTTTGCCGCCTTATTTATCTTCCATGTTACAAATGTTCACATATTTAAAAGTCATTATATATAGTACATGCATTTGAGCGCTCTGTATACATATATGTATGTATGTATAAAAACACACAATCAATTAATATTTATCTGTATGATCGTGTCCATATACACTTCTATGGAACTTGTATGCATACAAGTGTGTCTGGCTGGGATGGATCTGGCATGCAATTTCCTACGATCTCAATGTGGAGACTCGTTTTATTTTTTGATTTTTCAAATTCATTTTTGAGACGATGGCGATCGTCGTTTCCCTCGATCGTTTGAATTTGTGAGAGTAGGAGAGCAAGAGAGTGAGCAAATATCAAGTTCAAGGTAAAATACATACATAAGCGAGTGAAAAAAAAACAAAATTCGAATTTATCTTGGGGCACTGCGCGCTCATCCTGTTTTCGGCTAATAAAACTGAATGATTGTTTTGCTCTCTGTGGCACACCTGAAACCAATGCTTGATCGGTTAAGGGGAATTCGTGCCGTGTTTTATGTGAACGAAAATGGTTTTATGGAGAATATTCAGTAAGATTGTGATTGAGAAATGAGATTAAAGTAATTTCATTTGGATTTATTGTCTATTTGAGATTTTTGTTAAATATTATCAACGTCGTCTCAATTGGTAGTAAGTTGTAGTGGATTATAGGAGCACTATTTCCATTGTGCAGATTGTTGATCCTCCACGGTTTGTACCAGAATAGTATATACTTGATTTTGAATGCTTTAGATGAATCTCACAACCAATGAACTCCCTATCTTTATCGAAGATGTATCGATAAATGTATGATTTTTGAAATTTTCTTCCTCATGATTTTGTCAGGTAACTTTTTTTTAGCCTTAGCAACTGGTGGTGTCATTAACTTTATAATTTAACTTTTTCCTCGGTTTTTTTCTTTTTTTTTTTTGCATTTAATGACTCTTTTGGCTATTGGCATTCATGTATGATATTTTTCGACTTTCCAATCATTTTCAGTGACCACAAACAACTTTCATTTTCACCCAATGCGATTTAAAAACTATTTATTTATTTATTTATTTTTTTTTTTTTCTTTTAACTTGCAAAGTCTAGTTTTCTCGAAGTGGCTCTTTCCGTTCGCAGTAGGCTTTTGGGGTTTATTTTCTATTATTTTTGCAGTGACAATTTTCACTGATCTTGGCCGTAAAATTTATCATGCATCAGCTAATGAAAAAGTGAGAAAATTTCGTTTCCAATGTCTGCGAAAAAAATTCCATTTGCGTACCATAAAAAGAAGAAAGAAACCGCTTTTCTTTCTTTGAAAGAAGAAAATCTCGTTTTTTTTTTTTTTTTTTTTTTGTCTCAACGCCCACTCAATAAAATTTGTCAGGTACTCGTATTTGTTTGTATCTTGAAAAAATCTGTAATTGAAATATTTTACCTTCGCAAATAATTATAAAAACAGGTTCTTCTTCTGTCTTGTTTAGTCAGTGAATAGAAATTTTCACTCGCAGATAGCTTCATCCATATACCCCTCCTTTTTTTGTTTTTGTTTTTTTTTTTTTTTTTTTTTGTTTGTTCGCTCATTCATGGACATTCAGTAAAACAAAAATAAGAATAACAAAAAATTGTTTTACCTCATTGTATTATGTATTTTTATGAATCATTTTTATTTTTAAAGATTCTCTTTTTAATTTTAAATTCATTTTTTTTTTTCTTTTCAGATAGTTCACTGATTCTGTTGACCCCATTTTATTGTTATTGTTAATTTCATCAAAAGACATTTACAAGCTGAAAAATGTCGCGTAAATCGGTAAGTAAAGGCACTCACAACTAAGTCCGGCTACCTATTTTCATTTATTTATTTAAGTTATATCATCTCAGTTCATGATTTGATCATTTTTAGGATCACTTTAGTACGAAAGTTACGATTTTTTGCCAGTCTAAACGCAATTAAAATGCTCGATCTCTTGGGAATGTACGATAACGACTTTATACTGTCAATGTTTTCGGTGTTTTATTCTGTTTCTAGGCGAATTCTCGATTATGTTATGTATGTATATGTTATGCAGACCTATTCTAAATGAATATTCCTCAGAAATTTATTCTCTGCAAATTTTTCTCCGTTGAAAGCGAAAGTATTCGAAGGTTAAATAAAAAAGAGAATGTGATGACCTCTGCTCAACAATGTTTGAGGCTCTTGTTCGCTTTATATTCCCTTCCCAGGGTCGATATCCGGCAAAATTTTCAAATACATTTTTTTTTTTTTTTGTATTTCGGGACGAAAAAACTTCATCGGAAACAGTAGCCAACGGGCGCCTAAGTGACGCAAATTGTGACATTATTAAATTATGCATTTCCATATCAATTACAACCGATCCCGATCTGACATTCAGTCAAATAAATTTCTCATTTGATTCCCAAATTATTATCCTCTAATTGAATTGATTAACCGTGTACCCCCGAAATAACTATCCCTAATAAACTAATTTCATAATGATTCATTCCGCACATCAATGCCACAAAATTATATTTCAATTTTCCAAAATTTCACGGTGGGCTTGGTTCCATCAATGCCAAAGGAAAATAGAAAAGAAAACAAAATCGAAATCAAAACAAGTACGTTCGTTCGCCAACCCCTCAAATTAGAAAAGTGGACATTGTTTATTTATTTGTTTTATTTTTTTTTTTTCTGTTTGCTTTTTTGGAACAACTGAATCCAGTGTTTACATCGTTTGAAGGTCACTGCTTAAATGCTTGTCCCACTGCACTAAAAATACAAAAACACGTTTGCTCTAATTAAGGCAACTCCTCATACTCGATAAGGTTGCGTTTGAAAGCGCACGTTTCGAGAAGAAAGAGAAACGAAAAGGCCCATTGCGCCTCCGTGCTTAAATGCTTCCCATCTGCTTGCCTCCGCTTATCTTTTATGTTGTCTCGAACAACACGCACCTTATTGCGCAGGCGTTGCTATTCTTTTTTCTTTGCTTTTCTTTTAAGGAAAGGCAACTAAAATTAAGTTAAATAGACCTAGACTTTTCGATTTTCAAACAGTTCTTCGTTTGCAACGCCGAACAAAAGTTGAAGGCACAATTGAAAGAAAAAGAAGAAAAAAAAAGCAATTAAAAAAAAAGCAGCATTGACAAGTGAAAATAATTTCTAAATCGACCCGTAACTCTTAAACTAAGTTGTTTTTTTGTTTTTTCTGTGCTCTATATTTTGCGTAATTCGAAGCAATTGGGAAATTTTTTAAGACAAAGCTTAACCAAATGGTTGTTTCCGACAACCGTATAAGGCTGCCGCGTTATAACGGCAGCCTGAAACAAAAAACGGTCAGTATGAATCCCAGGGAGTTTAAAAAATTATGGCACGTTTTGTGATAGATATAAATACGGTGTACTCTCTCCATGCAGACACTCCTCTTAAGGGGGTCTTCTCATTGAGCAACTTTTTTTTTCGTCTTTTTTTTTTGCATTTATTTATAGCTTGGGTAGTTGTGAATATGCCCCTAAAAGGATTTTTTGAAATTCGAAATAGTTTAGAGGATATAGCCTTCTTTGTCGAGCAAGATCTGCGCTAAAACGAGTAATTTTTGCGTTGCTTCAAACTTTAAACGCGTTTATCTCGAAACCACGTTTTTCGAACTGGCGGCCAAGATATCTCCAGTTCAACTGAACCGATTTTCATGAAACAAAGTGGAATCGACGCAGAATTGTCACCATTCTCGGGTGAACCTCGACCATAATTTAAAAAAATTTTTTACTATTTTTTTTTTACACTAAACTACAAAAAAAAAAGCCCGAAATTGAAATTTTTTTTTGAATGGCCGCCATTTTGTCAAAAAAAAATCACAAAATTAAGCTTGAGGTTCACCCGAGAATTACATCTATACTGATTATAACCCCGTTTTTTTTTCCATTTCGGACGCTCCGGAGACCCGGAATCGTGGCCGCCGTGACGACACTTTTTTTTCACCACCAACTTTGAAGTCTCATTACTTTTTGAACAGCCCACGTATCGAGGCAAAAAAAATTTTTTTATTTACTTTGAACCTTTTGTAATACAATAAATAAAAAAAGTTTTCAATTATTCTTTGCGTTTTCAAATAAGAATTTTTTTAAAAAGGGTCCAAAAAACGGGTTTTCAATGAGAAGACCTCCTTAAACGGACGCTTTTTTGAATGATCTAGTATTCCTGCTTCTTGAATAGTTTCCTCTTAAGCGGACATATTTTTCGGCCCCGAAGGAGTCCGCTTAAGAGAGAGTATACTGTATTGGAGGTATTGAAATCCGGCTCTTGGTAAAATGGAATTTGTAAGAAAATCGGGGGGGAAAAAATGTTTAATAAAAGAACCAATAAAAATTAAAGGCCACTGAGACCGGTGGCTTAACGAGACACCCACCACCCAGTGCATTAGAAAATTCCAATTCATTCAACATTAACACCTTCTGCTGGGGTATTTAATACATAGTTCATTTGAGCAGGTGCCTTAAATGTTCAGGAGCCACTCATTTGAATGACAGTCAATTTAGCTCAAAATGAATCATTAATTCGATATGCCATACCTACCTATGACTTCACACCTATCCACATACATATCTTATATGGCTTCCGGCAAGTCAATCAATATTTGCTTTTTAGAACGTACACGCATAATTTTTCAATTGTTTTTGATTTAATATGTTCCACTGTGCGCTAAGGTACATTCCCATTTGGGTCTGTCTAGTCTACTTCTGCTATCTTCATCCCCACATTCATTTGAGTCTCTTTCTCCGTATCGCCCTATCGCCCACTCAACCACTCACTTACTTAGTCTCCCAGTCTTGCTGTAACTGAATGAATACGTTAACCTAAAAATCGCTAATTGGATTCGATGAACAGTGGGTTCGAGTTCGGAAAATTCCAACTTCTTGCCGTGTAGCCATTGGCAATGATGGGGAAAATAATATATTTTGGCGCCTTATTTTGTATTGCCCAATAAGGGTTAAACGAATAAAAATAAGTTAAAATTCGATTTTATTAGAAATTCTTACCCAATAGCGCTTAGTTGAATTCAAAAATCAAACAGAAAATGTCACATCCCCCATTGGATTCATGATCTCTTTGAGTTGGGAGATCATGGATTTTAAAGTTTCTACTTCGATTTCGGTGTAACAACATTTCCGATTGGGTGAAAACAAACGCTGTTTTAACCTGCCACGCATTTAAATGCCTATTTGAACGTTGGGGAGACTTCATTGTTTTAGGTGCTTTATGCTTTAACATCACGTGCAAGTTAGCGTGACAGCGCTTATCCACAACGACAGTTCGAATCGACATTCCTCATGCACCAAATCAACCATGAAGCACTTGTTGTGTAGGAAACAAATGTCGCGACTCGATTTTTGGAATGCAAATAATTTGTCGAAAATATTTCAATTTTTGAAAATTTCTAATTTGTTTGAATGCTTGCGGATGTGTCTGTCACACCCGTGCAGAAAGGCAGAAAGAGAGACAAACAGACAGACGGCAAGACATGCCGACAGGCAATCTGATGTGATATATATACTAGTGATATTACGAATGTGGTTATTTAAACATTCGCGAATGCGATTGCGAATATCTGTCGCCGATATTTGGGAATGTTCCCTTTTAAATTAAGCGCCACTTATCTATGGTATGGTATTCACAGCTGACGTGCCGTGTATTTATTATTATTATTATTAGATGGGGGGCTCTGTGCGCACCGCGACCCATAATGAATCTATTGTGCTACCCCCAGGGTTGTCTTAATTATCTATCCTTAGGCTCTTGATATATTTGAGCACTGTGGACGGTTTTAAGACAGACCAAAATTTGTAGGGGGCGACAAGCGCCTCCCCAAAGTTGAGGATTCTGCGGCTGGCCAGAGATGGACAGTCACAGAGAATGTGTTCTGGCGTTTCTTCATCCATTTCACAGAACCGGCATTTCGATTCGTTCGATAGGCCTATCTTTTTGAGATGATATCTCAATTTGCAGTGCCCTGTGAAGTATTCGGTAAGGATCTTTAAATCTTTCCTTCCGAGATACAGTAATCTCTTGGAGATTAGTTTGTTGGGAGTGATGAATCTTTTGGCCTGTCTTTGACCTTTTGATTTCATCCAGGAGGTATGAAAACACTTTTCCTCCCAATTTCTGAGTAATTCTGCACAGTGTGACTTCTGAAGTGTACAGAAAGGTTCAGGCCCGATGAGGCGTCTTTGAGCTCCCCGTTTGGCGAGACAATCTGCCCTTTCGTTCCCTTCGTATCCCTCATGACCTGGGACCCACCAAAGTGTTACTTTGTTGTGGTTCCCGAGGTCATTGAGGAGATTGAGGCAATTCTCTACTAGCCCAGATGAGATGTTAACAGCCCTTAAGGCTAGAAGAGCAGCCTGGCTGTCAGACAGTATATGGATACTGCTCCCCTTTGTCTTCCTCTTCAGACATTCGCGGACGCAGATTTCAATCGCATATAATTCTGCCTGAAATATGGTTGGGTATAGACCCATTGGTACGGCTTTCTGGAATCTTGGTCCCAAGATGCCTGCACCTGTACTTCCATTTTCAAGTTTGGATCCATCTGTGTACCAGATTTGTGATCCTTTCTCTATGTGAAGTAAGACGTTTTTGAATTCACTTCGTTCAGGAATTATTACCTTGTACTTGCGGTCAAAACGCAATATACGTTGTATTCGGTCTGGCATCTTCATTATTGGGTCCTCAGATACATTTAACGTGCCGTGTAAAGCCGATATATTTTTTATTGGAGTGTTGCCCTATGATCCAAAAAAAGAAGCTATTTAATTAATCTGTTTTCGTAAGGAAAATGAATTTATATTTGTTCTCCAAGCCTTTTTTGAATATTTTTTAAATATTGTTTTGAAATCTACAAATCAATACACATATCAAACCCATCTACATAAAAGATTTGTACAACTTTCGAACGTTAATATTCGCATAAAATTTTGCGACTGCGAATCGGAATGTCCAGAAATATGCGAATATTCGTAGCATCACTAATATATATGTGCTAATGTTTTGTCTGCTTTCATTTTTTTTTTCTTGCAGCTCAATGTACGCGTTACGACTATGGATGCCGAGCTGGAGTTTGCCATTCAGCAAACTACCACGGGCAAACAACTCTTTGATCAGGTGGTCAAAACAATTGGTCTTCGTGAAGTTTGGTTTTTCGGCCTTCAATATACTGACTCGAAAGGCGATTCTACATGGATCAAGCTATACAAAAAGGTAAGACAGTCTGCTCTGCATGCAATTCTATAAGTCGAACGGAAGTTTTGAACGGAACAGTTATTTTTCACAACTATGTCGAATATGCAATGGCTTATTCGAAGCTGATGGGATGGGATGTTTCGTAATTATTTTAAAGCAGGGGCTTAATTTTATATAAAGGCAAAAATTTAAGTTTCATTGGAGAGGAAATGTTGTCTAAATTCACGGGACTTTTGTCTCATTTGCCAATAAGAAAAATCACCCCTTTTCTGAACAATATTTCACGTGAACTTTTCCGCCAATTTCAATAGAATTTATTATTGATATTTTGAAGAGAAAAATCTCCGAAGGTCCAATTCATGACTGTTGTCAACGATTGAACGCTGATTGAAATTTAAAAAAAAAAAAATGTTTCGGGCTCTCATGAATGTTTAGCACCCTTCTCACTGTTTCCTTACTCAAGTGCAATGTATTCCGGTTCGAAAAAATGATTGCCTTCTAATCTTTCTTTTAACGCCTTCGCATGCTTTTCTTAGCCAGAGTCGCCGGCAATTAAGACTATAAAATACTTAAAACGAGTAAAAAAATATGTCGATAAGAAGACCGCAGATGGGCAGCATCAAAACAATGAAAGTGATGACGACGACGATGGCGATGACATGGTGAGCTGCTGCCCAAAGCTGCAAAGATTTCACGTGCGCTAAATTTCGAATAAACTCGCTAGAGCTCTTAAAATAGTACTGCTAGACTTGAGAAGCTTAGATTTCTGTTTTGTTTTTTTTTTTCGAAGTTTTTCAAAGATTTCTAAAATTGATTCTTTTCTCACAAAATGCTTTCAAAAGACTGGATCGATGCCGTTCTCCACATGGGTAATCAGAATTTTTCTTCGTTTGAATTATTTTTCTTTGATGTGCTTTAAAATATGTATATGTGTATATTTGGAGTTTCTGTTTTTTAATAATGCAATTTGTCTGCTTCGTTTTTTTTTTTTTTTTTTATTAAGGTTATGAACCAAGATGTGAAAAAAGAGAATCCATTGCAGTTCAGATTTCGCGCTAAATTCTATCCTGAAGACGTGGCCGAAGAACTCATTCAGGATATAACTTTGCGACTTTTTTATTTGCAAGTCAAAAATGGCATACTGTCGGACGAGATCTACTGTCCGCCGGAGACATCTGTGCTGCTGGCTTCATACGCCGTTCAAGCACGGCATGGCGATCATAATAAGTCACTCCATACGGCCGGATTTTTGGCCAATGATCGTCTATTGCCGCAACGTGTTATCGATCAGCACAAAATGTCCAAAGAGGAATGGGAACAATCAATTATGACATGGTGGCAAGAACATCGCGGCATGCTGCGCGAGGACGCGATGATGGAATATTTGAAGATCGCGCAAGACTTGGAAATGTACGGAGTCAATTACTTTGAGATACGAAACAAGAAGGGAACAGACTTGTGGCTCGGCGTGGATGCTTTGGGTCTTAACATTTATGAGCAGGACGATAAACTGACACCGAAAATTGGTTTTCCTTGGTCGGAAATCCGTAATATATCATTTTCGGATAAAAAATTTATTATCAAACCGATCGATAAGAAGGCGCCCGACTTTGTCTTCTTCGCGCCACGTGTTCGCATTAACAAACGTATTTTGGCCTTATGCATGGGTAATCATGAGCTGTATATGCGCCGCCGCAAGCCCGATACCATCGATGTTCAACAGATGAAGGCACAGGCACGCGAAGAGAAGAACGCCAAGCAACAAGAACGGTAACTTTTTATATTTTTTTAAGCTTTCCGTGATGCGATTGACAAAAGGCCAAAAAACTTATTCACCAATAATGTTGTCCAATCTATAGTGAAAAGCTGCAACTTGCGCTGGCCGCACGTGAACGTGCTGAGAAGAAACAGCAGGAATACGAAGATCGTCTTAAGCAAATGCAGGAGGAGATGGAGCGTTCACAGAAAGATTTGATGGAAGCGCAAGAGATGATCCGTCGTCTGGAAGAGCAATTGCGGCAATTGCAAGCAGCGAAGGATGAGTTGGAACTACGTCAAAAGGAATTGCAAGCGATGTTGAATCGCTTGGAAGAGGCCAAGAACATGGAAGCCGCCGAAAAGGCTAAACTCGAAGATGAAATCATGGCCAAACAAATGGAAGTTCAGCGCATTCAGGATGAGGTGAATGCAAAAGACGAAGAAACGAAACGCTTGCAAGACGAAGTCGAAGAAGCACGTCGCAAGCAGGTAAATATAGAAAATTTTCTCTGCTTTAGTAGGTTTCTCTTGATTTTCAAATCACAAAAAATTCGAAAATTCTTCCAGGCTGAGGCAGCTGCTGCTCTTTTGGCTGCATCGACAACGCCTCAACATCATCATGTCGCTGAGGATGAAAACGAAAATGAAGAGGAGCTCACGAATGGCGATGCCGGTGGCGATGTTTCGCGTGATTTGATGACCGATGAACATATCAAGGATCCAGTTGAGGACAGACGCACACTGGCCGAACGTAACGAACGTCTTCACGATCAATTGAAGGTAAAGCAATGTCATTCGCATAAAATGAAATGCCTTTCAACATTCAACAAGTATCCTAAGGATCGTGTTTTAAAACTGAGAAAAATCCGCTCATCAATGCTTTTACTATATATTTTATAGGCCTTGAAACAAGATTTGGCACAATCTCGTGATGAGACAAAGGAGACGCCGAACGATAAGATTCATCGTGAAAATGTACGTCAAGGACGCGATAAGTACAAGACGCTGCGTGAGATCCGAAAAGGAAACACAAAACGTCGTGTCGATCAGTTTGAAAATATGTAAATCTCCAGATCTCTACAACTAAAAACAAAAAAAAAAAAAACAAACAAAAACACAAAAGTCTTGTAAAAAAAAAGAAACACCAAGCGAGAAAGAAACAACACAACAACAATACCAACAAAAGTTATTGCTAATTAAAGTCCTGCCTTATTCTTTGTGTCAGATTAAATTCTCGTACGTTGCAATAACGATTAATACACTGCAAAAAGAAAATTATAAACTATAGTGAGAAAGTAACAAAAAAAAAAAAAAAAAAAAGGAAAATCATAATCAAAAACAAAAACACAAACGCTTAGATAGTGAAAAGAGGCAAATAATGCCGAAGCCGTAACCGAATTCTATTAAGAAGAAAATGTTTGCATTTCCAATACTTTATTACCATAATTATAAAATTTTATTGTATTTTATCATATTTAATATTTTTGTTCGTTTTTTAGATTTCCACAGATTTTTTTTTCTTTATCATTACTTTCGCTTTACGTGGGATGCCCCGATTTACGTTTGAGAATTTCCCCTAAAAATTTTTCTTAAATGCTTTTACTTAAACTTTTTAAAGCAATGAAATAATGTTTAAGTTTTGAAGGTTTTAAAATTTTTTTAATTCAGCAAAAATAATGTATGTTTTGTTACATAAAGATGCAACACATAAAGTGAAAAATCATTTTTGCAACAAATCTTAAGATTTCTGTTTTTTTTTATAACTATTATTATTGTTCGTATTAAATAATAAAGATAAAAATAAACGATGATAGTGAATCATATAAAAAGCGATTTTCAAATAAGAGAAAATGAAAAAAAGGATATATATTAGAACATATATAAAAAAACATGTATTATTGTTGAAAAAAAAATTTGTATAAAACGAAATTGTCTATTTTTCCGATTTTCCGTATTATTTTTAATTGTTCAATTGTTTATTATGCAAGGTGAAAATTTTTTTTGAATTAAAATACCACCACATACCATATATATGCATACATATATACTAAAAGCGTACATATGAATAGAATATTTTTTATAAAATATGTAATAAATAAACTCTAAATTCTAGAAGACAAACTACGATATCACAAATGTGTCGATTAATGTGTTTTAAGAAGTTCTTCGACATGATCGGCCCCGCTTTAAAGCCCTAAAGCGACTTAAAAACAATAGAGGTATTCACAAAGGCGTGTTAAAAACGTTGGAAAGTCGGAACATTGCGACTTCTTAAAAAGATTTTTTTTTATCTTTTTTTGTATCTTGCACAACTTTTTAAGCAGTTAAAATTTTCCAACGCCTTTGTGAATGATCTAAATTTTTGGCGTCGATAGCGATACAATGAACATGATTTCCAAGTTTGTGGTTGACGCAGACGAGTATCATAGTGGAAGAATTAAAACTTGAATTAATGGTGAACAAGATAATCGTCGATGACTTGAATTAAATTTCTGTTGTATAGAAATAAATCGATTTGGAAATAAATATCAGTTATAATTCATCACCCAGGGTTGCATTTTAATAACTAAGACTCTCGATGACAGTTGGTCAGCAAGTGTAAATCAAAATACTCAAAAATGAGCTCCGAAATCCCAGAAGATGATTTCCAAACGCCAAATTCGAATTCGAAAAAGTCCAACTTAAGCTTAAAACGTAAAAGTTGTCCCGCCAATTTGGAAAAAAAGGCCAAATCGGATTTGGGGACACCATTGAATACCTCTTCGGCTAGTTGCGGACGTTTACATCGATTAACTGAAAGTCAGAAAGCACAATTACGACAACGTCGTTTGGAGTTCAGAACAACAAATGCGGAAAACACCGAAAATTCTGATATATCTGGTAAAGAAGAGTCAGCAGTTGGTAGAGAAACATCTATGACCAAAGATGATCCAGCTGAATTTATTAAAAAAGCAGAGGAAGAATTAAAGGCACGCGAAACGCATGAAAGGAAAGTAAAAGAACTTACAGAAAGCATAAAAACTTGGAAGAATGGACTCAATCGAGTGCTTATAGACTTACAAAATAAACTTCCGACACATCCAAACAAACGTACAATCTTAGAACAACTTCGCGTTCCTTTAAATATTCTCGAATATGTTGATGATCCAGACGATTAATTTTATTTAAAAAATGTACCTATGAATAACAATAAAAACGCATTTTACTATTAGTATTTATGAGGCCGTAAAGGACGCTCCGGGTCGAATAGTCTGGGATCCTCCAGAAAATCAAGATCCTTATGGTAAGTAGGCATCATTGCACAATTTTGGGCACGTATAATAGCTTTTTCCACTTCTTCTTGCTTGCGTTTGCATAGTCCCGTGATATGACGTCCATAAATTTGGCCCGTGTAGGGTGATTGAAACTGGGATAGTAGCTTAACGTTTTTATGGTCAGGTCTTATGTCCAGCTTACATAGTATACACTGACGACGGTCTTTTTCAAATGGATTCGGTATTTCTATCGGTTCATCCGTGTTTTGAGACGTTGTTGTTGTTATTGTAGATTGTAATGTGCTCGAGGGCCTTATTGGATTTACGTTGTTTCTCACTAAATATTAAATAAAAGTCTTGAGATTTTAGAAAAAGCGATGCAACAACGATATTACTTACCTCTTGGAGCTAACGCCCTAAGAATTTTAAACATTTTTATTTAAATAATTGGATCTTAATTACTCAGTCAGCTGTTTTTATGCAATATACTGCTTGTATGGCCGATAGGGATGGGCAAAAATCATCGATATATCAAAACATCGATATTTTTAAAACGATATATACGCTATTTACACGTTGAGACATTTCAATAATGAAACAAGTTTTCGATGGCAAGGGACGCAGGGGGAAGAGAGAAAAACGCTGCCATACCACATCCTTGCGCGTCCCTAGCCTTAAAAAAGTGTGTTTCATTATCGAAATGTCTTAACGTGTAAATGGCCTCATATTGAAAATTTATGCTGATAGTTTTGCTCGGCGAAATATCGTACATCGATATACTTTTCCCCGACATCGAAAGCGATATTTTGTATGTGTCTGTCGTTTTAAACATGTACTTCACACGTATTTCCCTTGGACATAAAGCGGCATTTTAATCGTTCATGTCTTATCTTATCGTATCATATCTTATCATTCCATCTGAGAACTCGAAAACGTCATTTTGTACACTCCAATTTTGTCTAATATATGTACAGTGTACTCTGTCTTAAGCAATACCTACGGGACCGAAAGATCTGTCCGCTTAACAGAGGTGTTCGCTTAAAAGGAAAGATTTGAAAATCAGGAGCACTAGAAAATTCCTGAAATCTGTCAGCTTAGAGTAGTGTAGTAGAAGGTACACTGTACTGTATTTTAGCACAATAGTCATTTTTAATTCTTATTTATAATGTCGATATATCGAAAACTCTATATTTCTCCCCCGATAGTATCGTTTCAATTTCGATGCTTTTTAACTAAATCGATACGATATATATCGATGTATTTTAGCATTTTGCCCATCCCTAGTTGCCGATAAGCGAATAATCATACGAAATGCATACCTTTTTGTTTTCTGCTCTATCTTCAATGTATAATTTATAGAGTGCGGCCGAAGCTTCGGCTTCATTACTTATTTCATGTTCGCGTCTAAGTCTTTGCGCAGGCAGTTCTTTTATAAAAAGCTAGAGAGATAGAGCAAAGACGCGAACGTGAAAACACGTTTGAGTGGGCGTAGCACAAAAAGTAGGCGTGGCAGCGTTACGAAGTTAAAATTTTCCAACTTTGGGGCACAACATTAACTATGTTCCGAATTTGAAAACTGTGGATTTTAGAAAAACCCGTGTTCTGTTTGAGGGGGTTCGATTTCGAAAAATTTTTTTGGAATCTCTTAGCAATTCACGGAGGAACGTCCATGCCAAATTTCAAAGCCCTAGGGCAACTCCTTCTATGACTTCCCAAAAATGTATGGAAATCAGGCATTTCGGAGCTAAGACACAAATTTTATTTTAGTCAAACTAATTTAGTCAAGACACGAATTTCTGATAGAGGACTTTGAGAGGGCGTAGCACAAAAAGTAGGCGTGGCAGCGTTACGAAGTTAAACTTTTCCGACTTTGGGCACAACATTAAGCTATGTTCCGAATTTAAGTACCGTGGGTTCAAAACTGTGGATTTTGGCAAAACCCGTTTTCTGTTTGAGGGGGTTGGGGTGGTTCGATTTCGAAAATTTATTTTGGAATCTCTTAGCAATTCACAAACGAACGTCCATGCCAAATTTCAAAGCGTCCTAGGGCTTTGTGTCCGAACTATGTCTCTATCGCAAAAGTTCGTATCTTAGCTACGCATGTCATGTTTTTGGCGCAGGTCTGATCAACTTCCCCGGAAAAAGGTTTAACATCCACAAAAATTCTAAAATAACAAGTAAGGGTGTTATAGTCAGGCGAGCCTGACAATAGAATCTCCGACACCAGACTCACATGTTCAAATAATTTTTAATATCAAGAGGTATTTAAGGCCATAAGGGGCCCAATATACCGACTTTTGTTAAAATTCTTTATGAAAACCGCCCCTTTGCTACGCCCACTTTTCCAATTTTTTTGAATTCTAATGGGGCGGCTTAGATATTCGCTCAAATTCTAAGTTTCATTGAAATATTTCGAAAAAGTCCGATTTTGGGGCAGTTTTGGGATTTTTGTGACAGACCCTAGTACTGGAGGTACCCTTAATAATGGACCGACCAAGGAAATTTTTTGAGAGGATATTTATGGCTACAAAGGAAGCATAAGTGCCAAATTTCGTTCAAGTCCCATTTGAATTTCGGGTGTAGGGGACAATTTTCGAAAAACGCCCTTCTGCCACGCCCACTATTAAAATTTTTGGAAATCGTATTACTTGCCTTGAAACATGTTCAACTATCAAATTTCATCAAAACATGTTGAAAAACTTTGAGTTTAGAGCAGATTTTGTGATTTTCGTAACAGACCCTAGTACTGGAGGTACCCCTAAAAATGGTCCGATCGGGTCCATTCTCGAACTTGTTCTTACTCATGTCCCATGTGAGCACGCATACCAAATTTTGTCAAGATAGCTCAACTCCTTCGATAAGATAACTGTATACAAACAGACGGATATGGCTAAATCGAATCTCCTGGTGACGCTGATCATTTCTATATATATTTTCTATAGTCTATCTCGACTGGTTCTGGGTGTTACAAACAACCACACAAACGCAATATACCCTCGACACAGAGTGTGTCGGGTATAAAAACAAAAAACATTAAATATGGTAGACATGATGGTAAAGAAGAATTCGATTTTATTCAATCTTTATTCACGATATATTTATTTTTGTTTCAATATCTCATAGTGTTTTCTATGTGTTCGTCAGAAAATACTACCCAATTACGTTACTGAAGCATACTAGGGCTAATGAAGATCTTCAATAATCAACTGTTTCAGTGTGTGTTAAGAATATTGTTAATATATGATTTGTTCGAAGGTTCCGGCTAAACCTTGAATGAATAAGCTTGTTATCAGTCAATTATTTGTTATTATTAAAAACGTCGTCCACCCCGGAAGTTTCCATTGCTACCGCTCCGCCAATTGTTTCCCCAATTTCCTCCTCCACCTCCACCACCAAATGCACTCCCTCTGAATCCGCCATTACCATAATTACCACCACCACCACCACCACCATCGCCGCCTCCACCACCTCCTCTTCCGAACCCACCAAATCCTCCTGCACCTCCTCCTCCGAACCCTCCTTGATGATCACCAAAACGTCCCCGTTTATTGGGTGGACCACTGCCACCTCCTCCACCTGCGCCACCTCCACCACTGCGACTTTGGAAAGGAAGAACGCCCGTGTCACGTGTCAACTCATAGTCTCCGGCCGTCATCACGCACAATTCTTTAATTGTGCTGACAAGTTTCGCGAATGACTCCGGCAACTGTAAAATTTCTTCAGGCTGCTCACAAGCCAGCGAAACAAGATCTTCTATCGCCGGCTTTAAAGCAGCTATATCGGCAGCATGTTGCGGATTCATCTCAAAATTAAGCCAATTATCAATACGAACATTGTTCTCTTTGACAAGCTCAACTTTTCGGCAGCCAAAAAGTAGAAGATGCAATGGAGCGACCATTGTTACTTGCTTACAGCTAACTGCACGAGTACGAATTTTTTCGCCGAATATAAAAAAGGGATACGGGAACGTAACAGCCAAATTGCTGCAATTGACGGAAGTTTTATGCAAAAGTGCAGCTTTGGATTCGGTTGTAAGGACTTTACGTTTCTCTTTGTGCACACAAACATTCGGATAAAGTCCGAGACAAAGCAAACCTATGGAATTGTCCAGGACGGGATCATCGCAATTGTTGTCAACTTTGTGTGAAATCATAGATTCTTCAGGAAAACCAGTCTGCTGTAGCAAATCTAGAAGTTGCTTCTTAGCTTCGGACATCACACGCATCGTTGAGAGCTGAAGACCTTTCCATTCACAGAAGCGAATTTCCTCATCTTCGCCGCGGTGTCTTGCGTTTTCCCACATCTGGCTAGCGACCAGCATCGCGACATGATCAGAGCATTTACGCCCTGCTAATGCCTTTTGGTGGTTTGCCAAGCGACGTTGTCCGATGTCGAGTGCAAACACCTCCGAAAATGTGCTGGAATAAGAGGCCATACTAGACACAATGTCTGCACACTGAAATACAGCTCCCAAAATCATCATTTTTCCGAGTCGTGGTTCGATTGGTAGCTTCGCCAGAATACGGCCCAAAGCAGTCAATTCGTCATTTTCGTCTAAACAGCGCATTTCCCGTAGTAATACCTCCGCTTCGATGACAGCATCAAGTGGCGGTGGCTCTATAGCTTTCGAAAGGAACTGATGGATGCTACCAAGTCGTAGCAATTTGATCGTTAGCGCCAATTCATGAAGCGGCGTTCGGAACATTTCTGGCGTCAATTGTTCATCAAGTTTCTCGAAACGAGCACGTGAGCATAGAGTGAAACAAAATCCTGGTCTAACTCGCCCAGCTCGACCCTTTCTCTGTTCCAGATTGGTCTTACTTGCCCAAACGGTTGCGTAACTCGTTAAGTTATTGTGCGATGTGAACATTTTCATACGTGCCTTGCAGATATCAATCACGAAGACGATGTCGTCAATAGTTATTGACGTCTCGGCAATATTTGTGGATAATATAATCTAAAAACACGCGATGGAGAAAATCACTTTAATTTATATACTTCAAGTGATCATAATTCTTATTCGACCAATTACCTTCGTTACGCCATCCGGTACTGGCTCAAATACTTTGCGTTGATCTTCACGCGGAATTTGTGAATGACAGGGCAAAATGCGGTACTCTGGCCCGCCAAATTTTGAGTTCTGCAAGAATTTCATCAATGCGAATATTACGTTCCAGCCAGGCAGAAAGATCAGCACCGCGCCGGGTAAATTCTTCGATTTGATGTGCGATAAGAGATTTTCAATTAATTCGAAGCAGCAATCGCTCTCGGATAGCGAGGCCATTGCATCTCGAGTTTGTTGCGAATATTTGGGATCACACACTTTGTTCAAGTTTTGCTCGCCAGCGCCATCATCGTCATTTTTTACTACATTCTCTTCATCGTCTTTCTCTTTACGTTTTTTGCGCTCTTCCGGAGTTGGGACAAATTTTGTCATTTCCAAACAATCCTCAAGGAAAAATTGTTGAACTGGAAAAGCCCGCCCAGGTATCTCTAAAACTGGACAACCACCAAAGTACTCGGAAAACAGTGTGGTATCAATAGTTGCTGACATCAGAATAATTCTCAAATCGGGATATGTATGTACCATATCGCGTAGAATTACCAAAAGGAAATCGCTATTCACATCGCGTTCGTGAATTTCATCCACGATAATGTGCGAAACTCCACGAAGACCGGCTTCAAGCTTTCTCAATAGAACACCGACAGTGCAAAAAAGTATGGCGCCGTATGGACGTGGGAAAGTCGATTCAAAACGAACGCAATATCCAACGGATTCGCCAAGTGTCTCGCAACGCTCATTGGCAATACGTTCTGAAACTGAAATTGCCGAGATGCGACGTGGTTGGGTCACATATACGTTACAATAAGCCCCTTGACCAGACGATTCATAGTCCTCGAGTATATACTGTGCTATTTGTGTGGTCTTGCCGCAACCAGTATTACCACGAATCACAACAACCGGATTGTCATTTATTGCCGACATAATCTCAGAACGCATTGCTGCTATCGGCAGCTGACGCCGGAATTCGAGAAACTTAAGTAATTCGGGACAAGTTTGTCGCTTGTCTTTCGCATTGTTTTCAATATCCCTGCACAAATCATCCAGAGAAGCACTTGACAAGTAACCTTCGTCAATGTTACATGCGTTCCAAGCATTCCAATTGGGTTGTGGCGGTGACCAAGGTATAACTGCGCCCGATGCTTGTTGATTATTATCAAGAGTCGGTCGCGCTTTTGTTTCCTTTCCCGATGAAACCTTAAAAAACGAACAATTTAATGCCAAATTATGAATTCGGAGTCCACCAAGATAGATACTTTGAAATAATCAATTAGCTATCTGCCCGTGTACAAACGATATACATATCTAATAATTACCATTAAGCTAATTGCATTTCCTTCAGGGTCTGGTTTTATGTTGCAAGCATTGACAACCGGTAAGTCCATGATATTTATACATTCCGTTACTTTTGCCATTAGCTCTGGCGCTATTGTGACTGGATACGGCTTCATGTCGTCATCGTGTTTGTTTTGTTTTAATGTTCCTGCATAGGGTTCGATTACTCCCAAGTGATAGAGCTGCCTTACAAGCGACAATGCGCATGATTTGCTAGCTTGTTGCTTGTTGGAGCCACTTTCACGTCCGACTATATTGCGACGCAATTGTTTGACAAAGATATGCATCTCCGCTAGAAAGCTCCTACAACAATGTGTAAAATTTGAGCATGCACTCATGGAAGGCCATTTTCTCAAAGCTACTTACTGTTGTTACAACAGTTGGCAGCTCTTACAGCATGAATGACCTGCTTCTTAAATATAGGATCGATTCGGTAGTCCATCAACTTAAAGCGTCTTACAATTGAAGCAAAAGCGTATTCCTGCAAACGATCCTTTTTTTAAAATATACTTGAAAGGAAAGTAATTGAAAATATAAAAGTAAATGAAAATGGTTTACCAGTGCTAGCAACGCCGCAAGTCATCCAGTCCAGCATTTGAACTGAATAATTCGCGGTTTAAAACAGGAAAATAATCAGAAAACATAAAAATTTTCTTGAATAATTTGCAGGAAGACGCATTTGCACGCTTTATGAAGTTTTGTAACAGTGACAGAAGCAGGTCGTCACGCTTGACATTAACTAACCACGCACTCTAAGGAAATGGAGTACGTTCTATGGAAATGGTGTACGTTAAATCCACTTCGAGAGAGCAAGCCTTGAATGGAATCTTTCTCCATTTTATTTTATTCTTATTTATTTATTTATTTAATTTTTTGGGAAAATTTCTTAGGGAATTCTTTACCTGGCATGATCAGGTCCAACGGGAGTGTACTTGTAGTCAGCTGCTATTTTATTCATTTGCATGAATTGATGCAGCTTAGCCTTTGCATTCTCAATAGTCCAATTTCCATGTATTGCTGCATTGACGTCCACAGATTCGGCTTCCTTCATTTCCAATTGCTCCTTTGCTCGATCGATAAAATTGAAATTGTCATTCATGGGCCGATAGGCTTGACCCAAATCTTGTGGCCCCATACTGTTATTGAAGAAACGATGTTGCTGTTGTGGCTGCGATGTTGGAGTTGAGCCACCCCCCCCATCATTATCATCTGTCCCACCAACGCTGGCTACACCCAAATCAGAAGGAACATTTGAGGCATTCACTTTTCCACTTCGCACTAAAAAATTGACGAAATCTCGCGCTGCATTGCGCTCGGCATCCTTTTTATTCGTCGAATTACCCACACCAACATATGGGTGTCCAGCTACTCGCACTTCACACAGAAAGCGCTGACGATGCTTCGGACCTGCAGGAAGGAAACTTGTAAGCTAAGTCCAGTTCCATACTAGGCGACAGTCGCCGGAGACACATTTTGTTTTGCTAGCGAGGGACGGCCGGAGAAGAGAGAGAACAGCACCCCTCTCTCTTCCCCGGCCCACACTCTTCATCAAAACAAAATGTGTGTCCGGCGACCGTCGTTTACTCTCCGGTCACACTTATAAAACATGTTTCGAAAACATCCCATTTGAATACATGAGAAAGAAAGAGAAACAATTCGTTGTTGTTGTTTTGCATGTTAAGGCCAACGTCACAACTTTGGCATGGGAAACAACAACAATGCGAATGCTACAAAATAGCGGTACCCGAAGTGGCGCTACCTTGCTCTCTTTGTATCATGGTATTTAAGTTTGTTACCTGTCGGGCGAACCTCGTACTTTGGTTCCACTTTGGCTTTACTACACCACTCGTGGAAGAACGATTTCATGTCCGCCATCGTGATTTCAAATGTTAATTCACTTTAAAAACTTAAAATATCTCAGCACACAATTTTGTTCGTCTACTCCTGAATTCGATTAGATTGACTGTGCTTCAGTGCTGCCAGGTTTTTCGTGAGCCTTCCCTCTAAATTTCACTGAATTTCCCCCCAAAAATTAATTTTCCCTCTAAAATTTGAGTGTGGCCGCGGACGGAAAATCTAAGAGAACGAACTATGGAATGTGTTAAATGTGTTATATAAATCTATACCATGCTTTTATATCAAAATCCCTCTAATTAACCTCTAAATGATTAAAAACCCTCTAAATTTAGAGGGTAAAACCTCTAAACTGGCAGCACTGGCTTTCAGGCACGCCGATTTTTGGTTGTATTTTTGTATTTTACGAAGTAGCAAAATGCAAACCTGAACACGTGGTTCGTTCGCCAGATTTGGTTTGCTCGTTAGAGGCCATTTACACGTTCAGACATTCCGATAATGAAATTAGCGTTGCAACAAATGTCGATTTGTGGCATTCGCGAATGCGAAGGTACTTCAATCTTCGTGAATGCGATTATGAAAGCGAGAATTGAGTTTATTTGTTTGAAGCTATAAGCAAGTTAAGAAAATTTATATATCGGTAAAGCGCTTAACTAGAAAAATTTGAATATCTCAAAACAAGAAATTTCGACTTTAACTACTCTTCCATATTGCCACACATTAAAACCAATTTGGGGGCTAATTACCAATGGTTTCAGTTAAAACAGCTGTTTAATATCTTCATATCCACATTTTTTTTTAATGAATGATGTCCTATACTAAAATTTTCAATATTTAAAAAAATATTGTACAAACGTATCCTTCCTCCAGTAATAGCACGTAGGAATATACAAGGGGCGGATTTTAAAACCTTTCTTACTTCTATTCAGGAATCTATCCATACTATATATACTATCCATAGCATAAGCAGTTAAGCATGACACCTATAATTCTCAATTGGTTTATAAAATAGGACACATAAGACTCGCAGAATTTCTGTAAATTTTTCACGACGTGAGGTTGCAAAAACATGTGAGTTTCTCACTTATGGGTTTAATAGCGTTATAGCTTGAAATCTGTCGATAGTTTCAATCGTTTCAATAATCGGTAATTTCGATAATAGATAATTTCGACGATTTTGGTAATCGATCATTTAAATAATCGATACTTTTAATATTCGATAACTTCAACAATAGAAAAGTTCAGTAATCGATTACTTTAATACTCCATGAATTAAATAATCGGTAAATTTAAGTTAGTTAATAATCGATATGTTTCACAAATTAACAAATTTTATAACCGATAAATTTAATTATTACCAAATTTAATAATCGATAAATTTATTAATTTATAATTTCGATAATCGAAAGCGGGCATTTATAGGCACGGTTGCCACAATTGGTGTTTTGGAACCAAATTGGCTCATAATTTTACTCTTCAAAACAAAAAATGTTTCGGTGCAAACACTTCAAATAATCGAAATTTAGAAAAATTTTCTCTTTTTTGAATTGCCTTGGCGCTTTAATATTTTTTAAATGGCAGCCGTATTTATAGACATCTTTCCATTTCAAAAAAGACACCGATGTTTGATATTTTTAATTTATACATACGCACATATTCCTTTTTAAATTTTAATCATATTTCAGAAAAAATTTTCATATATTTATGTACCTTTAAATTTTTCGTAAATTAAGTAGTTTTTCAGCGGGGAAAAAATTTTATAGGAAAAAAGTTCTCGGGGAATATTCATTTAGAATGGGGCGTATCAGAGCGTTCGCTTATTAGAGAGCGTTTTGTATAAAAATCATCGAAAAAAAACTAGTGTACTGGAAATTTGTCCGCTTATCGAAGCTGTCCGCAAGTAGAGATTTCACTCAATAGATTGATTATAATCTATAACTACAAATCCCCCTGATATACAGTACTTATTAAAAAATTGCTCGAAAAACTGTGTTTATAAGCAGGGAATGTTCCTAATGTAATATTTTTTTTTTTTGCAATGAATAATATCCCTTGTAGAGCTTTTAGGCGAAATTTATGTCCCGAAACCTTAAAGGCAAGTGTAGTTCCATCCAATAATATTAAATCAAATTGACAATTATTATCATAAATTCGATTTTCGAAGTAATCTTACGAGCTATTTCATGAAAATGAAACTATTTTAACTGTACCTGTTCTGATTCTTTAACGTGGCTGACCTGTTCCTATTTCGTTTTTGGGATCGTTACATTGAAGCTGGCAACAATGTATGTCCCAAAAATATGTCATACGATAGTAAGTTTTAGAAAGTATCGAATCTGTAAATATTTATATAATTTTCATTGCAATAATTGACCATTTCAAATTTAGTTATTCGATTTTTGTTTGTTAAGGTCGTTTTCTGACATTTTCTTTTCTATAAAATGATGAAAATAAGCAAATACGTAACATGCTTCGACACAACAACAATATTACACAAATATTATATCTATTCAAGCAAAAAAAGTGCCTGAGATAAAGCAAGATCAAAATGATCTGCACTATCAAAAAAAATTTTAATACCCGAAAAAACGCCGAACGAAACCTTCTATAATTTTGCCAATTCACTTTTGAATTAAATAAATAAAATGAGCACTTTCTAATTCAAATGACTCTCACACATACAGAATAAGCCATTTCAATTCGATCGAAAATATGCAGATTTACAGCGGATTTACTATTTTCATTTTCAATGGACCTCGCGACCGACATCGTTCGCAAGTAAACAAAATTAGCTCTATTAAAAGCCTATAAAGTGAGACCATTGCTTGCATACATATGAATATAAATATATGTGTTAATATACATATGTATATAAATATATATATTTTAAGAACGATGCTTAGAAGCGACTGTTTGAACCGAAATATCGATCGAAATAGATTTTTGTTCAGCCACCTTGAAGTTTTAATCATCAAGGAACTTTCTAATGCTCACCTCAGTACGGGAACAGACCTAATAGCGTTTGACATATTCACAAATTGCCTGCCTACGCTGAGTTTTCCGAAAAACTAGAATTTTTTTTAATAGAATAAAATACCGACGACCTACACGTTCGCTCTAGGGAAGCTGATGACGTTCATTTCGTGCACTTGTGGATGAATCGGCATAAAGAGCAAAGAAATTACTTTTGGTAAACAAAATCTATTTGAACATTTAAATTTAAAAAATATAATTAGTCGTTATAAATAGAGATTTAAATAATTGTCTTCATATTAGTTCTTTTTGAAAATTATTATTTTCATTCTATTGCACCTGTTGGCTTTTCACGACCTTCCGCATTCGGGTTGATTAGCACCTTAATGAGATATTCAACTGTTGGCCGCTCAGCAGTGCGAAAAACGGGTAAATTATATTCCTCTAAAGCGCGTCGAGTACTTGGCCCAATGGCTACCAATTTATATTTGTCCATTTGTATGTTTTTCTTCTTAAAATATTCATAAGTGCAGTTAACGCCCGAAGGAGAGAAAAAACATAAGAACTCGACATTTCCAGCTTGAAGCGATCTATCCATATTGGCTTCAAGATCGGGACTACATTTTGTCTCATAGACCTCACAAGGATCAACCTTAAATCCATTATTAACCAATCGCGCCAATAAAGTATCTGTCGCTAAGTTCCCCAACGGCTGCAACAATGGATACTCGCGCGACCCATCAAAAGTATCAATAATAAAATCCGCCAAATTCCTTGCTGTACCCGTTTGCTTCCCATGAGTGAAAAGTTGCTGCAGCGTCGTCATTGCCATATTATGTGTAACTTCACCAACCGAATAATTATGCAACATCTTCCAACCGCCAGGCATTTCCCCATGATTCAAAGCTAAGCTAACGGCCTCCACACAACGAGGACTTGTAAATATTATTCCCGCATATTGATCAGGATTCTGGAGTTTAGCGCGTAGTTTGTCAAGGTTCTTGAATCCAAATGTCAGCGTTGGAACGAATATCGGATTGAAGTTGTGCGACTGCAGTTCATCGGCGTATGCATCGGTGCTATCCGACTCCGATTTGAATATTATCACAGATCGTTTTTGACTCATTTCTCTTTATCAACTGATCATTCTTGTTTATGGTCAAAATAGAGATGTGGTGCAATCGATTATTTTCATTCTATGCAGTGATGCCAGCTTAGCGCATTTCACACTAGATCTAGCGCTTTTCGAATGCCCGCGGCGCGAAAACTTCTTTTTAGCGCTAAGCTATTTTTGCGCGAAATCTAACGCTTTTTCGTTGCGTTCATTAAAATTTTCAAAGAAGATTTTCCTTAAATTTTCAACATTGTGATAACGTAAGCCAAGTATTGCTTTCTTACACAAAAGCTGTAAGATGAACCAATGATGAATCTGACAGCTTTAATTTTGTGATTGCGTTTTGACGAGAGAAACATTGTGCGTGAATATTTTGTGATATAGAATGGCATATGGGAAAGAAAGAGATGGTTGTTCGGTGCCTTAGTCGCATCGTTTCTAATCTAAACGAAGACTTGTAAGAAGCATATTTAATCATTTGTTATATAATACATAAATATTCAAAGAGAAAAAAAACATCAAAATATACTTACTATGATCTTTCTAGAAAAACAACACGTTCCCTATATTTTTTCGAGTCTGTTGCGTTGAAAACATTTAAATAATAAAATGATTCGGAATTTTCACTTTTATTTCAATCGCTTTATTTTGTATATATCTATACGTATTTCGGCGAATTCGCTTCCGCCTTCATCAGGATGATTCCTAATTCTTCCAAAAACGTTTTCTTTTGGTTGATTTAGCGCTTTTTGAAATCAGAAATTGGGAATCATTGTTTTCCGGTGCTTTTTAGCGCGTTTTGAAAATTAATCAGCGCTTTTCGCTTTTTTAGCACTGGTTTAAGCCAGGTTTAATAATTTTAAATGAAAATTTTATAGAATTCAAATATACAAAGGTTCGAGGGCTTCAATTAAATTATAATATTTCTTTTGCGAGACCATTTGTGGCCAGTTACCTTTATTTAGTGTTTTTTATTTTTCCAACTATATTCCATACATATATGTAAAAAAAAAAAAATTAATTTAAAATTAGGCAGTGTCTGTTAAGCCTTTCTTCCAAGTGTAGATTAGATAACAAGTCAGTTTAAACCTAAAAGTTAAGTTACATGTGATTGAAACTTAAAATATTGAATTATGCAATTAAAAATAAAAATGTTGGGCTAGGTCAGTACCTCTGCTCCTTTCCACTTTTTTAGGAGATCACCGCGTTTGAAGCTTGGTAATTCGTGGTTGAATCTTCTCAGATTGAAAGAGTCTCGCGAAATAGAATTACCTCGATAGGATGCATTATTATGCCATTCGGAACTACAATTCACTGTAAGCGGCTGCGTGCATGAATTAAAAGGGGAAAATGGTGATTTTCGCAACGTAAACGTTCTATTTAAAGAATTTGCGGGATATCCGTTAAGGGGTTGAAATTCCTTGGAGAGGTCTACATGCGAATTTGATGGATGAGAAAAATCATTGTTGTCGCGACAGCACGAATTTTCACGCGAGTTCGTTAGCTGCCCGCTTTGGGATTCGAATCCCGATGAACGTGAAGAAGCACGAGAGAGATCTTCATTGAGGGCGCATTGGGTACCCAAGGCGTTGTGCCGCTCTGGCAAAAAATTGTTTGATGAAGACATAGGATTGAGCATGATATTTGATGGCTGTTTATGCTGCTGGTAAACAGTGTGAAGCGACAAATTATTTGAAGTGACATAGTTTGGAGAATGTAAATTGAAACGTGCTGGCGAAAGCAAGCGTGACGGACGGTCCGAATGGTGAAGTGTATTTTCTAATGTGACAAATGAGGGGGAAACGGCTGTCGCTGTTGCTGGTGTTCCAATACGATGTTGAAAGCTAGTTGATGCCATCGATTTATGCATGGAAGATAGCGATACAAATGAACTATTGCCAAATGAACTGTTTATTTTACCAGCACCGCTGACGACTCCGTTTGAAATTGATCTTGAGTCAACAAATGCATTACGGGCAGGCGTTGCAAAATTGTAAACGGAATTTCCAAATCTTGGTCTCAGTGTGCTATTGTGTTCGGCACCAAAGCAACTCTTGAAACTCGAATTCATTGTCTTCTCCTGAGCTGTTTGTGTTGAAAGATTAAGCGAAAGCATTGACGAAGAAAGTGGAGACGTCTTATCGTAAGAATGAAGCGACGTCCGTGGCGCGAGATTTAGTGAAAAAGTCGATGAAGTCAATGGAGACTTAGCTGGCATTGGAGAACGCTGTTTTGTTATGAAAGATCTGCTAAGATCACTACGAGTCGAAGCGGAACTACAATCAAGCTGACTTAGAACGCTACTTGTTGCAGTTTCACCATCGCTGAGATAGTCATCAGAATAGATTTTACGAAAGCTGTTCCCAGGCTCATCGTATAATTTCGATGGAGTGCCAGTTTTGCTTGTAAAGGCGAGTACACAGGTGAATGCAGATGTTAGGAACTATAAAATAAATTTTTTTTATCATAAAAAGTAATTCCATTTCAGCAAAAACAACTTACCATCAAAATGTGCTGAACCGGTAAGACGCTACTTTCAATCATTCCTCCGGTGTATATGCTCCAAAGTATGAGAAACAACGTGTAACGCGTTATACGAAATTTATCGATGATGTTGTATGAAAATGTCGAGGCCAAAATACAAAAAGGCGCAGCCAGTAAGTATAGAGAGTAAAAGTTAATCCTTACTAAATGTGGCACACGTAGTCCGAGTGAATACAGAAGCATCATGAAAATTGTGCGCGTAAAAAGCCCCAATCTGATGAAAAAGTCATTTTCTCTTAAAGCACCAAAAAGTGTTTCGAAGACACGCCAAAATGCTACAAAATGTGAGGATATTCTGAATAACTTTGTTCCCAAGTACGTTCCGAAGACTTCAATAAACCATGAGCGGCTTAATTCCGGCAAAGAACCGATGAGACAGCATAAATTTATTAGCGTCATTATAGTGATTAGCAAAGATAAACGCCGCTTCCATAAATCCTCTTTGGCTTGACGTAAACGGCTAGAGTTGGGCTTCTTAATGGCCTCAGCGCCTTTAATTATGCATTCCAAAAGCTTTGAACCTAACACCATCTTCTTCTTTTCACGCAATACTAATTTTAAATGACGATCGCATGTTCCACAAAGACGATATTTCGCTTCTAGTTCTGTTCTGAAATTGAGATAACATTCAAAATATCATCTGCATCATTGTTATATGTACATTAGTCTGTCGAATTACATACTTAAAAATCCTAAGTTCCTCGTCAAATCGAGACTCCCGCTTGGGCTCAAATTGAGCCAGTTTCTCAACTTTTAATCGCTGCGCTTCGTTGCACTCATCACAGAATCCATTGCTTTTCTTTACCTCACTATGCCAAAACGAACTATTTAAGCTGTTTTCTCCGCGTTGAATTGATGTGCTGCAATCGAATTGCTGAATGATCTCACGATTATAGTCTCCATCCTTTGAAAAACCATTATATTGGTCACATTTGGAACAGGTCCAGCTATTCGACTCTAAGTATGGTACTTTTGAGTTTTCATTGCAAAACCAGCAGTTCACAGTTTTGTTGTACTTCGAGCTAAATATAGATATATGTATGTATGTATGTATTTGTCCATTCAAACATAATTTAAGGTTACTTGACTTACCGAATTTTCAAATATATTTTGTACAATAACACTAAACTTACAAGAAGGAGAGTAACGCGTGGCAATGCATTCGCAATTAGTTCTATTAAAATATTATTATTCATTTTAAGAACTTTGCTGAAATAATCTTTATTTTCAGCGAATTTCCTAAAAAAAAAAAACAAAGAAAAAGAGCGCCAAGCGTGCCGCTATACGCCGGTGTTTAGACGTTTTGGTAACAGTTTGCACTTGTCTTTGCGGCCGTCTACACGTCAGTGTTCGGACTACGGAAATCCCATTTCGTAGTAGAAGACCGAAAAAATCGGAGTAGAAATGAATTTTTGGCTAGTAAATTGGAATTTCTCATTTTCGCACAAAAAAAAAAAGGTCGACAATTTATTTGAAGCAAACATTTATAACTTACATTTACATATTATTTATATTATTTTATCTCCATCAGTCAAGATTTAGATACAGAGATATCTGTATGGAAAACAACACTTTGTTTGCGAACGAGGGAAAACAAAAAACTCGTTCTCATTACGTCTAAATCGTGACATAATAGACATAGACAAAATTATTTTGGGTTTGGTGAAGTGAAAAAATCGGAGTAGATTTCAGGTATAGGGTAGTGGCGGAGTAGATTTCAAAAATTAAAAAAAAACGGAATAGATCTACTCCGATCGGAGTATAGTCCGAACCCTGCTACACGTACGTCAACAAATTATAAAGTTCCCTTTTAATACTTCGTTCCTGGTCACACAACATATGCTTCAAGATTTTACATTTTACCCCCGTAATCCGAAAGTTGTTTTGTAAAAATTCTAGTATCTGGCCGTTTCTGAGATCTTTTTTTGTGTTCCCAACTTATAGAAAGTGACCCCCTGATTTCAAATCTGCAATTCGTTTTTGGGGGTCGCCTCTAGCTTATACGCTATTTACACGTTAAGACATTTCGATAATGAAACAAATTTTCGTAGGCAAGGGACGCAGGGATGAGAGAAAAACGCCCCCATACCACGTCCCCGTGCGTCCCTACACGCTATTTACACGTTAAGACATTTCGATAATGAAACAAATTTTCGTAGGCAAGGGAGGCAGGGGGAAGAGAGAAAAACGCTATCGTACCACATCCCCGCGCGTCGCTAGCCCACAAAAAGTGTGTTTCATTATCGAAATGTCTTAACGTGTAAATGGCCTCCTTGTCAACAAAAAGTGTGTTTCGTTATCGAAATGTCTTAACGTGTAAATGGCCTGTTAGGAGATAGAACGATTTAAAAAATGCCCAAAATCGTACTAATTTTTACACTATTTTGACGTTTGCGTAGTTGGCACTTATTCGAAATTCGATATTGTTAAAATGTGTAAATTTTTGATCAGAAGTGCGGCCATACTTTGAAAAACATAAAAATTTAACATAATTGTAAGTTTTTGTATGATAATGTAAAAATGTAAGAAATAAATGTGTATGAAAAAATGTTGGTACGGTGTATTTTGAAGTATTTCTGCGACTTATTTTCTTACTACATATTATGGGTCCTCATGCAACACATTTACACCGTGTAAACTGAGTGAAGTAAGTAAAACTGTCAAAATTGCATACAAAATTTGACAGTTTTACGAACTTCACTCCTTACACTCAGCTTACACGGTGTAAATGCGTTGCATGAGGACCCTTATTATTTTAATTATTTTTTTATTCCTGAGAATAACTTTGACTTATCCCAATTGAGAAGACTGGAAACAATTTACTGGTTACTTATCGCGAAAATTCAACACTAGAAAAATTTTTTTACAGAACATGCATTGGTGTTAGTAAGGGGCTGTCCATTAATTACGTAAGGGCGATTTTGACCATTTTTGACCCCCCCCCCCCCCCCTCGTAAGCATACTTTAGTATAAATCAGACACCCTTTATAAGCAGGCGTAAGATTTTTTGAGCCCCCCCCCCTTTTATGCTTACGTAATTAATGGACAGCCCCTAACTCCAACATTGGCTCATATGTGTTATGTGTCGTAGCCTTATGTAAATTGAGCCTGCAAGGGCAACAAAAACCATACGATCTTCTTCCAAAATCGATTTAATCGAACTAATCGTAATACCCATCCACTAAAAACACTGTCATCACTAGATTCAATGGATAAAAAAAAGTAGCGGACTACAATTCCAGAAGGGACGCTGACAACTCGACAAGGCGCGCACAAGCAAAAAAAAGTCGAACGTAAGTTAGTGATCTATACGTATATAGTTTATAAGTACCTATTTCATCTATATATAAAATTATTCAGTGCTTTGATATTCCTTCTAGGTATAATTTTTATTTTCACGTGCGAAAGAGAGGATGCAAATGTAACGGAGGAAAACTGTTCATCTTGATGAACTTGCAATTACAACGTGCACACTCATATACGGAAAATTCATCTTCGGCTGCAATGGAGTCGTACTGATGTGAAAACATTTATCCATAATCTAGTGATTTGAACAATGCTTATTAATGTATAGTATGTAGTCTAAAAGTACAATATACGGGAATGTTTTTTAACGTTAATTACAACTACCTCAACGGAAATTTATTTGGCTGAATGGAGCGTACTGAGCTGAAAACATTTTCAGAATTTTGCATGCTTATTAATTATAATATGTAGCTATTAGCAAATAATGCAAATGTTGTTTATTTTATTTCAAAAGAAAGTTAATAAATTTATAACTTACATGCTAGGAGCACTGGCAACGGAGGCCATTCGGCTTGGAATGTTATTTTAATTTAGGACTTGACCGCATTTATAGTTGTTGCGTTCTCGGAATTAAGACATTAAAACTTAATGAATGTGCTCATCCGCAACGAAGACTCGATCTAAACAAAAAGAATATTTACAGCTATATGAAGTCGTTTATGGCTCATAGATTATGTATCAAGATTTTTTTTCAGATTTACCATGGGTTTCTGTGTCCCATAAATTACGAAGTAGGAGAGCGTGCTTCATGGAATAGTGTGCAATGTCTAGAAACATAGTTGCAGCGTTTTCCTTAATAATCGTACGTCGTACCTTTTGCCATTGACTTTCCCATCACGATCACGTGGAATGGAAATTCCTTATTTTTGTAAAGGAAAAATCGTAAAAGCTAACTTCGAATACCCTTGACACACTTTGATTTTGGACTCAATCTTATCACATCACCAATCCTTTTCTTTATTAGATACCGAAATATATATAAGCCGATACGAGTGCACTGCAAAGAAAATTCATGTCAAATACCATTCCCAGGAAATTTTACTTCCATATTTTTCAAAAGTTACTAAAAAGTAGAATTCTCCTTCTGAATATTAAATCATATAATGCTAGAATAGGTGAACATAAATATTTAAGAGGATTGGGTCGAAATGGAAATTCCAAAAATCGTTCACAATTTAAATAATTCATAAAAGTTATACTCAATTTTTAGTCTTAAATGTTAAGATAAATCCCATTATATTTCGAATCGGGACAATTATAAAATGTTAGAATTGTGTTTTTCTTAATTAGTTTTAGTTCTGGACAACGTTGCAGTGAACAAGTGGCAAATCTTCTTCGTACTAAATTTAGATCCTGATTGCACGAACTGGAAAATCAAGTTTGAAATATGCATGAAAAATTCGTGTGCGGGATATAGCAATATTAAAGAATTACCAATTACTTGTTAAATGTAGCTCAACTAAAATTTACGTTTTGACATTTCAAATTAATATAGCGCGCAGGGCTGGCAGTAAACACAGTGCTGTCAGACTGTTGTATTTTTCCCGTTTTGTAACACTTTTTGACAGAAATTGTGGCTAAAGGGAAAAGTGTATTATTAGGGCCCTTTATACGTCATATATGTTCGTGGATTATGTTGCGTATGATAAAAGTATTGTGTGTAAACGAAAAAAAGCTCAGTTCTACTAACATTGCTCGCCGGTTTTCAAAATAAATATTGATATTTTCTGTCAGGGTGTGACAACAAGCTTTATAATGTAAATGGCTGCAATCAGCACACATTATATATCTAACATATCGTCGATATAAGTGCTGCTTCTAATGCGCGTGCATATTTTTTCGCTGAAACTTAGAACGTAAATGAAGTTTTCATGACATGTTCGTCCATTACACAATATGTTTTTATGACACATTTTGATCAGCTAAGTTGTGACATATAGACCGTGTAAAGGGCCTTATTTTATGAACCTAGATCAAAGAAAGGGATGTTTTATGTATAAAGGGCCCTTATACGATCATATATGTTCACGAACTTAGCATGACGCAAAGTGTGTTATGAAAAATTGACTGTGTGTACACGGACGAACATGTTATATGCCTTCATATCCTTTTAATTTTCAGCGAGAAAATATGTTACGAACATCAGTAGCAGCACTTATTACCGACGGTATATTAGATATATACTGTGTGGATGATGAAGCCATTTAAATTATACAACAATGCTCGTCACACCGACAGAAAAATCAAACATTTTTGAAAACGAGCATGCTGTTGAACTTGTTTTTTTGCGTTTACATATTCATACTTTTCGCCACACCCAAAAAATCCGGACGTTGCGTTAACTTTAAAAATTGTCAACAGATGGCGCTGAAGTGAATTTCTTCGCCACTTATTGGCCGAGTTGAATAAATTGCGAAGGAATTTTGACAAAAGCACCTGATTCTATCGAAAAAAAATGAGGAACGGTTATACTGAGCTTGAATATTAGTATTATTAAGCTCCAAACAGCTGATATATATGAGTTAAAAATTTCCGCCTTATGGTATCTTGCAAACTGACATTCCTTCGCGGAAATAAAATTTATACAGCTTCAATTCTGCTAATGAATTCCTTTGCCTTTGTATACTAGCTTTAAGGAGAGAGACAGAGGACACTATATCAAATGCTTACATTTTCGAATTTCTCGAGTTATTACTTATCTAAAAAGCCTGTTTCCATCGCGGTGCAATTAATTATCAGCTGTTTCCAGATTCATTTTCACAAAAGGATGAGCGCGAATATTATTTGCTTGAAGTAAAGGAAGCAAGTGACACACATATAACCGAGGATATTTGCTTTAGTATTACAGCTGGAGCAAAATAAAAACGACGCAAAAAGTGAAATACCTATATAATCAGAAACCACTGCAATATCGTAAACAATGCGATGGTCTAACATCAACAAATGAGCGAAATGCAGCTCTTTACTAATAATATACTCTTTGCTGGAACTTATTGCCCGGACAATGAAGTCGGGATTTATACGTCATACGCGAAAAAACCCTCATTTACTGAATCTTGCGATTTGTGAGTGTCTGCAACTGTACATTTGTGATTTCTGCTTTAAGCTTGAGGTACAATAGGTGCGACAGAACGACACGACGATGCGCTTTGTCGTCGTGATCAGTCAAATGTAATATCAATACACGCAAACCTATGGAACAATGTACAATGCTCTCGGATACGACAGCACGATGCGACAAATATTCGAAAAATTGAATTTTTGTCGCTCCGACACGATTTGACATTCTGAAAGCAGGGATGGTTGCGTTGAAAACAGGGCTGATATCTGAAACATCTGTTTTGAAAGGTAAATGGAAGTTGTGAAATGAATAAGGAAAAAAACGGAAAAGAAAAAAAAAACAACAAATCAATAAAGAAGAAAAAAAAAGGGGGGAAAAAAAATGTTTAACCACTCTGTGATATTTTTTTCTGTATAAAATCAAGTGTTTGTTTAAATGTATATAAATGCATGTAAAATCTTACTCAATTAGATATTTTTTGACGTAGCGCACCAGCTACCGGTCGCAAGATTGCCGCATAAACTTCGTGTTTCTGACAACCTTTCCCAAACAAAACTGTCACTTTATACAAGTGACAGCACGAAGAAGAAGAAGAAGAAGAAATGAATAAGTTCAGCGAGGAAAATATTCAAATATTAATAGATTTGGTGCGCGAAAAGCATTTATTTAATGACAAGGGCCATCCGCACTGTAAAAAAGCGATTGAAAGGACCACGTGTGGCAAGAAATAGCAAGAAAACTACATTAAAATAGTCAATGTCAAATTGCTGAACATTCATACGAGTAGCCTTACAAAACATTTAAGGATCGTCTTTTTTCATTCCCATAAATGTTGTAGCGTAAAAATCCAATTGGTCCCGATATCCGAACATTGGTCGAACCCACCACTTTCGCGTACGCTTTTTTGCCTCAATGTATTTTCGATGGCCTAAAAATGCTGCCGTTGCATACAACAAAATTCGGTGCGCCCTTAATGCTCTCATTTTCCTACTTTTTTTTTTAATCGCAAGGTTTAAAATGTTATTGTCAAATTTTTTTTTCGTTTGCGAGTAACAAATGATTGCAAACGATACGATTTTCCCTGCTATTGTACATTGGCTTGCAACACGACAAATCGGATGCGACAAATCGTTTTGTCGTGTCGTTCTGTCGCACCTATTGTACCTCAAGCTTAAATCGTGTCCAGTTGCATTCGAAATTTTAACGTGTATGGCCCCGATAACGTCATCCATCACAAATAATGCAGTACCGTTTCCCCTACGTAAAACGTTACATGCATGCAACACTGTAAAACAAAAAATGGCAGCTTGGAGCATATGTTAGTGCTCTCAAGGTTTTTTTTTTTGGTTCTGGCAACACAACAAAGGAAAATTGGAATAATAAATTTTGAAGTGTCAGAAACGACACCACTGAACGTCCAATAGAAATTAAAAATTCAAAAAAGTCTTCAATCATATGTAATTTGTGAAGAAACAGTTTTGAAAAAAAAAAATCTTACGTGTGCATTGTATATGTGTAAGCATCTGATTTCTCTGCAAAGCTATTTAGGAAGCAAAGAAGAAAAAAACATTTATGGGTTCAGAGTTGTTGGTTTCGTATGATTTGACAAAACAAAGCAATACGAAGCAGTTGCATAAAAGTTTTTTCTTTAATATTCTGAAAAAGATTAATCGATTAAATAGTGCTATCTCGTTAACACCCCAAGAAAATGCGTATTAGTTAATAATTTGAGAAGTCTAGTGCGCAACTTCTTTGTGGACAATCGTAATTTCGTAAAACTTTTCCTTGAACGAGTGTTTGTTTGTGCAACAGTGGCTCGTGTTATTAATTTGTGTGTTTTCGTTGTAATTCAATGCAATGGCGTTGCCACCACGAGCCGAATGGTATATAACGGATAAATCGGAAATAAATTTAAAAGAATTTTCGCAATAGTAAAAACTCTCATGCGGTTGTCCGAAGCTCCGGTTGAAACTCCACAAACAAGGTGACCAAAGTCAGAGAAAAGCAACGTAAAATAATCCCTTTTACTGTGCAATGGTGCAATTTCGCAATTCTGCAATAGCGCAGTGAATCATCCTTGAAGTGAAAGTGGACGGATATCTCAAACGAAAGCAGTTATTTCGTTATGACTGTCAATACAACTCCCCAAATAAAGAGATGACTGAAATGTAATATATTTTTTGCTTTTTTTTTTTAGCATCGATTTTGCTGTTAAGGAAATTTTGGGCGTTTTGAATTAATCTTCTTTTTGGGACTTTTCTTCGGCCAGAAGTCATTTTTTCCCATCGTTAAACACAGACATGGATTCGGACGAAGATTCCTATGGCATGGAAAATGTTGATTCAGGTAATGTGTCCTCAGGCGAAGATAACGATGACGATTTTGCTATGGAAGTTGATGTGCCTTCAAACGAAGATCGGCAAACCGATACAGAAGAATATCGCTATGAGGTGCTAACGATCGATGAAATCGTGAATCACCAACGTGAGATAATTGACGAGGTTAACAGCGTGCTAAGGGTGAGTGGTCAATGCACTAATGTCATAACCTCATGGGTAAAAAGCTTTTGAATAAACTTCGTACGAGGGCGGATTGATAATGATCCTCAAAACTAGGTATCAAACGAGATTTTTTTGCGCCCATTATATGTGATTTAGTTTTAATTTGCCAGCCATATAAAGCGGACAATCTTTAATTTTTCTTGTAAAATGGATAAAAACGATTTTTGTTGAAAAAGCTTCAACGGAAACAAAGAAAATGTTTTATAAATATTTGGCACATTTTCTCTAATAATATCAATATATTTGTTTGCTGCAATTAAACGTGGTCGTGCAGGCACTGAAGTAATGCCATCAAGAGGAAGGCCAAATGGAAAACAAAAGATAATTATTAATCAGCCCTCGCAAACTGCTTAAATATTGAAGAAAAATACCGTATTCAGTACAATGAGCATGGTATACTTATGAATTAAATTTCGTACGAATTACAGAAACGCTAAATATTCGAACTACTAGAGATTCGTTTTCTATAAATTTATTTAAAAATCTATCATTATAAAGTAAAATATTTATGAAAATTCACTATTTTAAGTTTTTGGCATTAGACGAAGCTTTGATTTTCAAAAATTAAGGCCCGATTTCTCCAAGCTATTTAAATAAAACTTAAATGAAATTTTTTTTTTTTGAAGATCGTTTCATTTAAGTTTCATTTAAATAGCTTGGTTAAATCGGGCCTAAGTGAATTCACTTTTTTCGATATTTAAATTTTAACATTTAACTGAGAGCCTATGGAATTTAGAATAGTCAATGGAGTACTCAGACACTTCGACTCTGCTTAACTAAAACCTTCGTTCCCGTCGAGAAGGCTTTCAGCCATTACAAAACATCATATAATGACTATTTTTTCGTCTTCCTTTGTGATTCCTCACATTTTTTGGAGAGTTTTGAACCCCCAAAACCATCCCCTACATAAACTCTTTGTCATTATAGTCAAAGTGATTTTTTGTTACTCAATTTTTGTTATTGAATCGATACTGATGTGTCAAGTGTACGCGCCGATATTTTTCTTTTCATACTTCTGCTATCCGTGAGTCCCAGTGGGACATAGAGCTTTGAGGGTTCCAGGCCTTTTTTTGCCTATGTGTAAAAAACCTGTTTAAAGTCTTTGAACTGCTTTCCTTTTGGATGTTTTTAGGAAGATGAAGATTTATTCAAAACTTTATTAAAAATTTAATTGTTTGGAATAAATTTGTTGAAAAAGAGAATAAATTGTTAAAAAATATTTTAATACAAATAATAAATGTTTAATTTTAGCTATCTCCAACCATCGTGCGCATTCTGCTGCATCATTTCAAATGGGATAAAGAGAAGCTTCTGGAAAAATATTTTGATGGTAACACGGAAGAGTTATTCAAATGTGCCCACGTTGTGAATCCTTTTAGCAAAACTCGATCTTCTTATCAAAAGGAAGAGGTATTTCTAAATCTAAAATAATAAATCTTTCTAAAGCTTCCATTTATTTACTTTTCAGACTTCAAAGAATGTTGCTGAGGAGTGCGAAATTTGCTTCTCCTATTTACCAGCGGATGTGAGTTGAAATTCGAGATTAAATATTGATGCAGTTATTTATTGAGGGGGGTTTTTTTTTTTTTCGTATTTCTCTTGTTCAAAATATCAAAGGCAATGACTGGCCTTGAATGTGGTCACCGATTTTGTTTATCTTGTTGGCGCGAATATCTGAGCACGAAAATTATAACCGAAGGTTTGGGCCAGTCTATTTCTTGTGCAGCGCATGGCTGTGATATTCTAGTGGATGACGTCACCGTTACCAAATTGGTGCAGGATGCACGCGTCAAAACCAAATATCAGCAATCGATAACAAACAGCTTTGTCGAATGTAATCAATTATTGCGATGGTGTCCGTCCACCGACTGTACATATGCGATTAAGGTTACAAGTGTTGAACCACGGCCAGTTCGCTGTAAATGCGGGCATAATTTTTGCTTCGTTTGCGGTGAAAACTGGCATGATCCAGTTGAATGCCGTTGGCTTAAAAAATGGATAAAGAAATGTGATGATGATTCGGAAACTTCAAACTGGATTGCTGCAAATACCAAGGAGTGCCCGAAGTGCAATGTAACCATTGAAAAGGATGGTGGATGCAATCATATGGTTTGTAAAAATCAAAATTGCAAGCATGATTTCTGCTGGGTGTGCCTTGGATCATGGGAACCACATGGTTCTTCGTGGTACAACTGTAACCGCTTTGATGAAGATGAGGCGAAACAAGCGCGCGATGCACAAGAAAAGTTGCGTTCATCTCTGGCTAGGTAATATGGCTTTATATTCAATAATCTATGGATCAATTTATATTAATACAACTTTTTCTTTTTTTCTTTTTTGGTATATTTACAGGTATTTGCACTATTATAATAGGTACATGAATCATATGCAGTCGTTAAAGTTTGAAAACAAACTATATGCATCAGTCAAACACAAAATGGAGGAGATGCAACAGCACAACATGTCTTGGATTGAAGTGAGATTTGAAAATAAAAATAAAAAGACTTTCTCTAACTCGGTTTTTTTTTTTTTTTTTTAATTTAAGGTGCAATTTCTGAAAAAAGCTGTCGATATACTTTGCCAATGCCGCCAAACTCTGATGTATACATACGTGTTTGCCTACTATTTAAAAAAGAACAATCAATCGATGATTTTTGAAGATAATCAGAAGGACTTGGAGTCTGCAACAGAGACACTTTCTGAATACCTAGAACGTGATATTACATCGGAAAACTTAGCTGATATTAAACAAAAAGTGCAGGATAAATATAGGTAAGATGATTAAAAAAAATTAAGGTCGATGTTGAATATCTAGAATTTAAGTGAATTTTTCAGAAGATTAATTATTTTGGTCTATTTGAAAGTAATATAATTACACATGCTCACGTGCTTCGGCGTAATTGAAGGGACATTGCACTAAGAAATTCTGAAAAATTCAATTTCTTTCTCTTTTAATTTTTGGAAAATATATACATACTCTCTCTCATCAATATTGTTTGAGATATTTCCATATTTATAATAACGTATGATTAACTTCGAAAGATGGCCGAGAAAAAATCCGACCTTTTTAATTTTTTGCATGTTAAGCTAGACACACATATTAGTGATTAGAATGAACGGCAGTTTTTTTTTTTTTTGTCTTCAGAGTTTTCTTAGGGCAGTGATCTGTTTTTTGGTAATTAAAAAAAATCATAGCATACAAAACGGGGCAAAGAGGAATCATATATGTACGTACGTACCTACATATTTTAATACCTGTCTTCACTAAAATTTTTACTAAAAACGAAACTTTTCAAAATTCACAGTTTTTGCTAAATGGATTTTCCGCTGCAATTTCAATTCTCGATACATTCAGGGTATTTTTTATGAGAGGAGTTGAAGATCTGGCGTGATCTCATTTTAGCAATATAGCTGACATGAGGTCCCTAATCTTATATTCCGTTAAAATTCCTGACTTTTGATAAGATATCGGTAGGGACCGTAGTTGCGGATTTAAAAAAACGTACGCATGAATTAGATTAAGATGTCCATTGATTCACATCTAACCTTATGAGAAACATAAGCTTATCTGTAAACTTATATTAAAGTACAGAAATTTACAGTAGCTAAAGTCGGCCTACATATCCAATTTAAAATTTCAATGGCTTTCGATTATCGTTATTATTGGATGTGATTAGGATCTGTACATACGTTAAGATTTACACAGAACGTTACAGATTTGAAGGAAATTATAGAATTACTAATATGTCAAATATCAATAACTAAAGATATGCCGACCACTTTCAATCCGCCTTTCTCTCTCTTTCCCTTCCATAAATTACGTATACGTAATGTAACGGCCTACAATATTTTTTTGAAATAACATTACTCATACGTTGGGTACTAAAACAAAAAATTGCTCGATGGGGCCAAATTTTATGGTTGAGGAGTATGAAAAATTGGCTCCCGACTCTCATATCTACCTGAGATGCGTACAAAGTTTCATAAAAATCGGTCCCACCGTTTCGGACCGCGACACGCGAATTTTATATATATATTATTATCGGGCATGTCACAGAAATCGAATACGATTGAAAACGATCCAAATCAATGAAATTTTCATACAAATTTGAGCGAAATCGAACGTTTTCTGTCGTATTCGATTTTTGTGACATGCCGGTATAATTAGGGAGTGATGCGCACCGTGATCCATAACGGGTCTATTGTGTTAACCCCAACGTTGTCTAATTGTCTATACTTAGGCTCTTTATAAAGTTTAGCACAGTGGACGGCTTTAAGGCATTCCACTTTTATATATAAGAATGAAGGTATTTGCATGGGCAAAATCTAGAATACCATTGTTCTATACTAAGTTGCTCAAGTATATATTGACATACTTATATTAAAGACTTTCTAAAATGAAACCGTAATAACGTGGCTTTCACTTCCAGATATTGCGAAAAACGACGCAAAGTGCTATTGGATCATGTGCACGAGGGCTATGAAAAATACTGGTGGGACTACACGGAATGACGAGAGTGCTGGTTTAACAATTGAGTGGAAGTCAAGAGAGCACAATTAGATTGGCAAACTTGTATGAAACAAAATTAGCTGTTATAATGAAAAATCGGGCGTTAAAAATAAAGCATGCGCTAATGAATTGACTTCAAATGCAATAGAAACACAACACAACACAACACACACACATATACACACATACACATATACACACAAAAGACAAAGAAAGCAAATTATATTAGTACTTAGAAGAAACAAAAAAAGAAAAATGCAGCGATGAGAAATAAATTTTCAAGTTGACTTTAATTATTTAAAATGCGAACGCATTGATACCAAAATATATGAAACCTATTATTTTTTATCACTAAGAGATCCGCAATTTGAATATCTAATTATCATTATTATTATACTTATAACTTTTTATTTTTTGCTACCATTTCATAATGCATGTGTAAAATTTTTGCGAAAGCCAAATTTTGATCGATTTAACATGCTCAATTGAACACGCTCGAGTGCAAAATAACAGCTTTCTTATTTTCTTGCTGAACAGAAAATATGCACTCGGTTCCGTCCTTTTTGCCTTTACATTGTTCCTAAACATTATCCTTTCGAAAGTTTTATGAACCATAGCTAAGAATAAATCACCCCAAATACTTTAGATTTAAAACTTTCAATCAAATATCCTTTCGAGACAAATTTTCTTCTTTTTTTTTTAATCTCAGTGCACTTTTATGTGCAGCGTTAGTTGAAAAAATAAACAAAAAATATTAAAATCTTCGAATTAATATGTAAAACACCAATAGACCGAAAGTCGGTGAAAGTAGTTCTAAAAGAAATATTTAAAGTTTATAGAACTTTGAGGTTATTTTCTGTGTTACAATGTTGTACGACAAATAAGACAATTTTTAATTTTGTTGAAAAAAAAAAAAAAAAAAAAAATTGAAAAAAAATTTCACCGAACAAAGCTAATCTTTTAATAATTGATTTATTCATTTTAAAAATCTGCCAACGTTGCTCTCGTTGAACCAAAAGCTTAACTTTTGATTTTTGGAGTTTTATCGTACAATATGAGATGAAAAATCTAAATAAATATAACAAATACTATAAAAATCTTCGTTGTAATTTAAAAAAAAAAAGTGGTTTTTGATGCTTTAACGTTTAATTCTGTATATAGTTAAAACCATATAATAAGTAAATAAAAAACAAATTTAAAATAATAACCGTTCCAAGTCAGTTTTCATATTCATTTTCTCTTCGTTGGCCCTTTAACTTCTTCATTTCCCAGTGTCAGTGACATAGGTTTGATTTTTTTTTTCTGTCCTATTTGGCAATTTTTTTCCAAAAACCCCCGGCGCCAAGCGAAGTTGTCACGTTCGCGACTGAAGTCTTTGTGCACACAGTTCTGTTATAAAAAGCGAGAGAGATAGAGCAAAGACTTAAGACGCGAACGTGAAAACACGTTTGAGTGGGCGTAGTACAAAAAGAAGGCGTGGCAGCGTTACGAAGTTAAACTTTTCCAACTTTGGGGCACAACGGAAAGCTATGTTCCGAATTTGAGAACCGTGGGTTCAAAATTGTGGATTTTGGAAAAACCAGTTTTCTGTATGAGGGGGTTGGGGTGGTTCGATTTCGAAAATTTATGTTGGAATCTCTTAGCAATTCACAAAGGAACGTCCATGCCAAATTTCAAAGCCCTAGAGCAACTCCTTCTATGATTTACCAAAAAATGTATGGAGGTCAAGCACCTTTTGACAGTGAAAACACGTTTGAGTGGGCGTAGCACAAAAAGTAGGCGTGGCAGCGTTACGAAGTTAAACTTTTCCGACTTTGGGGCACAACATTAAGCTATGTTCCGAATGTGGGTCCCGTGGGTTCAAAATTGTGGATTTTGGAAAAACCAGTTTTCTGTATGAGGGGGTTGGGGTGGTTCGATTTCGAAAATTTATGTTGGAATCTCTTAGCAATTCACAAAGGAACGTCCATGCCAAATTTCAAAGCCCTAGAGCAACTCCTTCTATGATTTACCAAAAAATGTTTGGAGGTCAAGCATTTCGGAGCTAAGACACAAATTTTGTTTTAGTGACAGTTCATACACAAACTAAATTAGTCAAGACACAAAACTGTGTGTCTTAGCTCCGAAATGCTTGATTTCCATACATTTTTTGGAAATCATAGAAGGAGTTGCCCTAGGGCTTTGAAATTTAAGCATGGACGTTTCTATCTCTAGATCTATGAGATTCCAAAAAAATTTTCGAAATCGAACCACCCCAACCCCCTCAAACAGAAAACGGGTTTTTCCAAAATCCACAATTTTGAACCCACGGAACCCACATTCGAAACATAACTTAATGTTGTGCCCCAAAGTTGGAAATGTTTAACTTCGTAACGCTGCCAGACCTACTTTTTGTGCCACGCCCACTCAAAGTTTGTAAATGCAGCACTTATGATCCCTCTAAGCTCCAAAGCTGGAACGAATTTAACAATTATTTTGATCTAAATGATGGAAAAATAAAACTGGAAAGCTCCTCCCAGTACAGCATATAGCTGCTCGAGGGCTCCATGACGCCGTCTTGGTACTGCAAAGTTGAAGATTTGTATCCCGAAATCAGAAAACAGAAATTACCATTTTATTATCAAACTTATCGATCGACTTTCGTACAAAATTAATGGTTCAGCGTCAAACGATTGAAGGCGTAATTTGAAGTAAAAATAAATACAGTAGAATTATTCCGGCTTTGGCATACAAAATAGGACTGCTACCCATCGAATCTTATTCAATACAGACGAGAACTTTTTACCCGGTCCTCATGGTGGATTAAATGAAATTTCACAACTAATTATTGTTTAGCAGTTTAATTTAAATGTAGGTATGTATCTAGTTTTTATATAGTACAACAATTCCTAATATTACGAGTAGTAGGTTTGTCCGTTTCCACTTCATCCTTAATAAAATCGATGTAACAAGCTTGTGCGGTCTTAGTTCAATTCTTTCCGTGTTGTGTTGGGTAGCAAGAGGCACATGAGGCCGCCGCCGACAAGCAATACTGCAACGATGAACGTAGGAGCTGGACAATACTGATCCAGTAGGGTTGCAATCACAATATTACCGATGATACCGCCTTCAAAATTTAATTTAAAAAATGATATTATTATATAATGTGATATATTCTATAAAACGAAGAAAAAAAAAAAAAACTAACCCAATCGAGCTGCAACCATGGATATCGCGACACCAGTGGCACGCAAATGGGTGGGGAAGACCTCTGTGATCAAGCAATCCAATGCGGCATTAGCCGCCGATATGGCACCACTAAACACCGCCGAAACGATGAGATTCTGTGTCGAGCTGTAAACAAAGTACATTGCGGCCGAACAAACACCCGCAGTCATTGTGCCGAAGATGAGGAAGAACTTTCGACCAAGCAGATCCATGCCAAGAATAGCGATCAAATTGGCAGGGAGCGCTGACGCAAGCGATATGAGTGATTCCATAAACACTGCCTGCGGTATGTGCGACGAACAGACCGAATTCTTATGCACGTTCCCAACAACGTATTCGGTGACTGTGCAAACGCCCGCCTCCTTGTTCGGGAATTTCGTACTATATTCCTCGAAACGATTGAACAACTCGGGAAACCACATCATCAGGCCGTAATAGCCAATGTGAAAGGTGAAATTAATGGTAATCGAGACAATTGTGAACTTTAATATTGGCGATGAGAACAATTGCTTGCTGTGATCCAACATGCCAGCAGCCATTTTACTGTATTTCCCCTTTATGGATTCCTGGCTCTCTTTGATATCCTGTAACATTTTCTCATCGATAGCTAATTCCGAAACTGTATATTGCTCGGCAGGTTTCTTTGTATTTGTAACGAAAATTCCGCGGAATATGGCCAGCGCCTTTTCGGGTTTGCCCTTGGAGAGTAGAAATTTCGGTGACTCAGGCAAATAGAATAGTAAGAAGGCCACGAGGAATGACGGCAACGAACAGACCATCAGGAATATACGCCACGAATTGTAAACGAAGAGTGGTGTTATGAAGCCAATGCCTGTCGGAATGATTAGCCAAGCTAGACCGGCGACAAATAGATTACCAAACGTCCAAAAAGCTGCCATGAAACTCAACATTGAACCGCGCTTCGCTTTCGGCTGGAATTCGGCAAAGTACGACCAGATAACGGGACCGCTGCCTCCGAGCCTAAGATAAAAACAAAAATTACAAAAATTCAACTTATACAAAGAACATAGAATGTATGGATCATACAGGACTTTCTATTCTGATGAGAACCTCTTCAATAGAGACATGAACAGACAGGTGTACATACATATTTACTATTTACTGGTTATGGTGGTGGTTTGGGTGGAAATTTCAAAAATGATGTACTTACGCCGCTCCGTTTAGGAAACGAAATAGCATGAAAGATTCGTAGTTTTGTGAAAACGATGACGCCACAATACAGAAGCCATTCATGAACGAAATCACAATGAGCACCTTTTTTCGACCAACTGAATCGGCAATGCTGCCCCAAAAATAGGCACCGACCATCATGCCAATAAAGATGATCGAATTGAGCCAGCCCTTGGTGCTTGTGTTCAAGTTCAGATCGCACTGGGCCGAAGGTAAAATGAACGACATCGAAATGACGTCCATTTCCTCGCTAGTGCTAACCAGACCACAAATGGCTAAGAGAATATAATGGAATTTGCCATAGCCGCACAATTCGATGGCCTGCTCGAAACCAGCACGAATTCCGGTATTGGTTGTCGAACGGCCACCATCGTTGCCGCCACCGCCGCCATTTGATGAGGCAACGGCAACGAGGCTATTGATACCATTATTGCCTCCCTTTTCTATATCATGTTTGCTATCGTTCTCGTACGCCGGATTGACGACTGCGAATTTATATTCGGGATCCTTGCTATTCTCGCTATCAGTGTTCAGCGAATAGGGCTGCAGAATCGAACGATTGTCGATGGAATTGACGTTTGAATTGTTGCTGCTGCTGTTGAAGTTCGGTTGTAGGCCAGCTTCTACATTATAAGCTGCGCAATAAACAAAAGAAAAAAAAAAAAAGAAAAAACAAAAAACCAAAAACAAAAACAAAAAACCAAAAAAATCAATACAAACATGGAATTTCGGGCGGTCTCAATCAAAACTTACTACCACTTGAATTTTTATGCGAATCACCTTCTACCATTCTATGAGTTCGGTGTTTGTGTTTTTCTTCTGCTCGCTTCGATGATCGAGTCGAAAAATTTTTATTTTGAATGAGAAAGTTTAGAAAATAGCTTGTACTTGATACTAAAATAACTTAATAATCTTTGGCTCGTTTGGTCTTCTCGATCTTTCGGGTTTTATCGATCTGCAAAACGGAAGAAAATTCGAAAAAAATTTTGCATTAGAAAAATAATTATTTATAATTAATTATTTATTTATTTATTAAAAATTTTTATGTGTAATATTAAAAAAAAAAAAAAAAAAAAACATTTTGAGAAAATGGATGAAACTATTCTAAAGATTGAAATGCTCTCCTCCAGGTTCAATGAAAAAAAAAAAAAAAATTTTGTTGAAAGTTTAAACAGCTTATGGAAGACCGAAACACTTTCCCCCCACGCAAAGTCGGTCTACTACGGGCATGCCTCCAGAAGGTAGTTTTGAAAAAGAAACCCCAATTACATTAAATGTTGAACACCTTCGCAAGCCAATCTAAAATTTTTTCAATGCTACGTTCTATGTTTATCACGTAACGTCTATTTTTTAAGAAGTAGAAAACACAAACCATTATCTTTAGATTTCACATAAGAAAATAATGTTTACCTAGCAAACATTTTAGGAGTGATCATGTTTGTCAATGCAAAATGATTGTGAACATTTACAATGGGGTACGCTTTGTGGTCTTAATAATGCGACGAAATTTTTCTTACAGCCGACCTGTCGCTGTGTATATAGCTTTAGAAGGAAGAGTGGGACCTACAGTTTAACGCCAACTCCGCACGGCAATAACTTTCAAAGCAGCTCAAGCATATGAATCCTAAATGAATCCGAAATGACTCTTAAAAATGTGAGACATAAGAGTCTCTGTTAAATGAGTCTGAAATGAGAATAAATCCCAGTCATATATTAGTATGGATGGAACTATATATGACTTTACAATAGACCCATTCAACGTATAAATTGGACTCATATTGGACGAACTGCGCAAGAAGGGTAACACGCTATTTATGAGTTCTTAAAAGAGAATAAAATGAGGGCTCCAACTCTGAATTTGGAGCCATTGTGTCTATGATTCATTTAGGACTTCAGAATGTTTGCTGGGTAGGCTTTAGCGCACAAATATATATATATTTGATGCACACTAGGAAACAGTGTTGGAAAAGTAGGTGTAATTGTACCTTTTTCGGCCCTTTTTCACTTCAAAGGTACATTAGGTACAATTTGTCCATTTTAGGTACAATTTCAAGAGGAAGAAATTTTGTTAGTGAATGAAATGGTGAAAGGTCTGCTGTGGTTATCCGCGACTATAACTGATTCTATTGCAACATTCTCATGAAATTTAGACAGAATCGGCATTGGCCGTCATAAGAATATAAATATGTCACGGGTTGGTCATCGAAATTGGAATAGATTACTTCATCGTATCAGTAGGTACCTCTCGTTTTGCAAGACAATGTCATCGTTCGGGAGTGAATAACACCTTCTCTCGATGACATTTCCATTAGAATTGGTATGAATAACATCTCCATTCAATGACCATGTCATCAGATTTGAGAAGTACTCAAATATTCCCCTTGATGTCTTGGGTGAAAACATGAATGAATTTACCATTTATGAGAAAAATTCCGGCTGGGTATATTAGGTACACTTTACTATATTTAGGTACAATTTATGGATCATTTTAGGTACACACTGAAATTTCCATTTTCCAACACTGCTAGGAAATATGTTCTTGAAGAGAGCGTCGAAGCTTAAACCTGAAAGAACATATCTATAAGAAAATATGAAATTTCTGCTGTTAGATCAGTTGCGCGGTTTTCCCAACAACAACTGTGATGATATATATTCGATATATTTAATGAGAGATTCTAGTTTTCATGGGTTACTTGATAAGTTACTCATTTAGGAGCCTATTCCGGATTGGAAGGTTTTATTTTAGGAGATTGAAACAATTCGTTTCAAGCAGGTGCCAAAAATCGTTTGAAATCTCTCATTTTTATAAAAAGGATAAAAGGTACTCTTTTTTTTTTTGGAGAATTTCGCTTTAACAAACATATTGCTCATGCTCATTTGATGTTCGAACATTTCCTATAGGTAAAGCATAAACTAAAAACCTTAAATTATTTTTGCTCTTAACTCTTCAATTCCTGTGTCCAAGCTTATGCCAATTTTTCACTTATTTTCCACAAAAATAAAATAAAATGATTTCTTGGTGAGAAAAAATAAAAAATAAAAAAAAATGTTTAACCCATTTATTTGAATGGTGGGCCACCTACAGGCGATCCAGCATATTTTGAAAATATAAAAATTTGAAAATATTACTTTCAACGCCTTAGCAATATGCTAAGAGTTTTTTTTTTGTTGCCATCATAAGTTACATCCAAAGACAATAAATAAGTTGCACTGGTGACAACCGGAAATGCAAATGTCGGTTAGTGCTGCCAGAGCAAAATAATAAAACAGTGTTAGTAATTAGCTTAAATGGACGAGAAGTCATGAAATATTGATAAAAAAATTGCCGATTGGCATAAAAAAGAAACCTCTGTAACCTGCAGGTGGCACTGGCAATCGAAGAGTTAAATTTTACAATGCCGCTGATAACTCTTGCCAAATTTATTTGCGTTGAGTCATGAAGTCGAATGTTAATTATTAAATAAATAACTGGGTGTTGAAGTGTTAACGAAGGCTTTAGAAAATCCATAAATAAATGCAAACAATTTTATATAAGGTTGTTGTGAAAGCGATCGGGCTTACAAGATTTATTGGCACTTGCAAAGCTCAATGGTAGGTCTATATGGTTATTAACTACAATATTAAACGCACTAGAGATGAATTCTTATAAACATTCTTTCACACACCCATATATTATATATATGTATATGTATATAAATACAAAAATATACATACAATATATGTATATCTGTGCTTGCAAACACAAAGTGCTGACTGATTGTTTTGCCATGAAAAGAGCCTATCACGCTCAGACTCTGTCCGCTTATCCGCTCAACTGAGAATCCGAAGTGGCGAGCTCAGTCTCGTTTAACAAATACAATACTTCCTGATAATAGTTTTTATTTTTTTATTTTTTTATTTTTCTCTTTGAAGACTCTGAATTGACCTGAAAGCGAAAATTCAATAGGCATTATCTTGAGGTTATGCTGGAAGCTGACTAAGTTTTGTTTTGTTTTTCTTTTTTTTTGCGGTATTTAAAATAAAAGGAGAGATTGAGATGTGCTAGAAATCCAAGCACGAACATGTTGCAGTGCGATGAGCTGAATTGGCAATTAGCACGTGAAAATCGCAAAAGGAAAAATATCCATTTCGCTTTGATCTCGTCGAAATTATGCGCATAAATATTTTGTGATTTATATTCAACAAATTATATAATTAAGCCTCAATTAAACATTGCGACAAAGATGAAAAACAATGTTATTTTTGTACCTATGTTATCATCTACCGATTTTCATGAATGTAAGTACTTAAATGAATATGCCTAATTGAAGAGTGAGCTCCCGACTAATGAAATAATTAAGTCTCATTTGATGAATTAGAAAAAAATACGGCCGAAATTTTTTTTTTATGGGTATATATCTGGGTTTCTGTTATGGAAAGCTACATAGGCTTTCAACTGGAAATTGAGAACGTTAAATATGTATTCAGATAGGTTGATAAATTCAGCTCTAGTAGTAGGGTATATAAGTTTTGTGCAGCTCTTGTAACAGTTTGTTGACTTGAACATCTCGTCGGATCTACTCCAAAACGGGTGAACCAATTTGAGCAGTAGACAATACACCGGAAAGGACTACGACGAGTGTGACCAAACTTGATCACATTAAGAGCAAACATATCCGAGACAGCTTATTCAGTCATATACTAATAAATGAAGCGCTCACCCAACAAACAATTTCACTAAAAATAAGCTTTTTTAAAGCTTGTCAACTCAAGCCTAGGCTTACAATAAGTTTCCAAAACCTTTGAAGTTCGTTTTAAAAACATATCAGTATAAGCGAAAAACCAACGAAACGGCACCCCTTTTTATAAGCTTATCATTTTGTTTACAAAACGTTTATTTTAAAGTTTTGTAGTGCTTGCAAAAGACATTTGGGAAGCTTATATTTTCCCTTTGAAAACTATAATTTTAAATGTTTTGTAATGCTTTTTAAAGGTTCTTTATATACGGTGGAAAATAAGTTGTAAAAACGAACACTTCCTATTTACAAGAAAAGGTTTTGTAAGTGAGCTAGTAAACGTTTTCCAAGCTTGCACAAATTCTTTTCTCCAAAAAAAAACAAACATATTTTTCTTTAGCAAACATTTATTAAATTTTTATAAAACAAACACTTTAAGTAAAAAGTAAAAAGAACCTTATTATAGTTAAACATCCTAAACTAAATTTTTGTTTAACAAGCATTCATTAAAATCATTCATTAATTATTTTTATAATTTTTAATTTTATGACCTTTTATGCGCACGCGATGCTTGTCACTTGAAATTTCCACATAAATAAACAAGCGCAAGAGCAAAAGACTGCAATACTCGCGGTTTGTCAAAAATTCTTAACAATTTATTCACATAGCGGTGCTTTTTTTATAGCAGCAAGACAAGTTTTGAAAAGCTTGTTAATGCTAGCAAAGCAACCGTTTTATAAGGTAAATGTTTATATTTAATGTTTATAAAAATTTATTTTAGAGATATTTGTAAGTGATTTTTAAATTGGATTTTAGAGTTACAAAAAGTTTTTTATAAGGATTTTTGTAAGTTTTTATAAATCACTTATATATTATGTTACAAAAAGTTTTTTGAACTAATTTGTTGCCTAACATTTACATTTGGTTTGTTGGGCAATGTTAGTCAGATGCGATGGTGTTACCGTCTTCAAAGGCGACCGCCGGAGAGTACCTCAAAAATGAGCAATATCACCAACTGTTCCAGCAAACGGACGGACGGCAGAAAAAGACCGTAAAATACATCGATCTGTCAGATGAAAAAATATCAGCAAAAGAATGGCTCTCAGCGATGACATGATACAGAATCGGAATGCCTGCAGATGGGTGCTGATATCACACACCCACACCTCAGGAAGAGCACGAGCGAGTCCGAAAAAAGGCAAATAGGGGTTAAATAGGAGAAGAAGAAGAAAAAGAAGAAGAGCAATACATCGGCATTGCTGGGCACTCAGGATCATCAACCCAGGGTCCACGATCACGCCTGAACGTTTAACAAATGAGTTTAAGAAAAATTCCTGCAATTTGAGATCCACCTTACATAGTTACACAACGGACGTGACAGTTACTTTAGCAATTTTATGTCCCGAATTAAAGAATGTGGAAAATGGTAACTTTGGTTCTAACTATTATCGCGCAGCTCTCCCGGACTTTTATAATAATCAAAATTTTATGCAGATCAGAAAGGCAATTAGATATGCTCGGACGTGACAAAAAGTTTACATCTTTCTGGAAATACCCATATTGCATTGTTACTTAAGTGAATGAATGAAAGTCTCATAGGAAAACGTCTCCGAAAAAGAAGAAAAATTTTTTAAAATTATTTTTGTAAGTTCCAAGAGAATTCCAACTCATAATTAAGTTGACTATGAAAAAGTGGGTGGAGATTATATATGAATGTTAGTCGTTATTTCCGAGAAATCGGTTGACACTCGCCCGGCACGTAGCTAAGAGATTCATAGAAATGTCTTTTGCCTAAGCAAAAAAGTATCCTGCGACCATATATCCTATCGATATTTCTTTTTTGCAGCAAAAAAGTTTCAAAAGCTGGGTATAAATAAGTCAGGTTAGGCCGACTTTAGATCACCCACTTGCAACTTAGTTCGAAGTGCGCTCGTTAACGATCATAAATCATTGATTTAATGCTCATTCTAATTGATTTATTCACAACAAAAATACAATTCCAAAGCTACTTTCTAATGCTAAAGGTCTTTTGTTTGAAAAAAAGGTGTGATTTCGATTTATTTAAAGTTTTTAGACAGCCAATAATTGAGAATTGTTGATGATGGCTAAATGTATGTACATATGGTATATGTATTAAAACAGAGATATGTTAAATGATTGAATAAATAAATATAAAAATAAATAATCAAAGGAAAAAAATGTATACGTGAATAAACAAGCAAGGAAATAATGTATGTACGCGTCCTTATATAACCTTCAGCTTTGTGTTAGTGAAATAATATAAGCAAAAGCCTAAAAATTCTGCTCGATAAAATAACGAAGAACTTTTTAGTGTTTTTTTTTTAGTGTTGTTCAAATAAAAATTAAGTACTTTTCCGTTTTTTTTTTTTCTTTAATGTTTGTTTATTTCTTTTATTATTTAAGTAGTCATTGTTTAGTTGCGCTTGAATATTTCAGATGAAAGTCTATGGGATAAGCGGAGGTGTATTCGTAATGTAAATAATTTAGTGATATGGTCTTTAAAACAAAATGCCATAACACATTTTGCGTGCAAGCACATTCATGTGATACATATCGCTGGCCAGTCGATACGGGCGTGAGGACGATTTATGTGCATATACATATGTATATCTCGATCTAGCGGGGCGCTTTTCTGCCTTTGGGTAAACAAAGTTTTGAAAAAATATCATCAAATTATTTATATCGCATGTACCTACATATCTCCTTACCCCAGAGATTAAAAACACTCTAGTGTTTTTTCAGACTCATCTTTCTGAGATTCATGTTTTGTAAGTATTTCGGACACATTTGTATTTCATTTTGGACTCATATTTCTGACCTTCATATTTCCCACTTGTGCTGGACTCATTTTGGACACATTTTAAAGTAATTTCGGACTCAGGATTCTGAGGATCATATGCTCCAAGAATTTCGGACTCATTTGAATTTCGTTTTGGACTTTATATTGACCTTCATATTTCCCACTTGTGCTAGACTCATTTAAAGCTCACTTTGGACTCACTTCGGACTCAATTCGGACTCAATTCGTACTCACTTCGGACTCATAAATATGACTATTTGCAAAATGCTTGCTGGGAGCATATTTTTCATTTTTGTAGACAAATAAATTGGTGTCCCGAAAAGAGTTCACACCGTGTCCCATAATGGGTGAAAAGCAAATTCTAATTTCTATAACAATTAGAATAATATGATATATTTAGTTGAACTAAATTTTGCTTCACTCACACTGAGCGAACTTAACCATGATTTTTTTAAAAGGGCGCATTGTTATTCACAGTCCTTTTGATTTTCGAGCAGAACAAAAATTTCAAAAGAAAAATTGTTGAGTCAACAACATTTTTGGTTGTTATAAAGGAAATATGTTTAATTACATTTCTTTTCGTTCCCTATAATTCTCAGTTTTATAAAATAGAACTTTTTAAGCATTGCGAAAGCAGTCGCACGACAACGGAGTAACAAAATCGGTTGAAGTCCATCCGATGGCTTTTTTTGGGGCTATGTTCAGCAGAGGGCTCTGTGGCAGTGTTCGGACTACGGAAATCCCATTTCGTAGTAGAAGACCACAAAAATCGGAGTAGAAATGAATTTTTGGGTAGTAAATTAGAATTTCTCATTTTCGCACCAACAAAAAAAAAAAAGGTCAACAATTTATTTGAAGCAAACATTTATAACTTACATTTACATATTACTTACATTTTTTTTTATCTCCATCAGTCAAGATTTAGATACAGAGATATCTGTATGGAAAACAACACTTTGTTTGCGAACGAGGGAAAACAAAAAACTCGTTCTCATTACGTCTAAATCGTGACATAGACAAAAATATTTTGAGTTTGGTGAAGTGAAAAAATCGGAGTAGATTTCAGGTATAGGGTAGTGGCGGAGTAGATTTCAAAAATTTTAAAAAAACGGAGTAGATCTACTCCGATCGGAGTATAGTCCGAACCCTGCTCTGTGGCCATTTGAACGTTTAATAAACTTTTTTTGACATTTCTTCTTTTATAGGTATTTTAGGAATTTTTTTTTTTATTTTAAAAATTATCTTGTCATTTCAATTATGTCCGTGGTTAGTTCAACAATTTAAATTTAAATCCATTTTTGAAAATTATCCTGTCAATTCAACCTGAAAAATGGTTGATTGAAAATTTTTTTTCCAACAATAAAAATTTTTGAATTAAAAATATTCCTTGTTGAAGCCGTTTTGTTTGCTTTTCCTTTTGATTTAATCAACTTTCTGGTTGATTTTTTTCTCTGTGCAGTCTTATTTGCACAGTTTAACTGTTTATTATAGCAAGTGTGATGAACTCTGTTAAAACCAATTCTTCGTCACTGTCATTGTCAATGCTTAACAAAAAAAACACATGTGCAAAACATCAAGAACGTCTGGTGAGTTCTGTAGAATATGAAATTTTAGAAATTTCCATACCCAAAAATGTGCTCTGTGCCTATTAATTGGATAAATTCTCTATGAATTGATATAACCTGGAATTTTTTTTATTTCTTCAAATAGGGTTAATATACTAATACTCGTACAGTGATCCGGGCACGCGTACTTGCTTCAATGTTTATGAAGCTTTTATAATTTCGTACGCGTAGCCTCCTCAAGTGACACGAGAGCTCAAAATTTTAACTTATTTATTTGAAATAATGTCAAATAGAATTGAATAATTTCAGTATATTTAACTAGAATGACGAGGTAGTGGTGCTAAAAAATATTATAAAATTTTAAATTTGCAACTTATGGGTTGTTATGGGTTCTGGAGCTCCCTTAGAAATGTTTGAACATTGCAGTTATCCTAAAAAAAAATTACACTAAATGCCTTAAGGACCATTTGGTCCACGGTCTATTTTTCATACAAAATACTACATGGTAATAAAAAGAGTTTGAGCTCTATACGCAATCAATTTTTATGCCCGATTCATAAAAAGTTTATATATTTCATCATTCTCCAGATATCGTCCTTACAAATGTTGTCTTTTAGACCAAATGGTCCTAAGGCACCAATAGGGTTCAAACAGCATCTGAATGAATTTTCATGAAGTGAAGTACGCGAGATGATATAAAATCCAATCATTGGTACGCTGACCTAAAAGGAAGCGAGCTTCTATTTAACGACTTCGTGTCTACTGCGACAATACGTCAAAAAAATCCTCAAGAGTTTTTCATAAAACAATTTACGATCATATATCCGATTCAAACGGGATATGAGCAACCACATACCTTTGAGACGGTCTCTATGTCGGAACAATTCTACATAAATATATCTACTACCCAGCGGCGAAAATTGCTGCTTACAGAAGTGTTGAAAGCAACACATTTCGTAGGCCGGTATTCGGTAATGCATATGACCTCATATACCATCCTGGTATACTTTTGTTCGAGCTTGACCGTTTTTTAAGAGTGGATGCCTACCGCCACCACATAAAGTGAGCTAATGGTAGGCAATTCCCCTACAATCTCGTATACTTTGTTGCTATTAATAGGCAGGTCGCTTACTGTCTCGTATACTTTGTAGGCGGTAGGCACTGTTCGCCGCTGGGTAGTATTTTATACGTCAGATTTCAGAATTTCTACATAAATATGTTTTTTTTAAATAAAATTTCAGAATAAGGTAAAATTTTACCTGAGGATGTAACTATTTATAAAATAAAATCGCGTCGCCAAAGGGTTAAGGATTAACCTGTCTTTGATGTAAGAAATTGCGACTGAAGTGCGACCGTCATACGAACGGGCACCGCCGAATATTGCACGAAATGCTAAGATTTATGCATTAGAGCCGATCTCTTTCAGCGGAACATCGAGAGATTTAACACCGCCTTCAACATGATTGACATTCCCAGTCTATTATGTACATACATATATTGCTATTTATAAAAGACTTAAAGGGGTTATTGATGTTGTAGACATTAAGTAATTCAAATCGATTTCCATTCCATGATTTGTAATGATACAACTTAAAGATCGAATCGAAACAAGCATCGGTTCCTGTTCTCCTTCAACAAAACAAAACAAAACAAAACAAAAAAAAAAACAATCCAATGCCTAGAAACAAAAATCGTGCTGCGAACGAGAAAGCTATGCATTGTATGCATGCATGTATGATCGTGTTGTCTTGTTGAAGTCCAGTGACAGACCTTGCGATGCTTTGCGTATATTGTGGGTGCCAAACAGACCGAATAAACCGCTGAGACATCGAAACTTTTGTTTGTTCAAGCTGACAACTGCAACTTTTTGAAATTTTAACTACTGACATTTTTTTTTTTTTTGCCAACCAAATAAACGCGCGCTGATTCGAAATCAGACGGGTGCAGTCTACAAATTTTCAACTCCTATTGTTGTTGTTATTAAAATTAAAGAAACAAATGAATACTAGTTTCCAAAAGCAAAAAAAAAATTCAATTTTAAAAATACTACGATGAATAAGTGTTAAAAAGTAAGTAAATAAATAAGAAAATAAATAAAAAGATTTTGCCACATTCGTATTAAGTATTAATTTACAGTTTGACACGATCTCGAACAATAAAGCAAAAAAAAAAAAAACATACTTATAATTGTAGATATGTATGTATTTCGAAACATACATATAAGCGCGTACTTTTAGTTACCTATCTGTGCGAACGTTTAAAACAACTTTCACGCTCTTTACATGTTTTGAAAATTCATGATCATGAGAATTTCTTTTTCTTTCATTTTTTTTTGTTTGTTTATTTTTATTAATTTTTCTTTCTTTTTTCATTTTTTTTTTATTTATATATTTTTTTTATTAATTTTTTTTAATTTATTTTTTCTTTTTTCACTTTGCTGAAATGAAGTTCACGTTTGGTACATCGAGCGAAAACCGAAAGAACATTTTGTTTACAAATTCAATACATTACTGCGGCTGTTGACTCATACCTCAAGGTTTTATACAAATATAACAAAAAAAAAAAAAAAAAGCGCGTGTATTTATTTATTTATTTATTTTTTATCGCAGTTTTTATTTATTGCATTTACTTTTAGAGAAATTAAAAATTTGCCTACAATATTGTCGGTGGCTCGGAGCGAATTTCTTCGTTGATGTGCGAAAAATTTCCGTGTTTTCTTCTTTGAATACTTTCGTTCCTCTTAAATTCTTGAGGATCATCAAAAGTTATCTCCATATGAATACATACATATATACTTTAAGAGTCATACATGTTTTCTTGCATTATGCTTTAAATAATTATTTCCAGCGATACTTTAAGTGATCAATAAATTTAACTGTATGCAAGCCGATAGCCCTGGATAGCCCCTGCTTGATGAATTCATTTTAATAAATAATGTGGCTGCCACCATGAAGGTTTAAACACTAGGGCCTCATGGGCCTTTTGTGATACATACCACTCACTTCGTAAATTGGCATCTCAGCTAACTACGGCACAGAGGCCGTCAAAAAAAAAACATTTTCTGACCTGGCATTCTCACTATGCTTGCTATATGTCCAATTTGATGTCCATATACAGTCGAAAATCTCTATAACGAATTTCAAGAGACCGGGGAAAAAATCGCTCTGGCGGAGTAGGTACGTTGTACAGAGTTTCGAAAGTTGCTCCATTGGCTCCAGATTTAGCTATAAGCTCAAAAAAAACCATCCCATAAACCCTATCGAGGATTTTTGGTTTGAGTTTATGGCTGAACCCACACCCGATGGTGCTATATAGACCTCAAATTCGGATTTAGCGTCTCCGAAGACATCCATTAAGCACAGTTAAGTCCACAGGTAAAATTTTTTTTATGGGACTGATTACCCAGCGGAAAATTATTTCCTGCATGACCATATCACCAGTGATTTCATCGATGACATATAGGTGACATTGTCATGTATGACATCTTGGAGGAAATGCACCCGTGGAGGGATGCTGTTCATGTGCTTGACTCTCATTGGCTATTGAAATTTAAATAAGGTTTTAGCATCAGTTAAACGTTAGCATGAAGTGGCGTAGATGATGAGTGCTCGACTCAGAATCCGAAGATCGCGGGTTCGATCCCTGGCTGAGGCGAACAAAAATAGTTAAAAATAGATTTTAAAAAATATTCGAAATATTGAAAGAGAATTATCAAACTGGTTTCCATAAATTGACATTTAGAGAGAAAAGAGCAATGTGCTGCTCTCAAATGCTTCTTTCGCCATGGCACCCCCTAGCATGACAATGTCACCGATGAATTCACTGTCCAACTCCTGTAAAAATGTCATACAAAATGTCATATGAATTGTCATGCATACCGGATCCAAAGTCACCGTGACTTCATCGATGATGTTAGCCGCTCGGTAACTTTTATGTTTTCTAATATTCAAAGGTTCCTTTAGTATAGGTCAGGGGAACCCGCTCCCCCCAAAAAATTTTTTATTCTTTCTTTTTTTCTTTTGAAAAATTTACCCCAAAAAAAAAGGGTGGAAAATTTTAATAGATTTTTGTATGGAAAAAATTCAGATTCCTCTCAGAAATTATTGCTCACATTCTGAGATTTGAATCGATAATTTTTTAGGTTTTAAAATTTTTATTGGTTTGCAATATTGATGAAAAGAAAAATGGTTTTTTGAAAATCTTTATAAAAATCGGAGTAGGGACACAGAATTCTATTGGATGGACCAACGGTTGGTATAAAAATTCTCAGGAGGTCGAACGATTTGAAATTAAAGAAAATTATTCAAAATCGAGACACAGAAAAGTGCAGGAAAAGAGCGAAGCCGTTAATATGGTGAACAGGTTGTTTTTGCATGTGGTTTCGCCCTAAGGGGAAGAGAGCAAACACCTGTGACGTCAACGTTTGTTTGTGGTTCGAGTGTTTACGCATTTAAAAATATTAAAAATATTTGAATCGAATCGTTTTATTTCTCTTTTTTTTCTCAAGCGGCTTTTTCCTTCAATTGTACTTCAATGTGGCAAATTTATTTTATTTTCCGAAGTAAAGATATAAGTGCACATCCTACATACAATTGAAATGAGACGAGCAGACAGTTGATTGGAATTTTATTGAACTTAATGGGTTTCTATGAAAACAAAAAACATTAAAAAAATTGCCACTTTTCAATGAGAAGAAATATGTTTAACCGACATTTTTGGCAATTGAAAACTTTTAATTGTTGTTTGTTTTTTCTGCCGTCCTATGAGGAGAAATAATTAAGATTAATAAAAGAGTAATTTTTAATGAAAAAACACAAACATCCGATTGTTATCTTCAATTGGAATACTCATTCAAATCGTTAATGGGATGAAATAATTTCATATAACAATATCCTTAATAAGTATGGTGCCCAGTTTTTTTCCCCTCCTTTTTTTTTTACAAAATTCTTGGATAAAAGGGAAAGTATTCTTTGCTTTAATTTCGAGGACATTAGATTCCAAAAAATTTCGGAAAATGTTATGGCCACAGCTTTTTGACCCACTATCATGTGCGCACGCAGAAAATCATTACGGAGGGGGTTTTAGGAAAAAAAAAAAATTTATATCTGAATAACTTTTCGCGGTCCTTCGGGGTCCTTTACGTTTTGAAAGCGACTTAAATCCTCGAAATAATCTCCTGCGTGCGGCAATTCCCACTATGCTATAAACCTTGCTATGTTCGTCATTTTCCAAAAAGCTTGGACACACAGATTCGCCATCTTAACCCTTTCGCTACCGAATTATTCTCAGTTGTTTCTATACATTAAAATGTTTTGTTTCAAAATTTCGTTTCCAAATATTATCCCATCTACGGTGAAAGGCTTAACCCTCTAATTGCACAATGTTTTTTTCAAAAAATAATTCGATTTTACTAATTTTGGGTAGAGAAAAACGAATGTGAAAGAATTTTTTTTATTTTATATGAAAAATCGATGGTCTGGCTTTAGGCCCCCATAAGAAAATAAAAACAATTTTATTTTCGTTTCGTCGTCTATATATTTATTATTTATTTAATTTAATTTTTTTATTCGAATAAACTCCGTCTTGATACGGAACCAGGAATTCGAGGGTTGAAGCACTTTTGAGTAAAGAATTTTTTGATTTGTTTATACGTTTTAACCCTTTAACTGCCAAAATAACTTCAAATAGAAACGAAAAATTCAGTCCTAGATTGAAAATTTCTATTGGGATTATGTTAAACCAATGGCAAAGAATGGATTAAACGACATCTTCGCCGTTGGATTAATTTCCAAAATTTTTTGGTTGAAGACCATTGGGAGGAGAAATCGAATTTCTCCGCTTAGATAAGTAGTTCTTACATTTAATTGTACGTACCGTGGAAAATTAATCTCCTCAAACACACTTCCTCAGACCAAGATTTGTTTTGTTTTGTTTTGTTTTTTCAGAACTTCTGTTTCGCGTTCTCGATTTGGTTATCTTTTTTCTTTTTTTGCAAAGAATCTTACTTTTAAAATTGGCGTAGAATCAGGAATTTTTATACTTTTTAGTCCTACTAAGTATCGTTAAGAAATTGTACTGTTGACGAAGGATTTTGTATATTAATGAAAACATGAAGTTTCGTTCACGTCCGCGAAACGTAAATGCACACAAAGTTCTTAGAAACTCCAATGGTTAAGAGCGTAATCAGCAGCACAGATGAACGCGTCGAGTTTCTTCATAAAATCGATTACGGTTTTTATTTGAATATGAATACCGTGAATTCACAAGAATCTGCAAGTCTTCGCAATGGTACTTAGAAGGAAAAAAACAAAAACGATCACTTAATATTGACGTGTGAACGTGACAATCACGATTATTGAGTTTTTTTTAATTTTATTTTTTCAAAATTTTGGTGCGAAAGAAAACGTACTGTTGACGCTCTTGAATGTCAAAAAGCATCTGCGAGTGATTGACTGGCGTGCTTAAATAAGACGGGATCGACATTGCTGCTGGTTCAGCTCTTAAACGGATCATGCACGACGAGTCGTATTCGCGAAACCAGCCGCGAGCGTATTGTTAAGTATTTGTATTGAACGCCTAATTCGCACGATCCGATCACACGAATTCACGAATGGAGCTCAACGGTATCTCTGACCGATGAAATTCTCTTTGCTATCTCGCGTTAAATGACTCAATATAGCAAGGAACAGACAAACAAGATCATCAAACCTCTACGTCAACAACCAACATTGTTTTAATGAATTTCCTAAGAAAATAATTATGAATTTCTTTGCTAGCGCTTAATCAAGACGAGTTTCCTCCACTTCCTTGGAGAATTTCTCTGAGAGTTTTAACAAAATTTTCGAATTAAATGGGCTCCACTCCTAAGCTGCCCACAAACGGTTCAACAGATCCATCAGAGGCTTAGAAGTGGAGCCCATTTCATTCGAAAATTCTGTTAAAATTCTCAGAGAATTTCTCCAAGGAAGTGGAGCAAACTCGTCTTGAGCAGCCTTACTGAAGTGGAATGAACAGAAAAACAAAATGGTTTTTCTTTAGTGAAGAGTTCCGTTTGGCTCCCACTTAGGTTTGGTTAGGCTAGTGTGGCTGCCACCATTAAGGGTGATACCACGAAAAATGTTAAACCAAAGAAGGAACATGAAAACTAAACAACATCCACGACCATAGCTGGAAGTTGAACCCAGAGCCTTTCGCTTCGAAAGGCGCCATCTCAACCAACTACGGCACAGTGGCTCCTACTTAACTGCAATTCATTGTGCATTGCCCCATTTACTGTAGCTCAGTTCTAAGTATATAACAGTGTAGATCAGAGCGCGCGGTCAAGCTGATATATTGCGATCGAAAATCTCCATTGAAGTTTTCTCCGTGCATTCGCTGCCGTCGAAATAACAAGAAATTTCATAGAACGAATGGAGCGACAACGCAAGCCGTTGACTCCCCTCAAAAATAACGAAGTGTGCGCGAAGAATCAAGCAAGAAGCTGCTATACATTACCGCGACAAAACCTTTTGACCTTTTTTTTTTTGATGTAGGACAACGTCCCAAAATAATTTATTTATTTCCAATTGTTTATATTTAGACGAGCTTTTCAATTAGCAATTTGTTTTGCCATTTTCCAAAGCGATATACATACAACACTATATGTAAAAAAGTTGTTACTCTAATAAAAATTCGTCTCACATGGAATTCATCCAAGAATTGCCCTGGTTTAAGGCTAAGGGCACTCGGGATGCAGGCCCAGGGCGGCAGGTTCTCGGAGCCGGACAAATTTTGAAATTATTTTGTAGCCATGATGAGTAGCTCGTTCTCCACGATAATAATGAAAAGTATTTTGGTTTTATCAATTTTATACAGCTTCATGCACAATTGCAATCGTTAAGACTTTTTGTTATAGTTTTTTACACGAAAAATCAAGTTTTTTTAAAAACATTTTCTAATGATTTCTTTCCACCACATAATGTGCTCAATTTTTCAATCCTGATTATAAATATATATATATAAGAACAATTGCGGAGATTTTTATGAGGCCTTGGGAAATGGAAAGCATCTCTCTATGTGCCCCAGGGCAGCAGTTGATATTAATCCGGCCCTGCTTCTAAGCCAAATCATTTTTTTTACGCTAGGAAAATTTTGAGACGCGTGGTTGCAGTATAACAAATTGTAGTTTAAATCAGAAGTTCTTTCTTAACACTATCAAATAATTTTATGATTTTAATTTGATTAATTTTTTTTATATGAAATTTCAGGACAATAGAGCCTCGATTGTGAAAACATTTGAAAAAGATTTCTCTATTATCGAAACAATCAAACAATCGAAGAATAATCTTTCATCCAAGCACAAATCCGCGAGGTCTGTTAACCTTTCACTAGCTTTGTTTTTGTGTAAGTCCGACCGACATTAGGTATGTATGAACAATTGAAATAATTAGTCGGATTGTCGCTGTAATCGAAGGCACTCTCAAAAACTGAGAGCTGCGGTCCATCAAAGAATATTGGCGAAATCTGACAAACTTGAGACAGGCTTATCTAAATGCGAGCCCATATAAAGGCAGGACCTTAGAAATGTTAATGTAAGAATGAGCAAACATACGTAGATTAGTTTCCTTTCTTTAAAAACACTGTCTCCCAAAACACCAGCTCCTCAATATTGGTCTGGTAGGTGACTCTGAGCGCGGACCATGTCTTCAGCATGAAGGGACCGTATTCTATATAATGTGTAATGTGTTGCCCCATGAAGGCTGAGACTCAGAGTCTTCAAACGGCGCTTCTTAGGTGACAGATCACATACTAGAAAAAAATAAATAATTGGAACAAATGGATCTATTCTGGTTGCAGTGCCAGGGGGCCGAACCCATAAGTTTAAAGTAAAAGTTAAGGGAGTAATTGAGACAAAGGCTCGTTTGCGTAAAGATGAGATCAGGCCTTTTTCACGAGTTTTTGAGCAACTGCTTAATGTGATATTCAAGCAGAACAATTGACCTATTAGTTTCAAATTAGGTATTTAAGCTTTATCTCGATTGACTCAAGTCAGAGATCCATCTTATATTTATGCACACGACACAAGTAAAATCTTTTACTAAAAAATATTGATATATACATATATCTGCTCTTAATTTGTTTTTGATGTTGCTTAAACCATTTATTTTATTATTTTTATTTTTTTAATATTAATTGTCAGGTAGGTATCTTGTGAAAATCGGTCCGAATTAATTGTTCATATAAAATAAGGTATGCACTTGGTGTGAACGATCCAACGTGAAAATGTTTGAATTTATTTTATAAGCCAATAAATCAAGCTTTACTTTGACATCTCGCAAAATATGATACCTTGGACAGAACGGGAGATACATTTTTTAAAATAAACTGGTCGAAAAATTCATCGATCGAAAATGGGTTGATGCCTAAATATTTGTTTTCTTCAAAGGCTTCTTAGAGGCTTTCTCAAATGCCAAATTATGTTATATCATTGTAATTATAAGGGCCAAAACAAAGAACATCTTGCCTGAAGACACGAACAAACAGGCAGGACAAGACTAAGCCTTTTCCTGTTTTCAAAGCCGGCTCAAAAAAATTCGGACATCTTTATTTAGTCTCTGAGAAAAGTATTCAAACTTTTTCTAAAACCATTTTCTAAAAGATTTGGGAGAAATCCTGGTTTTTTTTTCTTATATTTTTAGTGACTTCTAAACCAATTCGTATTGACATCCGTTGAATTTATGTAATAAAAAAAAAATAATAATGTGCTCGAGCTGAGGTAGAGAAATACAATCCGTGCGTAGGTAGTATGTATATTGACTCCAAGAAATTTCTACTTAAATTTTTTTTTTGCTTTATTTTGCGCAGTTAGTTAAGAATGACCAGCGTCTTTTTCCGAAAGCTTCAGTTTCATATGGATCTTGTGACGATGTATTTTTATTTATGGATTTCTCTGGATGAATTAATTGAATGAATTCGGCTTTGAGGTAATAAACTAAAATACAAAAGTTTTTAATAAAAAATTTGAAGTTTTTACGACGTTTTCAAAAAGTCGATTTTATAAACTTATTTATAGCCGCTGTAATCGATTGGGAACACCCGGAATGATCATCACAAAACAAAGTTTCATACAATAAAAATAATGAATTTTTGAATTTTGTTCAATTTCCATACACTTTTCTCAATAGTTCCCAAACAACAGCTTTTAAAAAAAGGTGTAGAAAAATATTCCCGGGTAAACCGATTTTCTTTTTTGAATTTTTATACGATTTTGATTTATTTTGGGCTTATGTATTCGCTTTAAATGGGTTAAAAAATAGATTACAGAATGGGTTTAAAAAATTTTGAATTCTCGTCACAATATTAAACATAATGGCTAAGTACTCCATCGAATGGAAAACTTTTTTTTAAATAAATTCTTTCAATGATTTATTGAGAAATATTTTGAATACATAAGCGTGGTTTAGAAAGGGAAATTTTCCCGAAATTTTCTTATAAAAACCCTCAGGGCCGGAATACTCACTATTCACTCTCATAGATCCATAAGGAAAATCATTTATGCGATTGATACCACGAACAGGCGAATTACGGAAAGCGAATTGGTATGGAAATCGAACTAGAGACCGTCATCTGCTGTTAGGTCAACTGTTTACTGTTAAAGTCGAACTTAACCAACTTTAGCATGAAACTTTTTGTTCATGCATGCTATGGCGCACGTGGAAATTAATTTGTACTTCTCACACTGTTATTAAACATTGAATTATTGCTGTATAAATATGTACATTAAGTACCAATGAAAAAACACTCAGTGTATTTATCGTTATTTATTTCAAGTATTATAATTGTGAAGATTAACCGTACTGTAAAGCTCACAGAACAACTTAAGAAGAATATGGAAAAATCCAGGTAAAACAATTTAAAACAATTGTGCTTTAGAAGCACCGATTAGCCCTCACAGCTCACAGCAAATATTCAACACATGCAAATATATGGAATCAATTCCAATAAACTAAGCTTTTGATTGTAACTCGTTTCATATGTACGTATCTGTTGTATATTTGCAGGAATCGATGCTCTATCAAAAAACAGGCATTACTCTCTGATGGAAAAATTGAAATAAGACAATAATTTTTGTTCACTGTTTGAAAAATGAAAATCCAAAGATTTTGTTTTCAGAAAGACCCTGAAATTTGGATAATCATACAATGAATGAACACGAGACTAAAAATACACGTCTCAAAATTTGAACACGACTCTAGTTGACCTTTCACTCACGTATGAATGTCCATTTTTAATATCTCAAGTTTAGGTGTGGTTATTTGGTTGGGCAAATATTAAAGAAACTATCCGCCGTGTCTTTGCATCTCTAGGTCCGACGAAAATTACACTGGTGTGCACCCAACCATTGGCCCCAATAAAAGTGTTGATCCCTGCTTCAGAATCTTTACGTACTTCCTCGTTGAAGATAGCTATTGTCAGTCGTAGTAGACTCCATCCACACGATAACGCACTGCATTATGTCCTTGTAGGAATTTAAAGGGATAAATCCGTTTGTTAATCCATTTATTTAGCTTTTAATTGAATTTATTTAGAGAATATTTCTTCAAGAAGCACAAACGATTGTGTAGAGTTTGCTTTGCACAAAACTTGAGCGCGATTTTTCGAACGGGATAGAAAGAAATTTTACGGAGTTCTCGTATGCATCATGCATGGGAGTTGTGGTTGACTGAAACTACATAAATTGACAATTCAAGCAAAATGAGAAAATCCGATTTGTTTTTTTCCTTTCATTGTTTTTACAGTAATCGTTGCTAGGCTTTTGTTTTTGTTTTTTGTGCGAATCATATATCCAAAGTGAGATCGCAGTGCTCGGCACCCGTGGATCACATCTGTATTGTTTGCAAATGAACCGGAATGGAACATTCTGAATACAGTCAGGCTTTGATGGCACGGCCAGTTGCGATTGGTTGATCAATCAAAGGATTAAATAAGCCAGTAAAAAGGAGTTAAAATGCCCTTAAATTTTATGGGCTGGATATAGAAAAAGTAGTATTGGTATTTTAGGTATTTAAATAGATCATCTTCTTTTGGCCAATCGATCGTGGAAAGGAAAACGAATTCACACAATGAGCTCCAAAACTGAACTGTTTCCAACACACTGCAACGAATTATTCGATCAAACTGATATTATATTGGATTTTTTGGGTGCAATATATACGACAGATTGAACATATGAGCTAGATAAATATAGGGTTTGTACATTGGACAGCGATAAGGTTCCGAGCCCAAAAACAGATTTTGTACAATACTGTATTAAATCGATCTTTTTTATTATCCAAGTACTCTCCGTGAATCCCCTGTTATTACTCGAACATGGTACAGCGTGGTTCCGAGCCCCAGGATTGTGTACATACTGTCCTGTATGATCATTAAAGTCTCTCCTGTGGGTCTGTCTCGATCTCGGGTCTGATTCTAGTGTTGCATCAGATATCCGGCTGTCTGGGAGGTTAATGATAACGTGAAGGTGGCCCAGAATCTTGACCAAATATTTCGATAATGGTTAAACTCTCATTAAAGATATATTTGGAATGCTGAGCAGGCAGAGGAACCAATACTTGTCTCTATCGGGTAGACATTCAGCGCAACGAGCCATGACTGTTTGTATTGAATCTATGTGATATTCTACGTGTCATATTTTTTTTTCAAACGCCGTAGAAAATAAAAAGCAGACAAAACTTCTGTGAATGTATTTTGTTGATTGCAAAAAAAAAAAAAAAAAAAAGATCTTTTGTATTAAAGTGAAAGTTAATGTATTTAAAATTTACGGACCTTCGTTCGTTTCGTCAACGAAAGCAGACAACCGAAACGCAATCGCTTCGCTTTTTTCCCCTGAAATTCCTTGTCACGACAAGTTAAACTATAAATAACAATATTGAATTTTTGATTTCGGAGCAAATAGACAAAATCAATCATTGTTTTTGGCTTTGGCTTTCAGCCCGCTTATCGGCTGTACGTATACCATTTCATCTGCCGTTTGAGTCCATGAGCGAGTCCAATATAATATGTGCTTTTTATTTAATTTTAAAATATTATTTTAATTTTTTTTATTTACTTTTTGATTGCACGGAGTGAAACAAATGCACATCGAATTCGATTACGAAAAAGGCACATACATATAATGAGGCGTAATTTTTATTTTGGGGGAGTCAACTCTTTTGTTCTCCTTCTTTTCCTCATTATTATTTATATAAAAATTAATTAAAACTCTTCCACAGCATGTTAATTGGGAAGTAATTATTATTTTTGAATTTCAAATACAAAAAATAATTCAATCAACGACCGTATCGAAAAACTTTGACATTTTCTGGTCATATGTTGTACTTATGTGCAAATGGTGGGTTTCAAAGAGCATTTCTCTTATTGATTGGAAGAAATCATTGGATTCCAATCATTTTTGAGTCGTCAATACCGTATAAAAATTAAAAAAAAAAAAAACGCGTTGATTTTCGGACCCTTTTTTAAAACGGAACTGTCGAGGAAATTGTATGGAAATTGAACATCAGAAAATTCGTTCTTTTCATTTTATGAAAGGCTATTTTAGTAAGATCATTCGTTTGTACCTGTTCTGCTACAGAGGCTATAAATTGGCCAAATTGTGCTAAAATTAAGCTCATATCAATTAAGGTAACCATCGTCAAGTTGGCTCAGAACATTCGATAAGAAAACTGAATACAGACAGACAGACATTGCACCTCTTGGTAATGATCATCATTTTGATTCGTATATTTTATGGTACATATTTGGTTCTGGACGCATCAGATGCATAAAACAAAAAAGCCCCATTGAAGGCGGCCATAAAAATGAATATCCTTTAAAACAAAATTGGACTTCCTTGGTATTCGTAAAAAACCTTTCCGCCTTGACGTCTTTGTCAAGTTCAATATCCTCAAGAAAAAAGATTTTAAAGCAAGAAACCTTATGTTAAACGAAAATTATGATTTTTCGATTTCGTACGCGTCTCCGGAAACGAGTCATTTCAAATAATTAAGTATAACCCAAAATTAAGTCTTACGAATTTTTCATTTGCATACATTACTCCTCGCCACTTAGCGATTTTTACAAATATTATGAGTACATTGTACTCGGTTTGTTTAAAATTTTTGCTTAATTGAAATTGAATGTAATTACATTCTCGAATTGGAAAACTGATCGACTGACCCTCATTAAAAAATAATTTTTTTTAAAATCCCTAACTCGTCCCAGGACCATCGGCTCCGTCCCAGATATATCGTCGTCGTTTCTTTTTTATTCGAAATTCGATTTTGTCGAATAAGGAAATAAAATATCTTTAAATCGAGAGGACATTAATCTGACAATTGCTTCTTAAAAAAGGATTTTGAAAAAATTTTAATGCACTTCAAAGATGTTCTTTAAAAAGGAACATCCTCTCTTCGTCAGAAATGATCAACATATAAATATTCAAGTATTTTTAAATAAGATATTTGAAACACTTTTAGCTCAAAACAATGATCAACTTTTTGAAATTCATTGAGCTTCCCCAATGTTTCGCAAAAATCCAACACAAAAAAAAAAAAACACCGGACGTTAAGTTTCGAGTAACCGTTCTTCCGTTTCAATGCTGTGTTGTAGCATGCTTTCCGGTGCTATGCGTTCAGTTGTTGAAACTTAATGTCGGGTTTTTATTATCAGTAATTCATGGAAATATTCAATACATGTAAATATATGGCAACAAATATAATCGAAATCGCATTTGATTAAAACGGATTCCTGTACTACTGTAAAGGAGGCTTTAATCGACAGAATCGCACTTCCGAATGGTGGCTAAAAATATAATTAATCCTACTTTAATCCATAGAAAATCCGTCTTTAATCTACAAAATGGCGTTGAGCGCGAATATCCTATACGTCTGTCTAGAGCAGGCGCGGACTGGGCAAATGCCCGGTAGGCCCCCAGTGCGCTGCGCTCTTTAGCTGTTAGGTTTTTTTTTGCTTAGGTAAAGGGGCCCCATTTTTCAAACGCCCGGTGGGCTCTTTGACCCCCAGTCCGCCCCTGTTCTAGAGTATTATACTGTTAATTTTTTTTCCTGTATCCTTTGCAAAATTTTATTGAATATTTTGTTGAGAGTTTACATTGGATTTAGACACTGTAATTTGATTTTTTTAAAATATTAACGGTTTAAGCAACATATCCAAAATGTTTATGGCATCACAACTCGGTTTAGCTTTGATGGTCCTTGCCACAAACTTCAAGGCAATTCCGATGAATGAAAACGAAATCGCTGTGACTTGACCGAACATGGTCATTGGTTCACATTACATAAGTCCCGGACTTCTAAGTCACGAGTCCTTTTAACGCATCAAATAACATTAACATTCTTGGCACTTCTTATTTCATTTTTGTATTTTTATTTTTTACCAACCTTCTTAATTTTTCGTCACAATTCTTAATCTTATCCACTGGTATTATTCTTGATCTTTTCTTTTGCAGGATAACTTAAAATAATCGGAGGAACTCACGTAAAAATTTCAAAATGATTCAATTTTGAGCTCACGAGCTCTGGCAGCTCCAAAACCGTAATGGCAATGAGATTAAATCATGGCATCGTTAACTTTTATATCAGTTCGAAATCGGATTTTTGTTGTTGTTGTTTGGTCCGGCATCTAAGCAAGGCTGTTCGAAAGACTGCGCTTCTTATCAGTAGTGGAAGATAATTATCACAGACTTACTTCAGTCATTTGGTGATATTGTAAAATTTGCATACTTTTCTGGGAAAAGTGTTCTAGGGGAGAGTGATTCAGGCAGGAAAGCGTACGTTAATTGTTCTTCATATTGATGTTGTTGCTTTTGTTGTTTTGGAAGAGCCTACGTAATTCAGAGCCGTAAATTTGACAAAAAAAATACACTTTTTATGTTTACATTTTGAAAATGATGAGCAGATTTATAACTTCGCCATTAAAGTGCCATTTGCATAGGAAATCAAAGTTGGCAGCTTTCGAAAGATAAGCGACTCACAGTGCGTCAACACAAAACGGAGGTCTTGGCAATATTTGGACAAGAAAAAATAAACAAAAAAAAAAAAACAACATAAAATAAACGTCACATTCAGTTAAAAAGTAACACAAAAATCACATGGAATCCCGATGAAAATGTTCTAGGAATTGCAAAGTGTTCCATACAAAAATCTAATTGGCTCTCTAGCATAAAAATATTTTAACTAAATAATTTAGATGAATAAAATGTGTTCCAAATGCTCCTCTTATGTAGCTCTAGCCTTCCACAGCTCTGTAAGCAGGTAAAATATACAAATATTCTATAAAGTCAATAGAAATAATTGGTGGTATTCACGCAAGAGTGCACTCCACAGCACTCGGGAGGGCTCGTACAGCACTCGGCTGTGTTCGTACAGCACTTGGCTCTTTATTTTGTTTTTGTAATTTGAATACGACTCACTTGTGAAACATATTGGAGAGTTGTTTTCGAGTCTTCTTTTAATCATGCATGTGATCAATCATTTTCTAATCATGAGGGGGCTCGAAAAAGACTCGTAAATGAATCTTCTCATAAAACAGTCTTCCAAATGTTGGGTGGGTATGCGTTATTTTGCCAATGCAAAATTTGCACATTCGAATTTCCACAGCTGCTTGAATACTACTAATATGTGCATTTTCACCCGCGATGTCATGCGGATGGTGTGAAAATAAGTCTTGATTTAAGAATTCGTCCCTCGTGTCCGGCAACGATACTGCTTTAGTTTAACGATTTTGTCTACAACGCCAGCGTCTTCCTACACCGTTTCGGTGAATCACTCACGGGCGCGAGCATCACAACTTTTGAATTCCTTCATATTATCATATTTTCTGCCAACAAATCTGTACATAAAAAAAACTTCGGAAGATTTATGACAAAGAAACATTCATCTTATGCCGGGAGCAAGCATTGTCTTTCCGGTCTGAAATCTGAGGAATGCATTTGGAAGGAAGGCAGGAAGCAAACATACATACGTATATTTGATACGTCCGATCACGAGATCGCTCAATGATTTCTTTTCCTCTGACTGTTTGAAAGCCTGTTTAGGAATGACTGGCCTTGAATTGATCTAGGTCACAGATAACGTTTCTCTGTTGGGTCTAGACGACTTAGCATTGACCCCATGGGTCTCTATCTTTGCTGGTATATATTTTACTAAAGGGGATGTTGAGGTTTTCAGCCTTGTAATAGGTATTTTCCAAAGGCGTGGAATCGTGGAAAGATTGTACCCAGTCAAACACTGTATGTCAATCAGCCACATGTCACTAGAAAAAAGGGGATCTTGAGCGCACAATTTCCGGGAAATTGTTCTCCTACTGGTCCTAGGCACATACGTGATCCGTGGATGGTAAGTTCATTACAGTCTAGCTATCACTATTGTTCGAGGGAGTTTCAGTAAAAAGTCGCTTGTAATGGTTTCAAAGTATTTTCATGAATCTGCGCGTTTTTGTCTAGTGCTATCTTCTATCGGAAGATCTCATCAGCCATTCGTTCAGATCGCTTTTTACAGAAGATTTAAGCAGGTAGTCGCTACCGAGTTTTAGTTTCTTTTTTTTTAACCAGTTTATCCGCTTTCTCATTTTCCTGAGCTCTCGTCTGGATGCGGACTGAAAAAGTTCGAAGTTTCCCATTTCTTTCGAACTTGTTGAGGGCATTCTTCGAGCTCAGCATTAATCTTGTTATTATGTCGCCAGATGGCAGCGTCTGGACTACTGCCTGGCTATATAAATGGTTCGATGAAACACCGAAAAGGCGCTGGTAAAACCTTAGCTGTGCTTCAAATCGACTGTCGTGCGAATATTTAACTTCGCTTTCTCTAACATTTTCGTTCAAAGATCTGATAAAAGGGATAGAAATCAATTCCGAAAAATTTTTTTTTTTTGTCTGCGAAGAAGCTTTAAAATGCAACAGTTTATGGGTAATATAGGTACCTATTCTCAGTGAAAGAATCGATATACGCAAAGATCACCGCAAGGGGACTGTCTTCGCACAGTTACGGGTATAGCGAACCCGCGGACCCTAGCTAAACCTTTCCGTTGATCGAGTATTGATCGGATTTTGAATCAATATGAAACCCTATTTTTTATTCGTGCAATGGACGAAAGGTCGATCATGTGGCCTTGATGTGGGTATATTTAAACATGGGACAGCGGATATCAGATCCAATACACAATGATGTTTCTGTGCCAACGAGATTGAAGTCACATACAATGTATGTAGGAAAGAGAAACACATTTCGCTGCAAAAGTGAATCTGCGACACCCAACTGAAATAACGATAGCTTTGGGTGTCACATTCAACGGATATGCTGAATGCTATCGCAGCATAAAATTATTATGTAGGTTCCTACCTACATATACAGTAATGTGCAAAATTATGTACAAACATGTTGGACCCTTGGTCGTTGTTCATATTAGGGGACAAATCACCAGCGACACAGTTGCTTTGATGATATGTGTCGGTGGTGATTTGTCGCCTAATATTATATGAACAGAGACCAAGGGTCCAACATGTTTGTACATAATTTTGCGCATCTTTCTGAGACATTCAAAGAAAATATTCCCTAAAAAACTGGCAACACTGATACATATACTGGAATTAATGACTCCATTTTTTCAATGAAAATTTTCCCTTCTGCCGTAGACAAAATACGTATTGTATACTGAATACTTTTGTCCAATATCTACATTAGTACTTTAGATATGACGTCAAAAACAGCTACATCACCCAAGATACACTCAGTTTTTCACGCCACTGTAAATATATGCTAGTGTATCTGTATAAGAATGAATATCCAACCAATTCCAGCATGAGCGACTCTCGGGAAATTGAATGGGCAATAAGGAGCAAAAAAAAAAAAAAAAAAATGATTTCTCAAAATTAAAAGAAATAAAGAAACCGTGGGCATTAGTCAATGCGAATGACGGTACCCAGCTAGTTCGAACCAGTTTTGGCAGGCATTAACCGTATCGATGCTCGTTTAATAGATTGGACCGCGCTCACGAGACGCACAAATGAATTTAAAAATATATCATATCAAAACATCGCAATGTCGAATAACATCACTTCGGCTTTTTTGAGCTGACGCAGACGCATTTACTTGTGATCATTGGAAGATTGGCTATTGCTCGTGGAGATAAAATTGATCTTCAATTGTTATTTTTGCTTCACAGTTGACTCGGTTTCGATTCCTTAATATACGTTAGATACCCATATGTACCAGAGTATATTAGTTTCGTGTAAATTACAGGTCTAACTATGCCACGCGGATAGAGACTTACATACATATACGTATATATACGATATTTATATAGTAGAATCAGGCATATAACGACCCCTTCCCCTCTCTCTCTCTCTCTCTCTCTCTCTCTCTTCTCCCTCTCCCCTCTCTCTCTCTCTCTCTCCCTCTCTCTCTCTCTCTCTCTCCCTCTCTCTCTCTCTCTCTCTCTCTCTCTCTCTCTCTCCTCTCTCTCTCTCTCTCTCTCTCTCTCTCTCTCTCCCTCTCTCTCTCTTCATTTAATTCCATTTTGCATTGTTATATATAAATTCCAAAATCGGTATTAGATTTAGACTTGAGTTTTTACTGTGTAGGTACCCAGACTCCCGAAAATATGAACGCGCTACGTTTTTTTCTTGCCGTACGGAAATTGCACAAAATTAACGGTTCTGGGCTTTGCAGTGGGCGGAACACACATGTTGGCGTTACAGTGGACAGACATCGCCCATTTTCTCTTAGGACCGTTCACGAGGCACAACATGCCTGTGTGCCAAATTTCGAAGTGATGGATCCAGCCGTTGGAAAGGAGATCCGACCACAGACGTACAGACGGACAGAGGGAAATGCCATCAATAATATCAATAATATATCATTTGTATATACATAATATCTGCGGAGCTTAGTTAGCATAGCATAACAGATGATCCGATTTTTTCGCTATATTTTTTATGAAAATATTGAGTGACCTGATATGATAGCCGAAGAAGGCATAGAGGCCTTTGCTTTACAATGACTGATTACACCTTTTACCCAGCAAACATTTGGAGTTCCGAATGCGACGTTTATGAATCCTCCTTCGGATTGTGAGCCCTCATAATGAGTTCATTTAGGAGTCCAAAATGAACGTGCTTCCCTTCTCGGGAAGGTCGTAGTATATGAGTGCGAAATCATATACGGAAGCAGTTTATATTGGGGTAGTGTTCCCCATCTGAGTCAAAGATACAGCGACATTTCTTTCGTTTAAATGTTCGGGGAGCTCTCAGCGCCGACAGAGCTCTCTCAGCTCGTTTTGTGCAGTTGAGTTGGAAAACGTTATATTAGAGCCTTCCGCACTCATATTTATGGGTTTAAAAAGACTCAAAAATTTTGAGTGATATTTATAATTGTATTCTTTCATTTTTATTCCCCTGTGCGGGATTTGAACCTCGGAACTCTCGTTTTCTAGCCATATGCTCATCCATCGACACCGTGTTTGCCAAATCGAAATTATTGGATTTTTTCGTTTATATCCTTAAGTCAAATTGAATTTCATTTGATTTTTCTTACTTTCTACACATTTCTGACTCATTTCGGACTCATATTTCTGAGCACTCCAAAATTGTTTGCTGAGTATTTAGTTCCCTCGAGATGCGTTATGAACAAAATTTCATTGTATTCTGTCAACGATAAGTTTTGTCCAGAATTATCTTGCTATATTCAAGGACAAGTAAATATTCGATTCAATCTGTTGCATTTCTTTTTCTTTTCTTAGTTTTGTATCTATATTATTGATTGATAAATTGACGATGAAAATATTTTTGAATAAATTCAAGCTCTTAGACATAACACTTTTCATTCGAATATGTGAGAGTTATTCCCTTGCAGTAAATATCATTGAATTTAAACGGAAATTTGTAATAAAGCTGCATCAATTGAATACAATGTTCTCTCTTAAGCGGACACCTACGGGACCTAAAAATATGCCCGCTTAACTGAGATTTACGCTCAAGGGGGAACTTTTTAAGAAACAAGAACACTACAGCCAGTGTTGGAAAGGTAGGTGTAATTGTACCTTTTTCGGCCCTTTTTCACTTCAAAGGTACATTAGGTACAATTTGTCCATTTTAGGTACAATTTCAAGAGGAAGAAATTTTGTTAGTGAATGAAATGGTGAAAGGTCTGCTGTGGTTATCCGCGACTACAACTGATTCTATTGCAACATTCTCATGAAATTTAGACAGAATCGGCATTGGCCGTCATAAGAATATAAATATGTCACGGGTTGGTCATCGAAATTGGAATAGATTACTTCATCGTATCAGTAGGTACCTCTCGTTTTGCAAGACAATGTCATCGTTCGGGAGTGAATAACACCTTCTCTCGATGATATTTCCATTAGAATTGGTATGAATAACATCTCCATTCAATGACCATGTCATCAGATTTGAGAAGTACTCAAATATTCCCCTTGATGTCTTGGGTGAAAACATGAATGAATTTACCATTTATGAGAAAAATTCCGGCTGGGTATATTAGGTACACTTTACTATATTTAGGTACAATTTATGGATCATTTTAGGTACACACTGAAATTTCCATTTTCCAACACTGACTACAGCATTCCCAAAAAGTGTCCGTATAAGAGGCCCGCCAGCAGAGAGTACACTGTACATCTCTGATACAATATCCACGATCCGTTAATGGCTCTTCCAAAAGAATATAATTGGTTTTACAATTGTTTAAGAGGAAAGGAACCAAACTCACATTGAAGCTGAGATTCTCAGCCGTGTTTCAGTCTCATCTTCGGTAGGAATTTGGTTCTTAACAATTTAACTCACGTTTTTGCATTTTCGACTGAATTATTTTGAAAGAAAAATCCCCTGCAGCCGTGCCCGGGGCCCCTATAATGGTTCTTATACATATCTGTATATAGATCTGGATGTTTAGACTTTGGAAATTTTCAATTCAAAATTTCAAAGTGGAAAGTGAGCAAAGGAAAAACTCATCTGTAGCTTTTGACGGTTTCATCAGGTTGTTGCTCCATGTCCAAGTCAACACACTTGTTAATCCAATTATGCTGCATATGGTCAAATTGTCAAAACTGTGATCATGCGCTTGTACCTGTTGCAATGGCATCGAAACACGCACCAAACCTTGTCAAATGGTCATACCATTACCGAATGTCACGCCGAAAATGACAACATTGATCGCAAAACATTCAAGGTGACAACGCATAGAGATCACTGACTGGCGAATTCCATTACCAAAAACGAAGAAGTGGTCGTCATGTTGACCCTAAAAAAATTCTTACAATTCTATTACATTCGAATGCTTTTTGTCAAATATCTCTAAAGCGGCTGACGGTGAAAAAACAACTTGATTATGTCTAAAATAAAGTCGAAAGCCAACTCTGTGAGGCGCTGCCGTGTAACTCATGAAGATGACATATGCGAAGGACAATTATGGTGGGAATTTCGATTGGATTTACAGCGGGATGCTGACAGCATTCAAAAGCCGATTGAAGAAAGTTTCAAGTGCCTGACATAGGAGTGGATAAAGGTGCCTTTTTTTCACTCCAATTTCCTAACAATTCTCCCTTAATTAGTATATTTAGGAGCTTTGATCAGGGAAAACGATTTCATCCAATCACTTGATGTCACGTCTAAGGGGACCAGAAGACTCTGGTGGGACTTAACTTTTCGTTTAACACTTCTGTGTATTCAATATTTTGTCAGCTGCTGATGAAAGTAATTCAAAATAAATAAGTGCCCCTCAAGATGATTATGACTATTTTAAAAAAAAAAAAATATGTGCGTACCTACGATGAAGAGTAAACAAGAGCTATAAATGGAAAATAAATCTTTTTCCTACCACTTTTCACATCTTCAAGGCTTACAGGCAAATATTTGACATAAAGGTAGAAGATGATAATCCCCAAGGTTATATACAATTTTCACAATTTTTTCTTAAATTAATTCCTGAAGTCATTTCATCCCGACCATTTCTTCCCATTCATGAGACGTTGAAATCTGTTAAGCCAAGAAATCCTTAAAATAAATATTACATTTTTACCAGACGGGTGTTAATTCCATTGATTGGTGAATGGTGATGATGCCTCTTGTCGGCAGCTCTTCATATGAAGTTTATATCGGTTTATACTCATCGTTAAATAACAATTTCACCCCACTTTCCGAATCGATTTCAATTACATATCAATAAAGATCGCGTGCTACAGCATTCGATATTGTAGGGTTTTGTTTGTTCACTTTTATTAAAGCACTAAGCAAAAATGCTCATAAATTAATCCACATCGAGCCGGTGCCAACTGGTTCCATCTGTCGGTCGGTCTGTCTGTCTGTCTGGTGTGTAGCTCATTGCAGCTCTTGGACAAACAAAGCTTCCAATTCTGATGCGAATTCCACTCGCAAAAATGTTCGCCTCGAAAGGGTTAATAAAAATGAAAGTGATTTTATATATTTGTTTTGTTATTTTCAATCGAGAACGGAAAAGTAAAAAAAAAAAAATTCTTCTACTGAATTGGGCAAAATCAAAACAGATGATCTTCATTTTATGAGCTCTCATTTAAAGATCCATTGATGTTAATGTTTTGCGTTCCACGCCATTTGTTTGCTTTCAGGGAAAATAAAGAATTTTGGTATCATTAACCAGTGGCGTACGGAAGGATGGTATTTGAGGGGTCAAACCGCTTCAGAAACGCAGGAATATTTCACAAAGGAACAGGAGAAAATAATCACGACATGAAGTTTTGTGTTGCCTAAAACCTTTGCCGAAATAAATTTCTTCGTGAGCGTCTGTCATCAAACCACGGTTTACTAAGATTGTTTGTGATTTAGCCGGATACAAATCGGCGCAAATTGTGCTATTTGCGCAGATACTGGGATCTCAGCTTAAAAGATTTTTGCAAAGTTTCGCCTTCTTTGGAGGAAATAATTACGAAGCCATATTAGTTCTTACAACAATTTTAATGAGTGCTTTTAACAGGCATTAAATCTGCTTGTATAGTCCCTCAATTAACAATTATGCGTCTCAGTTTTCTACTTCTGATTTATTATCTTCTGAAATTCCATAGTTTAAAAATCATTCCTAATCTGTTATTAATAATGTAACTCCTCCACGGCAATTAGCTTGATAATATAAAAATTTAAATTGATCTCAAAATATCTCATCTTTCGGAGAAAAGCTTTCACAGTCATGTCATATCAAGAGAAAAATGAGTTGGGCTCTTATCTATGAGTTGCAAACTGAGGCGACCTAATCTGATCTAAGTATCGTGAATAACGCCGGTGCGAGCAAAGTAAAGACACCACGATCAACACGCAAAGGAACTACGTAATTCCGATTTTACGACCACTGGCTCTGGAACAAAGTAAACATAACTATACGTATTTACGTATTTATCCGCCTCAGCTTAGTGTGTAGCTATAGAAATTATTAGTGAAAACATTCTTTTTTAGTTCGTTGTTTGCACGTGTACCTTGAACGCACTTACCCGTAAGTATTATAATTAAATTGTCCTTCACATTCAATATGTATGCCTACTTATTGTGCTGTGCTTGAACTTGTTCATAAAAGCATTTATAAGCTTTACACGATCCCAGTCATGTAGGCATATACAGAATGAATGGGAGAGCGGAGTATCGAAAGCAAGATACGGATAGTATCGAGGAGTACCACAATAAGGTTCAAAATACTCGAAAATAACTTTCTCATGGAAAGAAGTCGCGGTAACTGCGAAAAACTCGATTTCTTTTAATTGATTCTATAAATTCAGTGCAACATATGTACATATATATATGTGTGAGAGTCTATCCCAGTACCATGTCCAATATCCCGGCTGGAAATTTTTCTAGAGATGTCTAGTGATAAGTTTGGGCCTCTAGCCAGAATTGCCACAATATAGATAAATCTAGGCTGGGTTTAGACAGGTCATGGACTAAAAATTCTTGAATCGATCAGGTTTATCATGACCTTACTTTAGCGCTGGGTAGAATCGCCCAGAGAGAAAATTTTGGAAAAAATTTTTATAATTCTCACTTAGTTTAAATTCGTTGAAATATAAACCGTGTACTTTGAGTGCTGAACATCAGCTTTCCGCAGGGGCGATATCGTAACGAATAAGGTTCCATAGAGGTGCGATTGATGTTGCTGGTTGAAAACTTTAACCCCTCCATGGGGATGTGAAAATAAATCCTTATGTAAAACAAAGTGATTGACATATTATATTAATTTAATTTAATTAATTTCTATTTTACTTATCAATATTAAAACGACTTTCTCGGTCAAAAGTAGATGGATTGGCAGATCTAGATAGATCCTAAACAAAAATAACTAGCTAGGCCCATTCTAACCAATAAATTAACAAATTAGCAGGGCCTGGCTAGACTTTGGTGGACAGGCCCAAGAAGATATAAATTAGGCAAATCTAGGCAGGGCCATTGAAATTTCCAGCCGGGTGTGTATATATTTATGCTAGCCGATCTTTCTATCCGTTTTTTTCCGTCTTTCCCTTAACGTTCCATAAATTGAAACAAAGCAGTTCATTAAATTTAAATATAAGACGTATACGTAATGTTGCGGCCTACTATTTTTGGTTGAAATAACATTGCTCATACGTCGAGAACTAAAAGTAAAAATTACTCAATGGGACCAAATATTGAGGTTTAACATACGGTCAGACGAGAATTTTATATATACGATTATATATTATATATCTATATTATATATATAATCATAAAACATTAACTGTAAATTTATATCGTTAGTCAAAATTATTGTTTAAGGCTTTTGAAAAGACTGAATTTTTTCCACATTTATCGCACTCAATGTATAAAGCGACCCCACTGTGCATCATCAATCTGCATCGTAATTCATTCGAAGGGGCTTAAATAATGTCAATGAAAAATTTACTGCTTTTATTGAAATGTTTGATAAATTTGAAAAATCTTTCCACCGCATCGCAAGTTTCTTCCAAGCCGTCTAAGCCTTTCATATCATTTAAATGTACCACTTCTCATTGAAAATTGAACTTGGAACTAACGAAGAATCTATACAATTGAGCTGAACTACAAATTTTTTACATTTGCTTTTTGGTACATGTTGTCATCTCAAAGGGATTTCCATTTACAAATAATTGTCGACTATATATGTATGTATGTCGACTATAGTTCGCCAAGTTACCGGGTTAGCGCGTGAATTAAAAAAAATAAATATAAAAAATAAAATGACATATGAACTGGTTCAGGTATGGGGATGGCACAAAACGCACCCTTTCAGTGATGCCATATGGCATCGCTAGGCGCTACCGAGTTTAAAAAGGCTATTGTGTCCTATTTATCCGGTATAATAGAAATAACATACATATGTATAACTGACCTCAGAGATTAAGTCGACTCTTCCTTGAAACCGCGGATTAGATTTAAATATCGAGATCATTATTTGTGCGATGAACGCAGTCCTACTTATATCCAGGCCTAAACTACATACTTATCTTGGGCCTGAAGCAGAAAGGAATTTTCCCAAATTATAAAAAGAAATATACCTATTTATGTTAATGTATTTAATTGGTCCAATTTATGGAATGAAAATGTTCACAAGAAATTTCGCCTTACCTTTTGGATAATTTAATTTTGTTGTCCACAATGTATTGACAATTTCTGTTGAACTGTGACGACAGCAATAACAATGGTGCTCATTTAGTTCTCCACAATCATCGAGTGTTTCCATTCAAAATGATTTTCTCGTTCGCTCTTTCCCTTTCGATTGATCACCGTCAGTGTCGCCGCCAAAGTTTTATTTTTTTTTTATTTTTTTTTTAATAGAGCATAGAGCTGATCTCTTAACTTTTAAGTTAAAAATGATTTATTTACTGTTGGCACAAGGATCTATAGGACTAAGGAGGGCTAGAATTATTATATTCTTTTAAATGAAATCCCAAAGGTACGCAGGTTTTGAGCACAAGCACACACACACTGAAAAAAAAAAAGAAAAGTATTTACTTCAAGTTATGGCTTGTTTTACTGTAGGTACTTAATTTTCCCAATGTCGTTGAGTTTTAAAATGTAAATAATTTAATTAAATATTAGCATAATCTTATTCATGGGAATTAGCCTTTATTGAATAATTTATTTCATCACTGAACTCGTGATTGTCTCTGGCTATTGTTTATCAACTGAAATGCACGTTTTCTTTTAGCAAAATTTTTTTCTTTTTTGTTCAGATCGTAAGGGTTCGACATCAAGTCAGATCAAAACAACGGATGACTCATAAAATTTATTCGTATTGATTCACTATAAATTTATTTATTTCAGTGTTTCTGTGTCTCTCCCCGGCTTCAGATTTTTTTTTTTTTTTTTTTGTTTTTGTTTACGACGTTAATTTGTTTATCGAGATTCTTGTTACGTATCGAAATTCAAAATAAGTGTGAAATCTTCCATATACGTATATAGGTCAAGCCTTTTTATGATCCATTTAGTCCCCCTCTTTTATAAGGAAATCCAGTGATAAGAATTAATTAATATGGAAAATGAGAGGTTATTTGCATCCGAAAGTTGAGGGCGTGGCATCGTTTTGTTGGCGATAATTATTACTACAGTAAGACTTCTACATGCGAACACATTCTAAAAGTGGAAAAAATGTTGATTCTTTACTTTATGGTCCCCCTTTACGTTGACGTTTCAATATTAAATGTGGTCAAACTCAAAATCAGAGCTTTAAGCCATTTACTATCGCTGCACCCAAACCGGTTCATACGAATGATCAAAATGAAATAGCCTTTAACCCTTTCGCATCTAAAAATGTTATATATGTCCCAGAAAAATTTAAAGCACATCTAAATTAAAAAGGAACCATGCAATATGTTCCAACATATGATCCGAATGGAACACATTGATTCCAGGGGCTACCACCCATCCCCTAAAAAATTAAAAGCTTTTAAATACATTTTTTTTTAGACTAAACTAAACTTAATAAATGCAACAAATTATATGAAACTTCAAAAAGAAAGCCGCTGCGAAAGGATTAATACAATATAAAGAGCATTTTCTGAACTTTATTTGATTTTCAATTTCTATAAACTTTCCTTAAAAGGTTGAAATTAAAAAAGGCAGATCATCCCTTTTTCTGATTTTTCACACCTTAAAATGTAGGAACGAATAAGAGGAATTTCTGGATATATTCAATATAGTTACAATCGCATCTGCCGTTGATAAAAATTGATTGCATATATTTGCATGTGTTGAATATTTGCACAAAGACTTGAGCAGGCATCAGCGAATTTTATCGGATGTACTAACTTCCGAAAATGTCCTTTAAAGTTGAAATATATCTATATATTGTGGACATAATTTGGCATATCACAAGGTCTTCTAAAGTCCCTTTTAAATTTATCCCCAACTAAAAATACTCAAATTAACAAGGGATAAACATAAAAGGGATTTTAGAAGACTTTTCGAATTTCCTCAGTAATAATAATTTATTTTCTTTAATATTTAAAAATGTTTTTTATTTAATTATTTTGACATCACAACTTCGAAAATTTTGTTGTCCATCTGAAGACATTTTTGAACATGAGCTTTTCAAATTCGACCTTAAATATGTTTTGATCAATACCGCATTTTGTTTTTAAGAAAAATTCAACGAATTAATATAATTTGAAATACGTAAAGTTCCGTTTTTCTTCATTATTTTCATGAGTGGCTTTGTTCCATCTGTTACAAGATCCCCACGAAACTAAGACGCCCGTGCTAAGAGCTCGATAAAAAAAAAATTAATAAATTCCGTCCTACAGCGATATTGAATTTGGTTTTTTTTATTTATTTTTTGTTGAAATTAAGTCATTACGAATGGACGAGTTAATTTTTTAGATAATTAAGCCAAATGACACAGGTTGATAGAGTCACATGATGGTGAGGTAAATATTTTTGGAATGAGGAGGTTGAGATCGGCTCTTCTGATTGTAATTCATTTAAAATTCAGGAAAACAAGCGTCATCGAATCAATATCACTCGATAACCAAAGCGATATATAAATAAAGTCGTTGACTGCTGCGGGAAGACGTTCTTTAAGTAGCAATAAATTGAGTAGAAATTCCCCAAAGGTAATTCAAAGCTATGCCGTTGAGACAAAGAACTTTTGAAGCGTTTATTTTTATTTATTTTTTATTTTTTGAACGCATTAAATAGAGATTTCCTTTTGGCCCGTACCGATTTAAAATTAAAAGAAGTCAAACAGCTTGAATTGCGCCGATCCTTGCGGTTTTGAGTGTGGTTTTTCAAGCCATTTTTTAACATTCTTTAACACGTTCCAAAAATTATCACCTTTTTGTTTCTAACACGATCTTATGTAATTTTTGTGCTTTATTACTTTATCATTTCTTTTACTATCGTAAATTCAACACTTAACATTTGAGATTTTTTTTTGCGTAATGAAAACTATAAAAGTGAAAGGAAGTAAAACATGGAGCAGGGAGGTGCAGCTGCCGCCCCCTAAATATTACCTGCTCAATATACACCGCAACAGAGTTTTTGAAAACTATCAAGAAATGCAAGAAAATATCCCAAATCATTTGTCAGAAGATATAAGCAGACTTTTGCTGGCTTCTTTCGGAGACACCCACTATGAACACACGCAAATGTATTTAAAAGAAACCATAAAGCAAACTATTTTTATCATGCCTTTCCCTAACCGAAGTTCTGGATACGCCCAGAAAAATTTTTAATAATATGTTTTTGTTGTTGTTTCAATCGGTTGATGGACTTGTTGAGGCTTTGTGGGTAGCTTAAGACTTTAAACTATTACTTGTAGGTATATGCCATAAATTCTCCAGCATTATTCATCTCCAAAAAAGAAATAAAAAAGATCATAAAAACATGTCTTTAAAACCCTACCATTCCCGTAACAATCCCTGTTGGATTCTGGAAATATTCGTAACATTTATTATGGCTTTGTAGGTTTACAACACGTGGCCTGTTATTTTTATGCAACATTTTTCCACTTTCATTCATTCATTAACATTTCTCAAAACATACAAAAAAAAAACAAACGGCTGCGTTACACACTCACACACACACACACACACACACACGCTTTACAGACGATGTTAGTTACATTAAAATGGATCAGCAATTATCATATTCGCTCGTATAATTACGTAAATGCCATTGTTGTCTATGGAAAAATATTGTTTTAGGTGTCTATATATTGCTACCATAATATCCAATACTCATTCAAGATTTGACAGGTCTGGAACGATATTATAAATTCATTTCCTTTTTTTTTTTAAAGCCTTAAAAAGAAATTTTCGGATCGTGTGGTTTCTCCCGAAATAATTGTACAACCGGTTTTAAGATTTTATCGAGAGGGTTGGTTTGTTTTTTTATTTTTATTATTTTTTTTTATTCTCACGTCAAAGCAAAATATTATATGTACTTTCTTATAGAAGTAATTTGTTGCAAAATGTAAGTGATAAATCAAACGCCTTTTTGTTCTTTTGTTATTTATTTGAAAATTGAATCGTTCAACTATGGGGAATTTGTTTTGCCCTCGGCGCTTCGGTGAAGTTTTTTAATGGGTGGTGTTTTTTTTTTTTTTTTTACATCGTCAAAGGATGAACTAATTTATCGAATGTTTGCATCACATTGTCAGGTCGCACGCATACAAACACAAAATTTATTATGCGATTAATTGAAATTAATCGATCGAATGCACAAATCTAGTTGCTCGTTTTCACACATACGGGAGATTGAGAATTACCGTTACCGTTACCGTAAGGCGATTTTTCATAAGTGAATTTTGCACTTAATTCGATTGATGGAAAAAATTCAGAAAATTCAGAATATTCGGATCCGTCATTAAAGTCGTGGTTACTCGTGGAGGAACTGAGCGCGAGCTTTGTGAACATTCGCCTGGGAGCTTAAACATTGTGGACAAAAAAGTACTGAGCAAACTCTAGCCGCTCGATTTGAATTAGAGGAATAAAGAGGCACACAAACAAAACACACACTGCTGTTGCACAGACGGGCATACAAAGCCACTGACGCGCACCAAGTGTCATCCACTTAGTTGTGGAGCACCCGCCCATCCGTCTCCTCCATTGCCACTACATGAGGCTATTGTATTGTAATTTTCTTTATTCCTTTATTCTCTAGCTTGTTTTTTTTTTTTCATTTTTATTACACACTCCGTCGTGAGTGAGCGGTGCTTTTAAATCAGTTGAACCGAAACGATGATCTTGTTTATAATCGTGCAAATTAAATCTTGCCGTATGTGGTTTATGCTCTGCGTTCTGGGGTCTGACGTCTGTCGTCATTCCGCTGTTGCTTAGTTTGCTTGTAAAAGAACGCGCTAATTTTGTTTTTTTTTTTTTTTCAAGTCTTAATTCGTTTATGAGATCTGAGAAGAAAATTTAAGGCATCGGCGTTACTGTCACTCATGCTTAAGACACATAACGAACGATAACATCGTTGCCTCTCGCTTTCTGTCGTTCTTTTGAAAAAAAAAAAAAAAAAAAATTAAATCAATATAACAGTTTGAAAAATACATTGGTTGAATAAAATCTCTATGGACTCAATTCAAATTGAACACCCTTTTGAAATAAAATTTATCTCGAAAACAAAACTATGATAAACCTTTCGGTTTATGTATCATGACTAGAGCTCGAAAGAAAATCCCTAAAAACGACAAAACATGCGTTAAAAATCATGAAAAAGTGGCGTTAAGATTAGGTTAGGTTAATGTGGCTGCCATCATGAAGATTGACACACTTAGGCCTCATGGGCTCTTTGCGATACATACCACGAAAAATGAAAAGCCAATGAGAAAAACAGAACAGAAAAGCTAAGCAACATTCACGACCAGAGCTGGGAGTTCGACCCAGGGCATCTCGGCCAACTACGGCACAGAGGCCGTCAAAATGGCGTTAAAGTATGCCCAAAAAATCATTTGAAATAATATTTTTTGCTTTTTTATACCTTTTCGGAAGGATGTTTTAAGGTCGTCCAATATGAGTCGATTTCATACATCAAACGACTCCATATGAGAGTAATCCCAAGTAGCAAAATAGATCGAAAATTGGTAAACTCTTACCTATATTAGGTCAGAATATTTACTTGACCTAACCTAAATAAGTCGAAATTACGTCGATTCGACGTCGAGTCGACGTAAGTGGGGAATAGATTGGAAGTCGATTGGCGGTAATAATAGGTCATAATAGGGCATTTCGACTTCAAAGTCAGGGCGAAAAGAAGTCCGTTTACCTAATATTAGTCGAAAAGAAGTCGCAATGACCAATTTTCGACCTAATTGGACTTATGAGTAAAACGAAAGACAACGTAAAAGGAAACGAAAAAAGTGAGAGAGAGAGTAACAGAGAAAGATATAAATACATAATATCTTACTCAGTCATTCGTATTACTCGAAAGCAGAAATGAACGAGAGATTTTCTTCTTCGTGTGTCTTAAGAAATAAGTAATAAATAAAATATGGACTTCATTAAAAATTATTTTGCGCTTAATAAGTCCCAAAAAACATATGCCCGCTGAGATTTTTCGTGAAAGTGTTCCTTCTACTTCTTCATTTTTAAGGGGCTTTCTCATTGATGGAAATTAAATAAATATTGCTTGAAAAAAATTGTTTTTCTTAAAGAAAAAACATATGCAGAAGAATAATTCTCAATTTGCCATTCGAAAAACATGGCGGAGCTCGACCTATTTTGACCTATTTCGACTTTAAAGTCAAACCGACTATGAAGTCCAAAAATCAAGTCCGCTCGACTTTGAAGTCGAAGCATGCAACAAAATAAGTCAACTTTTGGCCCTATTTCGCCCTATAAGTCAAACGGACTTTAAAGTCGAATTTTAGTCAAAAAATTGGTCTGTTTGCCTTGAAAAATTACCTAATTTGGAATTCAAAGTTAAGTCAATTTTAAGTCACTCAATAGGGAATTTTTTACCTATTTTCGACCAAAAATCGACTTGGAAGTCGAAGCGACTTTGAAGTCATGAAATAGGTAGAATAGAGGTAATTTGGACCTTCGAAACGGACTTTTAAGTTAGGTCATATTTAAGGTCGGAAAATAGGTCAGAAATAGGGTATTTTCAACCAAAATAGGTCGATTCGACTTGCTGCTGGTCGAATCGCTCTATTTTGCTGCTTGGGATATGGCTCGTTTCACGCTGATCAATGGCTCTTGTTTCCCCATATATGTATGACTTATTGTTATTATATATGTGGCAACACCTACTTTAGTTAATTGGTATTAATTAACTAATTATATGTTATTTCCTTTTCATGTGAGCCATTTATGTCTCTGCAGGAAGCACAATATTTTTTTATACATATATATAATCACACCTCAGAAGGAGCTTGAGCAAATCACATAAGATATAAACAAGGGTCAAGAAGAAGAAAATATGTACAAGAACAGTTTAAAAAAAATTCCCCAAAGTCAAAAAAGCAATATTCTTAAAATTATTGTTCATTTCTAGACATTAGCTTATCCTGCGACGCCGTCTTTGCCAATCCAAAAACCGAGATTTTTATTTATTTGATCCGATTTGTAAGCGTCATACTTTTTTTTAATTTCGGGCTCATATACTTATGTATATGAATACCTACTCCTGAAATGTTTTCTTTGAAGAAAATGAATGAAAAATGAATAAAAATTTCTTTCCTTTGAGTCTCCAATGTGTGCATTGAAATTTTAACTGAATTCATAAATTTGGTGTGAAAAAATTTCTATAGCGATTGTCTGAACCAACCAGATTCATTGACAAAAACGAAAAGAAAAAGAATCATTCATTTAGAGCACTTCACAATATTCAATTTAATCAAATTCAATCCTCGCAATCGGAAACTACTATCAAAACTACTCTGAAAAGCATGGAAAATGTATTAAACCATGTCCAAAGGAAAGTTTATGAACGCCTCTATTCTGAAGTTAAATTCTCGTAAGATGGAACGATTAAAACAAAGTTGCATTTATTTACAAAGTAATAAAGATTTTGCGACCCTTCGAAAACAATTACTGTTCACATTGAAAAGTATTTCAAAAGTTAATAAGCTTTTAGGAGTGTTTTCTTTTTCACTTGTTTTAAATTTTAAGTATGGTTATTTTCTTTCTTACATAACTGCCATGAAAGCTATCGATTTAATATTTAATTTACATAATTAAAAGATGTTAAATATCACGAAAGTGTAAATTTTTTTATACAAAATTTCATTCATTAAATTTTTCGTCTTTTTGATTTACGAGATCTGGAGGTTTTCGTGGCAAATACCCGTTTAAGGGAAACACACAAATAATTTTTCGTTTTCATATTTGTCTCTGCACTCAATCGAAGCAATCGCTGCGCATTCGTCTTAAATTGAATCAATTCAATGAATTTGCATTACGCTTTGTACATTGCAGCAATATTTTGTAGAATTATCTAAAGATCTGCTCTCAAAAACTAAAAAAAAATAAGGAGAATTCCTCCGTGCGCCTAAACAATGAAATTATATTGTTGAATGAATGCTTCAAGTGGAGGTAAATGAGGTTCATGATTGAAGACCACTTTATTATATCTACTTAACTTATTTATGACTAAATTAAGAGCAGAATCTTGAAGATTTCTTGAGTGATTCACTTAATTTATTTATTTTATTTTTTTAACATTTATACTTATGGGCTATGCTGTTGTTCTAGCTTCGCAGCATTATCTCTCAATATTTTGATGACAGTTTTGTTTTCGATGGGTAATAAAGAACAGTTAATATGCTTTCCAGACGTACAACGAAATCTCGAGATTTCAGACAATTTTAGAAGAAATTTGACATTTGAATTCAGGCGATTTCAATTTTGTTCTGAAATCCCGAGATTTCATTGTAGGTCTGGAAAGCATATTAAAATGAACATTTAACTTTATCAACTATGTTATATCTAATTACCGCCCTCAAATGATGTTTTATTTAAGGGTTTTCATTAAACTGCTCTAAATGTTAGGTTTATTGATGATAAACTGTCGAAACGTATTGAACACGCAACTTGCAAGCGTTAAAGTGTTGCGTGTTCCATACATTCTGGCAACAATTTCCTGATTTCATGCTACTGTGTTATCTATTGATGCTTCAGTTAGTAACCGAGAAATTCAAAAATTCAAAATACAACTGCGATTTGATTTTGGTATATTCTATTCAAATTCGAAAGGATTAGCTTTGAAGATTTTGTCTTGACTAAAGAACCTTTTTGTTTGTGCCACAAAGGTCAATTGGTCGTCCGACCAAATAATGGGGCAATGGGAAATCATTTTAAAGATATGAAGAGAAAACCAACCACGTACCTTTCGAATTGCGCTGCGATGCTGATGCTGACTTCGGATGATGTTGAGGGAGCTGTCGAACTCTCTCCGGGATGATGTTCAATGATTCGAACCGAAAAAATATGAAAAAACCGAATGTTTGCCCGCCACGATGACTAGCGAAACGAACCGAAATATTCAAAAAAACAGGGTGGAAACTATTTAACACGATGCTGTTCATTTACAAAAACGGACGAGTGAGAATTCGCGCGACGCGATCGACTGTTGGAAACCATATAGGACTATAGGTCTAACTCTTCTTCTTCCTAATCCCTGCAATGTGTTAGAGCTACGCTGCTTCAACATAGGCATATAGCATGAGGAAAAGAGAAGCACGCTATGGCAGCGAAATCTTTAGCTCTGCTCTGGTGAAATGCATTGCCACTTTTATTTTTAATTTTGGGCGATTTTTGAGTACATTACATGTAAAAATCTACCAAAATCATAAAATGATATGAGAAGCTTGAAAAACATAAAACTAATCAAGGAAACTCAATATCAAGGAGAAATAGATATTGTTTTTTTAGTCCTACCCTGTCTACATAACTTTTTGATCACACTTTTTCAGCAAAAATACTGAATTCTATGTACAATCAAATTCGTAGCTGTAGTCAAAAATGTATGTAAATTTATTACAAAATGAACACATTCGTGCACATTGAACAAAAACATATCGTAATACATTTAGTAAAGTTTCAATTATGAACTTTTAAAGCGATATAAAAAACCAAGACGACGCCGTGTTTCTTTGATAATTTTCTTGCAAGTGGCATCATAGTGCCACTTTGTGTCTACCCGTATTGTTGTTGGTAGCTTTCTGGTGAATTTCTCGAATTTGTTGAATTTCCTATTCCTGCTTAAGGTTTTTGTTGGTAGCTTTTTGGTGAATTTCTCGAAAGAGTTGAGTTTCCTATCCCTGCCTAATGGGGAGTTTCTTATTAGCGGCAGAGGCTTTTCGACGTCGACAGTTAGACCTACAGTCCTACATGTTGGAAACTTAAAGCCTTGAACCAACTAGTGTTGCTAATTAGCATTGCGGGAAAAAAGCCCGAGCTTGAAGTGCTGCCCTCCTTTTTCCTTTTTATCACCGCTGTCGGGGTTTCGTTGCGTAGCGACAGCGGCAAAAACGGACACTATTAAATAAACGTAATTACATTAAGACTAATTTAGATATAACCCTGTAGTTCAGCTGGTGGTGAGCGACCCATATGCGTAGGCACTTTCGCTGATCCTTGGTCGTTAAGTATTTTCTCTAGCACTAGGTAGATAAACGAAGATACAGGCTGCTATCGAAACTGCAATTCAACGGTGGCTAGAGAAATAGGTTGGACACGGTAATGCAACGGATCGCCACTTAAAACTAATTTAATGAATAGGGAAATACTTTGCTCTGCAAAATTCCTTCTTTCGAAAGAGCAGATATTTATTTTATCTGAGCAGAGAGTAATTAAAACGAGCGCTTTGTCGCTTTGGCAGCACGCAATAATCTTATATAGCGAGATAGCCAGAGCAAGGAAATGCATTATAGTGATGTGACGAATATTCGCATTCGCGAATTCCTATGTTGGCATTACAATAATAAAAGAAACCAATTTATAAAAAGAAAAAAAATTCCTCTACATAAAAAAGTGCTGCTAATACTGCGAAATTGTTGCGCTTCCAAAGCGAAAAATTAGTACTATGTGGATGTTATATTTTTCTTTTATGTAGAGTGATTTGATATGTGTATTGATTTGTTAATTTCAAAACAATATTTAAAAGTTATTCAAAAAAGGCTTTGAGAACAAATTTAAATTCATTTTCCTTACGAAAACAGATTAATTAAATAACTTCTTTTTTTGGATCATAGGGCAACATCCCGAATATCGGCGACAGATATTCGCATTTGCGTTCGCGAATGTTAAAAAACCACATTCGTAACATCTCTAATGCATAGGACGGCTTGCCACTTGCAATGACTTCACCGTGTTAAATACGATGGGCGAGGGGCTATCCACAACCACTGGTTTTAAACGAATTCGGCAGCTCAATGACGTCCCCTGCTACTACAGGAAATTACTATAAACTTAAAGAACTGAAATTGTCCAACTCCATGATTTTTACAGCATTTGATAATTATAAAACTTGAAAGATTCGATCAAGATTGATAGATTGATAAGATTGCATAGATTGCATAGATTTTCATGACAATATTGAATAAAGGCATTTGTTGTGAGTTACAACATTCGTGCACTCACTGTACGACCTAGCGTGAATCAAACAGCCAATCGTTTTCGCAAGAACAGCGAATAACAGACAGAGCACAAAAGAAATGCAACGATCGAAGACAATGACCATATCGTCACCAAAGCAGAACTAGAACTGGAACGCAGAAGTAGGTCAGCGGTAATGAGACAACGACTACGTCAGCACCAGCTATTACACGAAGTTATGGAGAAAAGCGATGGGCAATAGGCGATTGCACAGCAGCAGTTCGTCATTTGCGGAAGTGTTCCAGATTTGGCGAGAAAGTGCAGCCTAAGCACTTTCTCTTTATAAAAGGGAAGAACAACATCGACAAGGGGACTCTGATTCAGTATTCAAAGTCTCAACTCCGATGCATGTACTCACAAGGGCCACGACAACGGAGCGTAGACTTAAGTGCTAGACAGGGAACTAGGGAAGCCCTTCGAGTCAATTAGGAGCTAGAGTAGGATCCAAAAATTGTAATTAAAATAATAAGTAAATTAATAAAAGGACTTAAATGAATTATCTGTGTCCGGAGTATTATTTAAGATAATTAGGTCTGGGTATTAGTCTGGAGGAGCCAGAGTGATACATTCCCCTAATAATCACAAAGGTTGATAGATTGAAATTGATAAATTGACAGATTGATAGATTGATAGAATGACAGATTGATAGATTTATGGATAAATATATTGAAATATTGATAGATTGACAGATTGATAGAATGTCAGATTGATAGATTGATGGATAGATGTATTGAAATATTGATTGATTGACAGATTGATAGGTTGAAAGATGATGATAGAAGGATAGATAGATGGATAGATGAATAGAGAGATGGATAGATAGATAACACCTATTCCCTAAATTAGATGGGGGAATAATTTTACCGCGATTGCACTGCAGCCGGTATCTAGGTTATTTAAAATGAAGGGCAGCAAAGCAGGCTTTCGGTGGTGCTCTTGCTGCTGTCCTGTGATTTTAGACGGAGATTGCCCGTTATTCCGCCCTACATATGCGGATGAAATCAACGCGTGTACAAAACAATCACATCTAGGCGAAATGTCAGTACATTATGTTGTAACACAAATATACGTGTTCAACTGCAAAACGATCCATTGGACTATCATTCTCCGAGCAATTGCTCAACATTAGAAATGGAACAATACCATTGCATGGGGACACACGATGCATCAAATTGCCAGAAAATTTCTGCAACATGGTAAATGCGAAAACGCTTTGATTGAAAGCATATTTCCAGATTTAAGCTAATTATCTTAATCATGCGTGGCTTCGTGAACGAGCTATTTTAGCTGCAAAAAATATCGATGTTGACGCTATTAACTTTAAAATACAACAGTCATTGCCCGGCAATGAGATATTGTTCAAATCAATCGACGCTGTTACCAAAAAAAAAAAAAAAAAAGGAGCTGTCGAACTCTCTCCGGGATGATGTTCGATGATTCGAACCGAAAAAATATGAAAAAACCGAATGTTTGCCCGCCACGATGACTAGCGAAACGAACCGAAATATCAAAAAAAACAGGGTGGAAACTATTTAACACGATGCTGTTCATTTACAAAAACGGACGAGTGAGAATTCGCGCGACGCGATCGACTGTTGGAAACTTAAAGCCTTGAACCAACTAGTGTTGCTAATTAGCATTGCGGGAAAAAAGCCCGAGCTTGAAGTGCTGCCCTCCTTTTTCCCTTTTATCACCGCTGTCGGGGTTTCGTTGCGTAGCGACAGCGGCAAAAACGGACACTATTAAATAAACGTAATTACATTAAGACTAATTTAGATACAACCCAGTAGTTCAGCTGGTGGTGAGCGACCCATAAGCGTAGGCACTTTCGCTGATCCTTGGTCGTTAAGTATTTTCTCTGGCACCAGGTAGATAAACGAAGATACAGGCTGCTATCGAAACTGCAATTCAACGGTGGCTAGAGAAATAGGTTGGACACGGTAATGCAACGGATCGCCACTTAAAACTAATTTAATGAATAGGGAAATACTTTGCTCTGCAAAATTCCTTCTTTCGAAAGAGCAGATATTTATTTTATCTGAGCAGAGAGTAATTAAAACGAGCGCTTTGTCGCTTTGGCAGCACGCAATAATCTTATATAGCGAGATATAGCCAGAGCAAGGAAATGCATAGTAGTGATGTGACGAATATTCGCATTCGCGAATTCCTATGTTGGCATTACAATAATAAAAGAAACCAATTTATAAAAAGAAAAAAAATTCCTCTACATAAAAAAGTGCTGCTAATACTGCGAAATTGTTGCGCTTCCAAAGCGAAAAATTAGTACTATGTGGATGTTATATTTTTCTTTTATGTAGAGTGATTTGATATGTGTATTGATTTGTTAATTTCAAAACAATATTTAAAAGTTATTCAAAAAAGGCTTTGAGAACAAATTTAAATTCATTTTCCTTACGAAAACAGATTAATTAAATAACTTCTTTTTTTGGATCATAGGGCAACTAACAAATTTAGTAACGCCGTAGTTATACTAAGTGGCGTTAATCTGATTCGCATTCGATTCGGCAGATATTCGCATTTGCGTTCGCGAATGTTAAAAAACCACATTCGTAACATCTCTAATGCATAGGACGGCTTGCCACTTGCAATGACTTCACCGTGTTAAATACGATGGGCGAGGGGCTAGCCACAACCACTGGTTTTAAACGAATTCGGCAGCTCAATGGCGTCTCCTGATACTACAGGGAAATTACTTAATCAAAACCATATATAAATCATGAACGAAATATGTCCTAACTCCCATATTTTTACAGCAATTTGAAATTAATAAACCTTGAGACGTTTGCTGTATCTTTAAGAAGTGACTACGTTTACCCATAATGATGCATCCAGATATACAAAAATTTTCATGACAATATTTAAATTGAAAAAAAGGACAAATTAAGACCATTATTAGCTAATCTTTGGTTACAAAATTAATCAAAAATCCAGAAATAAGTTGGGCCTGAGGCATGATGAAATTTTCCTTTTTTTTTAACCCTGCTGGTGCCTTAGGACCATTTGGTCCAAAATGCAATTTTTTTGTGGCCAATATCTGGAGATTGATGAAATATAGGTATTTACTTTCAGCCAAAACAATCTGCTTGTAAAGAGTTCAAATTCTTATGTTGACCATATATTTTGTATGAAAAATTCACCGCGGGCCAAATGTTCCCTAAAGCATGTAGTGTAACTTTCTTCAGCTACCAGCAGGGTTAAGCGAACAAATAAATAAAAATTCTTCCAATCCTTAGCATTTCAGCAAGAGAAACTCATTTTTTTTACTTAAAAAAGACAGCAACACCTTCATTTATTAGTCAGCTTTAGCTACAAACTGATCCCAATCAATCGTCTACAGCGCGTTCTAATTTTTACTCAGAGCGCATCATTTTCTCTTTTTGCCTTTGAAGCTTCTTCTTCGACAATTTCTTTTTGGCAGGCTCATCTTCGGGTGCCTTCGAAACGACTTCTTCCTTCTCTGTTAGAATGACCTCGACGTGGCATGGAGACGACATGTATGGATTTATTCGACCATGGGCACGATATGTGCGACGACGTAGACATTGTGCACGATTCACCTGAATGTGGTCAACAACCAATCGGTCGACATCTAGGCCTTTGTAGTCGGCATTTGCTTCAGCATTGCGCAATAATTGCAGGAGGAATTCAGCTGATTTCTTCGGCCAACGACCCTGTGCAGTTCTCCATTGCTTGGTTTGGGCACATCGACCTACGCCTCCATTGAAGCGGCGGAAGGGTACGCATTCTTTCTTTTCGATGACAGCCTTAAGATAACGCTGAGCTCGACGCAATGGCATACGCTTAATAGCCTGGGCAGTTTCATGCGTGTTCTGGAAAAGACAGAGAAAAACCATTTAGTGTACATACATAAGACAGCATTTTAAATCAAATTACAAATTTCATTTAGGCTTGAGCAATTGTGCCACAGGACAGGTAAGTGTTGAAGGTCAACGAAAACCAATTCCAACACATGTTTAACTGTAGCAAATTTTTCTGGCATAAAATCGACAATCCCGAATTACGATAAAAATCCGTGGAAACGACGACTTATGCGAACTTTAACATTATTTCAATAATTGTATGCCAATTTCTAGAGGAAACTACTATGGTATAAAGCAATATTCCGCTGATGATTGGTACATTCACTTCCTCTAGCATCCTTGCAAAAGTGACTAGGGGCTTCCGAGCACTCCGAGCACTGATTAAGCATGCACACATTAAACCTTTTAATGGATTGTCGCTTATACTTTGAAGGGGTTAATAAAACATTACTTTTTGAGCAATTGTGCCACAGGACAGGTAAGTGTTGAAGGTCAACGAAAACCAATTCCAACACATGTTTAACTGTAGCAAATTTTTCTGGCATAAAATCGACAATCCCGAATTACGATAAAATCCGTGGAAACGACGACTTATGCGAACTTTAACATTATTTCAATAATTGTATGCCAATTTCTAGAGGAAACTACTATGGTATAAAGCAATATTCCGCTGATGATTGGTACATTCACTTCCTCTAGCATCCTTGCAAAAGTGACTAGGGGCTTCCGAGCACTCCGAGCACTGATTAAGCATGCACACATTAAACCTTTTAACGCATTGTAGCTTATACTTTAAAGGGTTAATAAAACATCACTTTTTGAACGTACCTTGAAATGAACGCGAAGATTTGGTCCTCGTGCCTTACACGATTTTGTGGCGTTCTCGGGTTCCCGCGAGTATCTGCCCATGTTTAATTTCTGCAATCATAATTAAGAAAACAGTTTTAGTTACAAAACTTGGCTAGGAGGGATGAAAACTTTTTTGATCAATTTCGTGATGTTGTAATTGAGCAAAGTCTTCAATTTCGGGTTTATCACATTTATTAATGTGTTAAATTTCACATTTCTTTAAATACGAAACGAATTTCAGCACTACATGGCGGATGTTTAACAATAAATAACACAAACTACACAAAATCCTACCTCTTCGTATTGAATTAAACCGGAAAAAGAACATTTTTGACAGCTGTCAACGTGTAGACAGTTGTCAGATGTGATGTGTGTTTTCCAAGCTCTTTCTTGCTACCGAGTACTTGCTATCGTTTAATAAGGCATACTTACACGTGTGTATATGTAGCACATTCTATGAGGCCTTTTACACTAGCCAATTATTAACGTCAATTCTCACCTTTTGGACTAGCAAAGTGCTGGAATTTAGATAAAAATTGAGCGTTTTTTGGTTGCCCGTACTCGATAGATCGTTTCGTGCCCTTTTTTGTACTTGGAAACACGGATGTAACTTTAAAAGCGAGTAAATATATGAATTGATGGTCAATAATTGACTAGTGTAAAAGGCCTATATGTGGACGTATATGCTTGATGTACAACTAGAGTATTAAGTAAGGGAAATTTCGACCACTTTTGATCCCCCCACGAAAGCATATTTAAGCACAAATCAGACTCATGCCCGCTTCAGAAGCGGCCTTTACATGATGACGTTTACCTGCAGTCATGCGTGGCGTGATGCAAAAGAATGACAATGTAAAAGCAAAAAACGTATGAAAAACAGGCATGACATTCTTTTGCATGATGCGGCGCTTGCAGGAAAACGTGACCATGTAAAGGTCGCTAGACACACGAACATGTTTCGGAACAATTCCATTGATTCCATGAGAAAGAAAGAGAAGCGCAGAACATATAACAAACAACCGTATTTTTTCTTCGCTCGTCTTTCTCTTACTTACTTAGTTGTTTCAGAAAATTTTGTCGTGTGTCTGACTCTCGACTCTCAGATGAAAGCGAGCAAAGCATAATGTCAAACAAATTGTAATGGTTTTTTATTTGAAGTTTAATAACAAAATAAACGTTACGGATTAAAATAGCTTTATTTTGAAAAGTTTCAGAATTTAATCCGCGTAGATTGGGATTTATTCGCCAAAAATGACTGCATGTTATGACGACAGTGTGAATTTCGAATTTATTTTAATACAACTCCTCTTGCCTGATATTTAATGAAAATCCAACTACATAAATCAAAAGAATTTGTTTTCTTAATATATATTTACATTAAATAAATAATAACACCTAAAGTTCACTTCCCTTCAACATCCATTTAAAACCAAAGCAATGCCAACACCTGAGCTCTTTTATGACGAAATACGGAGTAGAAATATTTTTTGACACACGGAAGAGGCCATATGTTCTAATTGAATCTTGATTTGTTATTATACCAAAGTGGAAAAATCTTAAGACTGACAGTTTAGGAGAAAAAATCAGCGAATTTACGCTACCGAAATGTTTGATCCCATTGCGGAAGAACTGCAAAATGTCCAGAATGTGATACAATTAACAAGAGAAAACATTGATGCGTTGAATGCCAAATTCGTAAGTCGTCAACGAATTTTGCAGGTTTTTGCCATTTCTGTTTGTATGTATGTATGTATGTATGGTCGAATTTTTCACGATTGTTAATGCATTTGCATTTACATTTGATTTTAAATACAATAGCTTTGATAAGTTGATATAAAATGTAGAACAGTTCAATGATTACGAGATATGTGGATTCGTCGATTCCATTCTACTTCATTTAAAACTTCTGAACTTTTTTTTTCAGGCTAAATTGCTCGATCCTCCTGCCATGTATGTGTCGGAATACCAGGAGCTGACGAATAAGTTGCACGAGTTGGAAGCTAAAGTGCGGTAACTTCTTAATATTCCCGAGATAGTATGTTTCAAGTTATTTATCTTTGATAGGAACATGAATTGTCCGAACAAATGAAATTGGAGGAAGAGGAAATGAATTTGGATGACCGACGTCTCAATCATGCGACTCAGCACTTTTATGGCAACGTATACTCCGGCGATGTAAGTCTATTGAATGTCTTAGACCAATTCGCAATATATAGGTTGATATAGTTTAATAGTTTTACAATAGAGATGGTGATGGCTTGATTATTATTCTGAAATATTTCTTTCTTTCTTCAGACTGGCACATTAACTCGGCATCCGAAGGTTCTGCTGCGCGCTCATTTGCCCAACCAGCAGCGTACATCGGTTGAAGTCGTTGCGGGCACTAGACTTTATGATGCTTTAATGAAAGCCTTGAAATTACGTCAACTGAAGCCGGAGCAATGCAAAGTCACAACAGCACCGATGGGCGGCCATATCATACCGTGGGACACGGACATAAGTACACTGCAGGCTGACGAAATATATGTGCAGCTTTTAGACAAGGTCCCAATAATGACACACATATCGCATCAGTTTGTAAGGAAGACATTTTTCTCATTGGCATTTTGCGAGGGCTGCAGACGTTTGCTTTTCACTGGATTCTACTGCAATCAGTGCAACTTTCGGTTTCATCAGCGCTGCTTTGATAAAGTACCTACATTGTGTGAACAGTCGTCAATGGACAACTATTATCAGCAGCTATTAGCGCGAAATCCCGAAAGTAATGTTGGAATTTTGCATCCAGGACGTGCGGCTGCAGGATTTCAAGTATGTTTTGTCTCTAAATCATTTTTGGCGTTCTAATAATTAAAAAAAAAAATTTTTTTTAAGGGCCGGCATCCACGGACGATTAGTCAACACGACCGTTCAAACTCTGCGCCAAATGTATGCATACGTCCACTGACGGAGGCGCAACGAACTTTAGTACAAAATTTCGGACCCCTGCAAGTGAGTTAAATTATTACTTTTTCAGGGACTAACGAGGATGTTGTTATCCCATTGTCCAGTACCGCACTTTGCAATATATATTTGTGCCTTTGTTAGCAGTCCCAAATTAGCGGAAAGCCAAAAATAAACAAAACAAAAAAGGATATGAAGCAAGAATAACCTCCTATCGAAACTTCATTTGTGGAAAGCCTCTTTATTTTAAATAAATAAATTCAGTACATTCAGTTTTCATATTATAGTTGCTCAACATGAACAACAAAAGCGTATATTTATTCTTACAATTATGTTATCGAAATGTTTAATTCTTGTTTCAGCATTCTTGCGGAGATCATCCTAACTCAACACAGGCTTCACCCACCAGCACACTCAAACATGTCAAACGACAAAGAGCGCGATCGGCCGATGAGAGCAATAAAAATCTCTTGTCACCGCGTGATGGAAAATCCTCTGAGGAAAACTGGGTAAGCATTAAATATAGAGTAGTGAGTCTTATGGCCCTTTACAATTTTCTGTTTCTCAGAACATTCAAGCAGAAGAAATACTTATTGGTCCTCGCATAGGATCTGGATCATTCGGAACAGTTTACAAAGCTCACTGGCATGGTCCCGTAGCAGTTAAGACGCTGAATGTCAAAACACCCAGCCCCGCTCAATTGCAGGCTTTCAAAAATGAAGTCGCGATGCTAAAGAAAACTCGACATTGTAATATATTACTCTTTATGGGTTGCGTGTCGAAGCCATCGCTTGCGATTGTTACGCAATGGTGTGAAGGCAGCAGCTTATATAAACATATTCACGTAAATGAGACAAAATTCAAACTGAATACACTTATTGATGTAGGACGACAAGTGGCCCAAGGAATGGACTACTTACACGCCAAAAACATCATACACAGGTATCATTTCGAATATGAAGCATTATAAGATTATGCATCGAATAATAACAAAAACATTTCTATTCCCGAATTTAGAGACCTGAAATCAAATAACATATTCTTACACGAGGACCTTTCAGTCAAAATTGGTGATTTCGGTTTAGCCACAGCGAAGACTCGTTGGTCAGGTGAAAAGCAAGCTAACCAACCAACAGGAAGTATTTTATGGATGGCTCCAGAAGTTATACGGATGCAAGAACAAAATCCGTATTCATTCCAGTCGGATGTTTACGCATTCGGAATCGTTATGTATGAATTGCTGGCGGAGTGCTTGCCGTACAATCATATTAATAACAAAGACCAGATTCTCTTCATGGTAGGACGAGGGTTATTACGCCCGGATATGTCGCGCGTTCGCTCAGATGCACCGCAAGCTCTTAAACGTCTCTCAGAAGACTGCATTAAATTTGATCGAAATGAAAGGCCTCTCTTCCGTCTATTGTTAAATATGCTGGAAAATATGCTCCGAACGCTGCCGAAAATACATCGAAGCGCTAGCGAACCGAATCTAACACAAACTCAGTTACAAAACGATGATTTCCTCTATCTGTGCCCAAGTCCAAAAACTCCTGTCAACAACTTCCAGTTTTACAACAGTGGAGGAAATATCTAGCGCAGTTGATCAGCACCCCAACTGGGATATTTAAAACGCAGGTTCAAGTAACTTAATAACCGGCTTTTGACTTAAACCTATCATTTTCTGTTTTCGACAACCTGAATCACTCAACAATCTGATCCATCAGGTCTGCTCAAGCATGTTCGAAGGTGCCCGCAGGAAGTTAATTTTTGTGAGATATTATTGTTTGATTGCCAGTGATGTGCACCTAATGCACATTCGAAATGAAATGAAATGAAATGCAATCCTATGGCTGGTACAATGCCTTGCATTGTATTAGGACTGCTATTTGTTAAAGATCTGCTCCATGCTGTTTTTCCTTTTTATTGTGAATGTCCTAGAAAGTTGCTTTTCACAAAATCGGCATTTTCGCCATTTGTTTATAATTTAAAATTTTAAATTAGACTTCCGCAAATATAATTTCTGCGTTAATGCAGCTTGAGGCAATTATACACGATCATTGAAAATACACTTTCATTCGTGGTTGTTTAAAAAGTGGCGAAATTTGTTTTATAAGCTAAAAAATGATAAGATCCATTCATATATATGTCACATAGGAATCACATAAGCGATTTTCCTCAACTTTGATAAATGTACAAGATGGACAGACGTACTTTAAGCGAATTTCCTTGAAAATTTAGCAAGAGCAATTCGCATGATGTATGCACAGTAAGCATAAATCACAAATCAATACAATATCGCATAAATTGTGCAAATCTTTGACAATTTTTCAACTCAACTTAAATGCCATTATTTTAAAAGAATTGTAGTTTTTAAAACTGTTAATTGATCTCTTTAATGTAAATGCATTTTTCTACGCTTAAGATGAATGAAAAGCAGATTTTAACTGTATTAAAACTCAATGTTCAGTTCCTCCTAAAATAACTATTCTAAATAATAGAAGAATTTAAGTAGAATAAAAACTGTTGACTCTAATGAAAGTAAAAGTTACTGTATGGCGTGGCGCAATATTTGAGAAAATATTGCAAATAAAGTTCAAAGAAGTTATTTAGATGTATACTATATACGAGACCATTTATTTAACGAGATGAAGTATGCGAGTCATATGCCTCTATACAGGTTTGATCAATTGACTGAAATTATTCCGCCGACGAAGAAGGCGACGACTGTCCCGAATGCTGAATTATTAAGCCGAGAGAAGAGTAGGCTATGAACTGCTGCTCCATCTATCCTATTCTCCAGATTCGGCCCTATGCGACTTATTTTTATTTCCAATTTTGAAAAAGTCACTAGTCGAGCAGAAATTTGAGCGGGAGGGCGGAAGGCACCTGGTTCTTGCCGGAAACCTCACTCATCCAGCATGATGATTCTAAATATTCCCGGGGAGTTTTTCCGTGCCGAGTTGACAAAATTCTGCCATTCAAAGCACAGAAGGAGAATTGATTATAAAAGAACCCAGTATTTTGAACATTTTTAAACAAAATTCATCATGTTCTGTCTTTTATAGACGCTAAGAATACCTCCTTCTTCCGCGGAGAAAAGTTTTTAGGGAAAAAAATCCAGGGAAATTTTCATTTAGAATGTTTCTGATCGTCTTTGGCTCCAAACGCCGCAACCCAGTTACCCAATCGACTCTTGGGCTAAGCCTGATGAAGTATCTGCCTGGACCACCAAGGCTTTTCCGCAATATATAGTTTGATACAGTTTAAAAGATGAATAATATTATTTTAGTTTATGGATTTCGTGAAGAAATAAAAGCACTGGGACCAGAATAGGTAAATTTTGACATAATAATAGTATCTAGCAGCGAGGGATATGAAAATTGCTAACACATAGCGTTGAAAATTAGAATTCAATATTGTATTTGAATAAATTTGGGGACTCATTTGTTCGTATCGAGGCAATGAGAAACTTTTTGGCTCTATATATACATAAAGGTAAAGGCTGCAAGAAGTTTGATTTAGCCATCGCAGCTTTTAAGTTCGCGCCCATATTTGTGAATTAGGAGCCAAAACAATCGATAGCCGCAGAATTGCGATTGCAATACAGTTTTTCAAAGTATCGATATTGCCTGAGAGGCCTTTTGCACTATGCAATTATTGACCGTCAATTCTTATTCGCTTTTAGAGTTATGTTATCAATACCAAAAAACCCTAATTTTTCTGTAAATTCTCGCAATTCGCTCGCCCCAAAAAGTGAAAATTGACGTCAATAATTGACTAGTGTAGGAGGTCTGTATGGAGTCATCAATAGTTGTCTTGCCACAGTTTTGACGTAATATGTGGTTTTGACCAATGCATATATATTACGTTCGTCTCATCGTCTTGGCCTTTATCTTTTTCATACATACTATTTCGTCATTCATGAACATTTTTTATGGACGCAAAGAACATAGATACATATCTAGCCTTAACCGCCAAAAAGACGTAAGCGACACGGTTATGGATTTTTTTTTAAAATCAAAATGTTTAGGTCGCGGTTATTTGCATCATCTCTCAAAATTCCATAGCTGTAAAATTGACCATTATGATTTTACAGCAAAAACAATTTATCCGTTATAGCTAGTCCAGTTCGTAGATGTCAGCAAAATTTCTATTACATTCGAGAAATAAGGTGTAAACTATCAGACTTTTAGTGCACTACAGATGGACAATAACTGTCATATGTCCTGTGAGAAAAGTGAACGAAACACTGTAAATTAAAATGTGCGATATCTACGTTCAGAATAAAGCGGCAATTCTTTATATTAACAGCGATATTAATAATGCTTAAACATCTTAACGAAATTATAACATTTTTGGTAGCTATTTGAAGGTTTTCTCCATTGTATCTAAAAGAATCCATGAAAAATCGTATTGATATTGTTATACAATCAAATGACCATACTTGTCAAAATTCTGCAAGAAATCAATTCATTTGCATTTTTCTGCTATAGTTACATTTATGTAAAATAAGAAAGTATTAAAATATGTACTATTTGTTTCCGAATAATAAAATTCTGAAAAATTTTCGTTTAAATTTCTTTGGTATGTCTTTTACATGATTTGCATTCTAATGAGTACCAGCATAGTAATATCTATTCAAAACTTTACAATGTGATTGTCTATAAAAATGTTTATCGGTTAGGCTCAAATAACTTTTAAAATTACACATAGTGTAGTTGCCTATGATCTTAACATCATGGTTAAAAATATCTTGCTATGTCTGTCAAGTGCTTTACAATAGGCATTCTCCTCTAAAATTGGTTTTTACGGTTAAGGCTCGATAAATTAAAAATAAATTTAAAATTTACAAGGGGATAAGTGTTAAGTTGCCTGTGATAACTTATAATTCATACGTCTTATTATAAATATCTTGCAATCAATTCGTCGGTAAGAAGTCCCCTTTGTGAATTTCAGCATATCAGAGTCTTCAGAACTTTCTCGTCGAGACGTGGTGTTGGTGATAAGCAAGACAAGAACAATTGCGGCTATCGTTAAAGTATCGATAAGAATACAAACAGCGCAAAATTATATTATATGAGCGCCAAACCATATTACCGCCACCTTGATGATAGATTTGTTCTATACACGATTAAATGGTTTTGTATATTGGTATTTATATTAACATTCTACACTTCGATTCCCGAAACTCGTAAAAAAATCGATGTCTACTCCAGTTTCGAACAATCGAATATCGAATTAATCCATCCCTAGTATCTGTATCTATTGGTTGTTAATGGCGGAGCAGAGCATTCTTTAATTGTAAAGGTAAATATGCAATTTTGGAAAAAAATCAATCGTTTGTTTTTCATTCAATTGCACATGTAATCCACAAAGTACTAATTAAAAACATAAAATTTTCCACCTTTTATATTGTAGCACAATGGAGGATCGAATGATGGCTAACACTATGAACATGATTCCTCAAGGCTACATGCCTCAGGATGATCAGAATGCGGGCAATGAAAACGAGGTGCGCAAGCAAAAGGATATCAGCGAAATATTGCAACAAATCATGAGTATCTCGGAGCAATCGCTAGACGAAGCCCAGGCCAGGAAGCATACACTTAACTGTCATCGAATGAAACCAGCTTTGTTCTCTGTGCTTTGTGAGATCAAGGAGAAAACCGGTAAGTATAAATTTATCTTATGACGTTCTTTGAGACTAAAATTAAACGTGTGTATATGGTGCAGTTCGCGAAAGAGTTGGCGACAACTTATTAACGAATGTTTTGCATATTTTTGCTAAAAGGGGATCAAATGTAACTTGTTTTATGTCAAGTTTGAATTGGATTTGCGAAATTTGTGTTATAGCCTAGACAGACGTATAGCATAATCGCGATTATCTCCGTTTTGCAGATTAAAGATGAATTATGTATAGATAAAAGTAGGATCAATTCCATTTTAATCGAACTTTTAGAAGCGCGATTATATTCATCATCGTTCTTTTTGACAAAGAAACCTTGGTGATAGCGGTCAAATAGAATTTAAATAATAAATTTAATTGAGTGGAATCAAAATTGTTGACACATAAAAAAGCTGGTTGCTTGATCATACATTTTTAAATCCACCATTTGTCGTCTGTCAGGGTTTTTTGAAAAAGTGGATTAAAAAAATTTAATCGCGATTAACTATATACGTCTGCCGACGGTATTAGTCTGCTTGTCTAAACGATACGCAGGCCATGATATTATGAATTTTCTTCTATTGGTCTTTAGTGAGCAATATCGACATTTGGAAAAATGTCTTAAAGTAGTAACTTTTGTTATTTTTCATTTGTTTTTTTCTTCGATCCGATAGGAAACGAATATGACTCCTTTATTTTTCTTTGCGTAACGTGAATCGAACGTAGATTGGAAAAAAGTAACAATGCATATTGAAGTCATGAAAGACGTTCTTATACGTATTAGGATCGCTTAATTGGTTTTTTTTTTTTTTTTTTTTTTTTTTTTTAATTTGTCCGGGCTTTTGTATGGTTTTATGGGGCAACAATCCTTAGGGTCGTAGTCTTCAACTCGGTTCAAGAACTTCGAAAGCTTAAATTCTCGTATATTCTTTTGGTTTTCATGCCAGTTTCACTCAATCAAATAGGTACCTTTCGTATATTCGAACTTTTTCAAAAATTTTCATATAAAATTAATAAACGTGGTTGAAACTCTCCTGAAGACGTATCATTTAAAAGTTTAAACCTAAAAAAAATTTGAAAGAAGGTTGAAGACTATGAGCCTTAATGTTTAATTGAAATTAACCAATCGATTGTCAAATGCTTCTTTATGAAGAAAATGCTCTTCTTAAACTTACTCGAAAATTAATGCGCAGTTAAAGTTTTTAGGAATTTTCTTATCCCAAAGACATAAAGTAGAATTTAAACTTTAAAGCCGAATTCACGATAAAATAAAAAATTATTTCAAAATTTCTAACAAAGCCAAAAAAAAAGTTCTTTGTTAAAACATCTTCCAAAATTGTCTGCGCCTCTGGAATTTCAGATATACTTCATTTAGGGAAAAAAAATTTAATATTGAAATATTATAGGGATTCGTTCATTTTCGTAAACTTTGCGAAACGAGAAATTTGTCATTGAGCTGTCAAAATTTATATGAAAATTTCCGATGGGAAAAGTTACAAACGCATTTTAAAAGCTGCATGAATCCCTATAATATGATTAAAGTAACATGAGCGCAATTTAACTACGAAAATCTTTTAGAACGAACGAAACTTAAATTTCAAAATTTTATCTCTAAACAAGTTTACTTCAACTTATTCTTATTTTCACTACGATTTTGATAATGTTCTCTTAATTCTTGAACTTAAACAGAACTCTTAGCTGCATGTAGGGGGAAAAATCAAATTTTATTTATCTTAATCTGAAGGCTGGCATTTCTTCATATGATAATTAAATTGATTTATAGACAGTAATATCCTTTGTATTCGTATTTTGTCTTTCAAATGCCGACATTTTCATCGTTAATTGCACGTTTCGTCGCATTTCATCTGCGATCTGAAGACGATTTCGAAATTCCGATTTCGACAAGTGCGGTATGCTAGAATAGCAAATGTCCTTGGAATTTTAGCCAGCAATAAAACCACCCCATCACCATAATTTCAACCCCGAAATGAAATACTATCACTTGATGTTTGCATTAGAAAGCATTTAATTCACCTTAGTTTGTGCCTAGTAGTAGTAGCAGCAGCAGCAGCAGCAAAGCATTTATATACTTTGATAGCTCTCTAAAGTGTCCTGGGTCTGTTGCTCTCATCGCGCTTTCTCATCTTATTGTGCTTTTATGTATACATATTGTACAGTATCCCCTTTCGATTACACTTTCTGCCTATTATTATGGTCGAACATCTGGTGCCAGTTATTGCAAACCGCAAAACGAACATCAACTTTTTCAAATCATGAGCCAGCGAGCTGTATCAAAATTTAATGAATTCTCCCGAAAATGAACAACACGTGAAAGGCCAAGTGTATCGAAGGAGAAAAATTTTAAATAAATATTTTATTAATTAAAAAATACGCTTCCGTAGATTCTTTCATACTTCCATTTCAAAAAACAAACTTCATTCGTTTATTTTGTTCCTTAAACGTATTGTGTGTGTTCTCATTCATTCGCTCAGTATTTTTGTAAATGCGACACATTGTTCACACAGCTTTCATTTCATTCAAGTCGGTCGAAGTTGCGCCTTAATCGTTACTGTTCCTGAGCTTGATAAGACGTGCATTGCTTTTCCAAATACATTTCGTGCTTGACTTCTTAAATTTTCTCTATATACGAGGGTCGGTTTGTGCTTCGATTTATTTGTTATCAAATTTTCAGAATCAATAATACATATCACACGCTGAATAATTGATAAAATCACACGCTGGGGTTAGAAGAAATAATTTTCATTGATTCTTGAGTAAGTGTCTAGATAAGAATGTTGAGAAAAAAAAAAAAAAAAATCAAAAATAATTGATTTATTGAATTATGGTCGAATATTTTTGGAACACATATTAGGTGTAGTAAAAAGAAATCCATTATTTTTGCATTAAATTGAGGGCTTTATTTAAGATAGTTAGAATGACCCGATTTAGGTCAAATATGCGCCGTTTTGTTCGATAACTTGTTGCCATTTTAAAGGTAATTTCATTATGCATCTCTCATAGAAGCCCTCGTTCCTATTAGCAAAAAATTGAGACAGTCGAATTTCAGAAGCCTCTCTTGAAGCGAATGTTTCACCAGCAAAATTGTTCGCCATGGACAGAAACAGATGGTAATCACTTGGTGCCAGGTCCGGACTATAAGGTGGATGCAGAAGAACCTCCCAACCAAACTCCCGGAGCTTCTGGCGAGTCACTATCGATGTGTGTGGCCTGGCGTTGTCCTGATGGAACACAATTCCTCTCCTATTGGCCAAAGCTGGCCGCTTATGGGCGATTGCTTCCTTCAGACGGTCCAATTGTTGACAGTAGAGTTTCGAGTTAAGAGTTTTGCCGTATGGGAGCAGCTCATAGTAGATAATTCCCTGCCAATCCCACCAAACACACAGCAAAACCTTCCTGGCCGTCAATCCTGGCTTGGCCACCGTTTCCGCCGGTTCACCGTGTTTCGACCACGACCGTTTTCGCTTGACGTTGTCGTAAGTGACCCACTTTTCATCACCAGTCACCAACCGCTTCAGAAATGGGTCGATTTTGTTGCGGTTCAGCAGCGATTCGCAGATGGAAATTCGGTCTATGAGGTTTTTTTGCGTTAACTCGTGTGGCACCCATACATCGAGCTTCTTTGTGTATCCAGCCTTTTTCAAATGGTTCCAAACGGTTTTTTGTGCAATCTTTAGCTCTTTTGCAATCGAAACAGTGCTAACATGACGGTCGGACTCGATAATTTCCATGATTTTATCGACATTTTCGACAATTGGCCTTCCAGTGCGTGGTGCATCCTTGACATCGAAGTTACCGGAACGGAATCGACGAAACCAAAATTGCGCATGATTGGCTGTTACAGTATCAGGTCCATAAACGCTATTCACATTTTCAGCCGCCTGGCTTGCGTTTTCTCCCTTATCGAAGAAAAACTGTAAAATGTAGCGAATTTTCTCTTTGCTGATGTCCATCTTTGCCAAGCTCTCAAACAAAACTGAATCAATCAATCAAAAAAGTGTCAAAAAAGCTTTTTTAGGAGGTACTGTCATCTTTCTAATGCCCCCTAGCGGAACACGATCGGACTTATACAACGCGAGATACAGATAAATAACGCCATCTATTGGAAAAATAATGGATTTCTTTTTACTACACCTAATATTAGTTCAACTAATTTTAATGAAGTCTCTTAATAATTGAAAGTATTATATGCGATTCCATTGATTTTTATGACAGATGAAAAATTCAACCCTCTTTTGCATACCACCCCATATTTTTTTTAGCAAAAAAAAAAAAAAAAAAAACAGAAAATAAATAAACGGAAACATATATTATTTGATAATTAATAATAATTCAGGCCATATTTTCTTGGAGTTGAGCTATTTTGACAAAATTTCATATGCATGTTGGCAGGGAATTCAGTTAGAACAAGTTCAAGAATGCACCAGATCGGAACATTTTTAGGGGTACCTCCAGTGCTAGGGTCTGTTATGAAAATCACAAAAACCTCTCTAAAACCCAATTTTTCCTAGACATTTTGATGGAAAACAATGTATTATTATTTTTTAAGCCTAAATAAAACCATTTAGCGGAAAATTTTTTCCGAGTTTTAATTTATCACATTAGTAAAGGGTTAATAAAACCATTTATAGCGATATTTTTCCCTGTGATGACCTTAAAAATGTTCCAAAACTCCAGCTCCCTTTATATTCCCTTCCCAGTGTCCTTAGAATGAGAATTTTTTTTTTCAAATCCGTTGGGGAAAATTTCCCGGGAATATTTAGAATCGGGCTAATACATTTTCATACAAGTTATTTTTTCTTTCAAAAGGTAAACAAATTTGTTCTGTATGATTGCTTATTTTGATTTACCCTCGTAAGAATCTTCATGTCCCCACCCTGAGGATTACGTTCCCATTATTACCGTCACGCATACCTTCTTTGCAAACGTGCTGTTCTATCGTCCTTTATTGCATTAAAACGAATATCATTTTTTGTGTTTCAATTTTTTTTTTTTTCCTTTTTCAAACAATATTTGTTGTTGTCTTCAAAGCGCCTTGCTGTAGCAGGATAGGATTTTTGTTGCTTTTTAAATAAAATAGTTGTACATAACGCACCATTTGATGCAAACCGAATAATATGGAATTGTAAAAAGACGCATACGAAACTTAAATTTTTGATAATGTTCTCTTAATTCTTGAACATAAACAGAACTCTTAGCTGTATGTAGGGGGAAAAAATCAAATTTTATTTATCTTAATCTGAAGGCTGGCATTCTTCATATGGTAATAAAATTGATTTATAGACAGTAATATCCTTTGTATTCGTATTTTGTCTTTCAAATGCTGACATTTTCATCGTTAATTGCACGTTCGTCGCATTTCATCTGCGATCTGAAGACGATTTCGAAATTCCGAATTCGACAAGTGCGGTATGCTAGATAGCAAATGTCCTTGGAATTTTAGCCAGCAATAAAACCACCCCATCACCATAATTTCAACCCCGAAATGAAATACTATCACTTGATGTTTGCATTAGAAAGCATTTAATTCACCTTAGTTTGTGCCTAGTAGTAGTAGTAGTAGCAGCAGCAGCAGCAGCAAAGCATTTATATACTTTGATAGCTCTCTAAAGTGTCCTGGGTCTGTTGCTCTCATCGCGCTTTCTCATCTTATTGTGCTTTTATGTATACATATTGTACAGTATCCCCTTTCGATTACACTTTCTGCCTATTATTATGCTCGAACATCTGGTGCCAGTTATTGCAAACCGCAAAACGAACATCAACTTTTTCAAATCATGAGCCAGCGAGCTGTATCAAAATTTAATGAATTCTCCCGAAAATGAACAACACGTGAAAGGCCAAGTGTATCGAACGAGAAAAATTTTAAATAAATATTTTATTAATTAAAAAATACGCTTCCGTAGATTCTTTCGTACTTGCATTTCAAAAAACAAACTTCATTCGTTTATTTTGTTCCTTAAACGTATTGTGTGTGTTCTCATTCATTCGCTCAGTATTTTTGTAAATGCGACACATTGTTCACACAGCTTTCATTTCATTCAAGTCGGTCGAAGTTGCGCCTTAATCGTTACTGTTCCTGAGCTTGATAAGACGTGCATTGCTTTTCCAAATACATTTCGTGCTTGACTTCTTAAATTTTCTCTATATACGAGGGTCGGTTTGTGCTTCGATTTATTTGTTATCAAATTTTCAGAATCAATAATACATATCACACGCTGAATAATTGATAAAATCACACGCTGGGATTAGAAGAAATAATTTTCATTGATTCTTGAGTAAGTGTCTAGATAAGAATGTTGAGAAAAAAAAAAAAAAAAATCAAAAATAATTGATTTATTGAATTATGGTCGAATATTTTTGGAACACATATTAGTTCAACCAATTTTAATGAAGTCTCTTAATAATTGAAAGTATTATATGCGATTCCATTGATTTTTATGACAGATGAAGAATTCAACCCTCTATTGCATACGACCCCATATTTTTTTTAGCAAAAAAAAAAAACAAGTAAAGAAGTTTACATCGGCAAAGCCGATTGCACACATACCTTTTCCTCAGCCTAAAATATGTTAAAACATTACCTTAACGAATATTCTTGCCGTTTTCGTTGTTCTAGCTTGGATATCTATTTATACCTTATCTGTACTTCGATTTAGCTTCTAAAACTCGAGATTATTATTAAGCAAAAAAATTTCGCGAATAGTGGTCATGGTCAAATTTTAACCGTTAGAGGACAATATGTCTAGCTGCGAAATACTCAATTCAAAATAGTGTAAATCAAACTTTTGCGAATTTCGCGAATGGTGGTCATGATCAAATTTTAACCCTTAGAGGACATTTTGTTTAGCTGCGAAATACTCAATTCAAAATAGTGAAAATCAATTTTTTGCGAATTTCGCGAATGGTAGTCTTGATAAATTTTTAACCCTTAGAGGACATTTTGTTTAGCTGCGAAATATTCAATTTAAAATAGTGAAAATCAAATTTTTGCGAATTTCGCGAATGGTGGTCTTGATAAATTTTTAACCCTTAGAGGACATTTTGTTTAGCTGCGAAGTACTCAATTCAAAATAGTGAAAATCAAATTTTTGCGAATGTCGCGAATGGTGGTCTTGATCAAATTTTAACCGTTAGAGGACATTTTGTTAAGCTGCGAAATACTCAATTCAAAATAGTGAAAATCAAATTTTTGCGAATTTCGCGAATGGTGGTCTTGATCAAGTTTTAACCGTTAGAGGACATTTTGTCTAGCAGCGAAATACTCAATTCAAAATAGTGAAAATCAATTTTTTGCGAATTTCGCGAATGGTGGTCTTGATAAATTTTTAACCCTTAGAGGACATTTTGTTTAGCTGCGAAGTACTCAATTCAAAATAGTGAAAATCAAATTTTTGCGAATGTCGCGAATGGTGGTCTTGATCAAATTTTAACCGTTAGAGGACATTTTGTTAAGCTGCGAAATACTCAATTCAAAATAGTGAAAATCAATTTTTTGCGAATTTCGCGAATGGTGGTCTTGATAAATTTTTAACCCTTAGAGGACATTTTGTTTAGCTGCGAAGTACTCAATTCAAAATAGTGAAAATCAAATTTTTGCGAATTTCGCGAATGGTGGTCATGGTCAAATTTTAACCTTAAGTGACGACTTTATTTGGCGACAAAATACACAATCGGAAGAAGCAAAACAAAATCATTTTTGTATACAGATATGAGAATAAGAGAAAAAGTGTTTTTTTCTTATATGTAGGATGATGACCATAGTTATAGCGATGTCGCAATTTTTTTTCAGCGAAAGCTTAAGTCTACATGGTAGCTATACACACACCAAATTTCAATAAGCTGGGATGTATAGTAAAAAAGTTATCCAGGAAAAACCTTAAAAATCGTGATTTTTGAAACTTCTGAACCACTTCCCACAACCCAAGGAGGGACTACGAAAACAATTTTTATGCAGTTTTTCGGCCATTTACCTGGTTCAAGTCCATGCCGAATTTCAATATGATATCTTTCATGGCTTAGGAGTAAATTACGAAAAACTAAAGTGTGACCGACAGACAGACAGACAGACAGACAGACAGACAGACAGACATGGCTAGATCGATTCCTCTTGTAACCCTGATCAAGAATATATATATATGTCTATATCTATCGCGACTCCTTTGGTATGTTACATACTCCGTGCCAAACTTAATATACCCTTTCCTTCGGAAAAGGTATAAAAAACAAAAAATATATAAACGGAAACATATATTATTTGATAATTAATAATAATTCAGGCCATATTTTCTTGGAGTTGAGCTATTTTGACAAAATTTCGTATGCATGTTGGCAGGGAATTCAGTTAGAACAAGTTCAAGAATGCACCAGATCGGAATATTTTTAGGGGTACCTCCAGTGCTAGGGTCTGTTATGAAAATCACAAAAACCTCTCTAAAAGCCAATTTTTCCTAGACATTTTGATGGAAAACAATGTTTTATTATTTTTTAAGCCTAAATAAAACCATTTAGCGGAAAATTTTTTCCGAGTTTTAATTTATCACATTAGTAAAGGGTTAATAAAACCATTTATAGCGATATTTTTCCCTGTGATGACGTTAAAAATGTTCCAAAACTCCAGCTCCCTTTATATTCCCTTCCCAGTGTCCTTAGAATGAGATTTTTTTTTCAAATCCGCTGGGGAAAATTTCCCGGGAATATTTAGAATCGGGCTAATAAATTTTCATACAAGTAATTTTTTCTTTCAAAAGGTAATCAAATTTGTTCTGTATGATTGCTTATTTTGATTTACCCTCGTAAGAATCTTCATGTCCCCACCCTGAGGATTACGTTCCCATTATTACCGTCACGCATACCTTCTCTGCAAACGTGCTGTTCTATCGTCCTTTATTGCATTAAAACGAATATCATTTTTTGTGTTTCAATTTTTTTTTTTTTCCTTTTTCAAACAATATTTGTTGTTGTCTTCAAAGCGCCTTGCTGTAGCAGGATAGGATTTTTGTTGCTTTTTAAATAAAATAGTTGTACATAACGCACCATTTGATGCAAACCGAATATAATATGGAATTGTAAAAAGACGCATACGAAACTTAAATTTTTGTATATGTATGACAAGGACTGGAAAAAGTAAACCTTAGCAATAAGAGTTTAACCTTTATACACCATCGGCACAGCGGCAAAAAGAAGGGTTTGAGAAAAACTAGATATGATTTCGTTCGTTGCTTTAAGAGCGTTTTTAGCATACCCAATCAAGCAGTGGCTGATAAAAGAACGCAACAGCAGTTCCTTCGAACGGAAAATTCTTTGATATTAACCGAAAACAATCTTTAGCAATGAAAAGAAGAAAAAGTTCGTAATTCCCATGTCGACACTTGGGCTGCCGAGCACTTGCGAAAGTCGATGTAAATGTGTCTCTCTGACAATCTCTGTCGGACAAGACCGCCGACTCCTACACAAGTTTAGCATTATTTTTCTCACATTCTTCCTTTTCGATTTTGCTGTCGTCGTCGTTGTTGTTGTTATTGTTGATTTTTGCAGAAACTTTTGCTCAGGGAAATAAAATTTTATGGTGGTCTATAATGCCAGCAAACAACAAAAGAAATTTTTTTTTTGCATTGCAATATGGCAAAGTGGGTGTTTTGGGGGTTCCTTGTATCCTCGTATCCTTGTTCCTAGGGCAAGTTTAAAGTCAGATAGAAAGCAACATTGTTGCAAGAAATCGGGTTTATAAAATTTGACAATTTGTTTTTCGATAGCAAAAGACATCGTTTAAGGAAAGAATTTTTCATGCATATCATTCTTTGAAGCGTAAAGCAGGTCATGTCGGAATACATTCCTTAGGATATGATTTTTGAAATTGTTAAATTGAAAATATTCTTCTCTCTGTGCTTTTAGTCCTTTCGATTCGTAATACCCAGGAAGAAGAGCCTCCAGATCCACAACTGATGCGCTTGGATAATATGTTAATAGCTGAGGGAGTTGCTGGACCCGAGAAGGGTGGCGGCGGTGCTGCTGCAGCCTCTGCAGCTGCTGCCAGTCAAGGTATATTTCGAATATTTGTTTTCTGTTTTCAAAGACTTCAAGTTCGGTTTTTACAGGATCGTCGCTGTCAATGGATGGCGCGGATAATGCCATCGAACATTCGGACTATCGCGCTAAGCTTGCCCAGATCCGTCAAATTTATCATCAAGAACTAGAAAAATACGAGCAAGCATGCAATGAGTTCACAACTCACGTTATGAATTTGCTGCGCGAGCAAAGTCGCACCAGGTAATGAATATATTAAATGGAATATGTTAGGCGAAATTTCACTGAAACTATTTAAAAACTAATTTATATAAATCTTTTTTATACCCGACACACTCTGTGTCGAGGGTATATTGCGTTTGTGTGGTTGTGTGTAACACCCAGAACTAGTCGAGATAGACCATAAACAAAAATATATATGAAATTGAAAGAATATTTTGACCAATTTAATTTTTTGAAAACCGTGTTCCAATGAACTTGAGCTTCTTGGTCAATAGGTTTTTATGCAAATAAAACAAAGTTTTATTCCATACACTACCCAACGTTTCGTCACTTTTTTGGTGACATCCTCAGGGGCACAGGTGTTGAGTTTTTTATTGATTCTAAAAAAGTTATTGTAAAATTATTCTTTAAAATTTTTTAACTAAATTAAGGCTCTTTTGAAATTAATGGACTTACATAAAAATCAAACGTCAAGAAACACAAACTTTGTCAATAAAATAAAATAAAAAATAAAAAATTTGCAAATATAATTTTAAAAAACACAAAAACGACACGCGCTTAAAAAATATATCACAGTTTATCAAAAATCACAGAATAAACTGATTTGGTGCTGTCTTGGTCATCCTTCGTATTTACCGCTTTCTCCCCTCTCTGCTGGATCCGCAAATTCTCCAAAGTCAGTCTTATGTTAAATCTGCTTTCTCTGTCAAGTATTTTAACATTGTCAAAGTCAGGTGTGTGTCGCTTTTCTAGTATATGTTGTGCAAGAGCAGTTGTTTGTTTTTTCTTTTCCATGTCCGATTTATGTTCATTTATTCTTGTCTTAAGTGTTCTTTTTGTAGTGCCCACGTAATGCAAACCGCAATTCTCATTTTCATTGCCTTTGCATGTAATTTCATAGACGATGTTAAAATTCTCGTTTTTCTCCGTTTTGTCTTTTGTGTTAGTGAATAATTGTTTCAGTGTCATGTTCGATCTGTGTGCAAAGAGAACGTTTTCATCTTTGAGAAACTCTCTTAGTTTCTTTGACTCCGTCAGTTCTGGGATGAACTGCACTCTAAAAAACTTTTTAGGGTTGCCATCCCTCTGTCTATCACGTTGAGTATTTTTATTGTTTGTTGAGATTTTGAGCATATCTGTTATTAAATGCGGTGGGTAGTCGTTTTTATTGAGGATGTCTTTGATCTTCGTGACATTTTTCTTCTTAAATTGATCATCACTTAAAGTGAAGATTTTGTTGATAAGGTTTTGTGCAGTGTTTGTCTTTTGACTTCTGGGTTGACTTGAATGGAAATTAATTATTCTTCCAGAGGCTATTTCCTTTTGATACCAATCAAATGTTAATTTGTTATTATTCCTGTGAATTTCCATGTCCAAAAAGGGTATTCTATTATTCTTTTCCAACTCATATGTAAATTTAATTTTGTTGTGGTAGCTGTTTAGAGATTTTAATATTTTAGTGTTGTCATCTGATTTAATAATGGCAAATATATCGTCAACGTATTTGTAAATAGCTTTAATGTTTATGTTATCTGCTTTTAAATTGTCAATAGTTTCATCGAGTAGGTGGTCCATCACAATGTCCGCTATTGTTGGAGACAAGGGATTCCCCATCGGCATACCAAACGTCTGATTATAAAGTGCTTCATTGAACGAAAAATAATTATTGTCTTTGAGGCAAAAATTAAGAATTTCTAAAAATTGAGATCTCGTTATCTTCGTATGTTGGTTAATCGTGCTCCACTTGTCCATTATTATTTTAATTGCTGTGTATATTGGAATGTTCGTAAAAAGTGATACAACGTCATATGATATCAAAATCTCATCTTCGTCAAGCGTGATATCCTTTAATCGATCCTTAAGTTCTAGAGAATTTTTCACGTTATAGCGACTGGAAATGATGTTTTTTAAAATTCTGCCAGTGAATTTGGACAGATTGTAGCATGGAACATTTGTTGATGCTGTGATAGGTCTTAAAGGTAGGTCTGGTTTGTGAATTTTGGGTAATCCATAAAGCCTTGGTGCGGTCGCTGCTGAACAATAAAGTTGAGTTTTGGTTTTTGCGTCAATATGATGTGATTTATATAGTCCATTTACTATTGCATTGTTTTTCCTCATTAGTTTGGTGGTTGGATCTTCTCTAATAGTTTTATACGTATTTTTGTCTTGTACGAGTGTGTTCATCTTAGTCGTGTAATCCATCTTATACATGACAACCGTTTTGTTACCTTTGTCAGAAGAGGTCACTACAATTTCATGTTTGTATTTCCGAATAAACTTTTGTGTGTTGTTATAAATCCCCAAAATGAATCTCTCTTTTGGAGTGTTTTTTATTCTATTTTTGTGGTTGGCAACTCTATTGCTTAATATTGAGCGCACCTTTTCTTTCTCTCTCTCATTGTTTATTGTTTGAATCGCCTGTTCTACATCCGCGACTATATGGATCGGAGACCAATTGTTTTTGCAGACAGGAATGGCAAACTTCTTCCCTAATGAAAGTAACCAGCGGCTTTCATCCGGAAAAACAATAGATGTTTTGTTCACAATCCAATTTTCATTAAAATTAAAACCAAATTTGTTCATTTGATCTTTTTTGAGTCTCATGAACTTGTTCGTGTGTGTGGCATTGATTTTGTTTTTGGTGTTATCATGTGAAATCTTTTGGCTCTGTGTGAAAATATATATAGAAATGATCAGCGTCACCAGGAGATTCGATTTAGACATGTCCGTCCGTCTGTCTGTCTGTCTGTCTGTCCGTCTGTCTGTCTGTCCGTTTGTCTGTTTGTATACAGTTATCTTATCGAAGGAGTTGAGCTATCTTGACAAAATTTTGTGTGCTCATTACGACGACATGAGTAAGAACAAGTTCGAGAATGGACCCGATTGGACCATTTTTAGGGGTACCTCCAGTACTAGGGTCTGTTACGAAAATCACAAAAACTGCTTTAAAATCGGAGTTTTTCAAGATATTTAGTTGAAATTTGGTATTTGAACATGTTTAAAGGCTAGTACTGTGATTTAAAAAAATTGGAAAAGTGGGCGTGGCAAAGGGGCAGTTTTCATAAAGAAATTTAACGAAAGTCGGTATATTGGGCCCCTTATGGCCTTAAACACCTCTTGATATTAAAAATTATTTGAACATGTGAGTCTGTGTCGGGTATTCTATTGTCAGGCTCGCCTGACTATAACACCCTTGTTTTTTTTTTTTTGTATATGTATTAAAATTTATTATTTATAACAAGTAAGGTTATAGTCGGGCCGAACTGACCATATAATACCGGTAGTACATAAATGAGTAGCTATATTTGAAGACATATTGCTTGTAGAACAGACCCCAAGACCATGCGTATTAAGGCAAAGTATTCTGGAGTCTTTCATCAACATCAGCGAGCCCCACATGCCGACTTCTGTTCAATAATGAAATGTGTATGGGAATATTCATTTAGAATACGGCCGAACAACTCAATTTTCAATTTAGTTGAAATACCTACATCGAATAATTCGGATTTTAGAGCAGTTTTTGAGATTTTTGTAAATGACACAAGATAGGCCTCTCAAACGAATAATTCAGAAGGCACTGCAATTAGAGATATCATCTCAAAAAGATAGACTTCTCAAATGCATCGACATGCCGATTCTGTGAAATGGACGAACAAACGCCAGAATATATTCTCTGTGACTGTCCGTCTTTAGCCAGCCGCAGACTTCACCACTTTGGGGAGGCGATCTAGTTATGCAGGCTTAGACTTTTTCTCAGAGATCTAGTGATAACTATAAGTATAGATAAGTAAGATGTAGCACTTAAATAGGATAATAAATTTTTTTCCCACATGATTCGAATAAAACAATTTCGTTTTCTTTCAGACCAATTACTCCCAAGGAAATTGAACGAATGGTACAAATTATACATAAAAAATTCAGTTCCATTCAAATGCAACTTAAGCAGTCAACATGTGAAGCAGTTATGATTTTGCGTTCACGATTCTTGGACGCTAGACGGAAAAGGCGTAATTTTAGCAAGCAGGCATCAGAGATTCTAAACGAATATTTCTACAGCCATCTAAGTAATCCCTATCCATCAGAGGAAGCCAAAGAAGAGTTGGCGAGGAAATGTGGAATAACGGTAAGACTGCGAATCAACAATAAATATAGAAAATGATCTGGGATTAATCTGTATTGTATTATTCGTCAGGTATCACAAGTGTCGAACTGGTTCGGCAACAAACGTATTCGGTATAAGAAGAACATTGGAAAAGCACAAGAGGAAGCGAACTTGTACGCAGCTAAAAAAGCAGCTGGTGCTTCACCATATTCGATGGCCGGCCCGCCAAGTGGCACCACAACGCCCATGATGTCGCCTGCACCTCCGCAAGATTCGATGGGCTATTCGATGGGTTCTGGCTACGATCAACAACAGCCATATGATAACAGCATGGGCGGTTATGATCCGCAGCTGCATCAGGATCTGAGTCCTTGAGGGCGGTATTAAATTTCTGTGTGTGGTAGCTAAACTATTCTAAACGGCTTTTTTTTTTTATATATGCATGTTGCTTTTTCTCTGGGTGTTGTGTTTCAATGTTTTACTTTAATTTGTTGCATAATAGTCATTGGTCGTTAAAAAAAAAGAAAACAGAATGAACTTAAATTCAAAATGACCGCTAAAACTTGGTCATCCACGGCATGTGGCATCGGATCCGATTGCGACTGTTTTTGTTTGCAAAGCTCTGTTCATTATTATATTAATTTAAGCTTCTTTTCTTTTCGCTACCATTTCGTGTTTCCTAAAACAAAAATGAAAAAGGAACCTACTTTCGTAATTTAAGAAGCACCAGATATACGTAATCCTTTTTATTATTATAGTATAAATAAACGTATTCTAAGCGTAAAACGAAATCTGCAACCAATGTATACTACAAACGAAATCACGTATACTACTAATTCTAATTGCATAATTGATACAAAATTTACAAATTCACGTACTTAACTTAAATCGTTTTTGCTGTTAAATTATTGTTCGAAAATAACCTAAGTTCAGTGTGACACAAAATGCAAATTATTCAATGTATACTAAAGATTTTTGAAAAAACCAACAAGAAGAGGAATATGACAAATCGTAAATTCCAACTATTTTAATGGCAATATTGAAGAAACCCATGTATACCACGTCTTAGCCGGATCGTTTTTATGATAATAATAACTACTATTACGACAAGTAAATTAATTTTATTTGATAACATGAATGAATATATGATGCAATATTAATATGAGTATAGGCAGTATAAGAATTCACTACTAGGACATCAGTTTCAACTGAGTTTTGATTCGAACTGATCTTACTCGGAAGAAGCAAATGTTTCTACTAAACATACGTATACGAAAAAAAAACTTAAAATACAAGTTCATATAAATATATATATATATATAAATAAAATAAAATAACCGAAAAAATGTTAGCCATAAAAGTTCCAGTTCCAAAAATAATTCAAAGCAAAAGGATTAGATTTTTCGACTAAATTGGATGAGTTGAGGGGTTTAGAATTCCCCGATCAGCTTAAATGAAACCAGTTCTATATACTTTTAGATTTATATGAAGAGGACTATGATTCTTAGCTGTAAAAGTATACGAAATATGGATATAAATGTACAAGAACTCGCAAGGAACGGTTCAACAAAATCTTAATATTTTGAAACAAATAAACTGCATTAATATTTGGCCAACAAAATGATCTATATTTTATAATGAGCTAATACGACGATATTAAGTATACCCGGTTTTTAGCCTAAAATGAATTATTCGCCCTGCTATTGGACTGTAATTTATTTATGGGCAATAACATTATGACTGTCACACCCAGTTCTAAGGCTTCAGCTCATAATAATAAAAAAGTATGTGATTCTCAAGGGTAGAGCGACCTGTAGTGCCGTTTTAGGTGGAATTGTCCATGTCCGTATATTAAAAAAATGTATTGAATATATGTCAGTACTCATGTGTTGCGGGTGACATTATCTACTACAAGAAAAGTGTCCCAACTCAAGGTCGCTATCTTCATTCGTTGCGTACTCGCCCATAAAGATCCAATGGTAATCTATGCCGAAGCAGGGCGGCCATGCGAGGATTGGTCCATTCGAATAGATATGAACTCAGTGCCGGAAAGCGTGGTAACCAGGAGAGGGCTCGACAGGACCTGTGGTGCCTACTTAATGGTGACAAACTTAGAACGTACATTGAGAAATAACACTGCGCTAGCTTCGTTCCTACAGAAAATAAAACTGCAACAGCAGCTATGTACTCAACGCAAAGAGTATAGAATCTAAAGGGTATCCATATTAATAATAGCACTTTGAGGGAAATTTTTCATAGTGACGATTAGCGCCTCGGTTCGATTCGGGCTGGATAGTAAAGTTCGACCAAAAGAAACCTGGCGAAGGAAGATTGGAAAGACAAACTTCGAAGATTTTTGCAAAAAACATCAACAAAGGTCGGACCTCTCCTTCCCGCAACTATAGTTTCTCTTATCTAACTCTTCGCACGCATTGGTTTGATATACAGAATATAGAATATGAATGACAGTTTATTAAATGATATACATCTCTCTATTATACAAAAAAGTTTTTTTTTTCGCGTGTACTTTTATTTTTGTGTGGCGGATCCAATATGGCTGACTTTTTTCAAAAATGGAAAGTGGGTGATTGGGACAGACGGAGAGAGGGTGATGGTGAGAGGGTGAGAGGGAGAGGGGGAGAGAGCGTGAGAGTAAGATGAGAGCGTGAGAGGGAGAGGGAGAGAAGGAGAGAGAGAGAAAGAAGGAGAGAGAGAGAAAGAAGGAGAGATGGATAGGGTGAAAGGGGGAGAGATATGGTGAGAGGGAAGGAGGGATGTTGAGATGGTGAGAGGGTGGGAAGGTTGGATGGGAGAGAGAGAAAGAGATGGTGAAGCGATCGTCTGACTTTTTTCAAAAATGAAAAGTGGGGTGAGATGGTGATAGGGAGAGGGGGTGGGAGGTTGGTCGGTTGTGAGGGTGAGAGGCTGAGATAGTGAGAGTGAAAGAGGGTGAGAGGGTGAAAAGGAGAGAGGGTGATGGCGAAGGGGTCGTTGGAGGGTTGGTGAGCGAAGCCAACAGGGGGCGAAATCTTAGCTTTTTTCCGAAAAAGCAAACTGGCGGATCGAATATGGATGATTTTTTTTCAAAAATGCTTGAATTTAGCTGAGCCTCGGCATAATAGGGTTTTTTCCGAAAACGTCGGAAAATTTGCGATCGCAAAATTTACGAAGGCTATTCGCGAACCTTGAGGACCACTATAATTTTTGAAGACGACTTTGAAAACTTCATGGGTAATCAGCGCTGCGTCGTAGGTGTGACACATACTCTTGCATTTCACTAATACATACTTACATGCTGCGCTGTGTGCGGGCCGCTTAAACAGCCCTGTAGGAATTTGAACTAGTGTCGCACAAGTACTTTACTAGTACAAAAGCCACCAGTACTAGTTCTTTTCTATACCCGTGTCCATATAAAATTCTGTCGAAAATCAGTATAACATCTGTACAGTTAAGCACTAGTACAGTATGCACCAGAATTATTCTAGTACTTTTCGATCCGATTGGGTAAATTTGCACCAGTTAAATACTAGTGATGTTTACGGGAAAAAGTTTACAGAATCGTGCATTTTCTTTTTCAGTACAAAATGGAAATAAATATTTATAATAAAAGAAAACCATTCGGTTGTGTATTTATTATCAATTTATAACGCCTCAAATAATGAATGCAATTATTCCACTGATCACTAGTATAGTTATGGTGCAAACTTACCCAAACATTGCACTAGTTCTTTTAGTACTGGTGAAAGTACTAGTTCTTTTAGGCAAATTGCTTAACAGCTTTCTACAGGGAGTGAACGATGTTGACGCACGTGTAAACGGGCGCATTCGAGTACTTTGGTGTAAGTACTTTAAAGCGATAAAGTGGCGCTTACATGCAGGACTTTTTGTTATCCCTTCAAAAAATCAATTGTGGAATTGCAAGAAAAGGTTAAACTAAATAAATGCAAAAATGACGCAAAATAAAGAAAACAAAAACAAAAAATTTTACATTTCTCTACACCTAAATTGTGAAATACGCAATGAGTCGTTTTGATGACTCATCGATTTTTTACAGCTTACCCCTCGCAATATCCAAGATATTGGTGAAATGGATTCGGGTTGGCCTTCCGTTCAATAGAATACGCAAAGCAAAAAATTTGTGCAATATAATATGCAACGGCAGGTTGCCATACGATCATTATGCAAAGTAAATACAGTATTCCCCGCTTATAAGTACCGGCTGAATCCAATCAATATGAAGCAAAATATAACTTTATACATTGGAATTTTTTTTTTTTACAAAAAACATTTACTTTTGTAGGTATCTTTTATTGAATAAATCGGCTTAGTGTTTTTTGCTGTCCTTATAAGCGGGATTTCTAAATAAGCACTGGTGATGCTTATAAGCGGGATTTCTATATAAGCCTTCGACGCTTACATGCACTATTTTTGGTGCATTTTAAAATGTCCAAATAAATCGGGTTTAATTACAATCTGAGCTTATAGATATCTAAGCAAACTAAAATGTTCTTGCTGAGTTAGGGCTCAAATAACGACACTACCATCAGAATTAAACCTGCTTTTACAGCTATCATAATTTTGATTTTCGTTTAAAAAGTTGTCAAAAAGACATGAACTTGTCTAAACTATCGTTTGAAGTCGAAATGCAAGGCATAGGCCAGTTCTCCTTTCCTAAACAGCGTCATTTGAACCCACAATTGAATAATGTCAAACTATCATTATGTCCAATTTGCGGCCTGGTACACATTTGCTAGAAGTTCACTGACTCTATTTAATAAGGTATCAAGCATTCATTCGTAGCAAGTAGAATTGCAAGTGAAAAATCATGCTTTTTTTTTTTTTTTTTTTTTTGCAAAATTAAGACTGTCAAAACATAGTTCAAAGCATTTTAAAATCAATTTTTTTCATAATCCTTGCTAATTCAGATTTACTTGTGTTCTGATTCAAGATGGATCCAAAAGAAATTTGTGAACCAGCTAAACATAACCTCAATTTTGTAAAAAACATGCACCATGCATTTTGTATACGGTATCACAAATGAGCAAGGAAATTATTCACAGCAGTCTATATGAAGAGTAATTGTTTTTTTTAACAGCTTCATTCATATTTTGGGTAAGCATTTCATTATCTAAACTTTCGAACTTCTATACCGAGGATACCCAACCAGGATGCACTGAATATATAAATTAAAAACTAAAAATATTTAGGTATTTTTGCTTCTTTTAAACGATTTTACATTTAGTTTTTGCTGGGGACATAAGTACAGTTGATTCTGTTCTGTAGGTATTCCAAAACAGTTTTGTGTGTCGCAGGATTCTTGATTATTGTTATAAACGGATTCTATTGCAATTTGATACGTAACATTATCGCAGAATGACCCAAAGTTCCAGTTACCTAAATGACGTATCTCAATTATTTCTGGTTTGCTTGGCCATAGCATCATTTTTCATGCTTTAGATTGGCACAAAAAGAAAGTTCATCGACGCATGGAAGTCTATCTTTCAGCCCGATTCTAAATATTCCCGAGGAGTTTTTCCGCGCGGAATTGAAAAAAAATTCTACCATTCCGTGAAAAATTTCTAAGGAAAAAATTCCCGGGGAATATTCATTTAGGACTGTTTATTTCCAACAAGGATACAGGTATATAAAACTCAATGTCTTTTATTAATCATTTATTAATTTTTTAAGAAAAACGAAGTGCGATATGTAGAGAAATGCAAGCTTCAGCCTTCTAGACATAATTAGCGACTAAATAATTAGACAATTTCTTTTGTTTAGTTTTTTCCATTTTATTATAGTTAAATTACATTAGATATAAACTAAACTTACAAGTTTTTAAGAGTCTCGATTTCCGTATATACTTGAAAGTTGTTTTTGTAATTATGTTGCGACCATAAAAAGTAGAAATACATTACGACTATAACAGAATGTGTGTATACGTTACAATAATCTGGAGACAAGCATGGTTTTTTGTTTGTTTTTTGTTTTTTTTTTTTCGACTACATACTCTTTCCTGTTTTCGAGTTTTCGATTTCAATTATTTGAATATATATCTCCACTTTATTTCTTACTCACTTTCCAAGCCAATACGAAATTACGATAATTCTGGGACGATGGTGCTACGTCTGATTTCAAATTTTACGTGGCATGGAATTATATAATGACTCGCTTTCTGAACTTATATTGAGGGTTTGTAGTAAAAAAAAAAAAAAAAATTCTATGAAAATGTCGCTGCTTTAAATCTGCTTAAATGTAACGTTATTTTTCAATTTATCCGGTCTGGTAGGAGTACATATTCAACATTTAAGCAAATCCCCCAGTTTGCTGCTGGTATACTTCAATCGTATCGCCCTCCTCCATTTCAAGCGATGTGGGCGTATCATTTTCGTTTATAGGTTGTCCGTCAAAGCGGAATCGAACAACTTGCATCGACAAGCCCTGAAGAGATGAAAATTTTCAGTTAGACATTGGTGCTTATTATATTTACAAGGTACAACATTTTAAATATACTTACTGCACGATCGCAATAGGCGTTCATTAGCTTTCGCAATGGTGTATGTTTCTTGATCTTGAACTGGACTACCGCGTTATCCTGTCCTAAAACTTTAAGGTTGATGTGCTCAGTTTCTCCTCCCTGTAAGAAAAGCATAAGAAAAACGTCTTTAGTTAAAGTCTATTGTTAAGAGTATAGCTTAATAGTTTAGAAATTTTTTTGTACATTAATTTCTGAAAATGAACATATTTTATGATAGCCTACGAATAACTGTTAAATGTTTTCAAGACATATATACTTATATATTTTCGGATCAAGCCATTGAACGGAAGTTTCGGGTCGCCCAAGACTCAAAGATTCAACCCTAACCAAAAATAGTCGATATAGCCGATTTTTTTTTTCATTTTTTAAGCAGTTTTAGGTATATTACCATCATAATACAATATTGAGGAAGCTATTAAAAGCATTTAAACTCTCAACAATGGATCAGCTCAACTTTAAGCAAGACTTTCATTACACGAAAAAAATTTGCACGAATTCAATGCTGACAGCAGATGTACATACACACGGCTTTCATATGTATATATAGACGCGGCGTAAGTATGTATATGCTGTGCCATGCACTTGGCTTGTCTTTTTTTCAAGTCTATACATGTGTTTCAATCAAAAAGTTTCAAGAAATTCCTCAATCGAAATAATGCAATCCCATTCCATCGCCTCCTCCGATCCAAATATAATGGACATTAGGAACATAATTGTATTGAGCGTGCAGATCTCAAGTCAAGCGATTTTCTGCTACACCCCGAACGTTCCCTTTCCCGCCATGTTGTCGGCGTCATTCTGGACCTTTAACATCTAATTATTTCGCACATTTCCACACCAACTCGTTTAATTATGTTATTTTTTACTTACTTTCTTTTCGTCGGACATTTTACTTTGTTTTTTTTATATAAATACGATCTTAAACACAAACAAAAGTATTTTTCACTTCGCCGGCTCGCTCTTTCAAACGGACAAATGCTCTACACAGAAAGAAACTCTGAAATCAGCGGAAAAATGGCGGACATGGCGTTGGATATGTCGACAATTTTTGGAACTATCGATATTATCGGTAGTGCTGTCGATACTATCGTTAGCACCATCCATTGTTATCGAGTTGCAGCGTATGGCTTGTAGTACGCTATTTACACGTTAAGGCATTTCGATAATGAAACAAATTTTCGATGGCAAGGGAGGAAGGGGGAAGAGAGAAAAACGCTACCATACCACATCCCCGTGCGTCCTTAGCCCACAAAAAGTGTTTCATTATCGAAATGTGTTAACGTGTAAACGGCCTCTAGCTGAAGCTTCAGGTACAATAGGCCCGACAGTCCGACACGACCAAGTATTACATTAGGTCTGTTCCCGTACTGCACGAAATTGTCCAAAACTGCCCTATTTTCATACAGTTTCCAATTGTACTTTAAGGTTAGTGCACATATAGTTCGGCGTACGTCATTAGTCATCGTTTTTGATTGACATTAACGTAGCGACGGAAGAAGCTCGCATAATTGATACTTTGCTGACGGATAATAAATCAGACTTTTGGCTTTTGTAGAACTGCCAGGGAAACATTTGTGCAGCCTCAATTAGTTTCTCCTCCATTTCTATTGCCGTAACACTGCATACCAATTGATAAAAAGATTTTAAAAATTGGCACGACAGCCTGACGATAGCTGTCAAACTACTCGACGTACGTTGCGTTGACGGAGACGTACCGAAGGGAGAAAAGTTGATTAGAAGCATGATGTAGTACATGGCTTACACGTCTGACTCGGGAGTAAATACTTGCACATTAGAGGCCTGTTCGCTACAACATCGTCAAAAGTGAGAGACACAACGATATTCACGCTTCTTAAATTCTTCAATATATGCCAAAAATATTACACTTTCGAAATCGGTATTCGTGTTTACTGTCAAAAATGGGCTGAAATCAGCTGTTCTGGCATAAAACTTTCATACTTGAACAAAAAATTGCCATGTTCATTTTTTTACCGAAGTAAAGCCGGAAAATCAGATGCAGCCCTGCGCTTGTAGTACTCTTCGATTACTTGCCAGCTGAGTACAAGCGCAAGAAAAGTATTTCCATTAGTCGCTTAGCAATCTGGAAAGCTGGCTATTAGTAGCCAAATAATTTGGAAATACGGCTATTTGGAGGTAGTCTTTGCTAAATATAACCAAAGTCACTAACCTTTTCCCAGTATATAAAGAGTATTCCCACAAAGACTCGAACCCAATTTGCGATTTCCATGAGGAGCCAGGTATCTTGGAAAGCTGGTCATTGGACAAACTATCAATTGGAATGTTGGAAAAATCGGAATTTGTCCTCATTGACCAAAGAAACTTGTATTAAGCTAATACAACAAAATCAATAGTGAGACTCGAACCTAATTAGCTAAAGATATTGTTTACCAAAACCACTTGAAAATTATTCATATACAAATCCGTTACGTTTGAAATGAATACTAATAGCAATTCAATTAACAAATTAATTAAAATAATCAAAAGACATATTGATATAAAAAAAAGGTTAACTCTCATTGTTCGTTCTTCGCCGTGGCCGCTACGCAGCCGAGCCATTAATGCACGGCGAAAGAATCGTCCTAACAAGTACTTTATTTTTCTACAGCGCTAGCTCCTGAGAAAGCTCCTTCCCGTTGAGAAGGAGAGCGAGTTAGTGAGCTAGGCTGCGGTTATAGTATATGCGTAAATTAAGTCTTACGACTCCGCAAGATAAGATTTAATACAACTTCGTTGGTTACATTGCATGCGACCAAATGTTGCTTCTTTTGTTTGTTTACATTCGAAAGTTCAAGTTTTAGAGCTGGAAAACTATCGAAAACTCCATCAATAGTTTTTCTAAGTTTTCACTGTTGGCATTTAAGGGATAAATATATTTTTAATTTGGAAAATTTTCCCTAGGAAAACATTCCCTAGATTTCCCATCAATTTAGGGGGACTCCTTACGCTTATGGGAGATCTAGATCTAATTTACATACATACAATTCGAAAAATTCTCAATTCGATTTATCTTTGGGTCACTATCGATAATTGTCCAGCTCTACAAATTCGTGCGTTCAATTGACGAAAAACAAAATTATTTCGTCGCATCAAAAAGGTCGTACAAGTGTGTACGAGCGCGCACTACAAAGCCGCAAGAGCTATAACCACAATACATCATTCCCTTGTTTTTGTTTTAACATGCGTGCCCGTGCGTAGTAGTAAGACTTCATTACGCATCTACTATAACCGCAGCCTTAGTCTTTGATCGTGTCGTGAGAACGCGCTTCGCCGCTCCGCAGTAAAAAAACAAACAAAATAACTCAAAAGAAAAAAAAAAAACAATAAAAATTTAAACTAGTTTTCCGCCAAGAAGGCAACCCCCTTTTTTTTATTTAATATTTGCAAATTCATCTTTGTGTTCTTAAACTTAAGTGGGCCAAGAAGGCCATTGTCAGTTAAAAATTAAATATCAAACCTGTACTCGCGTCGTGCAATCGCCGCCAAATTAAACCCCACCATCTATCCAACGTTTTCATCGCACAAACAGGTACGTCTCCTACTCTATTGTCCCTGACATTAACACTCATAATATAAACATAATAAATTCTACAAAACTTAAAACTGGGTGCGATTGGCTGCATTTTTAGCGCTTTGAATGATTGCTTCTAAATACGTATTGTTTTTGCGCGCTGAAACGAGTTTTGAAAAAATTCATTATTGGAATTTCAAAAATTGTTTTGTTCGAAATTGCATACCTTTTTTGGCTTCAGACGCTTCAAGATTTTCTTAATCTTATCGGCTCTATCAAGCCACCGCTGATATCGCGTCCTCTCCTCGTCTAAATAATCCCCATGGCCCACGCGTCCGTCAAGAGTGACCCATACACATTGTCTTCCGCGTCGTTACCCTCGGCTTGAGTTAGCTCGGGTATCTCTTTTTGAATGGGGGGCATAAGGGTCCAGTTGGACCGCCGGCCATCTCTATTGACCCATTCGCGATCGTCATCGTAATAGCCATATTCAGTGTGATATGTTTCAAGGTCCGATTCCAATTCTATATTTGGATAACCTACACTTAATAATGTATAAAGGCTTTGAACAGGAATGGTCATGATTATTATAGATAATAATTGCTGCTAGAATTTTAATCGTGTCCAGTCTTGATTTAAAAATCTGCTACGGCACTGATTGATATTCCAATGCCCATACCAACTGGACATTGTTTAATTGGAATGTTTAGGCACATAGGGTATTGCATTTGATTGTCAATTTATTCAATGAGCTTTAAGACGAAGATCGCAGTTTGTCGCAGCCAATTTTTAAAAAACCTATTATTGGAAGTTTCGTCTAAAAAATCTTCAAAGTGACGCTAGCATATGTATACCATATTCAGTGCAGCTCCATCAAAAATCGACTTGTAATCATTCCATACTACTTATATTTCTATCCGAATGAAGGGGAGGGGGATTTTCCAATACTTCAATTGCTTTATGGAGGTTTTTATGGTGATTGTTTTAGTTTATTCGAAGCGAAGAAAATAAGAAATTGAATTCTTGAAATGAACAGAACTGACTCTTTTATTTAATATTTTGAAATTTAAAGAAAATTGCTGCCTTATTCATAGAAATGCTAAAATAGATTTTAGCTAAAAAGCATTTTAATTTCATATATTTTTGACAGTAAAGTCACCGTAAAAAAGGTTTAAAGACGTTTTATTTCTATGAATAAGGCCATTAAAATTTACAAGGAACAAGTTTGCTGGGTTTGAATAAAATAAAGAAAATTAAGATTTATAAAAAAGGTTTGCTGAGATCAAACAGTATTCCACAGCTCTTTATATTGTCTAAATAATTAAAATATAACTTAGCAATAAAGAAAAGTCATCAAAATCAACGAAGCATTATGCCTGCCACACGTAGATCGAAATTGCTCAATTTCAGAACAAAATTGAAATTGCCTCAATTTTAAATGTCAAATTTGTATGCCAATATGGCCATTTGTTTGGAATTGGCTCAATTTTTGTATTCGGTATGGCAGGAATAGTTAAAAGTTTGGCAATACGAATTAGAAATAACTTGTTAAAAATTTGCAAATCAAATTAAATTTTTACAATAACGAAAAATCAATTAACGAGACTAAAAATACAGCAGATTTCATTTTGCTCTTTAGAAATTAATTAAATGTCGCTAAATTCTTAAATTTTTCGAAACATTATAAAGTTGGGCTAAAATTTTTCAAGGACTTTAAGATATTCTCCATGTCGAAAATAGGCAAAACAGTCCCTTTATACGTGCCCGAATATGGTTGCCAATAATCTTATTCGGCCGAAGTTACCGAATATTAGATAATTGTATTGCAAATCCACTATTGGGACATCAAATTTTTCTGAAATTCTTAAATTCGACTCAATTAAGATCACGTTGCTTTTAGGGCATATTAGAAAGTTTCAGAAGTTTGAATAATTGGTGTTTTGGAAATCAGTTCATTTTTACGAATCAAAAAGCTATAAAAAGCATTCCTTTTGCGTCTTGAAATTAATTTACAGGGTCGAAATTACATAAATTCGACATATGTTAGGGCTTAAAAGTCAATGTGACTTTAAAGAATATTTTATGTCGAAAATAGGTAAAACAGTCCCTCTTGAATGCCCTAATAGTGCCATAACTTTGAATTCCAAATTAGATAAGTTTTTAAAGACATATGGACCAAATTTTTGACTTAAATTCGACTATTAAGTCCGTTCGACTTTTAGGGCGAAATTAGGTTAAACAAGTAAGAAAGCTAAAGTCGGTCAAGCCCGACTATATATATTTGTCTATATCTCCGGAGCTCAATTCTCCCTGTTACAAGATTTGCACAAAACTAATATACCCCGCTTACGCTGGGTATAAAAATTACTTGTTTTGTTGTCTTTCTGCCCTATAAGTCGAGATGTCTTGAATATTCGACTTTTAAGTCGAAAGCCTATGAAGGAAAAACCCAAAGCTAAAAAAACGTATGCCCTATTGGGACCTAAAAGGACCATTATGTAAAGTAACGTTGAGAGCATAAGAAGTGTGATTTTAATTAATGCATTTTTATTCGGCCAGAATAAAATTCCATTTTGTTCCCAATTGCTAGGAATATACTATATGCATACTCTAAGCGAGAAGAAGCACCGCGAGTTTCAATTATGGCCATGACTTTATACTTTAAATTTATTCCTAACACCAACTTCCCAGCAAACAATATGAGCGTTTCGGGCACTCTTGACATTAATCGATTGTTTTTGATCCTGATCATTTCTATATACATTTGTCTATATCTCCGGAGCTCAATTCTCCCTGTTACAAGATTTGCACAAAACTAATATACCCCGCTTACGCTGGGTATAAAAATTACTTGTTTTGTTGTCTTTCTGCCCTATAAGTCGAGATGTCTTGATTATTCGACTTTTAAGTCGAAATGCCTATGAAGGAAAAACCCAAAGCTAAAAAAACGTATGCCCTATTTTGACCTAAAAGGACCATTATGTAAAGTAACGTTGAGAGCATAAGAAGTGTGAGTTTTAATTAATGCATTTTTTTTCGGCCAGAATAAAATTCCATTTTGTTCCCAATTGCTAGGAATATACTATATGCATACTCTAAGCGAGAAGAAGCGCCGCGAGTTTCAATTATGGCCATGACTTTATACATTAAATTTATTCCTAACACCAACTTCCCAGCAAACAATATGAGCGTTTTCGGGCACTTCTTGTACATTTTTTGTCGACTTTTTTATGAGCATTGACCGTCATAATTTGCACAAAAAAGAAACCCAAATGAGCATTTTTTTCTATGAAAACGGTCGCACTTTATGTGGATAATTTATGAGCCTATTCTGACTCTTTTCAGACTCAGAAAAGTTTTTTTTTCCTTCCTAACGAGGCACTTGAAATGATCCTAAATCGCGTCCTAAAAGGCTCTTCAATAACACATATTGAAGTGCAGATTTAATTGCAAAAGGTGCACTAAACTGTGCACTTATCTGTGAACTTTAGAAAGAAATGAAATTATTTAAATTTTTGATAATATCATTTTTAATGTTTTGAATATTTTTTGAATATTTTTTTGAATTTTTTTTCCATTTTTTTACATATTCAAAATCCGAGCTCTAATAATAACTATGCCTCGGAATTTGAATATCTAAATAAATGAAAAAAAAAAAATTCAAAAAATACTAAAAAAATATTCAAAAAATTTAAAAAAAAAATGCAAAAAATTCACAGTCAAAAATTTACACATTAGTTCGATTTAGTATGCCTATTAAAATTTTGAATTGTCAAATTAAAAAAAAAGCCTACTTGAGTGACTAAAATATTCAAAAAGCACTGTTGTGATTATTAGGGGAATGTATCAGTCTGGCTCCTCCAGACTAATACCCAGACCTAAATATCCTTTATAAATAAAAACCAGGACACAGAGAATTCATTTAAGTCCTTTTATTAATTTACTTATTACTTTAATTTACAATGTTTGGATCCTACTCTAGCTCCTAATTGACTCGAAGGACTTCCCTAATTCCCTGTCTAACACTTAAGTCTACGCTCCGCTGTCGTGGCCCTTGGGTGAGTACGTGCACCGGAGTTGAGACTTTGAATACTGAATCAAGAGTCCCTTTGTCGATGTTGATTCTTCTCTTTTATAAGTAGAAAGTGCTTAGGCTGCACTTTCTCGCCAAATCTGGAACACTTCCGCAAATGACGAACTGCTGCTGTGCAATCGCCTATTGCCCAATTTCGCTTTTCTCCATAACTTCGTATAATAGCTGGTGCTGACGTAGTCGTTGCTCTCATTACCGCTGACCTACTTCTGCGTTCCAGTTCTAGTTCTGCTTTGGTGCCGATATTGTGTCATTGTCTCCGATCGTTGCATTTCTTTTGTTTTCTTCTGTCCGTTATTCGCTGTTCTTGCGAAAACGATTGGCTGCTCGATTCACGCTAGGTCGTACAGTGAGTACACGAATGTTGTAACTCACAACAGCACAGTTAAATGCAAAAAAAAATCAAAAAATTCAAAATCCGAGCTCTAATAATAACTAACAATACTTATTAAAAAAAGTAAAAAAAAAATAAATTCATATTCTTTAATTAAAATAAGCAAAACTTAAAAAGTATAACTTAAAATAAAACTGGCTGCGGCGTCGTTCTATCAATATTGCAATACAGAATAAGACCCCAGGATCAAAAGATATTAAAAATCAACATAAATCTAAAAAGTCGAGCAATTTTATGTGAGATTTAATTATTCTTACACGAAAGTTTTATTATAAAATACGAGCCTTTGCGATATTCACAAGAATTTATATAATATGATAATATTACATTCCACTTTTCAAAAATACTTTCGATGCATCACTGATGTCGAAGGCATCAGATTGAACAAGCTCTTGGGACTTTATTTTATTTTCTTGGAGTACTTCCTACGTAGCTTCAAAATAATCCCATATTTTGTAATTCCCTGAAATATATGAACCAATTTGCCACAAAGGATCCTCGGATGCTCTAGACAGCGCTAAGCAAGGCTTGATACCAATAATTGCAGTTGAATGACAAATGAACTTAAGAGTTATTGCATTTATGATATCGCTCATTAGTCTTGATACTATAAGTTATACTGGCCAATCCATTCTTACCTTTAATGTAACAAATTATTTTATTGTAAATGCTTAAAAAAATTGTTTACTTCTGCAATGCAATCATTTTCAATTCCAATTCTGTTCGCGCCCATTGATCATAACGGATCATAACGTTTCCTTTCGATTTATTTCCTAAATTATATTTTCGCACTTTTGTAATATATATTTTATAATGCTGATACACTTGCATTCCAAGCTCAGAATTTTTGATTATTTCCGAATGTGATATTCGTTCTGATTTCAAACACAACGGTTATTCATAGTTGAATTGGCTAATGAGGTTCGAGTCTCACTATTCATTTTGTTGTATTTGCTTAATATAAGTTTCTTTGATCAATGAGGACAAATTCCGATTTTTCCAACATTCCAATTGATAGTTTGTCCAATGACCAGCTTTCCAAGATACCTGGCTCCTCATGGAAATACTCTTTATATACTGGGGAAAAGGTTAGTGACTTTGGTTATATTTAGCAAAGACTACCTCCAAATAGCCGTATTTTCAAGTTATTTGGCTACAAATAGCCAGAATTCCAGATTGCTAAGCTATTAATAGCCAGCTTTCCAGACGAGCTTAAACTCACCACACAAATCGCACAAATCCACCATACATACAGCTTAGGGTATGCAACAATTTTTTTAAAATAAAAGCCTGAAAGTATGCTTCATTGTTTGGTATAAAATACATCTCTTGATATAATTGAATAACTGCTTAAGTGGACATAAGGTGCAAATGAGTTATCGTCATGGGGTTATGATAAAAGTTGGAGTACCTTTCTATTTGTATTAATATTCTTAGGTATTTTTATAAGTTTCAGTGCAATACAAAGCTTTACAGTAATTTACAAAGAGGAAAAGTCTGTGGCCGTTTAGCTCAGTGCAATGGCCCGATTTAAAGAGGAAGAATTGGGAGGTAAAAGCCGGTCAAATGCCAAGAGTCGCATTATGAGGGACAGCAATTTAAATGAATTTTCAATTAAATAAGCAACCAGAAGTACCGAAATTATGCTACCCTATATTCGACTGATGTCTCAATTAGAATCAAATCGTGGCAGTCTTATTGGGACTTAAGTATTATTAAAAGAAGGAAAAACTACTTACTGTACGTTGTTGACATTTTTTAATGCATAGCATAAGTGACTTAGAACTAACGGTATTCTAGCATCAGAAATTAAATCAATAATACTACACAACTACTACAACAAATACAGCGCCATCTATTGATACCAGTTGGAGTGTATGAGGTTCGTGTCGTAGGTTAGAACAGTTGGAAATCTCCTTGTCTTTTTGACTATGGGCTTTGTGTGAGGTTAGAACAGTTGGAAATCTCCTTGTCTTTTTGACTATGGGCTTTGTGTGAGGTTAGAACAGTTGGAAATCTCCTTGTCTTTTTGACTATGGGCTTTGTGTGAGGTTAGAACAGTTGGAAATCTCCTTGTCTTTTTGACTATGGGCTTTGTGTGAGGTTAGAACAGTTGGAAATCTCCTTGTCTTTTTGACTATGGGCTTTGTGTGAGGTTAGAACAGTTGGAAATCTCCTTGTCTTTTTGACTATGGGCTTTGTGTGAGGTTAGAACAGTTGGAAATCTCCTTGTCTTTTTGACTATGGGCTTTGTGTGAGGTTAGAACAGTTGGAAATCTCTTGTCTTTTTGACTATGGGCTTTGTGTGAGGTTAGAACAGTTGGAAATCTCCTTGTCTTTTTGACTATTTAGAGTTAAACATTGGTTCAGACTTTACTATGGGCTTATGCGTCATTAGATCAGATTTCTCCTTCTGAAGGGCTTTGTGGAGTTAGAACAGTTGGAAATTCAACTAAGCTTTATGACTAAGATTAACGGTTCAACGTATGAGCTTATGTCATAATCGATTTTCACGTGAATATGACCAATGGCTTAGGTGATTTTTAAGGAACTTTTTGATAGCTGGCTGTCATTGAAAGAAACATTAGAATGTATATTGACACAACCCACTTGTAAGGAAATGTCGGCAGGGTAACCATCCAGAGTCATCACACAAACATATAGGGTTTCTAGGGCGACGTTATCAGGCTTTACTGACTGTAAACAGAACCCTATTTAGATGGGAATATAAAGCCTTAAAAAACAATTTTGAGCAGACATAAAAACTAAAATGGGCGTAAAAGCCCCATTATGATTAATTTTTTACCTTTGGAAGGACTCCTGGATGTGGCGTCTTAGGCATTGTTGATAAGAAATTTAACTACGCTTCATACCAAAGAATTTAAAACCGGTTAAGTATCTGACTAAATATTCGAATTAAGCGGGAAATTTTACGTATGACATTGCCATAAATTGCCGCAGGTCGCAAATTTTTAAAATTTTTGTTAGCTGGTGTTATTTGAAAAGAAAAATTAGTATGTGGAAATTGGGAATTATAGATTTTTTATAGGTGGCTTCTTGCATCTCTCTGGAAGATTTTTTAGGTTTAAAGTATAAATTATTCAATTTACATTGGAACTTAAGTTTTTCAATTTTCACACAGTACAAAACAGAATAGATTTTGTGCTAAATGATCCTTTATTGCACTTCGCCATGGGAATAGTTACTATAAAATCCAAATACAATTCTGAATATAAACATATAAATTAAATATATATATATATTTTTTTGTTCTTTCTATGGAATTTTTACATATCATTTTGTAGGCAAGTCAATGGGTCGGTATGATAAAATATAAATTTTCTTCTTTATGTGTATGCCTTCATTCGTTATATAATATGTACGTATGTATGTATGTATGTATATGTATGTATGTGTCAGCATACTTTCTGTGGGACTATATTTTATTTTGTTTTTCTACATAAGTTTTTCATCTGCAATACTACATTTGTCTCTTTCTATTGCTCTAAAACTCTCTAGAACTTGGCTTTTAATTGTTTTAGATCTATTTTAATAATTTAATTTATATCTTTGGTGTTGCTTAATTTTCTTTTTACTACCTGGTAAGTCAAAGTTTTGCCGAGAAAAAAAATAATTGCATGAAATAATCGTTTTATTTATTTAAAATTTGTTTTATTTTGAATAATTGAGAGCATTTTGAGGAAAGCAGAAACAAAGGAATATCGAGCCTACTGAAACTCGTATCTTCAGGGAGCTGTGCATTTTTCTTTTGCCCAGCCCTTGTAAGCCTTATCAGATACCTTTTCGGTTATTTTAGAGCATTTATAGTGGTAAATTTGATCATTTATTCAGAAATCTTGCTTCGGACCATTCACCTCAATTTCTGTTCTTCTATTCTAAGTAATTAGGCTAACCATAGTTTCCAAAGTTTCGAAATATGCATATGCCTTCGTGTGAGGGAACTTTGCATTGTGCCTTCAAATATCGTTAATTGGTTTCGCTAATAAGGCTTCGATTGTGGTCGGTCTTAGCTCTCGAAAGCATAAATTTATTCATCATTTGCCACTCAAAAATATATCATTGAGGATATGATAACAAAATCTAAACAGCGTTCAACCGAATTCGAGATTCAGAATTTCTTCTCTTGAAAATAGAAAAATCTTTCGCTTACCAAACTACTGCTATGTATACGTTTAAGGACATCTATCGTAATGGCTTAGTTAATTTTTTTTTTTTTTTTTTTGTTGTAATATTTTCTTTTTTGGTGGGTATTATCTGAGAAAGAATTGGTTTAGGGCTTCCTGCACCTACATGCACATACATGCTCAATAATGCAAATCGCTTTATAAAATTCGACAAATTCCGAAAATATTTGATATTTTTGCATCATTCTATCGGCTATGAAAACTCCATTTTGAAAATTGGCTTATTTACTTTTGCCTCTTTGTTTGTATAGGTATGTATATCTGTACACATGTATATATTCTTATAATTTGTTGTTCGTCAATTTTCCATTGCAATGACTGTATATAAAATATATGTATGTATGTATGTATGTTGTGTTTTTGCATAAATGTAAGGTGTGTTTTTTCCTACAACTGTTATTTTCTTTTCTAGTTTTATTGAATTGTTATTTTTTTTGTTGCTTTTATGCTTTTGGAGCGAAATTTTCGTTTACAAATTTCTGAGAAGTAACTATTTTTTTTTACATTCATAGGCGAATTTAAGTCAAGATATATTCATACATTGTTTATTTATATAATCTCATATTTAAATACTTGTTTGTTTTGGTATAAAATTCCATTTATTGCTGAATAGTATGAACTTTCCTCGAGTGACCTGCACTGAACATCGGTCCCGCTTTTCGTCAGTTCGAAAAAAATTTGAATAAAAAACAATGATAACAAAAAATGATTAAAATAATAAAAATAATTAAAACTAAAAATAATATACCTAATAAAAAAAAAAAATAAAAAAAATAACAATATTGATAAAAATAAGTAGAAAATTATGCATTTTAGTACAATAAATATAGAACTTAATCTTTCGAACAATTATTAAATTGACGAGATCTGAGTGCGGGAAACCTTTTCGATACATTTCTTGTTTTTTCAATATTTCTTTATTTTAACACATTTATATATGTATATATATATGTATATGTATGTATATATTAAGAATATTGATTTTATAATGGAATTTTAATATTGTATATGTTTAAAATGTAATATAAAAAATTTCATAAAAAATTTCGCCAATTATAAAAATAATTATTTGAATATGTTTATAAAAAACCATTTATAAGTATTGAGAATTTTCTCGCTTAGATTTTTCTTAAAAAATTTTTTTAATTAAAATTTTTTTTGTTTGATTTAATATTCAATTTTAATTTTTTTTTTTTAAGTATTAAGTTCAAATAATTTCCAGCTTCATGTCAATTGCGTTTAACCCTTCAAAGCATAAGAGACAAATTTGGCATTTCTTATTTAGACCATTGCCAATAATTGATCCATTATGCTTTAAAGTTTTAAAGGAAATACAAAGATTAAAATTTTGGAAGGCTTAAAATTTGTCTTAAATGCTATCGACATGAATAGAAAATACAAGTTTAGACCGATTATTATGAAACTGGCCAGTTTAAGAGGTATGCGTAACTCTTTTGCTCAGTCTCGATAAAACCATTTAGAGTCAAAAAGTTTCTTTTTATTTCCATTCTTCTCTTCAAAAATTCTATTTGTTGAGCATAAGTATCTCATTTCAACTTTTAATAAACTCTTACTTTAATGCGATTTAAAGACATTGAAAAGGCCTGGTATAAAAAAATGTTGAGCAATTATACATAGAATATCGAACACACGTTCATTAATATTTTATATTTTTGATACTGATGTACATACATAAGGTAAGTTGATTGCGTTTTCGAACTTGAACGAATTCGCACTTAAATTTTGTTTTTATATAGTATATAAGTTTTTTTTTTTTTGAACAGGTACTCTATAGCTATAGTAAAAGTATATATAACTGAACGCAATTTAAATTTAATTTACTTAAGTAAAAACTACAGTTAGGCATCTCGGAACTGAATATAAAATACTTATATATTTTTTGTTTTTGTTATAAAAGTCCTTATGATTTTATGTTAATTAAATTTAAAAATTTTAATTTTAAATTTCTATTATACATATTTCGATAAGTATATAAAATACAATTAGATTTTTCGAGATATAATACTTTTTTTACAACAATTTTCATTGAATTTTGAATTTTCTCATACAGCATTGAAAAGTTGTTTTTTTTTTACACAAGTATAAGCATCCTTAGTTATTTAAAATTCAATGCATCGATTAAAGTATATATTGTTTTTATTGTAACCATTGATATGCAATTTGTCCATTTATTCAATAGAAATGTTTTTTTAGTTTTTAAAGAATTTTCTCCATAAAAAATTACAGCAGCTTTTGTTTTTCGTCGTCAGTTTAGTTTAGGGTATAAACGATTCGTTAAGGTTAAGGCTATAAAATAATTTGCGATGATTGATTTTCGAGCTTGAAAAGGGTTAAATAAAACTGCTTTCGTTGTTTCATGCGAAAGTTTTTAAAAAAAAAGGGTATTCACAAAAGCATATTCAGCGCTGCCAGACTGTGAATATTTAAGTGTGAGTTACCCTACGGCGGTTTCTGCAGCGTTAGTTACGATTTATGTAACTCGATAGCTTTTAATGGAAGCATTTAAAATTCCTTCAAACACAATTTTCGTTTAAATGAAAGAGTCACAAACTTAGCAGGCACAGAGACCGCTGTGCGTACCCTCATTACATAAATTTTTTCAAATCTTTCAGAAAAGTATTTTATAGGCGATAATCGATTTTACTTACAATACACATACAATATTTAGATGTTTATGCACATCGGTTAGGCGATTAAGTTTTATAGTCTCGTAGACATCTTAAAAATTATAGAAAGGAAAAAACACATTCAGATGTTTGTAAAAAGTGTTTTTCTTTTTGGTTTTATTTTTAAATGGAAAACTTCGAAAGTTCTGGGACTGCCCCGTAAACTAAATATATACATATATATATATATATAACATTTTTTTGTTGATAATTTGTACATTATAAATATGAAAGTATAAACGAGATACTATAGACTTTCCATTTTTATGTGTATAAACACGCATATGTAACTACAAATTATGAAGTATAAAAGTGTAAAAATTGTTTAAGATCACTATAAATTAATTTTCTCAAAACGATTTTTTTGTATATATATTTTTTTATATATATATATATATTTTAATATATAGTTTTCTTTAATATTAAATTTTTTATCTTTACTTATAATTTTGCTATTATTTTTTTAATTAATAAAAGGTACGCCATGACTTTTCTCTTTTCACGCTCAATATTTCATTCGAATTCTTATACAATTTTTATTTTCATATTCAAACGGTAAGGGTATTCATATCGGAATTCGTAGCTCGTTAGTTAACTTATATATAAGTCGTTAAAAGCTTAAAAAAATATTTCAGTTTAATTTCAATGAATGTAAAATAACAAAGACGACATAGTAACGAGCAACTTACTCTCAAGCCTCGAATACTCGTTGGAATACCGCTACCGATTAATTTAGTTGTCAATTTCTAGGGTTAATTTAAATAACTTACATATTTACAAAAAAAAAAAAAAAAAAAAAAAAAACTACAAATATCAAGAATTAAATGAAAACGAAATTTAATTTTAAAATTTTCTTATGACTTTTTTTTTTATAAAAATGTATTGCAAAATGTTCAATTCTAGCACATTCGATTCATTTTACATGAAAGCGTAAGATTCTCATTTTTACATAATTATGATTTTTATGTATTAAGAACATACAAAAATAATTTTATTTAGTTTTATTTTATTTTTTGTTTCTCTAGAATGACTAATATTTAGATCGAAAAAGCCTTTTTTTTTAGCATTAATGAGTAATACATTAACATTTTTAAAGATATAAATTTTTTTACAAGTAATAAAAGCAATCAGTATAAAAAGTTTTGAGAGATATTTTTCTTCTTTTTTTTTCGATTTCATTTCGGCATATTTTGATTAAGTTTTTTGCCTTTCTTTTTAACTTTTATAAATTTCAATTAACTTCTTATCATCTATAATAATGATATTAATAATGACAAAGAAGAAGAAGAAGCTTTCTTTGAATGCAAGCACTTTAGCTCGTAGATGGGTTAAAGGTTCTCGATTTAAAAGAATTTCTGTTAGGCTACTTTTTATTTACATAAAGATTAATGTTTTCGCTTTAAACTGTAGATGAAATAAATATTCGGGAATTTCTTAAAAAGATATTTTCCGCATTGGTGGGAAGCTTTCCTTGCCATTTTGGGGTTTTCGAGTTCTAGCCAAAAACCTAAATGTAACCAAAATCTACCAACAACGAAAACGAATTCAACAAAGAATTTCCGCGCGCTCTTTTAAAGTTTGAATTAGCGGGCATTCATAATGGTCTTGTAAGCCAATTTGCTCGCGATTACTGGATCCCAATCTTCAAATAATTCACTATCGATCGCAAAATTAAGAGACATTAAAACCTATATTTAATCATATTAAATAGCTGCTCTTAATTAAAAAAAAAGAAAAAAAAAAAACAGGAGGACCTGCCGAAAATGTGTAGAAGTGAAAAAGGTTTTGTTTTTCGCTTTGGTTTTAGTTTTTTTTTTTTTTTTTTTTGAGGCACTGAAATTGCTTATAGATATTTAACAATTTGATTGAGAGAAAAGAAGTGTTGTTTTTTTTTTGTGTGAAAATTTCATTCCTAAATTGAGTCGAAAATAAAGTTACAACAAAAACAAACCATAGTAAAAAGTCACATGTTTTTTTTGCTGGTGTAACGTGAAGAATGTTTTTATTAAAAAAATTTTTTTTTTCATTTTTTGTAGGTATGTATAAAAGTATAAAAAATATTCACTTTTAAAAATATTTAGGAAATATCTACGTACGATAAAAAAACAAACGTGTACAAAAATTTAAATTTTAAACTAAATTTACACATTCGTATATGCATAAAATTCTCTCACTACATGACTAATGATATATGTATGTATGTATGTTTGTAATTAAAGTTTTACATAAAAAACTATAGCAACAATAATAAGTATAAGAATATAAAAAAAGTATAAAAAAGATATAAAAAAGTGTGACCAAAAATAAAACGATCATATCAAATAGTTATAAAAAAATTGATAATAGATAACAATTTATAGAGTGTTTCTCTTTTTAAAGAAAACTAAATGTTTAAACAGAGCGCACATTTAACGTATGAACATATGCACGTCTGTACTTATGTTAGATTATGTTATGTTACGTTATGTTATGTATGTAGGTATGCATATCTGGCTATGTGAAGAAATGGGATAGCATTCGGCAATTTTCATTGCAGTCTACATAAGTTTAACAAACGAAAATTAAAAAAAAAAAATTTTTTTTTACTATCTACTCATATACATATACATGTATGTATGTAAATAATTTATAATTTGTAAAAAGTAGAAAAAATTATTTAAAAGAATAATTACAAAAGAGTATAAAAACGCCTTCGCATTAAGTAAGGTACATCAATTTCTTTTCAAAACCAATAAGCAAGCTCATCTTATTTTTCTTCTTCTCAACTACGGAGAGTGTGGTGTACGAGAGCACAATAACGAAACTCAATTAGCTATATTACGCTAAAAAATTCATATACAAAATAATAATTATACAACACACACACGCGCATGCGTAGATAGACATACACCTATGTACGTTCAGGTGTGTGTGGTAATAATTTATAATATTTTGTGAAAATAATTTTTCTGTTTTTTCTTCTTCTTCTTGTTGTTGTTGTTGTTGTTCTGTTTTGAACCAACTCGGCTTCAGTTTTAAGCTCAACAAAAACAAGCATAAACCCAACTACGTGCTATGCTCATAGGGTTGCCAGAATGGGGAACTCATAACTGTTATAGTGTTCATACTGTAACAGTTTTTGTTTTTTGTTTTTGTTTTGCATGTACATTGGTATATAAGTATATAAAATAAGTAATGAACAAAATTATAATAATAATAATAATAATAATTATTTCTTGAGTCAATTCTCAAGCGGGCTGCGATTGCGCTCCCCTAACGCTTCTTACGTGTGCGTCGGCGGGGCGCAAGCATTGATTTTTAATTGGCTACCAAAAGTTGCTGATACCCAGTTGTATTGGAATAGAACGAGTTAAGTCCATCGATCAATTTCGAATTGCTGCTATTGGAGTCTTGATTATTTGCATTGGTGCTTCCGCTACCCGATACTGAGACTGGAGATGTGGCAGCACTGCTGGCGACAGTTGCCGATGATGATACTGGGCTTAGGGCTGCCGAATGAGATTCAGAAATATTACCACTGCTGTTTGTAACTGTAACGGTTATTGTTGTTGTAGCCGAATTATTTGTGGCACTGCCATTTTTCTCAGTGTTTATTTCAATGCCGCCATTTGTTGCAGTAGTTTTGACAATTCCATTTGGCTGCTGTTGAAGATGTTGTTGCTGTTGTTGTTGTTGCTGTTGATGATTTTGCATTTGATTGCCAAGTCCATAGAATCCATTTGGATCGAGATAGGCACCAAATTTATTATGCCCACCACCATTGTTGCCACCATAGAGGCCATTATTGGTTTCGGCATGATATGGAGCTTCGAATATATTACGATGTCCATTGAATTGTTGATACATATTGGCTATGCTGTGCAAATAGAATGGATCAGCGGATGGACTGAGACCCAAAGATATTGGATTCGGTGACAACGATCTGGCAGGAGAGACGGGACCGATCGGTCCGTAATGATTTGGCTGTGTTGCTGCACCAGGTCCATGGTGAAGTTGCTGCTGCATGGCACGTTGTTTAATATAATTGGAAAACTCAGTTGGCGACATTCGATAGGAACCGCTATAAAACAAAGGGGGGCTGTGAGGTTTTTTTTTTTTTAATTTTTATTGTACGGTCAACACCGGGCTTACCTATTTGCTCTCTTTGAACTAGTCTTCAATTTAGTGCTTCCGAATTTCGTCTGTGCAAATGTTGCTGTTGTGAAAGTCAACGGAGCTTGTAGACGTCCCATAAAGGGAATCCCGCCGCCGCCGCCGCCGCCGCCATTTGCTGTGACAGGATTTGGACTGCCCTTGTATGTCGGCGAGGTGGATGAGACGGAACGGGGCGAAGAGCCAGCGTGAGGTGAAGTCTTTGGGCTGAAACTTATGGCATTTATACCGTTACTAATGATATCGATCGGTCGGAAGCATTGAGCCTCGGGATTGAAGGTTTTATTGACCTCACGATCAGCGGATTGGTTCTCTTCGTGATTGTCGGTGTGCTCCGAATAGAGGATCTGTCACAGAAATATTGGATTACAAAGGGTAATTAAAAGTTTTCTGTTTTTTTTTATTTTATTATTATTTAGTTTGCTTTAGCGCCCCTTACCTTGACGACTCCTTTCTCGCCAATACGATAGGAAACTTCGCCGGGATCAATCCAAACGGATAATTCTTCTGGAAGATTTTCAAGTATGTCCCCAATAGGTACAGCACTCTCGCGTGCAGCACGCTGCAAGACTGCATCGATCGGATCGCCGGTTTTAAGGCAACGAAATGCGGAACCCTAGAAAGAAATCAAGTTTTTCTTTTATTACTATCCCTCATTGTTGGGAATTTTTGGGAGCTTATGCTTTAAATTCTTACCTTGTAGGGTTTCTCGGGGTACCAGTGTCCTTGGAATTTGTCTTTAAGTGCCTTTTCAAGCTCTTCGCCGAAGATATTCACACGCCGCCGTGGCAGCTTATTGTACAGATATGATATCACAAAATTCAGCGCCACTTGAATTTCTATATGCATTTTGTTGTTGTTCTTATTCTTGTTGTTGTTGTTGTTGTTGCTGCTATTGTTCTCGTTGTTCAATGACCGTCCTTTGAGTTGGTTTCTTTTCAATATCGTTAGAGTCTTATTCTTATTGCTTTTCCTTGTTTTGTTTTTCTTTGATTTTTCGTTTTCCAAAAATACGTTTCTGCCTTGGAAATTTCCTCTTTTAGATGAATTTTTGTTTGTATCAATGTATATGTGTGAGTGCGTGTGTATGTGTATGTGTATGTTTGTATGTAAAAGGGTTTAATAAGCGTAATTTATTCTTCGTGAGATAAGGGTTTCGTTTTTTTATACTAAAATTATTGCGTTTTATTTTCTCTTAATTATGTATTTTTAGCGCTTTTGTGGTCTTTTTGGTATTGATGCGAAGCAATGTTTCTTTGGTAATGTCTGTAGATACTCGGGTATAATTTATACAAGAATTTTATTTATTTTTCGGTTTTTTTGTCATAAATTTTTTGAAGGTCCAGCCAGCTGATCTGTGAAGAAAAAGAAGAAAAATAATAAAATACTAATTGTTAATTAATTCAAGAGTTTTCTATTAAAAATTTTAAATTTTTTTTTTTGTCAACTCGATTTTGGGTATAGTTTTTTGTAGTTCAGTGTAAAAAAATTGTAAAAAATTTTTTTTTAAATTATGATTGAGGGTCACCCGAAAATGGTGAGAATTCTGCGTCGAATCCATTTTGTTTTATTAAAATCGGTCCCGTTGAACTGGAGAAATCATTGCGCCGCCAGCTCAAAAAAAGTTGTTTAAAGCAGTTTAAAGCAGCACAAAAATTGATCGTTTTTAGACCAGACCTTGCTCTACAAAGAAGGCTATTTCTTCTAATCTATTCGCATGAAAAATTTTTTTTAACACGATATTCTGAAATATCCACGCTATAAAAAAATGAAAAAAAAACTTTAAAAAATTTTTGTCTAAGGAAACAACCTCCTTAATAAAACCCATGATACAAGAAAACAAGATAGCGCCACTTCAGTACCGCTATTTTGAGGCTCTCTTTGAGAGCCGAAAATTGAGTTTGTGACGTCACTGAGCGAGAAATTGTTGTTGTTTCCCATGCTATTCAAAAAAGTAAAAAGCCGGTTTAACATGGGAAACAACAACAACGAATCGCGATTTTGAGTTTGTGACGTTTCCTCTCTCAAGTGGCGCTATCTTGTTTTCTTGTATCATGAATAAAACCATTTAATAGGAATAAAATTTTCCCTCCATTGCAGTAGAAGGTTAAGAGCATTGTTTTATATTCGTAGTTTAGAAGGAAGTCGGCGGGGATCTGGCAGCATTTTTCATGTGTAGATATCGTTAGGTTAAAAAGACAATCCATCAAATTGAGTAAAGTTGTGCTAAGTTATGTTTTTGGTACCATCACTAACGGAAATTTCCATATTGAAATTCTCCGTGAAAGAATCTATTTATGGTATATTTGTTTTTTCTTTAAATCACCTCAGTTTGAAAAGTTCTAAAAATAAATACTTTTTTGTGGCCTCGAAACCCGGAATGATCCGATTTGAATTATTGTACGATCGTTACTCAATTGAAATTTCGTACAAAAAATTGCATTCCACATTTATTTACTCTTCTGTTTTTAGCGTGCTTTCCGTTTATTTATTTCGATCATTACGTTCGGGCAATATCTTCGTTTAATGGCATCTGTTTGTTTTTGTACTCGATTCTGTCTGTTCTACCTTTTATTTGACTTTGCCCATCCATTCAATATTTTAATGTTTATGCAAGTCAATCTGATTTCAATGCAGCAATTCAAGCGTACAAGTAAATTGTTTTTGTGAAATATCGACAAGCATACAAACATACATAAATACATACATAGGTATATATTTTATGTATAGACAAAGCTTACATCCATTCAGTCTTGTGATTTAAATATTTATTTATTTCATTCTTCGTTATTAGTTTGATTGATTTTGGGTTGCAAAAAAGGCAAAAAATAAATAAATAAAATAAAATAAAAAACAAAAACAAAAACGAAAAGAATAACGAAATTCCGAGCTATCGTATCATTGCTGGCAAACGATAATTTTTTGCCAATTTTGGCGCACGACATTTAAACCTAATGCACTGAAAAATGTTGTTTCCGCTTTGCCAAAATTTTATCAATAGCACATACCTTCGTACAGCAAATGACTCTCTACCCTGCAGGAAGCCTTTCGCCATATGGCCCCATATCTATATTGACGTCAATATAGACAAGAGAACTAGTTCCAACGTCAACAGTATTTACGGGCGATGTCATTATAGAAACAGTACTGTCAGGAGGTATAGTTCATCTTTATTGACCATGTCAACAACATGTCTCTTTATAAAGCAAAAGAGTACTCCTTTTGTCTATATAATAGTACCGACGTCAATAGGTCGTCAATAGTTCTTCAATAGTTTTTCGGTCTACTGTTGACATTCAATGACAACTCAATGTTAAATGTCAATAAAGCAAAGCATTGCGACGGGTTTAACTGGTCAGTAGTACTGTTGACGCAGTCAGTAGAGAAAGATTGTAGATTCACTATTGACATTTCCTGCAGGGTATATAGCATACATGTGTGTACATGTGTATATCTATGTGTGTTATAAATTTTATATAAAACGCCAGTGACATGTTCTGCAGTAAAAATTCAAGTGCAATTAGAACATAAAAACCCCGATATTTAAGTACATTTCACAGAATTAGGTCAATTGCTTCGAAAAGAAAAAAGGTATTCGTTTCGTTTCTGAGTGTAAGAAGAACGTACGGAAAAGTAGGCATCTGAATGTAGTGATATAAAAGAGAAAAATGACGTCTTTTGTTGGGGTTAACTCTTCGAAGCGATGTGACTCAAATACAATGCTTATTAAGCCATTTCTATAGTTATAGTAGTCTATGCCTATCGATAGTGATAAAGTGATCACCAGTCTTGGGATGAGATATTGCCGATTGATCCACCTACTTTATTGACAAAATTTTATTCTGATTTTTTTTTTTTAGTAAATGATCATGCTTTGTAGCTTCCAACGCGCCCACGTTAGAGAAAAACAAACCAATATAATGATCCATTTAATGTTATTAACTGCGCTAAAAAAACAATTGACAATATTTTAGTACGTGGCGCATACATAGGTACATAAATCGGGGAAATACGTTACTACTCAGCCAACATTTTCACTTTGTTTTTGGCTTTTTTTAAACCTACTAAAAAAATTGAGCCCAACAGTATAATTTGAGCTTCATTTTTACTTTCAAAAGATACCTACTTGTTTTGTTCGAAAAGGCCAAAAGATTTAAAGTTAAATATAAAGCTCCTAACACAGTAGGGGTCTTCTCTTAAACGTGAAAAGATTGAAAAAGTGGAAAAATGTAAAATTTTTATATACAAAACTTCGTTCATTAATTTCTAAGCCTTCTTGATTTACGAGTTTCCGAAGTTTTCGAGGCAAATACACCATAAAGGGAAGACCCCTAGCAAGTATAATTTTCAAATCAATTTTATTGCTTTGAAAGTCTAATTTGAAGTTAACATAACGGTGGCTTCATAAACCGTTTTATTTCTGACTAAGGTGATTCAGCCTTACATTTTCGGATAAAGAAAAGGTTAAATAAAAGGGATTAAGATCCAAACTCTCTCTAAGTTTAACCAATTTTCGTCACTGTGGCAAAAACCTCTAGCATGGCCTTATTTGGGTAAGTTACCTTATATTTGTTTACTCTTTTTTCAAATTGTACTCTTCAAGACTCATATTTTCGAGATTTAAAACAAAAAAGGATTCAATTTCATTGTATTCATTGTAGGATACACAGTCCCATCCATTGTACAATGCGTTCGATCAACGGTTGTAATTGAGTTGAACTCATACGTTAATATGAATTGTAGGTACCTACAACGTCCAATCCAATTTCACTTTATTTTATGTTATTGTCTTTATTTGGGTATGTTCCCTTTCTAGAAATACAACTGACTAAAGTTGGTACAACAATGCTACAAACGCTCCATCATGTTAAACAACCATGTTTTCTAACTTCAAAAATCAAAAATATCTGATTTTCTTCCAACCGTTGTACCAATCGAAAATCGGTCGTACAACATCTGCCTTGGTTGTACAACGGATTGGGCTATGTGTGTCCTACATTGAACTCTAAATTTTGAGGTGTTCAAAAAATGTTTAGAAGGTAATTGAAGATTGTTTACTGAATGCAGCTGAATTAGTCGAATTCTCTATCTCTCTTATTCTATGCTATGCGTTGATATGTCGTGACTGATTGCAGCATTAAACCAATATAAATATTCTTTCAAATTATTTCAAATTATAATTCCATTTTAAAGTCATCACAATTGATTACTCCCCCTTCGTACCGTCCTAGTGGATAACGACAATGTATCAATCGAACAAAAATTTTCCCGCGAAATGCGAAGCTATTTTTGTCATCCCGAGCATATGTTATAGGTACGCCCTATTGGCATCAAATTGTTTGAACATGAATTGAAACGATATTGGAAATGAATTATTACGAATAAAAACCACTCTTCACATTGAAATTTATTGAAATTAAATGAAAATGTTCAAACAAAGCTATTAAAATAGCCATTTATATTGAATTTAATTTGAAAATTCTCCAATAAAAAGTGCATTAAGCCAACATAATAATATTCCATAGAGACGATCTGTTCTCGGTTGCACCTCAAACAACGGCAATAGACCAGGAATAAATTTATTTTGTATTTGTTTTCGAAATTTCGAACCAAAGTTAATAAAATCAACAAAACATTCATAAATATGAGTGTGAGTGTGTGTGTGTGTGTGTGTGCGTGCACGTATTTACGCATATCGCACTTGCTAATAAATCGGCACAATTCAAAATTTTTTTAATCAATTTGTTTTATGTTCGATTGCATTTTCTGTAAGAAGCCCAACACATAGAAACTTAACGCTATATTACTGATGCAGCATCGATTAAGAGTAATATAGTTTAGAAAGAAATATAATTTTTCCTTAGTTTCAAGAGAGATTGAATGATTTGCGAGAATGCGAAATTTTGAATTGTCGATTTAGTAGCAAGGCGATATATTCCGTGCAAGAGCAGGGCCAAAAAATAATCAACAAATTCATCGTTGAAATATTTAAAAAATATATAAATAAACATCAATCATCGTTTGTGATCTTTTTGGGAAACGTTCAGACTGCATTAAGGGTGACTGACGGGTAGAGTAGGGTAGCCGCATCTGCTAAATAAAGAATTTCTCGTTTCGCATGTTTAATTTTCGATGCCCATTCACTCACTTCTCACTCGCCATCGGCGTTGCTGACGCAGTGACATTTCATTCAATAGAACAAAATTAAAAAAAAAAAAAAAAATCCCAAAAAAAAAATTTATAAAAACTAAAAAAAAAAAAAATAGCAAACCATGGTAAAATGGAATAAAAATCGAAAATTTAATATTCGACTTTTATTTGCAAAATAGGTACTCGTCGAGACGGGATATTTCAATTGCTTTGAGCGATTCATTTATTAATTAAAAATTCATCCATGTAACTCATTGTTTGAGCTCTTTTTGCGTGGGAGCAAATTGTTCCGACCATTTTGCGCAATTTCCTTTCAAATGTCCGTCACAGCTCATCGTAATGAAAATTACAAAAATTTTGATGAAATTGAATTCGACATAATTTTGAATTGAATTTTGTTGTAGTTGTGAATCAACGTTTTAGGCTGACCAGATATTTCGAGACAAAATCCAGGACGCCTGAGATTTAATAACAAAAGAGAGCAATTCGTTTTTCTCTGTGACGAGATGAAAGAAAAATTGGGTACTTTAGGTAGGTAAGGCGAGCAAGTACTTCCAACCCCCACTTATCCCCATTCGAAGTATAGCCTTTTGCTTTACTCTTTTCTGTCATGATAATCCTTTGAGTATTTGGCCAGGTCGTGAAACACTTGATATGTTCATTCATTACGAAGTGTTGGAAACGAATGGGTTATAGAAGTGGTGGCACTAAGTTTAAGAATGGAACAAATAAGTACCGAAATGTGTCTATCAAAACTGGGATGAAATTTTGATGTGACTCTGAATCCGACTCTTTAGTATTAGAGAAGTCCAAAAATCCCTTTTAATGACTATTATTGAAAGAAGAGATAGTCTTTATGTCTATGGGCTTTTCGTGTCGTTCCTCAAATAAAACGAATAGACAGTGTTGAAAAGGTCTTCATCTTCGTTGGTACTCGTTGTCATTTATTAAACTTGAACTTGGTTTGGTGACTGTAAAATTTAAAATTCTGCGGCTAAAGGATGTATTGCCCTATTGTTGGGCAGAATAACTACGCTCATTACATCGTATCTGTGGGTACATATATCCGTAGGTATAATGGCCTTATCTATGCAATATTTCGCAAAAATATATTTTTACTGAGACGGATTTCAACGACATTTAAATGCGATAATCATAGAAGTCGGCATTTCATCTCTCTCCAAAAAGCTTTTTCAGATGTGGAAGCATTTCGTGTCCTTGGATGTCTAGAAAATGTCAAAAGAAATTGAAGGCTTTTGTTGAAGGCTCAAACGTCTTTCAATGTTGGAAGATTATTATTTTCTTTCAAAATGGGAAAATCACCCCAGCTTATTTAATAAAATTCTGCGGCGCATGCAGAATATTTTTTTTTATAAAGAGATTAAAATCAAAGTCTTTCAATCATTGCCGAGGCATTCAAATTTCGCTGAGTCCAAAAAAGGTTAATTTTAAGTATTTATCTGTTTAAGAAGCTTTTGCTTCGAAGGCGAAAAGGTGGTAGAGGAAAAGGGAATTTCAGTTGCCCGTTGGAAAAGGGCACACTGTGTGCTCGTGTAATGAGTTCTGAAGCAATTTTTATGGTTTCTATTTAGCCTTGACTATTATTCTGTAGCAACAATATCGTGAAATGGTTTCGAGCACGTTGCTGGTTGCTATTTATTGGAACCAACCACTGTGCATTGGAATACAAAGAATGAGATGCACATGCAAATACGCGATATATTGCACGGATGTATGTATGTTTGTATTTATATATATGTGTGTGTGTGTGTGTGTTTGTGTGGGTACAGGCTCAAGTTTTGGCATGTACTTTTTGAAATGTGGTACATAGTATCGCAATTGAAGCTCGGAAAAATACCTTTTTTGTGTGCCAACTTTCCCCACACTTAAGTATCTGGAGCCACACATACGCACAAACACACACATGCAAGAGTTTTTATGAGTGCATATATGTATGTTTCAAGTGCTTTCAACTAGCTCAAGCTGCTGTTCACGGCCTTTTTGTAAAAATTGGTATATAGTAATTTCCTTTGTATACATTGTATGTGTGTACCGATGTATGTATATATAGATATTTATGCATGTAATTATTTATTGTGTGCTTCAACGCCCACAATCTAAAGAGAAGAGCAAATTTTACAAACCGTTATTTAAATATTTACATTTGCTGCAATCGAACTGACATACATAAACACATACATACATATGCATTTACGTACGCATTCAAGAGTGCCCGTCATTGCGATTTACATCATTAGCAGAGCTGCCCACCACTACAGGCGCAATTAGACTTCATGTAAATGTAGTGGTACAACAAACACATAAAATTTAAAATGCTAGAGAGTAAGAAAAAATCAAGCGACATAGGTCGTGCCTCGCCGAAAGTCTATAGCATACTAAACTCCTAACGCTCTTTAACTGAGTGAAAACCAAAAATTATACGAAAAAAGGAACAAAAATTTAAAACAGAGCGACACACGTCCAGCCTCTTCGAAGTTCGTCATTCCACTGATTTGAAAAATTTACATTGCCTCTACAAATTTCCTTTATTACCCTGCAGTAAATGCGGACTCAATTATCCCTATGTTACCAGTGGTGCATCAGAGACAAAATAACCAGAGATATGGATATGAAATTAGCTGCTCAAAGTGGTAGCTTCAAGTGTGAATGAGCTTAAAAAAATTTTTTTCACATGCATAGGAACCAGTGTGGCCACTTCTATCGCATATGCGGTAGATCTACCTTATAATTTCCCCCAATTGTCATTCTACCTATTCTACCGCACAGGGCTTAGAGTCCACCAACTTTCTGCTGCACAAATTGAATCATTTTAGATGAGGGAAATTGCTTTAACAGAGATTCTTGAGCATTTTCAAATATTTGAAGACTTGTTTAGTCTTAATTTAAGCTGTCATTTTAAGATAATATGGAAAAAATATGAACAATATGAACAACAACTGTGTCGCTCTGTTTTATTTCCCCCTTTTTTTCGCATAAATTTTTGTTTTCACTCAGTAAATTTATACTTTATACTGTAGCGCACTAGTGTCAGCATCTGATTTCCTCTCCGCATATACGTTGATAGAAACTTTCAATAGCAGAAGGCAACACCACGGGTACAGATGGTCACTAGTACAAGAATGACTAGCACTAGTGATATTTACTGCAGGGTTGCGACAGATTTTTTCCTTTTTCATCTCTCGCTCACAGTTTCTATGCGTGTGAAAAGATTTTCTCTTTTACGCTCATTCCCACTTGAAGCTACCACTTTGGGCAGCTCTGATCATTAGCGATTAGTGATTTATGTCATTTTAACCTCATTTCTTTTGAATGAATTTTTTCTTTTTTTATTTTCATCGCTCAGTGTAGCATTAAGCAAATTAAGAAGAAATATTGTCGAAGCCTTTTGTTTGTTTATTAATTTTCTTGCAATTATTGCGAAAAAAAAAACTCCGTCGACCGTTCGATTCCAGACGGATGCACCCGTCAATTTATGACGCAATGAATGGAAATGAATGTTCTGCTCTCATAAGGCGACAAGCTCCGAAGAATCATTCTTCAAGAATGATAAATGCTTCATGGAAAATATATCCTACCCAAATTGGGCTATTCTCTTTTGTGTCCCTCCCGTATTGTGTCAATTGGAGCCCAAGAGAAATTTTATTATTATTTTTTTTTTTTTGTTTTTGCTTTTTTTCGTCCTTTTTGCGGTTTTGATAGCATTTTGTAGAGATATGTGAACAAACAAAAAACTAAATAAAGATTGATGCTGCTTCGGTAAACGATTTGGGACTCAGACATCAAATTATTTTGGGTAATCATCAATATGGCAGTCTGCCAATGGCAAAACACAAACAGACGTTTTTCTTTGTGTCTTGCCTTTTGGAATGAGGAAGTAATCTTAAGTAACAAAATTGATTTGTATATGGAGATTATGCATCTGCTGCCAGATACATGCCATCCCACCCACCCCCAACAAACAGTATTGAAATGGGCTCGTTAGCGAGTCCTTCTAATTTTTAACCTTCAAAGGCGTGGTATTATTTTGTCAAAAATGATGGAATATGGAAACCATAGGAATGCTGATCAATGGGTGAGAAATGAGTCAGCAAATATTCGCGGCTATTTTGTTCGGATAGCGGAAGGTTTAGAATTTTTTAAGCCCTTCTATAGAGAGTGGAGAAAAGAGGAGAATTTTTGAATAACTGGTCTAAGGGTCATGCCTGTGTTACTTAATCAAATAGCACTGCTTGTATATGAATTTTTCAAAAGTTTTGATATAGGCTCATTGTCTTCAAACCCAGCTTAAACCTTTTGAAGGTTTAAACATTTAAGCGATAGTCTTCAGAAGAGTTTAAGCCGGGCTTTTGTAAATTTTATATGAACATTTTTGAAAATTTCAAATGTGGCAAAGGGATTTGATTGAGTTAAAGCAATAATCTGCTTTAAACTCCCCTGAAGACTATCACTTGAAGGTTTAAACTACGGAAAAAACGTCGGAAAGTTTAAACTACATTGAGGACTATGAAGTCTTAGAAGAGTTGAGACTGCTTAGTCAGTTTTACTTGGTTTTCGATTCGCTCAGCATATGGTCAGGTTAGATTAGAGTTAGAATTAGATTAGTTAAATTGAGATTAGTTAGAGTTAGAAGCTAGGAAAGTTGGATAAGTTTAATAGTTGAGGTTAGAAGTAAGTTGAGGTTAGGTAGTTTATGTTTGTTGTAGGTTAGGTTAGGTTAGGTTAGGTTAGGTTAGGTTAGGTAGTAAGGTAAGGTAGGTAAGGTGGTAAGGTTAGGTAGGTTAGGTTAGGTTAGGTAGTTAGGTTAGGTTAGGTTAGGTTAGGATTAGGTTAGGTTAGGTTAGGATAGGTAAGGTTAGGTTAGGTTAGGTTAGGTAAGGTTAGGTTAGGTTAGGAAAGGTAAGGTTAGGTAAGGTTAGGTAAGGTTAGGTAAGGTTAGGTAAGGTTAGGTAAGGTTAGGTTAGGTTAGGTAAGGTAGGTAAGGTTAGGTATAGGTATAGGTAAGGTTAGGTAAGGTTAGGTTAGGTTAGGTATAGGTAGGTTAAGGTTAGGTTAGGTTAGGTAGGTTAGGTTAGGTTAGGTTAGGTTAGGTTAGGTTAGGTTAGGTTAGGTTAGGTTAGGTTAGGTTAGGTTAGGTTAGGTTAGGTGTGTTACGTTAGGCTATAATGGCTGCCACCATTAAGGCTGACACACTCAGGCCTCTTATGTACCAGTTATGATACCACTAATAATGGGGAAACAGAGAAAAACAGAAACAGAAAAATGACACAAACCTCCATTACCTGAGCTGGGAGTTGAACCCAGAGCCTCTCGCTTCGTTAAGTGGCTTATCAACCAACTACGGCACAGAGCCCATCTCGCTTAGCATAAGTCACTATTTTTTTTACAAGGAAAATACCTTTATTTGAGACATAGCCATTTGGACTCAAACAAAACTATACACTTAAGTCCCCACTGCTTGTCAAAGAGCAGCTCTAAAGAAGGTGTTGGTACCTACTACTACTTCGAATATCAAGAGTCGACAAAAACTGTTCTTATCCAATTAAAATAGAAGGCTTTTGAAGAGACTATTTGATTTATTGTTCTATCGTTTAAGTACAATAATAAATTTCAACGATGTACATATTCCCTTCACCAACCAACAATTATCACGTAAGTGCACCTGACGGTCAATGAATCCTGCTTTACATTGTGACTGTTGTCATTTAAAAATTTATCTCGTTAATTAAAAGTTTGAATTTTATATCTCTGTTTTACAATCACACACTTAAATAAAGCACAAAAGCTTAATTATAGGCCTACACATTTCGAGCAAACAAACAAACAAAAAATACAGAAAAAAAGAAAAAATTAAAACCTTCTGCCGATTGTGCTTACCCGAGCAGAATTGAGGCGACATGAATTGCTGCTCTTTTCCCTCGCTGTAGCATAATAAGCTTATGAACTGAAAATGTCACAGATTGTAATTAATTTGGCAATGAATTCGCATCTTACACGGGGGAAAGAAGAAATGCCCATTGCGCATTTGTGGCTGATTGTTGCGAACGCTGCCGATGTGAACTTGGAAATGCAAAAAAATTAAGGTAAAGCGAGCATCATAAACGCATGAATAAATTATTGTCATACGCAAGCAAATCGAAACCAGTTGGAACTGCAATTTCAAAGAACATCCTCTTCGGATTATTCCATCGCAAAAATAAGATAATTGCCTCGGAAACATTTTCAAGATTTTAAAAAAACTTGAAAAAAATAACAATTTAATTTAAAGCTGACCTTCATGGGCATTGGAGGAAATTCTGATTGCTGAAATTGACAATTGAAAGTGGATTTTCAACATAAATTTAGTTAATAAAGTCTTAAAAAATAGTAAATAATAGAAAATCCCACTGAAATCGATTTAATCCGGAATTTCAAGTTAAAGAGAAGAGATTTGTTCACCCGCTGCGAGAGCTCTAAAAAGTAAATAAGCATTCCTTCTATTACAAAAGAAGAACTTTCTTTCAATAAATAAATTCAATTTATTCAAAGTAAATTAATTCCTCATTCTAGTCATATTTACACGTATTAGAAGCTCAGTCTCCCAACTTCTAATTGGTTCAAAAAGCGTTTCGAAATTTATAAGATTTTATCACATTTTCCTCTCATAAATTGAAGTCTAATTATTGCCATTTTAATTATTATTGAAGAAAAATTTAATTTCGTTCGCAAATCCCAGTCAAAATCGAGATTATGTTAAAATAATCATAATAATAATAACCGAAATCACGTACCTTCCTTTCAAATCTATTTCGTACGTGCTCACCGCAAATATTTGAAGCATATTTCTAGGAGAAAGTCAAACGAGAATTTACGAATGAATGAATGTTTGCCACATTTTAAGCATGTATTGAGCATGTATGATTCAAGCTCCATCAGCTGTTTCCAACATAAGCCTATAAGAAAGCAACAAAAGAAGACAGAAAGAAGAAAAGAAATAAAAACAAAACCAACACGCTTCATAGACATAAGCCGGAGAGGCAGGACGAGACACGATAACGGTAACAAAATTTAAATCATCTGGTTCCATGCAAAAAATGAAAAAAAAAAAACACTCACGCACACTACAACGTGGCAGTGTGGCATGTAATCGTTTATAAAATTAGGTTACGAACTATACCGAAAAAGGAATACGAATAGACGGCAATTGAAAAGGAAGTGAGCCACAGCTCAACGAAATCAAAAGAAAACAAAAAACGAAAAAACGGGAAAACGAAAAAAACAACTGGGAGGACAAAAAACGGACAAAAAAAAAAAAACGCAACGTGGGCGACGAAGGAATGGACGCAGGAATTTAGGACGCGTGAGCTGAGCGGTGCCATGCCTTTGCCATGCCATAAAGCAACGTGGAAAGCACAACCGCTCGCTTGCAGTTCTCCCGAATTGTGAATATACTCGGGTCAGTGTGTTAGTGGAGTAGTAAAGGCAAAAGGAATTTTTTTTTTTAATGAAACTGCTGCCTAGCGTTGGCGTCCTCGTCGTTGTGGTCGTCTCTATTTCGGTTTTTGTTGTCTGCCAGCATTCATGGCGTATGCGCAATGCAATTCATTTGATGTTACTCATACAACGGCATACCCAATGTGTTGCTTTTGTATTGCAGTGCGTGTAGGGGCTCGTGTTCGCGAGTCCTTGTGGGCTGGCTGGATGGACGTGTAGATGGGTAGATGGGTGCTGTGTGATGTTTTGTTCTGCAGGAGCGTATACAAAGGGGGCGTTTTGGGTGTTTCAACCCCAATTGTAAATTGCGAGCCCACTATGTAAAAAGGCGGATAAAAGTAACAAAGAAAAAAATTTGTTATTGCCTAAAAAAATGCCCCCTCGATGCCCCATCGGAATAATTTTCTGCGTAAAATCCTGCTGCACTGTGTACTTTTTGTTGCTGTCATTTTTGTTGCCGCTCGTTGTGGGCTCGAATGTATGGGCGTATGTAGTTATGTAGGATCTGTTTCGTTGAGCAGCTGAAATGCGAAATATTGACGTCGGCAAAAGCTGTTGGCCCAGATTTTATTGATTTTTTGAATACACAAAAGTCTGTGACAGACTCATGACGTTTGGAATTGTGGAGCAAAAGTAATTACATTTCGAGCCGGGAGAAAGTTTGAGAGAAAGTTGTACAACTTTTACATGCCAATGCATGGGCTGTACAATAGATATGTATATTTATGTGCTCGAGCGTGTGTATGTGTGTGTGTGTGTGTGTGTGTATTTATTTATCTATGCGGCTAAGTGGTTCTGGTTGATGTATTTTAGCCTTTTTTATTATTACATATTTCTATTTTTGATTACATATTCATCTTTTCTCGTCCTTTCGCAATAAATCTAAAATTGAATTTGATGCGCACGCATGTTCCCATATTAAGACTTACTCTACTACACCCATTGGATATGTTATGAGAAATGTAAGTAGGCAAATACATACGTTCGCATACTTACATACATATATGCATTTCTAAAATTAAATTAGCTTTGGATTGCGAAATGGCATTTAAATATGGGCGCACATACTCTCAACTTTGACATTTAAAGATGCTTGTTCGGGTTCCAATTTAAAGCTTTCAATTTTTAGTTTATCTCAAAATAGAAAATTCATGCTCTTTAAAAAATATATTTGTTCCGTAAATTAGTTTTTTCTACATAGTTTTTTTGAATTTTTTTTTTTTTTTTTTTTTTTTTTTTTGACTAAATGTTCTTAAGCTTTTGTTGTGTTTTTCGATCAAAAAGAAATTTTGAAAATGACAAAAATCGTTTTTCGTTTTCCTCAGCTGCCTTTCGGCTTCAAAAAGCATACAAAGCAGAAAAAATAAAAAATTAATGTAAAATTGAGAAATTGAAAAATCAAATTGCACGTGTGCGTATTTTTAGTTTCACTTTTTTTTTCTATCGTCGTGGTTCATGTTCTTACCCATAATAATTTGTTATTGAAATACAAGAGAAGCGAAAATAATGAAATATTAAAAGAACACAAAATTATATTTTTCTGTTTAGACATTTTTTTCTGATTGCGTACGTCAGTCGTCAGTCAGCGAGAATCAGTCGAGCTTCCTCCCAGCTGTGCCAGTAGTTTTAGCTGAAAGTGCAAAAATTCAAAATTCTTCATCGACATTTCTCGAGTTGAAGGTTGCGCCAAGCCACACAGACAGACATGTGTGCACGAAGCGTTGAATGCGTTATGCAAGAAACATAAGAAATACAATACAATGGCGAGAAACCGGGTGTGAACACGTAAATTCGAGCACTTGTTAAGCAATTAACGTGTTTTTAGATTTGCAAGAACGAAGAAATGGCAAAAATACTGTTGCTCTCGAGCCACTGGAAAGCATTTGAAGGTCAAGGTATATAGCTACAAAATCAAAGAAAGGTGTTTGATTGAAAAAAAAATATTTCCTTTGTATATTTTTTTTTTTGTTAATCTTAGGTATGTATTCTTCATGGTGGCAGCCACATTAACCTAGCCTAGCTATGTATTAATTTTGAGACGAGGGCTTTTGGATTAAGAAACTATAAAAATGCGTCGTATTTTCGAAATTATCTGAAAGGATAGAACATAAAATGGGCTTAGGAAGGTCATTTTAATCCTCAAAGGGAGAAGAAACAAAAAGTTTCTTTTCACAAAAGTCATCTTTCGAATATAGTTCCTCGAGGAAAATATTTCCGGCTAATTGGGTTCTAAATATTCCCGGGAAAATTATTCCTTTGTTTTAAAAAAATTCTTCTTTTCATAGCACACTGAGAAGGGAATATAAAGGGATCAAGAATTTCAAACTTTTTAAGCAAAGTTCATCACATTCTTTGTTCTATTGAAGCTACTAACACTTCCTATATCGACTGAGAAGAAATTTTAGGGGAAAAATTACCCAGGAAAATTGATTTAGAATAACGCTGATACATTTATAAATGATTACAGTCGAGACTCTCCATAACGAATTTTTTTCTATAACGAATTTCTCTCTGTAACTAATCTTTTCAAAGGGATTTTCACTACATTTGTAATTCTTTTTTTACTCCTTATAGCGAATTGTCTATGTAAAGAATTCATTTTCCGGTCCCTTGGAATTTCTTTATAGAGAGCTTCGACTGTAATCATTTATAAATGTATATATGTAGTTTTGGGTCTACATATTTAATTATTCATTAATTTTCAAAAAAATTCATTATAAAGAAAATTCCTTATTAGGAGTAAAAAAGACACTAAAAATTCAACGAAAAAACCCTTTGGAAAGCTTCGTCATAGAGAGACATTTGTTACAGAGGAGCTAGTTATAGAGAGTTTCGACTGTATTCAACCGAATTGATCATTAAAGAATATATGTATATTCTTTTTAATATAATTGAGAGTTCACTTTAAAATAAGAACTTATTCCGCATAATATTCAATGAATTTTTGAAAAATTAAGAATAAGAAGATTTCAATTTTGTCACAAATTTTTCATCAGCAAGAAACTTCCCACGCAAAGTAAAAAAAAAGTCCTTGCAGCAGCTCAAGTCTTTCAGTTCATTTTGCTTTAAAATATTTAAAGGTCATAGGTCAACATATCTTCTCGCATGATAGAGAAAAGCATAAGAAATCGCGTGGGCTGATGTGAGTGCAGTTTGGAAAAAACTCTTCTTTTTATTTTGTGTTCACCAAAGTTTTGTCACTTTCACCGAAGAAGTTTTTAATTAAAATATTAATTAGTAAATTTTTCATGCGATTTAATTAAAAGTTCATCGTCGCATTAAAAAAATTTTTTTTATTATGTAAATTAATTTTTTATGGAACTTTTTCGCGTTACGCCGAAAGTTTTAATTGTGAAACACGATGACAGCTTTTCGTCGATTATTTTTCAAGAGTAAATAAACACTTTCTTTGAACAAATTTTTCTTTTTTTTTTTCAAGAGAAGTTTTCAACGTATTCCCTTGATTTTGCTTTAAACATACATTGTTTTCATTATTTTCATGGGAGAAAAATGTTTAAATTTTTTTTTTTGCAAATTTTTTATGAAGCCGCTTTACCTTCGTAATAATGTATTTTTTAACTTTGAACTGCTTTTTATCGCAGCAATAGGCGTGAAATGAATTTTTTCGCTATGATAAACATAAAACAGCTGACAACACGACGATACGACCGCGACAACTGCAATGACGATAAATGAGAAAACGGAACGGTGCGATTGCCGTGCCGTGTCAGCGGAACTAAGCACTGTAAACGCGAGAGGAACGTTTGTGTGCGCCACCACACCACACCACACACAGCGGCCACACAGCCACCACACAGCGCGCTGGGTGTGCGGTCAGGGTGGATGTACGGTATACCGTGCGGTACGTTACAGTACGGTACGGGCCGTTACAGTGCGGTGCGGTAGGGTAGGGTAGGGTATGGTGCACGAATTGCATATAGGGCACAACTGTGCATACGCTGGGCCATCTCCACATTGAAACATTCATATATAGAGATCGTAGCCAAAAACAAAAAACGAAGAAACAGAAAGAAATTGAAATAAATAGTTCCGAAGAGCAACAATAACAACAATAACAACAACAACAACAAAACAATTGCAAGAACAACACAATTAGAATAGAATTGCCGAGCAACTGAGTTGCGGGCTACTGCGCAGCTGATGAGCATGGACGAGGCGGTCGCTTTTTAACAAATTTGTACACGTAACATCACGTCGATTTGTATCTAAAATGTTTTGCTTTGTTTTTGTGAATTTTTCCTATCTATTTCGATTGTTTTTTTTTTTTGTTTGTTTGTTCATTCATGTAGTTTTATGTTTTTACTTTGAATTTTCATTTCAGTTCATTTCATTTGGGTTGTTATTTTTATTTTTTATTTTTATTTTTTATTTTTATTTAATTTTATTGTTTTCCATTCAGTACTTATGCTGTGTTAGTTTGAAATGCAAATGACAGCTCGATGGGTAGGCGTACCTGATTGATACTCGTCTTTATGGTTGAACTTTCATATTTGGAAAGGTCAAAGGGTAAATGTGTACATATTTGTTTTGGGGGAGTTTTCCCCCGAAAAAACCGAAAATAGATATCTACTTTCAATTGAATGGAAATTTACTCGTGAATAATATTAATTTTCAGCTCAACCCCTCCCAATTTGTTTTTGTTTTTTTTTTTGGTTTTTTTTTTTTTTTTGGGGAGTAACATGTAAGCTGAGGTTGGGACTTCGTCTCCCCTTTTTTTTCTCTATTTTTCAGAAGCATAAAATGAAAGCACATCATTCGATGAATCCGGAGTTCTGTAAGTAGGTCACGAGTGCAGACAGTACGTACGCTTACGTTATGATGGAAGTAAGTACATTTCCAGCTCTAACTATAATTTGCTCTATTATTGAAGGTGGTGTTTACGATTGTTTTTACTGACGTAGTTCGAAACGTTAAAAACAGGTCGTAAAAATGTGTACTAAACTCCACACCCAATTAATATGATTTTTTTTTTTTCAATGTATATGTAGGTATATTTAATTTTTCAGTGTAAAAATTCAAATATTTGAATGTTTATTCAAACTTATTGCACTGCATGCGAATGGGTATCATTTCAGATAATAAATATGATAAGAAATTAAAATAAATACATAACTTGAATTGCTTGCACTAAGAGATGCACCAAAATGACTTGCATCCTTACTTTAAATGGAATTTATTAAATTTAAAATTTAAATAGAAATATCGAATTATTCGAAGTCATCTCGATCGTGATGAGATGCACCAATTCCCATCAGGAGAAAAAAGATGTTGCTTTTAAAATAAAATTTTTATTTTTTTTTTAATATTTCAAAAAAATGTCTATCTTCTAATATTGAAAATTTTATAAGTTAATTTTGTTTTTTAAATGCTTTTATTTTTCTCAGAACTTCAATTGCGGTTTCTAACGAACAATTTTTGTATGTGTGCCGTTTTGCGTCTGGTTAAATATTTATAACATGTGCACGTGAACAATAAACTCGACAATAACAAATTGTAATTTGTTAAATGGCAGCGAGAAGGAAATAGAAAAAAAAAACCTAAATGAAAACAAAAACAACAATAGCAGCGCTACAACAAAAACGAATATTAGAAAATTTTTGAACTGCAAAAAAACAAAATTATCGTTGTTTCGCATCGCGCGGGGGGAGAGAGAATAAAGTTCATAAAACATTTCACGCGAAATTTCTGAAACTTCATTTGTTAAATTTTTTTTTTTTAATTTATTTAGGATTTTAGTTTGATTTTTTATAAAATTTTTTTAAATTGAATTTATTTGAAATTCCTCCGTTTCACTTCGATGAAAACTCCTTAGCGAAAGTTTTCTATATTATGTAAAATTAAAAAAGAAATCATTTGATTTACCCGAGACGAGACCAATTTCGCCGTAAATCGACCGAACGTATTGAGGGTGTCAAAACGACTGAATTCGACTGAACGGAAATTGTTAAGCCAAATAACAGTTTGCCGTGCCAGTGAAATACCGATATGTTCATATGTTTGTGTGTTTGTGTGTTTGTGTATTGTTGGTAATCGTACAATTCGGTCTTTGCGTGCCTGTGTGTGTGTGTGTGTGTGTGCGTTTTTGCATGTGCTCTCTTTTTATTATTATTTTTGTTCGAAAGTATCTCTCGTGCAGTTTATTTTTATCCAAAAACAGATACTATAAAAGCTGCTAACCGATTGCCAAGCTGAAGCTTTTCTTATTCACACTTCTTGTTTCGCAGCTGACGTTCGTTGGACTTTCGTGTGTTTTGTTAGTTCGTTCGTTCGTTCGTCTTTTTCGGTCACACGAGGACACATTTTTCCGAACGAAGAAGAACAAACTCGACGGAAAAAGTGCATTTGTGTTAAAAATAGCCAAGACTTTACGTTCGTTATCCTTTGACGTCGGCGAAAAGTACACACACGATCCGGTCGCTGTGTATTGGTGAACACTTGTTTCCATCAATGCGCTCGCTTCGATGTGCAGAGAGTGTGTGTGTGTGTGTTTGTGGCCTGCTGTTGTGTACCTACACATACTCAGGCAATGGAGACGTAGGATGCCAACGTTTTATTTTATTTTATTTTACTCTTTTTTTATTTTTTGGCTTGAAGCTCACAATATGCTCTGCATAAGTGTGTGTGTGTGTGTGCGAGCGTTTGTTCGTTGGCTTGAATGTTAGCCGTACGCGCGTGGGTGGCCGCCACAGCAATTCAGACACTTCGGCGCGCTCGACTCAGTGTACGATGGGATGTTTATGGGATGCACGTTGTCGTAAAAAAAACCGAAAGAGTCCTTGCACTCCTCTGAGGGTTAAAGCTTTACATTATTGACGAACTATTTTTAATCAACGAATACACGACCGAGAAGATGCAGTTCCTTAATATTTACATAACCATGTACTTACATACATCTGTATGTATGCATCATGTCATCATGCTCGTGGTCGCCTTAAGCTCTCAATATTTTCATGTAATACCATTTAAAGCAAAAAAAAACAGTTTTTTTTTTTAAACAAAGTTTTGAAACCGTGCCAAAAGAGCTTTTTATCTTTTGGACGGAATTCTTTTCAATACGTTCTTTTTATTGAGTCGTCCGTGTAAGGACATTTCATATGTACCTATGTATATTGTCATCATTTGAACAAATAGCGAGGCGAAAAAGAACCACAATCGATATTTTTATATGCCTTTATTTACTTTCTGAATAAGACTTTCAATTTCTAATGATTTGCTTCCTTAATAAATTTAAAATAAAAAATACCCACAAAGAGGAAAAATGTCAAATCATTACCACAAGATTATATTTGCCCATTAATCCTCTCAAAGTAATAATGAAGTTATATGTAAACAGCTCAAGAAAATGCAATATTTATGAAGACACTTTAGGGCGTAATCTAATGCCTAGAAGCCATCAGCTTGGGCCATTAGTCAGTAGTAATTCTTTTCTCTTTACTTCTTGCTGTGCCATATAATTTATATGGGAGTTGCTTATATCATTGGCTGAAAGCTTTTTCAGCATCATTTCTTCTGATAATGTTACATAGAACCATTATAATAAGTTTATATTTCACATTACATTTGAAACTAATTATTGATTCGAAAGGAAGGCAATGATTTATGGCAGCAGAGTACAATGCATAGCCGCAAGCTTTTCTCCCATGCCATCGAGGATATACTCGTTGATGGTAATATGGCAAGGCAATCAAATATGACTTTTAGTATTGTAGTTTCTTAGCTTCACTCTAATGAATCTAACTAAAGTAAATATATATATTTTTTTTGAATGATTCATTTCCGTCATGTATAATGATTGACGGATTTGGACCTGATTTGAAACTCATGAGAGCGGATATAGGCACCTGAAGTCGTCTTATTTACAATATTGGTGGAGAAAATCGTATACATCACAGTTTGAAGCTGAAAGGCTTGGCCGTAAGGAGACAAAAGAGATTAACCAAGACGATATATAGATTGTTCTTATGGAAAGAGGAGGTCTTCCCAAAGTTTGTTAAGAAGTTAGACTCAATAAAAACATATTTAAAAATTTTTATCTAATTTGCATATGAAACAAAAAAATAACCAAAAATTATTTCGAAATAAATTTCACACTTTCACAATAACCGAGCTGGCAAGTATCAAAGAGTATTGATTCCGCAGAGTTGCATCGGGTTTTTTTACTTTAGTTACTACGTCATGAGAAGCGAGAACGTCAAATTTTTACGCAAGGTAAATACGAGAAGATGCAAGAGGCTCTATGTCCAACTCCCAGCTTAAGTCGTGGATGTTTGTGTATTTGTTTCTGTTTCTGTTCGTATTTGTTTTCCCATTATTCATGGCCCATGTGAGGCCTAAGTGTGTCACCCTTAATGGTGGCAGCCACATATATCAATCATCCAAATATGAGAAGAGCTGATTGCAGCTCAATTTTAAGAGAGAACACGACTACCGACTGGCAAAGTGCAGAATTTTTTTGCATATTTGAAAGGCTATAGCCAACTGCACAGCGCCCTGAAAGGAATTTTGAGGTTCTGTTTATTTATTGTACAGTGTTCTTGAAATATCCTTGAAAAATCCTCTTTATTAAGCCTTTCTTCAAAGTTTTACATCGCAAAAAACTAATAAAGAATGAAAGATGAAAGAAATTGCTAGTGAGGGTTAATAAAATAATGAATTTAAGAAAATTTGTATTGAATCTTACACTGAGAACAATTTTTTCTCAACAAAGAAAATAAATTCTAAATAATTTTTTTTGTGTATTACCGTTTCTACGCCACTTTCTGGCTATTTTAAATAAATACCCCGGCGCATCTTTCATTGAAAATCTTTTTAGCAAAATAAAAATTTATTCTTTTCGATATACATATGTATATGCAAACGTAAGTCCTTATAGACGTTTTTAGTGTGCATACGCTGCGGCAGACGTGCGTATGCAGTACGAAATATGGTAGAAAAAGGCATCACTCATACGACATGTAGGACCCAATTCACATATTCCTTTACGCGCGGCCTCATATTGTTTTTGTGTAGTAGGTAATTGGCTCACAAGCAACAACTATTCTTCGGTATGGAAGTAAAACTTTCTCTAGACTCCTTGGTTTATTAACTATCAGTAGCCATTTCTTTCGTCTTTCAATCTTAGTTAGTCTTCGAGATGTGAAATTTTGAAATAGGGCTTACCTACTAAAAAGGATTTTCGAAGAATATTGTCCGCAAGCGCCTTTAAAATGATTGAAAGAAGCTCTTACTCTCACACCTTACGTGGATGCAGCTAATTCACATACTTCCCAGCAAACAATTTCACAATTGTGAAATAACCAAATTGGAGAATAAGCTTCTTTCAGCATGCTTTTAGAATAGGTTTATTTAAATGAAAAATAAATACAGTTTTTCAATAAGGCTTCAAAAAAAAACTGTTAACATAGTAAGCAATTTCTTTACATTGCTTGCTTTATTCTAATATTTCTTTTATAAGCTTTCAACTATGGTTAAATTTTCTGTAGTTTATAATTAGAAGTAAGCCTTTTAGAATAGCTTTCACAACAGTTTTCTAAGCTTAAGGCTTACATTTGTAAGATTATTATAAGATTATTAAAAGCGTTTTCGTTTGTTGGGTTCCCTTCCATGCGCAAATATTTACTTCATATCTAAGTATAGGCCATAAGATTCGAATGAGGTCAACAAAGTCTTCCAATTGATTAAAAATGCAAATAACAACTCGCTCTTCGAAGCGTTGTTCAAACTAGGATTGTAAAAACGAATAACAGATATTATCTGCCTACCAAAGCATAAGACAACAACAACGAAAAGGACAAATTTAATTTTCGTTGATTGGTTTTTTTTGTGTTTTAAATGAAATCATTTTGATTGATGATAAACATACAAGCAATCATGCTAACGGCTTTATTTTCTTTTCCTGCTCGATTCGAAGTCATTACCTTACATTTTTTGCACAACATTCATATGGTTCTTGCAATTTTTTTATACAGCACTGCATAGATCATTTAAAAAATTAAGAGGACAAATTTTAATATAGTTCGTTGAATTGCATTTTTTTTTTCATAAATTTTGTACATACTTAAATCGTATTTTGATTTTAATGAAATAAGGAACATAAAATCGCTGATTATCAATGCTAATCGGCTTTACCACTTTTCGCTATTGACCTGCTCACGCTGTCGTAAGAGAGAGAAAGAATTTTTGTCATTTCGACGAGTTCATTACAATTTTTTAGAGCGTCAATTCTGTGATTCTATATGGCCAATTCTTGCATTAAGAGTGGCTAGAGCGGCAGCCGCCTTAAATAATCCATCAGCACTGGTCAAAATAATTGCATTAAATTTATTTTAATAAAATCCTTCCCATTTGAAAATGAACAAAGACACTAGCTTAAAAATATTTTTTTCGATTGCCAAAAAATTAACATTTCGTAATAGAAATGCTTGGACATTAAGCCCGAACAAATATTAAAGTAATTAAAGTTGAAAATATTTAATTTTTATTCCTTCTGAACATCTAAAAATATTTTTCTTATGGACGTTGGCCTTCTTAAGACATCAATTTTTCTGGAAGGGTTTTTTTATACATACATACATATATAGGCAATTCAAAAAGTTTTCTAAAATTAAATTTATTCCCAGCTAAAATGAGTATTTTAAGCTTAAAAATTACTCATTGTATCAGGCGATAAATACCAGCCAACCATATATGGAGTAGTCCAAAAAAGAGTGTAAAAGGACTCCTATTGGAGCTCCTTGAAGTAATGCTTTTGCCAAGGCTTTGAAAAAACAACGCCCGGAGCATTTAAGGAGACCAAACGAGCTGTTTTTTTTTTAATTTATAGCTGAAAAAGAGTCCAAACAGACTCTTAAGGAGCATTCAAGCAACCATGAAAGATAAATTTTGAGACCCCAAAAAATATACTTTTTCCATATAAGGCTCCGTGTTCTTTTCTCCCGAAAAAACCCTCATTTAGAGCATTTGCACCCTGGAAAAGGAGTCTTTAGGAGCTTCGTGCGAACTCTTTTGGTTGGCCGGGATGTAAAAGGTATTTTAGAAGACTTTTGTGAATTGCCTTAATAAATAAAGATTTTTAATTTATCTGCTTACGGTAGATTTTTTAGATGCCGATGATGACGTTTAAAGGTGTACAGAATTTTGATTTCTTCACCGATCTCAAAAACAAAGTAATATCAATTTCTAGAGGTGTTAATTAACTTTTAATTTGTTCAAATCGGATGATGCACTCTCGAGTTCTGCCCGAAAAAGCTTCAATACTCCCTAAAACAAATTTTAAAATATTTTTTTCGTGCTTACAAGCTCAAAGTGCATTCAGATTTACACCTACTGTAAAAGAAAAACTTTAAGCTAGTGAAATTTATGAAAATAAAAAGTACTTAATACGACAAAAGCTGGAAAAATTATCCAAAAATCAGAGTCGCTTATGTGCTGTCCCCTACTGTATCCATTCCTTGATTAGCGTGTTCGAAAAATTCACATAATTTCGTCAATTCTGTCGACTGTGTCTTTGATGCGACACATTTTTCAGGGTCCTTTTTTCGTTTTTCTTGAACGAAAATGTGAATTTATGGCTTTTGATGTTATCGATTTTCAAACAAACAAAAAAGTTGTAAAAATAAAAATAGCCATTCAATAGTGTAAGAAGTGTTAAAGGTGATATGCTGCAGTAAGGCGTGGAAATGTCCTGGATAAATAACTATTTCAAAAAAAAAAACAAAATTTTTGATTAAAAATTTTAGCTAAATAAGCTTTCGACCTTTACGCAATGAGACAGCTTAATGGCTCTTGAATTCGACCTTAAAAATAGAATTTTCGCTTAGAGGTAAATTATAAAAATAAAAGAAAATTTTTTCATCAACGCGCACGCGATACTTTAATGGAGTATCCTTCAAATTGCGTATTCTTCATTGGATTGTGAGTGTGGCTAAATTAAATTTTCTTCATTGCGATTTAAGCTGAATTTTTCTTTACCTAACATTCGTCCAGCTATCTTGATAGCGTGCAAAAGTTTTCATAAATTCATGTAAATAATTTCCTTAATGCAGGTAACATGACTTCAAGGACAAGCGATATTTTCGTCGGCATGAGAAGAGTATACGAGTATAAAAATAAAAAATTTTCCTTTCTTAAAGCCAATGGAACTGTTTGACTAATTGACATTACATCCGTTTTATGGTGCTTTATAGTAATTTTCCGTTGAGTTTTATTGCCATTGAATTGTGAGCTGTGTGCACTTGAAATTAGAACCTATGGATACTCCCGAAGGGTGTAAAAAACTCCAGCGCCCGCCCGAAAGGAGGTTATAGGGAGTGACCAAGACGATAAATTAATTTAACATATGGAAAAGCGGTCCTTAAACCCTTGTTTAGGAAAGTCAATATTATTTTTTGTTTGTTTTGTTGTGCTTCCTCCTTAAATTCAATTTATTCCTTAAAAAATAGAAGCCCTCCCCGCCTTTCCAAACACTTTGTAATAGCTTTTTTGAGGATTTGAACATTCTATAAAATAAATATATTATTGAAAGATAAACTGTTTCAAATCCTTAAACTGCCTTAGTTTTTCCCACACAAAAATCTCAACCCAAAATAGATTTCAGATTTAGTCGATAATGAAATATTGAATTTCCTTTTATGTTTGTACATTGCAGCTTGGCCTCATTCTCATTATTTGATCAATAATAATATAAAGCTGATATATAATTTTATTTGATAATTACTTCAAAAGTTTTAATTGAAAACAATATCAACTTTCTTTCCGTATGACTTTGCAGAAATCCTAACCGAAAGCTTGTGGTTATGCCTCGCTTACACGGATTGTCATAGTCGACATGGAGCTATTAGCCATCCAAGGCATAAGAATTTCCATACTGCATATTCCATAAATATTATGCATTTGTATAATTCTCGGAAAATGTTTTAGGGTCGGCTTAAGTTTTCCAAAGTTGCTGTACTTCTTTCTCTAGGGGTTTCTCCAACTGTGTAGATACGCGAAATTGCTTAAGAACTGTTTTACCAAAACTTTTCCATATCCATTAACGAATTTCTTATTGTTTCCTTAACCGCCTTGACTTGCGGGGTTTCGGCAATCTACGAAATCAAAGGCGATTCGTTAAGGTCAAGTTTTTAATAGAAATGTGCCGATTAAAGGTGAACTTAAACATACTTACATACAATCCATTTAGCCGGCTGCATATGTAGTGGTAAAATTTAGTTGAAAGCAATCGATTTTTGTAGCGCAGAAATGTTGGATGGAATCAAAATAATTTCTAATGCTTACGTTTCGAATCCAATTATATTATTTACTAAAATCAAGTTGCTTTTTAGCTTGCTGTGTGTGCTTTAATTTGGCAGAAATACTTGAAATTCGGATATTATTATTGATTTGGTTTCTTTTTCTTAAGTCTAGGTTAGACGATATCGCTACGAATCAAATTTTGGCTATTATTGATATATTTTTTGTTCCAATCGAGCTCAAACCGTGTTAATTGGGACAGAAAATTTCTCAAAAACAGCCAAAATTTGATTCGTAGCCATATCGTCTAATCTTTACCCTTGACAACTAGCAAATTTTTTTAAAGTACTGATCACAATTGACCTTTTCTCGAGTCCGTTTTCTGATTCTGAAACCATAAATGCGCTCGTTTTTTTAACAGAAATTCGACTTTTGTCGAGAGTAAATGGAAACCTAGCCGCGACTCTCATATTTGTTAGCATTTTCGAGATGACTTAATTTTTGATCATCAAAGAGCTCAAAAAAGACTCATCTACATATGTAATTAATTTTAAAAATCTTCCAAAAGTCTTCCAAATACTAACTGGGAAACGGAAAAAGGTTGTATGGAAACGGGGAATCCTTATACACTAAAACATTAATTTTTAAACTGTATAACTTTTTATTATTTTCTATATTTCTTTGTATTGCAATTAAAGCAAATATATTGAAATTTTGGGATTTATGTTAGAAATACTTATTTTTAAAATTCTAATTATATAAAATATGTTGTATTTGTATCTGTTATGCCCAGCAAACAACAAAGAGCAATTCAAGCAATATCAGCATAAAAACCAGAAAATTGAATAGTTATTTTATAATATTTCTTTACTATATTTATAAGCGGAAGCTACAAAACACGCTAAATTCAATTTTTTAGAGATCGCGGTTCTCATCTTCCAAAACACAAAAAAACAAAAAAAAACAAGTAAGGGTGTTATAGTCAGGCGAGCCTGACAATAGAATACCCGACACAGACACACATGTTCAAATAACATTTAATATCCAGAGGTGTTTAAGGCCATTAGAGGCCCCATATACCGACCTTTGATAGATTTTTTTATGAAAACCGCCCTTTTGCCACGCCCACTTTTCCAATTTTTTGGAATTCTAATCGGGGGCTTAAATATACGTTCAAATTCTAAGTTTCATTAAAATATTGCGAAAAAGTCCGATTTTAAGGCAGTTTTGGGATTTTTGTGACGACCCTAGTACTGGAGGTACCCTTAAAAATGGACCGATCAAGAAAATTTTTTGGAAGGATGTTTAAGGCTACAAAGGAAGCATAAGTGCCAAATTTCGTTCACGTCCCATTTGAATTTCGGGTGTAGGAGACAATTTTCGAAAACCGCCCTTCTGCCACGCCCAATTTTCCAATTTTCGGAAATAATATTACTGGCCTTTAAATATGATCAAATATCAAATTTCATCAAAATATCTTGAAAAACATCGGTTTTAGAGCAGTTTTTGTGATTTTCATAACAGACCCTAGTACTGGAGGTACCCCTAAAAATGGTCCGATCGGGTCCATTCTCGAACTTGTTCTTACTCATGTCCCCGTGAGCACGCATACCAAATTTTGTCAAGATAGCTCAATTTCTTCGATAAGATAACTGTATACAAACAGACGGACAGACGGACAGACGGACAGACGGACGGACGGACAGACGGACGGACATGTCTAAATCGAATCTCCTGGTGACACTGATCATTTCTATATATATTTTGTATGGTCTATCTCGACTAGTTCTGGGTGTTACACACAACCACACAAACGCAATATACCCTCGACACAGAGTGTGTCGGGTATAAAAAAAAAAACGAAGAAAAAAAAAGATTCCTAAATGATAAGACAGAGATATTTGGGTACGCAAGTGATATCAAAATGAGAGTGTAAATATTTACAGACGAAGGTCTGCTATCTTCTAATAGTTCCACAAGCACGCGTCGGCTAGAGTAAACGGATTAACAAACACAAAAAAGTAAACATCACAACATACCAACCTCTTTTGATTACGCAATTGGATAATATACTCGTACTATATAGATTTGGATTTTTAGGTCATTTTACGGTACCTGGTAGTTTATTTTTTCGCCTGAAGAAAGAAAATTATTTATAGACAAACAAAGATATCACGCACGCAAAGCGATTCAAATATTATTTACCCCATGGTTAAAACAAAAATCCCAGCTAGCATTTGAAAGATTGTTTTGTCACCTTAATGAGTATTTTCCGAGCCCTCTTGATTATATGAAGAGGAATTGCTTTCATGGGCGATTCAAAAACGAGAATGAATAATTGATATGCTCAAAAATTCGTGCCATGGCAATCACCTAGATGAGTCTTCTCCGACTCTTTGGAGTAAATACTCTGGAAAATTATTACAATGGGCATAGCTGACTGCGGCCCCCTGAAATGGATTTTGGAAACTTAAAAAACCGTTTTTTAGGTTCCTATTGTCCTTGAAATATCATCGAAAAATCCTTTTTATTAAGTGCTCTGTCAAAGTTTTTTTTTTTTTTTTATCAAAAACTAATTAAGATAGAAAAATGAAACAATTGGCTACTGAAAGTTAATAACACAGGAAATAAAATTTTTTTTTAATTTTACATCGAGAACATTTTTTTGCACAAAAAATCAAATAAAAATTAAATGATTACTTTCAGTGTATTCCTGTTTTTGCGCCACTTTCTAGCTATTTGTAAAAAATACCTTTGGAAATTATCTTTCACTGAAAAAATTTAAATCCAAATAATAGTACCTATATCTTTTTGAGATATGTATTTGTGAAAACATTAGTCCTTATGCTTAGGGGCTCTCAGTATCAATATGCTGCGGCAGATGTGCGTATGCAGCACGAAATATGGTATAAATAGGCATCACTCATACGGCATGTTGGACGTAATTAACATATTCCCCGACTCGAAGAGGACTCACAAATGATGTTTCATATGACTCCCCAAGAAGAGTCGCGACAAGGGTTAAATATTTTCCTGTGAATAGAACCATTTCTCACCAAAAAGCGAGCACATTTTTGATCAAGTATTTAGACAGAAAGGGGACTCGAAAAAGAGTCTTTTGTGATGAAAAATTTTTAAAAATGTTATCTAGGTTCTGGAAACGTGAGATGGAAATTGAGCAGGGCAGGGTGTTCGTATGGATGATTTTCTTGTTGGATTAGATCAAGATAAGATTAATTAAATCAAACTTTATATTATTATTTGAAATTAATTGCATTTTTTCAACCAAAATTTTGGAGTCGCTTTACTCATAGTTTTCAGAATATAGGACTGTTTTGGAGGTTTTTCCTTACTTAAAATATTTCTTTTACAAAAAACAGATTATAAAGAACATTCCTCAAGTTGGATGAAATCACCTATTCTTAGTGGTTTGTAATTTATTTCTCCGCAATAGTTCGGAAATTTGGCGAATTTTTGTGTCATTATTGATCGTGTGAGATGAAACTTTTGCGCAATAGGTCGATGGATCCTTTTATTCCAAACCGGAACCATTTTATTTATAAAATCAATTAGGAAGCACTGTGACTGAAAGAACTAAGTTGTTCTTATTTCAAAAGTGGGTCCAAAAAGTCTCCCTAAATGACGAAAAAATCCTTTACAGTTGCATTACGAACTACAAGAAGCCTATTAGTATTATTTTTATTTGACTTAAATCAAACGAACTTCCCTTAATTTGAACAAAACTACCATAATAATATTCCCCCTGCTTCAAGTTCCCACATAACTCAGCAATTAATAACGAATTTCCCCCACATTGGCTCGGTACATGAAATGTGTTATTAATTGTTATGGGGGGGGAAGGCACTACATATTTTGTTACCGTTTATCATGAAATCTCGCAATTTATTGATGCATGTAACTAGAATTTTTCGCCGGCACATGGTGGAAGAAAACTTTATGGAATCAACAATGAACCTAAGACCGTAATCGGAATTGATTTTCCCAAAGAGCACAAAAAAAAAAAAAAAAAACAAACAAACAAACCGACGAAATTATAATTAAATTGCATGCAAAAATGGGGAATTGAAACTGCGAGTAAAATAATCGTTAAGTCAAAGTAGCGGGAGTAAAACTAAGCGCTTTCGAATGCAAAAGTCTAGACTCTAGATTAGCAAAAGCTTCATTCTAGCTTCATGAGTCGAATTTATCAATGAAAAAAAAATTTTTTTTTGTTTTTTTCTACACAATTGTTCCAGCAAAGCACACGACATGACACGTTCGAGTGCTGCATGTGTATATGGGTAGAAGTAGGAGCAGTTCGTAGTCTCATGGAAGATACGAATGTGAGGCCCGGGGAATGGGCCATGAAGGAAGGGAAAGGGGAGCATGAAATAGAGGCACGGAAAAACGCAAGTTCACAATTACACAATTCGGTGGCAGACGTGTGTAGTCGCCGCGACCTTCACACAAATCGACAATATCCGTTGAATAACATTGAAAATTAACGTCGCTTAGAAGCTTTTCATTGTCTTGCACAATTAGTTCTCCATTTTCCACCCGACCCTTTTCTATTTCCCACAATGTTCGCGATTCCCCATGACAATGAATTATGCGATAAAAAAAGTTATTTTTTCGGTAGATAAATTCAAATATAGGCGACGTCGGCTTTGACACTTCGGCCTTGTGTGTGAAAATTGGGGCCGTGAAAAAAAAAAAAAACAATCATCATGTGGAAAAAAAGGGTTTCTTCTTTATATTGGTTGTTTTTTTTTTATTTACCAAATTGAATTAAATGCGTCATTAAATACATAAACATGTGCGTAAACTTATTTTCCTGTGAAAGTTGAAAAACGTCCCGAAATTATAAACATAGGCAGGTAGGAGGGATAAAAGTAGCTAATTATAGGAATATTTTTTTAGCCGTTTCAGTTATAAAAAAATAAAAAAGCTTAAAATCGGTCAAGCCCGACATTGACTACCCAGAATATTGACGAACTATATTTTTTCTTTCCGTACAGAAAATATACGAAATCAATGTTTGTGGGCATCACAGTTGGCAGAATAAATCAATTTTTCCAGTAAAATTTTCATTCATCTTGGTGACGGTCTACGGTTTTACGCTTTTTTCTTCGGGATTGACGAATAATCTCCATTTGTAGGGCTTGGCAGCGGGCTTGACAACGTCCAAATACAAATTTACGTATGGGTATGGGCGCACACACAAATTCACACAAGCGCGGGACTGCCGAAAAACAATCGATAGTCTCAATAGTCGATAGTCTGAAATATCGATAGAATCGATAGCACTATCCGAAGATATATTTTAAAATGTAAACTTATTTTATTGGAAAATTGCTAGTGATTTCAATCAAGCATGTTTAAGCTCTTTAACGTTTAAATATCCACCATTTGAAAGTTTAAATTTAAAAATTAATGGTGGTCCTACAATAATTCAACAAAATACTGTGCATAAGTATCCCTCCTCATTTAATATCACGTGATAATATACAAGAAGCCGATTTTTAAAACCTTTCTCACTAATTCTCCATACTTTGTAACCAGCACTGATGCTAGGCAGTATTTTGGTGACTCTTTTCCCTTGGATATTGAAAAAAAATCTCTTTATTTCTGTTTTCTTAAGGAAAGTGATCAGTAAAAATCCCTTGTAAACATTTGAAGTGATTTTTGGTTAAAGGTAAAATCGAATAAATCTCTCAAAACGGGGAAACCACTCGTTCTGGCATCAGTGCATAAAATAAAATGTTAGCATGACGACTATAATTCTCATTTGGTTTATAAAATGGGACACTTAAGACTCGCAGAATTTCTGAAGATTTTTCGAGACGTGATGAAGCAAGACGTGCGTAAGTCATAATCATCATCACCATGACCGTCAGCATCACCATCATCATCACCATCATCATCATCATCATCATCATCATACCATCAATCACCATCAACCACATCACCATCAACCACATCACCATCATCATCACCAACCTTACCATCATCACCATCAACACCATCAACAACATCATCACCATCATCACCATCGTCATCACCATCGTCATCACCATCGTCATCACCATACCATCTCATCACATAATCCCATCATCATTCTTAACCATCACACTGAACATATCAACATACATATAGTCGATATGATAATTGGAACGATCATTATGTACGAAGATATTTATCGCTGTGGTGTAATTAATTGGCATTTTAAGGATTTTTAATTTCGGAAGGAATCTTTCACAGCAGACACTTTCAATTAAAAATTACCAAATCATAAAATAATGAAACTTCAAAAACATAAAATTATCAAGGAAACATCGATATATCGAAGGAGAAAAATAAATTGTTTTTTTAGCTCTACTCTCATGTCTGAGCGAAATAATTTTTTGTTTGACAAACTTGTCTTGCAAAAATTACTAGAAAACTAATAATACAATATAATTTTAGCCGTATCAAAATTAATGGGCAATAACATAAATTACAGCAAAATTTTTACCCGATATGAACTTGGTACATTTAAATTAAGAGTAGTTAATTGTGCAACTTTTTAAAGAATAAATTAATAACGTAGCCGAGAACCGGTTTCAAAGTTTAGATAATTTTCTCGAAGTACATCATTTATGCCATTAAATGTGTCTAAATGCCCGTTAAATTTTGAATGTCTAAACATTCTGTGAATTTTCGAAAATATTTAAATTTCATACTGCTAATGAGAAATTGATATTATTTCTTATTTCTAGAGAGACAATATTGTATTTTATTAATTAGAAATAAACTTAATGTTCCTTTAATATCATCATAAATCATACATGTCATCACCATGTATATATGTCCAAATACCATGTATAACATGTCATACCATAACCATATATCCATAAACCATTATCACCATATATCATAAATATCACCACCATATCGATATTCGATATGAATAATTATGAAGAATCGATAATGTTATAGAAATAGTAGTAATTTCAAAGTTATGACCACTAATTAAATGGTAGGCATTTATATATATTGCATCAATGTTATTAAGGGAAATAGAACTAAGCTTTATTCAAAAGTAATTGAAATAAAAATGGCGCCCATTCTAGATTAATCAAAAATAAAGGGAAAATAATGCAAATTTATTTCAAAATTAACAAAATAAAAATTAAAATTATAGTTTCTAGAAAATTCAAAAATAAATTAAAATGCAAATTTTTCATTTACTATCGAATTTTTAAATTATTTTTTGAAAAGTTACAAATTTTAAGAAAATTCGAATTTTTGAGCAACGATAGCCATATGTAATTCAATGAAATATGTTCTTCCAAGCAAAAATCTAAACTTTGACACCCTGTATCTCGGCAACCTGTGATTAAAATTTACTCTTTTTTTGCACATTTAACGTACTCTTACATCTTAACAACTGTACCAAGTTTCATCCAAATCGGGGTGAAAAAATTTTGCCGGTGGTACACTTGACTAGTTTTGCCCCATATTTAAGGGCCTCCAAATGGCTCGAGACTCCTTTCATAGGCGAAACTAACATTTAATTCTGATCCTTTACAGAATACTCGGGTTCAACCAACTATTCAATGGAGGATAACCTGAATCTATTTGGAAAGATATGTGAAAATAGTTCGGAAGATCAACTGCATTGAAAGCCTGACAATTACTGATCTTCAAACGATCATATACATTTCAAATACCCATTACCAAATTCGCCTGATTGATATCTGGAAAGCTCTGAACGGTGAGTACAATTTTGAAAAATACCTTCCATTTTCTCTTTGGTTCTTCTCCCTTAAAAGGGCACATTGCATAACCAGATAAGACTTTCCTCTTTTATTTATTTGTTTACTGAAGTTTCTCCGTTAATAATTTTTATATTTTGGTAAATGGAATGTTTCTATCGACATAATTTGAGCTCAATGAGGATTGAAGATTTCATAAATTTCGTGGCCTTCTAACGGTGAATTGATTTACACGATCAACTTATATCTAAAAATTTTGTAGTGTGACTAATTCTCAATGCTTGAAAGGCATACGCAAAAAAAAAAAAAAAAAATATGTCAAAAATAATTGAAAACTCTTGGAAGATGGTGTTATTTTTCAAGATGAGAACCAAATAATGAGCACGTGTCAAATTTTTTTTTATTTTTACTTCAAAAGAACTTTTGACAGAGGTACATAGATATATCATAAACATATTTTTAGATTGTGCTTGTCAAAAACACGTGAAAACTAATATTTGACAATCTACTTATTGCGCTTCATAAAAAAAACGTATATTGAAATCATTTATTACCGCTGCTTTTTAAGCTTTTGCGGCAACATTTCTTCAATTCTAAATACATATCTCTTAAAACAAATTTACAAAATTAACATCAGAAATACATGTATGTTAGGTAGGTACCTGCAGCATCAAATTAAAAAAAAACAATTTGGCATTATAGAATTTAAATATTTATTATGTTTTTCCGTTCAGTTCGATTTCCATTCTTTCAGAAATCATCTCAAGTACATTTTTTGTTCGAGAAATAAATACATACAGTAAAAGCTTTAGTATTCGGCTCTTACCTTAGACCTAAAGATCTCTCTATCGAATAGAATGGACTATGGCATTGATTTAAAAAGACACTAAAATTAATAGGCAATTCACAAAGTCTTCTAAAATCCCTTTAAAATTTATCCACAGCTAAAATTAGTAATTTTAGAGCTGAAACTTCACATTTTAGCTGGGAATAAATTTAAAAGGGATTTTAGAAACCTTTGTGAATTGCCTATTATAGGCACCTAATAAATTTTTTCTTTGAAATACAAAAACCGTAGGGGTCTGCTATGGGGTTAATTTGACATTTTCTTTGCATGAGTAAAAATGCGCATGCCTTTCTGGAGACTTTAAATGAACGGTGCTACAGGAAAAATGTGAAAAAAGTTTTGACTGCTGTGTTTGAAAGTACTTTGTATAATATACATATTATGTAAGAAGTTCCTATATTAAATTTTACTATATCGGCTACAGGTAAATTTTAAATCGATCTCGAAAAGTGTGGCTGAGAATTAAGTTGCGCATTTTTTTTTTGCTTTTACTTAAGGATATAACAAAGCATTTATTTAGTATTTGGTTTTTTTATCTACAAAAAATGTTCGTATTTGCATTCGATGACATCAATATGGGGCAGAATGTAATTGAAGCTTGCAGTTCTGAGGCTACCAATTTTCAGCAGGAAGTCCTGTAGATTCTCCAAGCTAATATCGTATTTATACTGTTAGAGCTTTGAATGCTAACGAAACATTGAAATAATGAATATCTTTGGTTGACCGGATTCTGGATTCTGCTTTTCAGTGTTACGAGAAAAATGAATTTGAAATGTTCAAATATTTAGGCTGGGACAAAAAAATAAGAAGAGAAATCTGTATAATATTACCAGGCACAGTTTAAGGGATGTATCTTTTATGACTTTTAAATGTTACCTTTAATGTTGGAAAATACTTTCGCTAATTGACGCAATAGTCGGCTTTCCATGAAAATGATCACATAAGTCAATTTTCCCGTGAATTGTGGATTTAATTCGTTTTGCAACGCAATGTCAGGACAACAGGATTGTTATTTGGATTCCTTTTTCTATATTGAAACGAAAGTAGGCGGCTTGATTAGCACCACAGATATAATTTTTCCCCTTCAAATGATTAACTAACTTTGACAAGATTCTTTCTGGCCCCTTAGCATTCTCTGAAGGGTGATTTGTCTGTCTATATTCGGGCAATCAAGAAGATGAACAATCATATCGTGAAGACCTTTTTGAATTTCCTGGTTGACAGTGAAAAAATTTCTTAATTTTCACCTTGCCTCAACATTCTATCTTTCGATTTTCTTCCATTTCATACACACATGTATAAGAAAATCTTTTAAATTTTATTGATTTATTGAAAACATCCACCCATTTGCATAGATATCACTAAACTTTCGCCACTAAATCACATGACAACAAAATCCTCGACGAATTCAACATAAATTTAAGTCAACGGGGAGAACACATGACAGCCGAAAAGAATGGAAAAGAAAAGAGCGAAAAGAAAAGCCGGATAATGAAAAATACTTTTGGCCAACGCATGTACAATAGATATTGTTATACTTTTATTTGTACATATGTACTTCGGTGTATGTACCTATATGTATTTTTTCTAGTAAAATTCTTCGGGATCCATGAAACTACGAACGAAATTTCTATCCGGTCACGTGAGGCGTTCGACCTTGATTTTATGATTTATTTTCAATCGTTTTCGAAGCTCTTGTATCGTTAATGGTCTTTTCTCGTTCTTCTCTTTTTTGTGGTTCTAATGCGTCCGGAAGGAATATTGCATAAAGGTGGAAGTTCAAAAATTTTAAAGAGGTAAAGATTGAATTTTCTTAGTCAACAAAAAATAGATATTTTCGATACAAGTGTCGAAATGAAGCTTTTTTTTGCACGAGTGGTAAATGTTGTAAAACGAGGCGCAGCCGAGTTTTACAATACCACGAGTGCGAAAAAAGCTGAGTTTCGACACGTGCCGAACAATATTTTATGCAATAAGATTTCAAATTGGATTTTAACCTAAATTTAAGAAAGCGTGTTTTTTGTTTGTTTGTTAATTGTGAAGAAATTTTATTTTGATTTGACAGATTCATAATTTGTAAATTCTTTATTATACAACTTCGTAGTATGCTTGCTTATTTTTGCCTTGTATTTTTTAAAATGCGTGCATTTTGAAATTTATTATTGCACGCCTTGCCTTGAATTTTTTGAAATGCGTGCGTTTTGAAATTTATTATTGCACGCCTTGAAATTCATTCTTAAAAAACCATGTAGTATGCCATGCTTTTTGTTTGTATAAACAATTTTTTATACTTTCTCAAAACTAGTGTCATAATATGCTTCATTATGATTTTAAAATCGACATCATAATAGGCCTATTATGATGTCGAATTGCATAAAATATATTTTTTTAATAATTTTTCGTAACTCAACAAAACGTTTTCTAAAAAAAACAAAATTTAATTTAAAAAAAATTAAATAAATATTAGCAAGAAAAAACTGGCTAAATATGGGTTATCATAAATGCAGAGATTAGAGAATTGATGAATTACTCCTAAATGGCTTCGTGTTTTCATGTTTGCGATGTTTTCCAAATTGACAAAGAGGGTTTTTTCCCCCTGGATATTTACTTTTGATTTGATCACAGATAATTGATCATTACATGCAAGTGTACCGAAACCTATTGAAATTACGATTTAATTCGGTTGGAGACCTTACATTAGTGATAATGAAACTAAATGAGTTGAGTAAAAAAAAAAAGGGTAGCTTAGAAACTACATTGAGTGTATGGCCACCTGCTAAATACACAAGAGATAAAAACGAAGAAAAATTCACTTGTCACGCAACTCGACGTCAGACAATGATTTCTTATCGCTTTCATATGACATTTGTTCTTAAATAGAAATCTATTTCGAACAAATTAAATGGGGTAGAAACTATTTTAAATATTACAAAAAAGCAAGCTGCAATGGATAGGTACGTACGGGCCTCATTAGTCCTAACCAGGGATGTGGTTTTTTTGACATCCGCGGATGCGGATTTAAGGAACTCACATCCGTAGATGCGGATATGGTTTTTATTACGAAATGAAACTTTTATGAAAACTACAAATAAAAGAAATAATTTGATATAAAGTATATATATACATATAAACATCAATACCTATATACATATTATAACATACATTAATCTTGTATTCTTGTCATTTTTAACATATAATACAAAAATATTCAGTTAAGATATATTATATTAAGATCAATATTTAAAGTTAAAAATTGCCGCGTTATGTTTGATGAAAAGTAACTTAGCTGCCTTTTCAGGTTCGAGGCGACTTTTTTGAGGTTCAAATCAAGTTTTGACCTTAAAGACCATCATCTTTATTTTTAATTTATCAAGACTGAAGACAAGAATGACGGTTTAAAGGGCAAATAATACATATGTCAATTTGTATTGTAATACATTTTGTCTCTTTCTGATTTCTTGCACGGCGCTCACACGTATAAGACATGCCTGGAATACAGCCCATTTGAATACATGAGAAAGAAAGAGAAGCAGTTATTGTTTCGGAACATAAAAAAAAATAACCCTTTCTTTTCTTCGCATGCATTTTTCTACTTAAAAATTGTTTCAAAACATGTTTTCATACGTGTGACCGCCGAGTCAAAATCAGCTGTTTTTATAAAAACTGTGGCACACGTACATCCGCATGAGCTCCGCATCGATGAATGCGGATGTTAAAATTCGTGCGGAAGCTCCGCACTTGCGGAAGCGGATGCGAATATTCGCAACACCCCTGGTCCTAACTGATCGTACGTCTATTACACTGTGCAACACGAAAAATGCAAACCAAAATTTGACTGCAGTTTCTGAAAGTCGTCGGTGAATATAATAACATCTCAAATTTGGTTTAGTCCGATTGGCTCTAGTTTTAATTTAAATCGATCTCAAAAAGTGTGGCCGAGAAATAAGTTGTGCTCTTAGTTATAGGTCTATCTCGTAACCCGTTCAAAATTTTATTTTCCTCTCTATAACAAAGTTTTTTCGGTAAACTCAGTTAAAATAATGATGGTATTAACAGGGCGTGTAACCGGAACCGAAACCGAAACCGTATCCGATTTTAACCGGTTTATTTTCCTAACCGAAATAAAACCGAAACCGATATTTTGTTTTTTTGGAAACCGGTTCCCGAACCAAAACCGAAACACCGAAACCGGTTCGAAACGGTTTCTGAAACAATTTCCAACATCTTCCCCAAAATTTCATTTATTTCATGGTCCCTCATTAATGCGCCACATAAACATTCAGTCTGACTGATCAGTCACCCGTGTGCGTGTTTATGTATTCTTGCCTATACATTTCCCTTCATGTGTCGGTGTGCCGCACACGTTCTTTTTTCACTAAAACAATTAGCTGACTCATTCAGTCAATGTTTATGTGACTCTTAATCAATTACATAGTTACTATGTTTACATGACCACTTGATACGTATTCACTCGACACGTTTAAGACTATCTGTCTTTTTTTTGCCACCAGTAAAAATCGTGTGTGCAAACCTTTTGGAAGTTTGTAGATTTTCGGCACAAACATAATAAATAAGGTTTGTACGCATTTACACGTTAAGACATATCGATAATGAGAAACATTTTTTGCAGGCCAGGCTCGGGGGTCAGATTTCTGAAACATGTTTTGAAATTATCCCATTTGAATACATGGGAAAGAAAGAGAAGCATTGATTGAAGTACGAAGAATAATGTTCCGGAACAGTTAACAAACACCGTCTCTTTTCTGCTTACGTCTTTCTTTACTTACTTAATTTTCTCAAAACATTTGTTCGTGAGTCTGACTCTAGAATATTGAAATTTCTTAACGTCAATGGTCTATAAAGCGAACCCGTCACGGTACTGAATTGCTTACTGAATCCTGAAAGGTTAAGGTGCGTTTGAAGTCTATATTTCGTACTCAAGATTTTTTTTGTACTGCAGCGACAGTTGGAAATTTAACAATTTTAGGGTTTGCTTTGCATGAGATTAATATCTCGAATTTTTTCCGCGATTCTTAAAATTTTTGAAAAACCGTAACCGGAACGAAACGATACCGAAACCAAAATAGTTTTTTTCAGAACGAAACCGTAATCGAAACCATAATCATTTCATAACCAAAACCATAACCCGAACGTTATTTGTTTCGTTTGCACGCCCTGGGTATTAACTCACTCGAAAAAGTTCCATCTAGTGGGTAAAAATTACAAAAATCTAGGTTAGATTAGGTACTCTGGGTTACACGCTTTGGCCTCACATGGGCCGGTCGGATACCACGAATAATGGAAAAACAATGAAAAATAGAAAAATTAAAATCGACACAAATATCTACGACTTTAGCTGGGAGTTGAACCCAAAGCCTCTCGTTTCTTAAGTTGGCAACCAACAGCTGCAAAGAGGCCAACTGGAAAAATCTAATAAAAAATTACGATGTTTCACCTCTTTTAAACATTTCTTGCCCATAGCTCCCAAGTCGTTAAGAATTTTTAGCAAATTTTTTTTAATTAATATATTGAAAAGTTATAACTGGACAACTTCATGGAGTGCACTAACTGCAGCTGAGTGCTCCTTTTTACCGTTTTTATACTCCAAAGCTGAATAATTTTTACCAACAATTAGAAGAAAAAAACTCTTTGAATACGCTCGGAACAATTCATCCACCGCAAATGGTTCAGAATCGTGAAAATAATTTCTAATCAGTGTTGCACGGTTTTTTCGAGAAATCTGCCAATCCAAAAAAAAGGACTTTTGAAAAATTACTCTTCATAAAGTTAAGGTAATCGTTAGTCAACATTTATAAGAACCTTATAATTAGAATGCTTAAAAAATAACTGCAATTTGATTTCAGAAACTGCAGCCACATTTTGGTTTGCATTCGACGATCTCAAAAATGTGTCACAGTGGTACCAAAAGAAGATCTTTTTTTTTATTAGGGACATTTTCCGCCTTTCTCTTTTACTATCGAGAAAAAGGAAAATTGTAGAACAGGACAGCGATACTAGAATATTTCTTTTTCAGGCCTCAAAAAACGAATGTAGCGCTCTTTTCAAACACGCATGACTCAATGAAACAACTGATAATATAATTACTAGATTTTATTTAAAATTCGATAGCACTTTTTAAATAGATATAATAAAAGACAAAATACAATGTGACATCGCTCAGTGAAATTTAATAATGAGCCAAGGATATAATCTAAGTACACCGAAAAAAAATGTATACGAAATCGTCATAATTTTGTTATTTTTCACTTACAAATGTGAGCCGATACGCAATATTATTAAAATTATACTACCTGTCGTATCAATTCTATACTTTTTTTTTGTCAAGCTTGATACGAAAAAAAGTAAATTTGACATGAATGCATGACAATATTTGAAATGAAAAAATTTCAAATTGATACTAAAAAGGACAATTTGATAAGATTTATGAGATATTGATATGCAAAATATAGTTTTGATACTGATCTAATATGGAAAAGATATTAAAAATGTAATTTATCACCAGAATTGCACGGATATTGAAAATGTAAGATTAATACGAAAAATTGATACGCAAGTGTAAAACATTTCCGTATCAATTTGATGATTTTCGTATCAGAGGAATATTAAAAAATATTAACTTGATATTATAAATATCAGTCTGATATTTTTTAATGCAAAATTGATATTTTTCAATTTATACGAGGATTGATACGGGTTTATCAATCTTCGGATCAGGCGGATTTTTTTCGGTGTAGTATTATACTAAAATTTAATTATTTTAAGACGGTCGTTTTCGACTCAACGCTCGGATTACATCGCATTGATTAGTATCGATTATAAATTCGGGCCTGTAGAGAGAGGGAGGGAAATGGGGGATTTTTCCCCGGGCCTGGGATTGCTGAATGGATCCACAAATGGCATGGCGCTTTATTTTTTGGGTCGCACATTTTTGTGAGGGGACCCCGGAAAAAATACCCCCGCCGCAAAGTTTCTCTCTACGGGCCTGCGTATTATGTAATTAGAACTCTAATTGACTGAAATGTCAACAGTTAACAAAATGAGTTACAAATTGAAGCCATTTAACCAAAATGCTTTGCCATAACAACTGATTGCTAACTAAATTGCCTACTTCGGCATTCAGCTTACGATGACCGTGATAAATCGCAATGCCAATAAAATCAATTTAAGCATATCCGCCTGCCGGAGTGCCGCAAATTGATTCACATCGCATGATTTTATCACAGATAGTTACAAATGATTACAAACTTACATGAGTGCGCACAAATTCTGAACTAAAAATGCGCAAAAATTGTCTCGTCTTTTATGCTCCGTTCACACGATTCAATTTCTCAAATTATTTGAGCTTGGTTTGTCATTTGTTCCATTGATTGCAATAGCGTTGAATCAATGACATTCTTATTATATAAAAGCTACAAATATCATGAGATATCATGCAGTGCAGACCGGAGTTTAAGGGTCAAATGCTCTACGGAAGCAAGCAGATTTCTTATATCAAACACATGTAAAAAAAAGAAGAAGTACTTCGGATTATTTTCGCTACTTCAAGGCATACGCTAATTACAAATAATCGGACTCACAGGGTTGCATTTAAATTGGTACCCGAAGTTTTTTAGCCTACTTCACAATATTACTGAGCATGATCGTTCTTCGACCGAAGAAAACCGTAAACAGTTATACGTGATGGAATGAAATTCATAGTGCACTTTTTACAATAAAAATGATATACCTTTTATTAGTTTTAATACGGCCTGTCATCGGAAACTCACCTCTGGCTGATTTTCTTCAACAAAATGATATCTTTCATTCTCTCGCTTTACTTTAACACCGTATAGCCCTTTAGTGCTGACGCATCATGACGTTTCGAAACTGATAAAAAATGATAGGTACACTTCGCAACGCTGTCTGTACCATCAAGATAAAAGAATTAATAAAAATTTTTTCAATTAGAATTTTCTGTTATATACTACGACAGCTCTATGGGGGTTTGCAAAACATTTAAAGACCCCAAAATGTCGTCAGTCCATACCGACATACGTGATTGATTTTTGATTAGGAAAAATAAATAATGCTCGAAAGTTATTACGTGTAATCTTCATGAAATCTGAAAGGGGTCTTCTTCTTATCATAAATGTCAATGAAAAAATGCCTACCTATAGATATACCGGCATACATATACAGTGAAACCTCTGACACGCAAGCAATCCCACATGCGCAAAAATTGATATAACTGATAGTGTGCACATAAGGGAGGGTTTACTGTTGAATTGTGGGCGGTGTCTTCTTTCTGCAGCTTCTTATCAATGAAATTTGAAATTTCGAAAATACATACATATATGGATGTTTCAAGAAAGAAACATTTAACAACACTGTGACACATATTTGAGGTCATCGAATGTAAACCATATTTCGACTGCTGCTCGTGAAAGGACTTCATATGCATATTTGAAAAATTCATGTATTTGGTTTTACTCGATTAGCTTCAGGTTCATTTTAAATCGATCTCGAAAAGTGTGGCCGAGAATTAAGTTACTCATATTCTTGCCTTTACTTATGGCTACTATTTCGTAAGCCGTTAAATATTTTATTTTCCGGTCTATTACAAAGTTTTAGCCTTAAACATGGAGAGCAGAACTGTAGTAATAACTGAACCGAGAAAACTCCATCCAATAGATAAAAAATAGCAAAAATCTCAAAAATTTAACAATTGAACCTCTTTTTGCAATTTCTTGCCTATATCTCCCAAACCGGTACGTATTATAAAGAATTCTTTGACAAAAAAGAAGATAAAATACAACTGAACAATTTCTAACCATGCACCACTCATGTCCGAACGCTCTTCGATGTCGTTTTCATACTGATAACTTGAAAACTATTTCCCGAAATCAGTAGAAAAAACTAAAAAAAAATATCCTTAAAATATGCTCCAAATTTTTTTAAATTTTCCTTCGCCAGAACTTATTCATTCCTATCGCCGTATGCTTAATACACATTACTCATACGCAGTACGCTAAAAACTGGGTATTTTTGCAAATTTTTACCCACTATACGAACTTTTTCTGGATAAGTTTATTCTGCATTTTTTTTCATCTATTCAATACCAACAACTTTGCTGAATACATCAAAACAATCTTCCGTACGGTTAACAAGATACAGCTATGTTAAAAAATCTAAAAAAAGGTGGTCAAAATTGATTCTGGGATCTACAACTTCAGTAGATCTTCAGGAATATCTCAAAAGTGGCATCTAACTTCGGAAAACGGCCAGCCCCATAGAAATCAGCAAATTTGAATTAGATTTACCCACTAGGACTGCCCGTTGTTGAGAATTTCGACTAGCACAGTGTAACCATTGCGACGTTTTTAAGGATATTAATTAAAATGTTGTTAAAGCAAAGCAATATCTTTTGAATTTTAATAGGATTTTATTTTTTAATTTTTCCTTATATTCCTAATGCGCTCGAAGCGGAATATCCTAAACAAGAGTGAAATCTCCTCCCAACAAATCTTCTAACTCCATGTTAAGCTTTTGCATTTGATATTGAATTCTTTGAACATTTTTATTGGAAAAGTGCAATAATTATTATTTGTTTACAAATGCTTTGTTCGAAACCCTTTGCCGTGATAAAGAATTTTAATTAAAATGCTTTATAGTCATTCGGATCAGATATGCGATGTACCGAATAAATATAATCGTGGTTAAGTTCGCAGTCACAAAATGTTTACTCAATTTTGATTGAAAAAGTTTCCGACGTCAAATTAAATGCGTAATCACTTTATTAGCTTTTATTGTCAATGTAAATAGAGTCTCGCCCACGCAGACAGACTTTACTATCATGCTACATGCGTTTCATATGATTTTATCACATGCGATTTAAGTCCACAGATTCTGCGTGTGTTTTTTTTTTTCTTTTTCTTTTTATTATGGCTTCATACCCTTATTGTTAGGGACATATGCAAAGACAAAATCAAATTGAAATCAGGTTGATTTTTCAACGAATTTTATTTTCAATACATACCCTATTTATACAGGTTTTCTCGGACTTCCGGGATCTTTTTTTTCGCAATTTTACTCCATAGACTCTCTTTTAAAAAATTTTTAGAATAATATTTACATTCACTTTGAACGTTTCTCGTTATCGTTTTTGTTCAAGTATTTGCTAAGAAAAACTGTTCACATTTCCGTTTAAAGTTTTTAATTACCTAATCGCACGCGGTCGCACTTTGAAGCACTTCATTCCGTCAAAGCAGTTTGCAACTGATGCGCGTGATTGCCGTGAACTTCTTGTTGCCATTTTTTAAACAAACAAAAAATAACAGACAAACCAAAAACAAAAAAAAAAAAAGAATCTTTCCACAATTTTGTTACGTAGATACGTATAAAGCATTATTAGAGAGTACCTGCAAATTTCTCACGAAGGAGGAATGCGAAATCGCCACCTCCACCGAACAGAAACGAGAGCTCATGTCTATGACGTAAAACTAATTACGTTGCTGGCGATTCTTTTACGTACCTCGTATCTAATCACAGTAATACGGCAGCAAAAATCTTCCAAAAAAAAACTTCCGAATACATACGTACATAGATAGATCCATAAACCGTCTGATGTGCCCCTGAGTGAGAAATTCTGTTTGTTTAATTCTAGAAAAATACTTATTTACTCTTCTTTTTATTGAATATTTTCGGATATAAACGGAAGCGTAGAAATCTATCAACAATTTGACTTTAAAATTTGATATATCGCACACTAATCACTAAATGGGCACAACTCAAAATTTTGCATTTCTCGGGCCAACAGCCAATAACTCTTGACGCCGCGTAAAATCAATTTTTTTTCTTCTAAATTTCTATTATTCTTAATTAACTGCAGAATCCATAAATATCAATGTTAATTTTCCAAGTGCTCCTTTTCCTGCAGTAAAGTGTTCGCGAACATGAAAAAATTGATTGAAAAAATTTTGAATTATGCCAGTCTAGTGATTAGTGTGCGATATGTATTTTATAGATTAGAATTTGAATTTATGTAGATGTTGTGCGAACTTTGATGCTGTTTCTTCATTCATATCTCGATTGTTATGTAAAACATTTTGGGCATTTGGTTATGGAATTGTATTTTGTGTAGAGCATTAATTTTCTCGATATATTTCATTTTTAAAATAAACAAAATCACTTTTGGGATCCAAAAAAAAGTGCTCAGATGTGCGTGCCCATCATGTGCGACTATGTGCCGATATATATAAAAAAACAAAAAATTCGATCGAAGTGCTTAAATTTCCTGAGGAGGTCCTTTTTTGATGTGATGTCCGTACAATGCACCACGATCCTCATATGGTAACATATAGTTATACCACTGGTATTTACAGTTTGTGAAAAGAAGGGAAATATTTGAAGATTTCAATTCTAAATAATAAAAATACAGCTAAGTTTTATGCCAACGAGTGGAAATTACACTGTGGTAGTCGAAAAAAAGACAAGACCGAATTCAACGGTTTCCCCCCATTTCGGGCACGAGGAATCGAACTGCATCATTCGTTTTTTGAGTTATCCTCATGCAAAAATTTTTTAAAAAAATTGTTTTGACCACTTTTTGGCCCATATCTATGTATCAGTGGAATTTTGGTACTCTAAGCTAAACCAATATGTACTTTGAGATATGCTAAGTAACTCTTCCGAAAACACCGTTATGATTAAATGCCGAATTAGGGAGCTATACCCATTTAAAACTCAAATTTTTTTCACTTAATATATATATTTTTTTTTTTTGAAAGTACAATTTTTGAAGCATCGAACTGGAATTGATATCTTCTACTCATATGTAGTTATTTAGCATACGCTCATGTAAAGGCTAACTAAAAAGAAATAAATAAAACCGATTAAAAACAAAATGGTTTCCTTTCAAAGTTTTTATGGAGCCCTGAGCGAATCAAGGCACGCACATTCATGTTAAATTATTCACCTGTATAAATTTCATTTATTCAATTTTTCATGCAGCTAACAGAATACTATAGATGTGGTTCAAAAATACCCTAAAACTTCGAGGGTCGTTTTATGTTAAAACCGTAGGGATTGATGTATGTATGTGCTAATATGGTTAAATACGAGTGCATATTTCCCTTCAGCATTCGATCGATTTTGTCGTTGCTGCGACATTGTACTTTGGATGAGAAAAAAAAACTTTGGAGTTGAATCAATTATTGATGGATCTGGCGCAAGATCCACGTTGGAAAAATTATTCAAGCCTTGACGTATCTCATCAGCGTCCATCGGACGAATTAACATATTGTTTCGTGAACTCTCCATGTCATCAATTCGAGAATCGCGTCATCGAAACGATTTTTGTTCGCTTTAGTAAACTCTGAATTCCAAATATTGCTCAAAAGGTTTTCCTTTTTTTTTATTCAAAACATTTCTGATTAGAAATTCAAATGGCTTTCATTTTAGATTTGAAGAGAAGTTGAAAAGTGATAAAAATTCCGACTTCAATTTGTCATAAAAACAGTAAAAAAATAAAAATAAAAAAATAGATGAAAGAAGACTCTTCAATCTTCGAGAACAAACCTATCTCCATTTGATCGAGGCCTGCTTACTTAAAAAGAAAAATGCTCCTCATTGAATATGATTAAATATGAAATTTGCAATACAGTGTGCTCTCTCCTTACGGTCACTCCTCTTAAGCGGACACTTTTTGTGCTGTAGTATTAGGTAGTTGTTAGTTAGTTAGTTAGTTAGTTAGTTAGTTATAGTTAGTTAGTTAGGTTACTTAGTTAGTTAAGTTAGGTAGTTAGCTAGTTAGTTAGGTAGTTAGTTAGTTAGATTAGTTAGTTAGTTAGGTAGTTAGTTAGTAGTTAGTTAGGTAGTTAGTTAGTTAGTTAGTTAGTTAGTGTAGTTAGTTAGGTAGTTAGTAGTAGAGTAGTTAGTTAGGTTAGTTAGTGTAGTTAGTTAGTGTAGTTAGTTAGTTAGTAGTAGTAGTTAGTTGTTAGTTAGTTAGTTAGTTAGTTAGGTAGTTAGTTAGGTTAGTTAGTTAGGTTAGTTAGTTAGTTAGTTAGTTAGGTAGTTAGTTAGGTAGTTAGTTAGTTAGTTAGTTAGTTAGTTAGTTAGTGTAGTTAGGTAGTTTAGTTAGTTAGTTAGTTAGTTAGGTAGTTAGTTAGTTAGTTAGTTAGTTAGTTAGTTAGTTAGAGTTAGTTAGTTAGTTAGTTAGTTAGTTAGTTAGTTAGTTAGTTAGTTAGTTAGTTAGTTAGGTAGTTAGTTAGTATTCCTGGTTTCTAAAACAGATTGCTCTTAAGCGGACACCTCTGTTAAGCGGACATATTTCTCAGCCCCGTAAAGAGAGAGAATACACTGTATGTATATACAATCAAATATACACTGAGCGAACGTAACCATGATTTTTTTAAACGAAGCATTGTTATTCACTGTCCTTTTGATTTTCGAGCAGAACAAAATATTTCAACAGAAAAATGGTTGAGTCAACAACATTATTGGTTGATTTGAATAATTTTCATTTGTTTTATAAAATAGGACATATAAGATGTATAAACATCTTTGAACTTTTTAAGCACTGCGAAAGCAGTCGCACCACAACGGAGTGACAAATTCGGTTGAAGTCCACCCGATGGCTATTTTTGGGGTTATGTTCAGCATTTGCTCTGCGCTTGAAATAAATTTGTTCCAATGTTACTTTTTTTTTATAGATATTTTAGTAAATTTTTTTTACTTAAAAATAATCTTGTCATTTCATTTTTGACGGGGGTAAGTTCAACAATTTCAATTGCAATGCATTTTTGAAAACTTTCATGTCAATTCAAGATGGAACAAGAATGATAGAAAAGAAGATTGCGCACAACATATTTCAAAATTGATTCGTTCTGCGCAACTACGTCATAAATAAGCAGCTGATTGAATATTTAAAATTTAAAAAGTGCCGCTCAAAGTTTTAAAAAATTTTCTATAAGTATATTTTTTTTATATTCGATATTGATTTAACTGCCGCGCGTTTCAAACGCCGCTTCTTGCTGATTCCTTTAATTGAGAAATTGCTCAACATAGCGTTACATTTTCTCTTACACCATTACCTATTTCAAATTCCAATTTATTACACTTCACCTTTTTAAATATTTATTTTTCGCTTTCAAAAATATTTTTCGATCATTAACGTCGAATTTGATAATTTTAAATTTTCTATGAGAACAGCTGATTCGTGTACAAGCATGACGAAACCTGCGCAAGAAGTAATCTTATTTTCTATCATTCTTGAAGATGAAATATATTTGACTCAAAAGGAAAATCTTTATTTTTTCCAACAAGAAAAATTGTTAAAATTAAAAATATTCCTTATTTAAATTATAAAGCCGTTTTGTATATTTTTCCTTTTGAATTAACAAATTTTCTCAGTGTATGATTTGTGTTATTTTGCATAATCGTAAAAAATATTTTTAGCACCTTATATTAATTATTACTGAAGCGTGATTGAATAATTATTATCTTGAGGCATCTGTACTAGTCTTCGTATACGCTGCATCAACGATCTAACAATGCTTCCGAGTCACTTGATTGACCAAGGTGTTTAAATCTATTAGCACCTATATTTTAATGTAACCGTATTAAAAACTCAATAAAAGAATCGCTGAGTAGTCTTTTAAAAATGTTGATACGATAAGTCAATAGTTTTCGCGATTATTGGTCGGATATATTGTGAGTTGTTCGATTATCACTTTTAAAGGTCGCCAAGCTCGCATAATTATGAAAAAAGATTTTTTTTTTCGAAACTTCAATAGCATTTTCAAGTTGAACTCCAAATACATGAACACCATTTTTCTATCTATTCGAGTCGTATATTCTTCTTGCAAGCCTTAAAAGAATGTCTTAATAGAAAGTTAAAAAAAATTTAAAAAAAAAAAACATAAAAACATGATTGGTATGCACAGCATTCTTTCTCGAGAATATGAAGACATCTTCTTGGAATTGAGAAAAACGCTTGAAAATGAATTTCTCGAACATTGGCATGAAAAATCATATCGTTTGCACTTTCCCAGCCGCACTTAAAAAAAAAACAAAAGCCTCGAGCAGCACTTTATCGATTAACCTGGCCCCTTGAATCGCTGTTGACGTCATTGAAGTTTGGGCAATGATGCCTTGACGTCATAGGAAAGTCTGTATGCCCGGTGGTTGCCTTGCTCTGTTTGCAGGCGAGATTTAGGTTGCACGAGAGCTTTCACCAGGACTTTAAAATGACTAAAAGCTTTCAACGCGAATGCATATACGATGTATGAAAGGCACAAAGTTTTACGCACGAGTGCATACATCTGTATTTGGGTTAATCTATTCATTTTGACTTAAAAGCTCAATAAAGTTCCATTTCCTTTGACCTAATGGAGATTATATGGTTGGCTGCACAAAAATAAATGCTATTGGTTGAAAAGCAATCATTCAAATTGTAATAAAATTTCTACAATTAATTTGAAAGTTATGTTGCGTATCCATTTCCATTGCTGAAGAGAATTGTTTGTGCAAGAAAATTAAAATTTCCGAACTTTAATTTTACATGTAATTCAAATAAAAATGTTTCCTTTTCATCGAAAAAATCTTAGGGGTGATTTATCTTTAAATTACACAGCCAAACATAACAAACAAGTAAGGGTGTTATAGTCAGGCGAGCCTGACATTACAATACCCGCAAGAAGGAATATTCAAGAGATTTTTAAGGCCATAAGGGTCCCCATATACCGGCTTTTGTTCAATCTCTATATGAAAACCGCCCCTTTTACACGCCCATTTTCTAACAAAATTTTTGGATATGATATTTATGGCTAGAAACGAAGCATGCGTGCCAACTTTGGTTCAAGTGCCATTTGAATTTCGTGTGTAGGAGACAATTTTCGAAAAAACGCCATTCTGCCACGCCCACTTTTAAAATTTTTTGACTTTTGAAAATTATTTAACTTTGAATAAGTTTATTTGTCAAAATTCATCAAAATATCTTGAAAAACTTTGGTTTTAGAACAGTTTTTGTGACTTTCATAACAGACCCTAGCACTGGAGGTACCCTTAAAAATGGTCCGATCGGGTCCATTCTCGAACTGGTTCTTACTCATGTCCCCTGAATACGCATACGCATACGTCTGTGTGTCCATCTGTCTGCCCGCTGTGGTCGGATCTCCTCCCAAACAGCTTGAGCAATCACGTCAAAATTTAGCATACAGGTATGAATATTAGGCCCCGAGTATGATCCACTGTCACGATCGCAAATGAATTTCATGTTTATTGCACAGGGAAAAATATGGGCTTCCTCCTTCTGCAGCCACGCCCACAGATGTGCCCACAACTAATGGCCTATCGTAACGTGGGTATGGAAAGGCGTAGGAGGTTCAAATTTCAAATATTGGTTAGCCACGATGTATCAGAGGTGTGTGGGAAAAAATTCGCGGCCCTCCCACTGCCACGCCCACAAATGAGCATTTTTCGTTTCTTCCGAACTTAAAGGAGTAGCAGCTTCAAATTCGAAACGTTGGTTGACCAAGGCGAATGAAGGGTTATGTGGTCCGCCTACTGCCATGCCCACAAAATGAGATTTTTGGTTAGCTGCCGTACAGAATGGAAAAAGGTAGTGCATTAATATTGTCGAGACGCTGGGTATATCAAAGTATGGAAAATTAAGAGTATGGGTCAAATACCTAATCCGGATCAAATTTCTTCCCCCAAATATTTTAAAAATAAGAAGTTTACTCTCGAGAGAAGTAAATTCCCCGGGAATATTCAGAATCGGGATGATAGTAAGCAAAGTGAAACACGGACACTCACAGTGCCGAAATTTTTGTCCGGATATTACGCTGAAGTTTATACGACAAAAAAAAAAGGTACAAAAAAGGAGACGCCTATGGAGGTGTCCGCAGTTAAGAGGTTTCACTGTGTATGAATTTACCAAAAAATAATTCTCAAAGAAACAAATGAATTTCTAAATATTTATTCATAAAAAAAATTCATAAATTAAATCAAATAGACACGTTTATATGGGATATATATACCAGGCTGTATACTTGAAGCCTTTCAGCCCTATTCGGAATAAATATTCCGGGGGAATTTTTTCCCTAGAAGTTTTTCTCCGTGGTTAAGAGAAATATTCTAAGCGCCGATAAATGAAAGAATGTTATGAACTATGCTTTATAATTTTTGGAAATTCTGGCTTCTTGTGTATTCCCTTGCTACTTAGTGTGTTTAAAATGAGAAAATACTTACCCCATACGTAGGGGAAAATTCTCTGTGCATATATAAAAAATCGGTCTGTTTATCAAAATAAATCGAGCGCTAAAGGAAACACCATTTTTATTGTAAGTATAATTTCAAAACAACCATTTCCAATTCCATTTAATTCTATATAAAATGCAAGATAAGATGAGGTATATATTAAGTACATTTCAATAGGTATCAATATCATTATCCTTTTAATTTGGTCTTTTATATTCCCATTAAATTTAAATACGTTTAAAATTCTTATATGCTTCAACGATTAACAATAGTTATCACTTTTATGTAAAACAAAGGCAGCATCTGAGTTAACATAAGGCTTTTTGAATCTCTGCATCTACCATCACCATGCAAAATATTTAATCTACTTTATAATAACATTCAAAGGCACGCGGATCACAATTATCGTACTCCTTCAACATTACGTCTTTTGCTTGCAACTCATCCTCTTGAATGCAAGCACAACGGAAATTATCACTTCCAATTTGAAAGAGTTTACGTGGAAAACCTTTCCATTGACGACTCTTGCCACCACTTGTTTCTGTGCACCAAACATGCGATCCTTTCTCTTCGGACCATTCAATATTACAATCCGGATAAAGCAATGCAAGCTGATTTTCATCCTCTTTCTCCAGTTCAGCTTGTTCCAGTAGAGCTAAATATTTATGATGATATTTCGTCGGCATACCAGCCTCATCATAAAAACGTCCCACTAATTTCCCTTTGTACACATAGTCTTTCGCATAAAAACGTTGCCAGTTCGCTAGGCCGAGTATATCTTCCTTTTTCAATTGTCCAAGAACATCGTCAGCAGTTTCGGGATCATAATGTTCGAATTCACCAGAAATAAACGAGACCGATGCATCTCTCCCTATAAAATAGTTATAGGCACATCCTGGACCATAGTGCTTAACACCTCGAGAAACATCATAGACGGAACCAACCAAAGCCAAGTACAATGGTCGTCCATCTTCGCCATTGAATCGGGAAAGTTGCTCTTTAGTGAATACAATTTCATCGCTCTGGGTTAGACCCCTTGCGTGGTCGGAAAACCGGAATGGTTCATAAGGCACTAAGGTTCCGATGATGAGGGCCAGAGCCGAGATGACAATTTGCAATTTTAGAAATTTCTTAACAATTTTTAACGGCCGACGAACTAAGAAAAGTGAAAGTTTTTGTTTAAAAAAAAAAAATGACGTCATTCTCTCGATTTAGACTTACCCAAGCGTGAAAGCAAATTTCGTTCTTCAGGCATTATTGAAAATTCTTCCTCTGCCTTCGAAATTTCCACAGGTCTTTTTACTAAAAAACATAAAAAAAAAACAAAAAAAAAAGCCAAGAAAAAGATACAAGTCAGCTGAGCTAGTGCGGATAGATTAATCCCTCGTTCACACTCGCATGCAAAGAGAATTTCTCATTATTTGTGCAGAAAGATAAATTAATTCGGAACTCGTCTAAATCTTCCAAGATCTTGTAAAAGTATGATTCGAAAATTTTACTTGGAAAATTAAGAAATCACTTAACAAGTTTTCCCTTAAGCTGCCCACAAACGTATATACAAATCCATCAATCGGTTGAAATCGACGCAAAATTGCGTGTCTGTGGCTTGGTTGACAAACAGATCCCAAGTTTTCAAAAATTTTTGATAAACTGCTTTGTTTCTCAATCGGTTTGCGTGTCTGTAGATTTTTTTTACAGTTTTCGGCATTTTTGCTTCTCCTTCGTATCACTTCGTTTCAGTTCGTGTGACTTTTGTTCATTTCGTTGCTCACTTCGAAGAGTAAACAACGCGACGTTGACGCGATGACGAATAAACGCAAAGTAAAATCCATCAACAGATCCATCGTGTGTACCAAAACGATTTCAACCGATTGATGGATTTGTATATGCGTTTGTGGGCAGCTTTACTGCGAATAAAACTGATTTCGGCTGATAAGCAACGTGTATACAAATGTGAACAGGGGCTTAAGAAAACGCATTTATACCGGCAAGTAAAAACAGCTGTTCGATATTTACAAGCTTCATGGCAAAGCATAATGTCAACTCTTTCGGGAATTCGTGTTAATATTTTCAATGAAAACTTCCTCAACGAAACGGAGCAGGATGCGAATTCCGTGCTCACCGAATTGGACAAAGGTCTACGCTCGGCCAAGCTGGGCATACAATGCGAAGCAATTGTGCGATTCCCTCGACTTTTCGAGAAGTATCCGTTCCCGATTTTGATAAACTCGTCCTTCCTGAAATTGGCCGAATTCTTTCTCAACGGCTCGAATTTGCTGCGTTTTTGGATACTGCGCGTTTGCCAGCAGAGTGAGAATCATCTGGACAAGATAACAAATATTGATGCATTCGTTAAACGCATCTTTATGGTCATTCATTCCAACGATCCAATTGCACGTGCTCTGACATTGCGAACACTCGGAGCAGTCTCACGCGTTATTCCCGAAAAGCAACAGGTCCACCATGCCATCAGACGAGCATTGGATAGCCATGATACAGTTGAAGTCGAAGCAGCCATTTATGCCAGCAGTCAATTCGCTGCGCAGTCGCGTTCCTTTGCGATAAGTATGTGCGCCAAGATCTCGGACATGATTGAGTCACTTCAGATACCAGCTCCGATGAAATTGCAGTTAATACCAGTCCTAAGACACATGCATCATGATACGAATACTTCATCATTGGTTAACGAATTGTGCCTTAATTTGTTGCCTAAATATCCGGCTGAGAATTTCGTTGTTGCCATTCTGGATACACTATCGCAATTGTCGACGCGTACGCTTACAGGTGTGCCCGTTCAAGTGAAGCTGCTTATGGGTTTCTTGCAGGATCCACGCAAGGTCGTACGTGCACAGGCCTTAAGATCACTCATCAATCTGGCTTCGTCGCAGTGTGTGCATGCATGGCCAAAGGAGGCAGTAAGTGAACTAATCGGCAAAGCGAATGCCTGCGAAGATGAACATGAGCAATTCCTTTTTCTAAGCATCTTGCTTAAACTGTGCGATAGCCCCTTGAGATGTCATGCTCTGTTGCATGATCAGCAGCCAGATGTATTGGGTTTGTGCCTGAAATGCCTCTGTTGCCTGGATGAATTCGTGACGGCGAGCCAAGCTTTGGCTATACTTGCAGCACTGGTCACATATTCGGGCGGTGAACCAACGTGCATTGAAAAAATTATGACTCTTGTGACCTTACATATGGAGGGATTGATATTCTGCACTGTACGCGAAGAGAAACATTCACGCGAATTGCGGAAGATACTTTCTGCTGGCATACGAATTGCTCAAGTCAATGTCGATTTCGGAGTTTACTTGGTTTCCTTGATTGCCGATTTGCTAAGCGACGACGTTGGTTATCCCACATCAAATATTGAGGTCATGTGCGATGCACTTGCGGCACTTTGTTCGCAATTCCAGCTTCGTAAGTTTTCGCCGCCCACATTTAGCGATATAATGATGGATACTGGTGAAATGGCAGTCGCCTTAGCTACGGTAACTACACAGCACACAATGAATGTTATGTCCTTTTTTGTGGAACTAATAGAATTTATTATAAAAATTTTAGGTGAACCCAGTGCTTCAACGCTTGCCTTTGATTATGAGAAAATTAAATTCATTGGCTGAAAGTCAAAAGGATCGTGAATCCAAGCACAATACAATAGAGATTCTGGCTGCTATTGCGCTTCAAGCAATGGTCGGTTGTTTCATACCGCCGAAAGTCATTGCCTATTTCGATGAATGCTGCGCTAAGAGCAACTGTTGGACACAATATCGTATCGCTCGGTCGGCATGTCGCTATGGACAGAATTATCTTGCTGCACATATTTATGGAAAAATATCGCGTTCCATGGTAGTGGACAAATTGCATTTCTTTTTGTTGAGTCTCATGCAGATGAGCCAGGCCGAATGTATACTAAACTATGGAATCGATTACGAATTCATGAGCAAAAACTACGCTATGTGTGCACCACTAAAACGAACTATCGATGAAGATGGACAGACAATAGAAGCTAGTCATGTTATGCCTCTAATGCATCGCTTGGAGGCCGCAACAAATCTATATTGGCAGGCGTTAGCAAGCATACGTGCCAGCTCGTCTCCAGCTAGCCCGTTCACTTTCCAAATTGAATACTTGAAGCTACGCGCACAGTTTCTGCAGACGCTCCATATGGCCGTTTTAGTTAAAAATGCACAAATTATTGTTCCTCCACCCGCTATCGCTGGCAGCCTTGCTCAAGGCTCAAGAGATTATTTACAGAAATTCGGTTACGTTACTAACCAATTGCGTAAATTAGTTAAACAATTGAAATTCTGTGCAGATTCATATTCTCGACTCTATAAATCATCTTTTGACGCTGATCCAGCCACATTGGAGTTTCTCGAAATCTGCGAATACCAGTGCGCACTTTTCGCCAGCATTATCGAGAATATATGCTACGCGACTCCACCCGATCCGCCAACATTTTTAGTTTCAAGCAATTATCCGGAGACCGTTTTTTTCGCATCATGTTGCCGTCACATGGACAATATGCAGAGGCATTTGCCTGAAGAACCTCAGAATGCAAAGACAATAAGCAATCGACATCTGGAAGTTATATTGGCGGAAGTCGAATTGATTATAAAAACGCCAATATGCCTGCCACGTTATTTCTTCCAAACATTGCAATCAACACAAATCAAATTGAGCGTGAGTCCACAGCCACGTAGTCCGGGCGAACCAATTTCCGTACAATCTGGAAGTAATTTAGTTATCAAAGTCGAAGGCGTTATACAGCATTATGGAAAGAAGCGTTCACTCTTCCGCGGCGTAGAAATGGTACAGCTTAGCTTAACATCTCAACTGATAACGCCACGTCCAGTTGCCGAAGCAAATAAAGCACAATTTCCCAACGACACAGTTACGCTCACTCAAAGTGTTAAGCCTCAAAGAGATTTCCTTTCGGGAAGCTTTTTACTACCCATTTCGAATGGCGGTCAGTTTCAAGTCACTTTGGAGACTTTCGTAACGGATGAAAACGGTATTACTTGGTGTACTGGTCCCAAGAGTTCCATGCTCGTACGAGTATTGGACGATCCTTCGAAAGCAACAACAAATACAGCGAATACAGCTCTGCAACCACGGCGATTTTGAATGTCATTCATTTATTACAATTCCATATCCAAAAGCTATTAATAATCGAATAAAAAGGAAAAAAAAAACAATCTGTGGAAACTATTTCTGAAAAGGATAGTAATCCAGTCCAGAATTATAATTGTACTTTGGCTTTTGTTTACGCTTTGCTATTTCGATCATTTCCTGGACATCTTTACGGTACGCGGGCGGCAATAATTCTTCGTGTAATGTACATTCGAACTTCTCCTTTTCTTGCAACTTATAGAAGTGCTTCCTTATTATGTCAATATCTCTTCCGAATTCCTCCCATAGAACTTCAATTTTTGATGGACTTATGTCAAAGTAAACATTAAAATATGATCCTTCACGATGCACCAAACCATGTTCGCTTATCTTAAAGGGCAAAGCACGAGTGCCCAGATTTTCCAGCTTTCGTATTAATCCTCCTTTATCCAAAAGCGATTCTGTTGTACGTTTGAGAACTGAAATCAGTTGCGGCTACAAAGGAATATAGACTTGAAGAAACGTTGTTCGATAGAAGAGTGAATTCATACTTACACGTGTCATTTGCCGCAGGACTAAGTTTAATTCATAGGAAGGCATAGTGCTCGTTAGTTTTCAAAAGAAGTTAGTGGAATATTATAAACCAATTTCATAACTTAAAACAGTGCTGTCAGATTGTGGTATTTTTCCCCTTTTGTGGTATTTTTTGACAAAATTTACGGCTAAATGGGAAACGGTTTTATTTTAGCCACCTTGAACAAAGAAAGGGATTTTTTTTTTACTGATAAAAGAAAAACTTTGAATTTTCTTTAGAACTGCAAGCTCTCAAAAATTTTCAATTCAATATCCATTGGAGGAAAAAAAATTTTTGCCCAAGAAATTACCAATAGTTAGATATTTTTTGGAACAATCCTTAAAATTATCGAAACTTTAATGATGAGCTCTTATTTATGAATTTAAGAAATTGTTCCTCTAGTGATCGCAGTGCCACGAAAAATTAGTCTTCGAACCCTTACCAAATAATAACAATAATAGTGGTATTCAAGCAGATGGGGCAATTGGAGTGGGCAAATTTTGCACTAGCAAATTTTGCACTTTTGCATGAACAACCCTCTGAACATATATAACTATATATGTCACTCAGGAGCCGTTTCTATTTTGACTCTTTTCAACACGGTCTTGGGTACCCACCAAAATGAGCATTTTTCACTTAGGTACTCACCAAAAGTATTTCTCTCTCGCTCTTTTTTTGCCTGCCGAGTAACATCTCTTTCTAACTGGCGCGAAATGTCCCGCCCAAAATCTATGAGAGTGACATATATAGTAATATATGCCTCTGAAGAACGAGTGCACAAATTCAACGATAACAGCTGTTTGCTTTTAAGCTCCATACGGACAGTCAAACATGTTTGGTCCTTCACATTTACATATATTACGCAGATATAATTGATATCAAAAAATTAAGATGTAAAAATTTTTTGGAAAAAATATATTTATTTGTAAAAACGATAGTCGTATTATGAAATAGATGCATGGCATTCATTCAATTTCACTTATTGAACTTTATAAATCATGGTTTTTGTATTTCTTCATACATTCATACTTATTTGACACTGTAGGGTCGCCAAAGCACTCATTTGCACACAAAATCGGGCAAATGTTGCACATCAAAATCGATGTGCAATAGTTGCCCAGCTGCGGAAACGATTTTCCATACAAACCAATTTGCCCAAATGCCCAAGATGACCACCTGCTTGAATACCACTAATATTTAAGAATTAAACTGTTTCGGAATCATAGGGGTTTCTCGTTATATTCGTGGACGAAAAATTCACGTTTTCTTGCACATATATAGCCTGAGAAATCATATAAACGAAATCTCGCTTATTTACGCCAGCGAATCACATAAAAAAACTCAATTTTATGAGCAAACGGCGCATATAAAATATGAGATCTAAGCTTTGAAAAATATTAGCTATGACCTATTTTATATGGCGGCCATAGAACTTTCAATAATTCAACGAATCAAAGATTTGTAAGGGAATTTCGTGGGAAAAATTAATGAAAAAAACGGATTTTTCCAAGATTGGGGGATTTCGCTTTTAAAGAGTCTGACAGCACTGTCAGCAGCTCTAATGTACACACAGTGTTTTCGCATTGTCGCAATTTTGGAACTAGAAGGCCGTTTTACGTAAACAAACAGAATTTCAGCGAAACTCCAAAAAACGGACGTAAAGTAATGCCCTAAAATGAATTTCCTACCGTTAAGTGAGATGGAGCAGACCATTTGCTTGCTGGAGCGTGGCACCATCATCACAACAATGAAGCAACGTCGCCCAGAGCAAAGAAGACTGATATTAATTCGTGAAACCAGGCAACTGTTGTGGTCGCCGTTATCAGCTAACCCGCGTACGGAATTCGAAGGATCTCTGGAATTGCGTGAAGTCCGCGAAATACGAACTGGAAAAAACTCCAAAGAATTCCGCAACTGTCCCGACGAACGTTTTGAAGCTGGAAAATGCTTTGTACTCTTGCATGGCAGTTCTTTCAAGTTAAAAGCGTTTTCCGTCGTTGCGCTGTCTGAGCTTGAAGCAGAAAACTGGGTGCGTGGCCTACGTTACATGGTTAAAGACACAACAAACGCACCTTATCCACTGCAGGTGGAACGTTGGCTACGTCGAGAATTCTATTCCATTGAGAACGCTAATACACAATCACCAAAGGATGGCGGTCAGGTTACCGTAAAGGACTTTAAGTCATTTTTAATCTCGACTCTGGGCTGTAAAATCTCGACTAGTAAAGTAATGGAATACTGCTCGGAAGATGATGTTCGTCGGAAAAATGATTTACGCTTTGATGACTTCTCACGATTGTATCGAAAATTGCTTGAACTACCAGCAAATTTCTTGGAAGCATACATTTCGCATGTTCCTGGTGAATTTGCCTGTTCCAATGGCAAGCAAACAGTAACGCTGCATGAATTCCAAAGCTTTCTGCAAAAAGAACAACGTGAATTAAGTACTTGGGATGATGCTTCGAGTGTATCGAATTTTATACGCGATTTTATACAAGACATCGAACGTGATGTAGAAGAACCTTTTCTGACTTCGAGCGAATTCCTTGATTTTCTTTTCTCCAAACAAAACGACGTTTGGGATCCAAATTCCGATCGTATCTATATGGATATGAAACAATCATTGTCATCGTATTGGATCGCATCATCGCATAATACTTATCTAACGGGCGATCAATTCTCTAGCGAATCTTCTTGTGAAGCTTATGCACGCGCTCTAAGAATGGGTTGCCGTTGCATTGAGCTTGACTGCTGGAATGGGCCAGATAATTTACCCAATATATTTCACGGACATACAATGACGTCGAAAATAAAATTCAAAGACGTTATTAAAACAATAAAGGAACATGCTTTTGTGACATCGGAGTATCCAGTTATATTGTCTATCGAACAAAATTGCTCATTGGAACAACAGAGAAATATGGCGCAGGCACTTATTGAGGTAAAACGAGAACTACAGCAGCAATGCTACATATGTGAAAAACGACAGGAGTTTTTCTTTTTAATAAATAAATAAAAACTATACTCTATTGTAGGTTTTTGGTGATATGTTATTAACTCAGCGTTGCGATCGGACAGAAACGCAGTTGCCGTCACCATATCAACTGCGATATAAAATAATACTTAAACATAAAAAGCTGCCAGAATTCGAAGACAATTCTGGTAGTTCAGCAATTAGTAGCGGTTCAGCCATGTCATCTTTAAGCATAGGCAGTCGTTCGTCTATAAGCGGCGGAGCTGGCGACGAAAATGATAATGCACGGAATTATCTGAAAAAAGGAATGCTTTACTTTAAAGATCCAGTGGATAAAACATGGAATCTATATCAATTTGTATTAACCCAGCAACAACTCATCTACTCGTCCGAAACTGCAGATCAGCGTGACGACGATGATAACAACGCACAAAACGCATTCTCGACGGCGATCTTACCAAAGCAAAAGGATCATTTAATTAATGATGAACTGCATTTTGGTGAAAATTGGTTTCACGGAAAACTGGAAGGTGAGTTCACGCTTTATTGTCTTCAACATCAGATCTCTTCAATGGACATTAAGTGCCAGTGCCGACACATTTATACAATAATGCTTCATAGTTTATTTTCATTATCACGCAAAATTTATTGTCTTGAAGGTGGCCGGCAAGAAGCTGATGAGCTACTAGAGGCCTACAAACATTTGGGTGATGGAACGTTCCTTGTTCGTGAATCTGCAACATTCGTTGGCGATTACAGTCTTTCATTTTGGCGTCGCAATCGTCCGAATCATTGTCGCATAAAACTGAAACATGAAAATGGCACAACAAAATATTACTTAGTTGATAATTTCGTCTTCGATTCGCTTTACTCGCTTATAGTTTACTATCGTAAAAATATGTTACGCAGCTCTGAGTTCTCCATAACATTGAAAGAGCCAGTACCTCAACCAAAAAAACATGAATCGCAAGAATGGTTTCATCCGAACACAACCAAAGAACAAGCCGAACAAGTTCTCATAAAACTAGATGTTGGATCGTTTCTTGTGCGGCCATCGGTACAGAGCTCGAATGCTTTTGTGATTTCATTCACAATAAATCGTAAAGTCAAGCATTGTCGCATTATACAAGAAGGTCGACTTTATATAGTCGACACAACGCAATTCGAATCATTAGTATCGTTGGTCAATCATTATACACGTACTCCGCTCTATCGTAATGTTAAGCTTCTGTATCCAGTTTCGCAGGAAATGCTGCGGCAGAAATTACTCGCTTGTCAAGCAATGCTGGAGCATCAAAACGGCAATGACTTCGGTGATGCATCAAGCTATATGGATCCATGTCTGAACGATCGAGTTACTTGCAAGGCGTTATATAGCTACAAAGCAGATAAGCCCGATGAGTTATCATTCCCAAAACATGCTATTATAACGAATGTCCAAAGAAATAGCACTATGTGGTGGCGTGGAGACTATGGCGGCATGATTCAGCGTCATTTTCCTGCGAACTATGTTAAGGTATGCATATTTTTTTTTTTGTTAAAAAAAAAACGACGTCTATTAGAAGGATTTCATGGAAGAAACAAAAAAAAAAAAATTTTTAATTTATACGTTGCAGGTCATAGACAGCGCTATCGATGATTACAACACCTTTAACAGTGAGAACAGCGGTGAAAGCTATTCGCATACAGATTCAATTGAAATTCAAGGGGCAATCGCATCCTTGTTTGAATCGAATGAGCAAAATATATTGATGACGTTAGAAATTCAAACACCGACAACACAAAATTCTTTCGTTATCGGATTCGATAATCAGGAATTGGCCTACGAATGGATTAAGGCCATACAGGAGGCAGCGCAAATTGCCAATCAATTGGCAACTGAACGCCGCAAAAAAGAACGCTCAGCACGCGTAGCAAAAGAAATGTCTGATTTAATTATATATTTTCGAAGTGTACCATTCCGAGAGCATTCATGGGTCTTTTATGAAATGTCTAGCTTTCCTGAAACCAAAGCAGAGAAATTATTCCTTCAGCAAAATATGTTTCTAATTATCTCTTATCATCGAAATCAAATTAGTCGCGTTTATCCCAAAGGACAGCGATTGGACTCATCAAATTTCAACCCGATACCATTTTGGAATGTCGGTTCCCAAATGATAGCACTGAACTATCAAACTGGCGATAAAGCCATGCAATTAAATCAGGCCAAATTCCGTGATAACGGTCAATGTGGTTATCTTTTGAAACCGAAATTTATGCAAACTGAAGGCTTCGATCCAAATAATGCAGCATCGTTGAACACGTTCGAAGAGAAGACTTTAACAATACGTATAATTGCAGCTCGCCATCTATTTCGCGGTGGAAAATCGAATAATCCCCTTGTGGTGATTGAAGTATGTGGAACCGGTTTCGACTCAGGTATTAAACATCGAACAAAAGTTAGTGAAAATGGATTCAATCCTATTTGGAATGAAACTTGTGTCTTTTCGGTAAAATCACCACATTTGGCTATTCTACGTTTTGAGGTACTCGATGAGGATATGTTTGCTGAGACACATTTCCTTGCGCAAGCAAGTTATCCTGTAAATTGCATTCGAAAGGGATATCGCAGTGTAACATTAAGAAATAAATTCAGCGAAGAATTGGAATTGGCTTCTTTATTGGTTCATATCGATATTAAACAAACGCCAATGAACAATGAAAACCCGGTGGCATGAGTAACATAAACACGATCAATTAAGAAGTAATTGCATATGCCGAAGTTTTTCAAATGAGGTTATGCTCCATTTTATTATTTTAAAGGATTTAGGCGAAGGCGATACGAGTGTATTTGCATTCTGCATTAATAAGAAAAACCTTGAATCGTTAAAGAGACAACTGCAAATTTTACGCCCATCGCAGCTAATACATTTTCTAACAATTGTGGGTAAATATTGAGAACATTTTTAAGTGAGATGGTTTTTTCAGATCCATTTCGATACCAATTCTGAAAGCTGGTTCTTTGAAAGTCTGCTAATGAAGTTAAATTGACTGGAACAATTATATTCAGAAAAGCAGATTATGGGAATTGCAATTTATTGAAATAATAATAAAAATTTGAGCAAAAGCAAAGAGAACAGTAGTAGTGGTCTACTAAAGTTGCAATCAGTCACGGCATGGGATAACTGACAGAGCTATGCTATACCGTCACTGATGCACCTTAAGACTAAAGTTCCAAGAATGAATGATGTTCTCTTTAAGGAATTTTTGCGAATATTTTTAGTAAATTTTTCAGAGAAACAAAATTTTTAGTTTAATTAGATGTTTTTTGAAACAACCTTTACATATCACCTTTTGTAGTAACTAATGCATTTATATGCAATCAAACGAACTCTTCCAACAATTTTATACACTTAACCATTTCTGACGAGTTTATGTCTATTTTTATAACTATTTATACGTGAGTGCCTTTAGAACTAATTTTGATGTGAATTTATATGTCTATCTTCCATTTTACTGAACTTAAGTAATCGCATGTTAACAAATACGTGATTCGTTCTTAACAAAACAATTTTTATCTATGTATTTTAGCAAAATTTTTAATTCTAAAACTCTTAAGATCATTTTTATAAAGAATTTTTACTTTTAGGAATTTTTCACTTATTTCAATAAACTATTTATTATGTGGGAAAATTATTGTTTTAACTGCAATGATTGTTAAAAGCAAAAAAACAAACTTAAAAAAAGCTCTGTGTGCCCTAGTAAAAACAAAGACCTTATAACTAGTTATATAGTTAGTTATAAGGTCTTTGGTAAAAACTACCCAGAAGCTTTCGATTTCTTCCAGTCCTGAACGAACTTGGAAAAGAAAAATTCTATTTATTTTTTTCTTTCCAGTATTAAATATCGGGCTCCAGATCATCTAAGCGCTTTTCGAGATCGCTATAACATTTATTTAGAAATCAACCCAAATAGACAGCTATGATATTCATACAATGATTTCAAGGGATGCATGAAAATTGTCGACAATTTGATAACAATTCTAGTCCTCAAAATATGTTTTCAAAACTACATCAAATTGACTTCATTGCACGATCTCATATCATGACATGAATAATGAATAATATGAGTATGAGGTCAATATGTAACCATATACTGAAATCATAATTTGCTCTCAAGTTGAGCACATTTTGTCCCTCATAAGCAACACATACTTTCAGCATCGTTTGAGTCATGCATGATGTCAAGATGATGCGAATATGTTGTATTTTGTCTATTTGGGAAATTCAATAAGAAAAATTAAAATGTCTACACAAAGTTAAGTGCACTTTTAGGAATGTTCAATGGAAGAATATCTTCGCACTGCTTATATTATAAAAAAGTAAATTAAATTCAGTTTGATGAGCTTGAATGCGACGTTCGGTTAGCGCTAAGGTCTGTTGTAGTTTCTCGTGTTCAACTTTCTGCGCAGCAGAGTTCTTTCCTTTTTTATTATCACTTGCCGCAATTGCTTCTTTGAGCATTTCCTTTATCTTGCGTTGTTCGAGGTCAAACTTTTCCCGCACTGTTGAAAACCATTGCAACGCATTGAAATGAGTGTACTGATCTAAGAGCTTTAAGATATACGCTAAGCCGACAGCAAAACCATCGTCAAACAGAATTGTTTCGGAAGTGTCTTTTTTGTTAATTTTCGATTTAGCAGCAAGAATATGCTCAACAAAGTTAAGTGTAAGAGGTGGAACGATAAGGAAGAAATTTTTCAAGTGAATATTGTGCGAATTCTGAAGCATTGGCTCGAAGACATCAACAAGAAGCTGTTAGCGAAAAGTATTTAATTTATGATTTAGTGAATCTTCTTCGTCTTGATTTTTCACTCACCTTTAAGTAATTTGTGCTGTCAGAGAAACTTTTGCACAAATTTCGTATGCAAAATTGAAGATTCTCGGCTGCTTCTATTGTAACATCCTGCATTGATGCTTCTTTGCATTTTTCAGAAAATTTTTGATTATCATCAAAACTTGGAAGATAAAGCGTTGCAGCATAATTTGCATGCATGCTACCCGAACGTACCAATCGAATGTAAGCCATAGTGTTGCCTTTAAATGTTATTTTAATGATCATTATCCACTCTTAAAATTGATTTTAATTCTATACCTACCCGCGTGTGTTATAACCTGCCTGAAAAGGTCCATATACGTTTGCCCATCAGCCGATAGACCCAATTTTCTTATATCTTTATTGAAAGAGTCTGCACGTTCATACGAATACAATGGCATCTTTTCACTCTGCTTTTGCTCTGTGAACGCACGCAATTCTTTGAGCAAACGTGACTTTATCTGCTCGTCTGGAAAATATAATCAATATCGGCATTATTGCATATGTCCCGTTCACTCACCATAGAGAAACTGTGAGAACGTATAAAATTTCTGTCTCAAGAACTGATATGCGAAATTGACTGTCGTATTGATGACTCCAGTTCCATGAGTGCGCAAAGAATTGGCGACATGTGAAATACCAATGGTATCCAAATGTTTGTTCGGGCTCTGTTGTTCGATAAAAACTTGAGAATTCATGTTGTAAACATATTTGGAAACGAAGACGTTTATTTTTCGCATAATTTCCAATATATCAATGCCTTGTTCTAGTGTCTGATTTGGCAGATAGCCATCGATTGGTTTTATTAATAAACGATTATCAGCTAATTGACTCATTTCTTCGTAGGTTCTCCAATCATGCAAAGAAATTGTTGTCAAATTATAAAACATACAACTCAAATAGTTCTCTACATGATCCTTCAGGACGACGTAGCTTCCATTTATTTCCAGCGGACATGTATTGATTAGATCCCGATAATCGTTGATGCTTTGTTCGAATGGCTTCATTTTATCCAACTGCAAATTAGAATGAACTTCCAGACGAAGGAAAGTTTCGACTTTGGCACAAAGTTTACTGATAATCTCACAGCGTATGTTTTCGAAGTTCGATTGCCTAAAAGATTTCGCTATTTCCAAATCGCCTAGTTCTAATTGTTCGAGAGACTTATTAAAGCCATTTGCTGATGACATAATATACTGTAAAAAGGACGAATAAAAACCAATTTATTTGCTGTTCAAACTTATTTCAATGTTATAGTACAAAAAAAGATAAAGCGGTTGAAAACAGTACTAAAAATCGATGACTGAGAAGCTGCAACACGACTATTCACAATTGAAAATTACCTGAAGTGAGTTAAAATCGATCCTTTTTTCAATTATTTGCTTTAAATACATCAGCAATATCGATTGATGCCAGTATATGAAGGACGTATCACAAATCTCTGCGAGCCTTTGTTGAAAATTCGCTAGTTTCTCGATGCGATCCATAATAGACTCAAATTTATTGAATTGATCTGTTGGCATTATGCGGTTCTCTGAGTTTGTTGTTTTTATGGCCAATTTTGTGACTAAGATACGAACGTAGCTCGACGGTCCAATCATGCATTTTTCGGCTACTTTGATTGCTGCCAATGCATCCACGTTGCGATCGTTGAGTTTGTTTAACATGAGTTTTTTCTATTTTGGAGAAATGTGATATATGTTAACATAAAAATTGTTTAAACAATAAATTTAAATTAACTTTTATATGATTTTTAGATTTTTCGAGAATATAATATATATTATTTATTTATTTTCCATATTTCGCTCATCATTGCGGAGCATCATCTGGAGCATACATATGTAATGAGCGAAATATTGAAATAAATTAAATAATATATATAATATTCTTTTGATTATGACCTCGAGCTCGAAAAAAGTTAGTCTCATCTAAATTTGATTGAAAACGATCTAATGGTCTAATATATAGGAACGATTTATTTGATTTCAATTTACCTTATAGGCACTCAATAAATTCAGTACTTTATGTTGCAAAAATTGTAAAATATTCTGCGAAAGCTTTGCTATAACGTGGTCATACTTTTGATATGTCTTTTGAATCACTCTGGAATTGAATTCAAAGGTTACAAAAAGCTTTTTTAAGGAGTAAAATATAGTAAGTAACGTCTCACAGCATCGCATCGCATCGCAATAGAATTTACTTTTTAGTACTCTTTAGTACTGCTATAAAAAAGAAGGGACAGTCATAAGCCATTGAGTTTCTATAGGATTTAAGACGCTACATTTGTGCTAAGCTTTGTAGAGAAAAATGCTTATTTTGTACTAAATTGTTTTAATGAGATGCGATACTGCATAGAGACCTGATATTTACCTAAGTGCCTCCATTAGCTTACAAATCGAGATTAGCGTGTATTTGGGTAGCGGGGTGCGTTGTGCAATGAAAGCGTTCAAAACTCCTTTGATGAGAAAACTAATTTTTCCAGCATATTTCAATCCGGAGAGTAAAATCGCCATTAGCTCCTTAAAATTCTCCAATTTTGGAGCTGACCTCAAATTACCAAGAGATGATGACATTTTAAGAGACCATTCTGTTACTTGTGCGAAATGCGTTCGCCAATCACGCTGTAAACTTTGCACGCCAGTCTGAGTATAGTTTTCAATTTGCTTGGTGGCATCGTGCACTAGCTTTTCATATGACTTAAGTAAAGTTTCGGCATGTTTTTTGAGAAATTTCGGAGAGGACCATGAAATATTAGCGATCAATACAATTCCAGCATGCTTGGCATTCAATTCAAGCAAACGTTTGACTTGCTTTGAATCGACTTGCCCACAGAAATTGTGAAACATTGCACAAAAAACATTTAAACGCAACAATGGATGTGGATCAGTATAGCATGAATCAATGTCGCTTGATTTCTCGAAAGTCGTGAGGTTCTGTTTCATATATGCATTAAATTGTTGGCTCAATAATCCCATACCTTTTGGGCCAATGAGGTCCTTCAATGAATAAAGACTATCGAAGAAGTACTGAAAGAGCAAAATGAAAATATACAAATACATTGAAGAAAACAGAAGAGAAGAAATTCAAAACTCACCTGGAAAACACTTCCACCGAAAAGCAATTCTAAGTTTTGTAAACTATTTTGTAGCCCACTCATTTCAGCCGCAGAACAATCTTCCAATTTCAATTTATTATGTGCAAGCGCGTCAATAGTTTTCTTATACAGAGGCCAATAACTGCGAAAATTACTACCGATCAGAATTTCATCAAAGACGACAATTGAAACGAGAAGATCATTTAGATATTCCAAAACTTCCTGAAAATATTAAATAATTCATGAATGATCTTATTTAAAAATTATTCATTGAAATGAATGGATTTTCCTTACGAAAATTTGGAATTGCTGTGATCCATTTGTCATCACAGCTCCACATTGATGGAGCAGATGAGCTCCACAAACTGTCATTCGTTGTATTAAAAACTGTACATTATAAAGGAATTCAATAGAACAACTCATTTTGTACAGGATTTCTTGACTGCTTTCTCGACTTGTCCCATCCTCATCAATTATTTTGGAAGAATCACTTAACAAGTCCTCATCGATATAAAGGAGTTTCAATTGCTTCTTTTTGGCATCATGAAGCAGCGACTTAATTTCGACGCAACAATGACCGAACGTTAAAAAAATTTTGTGGAGCTCTCTATCGCAATCTAATAGTTTGATGAGTGGCAGTTGCTCTTGGTTGAGTGAATATCCAATTTCAACTATTGGATTCTCTAGTTCTGGTAAGATATTTTTGCTTCCAAGTCGTTGATTGCTACTCAATACTACATCCAATCTTTGACTGTGATCTTCCAGGAAGGTTCCAAATTTCTTCAATTGCTTTTCTGCTGTGTAGACTGTGTGAAGTGTCAAGAAATGGGTAAAAGAGATCCAATGAGTACACTTAAAGATTTATATCTATTATTCTTACTTAATGCTTTTTCATCCATTTTTAAATTGGACAAATGAATAAGTAGATAAATATTCAAATTCAATAAATAAAACACAGCTGACTTGCCTTTTGGTCTTAGTCCCCTTTTACGCCCTCCAACATTTTCGAGCATTTCTCTGAAATCTTGTTCTGTGAGATGTGTGCTCAGTGCGGTTCTACATTAAAAGGCAAAACGTGACTCACTGGAAAGAAACACATGAGAGGGACGGAGAATTAATGTCTTTCGTCTCTGTCACTTTCATGTGTTTCATTCCAGTGAGTCGTGTTTTGCCTCTTAATGTAGAACCGGACTCATTTGAAATGAAAAGGTCTTTCAGGGTAAGGGAAAGAGGAGGCGAGTCGTATCATGAATGGAGCCTTACAATTTTGTTAATTTTTTAATAGATTTTATCCTATAACTTTAATTAATATGAAAATCACAATTAAAGGAGTTGGCGTTACAGACGCTGCAATAAATTGAAGTGTTTTCTAGTTCAATTTAAAAATTCCTCGATTTCCGTGAAATTAGCAATGTTACAAAAAAATTTCTATAAGCTTAAAAGTAATAGTATATTCAAAGTTTGCATATAAAATCGACTCTCGTTAATTCGAAACTCGAGGGACTCTTAAAATATAACGAATGATCGAGTTTTTGAATTAACGAGAGTCGAATGTATGTAGAAATTTTGTAGAGAATTCGTGATCATTTTGAATTATTTACTAATGATGCAGTTCGATTCACCGTGCCCGAATTAGTGGGAAACCGTTATCACCGGCCTTGTATTTTTTTCAACTACCACAGTGTTATTAAAAATCCGCGGAAAGAATATTTTTTCCGCTGTAAATGTTTTTGTAAATAATTCATCTCAATGTGTTTTAGAGGCAAGTAGATCAAGGCACGTAGCCTAAAGCAAACCAAATAAATATATATTATATACAGAGAAAACGATTCCAGATAATTTTCAATTTTTTTGTCGAACAAAACGATCCACCTTATTAAACATACATAGTGAATACAACATTTTGTGTTTTTATACCTTTTCCGAAGGAAAGGGTATATTAAGTTTGGCTCGGAGTATGTAACATACCTAAGGAGTCGCGATAGATATAGACATATATATATATTCTAGATCAGGGTGACAAGAGGAGTCGATCTAGCCATGTCTGTCTGTCTGTCTGTCTGTCTGTCGGTCACACTTTAGTTTTTCGTAATTTACTCCTAAGCCATGAAAGATATCATATTGAAATTTGGCATGGACTTGAACCAGGTAATGTCCGAAAAACTGCATACAAATTGTTTTCGTAGTCCCTCCTTGGGTCGTGGGAAATGGTTCAGAAGTTTCAAAAATCACGATTTTCAAGGTTTTTCCTGGATAACTTTTTTACTATACATCCTAGCTTATTGAAATTTGGTGTGTGTATAGCTACCATGTAGACTTAAGCTTTCGCTGAAAAAAAATTGCGACATCGCTATAACTATGGTCATCATCCTACACATTAGAAAAAAATAATCTTTCTCTTATTCTCATATCTGTATACAAAAATGATTTTTTTTTTTGCTTCTTCCGATTGTGTATTTTGCCACCAAATAAAGTCGTCACTTAAGGTTAAAATTTGACCATGACCACCATTCGCGAAATTCGCGAAAATTTGATTTTCACTATTTTGAATTGAGTATTTCGCAGCTAAACAAAATGTCCTCTAACGGTTAAAATTTGATCAAGACCACCATTCGCAAAAAACTTTGTACTTAAATATAATTTCGAGTTTTTGAAGCTAAATCGAAGTACAGATAATGTGTAGCTAGAACAACGAAAAGGGCAGGAATTTTTGTTAAGGTAATGTTTCAACATATTTAAGGCTGAGGAAAAGGTATGTGTGCAATCGGCTTAGCCGATGTAAACTTCTTTACTTGTTTTTTAAAGATTTTTATTTATTTTTTGCTTTTACCCAGAGAATACCGTTTTTTTTTTTTTCGATTCAAAGCACCTCGAAATAAAAATCATGCTTTCATATTCAAGAAATCGAAACAAGGACTCCAAAAATTAATTGATTGAGAGTTCAAGTTTGAGTATTACATATTTTTTTTCATTTGTTGTTCAGCATTTTCGACTACGAATTTCGGGACTTCCTTTTTGAAACTCATTGTTTTCTTTAATAGTTGCTGTTGCAGTACCATAACGCGTGGCTTTGTTGTAAAAATAAAATCTTTAGACGTATTTGAAATTACGTTTTTGAATAATTCTCGAGAAACGAAAAAAAAAAAAAAACAAAAGAGTAAAATATGCTCCAAGACATTGATACATCTCCGAGTACAACCGAAGATGAGCAGCAATCGGTTACGGTTACGGTACTCAATGAATATGAGGCAAGCCCGGATCCATCAAATTCGAACTCGGACATAAATGCAGTCGCAGACGAGGAAAACACAAATGCAAACAGTCAAGAAGAGCGAGAGGGTGATGGCGAAGGCGAGCGCGAGCGCGAGAGCGAAGGCGAAGAGATTGCTGAATCCAGAACTATCAAGGCCGATGTGAGTCCAGCACCGTCTACAACAACAGCATCACAAGTGGGAGTCATCGAGGAGAATTATGATGATGAACCGGATGAAACCATAGCCGAACGTCTATGGGGTCTAACGGAAATGTTTCCCGATCCAGTGCGTGATTATGCCGGGAAAATGACAAAAATAACGGCGGATGCAGTTAAGAAATTCTTTGCGGCTTCGTGTCGTCTAATTTGGGTTATCTCGAGCAGTTCGGTCATTCTATTCGCGCCGGTCATTTTAGAAGCCGAACGGGCGAAAATCCGAGAAAATCAAATATCCCAACAAAAACACGTGCTCCTTGGACCAGCGGCGGTAGTGTCAGCCAATCCAATCGGAGTGAGTGGACGTGGTGGTGCAGTTCATTGAAAATCCTCAAGAGAAAAATCATTCGATTGATTTCCATGGAAAGCAGAGTGTTTTCTTTTGTTCTAAGCTCAAATTGAATGGAAATGTGAAAAGAAGCTGTTATGAGAAATGAATTGAATACATTTATAGAATACCAAATTCAATACCCGTCGGCGTAGTTTATTCATTTTAATTATGATTTTTTTTTTTTTTTTTAATAAAGCAAAATTAAATATTGCAAAAAATATAACAAAAAAACAATATATTCTTAGCTTAACTAGAAAATACGAAAACATAAAATCAGTACAACCATTGCTTCAAAACAATATATTCTTTCACATCTGATTAATATTCTATATCTTAATGCATAATAATACATATATCTTATAAGTAAAACTTCTTATCAGTTGAGCTTTTGAGTACATATCTTATATACTTATTCGAGTGTTTGAATATTTATGTTTTTAACTGTAGCAAGTAGGAAAATTTTTAAAGTTTGCTTTGCATATTGCATGAGTGTATTAGGAATATTTGTTTTACATTAGTTTTTCTTTTTTTCTTTTGTTTTTCTTTTTCTTTTGATATTCGTTAAGTATAAAATGAGTTATTGTAGAGTAGTCACTTGTTAAAAATTTTTTGATTTTCTATTCTTATACCTGGTTTCCAATGGTGCAGGAATTTCAGTGTGCAGCAATTCCTGCGCTATTGGAAACCAGGCATTACTTATAAATACTTTCCTATATGACATAGTTTGCTTGCCCTTAAGCCAAGTGTCGGCTATAGAGTTTTTGAGGTAGAGAGTAGAGTGTAGTGTGTAGAGACTCTACGTTTGTTGTATACACTGTAGACCGTTTCTACAATTCCACAGCTCTACGTAGAGCTGCCGTAGACATAATTAGAGTAGAGCTCTACTATGTGCTCTACAGCCTGTTTACACTGCAGAAGAATTTTTCTCTACTATAGAATCGTGTAATAGAGCATAATCGTATAGCTCGGCTATAAATTTTGAGATTTTCAAAAATTTCAAAAATTAAAAGAAAATTTTTCAAATTCATTCCGTTAAAATGAGTCGTCGCCAAAACCAAGTTTCTGCTGCCCTTGTTCTTTTGACTCAAGAAAAACTAGGAACTAAAAGAAAATGTTGGGAGCGTGACTCGATCGCTTAAGCTTTGGCTGAAAAAAAGTTGAGACATCGCTTTAAATATGGTCATTTTTATTTTATTTTATTTTGACCATGACCACAATTCGCGAAATTCGCAAAAATATCATTTTCACTATTTTGAATTGAGTATTTCGCAGCTAGACAAAATGTCCTCTAACGGTTAAATTTTGACCATGACCACAATTCGCGAAATTCGCAAAAATATCATTTTCACTATTTTGAATTGAGTATTTCGCAGCTGGACAAAATGTCCTCTAACGGTTAAAATTTGATCAAGACCACCATCCGCGAAATTCGCAAAAATTTGATTTTCACTGTTTTGAATTGAGTCTTTTACAGCTAGATATAATACTCTCCAACGGTTAAAACTTGACCATGATCATCATTTGCGAAATTTGCAAAAATTGATTTTCACTATTTGAAATTGAGTATTTTGCAGCTAGATATAATGTCCTCTAATGGTTAAAATTTGACCATGACCACCATTCGCGAATATTTGTGCTTAATAATAATTTCGAGTTTGAGAAGCTAAATCGAGGAACAGATAAGGTATAACTAGATTTCCAAGCTAGAACAATGAAAACTATAGGACTTTTTGTTAGGGTAATGTTTTAATATATTTTAAGCAGAGGAAAAGGTTGCACACATATCGGCTAAGCCGATGTAAACTTCTTTACTTGAAATTGTTGAACCTCTCATTAGTTGTATTCCATAAATCGCTGTGCGTTGCGTATAAGTCAATCAATTGACAATTTTTTTTTTTTTTTTTTTTGTCCACAACTTGGAGTCACATTTTCCTGGAGCTTTTTTTTTTGAGGTTGTGCCATTTTTCCACAAAATAGCAAATCAAACACATTTGTGTTGAACAAAAACGGAGCGCTTTAAATCGAAGTAGGTTTGATTTGAATTTCAAATTCCTATCTCTACTTAAGATTTAAAAAAAACTATCAAACGTGTTTGATAGAGTGTAGAGCAGATATATCTCTCTACCCCCTACATGAAAATATGTATACACTATAGATTTTTGTATCCAATAATTATCTCAAGTAGAGTTTGTAGAGAGCTTGTGTAGTGCGCTCTACAGGGTGTATACACTTGTCTACGTATCTACACGAGAGTTTTTTCTCTATCTCTACGTAAATAAATCTATAGTCGACACTTGGCTTAAGTCATGGCATATGCATAAAATTGAGATCATTTGAAAGCCCTCTACGTGTGAGTATTTTCAATAAAATTTAATTTAAAATTTTTTTATTTATATTCCTAAAAAAAAAAAACGGCAAGAATAGTTTTGCTGTTTTCATTGGACAAAATTTTTTCGTCTTTAAAATCCCTTAATATGGACTAAATTTATATTAACCCTTTAATAACCAACTTTCACCCAGAAAATTTTTCCCCATTAAAAAGTTGCACCAAATATAAAGGGATAAATTAATGTTAACCCTAAATATTGCACTCCTACCACCAGGAACAAAAACATTAAAAGCGAAACTTTTTTTTTTTTTTAAACTCAGTCCTTAAATGGATAAGCTGACTTAGGCCCGATTTCATCAAGCTATTTAAATAAAACTTAAATGAAAATTTATTTCTTTTATCAGACATTTGACCGTTCGTTTCATTCAAGTCTCAATAGGGGTATTCACAAAGGCGTCGGAAAATAGTAAAGTCGGAAAATAGGAAAATTTTATCTCCTTAAAAAGTTGTGCAAGATACAAAATAAGTTTAAAAATGTTTTAAGAAGTCGAAATTTTCCGATATTCCGACTTTCCAACGTTTTTAACACGCCTTTGTGAATACCCCTATTGTCTATGCATGACATTAAAGATCTTCCAATTTAATAAAAAATTGATTTGAGAAAAGAAGCTGAGAGCCCGGTTTACACATCCCATATTGGAGCATTTTAAATATTCCCAGATAAAGGTCTGCTCGAGGTGAAACTTTTTTAAGGACAAAATTTTTGATATAGAAACTTTTTTCTTTGCTTTTTTTCTTCCGAGAAGTGTCTTGAAATCAAAGGAATTAAATCAAAGCTGTTTTCTTAATTATACTTGAGTCTTTCTTAACTCGAAAAACTGAAATATGTATGTACCTATATCTTGAATGGCAGCTTTTATCCTTTTCATCTTAAGCGTATATAAAAAATTTATATAACTGTGTCAAGTTCTCTAAAATCGTTATAAATTCTCTTGTTCAAAGAAGCATTCGAATAACACTGACTTACATATTTGAGCCACCATAACCAGTGGAGGCATCACTAATGCGACGATTTATGGTAGATTTACGATTGAGTGTAGAAATTTGATTTTGCTGATTGCCGGTTATATTCATGTTTGAGCGATAAGAAGGATAATAGTTTAATGGTGCCATATTCGGATTATCGATACGAGTTGGTGACGACACAGTTGGACGTGGCGATGCACGTTGCAAGGTGCCAATTACCTCTTGTGGCTCCTGGTAGCCAGAATCTAAATCGTCATGATAGGAGTCCATTAATGGATTTGGATCCTCATAATCAAAGTCAGTGAATCCGTTATTGTCGAACGACTAAAGTTAATTTGATAAATATCTATTAATTTATCGAGTTAATTGCATTATATGTTATATATTTTTACCTTTATTGGAGTGCGCTTAACATATTCCCTATAAGTTGAATTCAGTGGGTTTGAGTGATAATCAACTACCTCGTAGTGTCCATCCTGGCCGGTGGTAACAGGGAAATCAGTTATAAAATGTCGTGTGCCATGTGGTGTTAATGTTGCCCAAAGGAGTCGACTATCATTCGCCAATTGTGTTTGCAAAGTATCGCGATTGCTTGGCGAAGCACAAGGATATAGAATTCCACCGGCCATGAATGGATTCGATTTCGACGAGTCTCCCAAGGCAGTCATTGTATTTTGTTTTATATTCGAATCGTGATAGGTGAGGTGACAACTCGAAAATAGAGTTCTAAGAAATACATATGTATGTATGTTTATTAATTAATTGAATTGGCAGAAAAAAAAAATAAATGAAAGGAGGAGATTCGATCCTTAAATCGAAAGAACTTACTCTCGACACTTGAGCAAAATAACTGCGAGTAGTCCACCCAAGATGAGCACACCCACACATGAGGAGATCAAAACAAAGAGCCATGTATTTTCCAAGCCTTTCGAATTACCGCCGGTCAGCTCGACAAATTGCAAGCCACTTTCACGTGGATGCGGATTGGGCTCGCACATAAAAGTCGCAAAGCAAGGATAGGAATCGTTTCCGTTTGTAGAGATAAGCGCTGCCTTCGGAAGCAAGAACGCTGGCAAAGGAGGCGGTGGCATTAACAAAATTGAGTCGGGCGGTGGGCTATTGGCCGCACAATTGCCAATGCAGTTTGAAAACATTTTAAAGCTGAAGAAATTAAAAAATTAAAAAAATGCAAGCTTAATTTGTTGTTGTTTGAAAAAATTGTAATTGCTTTTTTTTTATTTTTATTTAGATCCCGTTAAATAATTAAGGTCTCTCTCGTAAATTGGTCGTAGTAAGATTATCGATTTTTTGCATCACCGACAAGCAGTGGGGATCAAAATTACTTGTGTCCTTGTTCGAACAAACTTTTACTTTTACAATTTAAGGAGAAGAGTGTTCTCTTTTAAATAAATGCGATGTAAAGGATATAACCTTCATTTTTCTTATTGTTTTTTTTTTCTTTTTAATTTTGCAGTCAGTTTAAATATAAATAATGCACTTTTTTGTACCTTTTTCTTAAGGAATTTGACTGATTTCACTGCCGTCCGAAGTTCAACTGCCCGAATTTTGTACCAAAATACAAACAAAGGATATCGAAAATCTGTATCAATATTTCATGAGAGTACGTTCGTTCCTTATGTTCGCTTCCTTCTGTTCTCCAGCTGAATAAAATGCTGACATTATCATAAAAAAAAATATATGAAAAATAAAAGACAATTCTTCGAAGAACTTCATACTTATTTATTCAAAAAACAAAAAAAAAAAAAAAAAAAAATAAGTGTGAGTTTTATTCAGTAATAATTAAAATGCATACAAAACGTTGTGATTCGCAGCAGATTTAATTCTCTTTTGAATTTTATGCTCACGAATTGCGCATGTCCGTTTTTGTTTTTGAGAGCGTTGTTGTTAGTTATGCACCGGATGTGTCCGAATGGGAGAATTTTTGACTCAAAATCTGTCACTTGCGAAAAATGTTCCTGCGGAAGTCGAGGGTGGATATAAAGGATCAATTAGTCTGGATTTGAATGTAGCGTAACTTATCGAAATTTTTGAGTTCTTTTCGCTAGATTTCCAAAATAAGTTTATAGCATATTATTCTCACTTCCATAGTCGTTGAATAACATATGTCCAGAAAGGCTTTGTCACTAATAGCATGTTTCCACATAGTGCATTAACTCAATTACCTGCATTAACTCGTTAACGCATGATTAAAAATTTGATTACCCATACAAAAATGTCAAGTTAATCACCTCAATAATGCATGCATTAAAATTTAACGCAGTTAAAAGAGCATGGTTGCACTTCTACTTTTTTGCAAAAAGTACAAAAAATTTCAACCCTCAATGTAAAAGTACCTACGTAAAATAACAACCGTTCTGTGAAATTAAAAGAACTGCTGAAATAAAAATCAAATTGAAAATGGAAAGTCCAAGGCGTAAGTAAATTTATTTAAGCTTTTTCACACATTGAAATCAAATGAAGATTGTAAAATAAACATATATATCGTTTATATCTAGCAAAATTTTAGAGAGGGCAATATTTCACTTTCTTTACAGTAGCTTCCAACGAAATCAGCTGATTAGTTAATGCACAGTTCGCAAGTGGAAACGACAGTGATTAACTATATGCGTTAAATTTAATGCATATAGTTAATGCACTATGTGGAAACATGCTAAAATTAAATTACCGATTTTTCAACAAAAACTAAATGAATTGAAACGGATTTTGTAAGTGCGTAATTTAATTCATAATCTGTAAAAAAAATTAATTTAAAGTAAACTTAAAGGTCCACTATCTTCTATTTTTAGCAGTATAGTGAGAACCTTTAAAATCATGTTCTGGCTGACAGATATGTCAACTTCTTTCAATTTTTTCTTTATCTTTCGAATTAATTGTTGCTGATTTTTAGCTTCCCAGCCCCTGTCGCACACTTTACGGTTAAGAATCGACCAGAAATCTTCGATTGGACGTGCCTGTCGAAAATTTGGTGGGTTATCATTTTTCGGAACAAATGGTATGTTCTGCTTAGCGTGCCAATCTGTTGTTTTCTTCGCGTTATGATTGCTCGCAAGATCGGGCCAAATGATAAACTAGCAGAGATAGAAACAGATTTTTCTATAAAATTGAGATCTGCTATAACTTTTATTGCAAGTTTCATTATGAAATTCGCAAAGGTTTTTCGTAAATTTTCAGCCTCTTTGGACAGCTGAATTATAATATTTTCCATGTTGCTCAACGAGAAATACTTATATAAAGAGAACACTGTATAAGTCATTGTCATTTTATAGCCTCGTCTTCAGTGGACAAGCATTTTTGCATGTCATGATTATATTCCAAAACTTTTGAATTTTTTTTGTGGTTTTGGTTTTTTAAAAATAAAATGATAACATAATTTTGCTACCTTTTAGTATGCTGATAAGGCATCGAAGAAGGCACTTATGCAAACCGCTCTGTCGCATCAAGTAAAAATAATTGGGAAAATTTATGGATCTGTCATAAATCGAAGTTATTTGCCCCATCACATTGTCTTAACAATTATGTTTGGCTTGTTTTTGCGCCTCACGAAAAATACCCATACACGCCGCTTATGTAGGCACTGGGAAGTTGGTCATTTACATTCAAATTCCGTATTGAACAAAATGCCTTCCATAAAAGTTCTTATTGAAAATTGAGCTTTCAAAATATTTGTTCGAAATTCTTATTCATTTTTCGGTTAAAATTATTCTCTGGCATTGAACTACTATAATGAGTGCTTCACAGCGAACATCTCGTGCGTCGAGCCGGTCAAGAGGCGCAAGCGAGCGAGCCACTGTATACAGTCATGACGCTGCGGTCGAACGAGACGATCAATTGGGCTTCCTTGTGTATTTAAGGAATTTATTTTTACCTTATTTGGAGAGAGCTCTCGCCTTTGCGGATCGATATAGGCTATTCGAGCTGGTCACATATGTTTTCGAAGAAAAAGATGAAGCAGAAGAAGTAGAAAATGCCACGGATGTGAAAAATAATCCGGATCTAGCAAAGTCCATGGAAAACTGTGAACATCCTGCACATTCGTTACTTAAAAAGGGACTCTATTATAGTGAAATACCGGTAAATTACTTCAGCGATTTGATGGAACATGACTATAAGGATCCAAATGCCGGAACGGTCGCAATCATGCACTACAAAATGAATAGTATCTATGTTAAACGCTTGATGGAGATCCAGACGAAATCCCCACGAAATACATCGGTGGGTGTTATTTGGTTTGAAGAGGCAATAATTTAAGTATCGAAATTTTTGGAACTTCCAGGTAAAACTTGTGACTTACCAAGAATGGGTTGATGTGTTGCTAAAGTTGAATAAATCTCTGTTGAAAAATATTCGAGAAATCGAAAGAACACTTCTTGAGCGCTTTAAGGAAATCGAAGAAGTGGAAAAATCAATGAAAAGAGAATTAGAATTTAGTCGCGATGACTTGTTCATTCTAACAAGATTTATTAGGACAGCTCTATTGGAAGGCTATTGGAACAAGGAGGACTTAAGGCAATTGAGGACCGTAGACCCGAACACCGTCTTTCAAGAATAAGGCTTCCCGTGAGTGGAGTGTGTCAATGTCTTAAAATATGATCTCCACACTCGGGATTAAGTCGATTGAAAAATGTCATAAGTACATAATGATGAATCTGTAGCCATGGTGTAGCTTATATGAAGAGTTCTCAGAAAATTTTAGTTCAATAATACATAGAATCCGGTATTGACCACCAAATTTTTCAAATATTTTTCAATGTTTCTTTAAAAAAAAAAAGACAATCAGTGTTCTGATATAGTTTGTAGCTGTTCTACCAATTGGTCTGCGAAATATCTCGAATAATTTTTTTAAAAACCAATGCATTTCGAAATGGGAATTCAAAAGCGGGACCCACTTTTTCACTCAAAATATTGATTGTAAAAATATAAGAGCGGATTAGGTCCACAAGGCTTTAGTTGTGTTTCTGATTATCATAGCCCCACAAACAGTGACAATCTTAGAAAAAGGTCGAATGTGAGAATAAAACTCGTGGAATTAAGGGGACCTTCTGGTCTAGAATTTTTTGAAAATCGATTTTTTTGTATTTATATATTTCGGAAGAATAGACTTCTAAGAATATGCTGGCAAAGTTTCGTGAAGATATTGACTATATTTTATTTGCTACAGCTGTTTTAGTAGGTGGAGACAGCAGGCAGCGCGCTTGATCAAAGCAACTTTGAACGCGTTTATCTCAAAACTACTTTTTTTGACCTGGCGTACATGAAAACAAAAAAACCATCAAACCGATTCGTCTGATTTTTAAATACGTTATTCACAACATCGATGGCTATAGGGTGAGCTACAATCAAAATTTTATTTCAAGAACCTCATATTTTTTCATTAAAAAAATAATCAAAAAAAAGGGCGTTTTTTGATGTGTTAAATTAAAAATTGCGCCATTTTGTCAATTTTTTTGTTGGTTTTTTTTTTTTTTTGTTGTAGCTCACCCGATAGCCGCATTCATATAGTACTATAGCTGGCACTTGGCAAAAAACGTGTATGTTGAATTGAAGTAGGCCCCCTGTGCATGCGTTCTTATGGAAAAATCAAAAACCATGTAGGACTGTAGGTCTAACTGTCGACGTCGAAAAGCCTCTGCCGCGATGAGAATATACACCATTAGGCAGGCATAGGAAATTCAACAAATTGGGGATATTCACCAAAAGCTACCAACAAAAACCTTAAGCAGGAATAGGAAATTCAACAAATTCGAGAAATTCACCAGAAAGCTACCAACAACAATACGGGCAGATAAAAAGTGGCACTATGATGCCACTTGCAAGAAAATTATCAAAGAAACACGGCGCACAGTGTGCCGAGTGCGGCCAAAAATAGTAAAAATAAAAGTGCAGATTTTGAATAATTTTTTTTTATGGCTTCTTAGAGAATACATTGAATTAGAAACTCCCAAATTTTCTTGCCGATAGCTTTAGTTTTGCGATCACAACACGCCTTTGAAGTTGTCTTATGCAAAATGTGAACTTTTGTTGTTTTGCACAATTATTGCATATGCGCGGGTTCAAATCGAATAAAGAGTAAGTATACAACTATAAATACCCAAGTATCATATATCAAATTGAAGTGTAGCTTATTTACAATCATAAAAAAGTATTCGTGTATATAAATTATTATTATATACAAAATATTATTACTGTTAAAAAAATATGTGAAATACTGAAAAATTGAACATTTCACAGAATTTCAAAATTGAAAAAAAAAATTATGCGAAATATGACCTCTCTAATTTTTTTATATGTTATTAAGTAATAGGCGCTTATCATAAAAAAAAGTTAAAATTTAACAAATTTGTTGCGATTTCGGATTTATGTTCCATGTTATGGAGCACTAAAATTAGGTTATAAAATTATTAATTGCACATACAAACAAATACCAGGAAATTTTGCAAATAAGTTTATACAAAATATATATTGTATGAAAGAAAAAACCCTAAAATTTAATAATTTATATTGTTTTTGTTAATGTTTCTATTGAACAATGTAAAAATATGCATGTGAAATAGGTAAAAATATTGGGAAAAATGCAAAAACTATGCAAATTTCAAAAGATTTTTTAAAAATTTTAAAAAAATGACCTCCTCAAATTTTTGATATTTTATTGCCTATGATATCTTCTAAAAATAAAAAAAAAAATTATATTAAAATTCGTTGCGATTTCGGAGTTATACAAGTTTTCGTAAAGGTCCAAAATACAGGCGGAAATGCACTAATTACCAACAATTGAACACAGTTCGAAAGCGTATATTCAAACACAACGGCTAAAATGTTGAAGTTTAACTTATTTTACATTATTAGTTATAATTTAAGGTGGTTGTCAACACTAAATATAATTAAGTATTTAGCAATATATAAAAACTATAGCAGAATATGGTATAAAAACAAAACGCAAAAAGAGTAAAATTTGTAGTCTATTCAGATCTGAGTTGGGCTTGATTGTGGATAAAGTCAGAACAGGATATGGAACCTCAAATGACGGAAATACAGCAAGAAATTTTTTCAATAACGCTGAAATTTCTTCCAAAATTACAGATATTGATATTAATTTAATAAAAAATTTCGCTTCAATTTTAAAAGTGTTGTCATGTGGTGCAGCTATAAATATTAAAACATTTAGTATTTTGCTAAACAATACATATAGTTTGTATATCACACTGTATGACTGGTACTATATGCCAGTTAAAGTGCATAAAGTTCTGTGTCATGGCATTGACATTATAAAGCATTTTCTCCTCCCAATCGGTATGCTGTCGGAAGATGCACTAGAGGCTCGGCATAAGGAATTCAGATATCCTAGATTGCAAAAAGCCCGTAAATGTTCCAGAGAGGCAGCTAACAGAGACGTTTTAAATTTACTGTTGTCTTCGGAGCCACTTATTTCAAAATATAGAAAATTGAAGCAAAAAGGAAAGATCTCCAATGAAGAAATTAAAGCATATATTTTGGTAGAACAAAACGATGAAACGGATTCGGATTCTTCTTTAGAAATAGATTTGGAAGACTTTTTATCGGAAGATTCTAACTGCAGCTCTTCAGATGATTAAATCTTAGAATAAATTTAAATAAAAATGTATATGTATACATAGCTGCACTTAAAAAAGCATAAGTAAAAATTTAATATCTCTTAAAAAAAACCAATGGAATAAACTCAACTTAATTACCTTTCAAATAATACTTTGTTCTTTAATTTAGATGATATTTGCATTATAACTACAAGTTTTATATGGCTTAATAAGCTATATATCTTTTTACTACACCTTATGTGAACGTTAAAAACGCAAAGAAATTTAATTGTGAGTTATTCCTTTGAAATTTATCAAATAAAAAAGCTCTACAATTCAAGAATAACGTAAGCGTCAGTATCAAATATATGGGATTTATACATTGAAATTCACTGTTTTTTCCACCTCGCTTTTTTTTCTTTGGCAAGGCTGGGCTGGTCTTTTTAAATTTTTCTATTGAAAACATGTTTGAATTTTACAATTAAATTGAAATTCATCAATTTTTATAAAAGTTTTATACGATTTGCAGGGGTTCATTGCCCCTGTATCTCCCAACTTTGAGTAGGCGTAGCACAAAAAGTGGGCGTGGCAGCCCACCCAAGTTAAATTTTTCCAATTTTAGAGCAGGAATTTAAGCTCTGCTCCAAATTTCAAGTCTGTAGGACTAAAATTGCGGAATTTGGGTCCCCCCTTTACATGGGGGGTGGGGGTTGGGGTGGTCGGATTTTTACAATTTTTTTAAAATTTCTTAATTTTATAAAAATAAACCTCCATGCCAAATTTCATTGCTCTACGACAACTCCTTCTATTTTTGGCCAAGCAATGTATGGAGTCGGCACACTGTGCGGCGTCGGCTCGGTTTTTATATTGCTTGAAAAGTTCATAATTGAAACTTTAATAAATATATTACGATATGTTTTTGCTCAATGTGCGCGAATGTTTTCATTTTGTAATAAATTTACATACATTTTTGACTACGGCTACGAATTTGATTGTACATAGAATTTAGTATTTTTGCTGAAACAGTGTGATCAAAAAGTTATGTGGACAAGGTAGGACTAAAAGAACAATTTCTATTTCTCCTCAATATTGAAATCCTTGATTAGTTTTATGTTTTTCAAGCTTTTCATGGCATTTTATGATTTTGGTAGATATTTTATATGTAATGCACCCGAAAATCGCCCAAAATTAAAAAATACAAGTGGCAATGCATTTCACCACAGCAGAGCTAAAGATTTCGCTGCCATAGCGTGCTTCTCTTTTCCTCATGCTATATGCTATGTTGAAGCAGCGTAGCTCTAACACATTGCAGGGATTAGGAAGAAGAAGAGTTAGACCTATAGTCCTATATGTCAAAAAACGTAGCACGCCCCCTGAAAATGCCGGTTCCGGTCTAACCAATATTTTATAATCTTGTAACATGAACTAAAATTTTTGTTAAAAATCAGATATATATAAGTGTTAATCAAAGGTTTTTCATAAGAACTCATTATACTTTACAGCAAAATATGTTATTTTTATCCAATTAAAAATAATTAGAGTAAATTTTGCTCATATTATTGAGGAACGCTAAAGCAGAGTACTCATGCGTCGAATATGACCGATAATCAAAAAGTTTGAATTCCACTATAGAACAGCTGATATGAAATATTCAGTGATATCATATCTAAAATTGCTCGATACATCACTAGTGGCTCAAGTACTTATGACATATCATGATAAATAGAATGCATAAACTATATATTTTTGGAGCTCTTCTGAATGAAAAAGGTACAAAATTCCATAAGTTTTACATTAGAAAGAAAACTATAAAAAATTTCATCGGAAGTATGTTTAGTTACAAAATTAAGTGAATACTCAAAAACTTATAGTATCACTAGTTCACCACGGAATTCGGTTGTTGTTGTAAGTGCCCCTATATTACTATATGGCCGCATTCATTCTGATTAATAATACATTTTTGTTTTTTTTTTTCTTCGGATAACCCGAATTTACGAAATCGTGTACGCCATGGGTTACTTTATAAAAAAGGGTCTATTTCGCCGCCATTTTCAAAATAGAAAAAAAATACAATATTTTTTTCGGATTGTCAATAAATAAAACAATAATCCTGCAAACTTAAAAAGCCGTTTTTTATTTGGTTTCATATCAAAAAAAAATTATGAAAATATCCTTAATTTTCGTGCTCTAGACCAGAAGGTCGCCTTAATAGCACGATCGACCCAACACTTGGTTGGTTCGGAAGGGTCCAAAACATTCTTGTGAATAAAAATCTCCAGTAATTATCGTAAGATACGTATACCAAGCCTATGATAATTTAATACTAACTGAATATTGATATATGTCATTTGGGATTTTATATTAGGGGTATTCACAAAGGCGTGTTAAAAACGTTGGAAAGTCGGAAAATTGCGACTTATTAAAAAATTTTTAATCTCTTTTTGTATCTTGCATAACTTTTTAAGCAGTTAAAATTTCCGATGTCGCGACTTTCCTATTTTCCGACGCCTTTGTGAATACCCCTATTGAATTGTTTTGCAATCAGTGTCGGCTGTCGGTACAAAACTATTAAGCCTTATCATTGATTTTCGGATGGGCTAGTCGGATTCCTGAGAGAGCTCTGTCATACCTTGAAAGTTAATTCGGTCAAGTGATTGATTTCTGCTTTCTACGCTTTAATTTAATAAAATTAAGATCCGTACATAGCTATTGAATCGTTTGTGTTTCGTCGAATCTATACTGCAGTTGTTATCGCTAGATTTTTCGCACAGATGGCAGGCACTTCACTCTTCGGCCACTACTTATTGTGTGTATATTGAGATCTGTACATGTCGAGACAGAAAATGTGGATGATATTTATATTTTTTGAATTATTTATTTGTTTCTTTAATGAGGTTCGGAATTTGGAACAATATCAAGAAACTGTTTTATTTTTACAATGTTATTGGGGGGGAAAAAATTAAAAATCTTGGACCATTTAGCTGATGAAATTCGTATTTTTTTTCTCGCTTTTTTGTGAATATTACAACTTAAGGTCAAAGATAAACCGCCCAGGTTCAACAAACCGAGACTCTTCATTTTCGACATAAATTGATTACAAAAATGCATTCATGTGATTATTTTTTACATTAATTAAAGGCACTCAATATTGAAGTCGAAATAGATTTAATATCTTTCGATTTCAATCTACCTTAAAGACGTTGAGCAGGTTAGGGTCAATAAGGCATTCGTCCTTATTAGCATTCTTTTGAAAAACGATTGTCATTTGGCACTTACAAAGCAACTAATGAAGAACTAGCACAGATTATAGCTCAGATATTTTAAGTCGTCGTTCCGAAAAAATTTCCCTGCAGTGAAACTGGGGCTAGATGCCTTAGAGGCACAAATTATCAACAGTGATTTTTTTTCGATGGCAAACAAACTGAGTATACCTACACTTTCTAGGAGGTATATATAGTTTGATTTTCAAGGAATACTTTAAATTCGATTCTCAATAGTCCAATTTTTGATTGGGGATTCCTTCAAAATTTTCTCTGAGCTATATTTTGATACCAATATGAATTCTTGTATACACACTAGAGTTGCCAGACATCTTTGATCTCGTATTTGAATGCCTTTCCGGGACATAAAATATACCGATTTTTTTTTTTTTTTTTTTTGCAAATATTTATGCTTTGTACCTTCCTTGCTCATCAATATTGCGAAATTAGAAAAAAAATGTATGTCTATAATTTCCCAAAACTCCAATAACAAAATCTATTTTTTGGAAGCGTTCAAAAGTACATACGAACAAAAAAATCATAAAATGTGATAAAAATCGCAGAAAACGAGCAACAAGCCATTAAAAAATCAGGATTCGTATTTGAAAATATGTGAACATATCGCACCCTTGCTAATAAATCGGCACAATTCAAAATTTTTTTAATAAATTTTTTTATGTTCGATTGAATTTTTCTCTATGAAACCCAAGACCTTGAGAATCGAGGCTTATATTGACTGATGCACAAGTCGATTGAGAGTAATATAAGTTTAGAAAAAATATTATTTTTGCTTAGTTTCATGAGAGATCAAATGATTTTTGAGAAATGCGAAATATTGAATTGTGCCAATTTAGTAGAAAGGGTGCGATATGTGTTGCTCATGTTCGATCATTGTACATGAACATAAACATTTACCCCCTTATTCATAATCAAATTTTAAATTAAAATCATTGATTAAATTCAGTTTTTGTGTGGAAATTTGACATTTAAACAATGTTTTAAATTTAAAATTTGATTATGATGAATAAGGGGGTTAGTGTGTGAACTGAACACTTCCCGATCGAACATGTTCAATGTATAAGATTTTCGAAACATAATCATGCGCATTGTGTGTCATATGCTGTATCGGAATACTTTGCACATGAGCATAGAGCATTTTATTGTAGACACGTGCCTTTTCATTTTGTACATGTTCTGAACGCTAGTGTTCAAATACGAACACTGTTTAAAATTTGTTATGACCTATTCTAAATGAATATTCCCTGGGAATTTTTTCCCTAAAAAGCTTTCTCCGAGGAAAAAGGAAGTGGTCTAAGCATCAATAACGAAAAAAAATGTGATGACCTTTGCTAAAAATGTTCGAATTTCTTGATCCCCTTATACATATTCTCTTCTCAATACGCTTAGAAAGGCAGAACTATTTTCAAATCCGAACGGAAAGTTTCCCCTGGAATATTTAGAATCGCGCTGTACATATATTTGATAAGCGGTAGGGGGAGAAAAGACTCAACTTTTTTCTTTGTGAAAATGAACTGAAGTTTATTTCGGATTTTTAAAAAAATTAAATCCCACATTTTTCGAGCAAGTGTTGAAAACTGCTTGCTTTGTAAGAAATCATCTGGCAACGCTGGTATTAAACTTGAGATAAGTAAGATTAAAATATGTATGAATATAAGAAACGAGAGCTCCCTAAAGACAAAATGACCAGGGAATTAGGTATCTATCCTTTCAGTTTCTTACGGTCACCCGAGAGTTTTATGAGTGTAGAACGTCCGTAAAGGGGTCTTTATCACGAGATATGTGATATATCGGATTAAAATCATATGGTGCAATTTGCTTCTATTTCGATTAAAAGCAGACTTTCGGAAGAGCATATCTCCGAACTGTTCGCCATTGATGCAGGGTATCGTATGAATGCAGATTCCTACGTAACTTCAAGAGGATTATTTATTAACTAAGTAAATATGTGTGAACGAAATGTGTGCAATTGCGAAATCGAATTGAGCTTATCAGTGCCAATCACATTTGAATAAAATGTGTTTCGGATGAGTTTTTTGTTTTCATTTTTTGGTTGATTCAATCATTAAAATAAATTCAAACAAAGCACTAAGAAATCAGTCTGTTTTAAAAATCCGAACCGTGCGAGCACTCGGAAAACGAAATCGACTGTATCGGCCGGCGGCGCAGCGATTTCAAAGTCTGTCAAAGTCTTGAAACAACGCGCTGGGCTCAGTCATTCGATCAACGACTGCTAAGACGAGCAAGTGATTGCCAGAAAGGAAGGAACCTCGCCGTGAGCGCGGCTATGAAAAACGAAAAATTTCAGACAGAGCCTTGAGACAATTTTTCCTTTTGTGTTTCATCGAAACGAGTTTTTCAATTTCAATAAAATTTAAAATTAACACAAAAAAAAAAATAAATAAATAAATAAAAAGAAAAAACAAAAAGCCATGGATGTCTACACCTCGGATAGCAGCGATACAGACTCACGGGAACAGAAAACATTGGATTTCGGTCGAATGAATCTGACCGAAATAACATTGAACGATGATATCGAAATGAAGGCACCGCATAAAAAGAAAAAGGATATCGAAACACTGCTTCTAAATCATAATCGGATCTCGCGTTTGCCAGTTTCAATTAAGGAATTTGCCAATCTCAAAATACTGGACGTCAGCTCGAATGGCCTCGCTGAATTACCCGAAGCACTGGCCCTTCTGCCGCTGACATCGCTCATCGCCAAGAATAATAATTTAACGAATAAATCTCTGCCGAAAACTTTTATCATGAAGAACAAGAGCTCGTGCCTGAAAGAGTTGAATTTGAGTGGAAATTTCCTGACACACTTCCCCGAACAGGTTGTCCAATTAAGACAATTGAAATATCTCTACTTGGGCAGCAATAAGATGGCAACAATTTCAAAAGAGATTTGGAAAATGCAAGGGTGAGTAGAGTACAATGATTGGCTGTAACCTAAACTGATTGCGGGCCTTCAGCGATAGCATTCAATTCAAGTGAGAATTATCAGCGTAGCAAAAAAAAAAAAAAAATAATAATAATAAAAATAATTCCTCTATTCATCTGAATAAATATTTGAGAATTTTAGTTTCTATGGCATTTCGTTAGTCCTCAAGCTAGTAACAATCAGCTTCATGGGCGAGTTTTTCAGCTGTGTATTTCGGGTCACGTCGAAGCTTCGTATCAATGCTATTTTTATTTTTATTTTTTCGCATGTCAAAATTATTGCGAAATTCATTCGAACTTCCGGCGAAAACAATAGCGAATTTTCTTCAAATAATAATTTTATTTATACATTTTTAGCAATAAATAGAACAAAGCTTCATATGGATAATATTTCATTTGAAAAGCTCATCTATTTTGAAATTTACATCATCAGTTCTATTGGAGCAGAAATTCTTACAATTTATAAGTCTAGCCAGCGACGTACATAGATAAGTGGGAATCAAGAGGGTATATTCGCTCCCATAATGAAATTTAGCAGCTAATTGCCGCAACTGTTAAAAAGAGGTGAGAAATCGTAAAATCTTTGAGATTTTTACAATCATCCTTAAATAAATATTTCCCCGAAAATTTTTCCGTACAACTTTTTCTCCATGCCAAATATATGGGTCCTAAGCGTCAACAAAAGAAAGAATGTAATGACCTTTGCTTAAAAGTTTTCGGAAAACTTACTTCCGTAAAACTTCCTCCCCAGTAGGGTTACCAAGCATACTTTATAATATAGTATCCTACTTTATTTCTGATCTATGTATATACTTTATACTTTCTTAGAACAATAAAGTATCCTAAAATACTTTATTTTTAATATATACAGCAGTTTTTACCAAACACACATCATGAAGTTCATTGAACAAAATAAATACAGTTGAGAAACTCTATAACCACCTCCTCTGAACCAAATTTCTCTCTATAGCGGACCTTCTCAAGGCTTTTTTGCTACATTATATTGCCTTTATTCTCCTAACAACAAATTCTCTCATCGACGATTTTATTTTTCAGGTCCACTGAAATTCATTATAGAGAGTTTCGATGGTTTTGAGATTGACTAAATGTTCAATCGCGAAAATCGCAATTTTGGCAACTTAAGTACATACTTATTTATTCAAATATAGCGTTAATTGCAATTATAAGTAGGTGAAACAAATCATAGACCAACTACAATGTTCTGCAAGCAATAAAAAGTGTATATTAAAGAACAAAAGTGAACTAACTATTAGTAAGTTACTAGTATTTCAGTGTGAGAGATAATTTAAATTGAATATATGGTAGTATAAAAGCAAGCTATTTATTTTTATATTTTTTAAATATTTTATATGTTCTGTTTTTCTATAACAGAATTTAAAAATACTCTATTTTTTAGTAAAATACTTTTTTTTAAATTACTAAATAAGCTTATACTTTATTTTGCCCTTAGAAAGTTGGCAGCCCTACTTCCCAGTGCGTTTGAAATGAGGGAATTTTTTTCAAATCCCCAGGGAGAAATTCCCAGGGAATATTTAGAATCGTGTTGATAGTGTTGCTACTAAATGGAGTTTCTTTGAATCATTTCGTAAGTACAACTATTTTTTCGATTCTAGGGCTAAAGCGGGATCCCAGCTATCTACGCAAATCCAGATCAGAAAAAAATCTCAACAATGGCTGTTGACCTACAATAAAATTGGGGTAAACATCGTTCAAGACGATTACACTTGTCAGCATCAGAGTGCAAAAATTGCGTTCACACTATCGGCGCATTGATTGCGGCAAAAAGCAGCGCATTGCGCAGATAGTGGGATCCCGGCTTAAAACTTTGTCATAGATAGGAAATTAAAATATCGAATGGGTTAATCGGCAATTATATTAGGCGACCAATGCGCGGGGAAGAGAGAAAAAGGCACACATACCCCATCCCCGAACGTCCTTCGCCCTCAAACCAATTGTGTCGCCTAATATAAACTTACAAGATATAGCCATAAGTGCGCAACTTAATTCTCGGCTACACTTTTTAAAAGCGATTTAAAAAAAAATACTGCAGCCACTCTGACTAAACCAAATATGAGGCGTTGCTATATTCACCGAGCATGTATGTTACTTTCAGAAACTATATTAAAATTTTGGTTTAATTTAACGTGTTACACAGTCTTATTGAACTGCAACCTTTATTTGTGTTTATAGCCTTCTTCATTCGTAAAGCTTTTAAAACTGTTCAAGAGGCATTTCGATGCGTGCTTCCAGTGTCATTTTTAAGGAAATTTAGTTGACATGGGTGACTTAACGGGACGCATCCTCTTTAAAAATTCAAGAAAAATCTAAAAAGCTGTATCTTTTTTATACCTCCTTAAAAAATAAAATTTGACTTGATCCATCTATTTTCATTAGTTTTGTGAGAGGTCGATAGCCGAGATAAAAACATAAGTTCAATTTTGTTAATTTTTTGTGTGCCCCCATCTTGGTATTGCGCCTCGAATATTTCTTCTATTTGGCACGCAAGAAATTTTAATCAGTACCAAAAACTGTCCCGTTTGCTTAAAAATATATTTAAAAAAAATTAAAAATAGACAGAAGACTGCGAATCTTATCTCTTAAGACCCATGCCGAAAATTGGCTTTTGTTGATTAGTTTTGCGCGCGTGCATTGAAATTAAAAATTTAATTACTTTATTTGGTCCTCTTGACATGCGAATGGACAGTGGGAGCTCTCGGTTTTTGAAGAAATTTCTGTTCATTGGGCGTTTCTAACCCAAAACATAAGATGGCTTCATTCAGTCATTTTCATTGAATAATTACACTAGTTTACAGTGGTTTTGTTGGCGCGATTTCGTTAGGAGTGTTAGATTAGGATGGTATTGGTGACATAAAGAATATTTTTGAAAATTTTTTCTCAGCTCTAGTCTTGGCGCTACCTTCGATTTTGTGAAAAATCTTCAGTTGTTTAACTTTTACGAAAAAAAAAAACAGATATTAACTGATGTTGGCTGGTTGCGTATCAAAGCCAATACCACTATCTATCAAATGATGCATTTTTCAAGAAAATTCAGCTTATAGTTCTCGAGAAATGTGCTTCGCAGTTGTGAAAAATGAGAAAATTTTCAAGTTTTCCTCGATTTTCGGAGTTTATTTGCCCTGTTGTGACATGAGAGAATTTTTTTAAAAATATTCTTTCTATATGGCTTAGAAGGTGCTTCGTAAAACTAGGTCTCCAAGCTGAAATTGCGATCGGATTGAAATTGTGGATGGTACGGTACGAATTGTGGAAAAAATGAGGCTCTCAATTTTGAAGTAGAAAAAACAACTCTCATTTTTTTTAACTGAATTGAGCTATGTTCCGAAATTCAACACCATACAAAACTACAAGTGACACTCTCATTTTTTTAAAAAATTTGATTGTGGGTTTGATAAGAATACATAAGAGCGAATAGTCGATATAAGTGCGACTGAAAACGACTGATAGCTGTGGGAATCCTGCAGTAATATGGACTGACCCAAGTGTAGCCTTCGGTCAGTCCTTCATGTTACCAGTACTAGTCCCCTCATAATTCCACTTTTAATGTATTTAACTGACCTTTTTAACATGGGCCTGTCCTTGGGGAGGGACTAGTCCGCAAAACGGCTAATCATAGGCCAGTTTTTTTGGGTCAATTGTCGTAATTTTGTCTGGTTTTATGGGATAGTCAAATCAAAATAAACAAAAAATTTCTTATATATATTCTAAGTTGATGAAAGTGTCATTTACAGACTACCCTTAACCCTAGTCCTTATAACCGGGTACAAGTGTGGCCAGTGGGCACTTTGGAGTGATGTACCTCCTAAACCACTTAATGTAATTTTATAAAAATCCGGATGTAGGAAGATTACGGTAATTCGCGACGACTGCCACCTCAACTGATGTGCTGGGTCAAGGCATTGAGGAGCTATGATGTCCTTACCCCCATAAACGTATATCCAAGTACAGGTGTGGCCACTATCTTTTAGTGCGATTTGATAAGTTTTCTACATAAATAAAACAATGTTCTTTTGTTATAAGATAATGTAAATGTATGTTTCTATTTATATATATTATTTCTTATAACTTAGCTATTTTTTTATTTTCTTTATTGTTGCAATTTTCGCATACAAACAAAGTGCTTGAATGCTGCAAACAAATTGGCCGTTTACATGAGTAACGTTTGCATGTAAAGAGTGCGTCTTCTGCGCTCATTTTGCTTCTCTCGAAAAGTGGTTTTTATTGCTGTTCTACCCAACGGAACTGGACAATTTTTACTCACACTTAGTTGAATATATTTCCTTCATGACAGGTAGTTGAAATCCTGAAGAAATAACCACTAATTATGAATAAATTGCAAAACATTCCTACTGGCAACACCTGTACTTGGTTATACGTTCTCGTAGTAAAAGTTGGTTATAAGGACTAGGGTTAAACCAACCCCTTTATTACCGACCGCCGGCTAACCTGATTCGATGGAGCGAACTGCCATAACCGGCAGGATTTTGACCGGTCAAAGGCCAGTCCTTCTTAGAAAACTGACCGGCTCATTACTGCAAGGGGAGTTGAAGTTTGTTCTTGACTGTGTGTTAGTGATACTGGCATTGTACGTACACGCGTTTTGGTGGAAGTCTTAACTTTTTTGCGGCTGTATTGCTTTTGTTGAATGTCCAAACTGTGTGGTGAAAGTCCATGTTCCATAGAATTTTTCCACCTCCCCTCACCCGTCTCGGTGGTTTTTTCCCCCCATTGCCAAGTGTCACTTGTTGTATTGTATGTTCAACACTGTGGGTTCAAAATTGTGGAATTTGGGTCCACCCCTTTTTATGGGGGAGCGGGTTGGGGTGGTTTGATTTCTAAAAATTTTTTTTTAATTTCATAGATATTTTCAATGAAACGTCCATGCAAAATTTCAGTGCTCTAGGGGAACTCCTATTATCATTTACCAAGAAATGTATGGAGTTCAAGCACTCTATTCGTACGCGTGATTTGTTTTTCTACCATTTTCCTTACATTTGTACTGTATATTAGTACTGAGAGCATCTATGTATATGGGAAAATCCGAAAAAATGAATACCAAACGCGAAATTTGAAAGTTATCAAAACTGAGTATATATGTTAATGGAGTAATAGGCTATATATTCAGCCTTAAAAATATATGAAGGATTATGTTTTGCGATGATCCATTCGACATCGGCAGGGATATATCGTACTTCATACCTAGTACTTTAATTTATTTTTCTAAAAGAAGAATTTTTAGTTAGTCATAAAAACCGAACAGCAACCACATATGTGTTCCATCCTGTAAGAAACTTAAAATATACATATTTAATAGTATACAATGAAATGTAAAAATGACCTTGGGATGAAGTTCAAAAGATGTAAATAATGTTATGCAAATATGGTCACAAAATGTGTAACGAGCGTCATAAAAAAAGAGGTTTTTAAAATATAACGGGTTGTATTTTTATAATTTTGTTCAACCTAACTACCTTTGTAAACAGTGCTAATGGTGAACCTAAAATTAAAAAAAAAATATGCATACTTATATAAAAGGTTAATGGAAAATATGTATACAAACTGTTTAACGTCCGTCACGGTACGAAAGTACTCTAAAATGATATATATTGAAAATAATATTTTCGAAAGGTTAAAGAGGGTGCGTAAAACGGGTATGTGGGGCAAGTGATTGAGATAGTCAGCCATGCCCCTTTCCAGGCTTCCCGTCCTATTCATCAATAAAAAGACAAAGAAAATATTTCTTTAGTGTCATAGTATAGATAAAAATCTTACAATAATATAGCAAATGTTTTCTTTAAATACACCTCTTCGTTTTCAGATTAGCATTTTTAAATTGGCCAATTCCCTAAAATTGTGGTCAAAATATTAAACTATCAGAATGAGGTTCAATCAGCTCATTTTAGTTATTCACAAGTTACTTTGTTTACTTGCGCTAAGTCATTCTGTATTGTTAGTGATGGACTTTTTCATGATAAGAAAACTGTTTATTGCTTTATTACAATAATATTGCAAAAAATTAAAAATTATTGCAAAAAATATTAATAGAATAAACGTCTTTTACGACGGCTGTCGAAGTCAATTTAAAAATAAATATATTCTTAGGAGTTAAAATTCGTTTTTAAATCCCATGTTTTCAATGGTTAAACTGCAAATAAGGTATAGCATATGTACTACGCTTTTAAAGGAAATCGACTGCAGATTCGGAAAAAAAATTAGAAAAGCATGTGCTAATAGGACCTTTTTCATACCACAATGGCTCCAAAAGTAAAAAATTGACCTTTTTTCAGATTTTTTGACTGTGACCGTTTATTTTTCCCTCAACGGCTCAAATTTTAACCAACAATTTAATTTTTCCTAAAAGCCCATACAATTTGCTTCCAAACCTCATCACAGTTTATTTTCTACCAGAAGCCGTTATTGTGGTAGAATTTTTTTTCTCAGCTTCCTGCTTAAAAACTTCAACGCCCTATAACTCCTCAGGGGTGCATTTGCGGCCCCCCGTTCCGAAAGATTTTTTGTTCGTCTTGACATCCTCTATCATCCTGCTTCAGATGTACTAGCTCTTGTGAATCACCCTGTATATTAGACAGCAAGAAAAAATGTAACATCCGTCACGTAACGAGCGACACACACAAAATTCAAATTTTTAGATAAATCTTAAAACTTATCATCCTTTTCAAAGCTATTTTAGTACCCTTGAATATTCTCCTTTCTTTTTCGTTATGGAAATTTTCATGGTTACTATGCAAAATTTGCTAAAAAAGATTGAAATTCATTTTGACTCCAAACCGACTTCCGTTTTTTGTAACGAACGTCACAGCACTTTCGGCACGAATGTTTTGATTTCCCAAAATCATTGAAACACAAATAAATTAGCTTTTGAAAGTACTCTCAAAGGACTATTTTAACGGAAGTTAATGAGCATGAGTCCATTAATTACGTAAGATTTTTATCTATATAATAAAACAGTTCAATAATTTTGAAAATAAGACGTATACGTAATGTAACGGCCTGCTACATTTTCCTCAAATAACATTGCTCATACGTTGGGTATTAAAACCAAAAACTGCTCGATGGAATCAAATGTTGAAAATGTTGAAAATTTTGAGTGAAAAATGGACGTAAACCGGTTGTGAGATCTGCAACATGCACAAAAAATTTCATAATTTTTTCAAAAATTTTTGCAGGCGTTTCGTTAGAAACACCGCGACACAAGATTTTATATACTTACTTATATATGTATAATACTTATAAATAAAATGGAACAATTTTTGTTCTCTTTCAGTTTGCAAGTTCTTTCGTTGGGTGGAAATTTAATCACCGATGTACCTGAAGCCGTTGGCATGCTCAGCCAGTTACAGGCATTGGCTTTATGTGATAATCTCGTTGAACACTTGCCGGACAGCATTGCTCGGCTTAAGAATCTCAAATCCTTACTTCTTCACAAGAATCGCTTGAAACATCTTCCGAAAGACATTGTCGCATTGAAGAACCTAACAGAGGTGAGTGTAAAACATCAATAAAAAATATTAAAATTTTCTCAATTGATTCAAGTTTTTCTCTCCACATTACAGCTAAGTCTGCGAGATAATCCTTTGGTTGTGCGTTTTGTGCAGGACATGGCCTTACATCCGCCAACTCTTATGGAATTGGCAGCGCGCACTGTTAGATCGCACGGCTTTAAATATGGGCCCGGTGATTTACCGCGCACCACTATCGAATATCTAGAAAGTGCGAATTGCTGTGTAAATCCCAATTGTAAGGGAGTTTTCTTCGACAATCGCGTTGAGCATATAAAATTTGTAGACTTTTGCGGAAAATACCGTGTGCCACTTCTGCAGTACCTTTGCTCATCAAAATGCATACAACCGGAAGAACCCCGTCCTCAGACTAGTGGCAACGCCAGCGGCTTTATGATGCGAAAAGTGCTTCTAGGATGATCAAAATAATTTCGATTTCTCAAAGGAAAGAGCCGCAACAATGAAAACAAAATATTTCAAAGAAAACTCCCAGAGAACTTTGCATATCAGCGATATGGACTCACGGCAACCAGAAACCTTAGATACCGACGAAAAATTCTAAGAGGTAATGATTGCTTTCTTTTAGTTACAATATCCTTGTAAATGTGCCTTTTGAAAATATTATACTGAATGTGATTAAAGCAAAAATTTGCAATTTTTAAAAATAAAACTCATTAATACTCGTATAGCCGTTTTCTTCGTAATGCTGAATGTCTTAAAGTTGTTAAATGCCGGGTCAAACGTATGAAAATTTTTCCGAAAATACTATTTGAAAGCATGAGGAAGAAAGACAAGCGCAGATAATTCACACATGGAATAATACCTTTCGGAAACCTGTGTCACAATGACATTTCCTTCAGGAGTTTGGATAACTTTTCTTTTTAAAATGCTAACTTGGGTCCTGAAGAAAATTCCCACAGAGAAAATTCCTGGAAAACTCAATATTTCCTCCCATTTGAAACATCTTTTGTATTTTCAAAAGATAGCATACTTACTGGCGAAGTTTCGAAAAAAAACTCTAGTTTAGAGATGGGCGCGTGCCTAATTTTTTCGGCACGACACGACACGACTGAGTTTTTCCAAACACGTAGGTACTACTCACGCACGGCCAAAAATTTTCAAAGCACGGCACGAACACGCACGCACGACAAAACAATTATTTGACGTTTTATTTCATAAAAACTAGTTATGTATATACATAAACAACAGAGTTGTAAAATATTTATATAAGTCTTTGAGATTTATTATATTTTAATTGCATTAATTTTTCAAAATCACAATCTCAACTAGCAAAATAGTTCCAAAATTGTTAATTTTTTACCTATTTAAGGTCGTTTGGCGGTAATAATAGGGCATAATATGGCATTTCGTCTTTAAAGTTAGGGCATTGCGAAGGCATTTCGACCAAAAATAGGTCGAAAAGAAGTCGAAATTACCAAATGTTAACCTATATTGGACATAGAATGAAATGAAAAGAACGAAACGAAAACGAAAACGAACGTAAAATGAAACGACAAAAAGGGAGAGAGATATATAAATAGATATTATTTTATATATTATAAATAAAACTTACTTATAATAAATAAAATATGGACTTGATAAAAAAATATTTTGCGATACATAAAACCTTAAAGTATATGCGAGCTTGGATTTATGGTGAAAGTGTTCCTTGTACTTCTTCATTATTCAAAGGCCATCTCATTGATGTGAATTAAATAGATTTTTCTTGAAAAAAAAATTATTTTTCGTATAGAAAAAACAGATGCAGAAGAAGAATTCTCATGCAACCATTTGAAAACATGGCGGAACGTAAAATCGGGCCACAAAGTCGAATTTCCTTCATTTCCTAACCTAATAGGGAAAAATGACTTTCAATTCCTTCTATATAGTTATTTTTCCTGAAATTATCTCTTTTAAAGAATTTATTACTTATTTTTGCTCTAATAAGGCATTTAAACTATTTAGGGCATTCTGCGGGCATTTCGACCTAATTGGTCATATTGCCTTTAAATGGCCCTAATAGCACATATTTCGACCAATACACAGAAAAACTGGCTACGAAAAATTCCAATTAATGGTGATTGTTAAACTCGATTCATTGGCATTTTAATTGTCACAATTAAAAATTTCAAACAAATCAACAATTTCGGAAAAATTTTGTAATATGAATTTTTAAACAATGTTTTGTTTGACTGTTTTGTAATATCAATCACCAAAAGTATTCACACTTAACAAAACTTTCTTTGATTGTTTTGTTGTATCAATTAATGAAAATATTCACACTCAACAAACATTTTCAATTAAGGATTTGTTCTATCAACAACCAAAAGTATTCATTCTCAACAAAACCTTGATTGCTTGTTTTGTTATATCAATTAATGAAAGTATTAGTGCATATAAATATTTTTCTAAAGTTCTCATTAGCTTTATGCGGACGTACGTACCAGAAGAGACAAAATAATCAAGAATAAGCTGACATATGTTCATTAATCATGATGTTATAATTTATAATTATCGTCCGTAAACTGACTTTACAGACTCCAATATTTATTATGGAATATGTAGATGAGGCAGTTTTTCCTTTTTTTTTTTTATTTAAAATTTTTGGTTGATTTTTAATACCTTTGATTGTTGATATTACAAATCAATAGTTAAAAATGTTTGTTAAATGCGAATACTTTTGGTTGTTGATACAACAAATCGTTGATTGAATATATTTGTTGAGTGTGAATACTTTCATTAATTGTCCCAACCAAACGATTTGTTTAATATAACAAAAAGTGTGATAGGCTGAGTTTTAACAACCAAATTGTTATATTGATTAAAAAATTGGTTGTATTTATGCACAAAATCTTTTCTGTGTATGTGTCAAGCCATCTGCCCAGCTGAACGAGAAATCCGCTGATAGATCGCACTTCTTTGCGTTGCTTTCGGTTTTCAGTTTTTTGTGGTTTTAGTGGATTTGTATTCATTTTCAAACTTTTGCACTTTGCAACAAGTTTATGAAACGCGTAATTCTTACGCTCTCAAAGGTACTTTACATATTGATCATCTTAGGTCAAAATAGGCCATACGTTTTTTTGAGCTTTATTGGTTATTCCTTCATAGGTATTTCGACGTAAAAGTGGAATAATCAAGGCATCTCGACTAATTGGGCAGAAAGGCAACAAAAACATATGCCTTAAAAAATTTACCTAATTTGGAATTCAAAGTTATGGCACTATTCGAGCATTTAAAAGTTACTGTTTTACTTATTTTCGACATAAAATGTTCTTTAAAGTCACATTGACTTTTAAGCCCTAACATAGGTCGAATTTAGGTAATTTCGACCTTGTACAACTTACTTTGAAGTTAGGGCATTTTTAAGGCAGAAATTTGGTCAAAAAAAGGTAATGTATAACCAAAATAGGTCGAATGGACCTAACGCTGGTCATATTTCTCTATTTTGCTTGTTGTGTAGCGATTCAATCATTGAAGATTTATTTCATAAAATTTATTAATTATTTTTGACAAATCCGATTGATTGAAATTTGAATGAAATCGTTTGATTTAAATTCAAACGATTTCAATCATTTGATTTAATCAGCAAGCAAACAATCTCAATCACAGTGCCGTAGCAACCATAGGGGAAAGAGGGGAATTCTCTAATTTTTTTCCGATAAGCTGTTTATTATACTTATTATTATACATATATTATTATACTGTTATACTTTTTTGAATAAAGTTTGTTTTGCGGGTTAAACTGTCTCCTGTAGGAAATGTCATTTTGAGACAGTTAAACCCGAAAAAAACTTTATTCAAAAAAGTATAACGGCTTTATTTTCCCGCCAAAATGAAAATTCCAAAAAAACTTCAAAAAATAATTTAAAAAAACCAAAATTTTCAAAACCCAAAAATGCCCAGTAGTTTCCGACATATAAGCATTTGAAATTTTGGCATCCACCTTCTGTTTTTCCTGTTCGCCTAGTGAATCAGACGAATTTTTTGGAATTGAAATCCGCATTTCTTGGGCATAGGATTTTCTCGATAACTAAAGTCTTTTTTGAAACTTCGGCGGTAAGTATGCAATCTTTTGAGTCTCCATCACACTTTGCAATGAATAAAATTTTAATATTTCCACGGGTAAGGAAAATGCAAAAAGTGCTTCAAATGGGGGAAAGCGTAATTTTCCAGGAATTTTCTCCATGGGAATTTTCTTTAGGATCTGAGGAACCATTAAGAAAAAAAAAATTTTCAAAAACCCTGTAGGAAATGTCATTTTGAGACAGTTGAACCCGAAAAAGAAACTTTATTCAAAAACATATAACGGCTTTATTTTCCCGCCAAAAATGAAAATTCCAAAAAAACTTCAAAAAAATAACAAAAAAAAAATTTTCAAAATCCGAAAATTCCCAGTAGTTTCCGAGATATAAGCATTTGAAATTTTGGCATCCACCTTCTGTTTTTCCTGTTCGCCTAGTGAATCAGACGAATTTTTTGGAATTGAAATCCGCATTTCTTGGGCATAGGATTTTCTCGATAACTAAAGTCTTTTTTGAAACTTCGGCGGTAAGTATGCAATCTTTTGAGTCTCCATCACACTTTGCAATGAATAAAATTTTAATATTTCCACGGGTAAGGAAAATGCAAAAAGTGCTTCAAATAGGGGGAAAGCGTGGAATTTTCCAGGAATTTTCTCCATGGGAATTTTCTTTAGGATCTGAGGAACCATTTAGAAAAAAAAAATTTTCAAAAACCCTGTAGGAAATGTCATTTTGAGACAGTTGAACCCGAAAAAGAAACCTTATTCAAAAACATATAACGGCTTTATTTTCCCGCCAAAATGAAAATTCCAAAAAAACTTCAAAAAATAACAAAAAAAAACCAAAATTTTCAAAATCCGAAAATTCCCAGTAGTTTCCGAGATATAAGCATTTGAAATTTTGGCATCCACCTTCTGTTTTTCCTGTTCGCCTAGTGAATCAGACGAATTTTTTGGAATTGAAATCCGCATTTCTTGGGCATAGGATTTTCTCGATAACTAAAGTCTTTTTTGAAACTTCGGCGGTAAGTATGCAATCTTTTGAGTCTCCATCACACTTTGCAATGAATAAAATTTTAATATTTCCACGGGTAAGGAAAATGCAAAAAGTGCTTCAAATAGGGGGAAAGCGTGGAATTTTCCAGGAATTTTCTCCATGGGAATTTTCTTTAGGATCTGAGGAACCATTTAGAAAAAAAAATTTTCAAAAACCCTGTAGGAAATGTCATTTTGAGACAGTTGAACCCGAAAAAGAAACCTTATTCAAAAACATATAACGGCTTTATTTTCCCGCCAAAATGAAAATTCCAAAAAAACTTCAAAAAATAACAAAAAAAACCAAAATTTTCAAAATCCAAAATTCCCAGTAGTTTCCGAGATATAAGCATTTGAAATTTTGGCATCCACCTTCTGTTTTTCCTGTTCGCCTAGTGAATCAGACGAATTTTTTGGAATTGAAATCCGCATTTCTTGGGCATAGGATTTTCTCGATAACTAAAGTCTTTTTTGAAACTTCGGCGGTAAGTATGCAATCTTTTGAGTCTCCATCACACTTTGCAATGAATAAAATTTTAATATTTTTCCCACGGGTAAGGAAAATGCAAAAAGTGCTTCAAATAGGGGGAAAGCGTGGAATTTTCCAGGAATTTTCTCCATGGGAATTTTCTTTAGGATCTGAGGAACCATTTAGAAAAAAAAAATTTTCAAAAACCCTGTAGGAAATGTCATTTTGAGACAGTTGAACCCGAAAAAGAAACCTTATTCAAAAACATATAACGGCTTTATTTTCCCGCCAAAATGAAAATTCCAAAAAAACTTCAAAAAAAACAAAAAAAACCAAAATTTTCAAAATCCGAAAATTCCCAGTAGTTTCCGAGATATAAGCATTTGAAATTTTGGCATCCACCTTCTGTTTTTCCTGTTCGCCTAGTGAATCAGACGAATTTTTTGGAATTGAAATCCGCATTTCTTGGGCATAGGATTTTCTCGATAACTAAAGTCTTTTTTGAAACTTCGGCGGTAAGTATGCAATCTTTTGAGTCTCCATCACACTTTGCAATGAATAAAATTTTAATATTTCCACGGGTAAGGAAAATGCAAAAAGTGCTTCAAATAGGGGGAAAGCGTGGAATTTTCCAGGAATTTTCTCCATGGGAATTTTCTTTAGGATCTGAGGAACCATTTAGAAAAAAAAAAATTTCAAAAACCCTGTAGGAAATGTCATTTTGAGACAGTTGAACCCGAAAAAGAAACCTTATTCAAAAACATATAACGGCTTTATTTTCCCGCCAAAATGAAAATTCCAAAAAAACTTCAAAAAATAACAAAAAAACCAAAATTTTCAAAATCCGAAAATTCCCAGTAGTTTCCGAGATATAAGCATTTGAAATTTTGGCATCCACCTTCTGTTTTTCCTGTTCGCCTAGTGAATCAGACGAATTTTTTGGAATTGAAATCCGCATTTCTTGGGCATAGGATTTTCTCGATAACTAAAGTCTTTTTTGAAACTTCGGCGGTAAGTATGCAATCTTTTGAGTCTCCATCACACTTTGCAATGAATAAAATTTTAATATTTCCACGGGTAAGGAAAATGCAAAAAGTGCTTCAAATAGGGGGAAAGCGTGGAATTTTCCAGGAATTTTCTCCATGGGAATTTTCTTTAGGATCTGAGGAACCATTTAGAAAAAAAAAAAATTTTCAAAAACCCTGTAGGAAATGTCATTTTGAGACAGTTGAACCCGAAAAAGAAACCTTATTCAAAAACATATAACGGCTTTATTTTCCCGCCAAAATGAAAATTCCAAAAAAACTTCAAAAAATAACAAAAAAACCAAAATTTTCAAAATCCGAAAATTCCCAGTAGTTTCCGAGATATAAGCATTTGAAATTTTGGCATCCACCTTCTGTTTTTCCTGTTCGCCTAGTGAATCAGACGAATTTTTTGGAATTGAAATCCGCATTTCTTGGGCATAGGATTTTCTCGATAACTAAAGTCTTTTTTGAAACTTCGGCGGTAAGTATGCAATCTTTTGAGTCTCCGTCACACTTTGCAATGAATAAAATTTTAATATTTCCACGGGTAAGGAAAATGCAAAAAGTGCTTCAAATAGGGGGAAAGCGTGGAATTTTCCAGGAATTTTCTCCATGGGAATTTTCTTTAGGATCTGAGGAACCATTTAGAAAAAAAAATTTTCAAAAACCCTGTAGGAAATGTCATTTTGAGACAGTTGAACCCGAAAAAGAAACCTTATTCAAAAACATATAACGGCTTTATTTTCCCGCCAAAATGAAAATTCCAAAAAAACTTCAAAAAATAACAAAAAAAACCAAAATTTTCAAAATCCGAAAATTCCCAGTAGTTTCCGAGATATAAGCATTTGAAATTTTGGCATCCACCTTCTGTTTTTCCTGTTCGCCTAGTGAATCAGACGAATTTTTGGAATTGAAATCCGCATTTCTTGGGCATAGGATTTTCTCGATAACTAAAGTCTTTTTTGAAACTTCGGCGGTAAGTATGCAATCTTTTGAGTCTCCATCACACTTTGCAATGAATAAAATTTTAATATTTCCACGGGTAAGGAAAATTCAAAAAGTGCTTCAAATAGGGGGAAAGCGTGGAATTTTCCAGGAATTTTCTCCATGGGAATTTTCTTTAGGATCTGAGGAACCATTTAAGAAAAAAAAATTCTCAAAAACCCTGTAGGAAATGTCATTTTGAGACAGTTGAACCCGAAAAAGAAACCTTATTCAAAAACATATAACGGCTTTATTTTCCCGCCAAAATGAAAATTCCAAAAAAACTTCAAAAATAAAAAAAAACCAAAATTTTCAAAATCCGAAAATTCCCAGTAGTTTCCGAGATATAAGCATTTGAAATTTTGGCATCCACCTTCTGTTTTTCCTGTTCGCCTAGTGAATCAGACGAATTTTTTGGAATTGAAATCCGCATTTCTTGGGCATAGGATTTTCTCGATAACTAAAGTCTTTTTTGAAACTTCGGCGGTAAGTATGCAATCTTTTGAGTCTCCATCACACTTTGCAATGAATAAAATTTTAATATTTCCACGGGTAAGGAAAATGCAAAAAGTGCTTCAAATAGGGGGAAAGCGTGGAATTTTCCAGGAATTTTCTCCATGGGAATTTTCTTTAGGATCTGAGGAACCATTTAGAAAAAAAAAATTTTCAAAAACCCTGTAGGAAATGTCATTTTGAGACAGTTGAACCCGAAAAAGAAACCTTATTCAAAAACATATAACGGCTTTATTTTCCCGCCAAAATGAAAATTCCAAAAAAACTTCAAAAAATAACAAAAAACCAAAATTTTCAAAATCCGAAAATTCCCAGTAGTTTCCGAGATATAAGCATTTGAAATTTTGGCATCCACCTTCTGTTTTTCCTGTTCGCCTAGTGAATCAGACGAATTTTTTGGAATTGAAATCCGCATTTCTTGGGCATAGGATTTTCTCGATAACTAAAGTCTTTTTTGAAACTTCGGCGGTAAGTATGACAACAACAACAACAACAACAACAACAACAACAACAACAAACAACAACAACAAAACAAAACAACAACAACAACAACAAAAACAACAACAACAACAACAACAAAAACAATAACAAAACAACAACAACAACAACAACAACAACAACAACAACAACAACAACAACAACAACAAACCAACAAGTGTTTAGCCTTCGTGTAGCCTTTGGTAGCCCTTCGTGTGCCTTCGTGTAGCCTTCGTGTAGCCTTCGTGTAGCCTTCGGTAGCCTTCGTGTAGCCCTGGCCTTCGTGTAGCCTTGTGTAGCCTTCGTGTAGCCTTCGTGTAGCCTTCGTGTAGCCTTCGTGTAGCCTTCGTGTAGCCTTCGTGTAGCCTTCGTGTAGCCTTCGTTTTGCCTCCGTGTAACCTTCGTGTAGCCTTCGTGTAGCCTTCGTGTAGCCTTCGTGTAGCCTTCGTGTAGCCTTCGTGTAGCCTTCGTGTAGCCTTCGTGTAGCCTTCGTGTAGCCTTCGTGTAGCCTTCGTGTAGCCTTCGTGTAGCCTTCGTTAGCCTTCGTGTAGCCTTCGCATAGCCTTCGTATAGCCTTCGTATAGCCTTCGTATAGCCTTCGAATAACCTTCGTATAGCCTTCGTATAGCCCTCGTATAGCCTTCGTATAGCCTTCGTATAGCCTTCGTATAGCCTTCGTATAGCCTTCGTATAGCCTTCGTAAGCCCTTCGTATAGCCTTCGTTAGCCTTCGTATATTTAAGCCTTCGTATAGCCTTCGTAAGCCTTCGTATAGCCTTCGAATTTATAGCCTTCGTATAGCCTTCGTTAGCCTTCGTATAGCCTTGTATAGCCTTCGTATAGCCTTCGTATAGCCTTCGTATAGCCTTCGTATAGCCTTCGTATAGCTTTCGTATAGCCTTCGTATAGCCTGCGTATCGCCTTCGTATAGCCTTCGTACAGCCTTCGTATGGCATTCGTATAGCCTTCGTATAAACTTCGAATAGCCTTCGTGTAGCCTTCGTGTAGCCTTCGTGCAGCGGATTTCAATTCCAAAAAATTCGTCTGATTCACTAGGCGAACAGGAAAAACAGAAGGTGGATGCCAAAATTTCAAATGCTTATATCTCGGAAACTACTGGGAATTTTCGGATTTTGAAAATTTTGGTTTTTTTGTTATTTTTTGAAGTTTTTTTTGGAATTTTCATTTTGGCGGGAAAATAAAGCCGTTATATGTTTTTGAATAAGGTTTCTTTTTCGGGTTCAACTGTCTCAAAATGACATTTCCTACAGGGTTTTTGAATTTTTTTTTTTTCTAAATGGTTCCTCAGATCCTAAAGAAAATTCCCATGGAGAAAATTCCTGGAAAATTCCACGCTTTCCCCCTATTTGAAGCACTTTTTGCATTTTCCTTACCCGTGGAAATATTAAAATTTTATTCATTGCAAAGTGTGAGGGACTCAAAAGATTGCTTACTTACCGCCGAAGTTTCAAAAAAACTTTAGTTATCGAGAAAATCCTATGCCCAAGAAATGCGGATTTCAATTCCAAAAAATTCGTCTGATTCACTAGGCGAACAGGAAAAACAGAAGGTGGATGCCAAAATTTCAAATGCTTATATCTCGGAAACTACTGGGAATTTTCGGATTTTGAAAATTTTGTTTTTTTTGTTATTTTTTGAAGTTTTTTTGGAATTTTCATTTTGGCGGGAAAATAAAGCCGTTATATGTTTTTGAATAAGGTTTCTTTTTCGGGTTCAACTGTCTCAAAATGACATTTCCTACAGGGTTTTTGAAAATTTTTTTTTTCTAAATGGTTCCTCAGATCCTAAAGAAAATTCCCATGGAGAAAATTCCTGGAAAATTCCACGCTTTCCCCCTATTTGAAGCACTTTTTGCATTTTCCTTACCCGTGGAAATATTAAAATTTTATTCATTGCAAAGTGTGACGGATACTCAAAAGATTGCATACTTACCGCCGAAGTTTCAAAAAAGACTTTAGTTATCGAGAAAATCCTATGCCCAAGAAATGCGGATTTCAATTCCAAAAAATTCGTCTGATTCACTAGGCGAACAGGAAAAACAGAAGGTGGATGCCAAAATTTCCAATGCTTATATCTCGGAAACTACTGGGAATTTTCGGATTTTGAAAATTTTGGTTTTTTTTGTTATTTTTTAAGTTTTTTTGGAATTTTCATTTTGGCGGGAAAATAAAGCCGTTATATGTTTTTGAATAAGGTTTCTTTTTCGGGTTCAACTGTCTCAAAATGACATTTCCTACAGGGTTTTTGAAAATTTTTTTTTTCTAAATGGTTCCTCAGATCCTAAAGAAAATTCCCATGGAGAAAATTCCTGGAAAATTCCACGCTTTCCCCCTATTTGAAGCACTTTTTGCATTTTCCTTACCCGTGGAAATATTAAAATTTTATTCATTGCAAAGTGTGATGGAGACTCAAAAGATTGCATACTTACCGCCGAAGTTTCAAAAAAGACTTTAGTTATCGAGAAAATCCTATGCCCAAGAAATGCGGATTTCAATTCCAAAAAATTCGTCTGATTCACTAGGCGAACAGGAAAAACAGAAGGTGGATGCCAAAATTTCAAATGCTTATATCTCGGAAACTACTGGGAATTTTCGGATTTTGAAAATTTGGTTTTTTTGTTATTTTTTGAAGTTTTTTTGGAATTTTCATTTTTGGCGGGAAAATAAAGCCGTTATATGTTTTTGAATAAGGTTTCTTTTTCGGGTTCAACTGTCTCAAAATGACATTTCCTACAGGGTTTTTGAAAAATTTTTTTTTCTAAATGGTTCCTCAGATCCTAAAGAAAATTCCCATGGAGAAAATTCCTGGAAAATTCCACGCTTTCCCCCTATTTGAAGCACTTTTTGCATTTTCCTTACCCGTGGAAATATTAAAATTTTATTCATTGCAAAGTGTGATGGAGACTCAAAAGATTGCATACTTACCGCCGAAGTTTCAAAAAAGACTTTAGTTATCGAGAAAATCCTATGCCCAAGAAATGCGGATTTCAATTCCAAAAAATTCGTCTGATTCACTAGGCGAACAAAAAACAGAAGGTGGATGCCAAAATTTCAAATGCTTATATCTCGGAAACTACTGGGAATTTTCGGATTTTGAAAATTTTGGTTTTTTTGTTATTTTTTGAAGTTTTTTTGGAATTTTCATTTTGGCGGGAAAATAAAGCCGTTATATGTTTTTGAATAAGGTTTCTTTTTCGGGTTCAACTGTCTCAAAATGACATTTCCTACAGGGTTTTTGAAAATTTTTTTTTTTCTAAATGGTTCCTCAGATCCTAAAGAAAATTCCCATGGAGAAAATTCCTGGAAAATTCCACGCTTTCCCCCTATTTGAAGCACTTTTTGCATTTTCCTTACCCGTGGAAATATTAAAATTTTATTCATTGCAAAGTGTGATGGAGACTCAAAAGATTGCATACTTACCGCCGAAGTTTCAAAAAAGACTTTAGTTATCGAGAAAATCCTATGCCCAAGAAATGCGGATTTCAATTCCAAAAAATTCGTCTGATTCACTAGGCGAACAGGAAAAACAGAAGGTGGATGCCAAAATTTCAAATGCTTATATCTCGGAAACTACTGGGAATTTTCGGATTTTGAAAATTTTGGTTTTTTTTGTTATTTTTTGAAGTTTTTTTGGAATTTTCATTTTGGCGGGAAAATAAAGCCGTTATATGTTTTTGAATAAGGTTTCTTTTTCGGGTTCAACTGTCTCAAAATGACATTTCCTACAGGGTTTTTGAAAATTTTTTTTTTTCTAAATGGTTCCTCAGATCCTAAAGAAAATTCCCATGGAGAAAATTCCTGGAAAATTCCACGCTTTCCCCCTATTTGAAGCACTTTTTGCATTTTCCTTACCCGTGGAAATATTAAAATTTTATTCATTGCAAAGTGTGATGGAGACTCAAAAGATTGCATACTTACCGCCGAAGTTTCAAAAAAGACTTTAGTTATCGAGAAAATCCTATGCCCAAGAAATGCGGATTTCAATTCCAAAAAATTCGTCTGATTCACTAGGCGAACAGGAAAAACAGAAGGTGGATGCCAAAATTTCAAATGCTTATATCTCGGAAACTACTGGGAATTTTCGGATTTTGGAATTTTTGGTTTTTTTGTTATTTTTTGAAGTTTTTTTGGAATTTTCATTTTGGCGGGAAAATAAAGCCGTTATATGTTTTTGAATAAGGTTTCTTTTTCGGGTTCAACTGTCTCAAAATGACATTTCCTACAGGGTTTTTGAAAATTTTTTTTTCTAAATGGTTCCTCAGATCCTAAAGAAAATTCCCATGGAGAAAATTCCTGGAAAATTCCACGCTTTCCCCCTATTTGAAGCACTTTTTGCATTTTCCTTACCCGTGGAAATATTAAAATTTTATTCATTGCAAAGTGTGATGGAGACTCAAAAGATTGCATACTTACCGCCGAAGTTTCAAAAAAGACTTTAGTTATCGAGAAAATCCTATGCCCAAGAAATGCGGATTTCAATTCCAAAAAATTCGTCTGATTCACTAGGCGAACAGGAAAAACAGAAGGTGGATGCCAAAATTTCAAATGCTTATTCTCGGAAACTACTGGAATTTTCGGATTTTGAAAATTTTGGTTTTTTTTTGTTTTTTTGAAGTTTTTTTGGAATTTTCATTTTGGCGGGAAAATAAAGCCGTTTATTTTTTGAATAAAGTTTTTTTTCAGGTTTAACTGTCTTAAAATGACATTTCCTACAGGGTTTTTGAAAATTTTTTTTTTCTAAATGGTTCCTCAGATCCTAAAGAAAATTCCCATGGAGAAAATTCCTGGAAAATTCCACGCTTTCCCCCTATTTGAAGCACTTTTTGCATTTTCCTTACCCGTGGAAATATTAAAATTTTATTCATTGCAAAGTGTGATGGAGACTCAAAAGATTGCATACTTACCGCCGAAGTTTCAAAAAAGACTTTAGTTATCGAGAAAATCCTATGCCCAAAAATGCGGATTTCAATTCCAAAAAATTCGTCTGATTCACTAGGCGAACAGGAAAAACAGAAGGTGGATGCCAAAATTTCAAATGCTTATATCTCGGAAACTACTGGGAATTTTCGGATTTTGAAAATTTTGGTTTTTTTTTTTTGTTATTTTTGAAGTTTTTTTTGGAATTTTCATTTTGGCGGGAAAATAAAGCCGTTATATTTTTTTGAATAAGGTTTCTTTTTCGGGTTCAACTGTCTCAAAATGACATTTCCTACAGGGTTTTGAAAATTTTTTTTTTCTAAATGGTTCCTCAGATCCTAAAGAAAATTCCCATGGAGAAAATTCCTGGAAAATTCCACGCTTTCCCCCTATTTGAAGCACTTTTTGCATTTTCCTTACCCGTGGAAATATTAAAATTTTATTCATTGCAAAGTGTGATGGAGACTCAAAAGATTGCATACTTACCGCCGAAGTTTCAAAAAAAGACTTTAGTTATCGAGAAAATCCTATGCCCAAGAAATGCGGATTTCAATTCCAAAAAATTCGTCTGATTCACTAGGCGAACAGGAAAAACAGAAGGTGGATGCCAAAATTTCAAATGCTTATATCTCGGAAACTACTAGGAATTTTCGGATTTTGAAAATTTTGGTTTTTTTGTTATTTTTTGAAGTTTTTTTGGAATTTTCATTTTGGCGGGAAAATAAAGCCGTTATATGTTTTTGAATAAGGTTTCTTTTTCGGGTTCAACTGTCTCAAAATGACATTTCCTACAGGGTTTTTGAAAATTTTTTTTTTCTAAATGGTTCCTCAGATCCAAAGAAAATTCCCATGGAGAAAATTCCTGGAAAATTCCACGCTTTCCCCCTATTTGAAGCACTTTTTGCATTTTCCTTACCCGGGAAATATTAAAATTTTATTCATTGCAAAGTGTGATGGAGACTCAAAAGATTGCATACTTACCGCCGAAGTTTCAAAAAAGACTTTAGTTATCGAGAAAATCCTATGCCCAAGAAATGCGGATTTCAATTCCAAAAAATTCGTCTGATTCACTAGGCGAACAGGAAAAACAGAAGGTGGATGCCAAAATTTCAAATGCTTATATCTCGGAAACTACTGGGAATTTTCGGATTTTGGAATTTTTGGTTTTTTTGTTATTTTTTGAAGTTTTTTTGGAATTTTCATTTTGGCGGGAAAATAAAGCCGTTATATGTTTTTGAATAAGGTTTCTTTTTCGGGTTCAACTGTCTCAAAATGACATTTCCTACAGGGTTTTTGAAAATTTTTTTTTTCTAAATGGTTCCTCAGATCCTAAGAAAATTCCCATGGAGAAAATTCCTGGAAAATTCCACGCTTTCCCACTATTTGAAGCACTTTTTGCATTTTCCTTACCCGTGGAAATATTAAAATTTTATTCATTGCAAAGTGTGATGGAGACTCAAAAGATTGCATACTTACCGCCGAAGTTTCAAAAAAGACTTTAGTTATCGAGAAAATCCTATGCCAAAGAAATGCGGATTTCAATTCTGAAAAATTTGTCTGATTCACTAGGCGAACAGGAAAAGTAGAAGGTGGATGCCAAAATATCAAGTAGTGATATCTCGGAAACTACTGGGGATTTTCGGGTTTCGAAAATTTTGGTTTTTTTTTTATTTTTTTGGAGTTATTTGAAGTATTTTTTGGCGGGAAAATACAGCCGTTATATTTTAAAAATTTAGTCTTTTTTTTGTTGACCTGCCTCATTATGACATTTCCTACAGGGTTTTTGAAAACTTTTCTTTTTAATATGGTTCCTTAGGTCCCGCTTCAAAACTATTTGTATTGACATTTGATAAATTTCTTTTATTTATATTTACTTTTTTATTTATATATATATGTTTATGTTTTAAATCAGCATTTTAAAGAAATAGTTGTTTGTTTTTTTTTTTTTTTTTTACAATATTTTCCTTTTTTCTTCTTTCGCATAGTGCAACATTCTCTGCGATTAAGCTTTCTATTCCAAACATTTTCATATGATTTTATATTACAAATCGAATTGCATTTCAAAGTATTTCTTAGAGTGAAAAATATAACTAAATAAAAATAAATAATTATTTCGGATAAATAATATTGAAGTACTTCAAAGAATGAAGAGAGCGAAACAAGAATCGATGAACATTTGGGGGGAAATTCAAATTTAAAGCTTAACAAATACCAAATTTCAAAGAAAGCCCCTTATAAGTAGATATATTTTTTTAAGTAATTAGGATGATTATTTTTCTGTTAAAAGCTAACAAATGTGTACATGTTTTCATTTATATATTTATTTAAATTTAAATTTGGAAAAACTTGTATTTTTATCAATAAACGGTTGTGGTAGGAGTTGTGTGAATGTGTTTCCAATGGTTTAAATGTGTTCATTTTAGTGTGAAATTTCTTACAATAATTATAACTATGTTTCATATATCAAATTACAAAAAAGACGTCATCAATTTATAAAAAAAAAAACAAGTCATTTAAATTTTGCATAAGTGTAAATTTAAGCTTATTGTGAATGTTTTATTTTTATGATTTGCTTTATCGCCTTTTCCAAAAACGCCAATTTTATTTATTAAATTTTTATGTTTCCTTTTGTTTGTGATTTTCTTTTAAATTTAAATAATTATCGTTTATGCTAACAGTTAAGGACCTACAAAACTCCAAGTCTATGAAACAATCACGACTTCTTACCAAGGTCGAGCGCTCATAACATTTTCAATTAAAATAAAAGTTAAATAAGAGTTATATATATATATATATATATAAAACAGGGTCCTAATGGATATTACAATAAACCCCTATTACCACTATGACGTACAGATTTACATGAAATTAAACTAATCCACATTTTAGAGAGTTACTGCAAATACAATATTTAGTAGTACGGTAATTCAAGTACAGCTGTGTTCCATACAATCAAAGTAGCAGCAAGCAATTTAGTTAAATTCTTTTAAAAAAAACTTCTATTTTAATGGGAGAATTCTTGAATGAAATCGGAGTTTCACTGGATATTGTGATATTTAAGTTTTTAACTTACATTGCCCATTTTGATTTGTTGCACTCGAATTGCACCGAACACGTCCGTACGTAGGTATTTAATAAATATGATTTCTCTTTAATTTTATGCATTTTGTTTCATATATAACAATTCTTCTCGAACTTAATCAAAAAAGTTTATTCTGAAATTTGATTTTTTTTTTTTTTGTGGTGTTTACAATTACAGTTTTTTAATTGAAACTACAATTTTTGATGATCTTTATCGTTTTTTGTTCTTCTTTTGTTGGTTTTTATATATATATATATATATAAATATATATATTATATATATGTTTGCTATTCATTTTAATAATTTTATTTTATATATGTATTTCACATTGTCCTACTATAGCATTTACACATGCCTAAAGAGAGTGAGAACGGTTTTAATTAACGCAAATTGTGAAAGAAAATAAGATCTTAGGGTCATTAGTGATATCAGAAAATACTGCGCAAAATTCTTTTAAGGTGAACAAATTGGCTTTTATTGACTTACAATTTAAATAAAATGTTCTTCAATAAGATATTTAAAAGGAATTTTTAAGCCTATATATAGACATAAATAATAAAAAGTAACGTCGATACAATCCAAGTCAAATATCTAAAGAAGATAAAACTATCTGACACAGTTATCTGCCGATTCTGCGAAGAACAGAGTGAAACCACAGCGCACCTGCTCCACGAATGACCGGCAATCGCTGTTAAGCGCTTTCGTTTAGACTGAAAAGGTGAAAACACTTAACCCCAGATCGATCTTAGGACTTATTAAAAGCCTAAAACTGAACTGGCGTTAAAACCAACACAGGATAGCACAATAGGCCACACATGGCAGCAGTGCGCAAGTATCCTCACTAATAATAAAGTCAAAAGTTTCCAAACCAATTGTCTCCTGGATCCAAGCGAGCTCGAAATTAACTGATACCAAAAAAAAAAAAAAAAATCTTTCTACTATCCAAAGAACTCAAAAATGAACTCATTCGCACTAATCAAAACCTCTTAGTCCCTTTAACCATTTCCACTGCTTTATCGACTGATTTTTATCACACCGAATAGAACAATAAGCTGCACACACACTACTTTAAGGACTGATTTTGTTAAATGTATGTGAAATGCTTAAAAACGCGCCCCTCAAATAGATGGACCGCCATACTGATTTGTTAAACGGATATACGATAAATACTTCTTGTGTTAAATGTCAATTTTCTAACGTTGAGAGCTAACCATTTGATTTCCGTTTCTTTTTTTCTTGTTTTGAAAATTTTAACACTTTTTTTGTATTTTTTTATGTTTTTTGTTTTTTGTATTTTGTTTTTTGTTTCTCTCTTCTGTTTGAAAACTTCTCAATTTGTATTTTATATAACGTGTTGCACTAGTTTTTTATTTATTATTTTATTTTAAATAGAAAGTGTGGCGGACGTAGTGATACAATGAAACAATTGTGGAGGGGAGGGGGGAACATGAATGGACATACATATGTATTTATAGATATATATATATATATAATATATATCGACTTATACGATTAAGCTGTTAGCTTCTTTTACTATATTTATATTTATGTTCGCAAATATATATTTATATATATGCTTAAATTTCTATATTCATTTATATATTTATGCTAATGAAGTATTTAAATTTTTTGTTTCTCGAATTTTTTCTCATTCCTTTCATAGTAATGTTTATGCTTTATTCCTTTTCTCCTTTTTTTTTTTTAACTATTTTACGCTGCTTAATTTCATGTTAGAACGAGTCATGTTTATTTTTTACTTTTTTCTCTACAAGTTATCTTCTTTTCTTGTTTTTGTTTGTTTGTTTGTTTTTTTTTCAATATTTTCAATTAATCGCGTTATGTTTTTTTTTTTTTGCTATTTAAACAATTTTAGTTTTAAAAATTAGATTTATATTGAAGTGTTCTTTTTATATATATATATATATATATATAGATTTGTTTTAATATAAATTATATGTAACTTTTTTCTTTTACCTTTTCTTTAACATCTCCTTCCATTTTCTATTTATGCTCTTCTTCTTCTCATTTTTCTTAGTTGTAAGACCCAATTGCAGCAACCGTCTATGACGTGGTGAGTACAACGACATATAAACCGTTATTGACATGTGAGAGATGTACTCCGAAAAATTTCATAAAGTATGTGAATATATTTATATTTTTGCCATATGGCTGTCGTCTGAGTGAGTACTGAGCCGAGCCGCTTTGTCTAGTGTCAGCTTATATATCTCCGATTTTAGGTATCACGCTCCTAAAGCTCCGTGTTTTTTCTCTTCCTTTTTTTTTTTCTTTTGAAAGCTTTTAAGCATGCTAACCCATTGTCGTCGCTGCTTGTTGAATTGGTGTGCTGCCAACAATGCCACTGCCGCTACCGCTTACTCCTGCTGCTGCTGCGGCTGCGGCTGCGGCTGTTGCTGTGTCAGCACCATTGTCGACGGTAGCTGCCGCTTGTTGACTGTTGCTGGTGGTGCTGCTATTGCTCTCTGTTGCGTTCATTTCGCTGCCGCTAACTACTGCGCTTGTTCCCGATCCGGATGTGTTTTGTGATTGCGATTGCGTTGCCGATGCAGTTGTTACTGCTGTCGCTGTTGTCGAGGATGCTGTTGTTGCTGTTGCGCCGCCATTGTTGCTATTACTACCGGATGCGCTGGTTTGTGCAGTGCCACCTGCGATTTATATTTTCGAAAGGGGGAAAAATGAACGAGTAAAAATGTGATTTCAGTTGTTGGTTAATTTATGTTATATGCTTCTTTGTTATGTTATGTTGTTATGAGTTGTATGTTATGTTTTTTTTTTTTTTTGTATAATGTATTGAGATTCAATGTTATGTGATTGACTAAAATTTGTTGCCTTGGTTTGTACATGTGATATGTGTATAGAGTTCTAGTTCTAACCGTTATGTGTTTTTTTGGAGGGGGATTCTATTGGTTTTACATGCAATACAGAGTGTCACGAAACACATCGAGTGCAGTTAAAAATATAAGTGTTCACATATATTGCGAAAAAGAAAGTGTTTATAAAAACCTATTTCAGCAAGCAATCTAACTAAAATTCGCAATAAATTTTCTCAACCATTTTTCCTGATTTCCCACGAAAACCTGCCATTGAAGAAGCTTCGCAAAAGAAGTTTTAACAAAATTCCTCTTCTACACTTCCCCCATAGGGATCTCGTCACATTCCATCGCTACCGAAAATAGATATTTTCTAGGGATTTAAAAATCTACCGGTTTTAGTGGTGCCAATTGATATAAAACGTTTTATTCGGATACTTGTTGACTTAATGATATAAAACATGCTCTTTTGTCGTTTACGTTGAAAATTTAAGTCCACAGGAATCGACATGAAGTTTGAGATATTGAAGGCCAATCTAATTTGGAAGCCACACTTAATGGAATTGTAATTTCGACGAAATGAGATCATGAATATTGAGGATTTAAATGAACTGATTGGTTAAACTTGATGTGCAATTAGATATAATATACTAATTCGTTAAGACTCGCTTGAAAGACTAATGATACACTAAACATTTAAATCTTGAAAACTTTACGAGCTTCTAGTTAAATTGATTAATCAGTTAATCCGAATCATCTGAAAGCTTTAAGATTTAAACAATTACTAATATTGTATGAACTCAAATACTATCTTAATACGCAAGGTATTTTACTGAGTTGAAGTGGCATGAAGACTAAAAGAATATATTCCAAAATTTAAACTTTCGACATTCTTAAACCAAGTTAAGGACTACGACCCTGAAAGTGAAAGTTTGTTTTCTCTCTAAACAACAAGATCCACACACATAGCAGACTAAAAAAAACAATTCTACTCACCAAACGAAAAAGTTCTAAGAATTCTAAAAATTCGAAAAAATCTATGTTTTTTAAAGAACACTCTTCCTTTAACAGTTTAAATATTTACAAACCATAACCAGGAAAGTTAAAAGTATCTTATCAAATCGATAGCAACTAATATCAACTAAAAACTCTATAATAAGTACACACAAGAAACATCAACTACAACAGCTAAAAAAAAAAAAAAAAAAAAAAAAAAGAAAACGATGAAAATTTTTAAATAAAACAAAAATAATTCAAAAGAAATAAATTCAAACAGCGGAAAGAAGAAGACAACTTCGCAAAGTTTGTTAAAATTTTCATTAAAATTTTTATTATAATTATTGTATTCATAAGAGTTATTAGTGTTTAACTATACATAATCCATTCATTTTTACACTTAAAATAATTTAAAGCCATTTGCGTATATAGTTTTAACGAATAATTTAATAGGTTTTTTGTTGTTGTATTTTTTTTTTCTATTACATTTTATGAAGCTTCGTGCTATATATTTTTATTTTTATTAAATATATAATAATGCTTTCACTTGTTTGACCAAATAATGCTACGATATATATATATATATATAAAAAAAGGGAAAACTAATTTTTACGACAAAAATGAAACGCACGCTTTAAAGAAGAATTTAAAAAAAACGTATGCATTTTTTTTTGAATTTCCTTTTTTGATTTAAAATGTTATAGAAAAGCTTGAACGAGTTAATTGAATTTGGATCTTTTTTTTTTATCCTTAACGCACGATTTTCATTTCAATTGATATGCCGATTCGTGTGTGTGGGTTCTAATAAATGAACTTAATTAAATTATTAATAATTTAAAATAAAATTAACACGAAGTACAGAATTCAGTTTTGGGTAGTTTTTTTCTTTATCCGTTCTTATGGTTTTTGAAATCCATTTCTTGCTGGGTCTTAAAATTTTATTGCAGATAAATTAAAAACATATTATATCGCGTAGTATAATTTAAAAAGAAAGAAAAAAAATGGTTTGAGGGGGTATTTAAATAAAAAAGCACAAAATTAAAAAAAAAAATAAACTTTTACAACACAATTTTCCCTTTTTTTTTTTTTACAAATTAACTAAAATATTGCGATATCTCCGAATTTATGGAGAATGATTGAATGAATGATAATTATTTAGTTTTTATCATTGATAATTGATGGAGGATTTACTTTTTCTTTTTTTTTTTTTTTTTTTTTTTTCTTGAAAATACATACACATTTTTCTGTTTGTTTGAATGAATTTTGCTAAATTTCGTTTTTATTCTTATCAGTTGCGGCGCGGCTGTTTTTTCTTCTTTTTCTTTATTCTCTCTTTCTTTCATTGAATTTAACGGTTATAGTTCTTTTTTGAAAAAGTATTCTGTTATACTAAATTAGGTCACTATGAGCCTGTAAGAAACAAAAAAAAAAAAAGAGTACAAAAACATTGATAAATGTCAACAAAATAAAACTAAAAAGGAAGTAGAAGAAGGTGTAATTAATAAACGCCACAATAAAATGAAATCAAAATAAAAAAAATAAAAAAATTGAAGAGAAAGAAGCAATAAACAAATTCAAAATCAAAATCAAAGGAATTAACACAAAACGAAAACATAAATAAAATCAAACAAAAATGGCATGCAACACATTTTCACACGCACGCACGAACCAATTTAACATTGTAATAGAGAATTATCTCATGCCGTATTAGAAGATAACCTGCACCTGACAATATTTTCATTAAATATACATACATACATACATACATACAAACACACACACATGCGCGCGTCCTTGATGCGTGCAGGAAGAAGGGAAAAACACACACAAGGCAACAAGGCGATTTTGAGCGGTACTAACCTGGAGCTTGCGTTGCTGGCTGGGCATTCGGTGTTCCCGTTCCTGTTGCCGTTCCCGTGCCCGGTCCGGCTGAGCCTGCTGCATTTATTATTGAGCCTGACGAACCTGCTGCGCCTGTACCTGAAGCCGCCGCCGCCGCCGAACCACCAGCGCCTTCGCCACGATTTTGCAGGTGCTTTGGCAACAATTGTGGTATCAGACTTGGCTGGATCGAAAGTTCTATGATTTTCGAACAAAAAGAGAATATAATAATAATAATGATAATCATAATAATAATGATAATCATAATAATAATGAACTTCCAATTCAATTCGTACCATGTTCTGTGAAATTAAACAATGGGGGCATCGGCTGTCCATTCGGCAATGTGTGATTACCCTCCTGACGGAGTTCGTCAAAGAATGGATGGGAGCACGCTTTCAATGGTGTAATTCGTGCGCTGGGCGTGTACTCGAGTAGCTGAGATACCAAGTTTATAGCTTCTGGCGGAGTGCGTATGCGAAAAACCTAAAAAAAAAAACATGAAAGCGAAAAATTCGCAAAATATTAGAAATATTCTTTTAGCCAACGTTTATTCCTATTTACATATTTACATTAAACAATAATAAAAAAAAAAAAGACAACGCAAAAGGTCAGATAACTACTATGTATATATAGGGGAAAGGGTTCAAGCACACAAGCAAAAACTTTTAAGGACTGCAATCGTTGCTGAAAGAGGTTTATCAAGACATTGCGCCAAGCTCTAGTATAAAAAAAAAATGCAAAACAATTTACAGCGGGTTCAATGAAATCCTGAAACTCCGATCAAATGTGAAAAAGGACTTTTTTGTTTAAATTTATTGGTAGTACACCAATGCAAAATGACACCACAAGAGGTTGAATCGTATTTTAAAACATCTTCTCAATTTCGTCCTTTTCCTATTTCAGGAAACATCTAGGGGAATATGCCCTAAAAGTTTCTAAACTGAAATAGTTGATATGTATTTGTGATTTTTAAGAAATGGCTCACCCCAGTTATTTTTAATTCTTTTGTCACCTGTGCAGCCCTCAACTCCTAAATCGAGTTAAAGACCGAAAAGTATGCCATCTAGAGGGTCTATTGAGTTGGTCTCTATCTGGCTATTTCTAGTTGTTGGCATCAAAATTCTTAACAGGCTTCTTAGCTAACATCCGTACACATAAATTGAAATTATTGATCATGAGCTTCTCTACAACTCCCATATTATCACATTCAATGCCAATCAAACTATATCCATGACCCCGAATCAATCTGTGTGCAACGCTCAATTTTAGTGGATCTATAGTCCGAAGAAATGGCTCTGGGATAGCGTAGGGGATGCGTGCTATGCTCTTGATCCCGGGGTCAGAGGTTCGATTCCCGGCACAGGCGAAACGGAGTGTAATGTTCCAAGTCTAGCACTGGTTTTTCAAAAATCGCATGTTAGGGGCACACTAAAAAAGGAAGACAAACACTCCCACAAGCACAAGAAAACCTCTCGTGGTATCACAATGGGCCGGTAAACGGCCTAAGTGGCAGCCACTCCAACCAACATCCATACATACATACATACATACATAGTCCGAAAAAAATAACCCCGGGACGGTTCCGTATCTTTAACTTGAAAGGGTTGGTCACAACGTCCTCCAATTGTGGCAACAGAAGTTATAGAGCAAAGGAACAACAGTTCCATAACTACAAAACGAAAGTTTACAAACCAAGCAAATACTGTCTTCTACTATTGAGTCAAACCGTCTATTTTCTTTGCTTTTAGGAGCGATGAGAAAGCGGTCAAAATGCCAAATAATGAGAAGCGCAATGGTAATGCCTGAGACAATGTATTTACAATATCATGTAAGGGTTATCAGTCGATAGCGCGTTCAGATGAGTAAGCGGAGGTGTAAAGCTTGAAAAAAAGAAAAAAAAAATACATTCCTTAAACGTTGGTCTCGATTCAAACCGGAAAACAATTTTGGTTTTTTTTTTTTTTACAATTTTTTTCTTTGAGTTAGACGAAAGGAAAAAGTATTCCAAAGTTATTTTTAATTTGATTTTGTGTTAGGAATAATAAAGTATGTTTAGGATAACAAAACCATTTCACTTTTGGTTTTGTTTGGCTTTGTTTTTTTTTTTTTTTCTCTTGTTCAAGCAGAACACTGTACTCTGGGGTTGCTTACTCTTAGACGTTGTTTCTGGCTTAGGGCATTTGGAAAGTGGCTACGCTCAAGTAGTGACTGCAAAATAGTTTACATAATTTTAGAAACTGAAAAACTTGTTTTGGAAATCATTTACAAGAAAAGAAAAATGTTAAGACGAAGCTGAACTGAATTTCTTTTTTGTAAAAATAATAGAGACTCAAATGGAAGCGATGTCGTAATTTAGGATTTTATTTTCTTTTACTCACTTTTTGCCATGGATGACTTTTAATTTGGGGGAATTTGAATTCCGTATAATTGGGATTCATTTCTCGGATTTGTTCCCGCGTCGGCGTGCCCAAAACTTTAATAACTTCAACCAATTGATCGACACCAGAATCTCCGGGGAATATCGGTTGACCAAGTAATAGTTCGGCTAATACGCAGCCAGCACTCCAAACGTCTTGAAGAAGATAAATAATGTGGCAAAGGAATAATTATTATTATTGCTGTTATTGTACCACTGAATTTGCGAAAACGGTGTACCATTTTTCTTGACTCACCGATTTTTGTAGTGTAATTAATTGCACCGAATATTAATTCGGGTGCACGATAATACCGAGAGCAGATGTACGATACATTCGGTTCACCATGCAATAATTGTTTTGCGCTACCAAAATCACATAATTTGAGTATCGCTGTCTCGGGGTCTAACAGTAGATTCTGTGGTTTTATATCACGGTGACAAATGCCCAACGAGTGTATGTAGGCCAAACTTCTGAATAGTTGATACATGTAGAGCTGCAATAATAGAACATTACATAGTTAATAGAAGTTATTTGTATGGTTTTGTTTTTTATTGACTTACTCGTATGAAATTAATGGGTATCGTTTGTTTGGTCTTGGCATATTGCCGTGCAACTTTGTATACGGTTTCCGGTATGTATTCGAGGACTAAATTCAAAAACACTTCGTCACGCTACCAAAAGAGAAATTCGATTAAGGTTAAATGACGAAAATTTATTGAAGTATTGATGATTTAAGAGTAAATGAAAACATTTTCTGGCATATTGGGCGAAGGACTTAAAGAAATGAAGAGGAATATTTTTTTTTTTTTTTAATTAAAAAGAGGATTTGTTAACCCATTTAAAGCCAGGACATAAGCTGTAAGTTTATCAAAATAGTATTAAAATTCAGAAACAAAAGCCATTCATTTTTACAATTTCTTTAAGATGGAACTGTTGGGAAATGAACATTTTAATTGAACATCAAACAATCATTTTATTTTTGTATGGCATACTATTTTATGATGATTACAAGTATGTACCTGTGGGGATACAGCGGCTGTAAATGGGTTAAATACGATTACACAAAAACTGAAATTGAATTAATATTTAATATAGTTTTTGATAAATAAACTCCCAGCGTTATTATCTCCTACATCGATCGAAACAATTGGTCGATTCACAAAGTCTTCTGAAATCCCTTTTAAAATTACTCCCAGCTAATTGCGAGTACATATTTCTATAGCTAAAAATACTCATTTTAGCTGGGGATAAATAAAAAACGGATTTCAGAAGACTTTATGAATTGCCAAATTTCTTTGCAATTTTAACATGATACACACATTTCCACCTGAGAGCGTTAATTGGTTAAAAGAATATTTTTACGAAATAAAAAGACAGCTGTATTTCGATAGTAGTAGTCTGAGTTTACTTCTTATTTGCTATTCCTTGACTCCCAGTATAGCATACGGCCGCAAGTTCGAGGTCAATAAAAGAGAGCTTTTTTTATTTAGTAGGAATATATGTAGATCGTTATGATTCTTTTTCTGACTTTTCGGCTCAAAATCGGCATCCTAGTTCAAAAAAAAATTTTAAGGCTTAAACTTTCCATGGATTACACAATGCTACAGCGTTTCGACACTTTTTTTCTATTGGTTATTTTATGTTAGCTTAGGGTTCCCTCATTCCAAAGAGGTCATTGGTTTGGTGGATTTAAGTAGCGTTTCCGAGACCGTACGCAAATTTTAAGTGCCTAAACGCCACCCTACGACTATAATTGTGGCTCCTATGAGGTCAGAAGGGCTATTTTTCGCTACTTCGCTACTTTCACTCACTTATCGAACCATATTTTAGCAACCAATGGAAATTATCCCTATATTAGGCATACCAGTTTTTGCGAGAATCGTAACGAACATTTAAAGCCACAGAACTCGATGATCGGATGATAAATGTGAAAGTTATAAGCAAAAAACTGAATTTTCATTTTTTTTTTAACGTGGGTATTTGGTACTATGCTAGCATACGATTGTACGTTGCGTATACGACAGGTAGGTATGTAGGTCCTCGGTCCGTATACGTAATGTACGATTGTACGTTACGTATACGACAGGTAGGTATTTAAATCCTCAGTGCGTATACGTAATGTACGAGTACGCGTATACACGTAGATGTTCGTGCTAACGTATGTAGTGCAAACTAGTACGTTATAAACATGTCGTAATGAACAATAAACGATTGTACGTACTATACGCACAGGTCAGGTATACGTAGTGTCGCTGCTGACGTCGCGAATCGGTACTTGTAATGCATCGCACAAGTACACTAAATACACGTTGTAAAAACTCAAAATTGCTTCTGTAACGCTTATAAATCGGTGATGGCCAAACCTATACGTAAACATTCATAATAAACAATAAATGCAGCCGACCGGTTTTTTGCACAAATCGGTATACGCTATACGTGTGCGGCTGCTGCGTCGGCAGAATTCGGTCTTTCAAGCACATGTGCTAGCAAAATCGAAATTCGGCCGACACTGCTTTAAATGTTCGTTACGATTCTCGCACCTTTCCGAGTTAGGTCTATCTGCTTGGCTATTTTATACGGTAATTGAGTTATGGCCCGAAATATGGGGCAAAGTAGAGAAAATTTACTTTTTTTTACATTTTGGGCCATATCTCAGAAACGCTACTTAAATCCATCAAACCATTGACCTTTTCGGAATTGGGGAGCCCTAAACTAACATAAAATAACCAGTAGAAAAAAAGTATATGAGAAAAAATTATTTTTTAGCATTGTGTTATGTAACGTGTTTTTCGAGTCTGCTGCGTTGAAAATATTTCGAGAAGTAAAAATGTTTGGAATTTTAACTTTTATTTCAATCGCTTTATTTGTATATTGCTCTATGCGTATTTCGGCGGATTCGCTCCGCCTTCATCAGGTTGATTCCTAATTCTTAGAATTCTTAGAATTAGGAATCATTCTGATGAAGGCAGAAGCGAGTCCTCATTAGAAAATTTTCGGAAATTTATCAGTTTTCTAGTCCATAATTCTATTCATGGTGCTCTAATGTTTATTAATCACAAGCTATAAAAAATATTTGTACGATCATTCTACTATTGAACTATGTATAACATTATTTAAATTTTAATTCGGGAAATTTCATAAATCCTCATCCCCCCCTCCAACGAAGAATTCTGCTTATAAGATTTTTTTTTTTTTTTTTGCCAAAAAAAATGATGATTTTCAGTAATGAAAAAATTTCAAAGCTTTCCATACAATGAATTCGAATTGAAGTCAAGCAGAAATATAAAAAAAAGTTCATCTGTATCCATCCATAGTCCATTTTTTTATTAAGAAAAGTCTATGGACTTTATTTCCAGAGAGATCTGCGGCGAGTTTGATTAATTTCGGACATTTTGTTAATCATATCTGAAAAAATTGGAAGCTAATTTACAATGCTTGAAGCATGACGAGAGCTTTAAAAGTATTCGCATAAGCTTCATATTTTGTCGGAAAACGAAATAGATAAAATGAAGCAAAGTTTCTTCATTTCATAATCGAAAATCAATACATCAACCACGTTCAGTTCATGTGTTTTTTGTTCTCTCTCTCTCTCTCTCTCTCTCTCTCTCTCTCTCGAAATAGATGGTTTTTTGAACTTTCATAGGATGAAAGCCGTATGTGAAGAAATAGCAGCACGAATTGTGGATTAGACGATTAGACTAGCAATGAATTTTTCATTAGCAAAATATTTTTCTTAAGCTTCTTTGAAGAAAAGTATAAGAAAATCATGATGGGCTTAAAAGTAATTGTTTTTATTTTTTTTTTTTTGTACCTGTGGTTTCATAACCCCAGCAAATATGCCGAGATCAATGGGGAATTCAGCTAACTTTAATTTTGGCACACCCATTTGAAGCGAAGATAAATTAGTTTTTAGGTAGATGGTTATTGATTTTTTTTTATTGTTGCCAAAATAATTTGGTGTTAAGTATTTGGTTTTTGTTTTTTAAAGTTAAGGTTTTTCGTTGCACATATAATTGAGAAAAGGAAAGTTTTGGTTGTTTAAAAAAGAATAACTCAAAATAAATTCAAATAGAACGAAACTGAGGGCATTGAAAGTGGATTATCAAATGAAATGATTTCAATAAGAATTACCTACAAAAGCCAGTTGTAATTTAGCAAATATAGATACATATATACATATATATATATACACGCATATGCCTTTTATTTTCATTTCTCTAGGAAATTAGCGAAATTTTTGACTTTGTTAGGAATAAAAATGATTGAAAGCGTATTCACAATATAAACAATCTCACAAAAACACAAAAATTGAATAGACGAAGACGCTTACCTTTTCACCGCTCGAATAGAAAAAATACAAAAGTTTCACAATATTACAATGCTCCAGTTTTCGCATTATCTGAAGTTCACGATTCTAGGGAATTCAAAAAGAAAGGAAGAAAACAAAAATATTTTAAAAATAAATATAAAATCTATCACAATAATGTTTTTTTTTTCTTTCTCACCTTAAATCGTCTGTCTTGTAAAACTTTTTTTATGGCTACCAGTTCACCGGTATCGCATAATTTAGCTTGAAAGACAACGCCAAAGCTGCCATTGCCTATCACCTTGGTATCTGTGTAGGAAACTTCTTGTACCCGATCAGTGCCTTGACCGGGCGTTGCAACGACTGTTGTAACCTTTGAACCATCTCTACCTGTGATTAGAAGAAATTTTATGTAAATTAAAAAAAAAAAAAAATTTCCATAAAATAAATATTTAAGTGACACGATTAATGCACAATTTCAAGAAAATGCTGCTTAAACATATAGAATGTTCTAAGTATGTGCAACCATTAAAATGTTGCGTGTTTCATATAATTGTGCAACATTTTTTGGCAATCGTCTTTAAAAGGCACAAAGTTTTATCTTTTTGAATATCATATTCTTAAAAGGACAGCTCTTCAGAGCTTATGCAGGTTAAGAAGCATAGAGTCCAAGCGGAAAATTATCTCCTGCATGACAATGTCATCAGTGATGTCATCGATGACGTATAGGTGACATTTTCATGCATGACATCTTGGACATCGACTCAGAGTCCGAAGATCGCGGGTTCGATCTCTGGCTGAGCTGAACAAAAATTGTTAAAAATAGATTTTTAGAAATTTTCGAAATATTCAAAGAGAGGGGGCAAAGAAGAGAGTTATCAAACTGATTTCTATACATTGACATTTAAAGAGAAAAAGAGCAATATGCTGCTCTCAAATGCTTTTTTCGCCATCGTACCCCCTAGCATGACAATGTCACCGGTGAATTCACTGTCCAACTCCTGTACAAATGTCATACAAAGTGTCATGCATACCGGATCCAGTCACCCTGACTTCATCGATGATGTCAGCGGGACATTTGCCGCTGGGGTATCTAATTTACCAATGAGTTTGAGCAAATTCTTACGCATATGGGCATTTCCAGAAAATGTAAACTTTTTTGTCGCGTCCGTATATAGCTGATTGCCATTCGGGACTGCATAGAAACTTTGAAAAATATAAAAGTCCGCATAAGCTGCATGAAAGTATTGAGAAGCCAATGTACTATTTACCGCATACTTGAATTCATGACTTAAAATTGCTCATTTAAGTGTCGCGTCCGTCTGGAAATGTCCATATGTTTGAAAATGATCATACAAAGTATATTATTCGAGTTAGGGGGGCTAAAGGTTTGACTTAATTACTCCAAATTGCCGTAAGAAGTCCAAAATTAAAAAAAAAATTGTAAGAACTTATCAGTTCACGTGTGATTTTTATCTTTATTTAATTTTTAATTAGTGCTCACGGTTTCATTTTACGGGTTGGGAAACCCGTAAATTTCTGTCAGAAATCGCCATAAGCCATAAACACTGAATATATATTTTCTAAATAAAGATAAGATTTGGAGTGTACCTCTTTTAACAGTTATAAAACCGAGATAACGAAAAAGTAGAAGTTAAGAAAACCGTAGATGAAATATGATAACGTGAAGGGCCAAGAAAGCTTTCAGTCGAATTTTTATATATATTTTTTTTTAAAGTGGGAACTTCAGATAATGTGCAATGTTGAAGTACTGTCGCGAAAATGGCGACAATGATCGACTTTAACTAACTTGGACCTAATCGGTTTTTAGTTGAATGAAATGGTTTGGTGGGAATCCAAAAGAATCCATGAATTAAAATAAAATAAATAATATTCATATTTTACCTATCGTTTCCCAAGCACCCTCGAGTGTTTCTTTCGATCTATCAACCTCCTTTGGAATGGAAAGTGCAACGGCATGCTCAGGCCATAAATCATTTAATTTACCAATCAATTTTTTCATGCCTGTTTTATATAACGATAATACGTTATCATTTTAATATTACTCAAGTAATATTTGAAAATTATTATGTTATGATTATTATATTATTATTATTATTATTATTTTTGCAAAGCGATAATATAATCAAAATGCACTCATTGTTGGGAGCAGCTCTTTATGTCATGGATGGAATTTGATTATCTGGCGTTTTCCCTCTAATATATTGCATTGTTTTCCATTTTGCAGTCAAAGTACACTCAAGGAGAAACCTCTTATCGACGGGACAATGGAAAATATAAATAAATATGCAATAAATCAGCTTACGAGTGTATTTAAAATTGCTTTGTCTCAAAGTACATTTATATAACTTTGACGAAACGATTTTATTGTGCTTATATTCGCTTTTATTTATTTAATTTTGTATTTACTTTGCTCTTTGTTTTTGCCTTCATTCGGACGTCACAAAGATCCTCTTAAATTCCACATATGTCATTTTATGAGTTTGATAAGAAATCGTCAATCTATTGAAAAATTCAGGCAATCAGCATTGAATTTTTTGATAAGAATTATACAATTTCATTCGACTTTGCAGGGCATTCATTTCATTTAAAAATTTTTGGTTATTCGAAATTAATGGTTTTATATTTATTTACCTTTTTTTTTAAATAATTTTACAACGAAAAAGAATGTGACAGGTGCGAAAAAAGGATCCGACGGAAGCAAAACAAAAACACAAATAGTTTTTTGCCTTCAAAAAATGAACACTCAAGGCGTAAACATAATAAAAAAAAATTAAAAAAAAAAAACAAGAGAAAAAACATTTGAATATTTTAGGTGTATATATAAAGACATATACACCATGAATATAAACACACAAAAAAAAAGTCGTTTATGTTGACAACAGCAATTTTTTATAATTGAAATTGGCAAGCGATTTTTTTCAGAATTTTCATCGAACAATGTCGAATGCGAAGGTTAAATGGCCAATGCGCTTTTTTTACTATTGACAAAAGTCAACAAAATACTTGAACTGATTGTAAAGATATATAAATATTTCATTGTGAGAACATAGAGAGAAGTATTTTCGAAAAGGAAATCAATAAAATACGGCAGCTTGACGAGAGGCTTGCGTTGAATATTAACCGTTAAATCATACCTAAAAGTATCCTTTGTCTTCTTCTGTAAGTCACTGACACAAGGGACTTCTGAACATTATGAAAATTTTTACCTGACCGAAATTGAGAGTTCCGGAGAGTTCACAACAGATTCTACAACGTCCATTTACTGTCTCAATAACTAGTTAATGGTCATGAGCCCATCATTTTGGGTACCCTCCATTCCTGTTAAGCCCCTAGGCATACCATACTTTTGAACCCCGAACTCAAAGTTCATTTTCGTTCGCATAATTTTCCTTTTCAATAATTTTTAACTCACATACACTGTCGAAACTCTCTATAACGACCATGCTATAATTCCAACTACTCCCCGACTAGTCACAAAATTACCAGGACTACTCCCTTTTAATTTGCCAACCAATGTGTAAAACCGTCTGTTTTAGCATTGATCTGTCATAGAAAAATAACCACTCCAATATATAACTACTCCACGAGTAGACCTGCTGCTGTGGTCAATTAGAGGGCAATTGATCCATATGTACCAGTTTCTCTAATTTTTTAACTAGACCACTTGTTGCATTTGAAAGTATAGTCAATTCTTATACTGTAACCTGTAAATTTTGGCCAGTAATTTTTGAAATAAGCTCAAAGAACTCCTTTTTGGTAAATTAGCCTGTTCACTACAGTAGAAGAGTTTCAAGGTACCGGAGAAAAATTCGTTTTATAGAGAATTCCTTATCATGCGAAAAAAATACACCAAAAATGTACACAAAAATCCTTCAGAAGATTCGCTATAGAAAAAAATTCGTTATAGAGAGTATCGATTGTAGACAACTCCAAAGAACCGATTGATAAGAATAAAAAGAGCACACGAAATCTGCGTATCCGTTGAAATTTTAGAGGCAAATCGACTTAACGCAATGACAGGAAATGAGAATCGAGCTGAATAAATCTTTACTGAATGCAGCGATCAATCAATTGAAATCCAGCTATATTCATATTAAAAGAAATTTTGAAAACATTGGACGAACGTCTTCAAGAATTTATCATAAATCATCATCGTCGCAATGAACGAGCAGAATGTCAAAATTCAAAGCAATTCGTGTGAGAATTAAAATTGCAAATCCGCAACAACGTCAATAGATTTTGATAAATTGCAACGATTTTATGGTCTATGGTAGGTGGGTAGGTATCTTATGAAAGCAATCAACAAGCAATTAAATAATTGTCAACGTTTTGCTTTCGAGAAATCGAAAAACTTTCGAATTTTAAATATTTCCGAAAAATATTCAACTTTATAAAGGACAACGTAGGCATGACGTCGGACTTTTTCCCTCCATCTTGTGCATTTTGATCATGAATATCGTGTACAGCAATGAAGAATGAAAGAAAGAAAAAAAAAAAGACTTTTCTGTACTTGGATCACTCTTCTTTTTCGAAGTTTTTCGAGCTGATGTATTCCGATTCTTTGAATGTGATATCGTTGTGGTCGTCGTTGTTGTTGTACTTGTTGTCAGTGACAATGAATCACTGGAACTTGAATCCGAGGGAGACGATGTCGAGGACGTTGACGAGCTCATTGTTTTCGTTGCTATTGCAGCCGCTATTGCGACTGTATTTGATATGGAATTATTGCTGACATTACTAATTCTACGTGTATTCTTTAAAGCGGATGCAGTTGCAGATCCCGATCCTGATCCAGATGCATTTAATGCACTCTTTGCTTTCGCCATTGCCGTTGTTGTCATTGCTGTTATTGTTGGTGCTGGTGCTGCTGCTGTTGTTGTTGTGCTATTGCTTTTACATGAATCACTTGCGCTCGTTTGCTTCGTTGAGCTACCGTTATTTTGATCCTCGTCAGTATCAAACGATCTTGGATTACTAAACGAAGCCGTTGACGCGATGGAAGCATTCGAATCACGACGTTCCGTCTCCGTTTCATTTTCACCGTCGCCATTCGGCTTTTTACGCCGTTTGATTTTTATGATTTTACGCGGGGGTACCGTTGCCTTAATCACTTTGATGGATTTGCTTCGAACGCTCACAAGAAAAAAAAATATCAAAAATAATAAAAAGTTACGAAATCGCACGCGTTAAATTTCACTCAAAGATTGCGATTACGTGATCTGAATTCATCACTTCAAATTGTAAGAACGAAACGAGATGGGAATCTCTTCTTTTTCAAAGGTTTTTTTATTACAATTTCTTTTTATTTTTTATTAGTTGTTCTGAAGGAAGCTGCTTCTTTTGCCTATCGTTCGTAGTAGCTTCAGTGATTTTGACCTAAATTTTCGCTTTTGTTCTTTGAGCACTGAAGTGCGTTGGGGGCAGGAACGACGTCCCCCTCTGCTGGTTTCTGTTTCTCAAAAATCAAAAATCTTTAAAAAAAAATTCTCTTTCTATGCGTCGCGTTAATTGCACCGACGATCGGCGGAACACTGGCACGTCGATGCCGTTAAGAAATTGCACTAAGCCCAACTGAACCCCAGAGTGAAGACTTTTTCCTTTCTAATTTTTATTTCGTTTTATTTATTTTTTTTTTTACTTTTAATAAAATCGGAAAAGCAATCAAAGACGCTGACAAACTGTGAAAACGACAGCAGTGAATGCCACACGACCCAAGTATGCATGATGCCGCATGTTTGTATGCCCGCCTGTTTCGATCTATGTAGAATTTTCTGCATGCATTTTTAATTGGCAACACGAATTTCGACGAATCCAACAACTGCACTAAGAACTACTACGCAACAAACCGAAATTTAAAAAAAGCATAAAAAAAAACAACAAAAATCGAATTCACTAGACAACATTAGACGAAGGGCCGGAAACCACCAGAGAAATCAAAATCACCTGCAATCTAACGCATACTGAATCACAGCCGGTTGAGTGGAGTTTGGGGCGTGGGGGTAGGGGGGCCGTTGATTTCAACTTCATCAACAGCAGATATTTTTTTTTCATCTATGATGAACGCTGCCAAAAATAAAAAAAAAATTGGCTAATTAAAAAATCAGAGGAATGAAAACAAATTGAAGAGTAGATTGGGAAAGCTAAGAAAATGAAGAGGAAAAGTGTTAAGTAAATGCGAGAATTTTTCTCTGTTCAATCAGGCGACGAAAAAACCAACTATAAAAGATTGTAAAAAAAAACCTCTTGCTACTTAGTATCGTTTTTAATTAAATTAATTGACTTGAAAATTGTTAAAATTCTGGCTGCTAATACTAACTGCTTCACTACATCGACATACCCGCAAGCCTATTTGTATCTTACCTTGCCTATCTAAGGTTTGCAAAATGATAATGACAAGACAAATCTCGGATCATCTTGAGAACTATGAGTTAAGGTGCCGCCAGACGAAAAAGGAAAGTGCTTGCAGCAAGCGTTTTACTTGCAGCAAGCGAAACTTGCACCGTTGACCATCCAAAAAGTGATTGCATGCAAGCTCTTGCAGCAATTTATTGTTTGCATGCAAGCGCTCGCTTGCACGTGTGACTAGGTCGCGCAAGCGTTTGCATTCAAGCAAATCAGCTGCTGCAAGCATTTGCAGCTTTCACGTGCTGTAGTGGAAAGTTTTTCGTTTGCATGCAAACAAACGTATATTTTCAAATATTTTGACTGAAAAGCAATGCGTTAATGTTGGGGTGTGTTGGTTTTTTCATAGAAAAATTCTGTTTTCACTATTTTGGATTATGTATGTATTTAGCATCCAAATACAGTGCAAAGTTGGGTTAAAATTTGACCATGACCACCACCGGAAATTCGCGAAAATTTGATTTTCACTTTTTGAATTGAGTATTTCGTAGCTAGACAAAATGTCCTCTAACGGTTTAAAGCTTGACCATGGCCAACATTTTGCGAAACTCGCAAAAACTGTATTTTCACTTTTCGAATTGAGTATTTCGCAACCTAAACAAAATGTCCTCTAAGGGTTAAAATTTGACAATGACCACCTTCGCGAAATTCGCGAAAATTTGATTTTCACTATTTTGTAGTGAGTATTTTCCATCATTAAATAATTCAAATTCGAACTGAAATGAAAATGTCAAAAAACTACGCACACAGAGTCGCAAGTCATTTCAAACAATCACTTGCAGCAAGCACTTGCAGCTCGCACGTGTGATCACACGAAAAGTAGTTGCAGCAACTTTTCGTGCAAGCGGCTTGCATGCAATCAAAAATTCGCTTGCATCAACCACTTTCCTTGCATCGTGTGACTGCATTGCAAGCATTTTTGAAATCAAAAATTTTTCAACGTTTGCTGCAAGTACTTTCCTTGCTTCGCTGACGGCACCTTTACTGTCATCATTGCAGTCTGGATTTAAGCCGGGTCACAGCTGCCTACAGCGGTGATGAAAGTCGTCGAAGATATAAGGCCGCATTACGATTGCTGGTGATTTGACATTCTTATGCTTTTTAGATTTCTCAAAGGCATTCGATAGTCTAAATCACGACATTTTGATAAAAAACTACGAAAATGTATGGATTTTTTCCAGTTTTTTTTGCAAATTTAATTCAAAACTATCTTACAGCTAGATTCCAGAGAGTTAAAATTAACAATGAGTTCTCGAACTATCGATTGGTGTCTTCTGGAGTGCCGCAAGTCTCAGTTATTGGACCGCTTCTATTTTCCATATATATAAATGACATTTTCTCAGTTTGCAAAAACGCTAGCATGCATGCAAGCTGACGACATACAACTTATCTGTCAAGACCAGACCTGGGCAGTCCAATTACAAAATTGTAATTAATTACACAATTAATTACAATTACTTGTAATGGTAATTGAAGAATATTAAATTACAATTACTTGTAATTGTAATTGGAAAATTTTGAATTACAATTACTTGTAATTGTAATTGGGAAAATTCAATTACAATTACTTGTAATTGTAATTAATTTTTTTCAATTACAATTACTTGTAATTTAATTAATTCTCCCAATTACAATTACAAGTAATTGTAATTGAGTGTGTAATCAATTACATGAAAGTAATTGAAGCATAATAGTAATAATTACATTTTTGAAGTATTGGAAAATATTCAAATATTTAAGTTACTTTTGATTTGGGATTGTAAAATGAGTCAGTGGCTTGGAGTTAGAATGCTTAACTGACACGCGATGGGACCCGGGTTCGATTCCTGGCAGGTGTGGTTTTTTTTTTTTACTTTTCAATTCAGCACAGTTGATTTTATTATAATTTTTGAAGTTGACAATACAAGGCCGTCGGTTGTGTAGGGGGTAGTGTGCTTGATTTGTAATCCAATTGATGAGGGTTCGATTCCCCACAAAGTAAGAGTTTTTTTTAAAGGCAAAATGAGCTATTTGCCTCAAAGCAGAGCCATGCGAGACAAATTGGCGCCTGGTCAAAAATCCATTAATTATAAAGTTAAATGCATATTTTTTGTTCAGCTTGGAGTCCCCTCCATACGGATGGAGCAATATTTTTCCTTTTGGCTTCAGCGGTGCCTCAATGATCAGTCGTAGGTTGACGGATCTTAGGTTTCCCCATGGACCTACTGACTCAATGTCATATCCACAGTTATTATACTTATTAATTGATGCATGTGTATATACTAAGTAATTTTTTTATAACTAGAATTACAAATTGTAATTGAAGTTTTTTCAATTACAAATTGTAATTGTAATTGAAATTTTTCCATTAAAATTATTGTAATTGAATTGAAAAGTCTTCAATTACAATTATAATTTTAATTGTAATTGAAATTTTTCAATTACAATTACTTGTAATTGTAATTTAAGTTTTTCAATTACAATTACAAGTAATTGTAATGGAAAAATCTTCAATTACAATTACAAGTAATTGTAATTGAAAAAATTTTGTAATTCGACTGCCCAGGTCTGGTCAAGAACGATGTGGTTTGGTTGAAGACCTTGGTTATCGGTTCAATGAAGATATAAGTAATATACTATGCTGATCGAAAGCGAATGGGCTCTCACTCAATCCTGAGAAATGTCACGTACTGCCGATCTGCAAAGATGAAATCTTTCATATCAATCTTCCACTTATTTACTTAGAAAACCATCAGCTAAAGTTTGTTAGTGCCGCAATTAATTTGGGTTTTCATATGAACTTTATATTGTCTTGTCATGACCATATTAATTTCGTAGTCAAGAAAATTTTCACTTTTGCGGAACCTTAGGTTTTCAGCATCTGTCACTCCTCAGGCTACTCGAAAAAAATTGGCCGCTAGCCTGATTGTGCCAATCGTGACTTAAGCGGCGACAGTCTATTCGAAGCTAGATTCATTATCATTAAGTAAGCTGCAGCAAGCCTTAAATAGTGTTACGTGTTATGTATTCAACCTGAATCGGTTTGACCACGTCAGTCCATGGAATAACCTCTTGCTTGGGTACAGCTTAAAAGACTACTTAGCCGAACGTAACTGTATCTTCCTTCACTCGATCGTATATTCCAAAACTCCCGCATATTTCTTCGAAACACTAAGATTCAGTCTATCAAATCGGTCCAAAATACTTATAGCTCCTAGATATCAATTGCTTGCATCCAGCAGATGTTTCTTTATAAACGCCATAAGAATTTGGAACTGACTTCCTCAACAAATTAGAAATATAAGAGAGAAGGATGGTTTTAGAAGAGCATTGAAATTATTCTTATTAGATGATAGAAATCAAAAACTCTCGCTAGATATCATTATTATACACTTTCTATAATTAATAATGTAAGTTAAATCGATGTTAGTTTTAAGTACTAGTTAGTTTGAAGTTTGTATAAGTATAAATAATTAATTTTTCTTTAAGTTAAGAATATACCTAATATGAGTTGTGCAGATAGAAGTTTTGAAACTTGTTGCGCTAATAATTAATTAAAATATAAATGAAATGAAATGAATAATTTGGTCACTCATGAAAGATTGACTAAAAAAGATCTAAGAAGATGGACGAAAAGTTATTTCAAAAGATACCAATGAATCATTAATTCATACTTTTTTTTATATTAATTTATCTTAAGTTTCGGAAATAATTCCATAGACTTTCGAGAGCCTTTAAATTTTCAATAATAATCTCTTAACTCATTAACGACGGATGGGTATTTAAATACCCATAAACTAAGCCATTAAAAAAAAAAATCTAGCTTGAGGTAGGTGAAAGGTATCTAAAATTGGTTTTAATGTGTAGGTAGAGAAGAGATCAGACTACTTTAAAAATATTTTGGGGTCATATAGAGTCATGTTTAGAGGGGTTGTTCACGAGTCAAATTTGCAATGTTCAAAAATTTTTAAAACAATCGAAATTTTTTCTGGAATGTCCCTCATAAGTCCCTTTTTACACACACCAACAATTGACCGATTTCTTTTTTACGATTTTTCATCTAATCGGAACGAAGAAGTGTTTTTATTGACACACTGCAAAAAAAATAATTCACCCTTTAACCCTTTAACAGCGAAGTGGGTAGAAAAAAACCCATGTCCTGCAGGCTCAGGGGTGACAGGGAAAAAAAAATAATTTTTTTTGTCAATATAAACACCATAAGTAATGTCTGTGTGAAGTTTTGCAGAAATCGGACAACGGAATCTAGGGTCAGTCGTTAATGAGTTAAAGAGAACAGAACAGAAAGGATTGAATCACCCAGCCAATCTGTTCGATTAAGGTAAGCGCCAAATTGCGTCAGGTCAGCACTTAATGAGCCTTAAATACATATGTAATAAATAATCAAAAGAATAGGAATACTAAAACATTTAATAAAACGATTACAAAAATTTATCGCATGCTAGAGAAAATAACAGACGTATGCGCACAATTAATACCCACAATCTATTGTAGCATCTGGCAAAGCAAATGAAAAATTGCAATTGCTTTTGAAATCTATTCCATTTTCGATAATTTTCCTATGAAAAATTATTATAAATATGAAAACTTTTAGTTCAATCGTGACGAAAGCAATTAAATGTTAGAATTCAAGCAAAAATTTTAGCAAAAATATCAACTCAATAATAGCGAGGGAGGAGGAGATGTGAATTCATTTGAATTCATTGCCGCTATTAGATTTTTCGTTGCAATTAAATTGCAATAAATTGCGTTAAATTAAGAGGAAAAAAGATTTTGTATATATACATAGAAGCAGAAGAAGAACACTTTGAAAAGCAACAGAGACAATGCCAATGTCATTACAAAATTGAAAATAAAAATAAAAGAAAAATCAAACCAAACAAAAAAAAAAAAAAAAAACATTGAATTGATGGGCGTAAACAGTTGAGTTGAATGACAAATCTTGAGAATGTACGCAAAACAGAAGGCGAGACGGTGTTATGTTTTAAATTATATCGTATAATAAATATGAATATCATATAAATAAATGAAGTCTTTAAGCAAATTGGTACTTGTATTTTCATGTTCGCCTAAAACGATACAGACACGCAGGCTTTTGCCAAACATATTTCATTACCAATTAAATTTCCATTAAATGAATTCGTTTTCGGGTGTGTGGGCGAATCGAGGCGAGGCGAGGCGAACGAAATGCCATGTTACTTGAAATTAAGCTTTAATTAAGACGTTTGTGTGCATCTTCTGCGAAAGATTTTCATACATCATCTTGATATGCAATCTTAAATTGTGATTTCCAATGAGAGATACCAAAGGACGACAAAGCAAACTGTCTTGAACGACACATCAAATTGAGACGACAGTTTGCCTCGAGTCGATACGGATTTAATTTAGAGAATAGCACTAAAGAGCGCAAAACAAGGAACGCATTTAAGGTTTAAGTATTTAGGAAAATAATAATGATCATGTGATGTGTGAAAGCTAAATAGGGTAGGGAAAATTAAAAGGCTAATCAATCAAAGATGTCTATTGAAATCGATTGAATTCATTTGTTGAGTAGAAAATTATGAAATAAAATTGTATTAATTCAAATTTTGAGCTCAAATAAACGTTAAAAATTTTATAAATTTTTTTTTTTACATTAAAACGTTGTTAAATAAAATAAATCGCTTTATAGAAATAAGTAAATATTATCATTAAGATTAAATTCAATGCGAAGTGAAGGGTCTCTTGATTTGTTGCTGCTCATCTGGAAGAATATTGAATCAGAAGCTTTCTTGTCAATTGAGACTAAAGGTCTTATAGTTTTTTATTTAAAATATTGATACTTAGAATAATGAAATAAGTCAAAGCAATTAAATAATGTATGAATAATAAATAAGTACATCAACTGACTCAAAAATAATTTGCATTACTCATGCAAAATTTACATAACCCAATCAAACAAGAGGACGAAAAAAACGATGAATAAAAAGAAAAATACGACGAAGCGAAGGAATCAATCAACAAATTTTATGCAAATCGTTTTGTTTTAAAAACAATTGAGAAGCAACGAATTAATCAAGTGACAAACCGTCACGAGATCTACTGTATATTCTCATAAGAGCATGCGGGACGTATACGTAACGCAGAGACAAGACGATACGAACAGAGAACGTATACGACGTGAGGGGCGGACATATGAGTGAGTTTCAGTTCCTTTGAATCAAAATTTTTTTTTTTTTAGAAAATCAGCAAAAAGAAATACACAAAACAAAACACAAAATAGGAATTCTCTGTTATTGTAAAAAAGAAAGAAATAAAGTAAATAATGTCAAATTAAAGCAACGACTCGAAAAAAAATACTGGTATAAACGGAAAGACGAAAAAATTAAGATTATTGACGTCAATATTAATATAAACATATGAAGAAAATGGAATACGTTCGTGGACGCTTTTCATTTTTTGTATTTATCTTATTCGTGCTTCAAAAACGACTTGAACAAAAGAAATCTTGATTTATTTATGAACAAAGCAATAGAGAGATTATTAATCTTCGTCTAGAAGTTTTTGGCCAAAATTAAATTTCTTATTTGCGCAAAACGCGCGTGGAAGGTGATTAAGTTTAAGTACACACAACCCTCTTTCCTCTTGCATAAATTGTTAATATAAGAAACTTTTAAGTATATCAATTGGTTTAAGAATGTACAAAATAGAATTCAAATGAAGCAGAAAATACTTTTAAAAAATTCCTACAATTAGCACCCGAAGAGTTTGTTTACTCAATTCTCATTCAATAACGATTTGATGCTATTTCATTTTTACATACAATCTTGTATATACACATACATATATCGGTCATTGTTGCAATTTCCTACAGCAGCTATTACGCATGACTTCTGGATTTCAAAAGGAATCTTAAAACCGCGAAAAAATGATTTCTTTTAATGTACAATCGCACTTTTAAAATGCTAAAATGTTTTTGCGTATTTTCAGAAAGAAAGGACCGAGAAAAGAACAAATGGAAATGAAGCAAAAGATCAAGATACTCGTAAAAACTTCTCAAGTAATTATCCATAAAACTGATAGGGGGGAAAGAACTTTTGAACGATGAAATGCCCTCTTCGCCTGCCTGCCCATTTATCAAAGTATTAAAAAATGAAGAGGGAAATCTTATGGACGAATGGCCAAACTGTAAAATAAAGTGGAAAACATGATGAAATTTTTGCGTTGTGTTGAGTTTGGAGTGCTCCGCTTTGATACGATGTGTTTATTGTTTATTGTGCAAGGATTTGTAATGTTTTTGCTTAAGTTTCGCCATAAAAAAAATAAATAAATAAAACTTAGAAGAGTGATCCGATCCAGTTTACATAAAAAAAAAGGAAAATAAACTTTTTAGTGGATCTTCGTTACTCGCATCTATCGATTTATTCTGAAAGTTCGAATCAGTTTTATACAAAAATTTATTTACACATGCATAGATTTTGCTTTTGTTTGCCTCAAAGACAATAGGTAAAAGATTTACATTTAAAATTTTCGTTCATTTTGTTGCTATTTATGAGGCATCTCTATGCGTGTTGTGCAGTGATTTTATGTGAATTCATAATTCATGGCCATCAAAATTTCAAAAAGAAAATAAAATTGAATTAAATTTTCTATGAGGCGAAATTCATTCCCTTTCTTTCTCTCTCTCTCTCTCCGTTGACAGCACAAAATGGCGGCGAATTGCAACATAATGCAATTTGTACAAAATTTTATAGCCGAATTTTAGGATGAAAGAGAACACGAACACTTTTCAATCTTGCACAATTGAGTACGAAAAGCTTTTAACAGCGATGTTGCGATTTTATCGTCAAAAGGAATGTGTTTTTCATTAAAATATTTAAGCGGTAAAAAAGTGAAAATGAAAATTTTTAAATTTGCACTACGCATCGGGGAAAGAATTATACATGCTTACACCCACATGAAAATTGTTAGCAAATATATAGAGTAAAACGGATTTGTGTGATATGCAGAGGCGCTTTAAAGCAGATCTGAGGTCTTATCTTCACATGTTCGATGGCAAAACAACCTATTTATAGTCGAATACAGATAAAAAAAAAAAATAAATAAAGACAAGTAAACAGCGCATAAAAAATGTAGACACACCCTCATGTTTACTTAAAAAAAAAAAAAAAAAAAAAAAAAAAATTCGACTACAATTCAAATTGTATATATTTCCGAGTATACATCAAAGGATGATTCATATGCCAAAGGTAATGAAATTGCGCGCACTGGACATTCATTTCAGTTTTTGTGCAAACGCAAAAATTTACACACTCTCGTGGGTAACTAAAAATTGAAAAATGTCTTATATTGGAACTATAATTCTTCATGGAGTTATACCAAACCAGACGAAAATACTACCATTTTCCATCCACTTACTATTAACAATTAATTTTGTTAATAAAAACTGGTAATAAAGAAACCCAACTTGACGACTTTAAAAAGATGGAATATATCTATAATAAATTTACTAAAGCGGTAATTTTTCATGAGAAGCAAGTGATATAAACTGTAACAATAATGGAATACCTGTGTAAGGATTCGTTATAGAAATTAACTCGGTATAGAAAAGCCTGATTCATAGTGAAACTCAAATCTTTGGAACTCAGGTTTATTGATCTCTCGAGAAGGATCTTTTAAAACCAGATACATATGCTGCACCATTATTTTCGCCAGCTTAAGTTCAAAGAAAATATTTACGATAATATTCATATTTGATTCTGAGCACTTTCATTACATTTCCACATATCGTGCAAAGTTTAATAGGGAGTTCCGACTGCTTATGATTCCCATCATTGGAGGTGATAATGAACAATTGACCCCCATCGGGCGAGTGCCAGCATTCTTAAATTTTATTGTTGATTCAATTTTTTTGAGTCTTTTGAACTTTTTTTTTTTAAATTAAGCTTTAAAATCGACCAGAAAATATCATGAGATAAAAAAAAACTTCCATAATTTTCTACTATTTGTGTTTACTTTCGGGTCTTAAGTGATAAAAACAAAAATTTAAATATTTTTGTCAATAAATCAATTGAAGTTCATGAGCGAAAATGCACTCAGAAGCGTGAAATTGAAATCAACAATTATTTTTTTCGGAAATGCCAGCTTTATTAATTGAAAACAAACAGAGCCCCCGAGACTCTTCATTGAATCCATGAGAATTCTTAGCAACACACGAGCAGCCAATGATATGAGCGGAACATTTTTTGATATTTAAGCTTGGTTTAGGAGATATAACCGAATGCAGCCGAAGCTCTTTATAACGAACTCCTCTATAACGAAATCTACGGGCTCCTCTATAACGATCTCCTCTAAAACGAATTCCTCTTTAACGAACTTCTCTATAACGAACTTCTCTATAACGAACTTTCTCTATAACGAACTCCTCTATAACGAACATCCTCTATAACGAACTCCTCTATAACGAACTCCTCTATAACGAACTCCTCTATAACGAACTCCTCTATAACGAACTCCTCTATAACGAACTCCTCTATAACGAACTCCTCTATAACGAACTTCTCTATAACGAACTCCTCTATAACGAACTCCTCTATAACGAACTCCTCTATAACGAACTTCTCTATAACGAACTCCTCTATAACGAACTCCTCTATAACGAACTCCTCTATAACGAACTCCTCTATAACGAACTCCTCTATAACGAACTCCTCTATAACGAACTCCTCTATAACGAACTTCTCTATAACGAACTCCTCTATAACGAACTCCTCTATAACGAATTCCTCTTTAACGAATTCCTCTTAACGAATTCCACTATAACGAATTCCACTATAACGAATTCCACTATAACGAATTCCACTATAACGAATTCCACTATAACGAACTCCTCTATAACGACTTTTGAGAATCGATTACTCAATTATCGGCACATATATATATATATAGGTATCGTATTTGAATTGAGAGCGTTATAATTGGTACTTTAAAACAAGAAAAGATTTATGGCGACGACAACTTTTTAGTTTAATTTTAATAACGGTTTTGAATTTAATTTGCTGGTTTTATTCTGCTCACATTTATTCGTTTATTTATTTATTAATCATTGAACTAAGCAAATGAAAAAAAAAAATGAACTATTTTCGGAATTCTCTTCGCACTCAATTAAGTTGAGCTAATATTTAATTCACGTTTTTAAAAATGACATTTTAAGGCACAATTTTTACATCGAAAGACTTGACGTGTTGCTAAGTGTTGGCGGCGGCAATCAAAAGTATCAGGGGAATTAATGAATATTTTTAATTAACGTCAGCGTCGGCTAGCGTCTTCTAAGTATTGTTTATTCAGCAATATTTATAAATTTATAACACGAAGATTCTAAAGTTATTTATAACATCGAAATCGATGGAAAAGTACAGTACTTCAGTACTTAAAAGATTTATCCGAGTCTACCATAGAGTGTAAATGTGATTATAAATGTATATATATATATATATATATATATATATATGTGTGTAATTTTATTCTAAAATTATCAAAAGATAAATTTGCATGACATCGTCCATCCATCTGGGATTGAAAATACTTCAAAGGAACTGAATACGTGAGCAGAAAATTAAGTAATTTTTAGAGCAAATCTTATCTTTGAATTACAACTCAAACACATTTGAGACGTTATTAAAATGCATGTGACGCAAGAATTGTGGAACTTTTACCGCCCCTACTCAAATTGCAAATGAATGATTTTTATTATAATAATCATTATTGACACATAAAATATTTGCTTAGCATTAGAAAAACAGACACCAAATAACTATGTAAATAGTTATTAAGTATAGAATTTATTATCGAGAGCAGCAAAAAGTGTGGATAAATAAAATCGTGATGGAAAACTTTACGGTTATTGTGTAAAAACTGACCTTTAAAAATTCTTCTCGTATCCCAGAGATATAAAAATAGCTACTTAAAGGGGTTAGAGATAAGTTACTGGGGATTATATTTAGAAAACGTGATCCGTTTTATTACAATTTTTTGCGTCATTGGTCCCTTACCGATAAAACTTTGTGCCTTACCTTCTTTTTTCAGAAATAATTCAAATGATTATAGGCAAACTTCAATCAAAAGGACTTACCTAAAAAGAGAGAGAGAGAGAAAATGTTTAGTAAATTAAACCAAAAAAAAAAAAAAAATTATAGTTTTTTTAATAGAAGAATTCGCTAATAAGTCAACACTGAACACCTCAAAAATATGGAATCCTGTAATTGTTATTTACCTAGGATATTTTTGAATTTATGCATAACTTTTGACCAGCTGACACATGACTGTGTGCTCTTCGAGTTGGTCTGATTCTGAGTATCTACGATATTTCCATTTCCATTCTCTTTCTCATTCTCCTTGTCCTTCGCCGCATCGGCGGAACTGTCCAGAGGCTTTTTGGCTTGCTTACTCGTACGCGCACTCGAACTATTACTATCAGGATCAAAAATAACACTTAACACTCTATTATTATCACAGTTTTTGTAGTTCTTTCCCCAATCACTCGCCGCGGTTGCAATTTCCGTTTTATTGTAAGGAACTGCCGCCATCGTTGTACGCTTCTTTCGTTCTTCTTTCAGTTTGTTTTTCTGTTGCTTCTGCAAACGTTGCTTCTCCTTGCGAGCGTATTTCTCGCGCAATTTCGGACTACCGAACTCGTCCAAATAATACATTGTATCCTGCAGACCATCCTTCTTATTGATGAGTTTCGAGTCGATAGATGCGTCCTCTGAGATTTTTAACAATGGAAACACGTAATAGCCATCGGTGGCTAAATCATCGTTCATTGTTCCTGCTGACGGCTGCTGCTGCTGCTGCTGCTGTTGTTGTTGTTGTTTCGATGAAGATGATGATTTCATTTTTTTCATGACTTTCGTTCGCAATGCTTATAGAGTGTGCATCTTTGGTTACATTGCTAACAGCAATCGGTATGAGATCAGCAGTTTTCCGGCTACCATCAACCTCATCAACCTCATCATCATCATCATCATCATCATCATTATGGTTAATGTTCTCGTTATCTGCTTCTTCTACGCCCACTTCCTCATCGAGGTCATCGTCGTCATCGCAATTGACTTCATCGTCAACATCTTCGACATCGTCAACGTCGTCTTCGACGTCCTCGTCTTCGGATATTTCAACTTCATCGATACGATCTTCGAGCCCTTGAGTCCCAGTACTGGTCGTGCTCTTGTACTTAATGCGACGTCCCACTGAGTTGATGGCCGTCGTTGAACTCTCCGATTCGGCACCGTCTTCGGAAAATTTCGATGATGATATACCAGAGGAGTTGCCTCCGAGTGACTCATTGCTCGATGTTGAGCATTGCGTCGACTTCAGGTGTTGCTGTGACCCGGCATTCGAGTCATTTTCACCATCGTTGGTAACACTATCGATGCCGCTATCCTGCGATAGCAATTGTTTATACCCGGGCTGTTTTAGCTTTTGCAATTGACTCTTCGGATTCGGGCCGTGTATGCTTAACGAACCGGAGGTGCTACGTATTGTTAACGATTGGCTTGAGGCTTTTTTCACCACCCTCACGTTCACTCCACTATCGGCGGAACCGGTTGACAATTGCGTCGAGAAGCGCTCACCCAAGGGTATCGTAATGGGCTTACTGCTAACGTTGTCGCTGGTCGTCGACGTGGTTGCCAAGCGATTACTTAAGGCTTTTGTTGTTGCCATCAGGTTCTATTTGCTCCCTTATGAATGTTTTTGAATTTCTGTACGTTTTGGTTTTTTTTTTTTTGTTCTTTCTCTAATTGGCTTAGAAAAGGGGGCGGCTTAATTCGTTTTTATTTGTGGTAGCGCAGTTTCCTTTCCTTTCCTTTTCTTTTTTTTTTTTTTTTTTTTTTTGGTATGAAAAACTTTGATTTCTACACTTTGAATGGTTTTTCGGTTTTCAATTTTTACTTTTTGTTTTGATCTTTTTATTTTTTTATTTTTATTAAGTCACATTGGAATTGCTGCTTACACCTTTTTCAGGTGACCCTCGTACACTGTAAAATATTTTAGAAAATTTTAATATTTTCACAATTTTTTCAGGCATGCATTTACGCAATTAGGTAGATCAATTTTTATTTATTTTTAATTTTTCAAAATTGATTAATTCCCTCGCAGGTATATTATTAAATTGCTCTTCACACTTTTCGTTTAGATTAGTAAATAAAAATAATCGTGTTGTTTGAATACTTTATTTGTCTTTTAATTAAAAAACAAAAAGGGAAAAATGCCGCTCATTCACACATCGAATGTTGAAAATCTGCTTTAGAACGAAACCCTGAAACGTGTGTTGCCGCGTTTAGGGCTGCGAAAATACTAAAATTAAAAATTCGAAAAATGCGTCAAGTCGCAACGAATTCAAGCCATATGAACACAAATACTCCATATGCACATCCGAACCTCACACATACTTCTACAATCGCGCGCGCCACACACACACACATCCACACTCACACATGTGTGAAGAAAGCTAGCACTCTCGATAGACTCACTGCTCATCACTCGGCAATTGCGTTCGTAGCGCGTTGCCTGCTTCAGAGTGCGGCGTGGAATTGTGCGGCATATTATGTCCACTTTATCCACTGTCAATGGGTTTTGGCGATTGGTTCACGGGGTTGGAGAATTCGGGGGGGTATTTTAAGCATTCAGTACAAAGAAAATGAAAAGCGAAAGTTTTTTTTTTCGTTTTTCTTATCTTTTCCTTTATGTGTACTTGTCGTCCATTGTCTTTTACGATGACACAGAGAAACAAATTTGCCAAAACTTAAAATAAGAAAATCTTAAAATTTTAAATTCAGAGTTGCCATATTTTAGTATCACAATTCGGCAAATCTTCTTTTAAATTTCAAAAAGCAAAACTTCTGATAGGAGTATGATAGATTCTCTAGAAGGAATCTCAAAGGTTAAGAGAGGAAATATCCTTAATGTATATTGCCGTATTTAACCCTCTAATGCCACATATTTTTTTTTTCAATGAAAAGTTCAAATATGACTAATTTTGGGTAGAAAAACATGAATCTGAAATAATTAGTATTAGTTTTTTTTTTGGTAATTTGTTCGAAAAAAGTCCGTCTAGAGACAGGAACCAGGAATTAGAGGGTTAAACTTTTGACGATTTTGTCAAAATCTCTTTTTTGAGTCAAAAGTTTAAATGTCAAAATTTTGACATCGAAATCGTCTCTTCTTTGTTCGTTTGTTGTTGGTCGATTATTTTGAAAGAGATTTTGACAAAATCGACCAAAGTGTAAATACGGCATTATGAAGTCTGTTTCGATTCGTCAGAAGGAACAATTCGCCCAAGTGGCGGAGATTCGACTGTTCGCAGAAGAAGATAGGAGGATGAGATAATTTTGCATTATTACGACACCTCATTAAAAAGAGGACAAATGTTTTTTTTTTTTTTTAAAAAAAGCGGAAAAGCGAAAATCTTCGACCCAGATCTTCGTAAAAGAACGGCAACACTGAGCCTGCCCTGAGAAACGCAAATTGTCTCTAATGGAATTTATGCAACCGATACTAGAGAGAAGACCAGAACAAGTCAGTGGGTGAAGACTCGAAAATTGTGTAGTGCCATGACAACCGCCAATCGTTAGCCAACTTTTCGAGACGGTCTGATGGTTGGCAATTATATGGAGCAAAAAGTCATACACATCGACAACTACGACGACAACGACGACGACGAATATGTAGCTCAATTCGAGCAGGTGAGAGAGCGGGAGAGAATAGCGGGATTCTTGCTTTTTAAAAATTCCAACGCCACCGACGCCGATGATGACTATGTAGTAGATGGCGGCCAACGAAAAACGACTAACGATGAGAGCTCGTTATCAACGCATAAGAACGAACGGTTGTTGCTGTGATACAGGGTGGTAAGCACAAATTCAAATTTGAAATCATATCAACTGACGATTGATGTTGACACAATTGGCATTCATGAGAGCTTGACCATCGAATCGAGACAGTTTAATTTGAATTCCACCGCATCAAGAAATGTATAACACGATTTGAGGCAATTACAGATTATGATGATGTTGATCCCATGGCAACCCTGTTAAAAATCTTTGTCAATTGTGATAACTACAACCACATACGAAAGCATCATGATTAAGAGCATTTTATGCCTGCTGCGTTTTACTTACTTATCGGCTACTTTATGTATATTTATTTATTTATTTATTTATTTTTGTGATAAAAAGAAGTTCAACGACAAAGGAACCAGCAAAAAAAAAAAAGGAAACATTAATTCGATTGCTTTGGGCACATCAAAAAAATGACCATTCAGATGAATTATAAATGAATTCCAGAAACACGCAAAAACCACTCCCGACGGCCGAGAACGTTCGATTGGTGCAATAAACCCTTGAGAGCTTTTCTATTTGGAAATTTCCTTTCAACCGAACCATCAACCTCACAGGCCGATTGCGTCAAATACAGAAAAAAATTGAATTTGATATTGTATCGAAGAAAATTTTGTTACTTTTCTTCTGATGGACATTGACAGAAAGCTGTTATCAATTGGTTTCTCTTTTTTTTTTACCTTGCAAGAAAGATATTCAGCCCCGTAGGTTTAGTGCGTTAAGTTATAACTGACACGATTACGAATGATGGATGTGCCGCAGGGATTACGAGCGTGGCAATGCCCTCAAGGACGTTCTGAAGGTTACCTTAAAATGGTAAACAAATTATAAGAAATCTAAATCGAAATATCAAGAGATAATTCTAGGAAATGGGTGAAATGACGTTGGCGGTTTTTATTTTATTTGAATATTTTAAATTATTATATATTCTTAGGTACCTACATAAAAATTCTCCAAAACTGCTGGACCGAAATTTATAAAATTTCGTGTGAATATCAGATAGGTGTGAGAACCGGCCAACATATATTTTTCATACCCCTAAGTGATAAGGATGGCCACCCAGAAGCAAGTTTTGTTTCAGTCCCCGACGTATGAGCAAAAAAAAAAAAAAATGCTTATTTTTAAAACTCAAGAACTTTGTTTTTTAATTAATAATTCTAAATAAATAAGAAAGCTTAAGGTCGGTCACTTCCCTACATGATATACCCATTGTCCCGACAATATTAGCGCATTCCTTTTTGCCTTTCTGTATAGAAGTTATAAGAAATCAATGTTTATGGGCGTGGCAGTCGCCGGACTAAGTCAACTTTCTTCCTACATCTTTCACTCCTCTTCATCAACCAAAGTTTCGAATTTGATGCGTCTAAGCCTTTCTATTTCGGAAGTTACGAAAAATCTCCATTTGTGGGCGTGGCAGTGGGCGGACGACGCTTATGTCTTCCGTACACCTCTGATACATCGTAATCTACCTATATTTGAAATTTGAAGCTCCTTCGCCGTTCCATACGCAAGTTACGATAGACCATTATTTGTGGGCACATTTCCGGGTGTGGCTCGATGCCCAATTTTCCAAGGTACATCGCTTTTGGTAATTTACTAGTGCTCCAAATATCAATGATATGTGTTGAGTTGGTTTGCGAACCATAAGCAGTTTACTCAAAACACATTAAATTTATTTGTAGGTGTGGCATTCGGCAGAGGTCTCCAGAGGATCCATTTTTACTTAGGCCCATACTCGGTGTGATATACCCGTGTGCCGAATTTCGACGTGATTGATCCAATCGTTTCGAAAGAGATCCGACCACAGGCGGACGAAGATACGGATGGATTCATTCAGTTTTCTACCCTGATCAAGAGTATACATACATACATGCATATATACTTTTCTATAACTTCGGAGCTTATCTCTTGCTGTTACAATATCCGCACAAAACTAATATACCCTTGCTTACGCTGGATATGAAAAGAAAATCATGTGTGTGTCAACGTGATTGGAAAGACGGATATCAAAGATGAGAAACAGTGACAAGGGGACTAGGTAGCAGGAAATGGGGCAGAGAGTGATGGAGAGAAAGGGAGTGAGAGCGCGAAAGAGAGTCAGTGGGATCGGCCAACGGCATTTGAAAAGGAGACCCAAAGAGCTGTTACAAGAACTTACTTGTACATCGTCGAAATAGACTCCCGATAATTTTCAGTTCCAGTTTATAAATGCCTGATAATTTTTGATACTTCCACAATACGGTAATGATGACGGCATTTTTGTTTGTTAAATTCCAGTCAGTACCATTCTGTCACTCAAAAATCAATTTCATTACTTATTTTTATTTTTAGCATTCAATTAAAGCTGGTGCGCGATTTCTCACAAATTTTCCTCATACCACTTTTACAAGCCACGAACTAAAAACGTGAACTTTTAATGCCCCACGCGCAACATGAAACAGTGGCTCGAGTCCTTGTCTCGTCTCCCCGCGAACTCTTCATCGAACTTATCGGAATCCGAAGCTTTTAGTTTTAAAATCGCACGTGTCATAAAACGTTAGCAGGAATGCGCTAATTTTGCGCTAAGAACTTGGTTTGACGCTGATTCAAAATAAAAATAAAAAAAAATGTCGTCTGAGGGTGCACCACTTGACGGGTATAGCCATGTAGAATATGGGAGTGTGTCTGGAATGTGGTATGACGACCCTTTTTCGTTTGCTTATCTAAGATTTCGATCGAGTTCGAGTCAATGGTGCCAGTTTTGGGGAATCTCCGCCTAAGTTAAAGAGTATTCTTGGCCTTTAGGAGAAACTTATGGGAGAGGAAGTCTTTAGGGGAATTTTCATGAGGAAAAAAAATTTGAACATTTTTAAAGGATTATTGATCTAATTTTCAAAAACTCAGGGGATATATCCCCCAAAAAGTTTGCAATAGTGGTTCGATTTAGGAAAGGGTATAATTCTTTAAGATGAAAAAAAAAGGGAATTCGCTTTAAATTGGTTACAAGAAGAACAACATACGTCGCCAGCCAGGGACGGACTGGGCCAACGGGCAATGGGGGAAATGCCCGTTGGGACCCCAGTGCACTGTGCTTTTTAGCTGTTAGTTTTTTTTTCTCTTAGGTACCGGGGCTTCATTTTTCAAACGCCCGGTGGGCCCTTTGACCCCCAGTCCGCCCCTGTGGCCAGCATTACTAGAGAATCATATACAGAATCGCATTAGAAAGAAATTTTTTACAGAGAGAGAGAGAGAATTCCCATCAGTGTTCAGAGTTTTGTGGGAAATAAAAGATGTCTTCAGAAATTCTCAGCTACACATAAAACGGTTATGGTCTTTACAAAAAAAAGCATAAAAAAGAATATAAACAATTTATGCGTATTTCATTAATCGTCTCAAAAGAGAACAAAATAATAAATAAGCGAGAAAAAAAAACAGATTTTTATTTAGGTCTAGGACATATAAAATGTACGATCGCCATAGATAGCGGCGGCCGCGATTGTATTGACTGTGAAGGTGGCCGACGGCGGGTCGCTCGGTTGATCGGTCGTTTAGTGCGATCATGCCTCAAGAAAAATGCAATTCTTTTCGTTTTTGCATGAGAAACTTGTTTTTATGAAAATGAACATTGAATCGATGGCAATTGCGTGCGTAAACGATCAACGAGAAGCATTCTTTATTTTTATACATTCAGACATTAAAGGTAATAAAGACGGGAATTAAAATAAAAATCAAAAGTAAAATACCGAAGGAGAATATAAAATTAAAATCACTGAGAAAAACTGAATCGCCCGACTAAAAATATTTTGTTTTAGCCTCAATTTAATTTTATTTTGGGGTTTCTTGGCGCCGCTGTAAGTTCGTATGCTTTTTGATGAGTAACAACAAAAACAAAAACAGCAAACCGACAAACGGATATACCTACATGCACTACAGCACATCACATATGAACGTTCATGAATATAGTATGTGGTTTTATTATTAAGGTGACCAGTTTGTTTTCTTTTGTTGGTAGTAAAAAAGCAGCAAAACACTTGTGTTTGGAAATGAATGTAGGGGAATTCCCATCATCATCAAACTCTCATCGGATCAGATCAAGCGACAGCAAGAAATCGGAAAGCACCACGCATCATTTTTCATAATTTTCTGAAGGTAAATCCTTGAATGTTAGGAGCACAGAAAAACGTTATCACACTCCAGCCTCGACGGCACTCCGACATAAATGTGTCTATTGGTTTCCTTTTAAAGCTATTTGAGGGTGTATCGAATTCCGATTTGGGACGAACTCAGGTACCATGAATGGAACGAACTCAAGTAACATGAATGGGACGAACTCAGGTACCATGATTTGGAATCTCCATAAATGCTCTTTAGAATTGTCATATCAACCCTTCGGGAACAAAAAAATAAAGCAAATGCTTTTTCACAGTTGGTCACCCTATTTATGTAAAATATTTTCTTGGCATTTTTCGCTCTTAATGAAATCGAAAGTGAAATCAAAAATAAGTATCATTGAAATAAATAGTCAGAATTTGTCCGTTGATACAGCGCATTTTTGCGGTAGTCTTTTCAATGAATTCATTTTCAAAAGCACAACTACAAAATTTCTATTTACATTTCTGTTTTTTTTTTTTCACTATTATTTTCAAATTGAAAGAAATTTTTGATTATTTTTTCACTTTAACTCTTGCGTTCGAAAATTAATGCGTTCACACGATTTCAGTAAAATTTTTCGACTGAAGAACCCAAAAAACGAAAATAACGATGACAGCGTAGAACAGAGAGAACAAGCCAAAGTAGTGCGTGTCTTTGCGTGTCTTTACATTGGCATCGGCATCGGCGGCACCGCGATTACAGTAAATCATTTTAAAATAATTGAAACTTTCGTTTAATAATAATATAGGTAGCATGTATCTAAAAACAGATGTCCAGTCCCCGTTGGCGACATTTGGACATACCGTATTCGTATTCGTATACCATATACCGTGTACCGTGTTTATTATTGATTTTTCTCTATGAGAGCGCTCGAATAACGCAAATGTAACGTAATCAATTTATAATTCCATTACGGCAATTTAATATTTAATATTTCATGGGAAGTGCCGCAGCCGACGTACATACGCATGACCCATTTGGAAAGTGGATGATGCAATTTCTGTAAATATTCATTGAATATTTCATATGCAAAGAAAGAAGAAGAAAATTGAAATGAATTAGTCTGTACTCCTTCGCTATTGAAAAGGGTCAGAGGAATGGCAGACAATTTAAGCTGTATTGATTTTACAGTAAAACTAGAAATATAAGTATTAAACCACTTTTTTCCAGGTTTTTTTTTTTAGTTTTTTATTACCCTAGGTATCAAGGTTGCCGTCCGTTCATATTCAAGACGATGAATCGTTTTTATGGCACTCAATTAAGAGAGAATTATTGGTACTTAAACGGATTGTCATTAAAAATTGTATGAATTGATGAGACTATCTGCGGTTATGCAAAGCACTCTGTTGAGAATTTACTAAACTGGGTTCATTCATCAAGGACATCATCCATCATTGAATTCAAAGAATTTTTGGAATTTTAACTGACAATCTATAGGTACTACCAAACTGAGCTTCTATAAGTGCAGCAAATATTTTCGAAAAGTTAATTTCCTGTGGAGGCTTTAAATAATCTTTTTTCTCAGTTTTTTATTATTATTATTTCCTTGGCATTATCAAAAAGTAACTTTTAATGGCTGCTGCTCTTAGTCAGAGCACAGGGCGGATACGAATTCCTTCCATCAGATTCTATTAAATGCCAGTGATCTTAATAGCTGCCATGAACATTCCGATTCTTTTAAGAGACTGTCCGAGTCCAAGTTATTCTGGGTCTGCAGCGTCTTCTACAGCCTTGAGGGTTCAATTGAATTGCCACTTTGGCTAAGTAAGTGTATTGTTTGCGAAAGATATGGCCTATCCAGTGCCATTTTGATAGTTTTAATTCGGTTGGAATCGCTTTTAGACCTTATTGCCGAATTCTGCATTTTTTCCTCAGGCCCAACAAACGTTTCTAATCTCTTTGTGATGCTTCTCAGTAAATTTCGTGGTGCCGATACCATATAAAAGTACTGGCTTATCACTGCAGTTGAATGTCCGTAGCTTAATGCGTCTACTTGTGTTACTCGCGGACCAACTTTTGTTAAGCTTGTAAAACGTCTCGCTTTGACGATTCTGGCATCTAGCAAAGCTCATAGACATCATCGATCCTGATGTCTACACGCTCATGGTGAATGATCAAGGACAACATGTTTTTCGTTCCCATGCACATCAACTTCGTCTTCTTTATATTTACATTGAGTTCCATTAGTTTTGCATTTTTAACAAGGACTATTAAAAAACTTTTTCCCTCGGCTTACAATAGGGTAATTCCATTTTGATGGTCACAATCATATTTTTGGTTATATTCCGGATATGGGCATTTCCACGAGAAACTGTCCCACCCGTGACAGCCATTCTGAGCACAAATTGTGTAATTTCAGTGCTTAACGATTATTAAACGTTCTAAAAGTTTTAGATCCTTGAGAATTATTCCCTTTTTTTTTCAATTATTATGAGTTAAAACCTAAAAAAAAAAAAAAAAAAAAAAAAAAAAATAGTGTCTCGGATGGGACCGTATTCATGGATCTGCCCATATATAAAATTTGCTTACAACAAAGTCTTGGTTTCAGCAAGATAATGATCCCAAACACGCATCGTATATTGACCAGCAATGTTTCCTGTATAAATAACTTCCCGAACCTATTGCATATACCTACACAGTCCCCCAACATGAAGCCCATCGAGTTTCCTAGGAAAAATGATTCAAAATTATCAAACATCCCCCAAGCAGGGGGGCTTATTATTGTGGCATCAAGTGGGCGATTTTCAATTTTTATCATTGAGGAATAGATCATTGAACTAAACCGTTTGAAACCCTCTGGATTAGATGATGTGTAAAAAGTTTTTAATATTTGATGGGGAAAGGTCCTTAGACAGACGACTCTATTCACATATATTCCAACGTTTGTTTCTAAATTTTCAACGAAGAAGAATGGATTCGGAGTCGGAAAGAATCGATTACTTTGCACTCGATTCTAAAAACAATCCAGGAATGAATCAAATAATGGATATTTGATAGAATCTAATGAACGAACAACATTACACTACATAAAATCTTAACATTAATAAAGTACTTTTTTCAATTGTTAATTCAATCAAATAATATTTGAAATAAAATTATATTATAATGGAGGGGAAAACCAATTATTTATTACCTACATATGGTCAAGTTCAATTTTTTTTAACGTTACCAGCAATCTTTAACCGTTTATAGCTCTTAACCCATAAGTGCAATCAAAAATATTTTCAGGAACGAATTGTAGGTCTATTTATTTCCAACACAAGGGTTCAAAAACATTAGTGTTTTCATCGTGTTTCGTCAAGTTTCAACATGTAAAAAAAAAACCCCCCCCGACGTACATATCGTCGCCCGGGGATTCATGTGCTCTACGTGCAAAAAACACATTTCGAGTAAATCGAAGTTGAAGTTTGAAACCATTTTTTTCAAAAACTGTACGATAAGGTTTTTTGTGTGTTTCACTATTAATTTTTGAAAGAATACTTATTCGAAGAGTATATTTTCGAATCTTTGATCTAACGCATAAAAGGGTATTTTATGGCTTTTAAAAAAAACCACTTTGCTCTACACGCCATTTCAAACATATTTCGCTGACAATGTAATACATAGAGCAAAGTGACATTACCCAGCCGGACTTTTTCGCATAAAAGAAAAATTCATTAATGTTTTCACCGATGATGTCAAGGGGAAAGTTAGAGCACTTCTAAATTGTAATGACATTGTCATCGAGAAAAGGTGTTATTCATCGCAATTCTAATGACATTGTCATCGAAAAAAGATGTTATTCATCGCAATTCCCATGACATAGTCCGTGTTTCATTTTGATTTCATATCACTTCCGAACGATGACATTTTCTTGCGAAACAGGAGGTATCCACTCCAATTTCGATGACCAACTGGTGACATGTCCTCTCATGACGGCCAATGCCGTTTGTGTGTAAATTTCATTAGAAAGTTGGTGTAGAAACAGGAGGAGTCGCGGCTCTTATGTCATGCTGAAATCATTGATGGTTTCACCGGGACTTTTCCTGCTGGGGAATGCACAAAATACAAACATAAATAAATATATGGATAACCAATAAACACAAAACCGAGGACGATATCGTAACGATATCGAGACGAATTCGAGAAAACCGAATTTCTCGATATCGCGATTTAGGCTCGCGACGATATCGAGACGAGTTCGAGAAGATAGAATTTCTCAATATCGTAATTTTGGTGTCGCGAAGATATCGAGACGACGACTTCGCGAAAATCCAATTTCTCGATATCGTTATTTTGGCCTCGCGAAGATATCGAGACGAATTCGAGAAAAATCAAAATCTCGATATTGTGATTGTGGACTCGCGAAGATATCGAGACGAATTCGAGAAAAATGAAAATCTCGATATTGCGATTTTGGACTCGCGAAGATATCGAGTCGAGTTCGCGAAAATCAAATTTCTCGATATCGTTATTTTGGCCTCGCGAATATATCGAGAAGAGTTCGCGAAAATCAAATTTATCGATATTGCGATTTTGGCCTCGCGAAGATATCGAGACGAGTTCGCGAAAATCAAATTTCTCGATATCGTGATTTTGGCCTCGCGAAGATATCGAGACGAGTTCGCGAAAATCAAATTTCTCGATATCGTGATTTTGGCCTCGCGAAGATATCGAGGAGAAACATTTTTAGCCCAATAAATACAAAAACGAAGATAATATCGCCACAAATTTGTTACGAATTTGAGAAAAACGAAATCCTAGAAAGTAGTTTAGTGAACTCGTTTTGAACTCGAAACACATAAGGGAAAAGAAGAAAAATAAGTAGGACCTAATAAACACAAAAACGATAACGAGTTCGAATCGAATTCGAATCGAATTCGTAGAGCGCGAATCGCATTAAACGAATTCGAATCGAATTCGATTCGAACTCGTTAACGTTTTTGTGTTTATTTGTTTATTGGGTACGAAACTTTAATTCTCGAAGGTAGTTTTGATAATTTGTTTCCAAATCGGAAGGCGTAATGGGTAAGCAGACTAGAAACATGACTAGAAATCAAGAGGTTCGGTGTTCAAATCCCACAGCCGGTGGATTCGAAAGCGTGGTTACCAGCAATAGAACCGTTTTTTTTTTTTTTTTTTTTTTAAACCGAAAATAGTATTATAATAAGACTGTTATTTGAATTTTACATTAAATATAAAAATTAATGATTTTTTTGCTAATCGTCCGTTAACGATTCGAGAACGATGAAAATCTCGATTCGCTAATGATAAGTGACTCTCTCACGATATCGAAATCGTCTCGATATCGTCTCGAATTATCGTCGCGAAACATTTTTAAGAGAAAACGATATTGCCTCGATATCTTTACGATATCGTTGTGTTTATTGGGTATTGGTAACCAGACCTTTTGTTATTATATTAGGCTGTTATAATATTAGGCGAGTTCCAGAGTTTCGCGGGTTCCTTTTGGATTTGGTTTTTTGTTTTTTAATCTGCTATGTAGATATGCTATGCATATTTCTTGAACATATGAGTCGTTCACTGGATAAAGGGATTGAGTCTAATTTGACCTTTTATGACTTTTTTAAAAATTGTAAAAGAAGCGCCAATAATTAATTTTGCAATTTCAATTTTGAGTTTTGTTGTAAAAACTAATTTTAAAGTCAACGTCAACTCTCCTGTCGTTTTTTTCCATTTCATTCCCTTTATCCACTGAGCGACAAATATGATGATGTCGTACGAATGCCAATGCTTCGCTATTCTTTCAATACCTATATTTTTAACTTAGACTACTGTTTTACTTAAACAAAAAAACAAAAATTATCAACGATGTTACTCGAAGAAAACGGCATGTAGAGCAAAGTGGCTATCGTCAATTAAAACCTTAACTTTGTACTGAAATTTTGCTCTATACGCCATTGAATGCCGTATAGAGCAAAAGAACACAAAAAAATTGTGTTTCAAGGGATATAGAGCAAACTGGAGATGAATTATCTCAGTAACTAGAAGATATAGCAAAAAATGGATTGCGGATTTAAAAAATTTGGCATTGATAATGGGGGATGGCATCCTTAACTCAAATTCGTTAAAATGGCGTATAGAGCACATGAATCTCCGGGCGACGATATGTGTAGTAACGTTGCCAGCATGAAAATTGCCCAATTGAGTGTGTAATTCTTTAACGAAAATCCCCGAAACTATTGAAACTTGTTGCCTTGAAAGCCAAACAAATAATCTACAAACAATAATAAATCCTAAGACCAAATGATGTCCACATCCTTCACCGTAATAAGCGATCTAATAATGTCGTTTCCAGAATAAGAAAAATGATACAAAAATTGAGACTTTTTAAAAAAAAAAAAAGACAGAACGGAAAATAAAATCAAAATAAAACGAAGAAAATCATACATATTTGAATAAATGACGCCATAAAACGTTGGCCTAACGACATTGAAATTGCTTGAAGCTCGTAAAATCTACATCCAAACATCTGATACACACACGAACCCACACATGGTGGCCTATAGGGGTTAGGGTGACTGGGCTCCATTGCCATAAATATTAAATAAAACAATCGATAAAAAAAAAACACAGTTCGACGTAGTCTTAATACTAATCCTCATATGACTGGCATTTCTATTTGAACCCATGCAATCAAGCAGAGCAAAGCTTTCTTACTAAACAAGCAGATTTCTTTTGCCAAAAAATAAGAACGCAATTTGTGAAAAACTCCGTTATTCGATTTCCAGGAATTGAAGTTTTTCTTTTTCTTTTCAAAACAAATTATTCTAAGAAAAGAGGGGAATAATTCAGCGGAACTCTCCAAAATCAGTTGATATCTCTTCCCATGGCGCCAGATAAACGATCCCAATCGATTTCTTAGAAACTCATCTAGGGTATGTGTACCTATGCACCTTGGAAACTTTTCCTCCATTCGATCGTACTCTCTGCTGACGCTATACTAAAATCGACTTCAAAAGCAAACAAACTCAAATCCATGTGTTATAATAGCCGCCCTTCTGGCGCAGTCGATTAAAAACCAGAAATTACCTCTCCATCAAAACCAAAGACCAAAGATTCCACGCACGTGTACGAAAATATAGGTATGTACGTTGTATTGGAAAAGGATACGAGAAAAAAAATGCATGACATATAATTGCTGTTTACGAATGGGTTGGGCAAAAATAATATGAATTGATAGAACGTCAAATTGGAAGGATAACATTGTCCGCACACGACGGAATACAGTAATGACCGAAGTCAAGCAACGGACGTCAATATGGCGGCGAAAGGTCGCAATTGGTATAAACAACGATTCGCGACAGGTCTGAAGGTTAAAAGAAGAAAAAAAAGGACATGAATATAAAGGGAAAAATAGCGTTGATTGACACGAACAACGTTCAATTTAAAGGTGTGGTGCGGTTCAATACTATGTTAAATGAGTACAGTGAAAGAAGTCAGAAGAGCGAGCAAAACACCGAAAGAAAGTTCATAATAATTAAATGAGGATACATGTCAAAATAAGGAAAAGCACATGCTCACAATACAAAGTGCATGAGAATTGACTCTCAATTAAAAAAAAAAAAAAAAAAATTAAAAAAAAAAATAATAAAAAAAAAATAAGAATCACACATGTACATGCGCATGCATAGGCGGTCAGATTGCCGTCTATTGACTTTGCATGAACTATTCTCTCGCATGAGATATAATTTCACTCTTCCAATTAGAGGTGGCGGTATCATCTTCAACACGTGCCTCATTATTAGTGGCATAAAATTCGATTGCAAGGCACTTCTTATGAAATTATAATATGAAATTAACATTATTTCCATATATATATGTGTGTATGTGTACTTGGTTTTCTTTTTTTTCACTTTTGCTATTGCTGTTTTTGCTTTCGCTTCAAGTATTATACAAATGATATTTTACAATTAATCAGCGGACCACTTAACTGTGCGGTTTTGCAATATCACTCCAGCTGAGTTCTGTTGTGCTTTTGCAATAATTTCCTGTCACAACCAGTGTTATCAAATCGTATCAAGAACGAATGAATTTCAAAGAAATATATTTTAAAAAAATTTTTAATAAAATACTGAAAAATGGAATCCGTCGACGCAGCATGAATAAATGAAAGAAATAAAATCGTTGTCGTTGATAACAAAGGCTTTGTGTCGAATAATGACTTTACTCAATATTTGCAAATGCCTCTTATTTACAAATAATAAAATTATAAAACTAATGAAATGAAATTAACATGTAAACAGTCGCCTGCTTTTCTTTCCAACATTTACGCACGTCATAGGCATAAGTCTCTCTTTCTCTCTCTCTCTCTCTCTCTGTCTCTGTCTCTACTAATATTGCACCTAATTTAATCAACAACTATTCTATGAGAAGCAAGAAATTGTGTCAAGCAGACGCGTAATTTAAGAAGGAAAAAAATAAATAAATAACAGCAGTCTTTGAAAAAACCAATTTTTGTTCTACAATTCTGAAGCAAAAAGTTTACGAAATTCGTTTAAGAAAACATATTTAATTATGAATTATTATTTGATTTATGTTATTATAAAAATTATGAGACGCCATCGGGTGAATTTATTGTGCTCAAGCGTCGCTCGAGGGGATTCTAATGTTTTCTATAGCTTTGCCCATGCACAGCCCCCACCTGAATTCAGTTCATCTGAATAGCCACCCAAAAAATCTTTTCAATGTTTTAATAATTTATGTTGGCGACTATTAAGAACTTTATTTTTAAAAAGGAACACAATACAGTAGAACGTCGATTACCGAATCGCTAGTTACCCGAATTTCCGAATACCCATGCGTGACCTCGCCGAACAGAAACGAGCCACAAAACAGTAATCGTGGTTGTGTGGTGTTCAATCTGGTACGCTGCCTACAGTCTCGTATTTTTTGTAAGCTATTAGTAGGCAGGTCGCCTACAATCTCGTATACTTCGTAGGCACTACTGTTGGTCTCTGGGTCTGATCGAGAAGTTCAAGTGTGCTTTATTTTGAAGAAGTGTGTTTATTCTTTGTGTGACAGTTTTTTTATTTTTTTTTTTTTTATTATTTTTTATATTTTATTATTTTTTTTTTTAACTTTTTTTTTATTTTTTTTATATTTTTTATACTTTTTAATACTTATTTTTTAAATTTTTTTTATTTTTTTATTTATTTATTTTTATTTTTTTTTTATTACTAGGCTATGTCCAATTATCTAAATCTACGACGGTCCCAATTAATTCTGATAATCGGCGTTCTACTCTACATTCAACCGAAATAAATTTGTTTACATTTTCATTAAGAATTCTTCAACGTGTCCGAATGTGATTTTTATGGAATTATTTATTTAAAAGAACTATTCAGTTGAAATGAAACGGAAACATTTCGGTGAAAAAATCTTTTCAGTTCAACAGAAATATTGGCCGTGTGTGCGCGCTTCTGTGTATTGAGAATCCTACAGCATTATTCAATAAAAAAGCAATGCTGACAAACACTTCAATTAGTCTCAAAATGTTTTTATGACGAAATTCTGATAACAAACGAATTTTGAATTAAATAAACAAAACAGCATTACACGAAAACGGAGAGGGTTAAATGTAAATATCCCAATTCGTAACTTTCTTTCACTGAAAAGCTCTCCCTACTATTGCTTGAAGGGCGCCAATCCAGCCGCTGGTGGTCGAATCCCAATCCACCGTTTTTTGCAGCTCAGGACAAAAAATAATATTTGCCGTCCCTATAATGGCACTAATTATGGGTTCTGTTTTCCAACATGTACCTATGTGAAAACGCCATCCCTCACAGTGCCGCTCTGGGCAATTAATCAGCTGGTCATCTCCTAATAAATCAAGGCCTGCTGGTGATATAGCTTTACAGTAGACAAAAAGTGAGGAGCCAGCCTGAAGGCTCTTTCTTTTGGTTTTCAAAGGAACTTTTTTTAGAATGTTGGTGGGAAATATTTTCATTGTCATTAGGGGACATCCATTAATTACGTCAACATATTTTCTCCAGCTTTTGACCCCCCTCCCCCCCTATGGTGAGTTTCAGTGAGACTTTTTCGCACTTGATTTGCCGATTTGGTGAGATTTTCTAGACCCCCTCACCACCTAGTTTTGTTGACGTAATTAATGGACGTCCCCCTTAAGTGGAATCACCACGTAATGACAAGATTGCTTTCTTCCAAATTCCTTCACAGGTTTTCGACAAGGGTAATGCTGGAGCCAAACCAGTCTATCCACCTCCTAATATATTTTTCACGAATTTATTGAATTTCTCTTCAATATTTGACTTTAAAATTTATATTCTTCTCTGGAATTATATGATGAGATTTCAAATATTATGGTTTACGCGACCCACTTTCATTTTTTTTTCTTTTTCAAATTAATACAAAAACGCATATTTTTGATGAAATTCGAATCGTTGAAAAATATCGAAAATATTGACTTCTTTCTACCGTTTAGCCACCGCCTTGAAACGGTTTTAAAAATAGCTCCTAATTAAATCGGTTATATTCTCGCTCTCCTACCCCTTTTTCTACCTAGAATGAATATCGAAGTTATCCCAAAAGTCACATTGAAGTACCCATCGCGGTACTTTCCTTCGATTTGAACTGTTTCAGGGTTAAAGCAAATGAATATTTCATTATAAAAAACGACAAGTTTTGTTTGTCCAGCAGATTTCTGGGGTTTCCCGATCGAATGAAATGTGGCTCGTCGAGATTAAGAAACCACAAAAAAGTTTTTTGTGACTGACAAATGTAGAAAATATAAGATGAAAACAAAGAATCGATTGAATACGCAAAAACTGACTCATATTGGAGAGATAATTGGTGTGTTGTTAACTGCGTCAAAAATGGTCTCTTTTTACGCATTATATGGAAATACTGTTAAACTGTTTGTTTTAGATAACCGCAACAGATGTGCCAAAACAGCGGGAGCTCTAGATATGAATTCAATTGGACTAATTGTATCCTTTGATAGATTTTTTTTCCCCCAATTGAGACAATGACAATATGCGTCATTCGTCTTTGACCAAAGCGCACATGAATTAAAAGTCACATCGCTGTGACGTCAGACGACCACAGTCAAGTCAAAGGCCTTCAACAGACTCTAAAACATTGATGACTAATGAGAAGATTCGGATGTAAAGAAGAAAATAAGAATCCGTAAAATGTTGCGTGTCAATAAATTTTATAAAAGAGGTTAAAAAAGATGATTGTGAAATCAGATGAGCTTCAGAGATTTTTGGAAGTAAGTGTTCGGGGATTCCTTGCCGAGTTCGAAGTTCGAGTATGAATCATACAAGTACGTTTAAAGCTTGTTTAAACCGTTTTCGTGAGCTCCACACGTGCTCCCAAAGTGAACAATATCCGTCCACAAAATTATAAGGCGTTTGATTCCACATATATGGAATCAAACTTCTCTGAAGTGATGATTCAATTGGTTCTCCCGAATTTGATTCGCTCTCTTCTCTCTCGGTTGAATTTTTATTTGAACAAAAACCTTTTTTTATTTATTTTTTATTTATTTATTTTGTTATTTATTTATTTTTTTCTAATTTTTTTGTTTTATTTTTTCTATCTTTTATATATTTTTTCCTTTTTGTCATATTCAAACATACTTTTCTCTGATCGTCTTTTTTGAGGCGAGCAATCGCTGAAAGAAATTGCATCATTCATTCCATCGAACAGTGGCCGCGAAAGAAGTCAAGAAACTGCCAATCTAGACCAGTAGAAAAATGTATCTCGCGATCGTGTGTGGGTTTCGATTATGTGGGGTTTGTCGCGTTCAACGCTTCAAATACGTAGAAGTGTGATATTTTTAGATATTCGAAGCAAACTCGACTGAAGAGCAGATGATTTTTTTTTTTTTTTGTCAAATTCAATTTCATTAACACAAGTGACTCTAAGCCCGCCGCCGACGCGTGATTAGACAGTCAGTTGCTTGGGGTCGTGTGAAGACTATCTAAACCGGTATTTTTTATATTCAGTGCTACTTCATATTTCGGTTATTTTTTTTTATCACTTCTCTCAAGAAGTTTCTCTTTAAAAGAGTGTAGAGTAATGCGTTTTCTTTTTCCTCTAGGTTTTAAAGAGGAAAAAGGGAGAAACATAAAGCGGGAAAACCGAGAATTGTTTTATAGTCTTGACTCCGAGAGCACTGGATCCAAATTCTACACACGTTAATGATGTGGACCTACAGTTCTTAAGGAGAAATTTTTTGTATCGAATCACTAATCGATTCAATTGCTTTGTATAGTCGCATTGATAAAAATTCCACGACACTGGGGAGCACAAACACAAGGAATCTAAGTCAGAGTGACGCAAATGTAAAAGTTGGCAAGTTCCCGCCCTTCGTTTTTTTTTTTTTTTTTTTTTTTTTTTTTAGCATTTATTGACTCAGCAGTTGACAAAAATCAATACTCATCCCTATCGAAGAAAACTCTTCCTCATTCATTAAAGCACTTGGAATTTTTGTGTAGACTGGGAGCCGATATGACATCATGGATGGCACGGCACATGGCAGAAATATTATGTTTCTTAGCTCTTGAAAACGTTTATAATACTTTTAAGATATCGAAAAGGAAAAATTTTTTCAATTACATTTTTAGGCTTTGATAAGAGAGACCACCCCCCTCCCCCCCCACGAAATGGCGAACGATAAGAGTTTGAAAACATTCAAAGAATTTTCCTCGAATTTCACAAATGAAAAAAGAAAAATCTCATCAAATTACAAAAGATTAAAAAGATCCCTTCACCCTTGGGTTTTCAAAAGCTTTTATAGACGATATCTTTTGAAACTCGAAACAGAACCTTTTCCCAACCGTTACACATCAAATTCCTGAAGACGGCGATAGTCGAATAATCGATGCGGTAAAAGGTCTATCTATAATCGCTTTTTTTTTTACTTCTTATTACTGAATGTCGATGATATCGCAAAATGAAATCGTTCAAAATGTTGCTCAGAGAAAAATTCCATCTAGATCTTGTTTCCAAGTTGTATAATCTTTAAATTGTACGAAAATTAAATAGGTATATATTTATATAAATATAGGTAGTACATATGTGTACAGTTATTTAAATTTGTTTTTCTTACTTCGTGGCGACAGCGGCTATATAGGTATTTATTATTTTTATAATCTTTTTGTTTTTTTTTGCTTTTTTTTATAGAGCTCACATGATTTTATTGTGCTAAGAAAGAAGGCGAATAAACTTTACTGATTATATACTTCAAGGGTTTTACATAGGTTATTTATACATTCATTGGCGTTTTTATTCAGTAACTCCCACGAACGTGATCGCTATGAAGCGTTTTGCAATGGCTTAAATTAATGAAGAACATTTCGAAAACGTTTGAAGGGAAACAGAGTGTAACCGAGCGAATAATAGCGAAGCCAAAGGAATCTTCGTCGCCGTTATGTGTGGCAAGTTAAACGAAATATGAGAATAGAACAAACGATTAACGCATTTCGGTATGCTCATTTAATTAAATTTGAAAATAATAATCAGTGCGCAGCTGAGACTCGAATCTCGGGGTTCGAGTCCGTGGAGCTAATTCGTACGATGTACCGAAAAAAATAATTTGTTCGCTACAATTTTGTGGGTTTTGTTCTTCTATTTTTGCGAACGTTCCATCGTCATTGAAATAATCAAAAAATAATATAAATATAATATATAACTAATATAAAATTGCTTAAAATAGATTAAAATGATTGAAAATAAAAATAAAACAGCTAATTTGGCAAAGTCAAATTTAGTGCCTCAGAAAAAATGAAAGAATTCTTATTAACTGCAAATTGCTTGAATTTTTCGGGCCGCTATTTGAAAGCTTTTGATTTTAAAAAGAATGTGAATGAAGCACAGAAACCCCCAAGAGTAAACTTCAATATTAGTTTTAATATTATTCAAGCAGCTGTGGGAATTGGCAAAATTTTTATACGAATCTACCCCTTCTTCATTAAAAATCTACCACCTTTAAAATTTTTCAAGTCCGAGTCTCCAGCACTACTGAGAAGTGTTTTTCCTTCTGATAATTTTTCGACAGTCCCGCGCTTGTTTGTCGATTGCGCGACATGTGTGAATTTGTGTGTGCGTAATTTTGTATTTGGAAGTTGTGTACCTTATGCATATTTTCGCCTTGTCTGCTTGTGAAGAGACGATTGAGACGATTTGCTTTCTCATGAGAGCGAACTCTCTTGCTCTAAACCGGTTTGTACTTTTGTGTAATTGAGTGGTTTGTGGGTAAGGAATGTTCGGGGATGTGGTATGCGAGAGTTTTTTTTTAACTTCCCCGTGCGTCCATCTCCAACAAACCAACTTTGTTTTCGCGCAAAATGAACGATGAACATGTTGAACGCACATTGAATTCGCCGTCGGCAGATTCTCGCTATTTGAGTGTCCTATCATCGATTTAATAGACGTTATACTAAGAATGTGGCGAAAAGTCTTAAGAAGATTCCATTTAGAAAGAAATATAGAGAGTTCGGAAGAGTTCGTCATAGAGAGTTTCGACTGTAATTTTATATAATCAAATATATTTTTAAATCTAAATATTCTGAATTAAAAATTCTATTAATTTGTCCTTTTAAGGGCGCCGCTGTTTGACTGCTTTAAGGTTTAAGCCAGAGTTAGCAGTAGTTTCTCCTCAGAGATTCTCAAAAAATCTTTTCTATTTTCGCCCTAGAGAGGTTGTGCTAAAAAAAACAAACTTCACACATGATGTAACTTTAACCATACTTACATCAAACCTTCGACAACAAGTCTGTAATTTTCTACTTCGATAACAACTCGAAAATTTTTCCAACCACATTAAAAATAGCCCACATATATAAGCTATGGTCATAAAAAAGCCTTTAAACATTTGAAGGTCCGCACAATAAGGAGCAAATACCTAAATAGCACAACACTAAATTTATTCAGTCTGTATTTATAGCACTTTTAACAATAAAGACTGTAATACTTGGTCAGATAATTCGATTGATTAAGTTATAATAGATTATATTGATTTACGGATATGTCAACGCCGAGATTACTTAAAAATAAAACCTCAAGAAGAGGGGTGGGAAAAAACAAAGCGGTTCAATGACTGGAAAAAACTTGCTTTGAGTGGATTCTTCTCCATGTTGTTCAGAGCAAAAAAAATATATACTTATGTATATTCATTTTTCAAATATTTGCATAAAAACGGTGCTTATCGAAAGTCTATTAATCATGGGCAAAAAATACGCCATAAAAAGCTCATATCTCATATTAAAAGGCGAGCACTAAAACAAAACAACAGCAACAAAATGATTGCAGAATAAAACAAAACAAAACAAAACAAGGCGGCGCTTTGTTATGAAATAAATTACTTTGGAAAAGAACAACTCAGAATAATCGAATTCTGTTAAAAATGGATTCGCCGAAAATAATTTCTGTGGTTGACCGGAAAAACGACTTAAGTCCATTTTTCTGTTTTGTGAGAAAAATCGATTTTGAATGTGGAAATAATGGATATGTTTAGGGGGGCTAGGAAAATACAATTAGAATAGAAATCTGTATCATTTAACCAGGCACAGTTGAAGGTATGTATCTTGTCATGACACAAGAAAACAAGATAGCACCACTTCAGCCCGATGATGTCACAAATACAAAATGAGAGCTTCGTTGTTGTTGTTTTGCACGCTAAGCCCAACGTCACAACTATACTTTAGCATGGGAAACAACAACAATGCGAATGCTACAAAATAGCGGTACCCAAAGTGGCGCTATCTTTCTCTCTTTGTATCATGGTATCTTGTATGACTTTTAAATGCTATATACAAGCATGCAAGCAGGAATGCTCAATGTTTACAGCAACATTGTCAGCATAAGCTGAGCAACGATTGAACGATTGGCATCGTATTTCAAACAAGCCAGGACAATTCACATTTTAAACACTTACATAAATCCAATTGAACCTCTTAAATAAAGACTCAGCATATCGTCGCCTTACTTCCAAAACCTCGTATCTGACATTTTTATGAAATTGGTTTTTTTTAGCTTATAAAATAGAGAAACGCATTTTGCCGCACATGGCATTTCCAACTCAGTGACTTTGTATGAGAAAAAAATTATTATCGCAAATTTTAAAACCTCGTATCTGCAAGCTTACCTTAAAATTCCTTCTAAAACCTCGTATATGTAAAATAATGTTCTATAAATAAACTTGAAGTGGCTCATATGTCATTTAAACGGCAAATTTGTTGTTGGTTAGAATATAACATCTCTAAACAATAAAATGTAACCAAGTAGGAAATGTCTTTAGCAATAATTAAGTCAATAATTTATCAATATGAAACAAAATAAAAATAAATAAAAAAGAGGCCATTTCAAACGAAAGAGCTTATAGTTTCAATAACTCTCAATATCATTGCAAGCCTTTGATGGTTTCAGTGCGATATTTTCTGCTGGGGAATTATGCACTTATGTTGTCTCAATGTCCCGGTTTAAACAGAGACACAAAAGCGACAAAGCAAATTTAGGCTGCAATTATAGTTAAGCTGAAACCAGTGGCGTATCTAGAGAAATACAGCTCTTGTAGTGCTCATATATTTTCACTGAAATAATTGAATTTAAGTTCAAATTGTTATTTTTATTCTTTTTATGTTCCAAATATTTGCCTTAAAGTACATTAAAGAGAAATGAAAACTTTAAGCCACGTCTTTTTTAGTTCGCACAAAACCTCGGAAGTAACAACATTATTTGTAATTTTCTAAAGGACCAAAAACACGTAAGTGACAAAATCAGCCAGTGCTACTTCTTTAGTGAGCTTCGTACCGTAAATTCAGTTCAGAGTCTTCAGTAAATATCCTAGCTATGGTTTAAAAGAGTAAAATCGTTAATAATGTGAAATTTACGTAAGATAATCAGTTTTTTTCGTTTTCTGAAAAACAGCATTTTTGTAGATACGAGGTTTTGGAAGTAAGGCGACGATATATTATATCGACCGATGAATGCATTGACCGCACAAACAAGCAGCACGAGACTAAAGTGCATTCGTAATATTTCTGGCTTTCCTTTTTATTTAGACATTTATAGAATTTGTTGTATAATATTAAGCCAAATTTATGATTTGTTATTTTAAGTCAAAAATGTAGCATAAACAAATTTTCAGTATAAAAGAGACTGATTTCTTCAATAAAGATTCATTCTTTAAACGAAAAATTTATTTTTGACTTCAGCTACCTTTAATGTACGAAAATACTTTCGCTAATTGAGGCAATAGTCGGTTTTCCATGAAAATGATCACATAAGTCAATTTTCCCGGGAAATGTGGGTTTAAAATCGTTTAGCAACGAACTGTCACAGGACAATAAGATTTTGATTCGGATTCCTTTTTTATTTTTGAGTGGAAGTAGACTACTTAAATAGGTTGTTTCCGTTATAAACGTATTTTTGCTATAAAAAAAAAGTGGACTCAGGAAGTCGTTTTTTGGTCAGCCACAGATTTGTTTTCGCAATTTCGAAACAGAATACTTTTTTTCCCCCTTTTCGGTATTCATGTAAATTTCACAAACTTGATTAATTCAAATAATGATGGAACGAATGAAGGATTGAAGGAAGGAAAATAATTTATCAAGCCCAAAGTTGTTCTTTATACTTTGAATAGATTCGCTTGATGTGATGCACGTGGTGCACGTTTCCAAACACTTGACACGTTTTTGCATTTGCTTTCTCTTTCTTTAGTTTGCTTGTCATATAAAACCAAGAAAAACAGGGTCATAACAAGCAAAAATATCTAAGGTATAAGATAAAGGATCTTCTTCTTGTCCTTTTTCACAAGAGGAATAATATTATAAAAAAAATTGAAGACTAAAAACTACGTCGAAGAACTGCGCAATTACTGCAGAAAAACAAAATGATAAAAAAAAAAACTAGTAAGGGTGTTATAGTCAGTCAGGCGAGCCTGACAATACAATACCCGACACAGACACATATGTTCAAATAATTTTTTTATATCAAGAGGTGTTTAAGGCCATATGGGCCCCATATACCGCATTTTGTTTAATTTTTTTATGAAAACCGCCCCTTTTCCACGCCCACTTTTCCCATTTTTTTTGAATTCTAATCGGAGGCTTAAAAACACGCTCAAGTTTTAAGTTTCATTGAAATATTTCGAAAAATTCAGATTTCGGGGCAGTTTTGAGACTTTTGTGGCAGACCCTAGTACTGGAGCTACCCTTAAAAATGGTCCGATCGAGTCGAATTTGTTCTTACTCATGTCCCCGTGAGCACGCATACCAAATTTCGTCAAGATAGCTCAACTCCTTCGATAAGAAAACTTTATACAGACAGACAGACAGACATTGCCAAATCGAATCTCCTGGTGATGCTGATCATGTCTATATATTAGGTGTAGTAAAAATAAATCCATTATTTTTGCATTAAATTGAGGGCTTTATTTAAGATAGTTAGAATGACCCGATTTAGGTCAAATTTGCGCCGTTTTGTTCGATAACTTGTTGCCATTTTAAAGGTAATTTCATTATGCCTCTCTCATAGAAGCCCTCGTTCCTATTAGCAAAAAATTGAGACAGTCGAATTTCAGAAGCCTCTCTTGAAGCGAATGTTTCACCAGCAAAATTGTTCGCCATGGACAGGAACAGATGGTAATCACTTGGTGCCAGGTCCGGACTATAAGGTGGATGCAGAAGAACTTCCAAACCAAACTCCCGGAGCTTCTGGCGAGTCACAATCGATGTGTGTGGCCTGGCGTTGTCCTGATGGAACACAATTCCTCTCCTATTGGCCAAAGCTGGCCGCTTATGGGCGATTGCTTCCTTCAGACGGTCCAATTGTTGACAGTAGAGTTCCGAGTTAAGAGTTTTGCCGTATGGGAGCAGCTCATAGTAGATAATTCCCTGCCAATCCCACCAAACACACAGCAAAACCTTCCTGGCCGTCAATCCTGGCTTGGCCACCGTTTCCGCCGGTTCACCGTGTTTCGACCACGACCGTTTTCGCTTGACGTTGTCGTAAGTGACCCACTTTTCATCACCAGTCACCAACCGCTTCAGAAATGGGTCGATTTTGTTGCGGTTCAGCAGCGATTCGCAGATGCAAATTCGGTCTATGAGGTTTTTTTTGCGTTAACTCGTGTGGCACCCATACATCGAGCTTCTTTGTGTATCCAGCCTTATTCAAATGGTTCCAAACGGTTTTTTGTGCAATCTTTAGCTCTTTTTCAATCGAACCAGTGCTAACATGACGGTCGGACTCGATAATTTCCATGATTTTATGGACATTTTCGACAATTGGCCTTCCAGTGCGTGGTGCATCCTTGACATCGAAGTTACCGGAACGGAATCGACGAAACCAAAATTGCGCATGATTGGCTGTTACAGTATCAGGTCCATGAACGCTATTCACATTTTCAGCCGCCTGGCTTGCGTTTTCTCCCTTATCGAAGAAAAACTGTAAAATGTAGCGAATTTTCTCTTTGCTGATGTCCATCTTTGACAAGCTCTCAAACAAAACTGAATCAATCAATCAAAAAAGTGTCAAAAAATCTTTTTTAGTAGGAACTGTCATCTTTCTAATGCCTCCTAGCGGAACACGATCGGACTTATACAACGCGAGATGCAGATAAATAACGCCATCTATTGGAAAAATAATGGATTTCTTTTTACTACACCTAATATATTTTGTATGCTCTATCTCGAATAGTTATAGGTGTTACACACAACCACACAAACACAATATACCCTCGACACAGAGTGTGTCGGGTATAATAAATAGAATAATAAAAATATCAATCAAAGCATGATAGCAACACGAGTTGTTGGAAGTTCGCAGTATATAAAATTATAATTAATCCTATCTTGCTTCTAGACAAAAAAGAGAGGCGGGGGGAGCTCCTAATAACCGACGACTCTATTCAGTCAACGATAGCCTCTATGGCAGGAAACACGAATTTCGAAACTTTTCTGAGTGGCTAATTGTATGTGTTTAGAGTGTTCGAAGACTGATTAATATAGCATAGACTTTTTTATTAACACCATCGATCGAACGTTATCTTGATTTGATGAATTAGTAAAAATCAATTCAATTTAATATCAAAACACTGCAAATCGATTCAATGGAGAGAGCACTCGAATTCGTGTTCACTTCGATTGCATTTGATTTGATTAGAAGCGTGTTCTCCGTGCCTTCAATTCGAAGCCAGATTCAAGGAATTAAGTCTTCGTTATCGATGAGAATAAACAACATACCTTAGTGGACGATAATATTCTTAATTAAAATGTTTTGAAAACAGATTAGCCACAAATTAAAGCTCTCGGATAAAGGATCATTGCTTAAAGAGATGGCCTCGTTAATGACATCGAAGGGCCAACAACTGGTCCAATACTTATGGTCGGTCATTGAAGGAACTTTTCGAAAAGTAGCAGCATAAGATATACAGCCCTATTCTAAAAATGAATATTCCCCGGGAATTTTTGCCTTAGAAATTTTTTTCCCGCTGGAAAAGGAGGTAGTCTAATCGTCAATAATAAGGATAATGTGATGACATTGCTATAAAAACATATGAAATTCTTGCTCTCTTTATATCCCCCCTCCCAGTGTGCTTGAAATGGAAGAATTTTTTTAAATCCGAAGTGAAGAACTTCCCGGGAAAATTTTAAATCGGGCTGAAAGTGATACACAATACAATCCATTAGGCAGGTTAAATACAAGAGGGACGTCCTTAAAAGATATAAATGTATGTCATCAAAGAAAGTCCACCATCAGTTTTTATAAGAGATGTGTCGACTTTAAATGAGAGATTGGGAGATTTTATTTCACTGTGGTTATGAACAGATCAGCCCTTCTTATTCTTAGAGTCCCAATAAAAGATAAAATGTGAGGACCTTTGCTTAAAACTTTTCGATATTCTTGATCCCTTAATTTTCTCTTCCCAGCATGTTTATAATGGCAGAATTTTTTTTTTTTTTTAATAGATACAGTACACTCGGGATAACGTCAACCCCCTATTCCGTCAACACCCCAAAACGTCAACACTTTTTTATTTACATTGACTATTCTAAAACGTCAACAAAACCGAAAAGCCCCAAAAGGTAAACTCTGCTTAATAGAAATTTTTAGCTAGAATTACGTAGACAGGGTGTCCCGTTGACATATGGGGTACCAAATTAAAGGTAATCTATCCAGCATTTAGAATAAAATACAAAATTTGGGTGTTAATTGGACACTTTTCATACCAAAATGGCTTCTAAAGTAAAAAAAAAAAAAATTGAAAGTTTTTTTCAGAATTTTTCACTTTGACCGTTTATTTTTCCCTCAATGGATCAAAATTTTACTATTAATTTAATTTTGCCTAAAAGCACATACAATTGACTTTCAAACTACATAAAAAAAAATTTTTCTACAAATAATCATTGGTGTAGGAGAATTGTTTTGCTGGACTTAGTGTCAAAAAACTTTAAAGCCACATAGCTCCTCAGGGATGCATTTGGGACCCCACCCTCACATACGATTTTTTGTTCATCTTGGACCCCCCTACCACCGCTTTTAAGGAATGTAATTCCCAACGGGACACCCTGTAGAATACGAATTTTCAGAATCTCCCTTTGTGTGTTCAATGTAGTGATGCCACGAATAGTGGATTTGGCCGAATACCGAATACCGAATATTCGGTCAACCTCTCGGCCGAATAACGAATATTCGGCAACCGAATATTCGGCACGTAGTAAAGACAGCTTGGGCCTACTCGCGACTAGCTGGAGTCAAGGCAAAAGCTGCCGCTGAAAAATTTGCCCATTGTTTATAATGTTTTCGAAGAAAATTTAGAAGAAGCTAGCGTACATTTAATATTTCTAAAGAATAAAAAGCAAATCTGCTGTATTTTTAGATCTCGTTAATTAAATTTTTTTACGTTATTGTGAGAAAAACTTAATTTGTAGTTACTGCTGATTTTTTTAATAAGTTATTTCTACTATTCGGTATTCGGCCGAATATTTTATCTATTCGGCCGAATACCGAATACTGAAAACTGACGCCGAATAGGCCGAATACCGAATAGTGGCCGAATATTCGTGGCATCACTAGTTCAATGTAGATTTTGCTCTCTTTGTTCAATTGTATTTTCGATCTTGTTGACGTTGCGCGTATAAAATGATCTCTTAAAACCGAAAGTGGAATGATCTCATATAAATTATTTTTTCCATTTTTCCAAATACTTTCATAAAAATTTGTTTGAATCAGATTATTGGTTGGTTTTAGTATGAATACTAAAATAACGTTTAAATCTATAATTCCAACTTTAATTTGGTCTAAAATGAGGACAATCATAAACGTCAACACTCGCGGTTTTAATTAGTTGACGTTATCTCGAGTGTACTGTATATAAAAACTAAGTTCATGCCTGAAAATCGGGGAATTTATATTTCTCGAACCCTAACGTATTCGATTTTACAGCAAAAATAAAGGAGAAGTGATATTACGATTGTTAAAAACTCAATTTCAGAATGCAAATATTTAAAATATTCCGCAAAGAGAATTTTGAATTTGAACGCTGGGTCTTAATCTTTTTTTCTATCCCCAGACCGCGACTTTTCGAATGTTGATTTTTTCACTTATCGAAAATAAAAATAGTTTTTACACATATACACATAAATATTTACCAACATATCGATTAAAAATTCTTTTTGTTCTGACCGACATTCAAGACGCTTCGGAAAGTCGAGAACACTAAAAAAAAAAGAAAACAACAAAATGGCGACGACACTCTACAGAACGGAAGTTTTCTTTTTTTTACTTTTTTTTTTTTTGGTAAAATGAAGACGAATAAAGTTGCTACAGGCAAGCAAAAGGAGAGGAAAATAAACAAGCGAATGAACACAGCCGTAAGCAAAAAAGGGAGGTGAATTTTTCGTTTCTATTTACTTAAACCCTTCTGGGTTGTTATAAATGCAATTCGAATAGTTTCTGGGTTAATTGTCTTGGAAAAAAACTAATTGATTCCGTTGATACGCAAACATGTGTATGCAAATACACTCGCTGAAAGAATCTACTTCAATTTGAGTGAGCTTGCTAATTGGCAAATCACGCGAAGGAATCGTAGGTACCTCCCAGGAGCAGAACCATTAAGAGTGTTCATTCAAATGGAATAAAATGAAATTAAAAATAAATAATACAAAATAAAAATAAAATATAAATAACTAAAAAAAAAAAACGAGCTAGATTTTCGAATTTTATGAAATCAAGCGACTAAATTAGAAAAGCGTTAACTTAATTAACCTTCGTAGGACTAATGCTGGCATTTCATTTGTTGCCAACCGCAATGCAACGTTGCCAAAAATAACGAAAATAATAAATATTCTCCTCTTTGAATGTTTGAAGTGAGCTGTTCTATCCTGATAACCCTTTTTTTGGCAGCTTCGTTTTGCGGTTGGCAGCACGTACAAGGCAAGAACGAAAAGGTCCTCAATTAACCCAATCAAAATCACAGCTGGTTCGAATTTTAAAAATTGGTTTTGGTTTTAACAACAGAAATGGTCCAAAGATATATTGGAAAAAATATATTTAAATAAATATACATTTATATGTATGTATGAAGATAAAAATAATCTCTTTATTTGGTTTGCTACCAACAGAATTATGTTTTCACATTATGGGAAGATTAGTCTCTAAGGCTGCGTGCAAACTGGATCAAACGAAACGAACCGAAATCGAAAACGTTTTTCAAACACAATAGCGAACACACTGGACTAGTCAAATCGAAACGGGGTTCACTAAGATAGAAAAGGGGGTGTCTTGACTAACGAAACGAAAACGTATTGTTTGATCCGGTGTGCACGCAGCCTAAGGAATTTGTTTCATTAATCATTTAAGCTTCCTCTTCAGAGCAAATGAACTTTTGAAAAGAGATAAATCAACTTGATCCCGCCGCTTCCCCGTCTACCTCCTTAACTTCTTTACACGTAGACTCATCTATTTTAACTAAGAAAAAACAATCATCTAGAAACAACGCGAGTCTTCAATAAAAAATTTAAAAAAATATTTAAAAAATAAAAAAAATAAAAAATAAGTTCAAAAAATACGTAAAATGGATTTCAGGAATTCGTCGAGAGACTTAAGCTAAAAAAAAAGAATTTCCTCGAAATGAAGTAAACAAATTTCCTGCAAGACAATCTTTTCATTTATTTAAATAAAGAAAAATATATTTTTTCTTTATTTTTCCGTTGATTTTCTTTATTTTCAACCGCTGTCGCCATGTTAATCGGTCAAGACTTTTCAATTCGTTGTTATATAGGAAATTCAGATGAAAAGATCATTAGCACGGTGCAAGTGTGAGTCCCATCGGCCATATTAAAATTATCTGTTTCAGAAAAGATGATTGCATGCGGGATATTAAGACCAAGGAAACAAATCACTTCCGTCATTTTGAACGACAATTTAAAGAAAAAGTGAATTTCCGAGCTTGACAAAGGCATTAAAAAAATGAATTATTTCAAATTCCATTTTAATGAAAACTGTGAAAAAGTAAAATAGAAGAAAACCCTGAAAAATAATACTGCCAAAGCGATCAGGTCCGATTTTGGAAGGAAATCCTTATTATTCTCCCTATTCTATTTCTAATAACCCCAATACTTGCCGTTTTTCTTTTACGTCAAGGAAGACTTTCATTTGCATTTTATTAACATAAATTGAAATTTTAATGAGGAACCTGAAGTGACTCACTCAATACAATAGAATGAAGCCCAACGAACCTCTTAATGGGCCAGCCAAAAACGCGTGTTCGGCATGAACGTGACAAAATGCTTAAAGTTGGGAAAATTATTTCCGAAGGCTCTCCCTTAAAGCTTACATGACCAACGTCACGTCTGGCTTGAGCTCATTTACAGTAATGTTATTGAAAAACAATTGGATGCTCATTAAATCAAGAAACTTACACAACGAATATGAAGTAAGGCTTCAGAACCTTTTATAAAGGTTAACCCCGTAAAGAATCTATTTATACTTAGAAGACCTTGTTTTTAATTGAAAATTATTTTTGAATTAATTTCGAAAAAATGACTTTTTAACAGTAGAACTCGTTCCCCCTCTCTTACTCTGTCTCTAACTTTATTTCTCTTTCTTCCTTTCTTCTTCTTCCTTTCTTTCTTTCTCTTTCTTTCTCTTTCTTTCTCTTTCTTTCTTTCTTTCTTTCTTTCTTTCTTTCTTTCTTTCTTTCTTTCTCTCTCTCTCTCTTTCTTTCTCTCTTTCTTTCTCTCTTTCTTTCTCTCTTTCTTTCTTTCTTTCTCTCTTTCTTTCTTTCTTTCTTTCTTTATTTCTTTCTTTATTTCTTTCTTTATTTCTTTCTCTCTCTTTTCTCTCTCTTTCTTTCTCTTTCTCTCTTTTTCTCTCTCTTTTTCTCTCTTTTTCTCTCTTTTTCTCTCTCTTTTTCTCTTTTTCTCTCTCTCTTTTTCTATCTCTCTCTTTTTCTATCTCTCTCTCTTTTTCTATCTCTCTCTCTTTTTCTATCTCTCTCTCTTTTTCTATCTCTCTCTCTTTTTCTATTTCTCTCTCTTTTTCTATCTCTCTCTCTTTTTCTATCTCTCTCTCTTTTTCTATCTCTCTCTCTTTTTCTATCTCTCTCTCTTTTTCTATCTCTCTCTCTTTTTCTATCTCTCTCTCTTTTTCTATCTCTCTCTCTTTTTCTATCTCTCTCTCTCTTTTTCTATCTCTCTCTCTTTTTCTATCTCTCTCTCTTTTTCTATCTCTCTCTCTTTTTCTATCTCTCTCTCTTTTTCTATCTCTCTCTCTTTTTCTATCTCTCTCTCTTTTTCTATCTCTCTCTCTTTTTCTATCTCTCTCTCTTTTTCTCTCTCTTTCATTATCTTTTTCTTTTTTCTTTTTCTCTCTCTTTCTTTCTCTTTTTCTTTCTCTCTCTCTCTCTCTCTTTCTCTCTCTTTTTCTCTGTCTCTTTTTCTTTCTCTCTCTCCATCTCTCTCTCTATGTCTGTCTCACTCTCTCTATCACTCTATCTCTCTTTATCTTTATCTCATTCCCTCATTCCCTCATACCCTCTTTCTCTTTGTCACTTTTTCTCTTTTTCTCTTTCTCTCTCTCCATCCTTCTCTCTACATTCTTCTCTCTCCATCCATCTCTCTCCATCCTTCTCTCACGCGATCTCTCTTTTGCCATTTCTCGCGCTCGTCATTCCTCTCCTTCGACGACCCTCTCCCTCACCATCACCCTCTCACAACTCCTCCCTCTTTCTCTCTCTCACGATTCCCCTATATCCCCATCCATCTCACGAATCATCCCTTTATCTCGCTATCCCAGGCTCACTATCCCTCTCGCTTTTGACCACACTCTCCTGCTTCCTTTTCTCACGTTCGCTCTCCCTAACGCTCTTGCTAGTCTTCCAATTCTCTCCCAGGTTTGCGCTCCACTTCTCCTCTCTCTGTTCAACCGGAAAAAGGAATTTTTTTTATAAGGTAAGTGCACCACGTAAGGCCCGGCTCCTCGTAAGGCCCACTTTCATTTTCACCAACTTCTAACTATCAAATATTATTTTACTTACACATGTTGAAACATGTCCCCAAATTATTTAGTAGAAATAAAAAACTAAGACAATTGCACAATATTTGCAGTGACCACAGTCAATTGAAAATAACAGAGGCGTTAAAAAGCCATTTTTATAGTGGGCGACGTTAAAAAAATAATAATCTATAGTGAAATTGTGGGTTGCTTTCTTTTAATAAGAAAGTTTGTTGTATTGTGAAGATAAAGAGGTATGTTTATGGTAAAAAATTCAACTGCAAATTTTTTTTCTTGGAAAGCCTATTAAGGCCCATACATAAAAAATGCAACGACGGACATTAAGAAACCATATTTTGAGTTGATCTGAGGTCAAAAGAGTAGGACGAAAGGCAACTATACCTTTTTTATCCTAAAATAGCGTTTAATCTTTGATTCTTAATTTAAAAAAGCTTAGTAACATTTAATTAGTTTTTTTTTAATTAAACGAATTTTTTCTGTTAATTTAATTTTTTTTACTAGATTTTAGAATACAAGTTAACCTATAAAGCTTACAAAAATAATTAATGCAGGTTTGGGTTCATTATCTCAAACAAGGAGTAAGTGGGCCTTTCAAGGTACACATGTTCCCCGTAAGGCCCAAAAAGGCGTTTTTTTAAATCGCATTTTAGGACCGTTTCCGATAGTGTTTTTTGGTAGAACTTTTTGTTTTTATATAGAAAATTGACCAAATAAAACAACACAAAAACAATCGGGTTTGTATCATCAATACTTTGTGCACTGCAATGGAAGAGGTCTTAGGTGGGCCTTACGTGGTACACTTACCTTATATATATTTATGGAGAAACTTTAGACCATGCACAATATCGTATGGACATATCTACTTTTAGGTAACACCTGACACATGGCAGATATTTTGCAAACGTTGCAACTATGTATAAACACAGCAAATACAAACGTTACAAAAAAAAAATTAAAACAAGTAAGGGTGTTATAGTCAGGCGAGCCTGACAATAGAATACCCGACACAGACACACGTGTTGAAATAACTTTTAATATCAAGAGGTGTTTAAGACCATAAGGGGTCCCATATACCGACTTTTCTTAGATTTCTTTATGAAAACCGCCCCTTTGTCACGCCCACTTTTCCAATTTTTTTGAATTCTTATCGGAGCTTAAATATACGCTCGAATTCTAAGTTTCATTGAAATATTGCGAAAAAGTCCGATTTTAAGGCAATTTTGGGATTTTTGTGACAGACCCTAGTACTGGAGGTACCCTTAAAAATGGCCCGATCAAGGAAATTTTTTGGGAGGATGTTAAAGGCTACAAAGGAAGCATAACTGCTAAATTTCGTTCAAGGTCCATTTGAATTTCGGGTGTAGGAGACAATTTTCGAAAACCGCCCTTCTGCCACGCCCACTTTTTCAATATTTGGAAATAATATTACTGGCCTTTAAATATGATCAAATATCCAATTTCATCAAAATATGTTGAAAAACTTCGCTTTTAGAGCAGTTTTTGTGATTTTCGTAACAGACCCTAGTACTGGAGGTACCCCTAAAAATGGTCCGATCGGGTCCATTCTCGAACTTGTTCTTACTCATGTCCCCGTGAGCACGCATACCAAATTTTGTCGAGATATCTCAACTCCTTCGATAAGATAACTGTATACAAACAGACGGACAGACGGACGGACGGACAGACGGACGGACATGTCTAAATCGAATCTCCTGGTGACACTGATCATTTCTATATATATTTTGTATGGTCTATCTCGACTGGTTCTGGGTGTTACACACAACCACACAAACGCAATATACCCTTGACACAGAGTGTGTCGGGTATAAAAATAACAAATCAAGCAAAACATAAACCAGACGACTTTTGTTTGTAATTGAGTGCATATATCAACAAAAAATATTTGTATTTACCTTGCTTTTTACTACATTGCACTACATTCACCTTAAACACGATCAGTGCACTCTCGTCATTCTTTTCTCGCTATCTCTATTTCTCCCTCTCGTACTCTCTCACACACAAAATTCAATTAAAACCGAGTGCATAATTGGCATTATGGCCTTGCGAGCAAATGCAACATTCCTCAAGAGAGAGTTTCCACACAATTGTTATGTCAATAAAGCAAAGATTATTAAGGTTTGATTGTGATCTTAACTCAATATCAAACAGAATCGATAATAAATTGTGGGACTTGAGCTTGGAAAAGAATAAGACCCAAAATAATCGTTTTCACCGCTTTTAAAATAGAATATGCTTTTGCTAAACATAGCATAAGGCCATTAAGTGAAGAAAGCCAGTCAAGTCATAGCATAAGCCGCAGACTATTTCTACTAAAAATACACGATGTTGATTCATTAAAAAAAAAATGTTAAGTGCATAATAAAAATGCCTTCCTTTTGTGACACGCTGTGCATGAGAGTGAAAGGTGAAAGGCGGCACAATCATTTGTTTTGCTAAACAGAAAAATTTTTTTATTTATTTTTTAGTTTTTATTTTTTATTTTCTTTATTTTTATACCCAGCGTAAGCGGGGTATATTAGTTTTGTGCAAATCTTGTAACAGGGAGAATTAAGCTCCGGAGATATAGAAAAATATATATAGAAATGTTCAGGATCAAAAACTGAATCGATTTAGACATGTCCGTCTGTCCGTCCGTCCGTGGTCGGATCTCCTACGAAACGGCTGAACTAATGAAGTCGAAATTTGGCACACATGTATATCGGGGTCCGAGTATGATCCTAAGTAAAAATGGGAGACATCCGCCACTGCCACGCCCACAAATGAAATTATTGTGTTTTCAGTAAAATGCTTGTAACTAGCGAACCACTCAACACATTCCATTGATATTTGGTGTACTGGTAAGCTACGAAAAGAGACATATCCTGGAAAAAAATGGACGCCGCCTTCCGTGATCCACGCCCACAAATAAGGGCTTATCGTAACTTGTGAAGTAAAAGGCGTAGAAGGTTCAAATTCGCAACATAGGTTGACCAAGGCGAATGAAAGGTGTAGGAACAAAAATTTATGTATCGCGCCCACTGCCACGCCCACAAATAGAGAATTTTCATAACTTCCGAAGTTAAAGGCGTAGAAGCTTCAAATTCGCAACATAGGTTCACCAAGGCGAATGAAAGGTGTAGGGAAATAATTTATGTGGCCGGCCCATTACCACGCCCACAAATGAAGATTTTTCGTAACTTCCGAAGTAAAAGGCGTAGAAGCTTCAAATTCGCAACATAGGTTCACCAAGGTGAATGAAAGGTGTAGGGAAATAATTTATGTTGCCCTCCCACTGCCACGCCCACAAATAAAGATTTTTCGTAACTTCCGAAGTAAAAGGCGTAGAAGCTTCAAATTCGCAACATAGGTTCACCAAGGCGAATGAAAGGTGTAGGGAAATAATTTATGTTGCCCTCCCACTGCCACGCCCACAAATAGAGAAGGAAAACATAGTGCGCTCATAATGTCGGGACGCTGGGTATTTCAAAGTCGGGCTTGACCGACTTTAGCTTTCTTACTTGTTTTTCTTTATTTTTCTGTTTTTTTGTCTTTTCGTATATTCTTTTTATATTTTTAAAATTTTTTTTAGTTTATTTTTTTAAAATTTGTTTAGTTTATTTTTTTTTAATTTTTTTAATTTTAAAAATTTTTTTTTGTATTTTTCTATTTTTATTTTGCACCAGCTGAAGGTCCACCAACTTTAATTGCACATAATGTGCGAACATAAAAACATAGGAAATGCGTTCATTGGCAATACATATGCATAGCCAGCAGTTTTCTTTTTAAGGTCAGAGAATAATAAAAAAAACCTTTGGAAATTTCCGTTTAGAAACAGTTTAAAAAATTAATACAAAAAGCGATTGCAATTCGATGTGGGTTAGATCGATCATATAATCATAAAATAAAAATAAATATAAGTAAATAAATCAAACAAAGAAGAGATCTTAGAAGAGGCGAAAAGTTTCTACTTTTGCAAACTGGAATCGTTTGAGAAGGTTTTTTTTTACAGTTTAAATGTTTTAATCGAGGTTTGTAGTTCTTTGAACCTCTCCAGCCGAGATCATCCTACCTTAACGTTTAGCTCATAAGTCATGACCCAGAAAAGCTCAACACGATCATTATTAAGTCCTCAACCGTTCTTATATCATACTCATTCAAAGTGCAAGGACGTTTAAATTCCTTCTTGAAAGAGATCCTCAATCAATGCGCCAACAAGAAAAAAAAACATTGATTCACAAGAGAACAACTCAAAAATTGAGAGAATGAGAGCGATGTGGAGAGAGATCAAGCTCGAGAATGCGTACGCACATTTTTCATGGTAATATTCCGCGTGATTTGTTAATGCCCTGCAGGGAATCAAACCGATTTTAAAGTAATTTAAAGTTAGCTTTTTAATAAGCTCAACTGGTTGATTAATCGACTTTTTTCCTTGGCTTCAACTCACTATTTTAACGTGGCGATGTCCTAGGCAGTAGTCAATTGTCCGTTCCTGCATGACTTTGTAACTAAATAATATCTGGCTACTTTTAAGTTGACTTAAAGTCAGAAAACGAAAACACTGATTTAAATTGGTTAAAAAATGTTCAATAAAAAATTACTTCCATTAGAATTCCCTTTTTCGGTTTCATCTTTTCTGTTTTCAGCAGCAGAAAAATAATTTATTTATGAATATGAAAATGTTCTTCAAGCGATGCATCAGAAAGAAATCCATAGGCGACTATTTTGGCTGACTTTCGTTTCGAACTGCCGTTGGGGTCTCATTAGAGCAATTTTTACGGATTGGTTGACTATTGATTTGAATCTCGGCATCAGAAATATATTATTTTCGTATCCAGTTTGGTTGATGTCTGCATGACTTTTCAATCGATTTCTAGTCAGTTGTGATGTAGTTGGCATAAAGTTAAATTTTAGAAATTTCCTATATTGCGCTTGTTTGATGTCTAGATGACTTTTTAACCGATTTCTAGGCAGTTGCGAAAAAGTTCGCTTTTTATTAACTTATTTACTAATCGGTTGATAAAAGTCCTGCAGGGTGGCTTGCCGTTGGCACAAAAGCGCCAGCCGACGACAGCGCCAGCATAATATGTGGAGACGAATAAAGAAAAAAAAAAAAAAAACAAAATTGCTACTTCTTAAAAGCAGAATACAGAATACAAAAAAGAAATCGGAGAGAAAGACGAGCCCCAACACGCACACACATTCGCAAAGCCGTTCACTGAGAGCTCTTAACGATCGCTGCTTTTTGACTTAAGGCTTTATGGAAGAGCGGAATGATAAAAAATGGAATAAAATGAAGAAATGTGCTCAAATCAAATAAGAAAACAAAAATTTCGAAAAAAAAATGTTAAAAGGGAACAGGTTTAAAAAGCGCAAACAAGAGCAAAAGTGACAGAACGATTGTGGAAGCAAGACAAAACATTGCAGAAAATTTTCCATTGATAATTTTTTCGGTTGACTTTTTTTCTTAATTTTTGGTGGCACATTTTTGTAGCGCGTTGGTGAAAATTAATATAAAAAACAATAAGAGTATAATCGTTTTAAATGTGTGAAGAGCATTTTGTTTTTTAAATAATACTTGCTAATTTTTATATTGTTCTTTTTTTTGTAGATTAATTACCAAGAAAATAAAAAGACGAAGGAATTTTTTTAAAATTTTTTTTTTCCCACACTATCGTCCAATTTGGGGGCTTCGTAATAAAACTTCTTTCTTTTGTATGAAAGATTGATATAAAATTTATATTTCTTTTTTAAATCCCACAAAAGGCTACGCTGAGCAATTAGTATGGAGTAAATATATCGTGAATGCGATAGATATTCCTGTCGAAATTTCGTGTCAAAAATAGCAAAATCGAGCACACACGCGCGAAAAACTGTCCGCTCAACGTTTTATGCTTTACGCTTGCCGCAAGTCAACTAAACTTTGTATGCGCGCAGTGCTCTTTCTCGCGCTCCGGCTTTGCTGGAGCGAAGAAAAAACAAATTCAAATGGAAATAAAAAAGCATTTTAAGCACAGTCGTTTTATGCGCCGCCGCCGATGAGACCACAGACCGACCACAATAGTAATCCAATGCTGTAGACACCGCGATGATGAAGCGACGAAGCGTTCTCTTGCCGCGGAGACTCGCAAATCGTTCCGAAGTTTCGCTCTCAGGGAACGACCGATGGTTCCACATTGTCAAATCAGAATAGCTCTATTTCGATTCCCTGAAGCCCGCCATATGCTTTCGCAAAAATTATATTTCGTCAGAATTTGATTTTTTTTTTTTTTTGCTGAGCGCTTTTTTCATTGGATTGGATTTAGATATACGGTTTCGAAATAAAGATATGGGTTGGGTGATAAAAGTCATTAAAGCTGGTCATTTAAGTAAATGAATAGCTTTAAATTCCGCTCGTACGATTTCGTTGTCTATCTGATCAAAGAAAGTTTGGGCTCAAAAGTTTCTACATATCTCTTAATTAAATATATAAAACCGTTATAAGAAAAGGGAAACAAAGAAGCAATAACATACATATGAAAGCTAGTCCTCTCAAACTAACAAAACTAAAAACCTCGAATTCCTTTTTGTTTTGCTAAATTTTTAGCCCCTAATTTTTTTCTATGAAAAGGTCAGATAAGACTTTTTACGGGTAGAGAAAAACGAATCCGAAATCTTTTTTTTTTGGTAATTTGTTCGAAAAAAGTCCGTCTAGAGACAGAGTCAGGAATTAGAGGGTTAAGCATACACCATAACAAGATAAGCCGCATACTGTTTCGTTGCAAACGCGCTCATTACAGCGGAAAGCTAAAAAGTAGGTGCCTGTTATTTTTCTGATTCGAAATGTCTTAATTGAAGTGCCTAAAAGCAGGCAGCACTTTTTATACATCTCACTCCGCCATACAGAAAGTGCTTTTCTTGTTACACCCTGTGAACGCGATCAAGTAGCAAAAGCTTTACAATAATTCCAGTGAAATTTCATCAGAATGCATTCATTGAAATTAAATACTCTGACGATAATTATTGAGGTGTTCAGTGTACTTACTTGAAATTCTGAGTTCTTTATAAATAATAAACTTTTTTTTTTAAGGAACAACAAACACTTACCTGAAAAGAGAAAGGAGAAAGAAAAATTGTTAGTCTTTTATGAATTCCAATTGAATATAAATTTAAGTAAAATTCGTCTATCACATTTTGTGTTCATTGCATATTAACTTCGTTATTGATTCGATGATCCGGGGTATGCAAGATATATGTACAGTAAAAATCGTTTATATCGATACCGATTATAACGATTATCGGTTAAAGGGTTGAACATTTTAGGTAATGTTTGGTTTGCTATTCTTCTTAATTTCTGTTACCGGATATAGCGATTATCGGTTATAACAATGGATTTTGCTGGTCCCCTCGACATCGTTATAACCGATTTTCACTGTATATTTAAAGTGCGAGCACTCAATATAATATAAAAAAAAAACCGAAAGAACGTACAACATATCCCAATTTCTCATATTCGTGTACGTGATTGTTTTCCCTTTCAAGGGGAAATGAATTCCACTAGGGATGTGCCGGATATCCGGTAACTATCCGATATCCGGCATATCCGGCTGGTTTTTAGATATCCGGCAAGCCCACCGGATATCACTACTATCCGGCCGGATACCGATACATATCGCAGACTTTGATTTGTCCATCTTTGAGTTTTGCTTTTTGTTGAACGTGCAAAATAAATCTGAACAGCTTATTATGCTAGAGCTCAAAAGCAATCGATATTATCATCGATGGTATCGATGTTTTTAAATTTCTTTTAATAGATATTGATCGAAATAAATTAAGTCAAATTCGGGCATGTGACAGAAATCGAATACGACAGAAAACGTTCGATTTCGCTTACATTTGTATGAAAATTTAACCGAAATCGAACGTTTTCTGTCGTATTCGATTTCTGTCACATGCCCGATGAACTTAATTTAAATCCTAACAAACTTAGTAGTTTATGGAAAAGGATAGACGGTCGTAGTATGAACTTCGATAATGCTTAAAATTTAAAAACATCAATGTTAGTTAGATACTTACAATCAGATTGATGTTTTTTAATTTTAAGCATTATCCAAGTTTTTATTGCGATTGTCTATTTTTACCATAAACTAGATTTGGTTATTATTTTTTGTGATAAGTAATTAATTTAGTTTAATGATATTTAAAAGCATCGATAATATCAATGGTGGAATCGAATGTTTTCCAGCTCTATATTATAGCAATGAACGGCGTTGCCAGAAAATCATTTATTTCGGATAATCTGTTCAATTGTGGCCAGCGAAAGTACAATACTATGTATCCGGCTACATATTTTTACCGGATATCCGGTTATCCGGAAAATTCACTATCCGGCACAACCCTAATTTCCACTTCCAAATTGATGTGATTAATTCCTCTCTACCAAGATTGAGGGGAAATTTTAATTACTCAATTCAGAAAATTCATTTTCTAAGTTTAATGTCGAGGTATTTTAAATTATCCATCTATCTTGATAAAGTAAAATAAATCACATCAATTTGAGAGTGGAATTCATTTGCCCGATTTTCTTTTTAATACAGAATGTTGAAGATCATTTGATAAACGTCCTTGGAAGAATGAAGAATTTAAGAGGAAAGAGGTCAAAAAGAGAACTAAAGCCAAGCTGCTGCACATTCACCAATTGACATGTTTCCAAGAATACATAGAAGTGGATTGCCTATGGAGGTGTAGGTGGTTAAGTTGGCAAATTACGATGTTGGAATGACATAAGCTTGTTTTAACTTCGGATCGATGTCTCTATTGCTAAAGTATCGGCTATGAAAAATTAGATATGTAGAAAACATTACGAATAATCTGACATTGGGAAAGTTCTTTAATTAAGTCCATCCCCTAATATAATGAACAATTTGTACCCTCTGCTTAAGACAAATCTTAAATCACACATTTCAATTTGATTGGTTTTTAATCCTCAATCATTATTTTACAGATTAATGAAAAAATCTTATTTATTTAGAATACAGTCAAGCTCTATTCTAATTGAATATTCCTCGGGAATATTTTCCCTATCAGTTTTTATCTGCGAAAAATGATAGGTACCTATACTAATTGTCAATAATAGGGAGAATGTGATGAAACTTGATTAAAAATGTTCGAAATTCTTGATTCCTTTATATTCCCTTACCAGTGTTTTTAGAATGGGAGTATTTTTTCAACACGCCGAAAAAAATTCGTTCCTGTTTGGGCCAAATTTTATGTTTGTGGACTTGGCAGTGAGCGGAATACATCAATTTTTCTCCGAAACCTTGCATTTAACTTTAACGATTCGAATGCAAACCTTCTGTGCCTTTTACGAAAAATCTCCATTTGTGGGCACGAATCCACTTAGGATCGTTCTCGGGGCCTAACATACCTGTGTGCCAAACTTTGACGTAATTGGTTCAGCCGTTTGGAAGACGAGCCGACCAGAAACGGACGGACATGTCTTAATCGAATCAGTTTTCTATCCTGATTAAGAATATACAGGATGTTCCGAAGTAATGTGATTTTCTTTAGAGGGTTAGTAGGGCGGGACATTGTGGAAAAAAAAAAAACGTATGAGAGATATGTAAAATTTTCTTTCATTTACAGTTCCAAGGGTTTTTTTTTTGCCAACAAACTGAAAATTTAGAAATAAAAAAAAAAAATTTTTTGTCTTTGGGAGCCATTTTGGCATGAAAAAGGTCTATTAACACATACTTTTCTAATTTTTCCCGAATCTGCAGTAAATTTCCTTTAAATCGGTAATAGTTTTATAGATTGTCTTACAGGTGTCAAACTTGAGGGAAAATAATTTAAAACTACTTTAGCTTCAAGAAAGCAAAGAAACCGAAGAAATTATTCTTCGGTTAAATGGTCTGTCAATCTTGATTGAACCAATACATTAGGTACTTTAGAAGTTAGTCGCTCAATTCTTAGGTTGTCTATGTTTTCTTAGAAGTCGCTTAATCTCAACTGATTCATTAATTTGAGTCAAACTTTGTTCAGTCGACATATCCAGAGCCCTTGTATTTAACTAATTCAAACGACTTTCACGATAAGATTCGTGCAAATGTACCCCTGAGGAGTTATAGGGCCTGTAGGATGTTCATTTAGATATTTAATTTTCTCATCTTAGGGGCTATTTCCACTACCCCGCATTTAGCATTTGCATCTTTAAAGATGCTAGACCCGTTTCCACTGCGTTTCGCATTTAGCATTTTGTGAAAATTTGAATTTTTGTTCGGAAAAATATTCGAATTCTTTGAAGTAGGATTTGAAATGTTAAAAATTTGAAGAAAATATCAATGAAAACTAGACGGTTTTTATCATTTTTATTGCATTTTTTCAAGATGCTGAAAAATGCTGTTTTAAGAACAACAACAATTACATGTAATTCAAAGCCGCATTTTTGAGCATTTCTTAAAAATGCTGAAAAATGCTAAATGCGTCTGTAGTGGAAACAGCCCCTAATTCAAACGACTTTCACGATAAGATTCGTGAAAGATTCGATGTTTCGCAATTTAAAAAAAAAAAAAAAACAAACAAAAAGCACGCGACAAATAAAAGTAAAGCAGAACAATTCGATTTCGATTTCAATTTATTTTCAAAAGAGAAAATTCTTGGCACATATGACGCAAGCCGCTAGAGAAAACAACAAAACGAATGTGGAAACCCCTTAACTCAAAACATTTTGTGACGCCCTACACTACCGTTTAATGAACGATAGACACACAGACAGACAGACAGAAAGAAAGAAAGAAAGAAAGACAGATACATTTTCAAGTGGTTGGCTGGGTGGCTTGCTGAATAGCTATGCCAGTTGACCGCGAGCAATGAGCAAAAATATACCCCTGCTTTCATTGCATGATTTGCCATTTTTTGCCCATTAGGATAAATATTGGCAGTCAACATTCTGCGACGATTGTGGTCAAGTTAATGACCTAGATACCTCAATACCGCAATACCTCAATACAAAAAGTTTTCTCACGTCCAAACAGTGAAATAATGCACAAGATACCTTTCCCTCTCGCTCTCTCATCCGTTATCTCTCTCCCTCTCTCGGTTTTCTGTATCTTTCTATCGCCCGCTGTCACTCTCACTCTCTCTTTTTTTTAATCGCTCACTCTCGATGGCGCGAATTTTCTTCTTCTTCAAGGTTTTCAGATATTGCTCATAATCTGGCCGAAAGAATAATACCTACGATTTTTTGGCAAAATTTTCGAATTCTTTATACGCTGAGAGTTCAGTTCAGTTTTTGACATGCCCAAGTGTCATTTTATTGAATGGCAAATAAACGACTTCTGCAATTAGAATTTTAGAACATCGATCGATCGATCGAAGGATGTCAAGTTTATCTTGTTGCCGAGGAAGAAGTGTCAATAATTCTGTGAGTGAGCGAAAAGAGAGACGGAGGGATCGTAACCTTGTCTTTTTAAACGTTCATTTTGGCCGCATTCCAAAAGAATTTTAAAGAAAAACAATTAAATTATTCTCATCAAAGTTTGTCTGATATGAAGGCGTACTTAAAAAAAAAAGATTGAGATGCATCTGAACTAATATTTATCTAATTTGGCAAAATAAAATCAACATTAATCGTTACTCAAGAGCGCTTTGCCACCTGGGGAAGTAAAAGAGGATCGAAAGATTTCTTCAGTTCTTATCTTCGATTTCTCTATTTTTTATTTGAAATTTTTGGCAAAACATTCATTGCGATTGTGTGATTCACATTGACGTAGATTGAATGATTCGTCACTATTTATAAGCAGTACCAGTGCGCATCGTGCCAGAGTATATTGCGTTTGTGATTCCGAGTGTAACATCCAGAAGCACTTCGGCATAAACCTATAGAAATACAATGCCCGGGGAATTTACTTTTCTCGAGACTGAAATTGTCCTTTTTAAATAGTTAGGGTAAGGAACGAAGCGCCCTCAGCTGGTTGACATCATTGGTAACTGGACATGGCAACTTCTTGTGTCACCTCAGAAAGATGAGTCTTGCTGAGGATGACGCTGTCTAGAGACAGTGAGACGGCGGTACATATTGTGTGCCACTGTCCTGCACTGGCAAGAAGAAAAATGGCAATCACGAGACACCATTGGATTGGTGAGGACGAGTTTGCCAAGCTTAAGGTCAAAGACCTCCCCTTGCAATTAGAGATGGCGTAGTCATGAGAGTTGAGACCGAACGATTTTCGGGACAGCAATCAAGGCGACGCATCCAGTGAAATCTAACGGGTGGGACTGGGATTGCTGAAATCCTAGCCGCACCAGTTATCATCACACTGTTAACACCAGTTAACGGTTCGGTACTGATGTGCTCGTCGGGAACTCCGCGGGACGGATAACGGTAACTATCGTCAACAGTTATAGGAGATTAAAGCCGACAAATATCAGTCAGCATACAGAGACTCTTTATAAGAACGGAAGCTTAATATACGGCTTTAGCTCTCTTAAAGAGTCTTGAAGGAAGAAAAAGGGCCCGACGCTACTGTGGTCTACTTCGGCTAATCCTTCAATTCAGTGGGGACCACTTGATGAGAGCTGAGGCTCTGCAACGTCCCACATTATTATTAATTAGGGTAACGAAAATTGTGGGTATGGGTCAAATACCCATTCCGCATCAAATTTCTTCCTCCAAATATTTAAAAAAGAAGAATTTTACTCTCGAGAAAACTGAATTCCCCGGGAATAATCACAATCAGGTTTTATATGTAATTCTCCTAACGAAACTCGGTATACAGATGAAGGGATACACATCAGGTGTCTCCAATTCAAGTGTTTGTCCTATTAGTACCGAAATTTGCTTTAAAATCCATCCATCACAGCCATTATTATCCTCTGAAAAAATGGGCGTGGTACAGAGCCAATTTAAACAAAAACTAGCTAAACAATTTCATGCATTCTTGCATTGGAAAGCAACAAATCCTTCTCAAATTTCAACCGATATTCAATGAAAAATGTTACTCTTCTGGGAAATCATTGAGAATTTCAAGATTTTTCAAATATACAGCCCTTTCTGCACATACATTTTTTCAATCCATTGTACAATCAAGGCAGGTTGGACGATAGATTGGACCGTTTGTAGCAGCGTTGGACGACCAACTTTCGGTTGATACAACGATTGGACGAAAATCAAAACGTTTTGATTTTTTGAAGTTTGAAGCCATGGTCGTCCAACGTGATGGAACGTTTGTAGCGTTGTTGTACCAACTTCAGTCAGTTTTATTTCTACGAAAGGAATACTCCCAAATAAAGACAAAAACATAAAATAATGTGAAGTTGGATTGGACGTTTTAGGTACAATGCATAGGAACGTAAGTCGAACTCAATTACAGCTGCCGATCCAACTTATTGTACAATGGATTGGACTGTGGGTATCCTACATAAGAGTCAATAAAAGAAAGAATGTAATCACCGCTGCTTAAAAATGTTCCGAGATTCTTGCTTCCTTAATATTCCCCCCCTATGTCGGTGTGTTTAGAATGGGAGAATTTTTTTTTCTAAATCCGCAGGGAAAATCCTCGTGAATATTTGGCCCTGATAATTTTTCCTTATTTTCAGATGGTTTTTGAAAGAGTTCAGTAAAAATATGAAACTAATGGAAGATATTTTAGAGTACAAATAGGCGTTTTAAAAACATTCAATGGCACATAAATGCCTTTTCCTACATTTTTTTTTATATTAAACGTAAATACAAAGAGTTTTAACTTTAAGCCTGAAATCCACTGTTAGAGTCTTTTACGTGGAGAAAAGTGTGTAGAGTGTAGAGAATCTACCTTTTTTGTGTACACTAAAGATCGTCTCTACGATGCTACAGCTCTACGTAGAGCTGATGTCAACATATTTCGAGTAGAGCTTTACTTTGTGTTCTACACTCTACACTCTTTTCTCTACGTAAAAAACTCTATGGTGGATTTCAGGCTTAAGAGTATTTTCATCAAAAAGCTTGGAAGTGAAAAAGGGTGTAATTTTTTAATATTTTTTTCTACCATTAATTCTTATTCAGTCCTCTATTCTAAATCAATATTCCCCGGGAGTTTTTTCCCTAGACATTTTTCTCCGCGGAAAGAGGAAGAATTCTAAGACAAATTTTGATGACCTCTGTTTAAAACCTTTCGAGTTTCTTGGCCTTTCTCATATTACCTTCCTAGTATGCTTAGAAGATTTTTGTAAATATTCAAAATACTAGGTTTCTTCATATATACATCTCCTGTGTGATTAGAAGGTCGAATTTTTTCGGTGCCGCTCGGAAAGACTCCCTGGGAACATTTAGAATCGGGCTGATTATGTTTCAAAGAGAACTTTTTTTCAAGGCACCTCTACAACAACCTCTATTAAAAAAGGACACGTAGCAACACCCACAAAAGAGCTGTAATTTGAATTTAGTGGCATTTGCATCGACAATCGTCGTCTCAAGCCACGCCATGGAGGCCTCCCTCCACTGTTTGAGCATATGAGAAATTGTTCAATTAATCTCATTCAGACAGAACAATAAAGCGACCTGCATTTCTGTGGAAACTTTCAAGCCGAGGTCATAGAACATCAACTGAATTAACAGTGCAACACCGAAATTCTTTCACGATCTTCAATTGCGATAAAGCGTGATAAATGTAAATGCACCGCATCATCAGTCGTCCGTCGTCAGTCGTCCGTCGTCGGTCTTCAGTCATCAGTCACATGTCACATGTTTGGGAGAACAATTTTCATAATTCGACATGCATGCACATAAATTCAAACACCCCAAACAATTACCCGATTGTCTCCTCTCCCCTGCATCATTTAAGCTTCAAAAGACAGTCTCATTTGCGAATTATCGGAAGGCATCAAATAAGAGTTCATTTTCAAAGAGCGAATGACTGCTATACAGTGTACACACAACCCCATTTCGTGATTTGATTTTCATCATCGTGTTTGTGCATGTATGTATAGTAGAAGCAGCGGAAATTCGTCAAACGTAGCCATGAATCAGCTGATTATAAAATGAAATCAGATGTAATGCAATAAAAAGGAAAAGTATTTAAAAAAAAAAAAAATTTCAACCGATTCAACGCATTGAAATGTCACATTGAAGGAGTACGCGTATTAAAATTCACAGCGAATAAAATATAAAAAAATAAGTATATATACCTATATAAAAATAAAATCTCATTGAACTAATGTCATTAAATTCATCATAAAAACAGACTGAGTTTACATGCCGGTTTTATACAAAGCGAAACTAGAACCGACGACTGCATCTGAGAAAAAAAAATAAGAAAAAATAAATTTAAAAAAAATAATTGAAATAAAAATATAAAAAAAAGAATGTTTATTTTTAGAAAAACATTGTAAGGGGGCCGACGTACTGCCATGGAGAGGCGATGGGCATGGGCGAATACAAGTGCGATGGCGATTGAAATCGGGATTGCGAGTGCAGTCGCTATTGCTATCGCTAGCGCGATTGAGAACTCAATAAAATCCAAGTGTATACGCATAAATTTAAACAAAAGAATCTTCCCATCAATGAGAGGGATCCATAGAGAGCGACAGAACGAATGGAGATATACATATATATATATATATATAGAGGTAGAGAGAAAAAGAAAGAGGCAGAGAGAGAGAGAGATAGTGAGAGAGAGAGATTTTCCGTATAGAAGAGAGGGTGGCAGCTGAAGATCGAAAAGAGGCATCCGACAAAAACAAATTTCCTCAAAAAAACGTCTTTCGTCTTAGATCGACACAAAAAAAAAAAATACTAGAAAAAAGAAGAAAAAAGAAGACAAAAAACAAAGGCAATCTTATAATGACACATAAAATATATACGAAATGGGAGCGGAAATTCGTTGAGAGCGCGCGCTAAAGAAAAATAGAGCAATCTTTTGGAGACAGTATGGGAATGGCATCGAGAGCAGAGGAGCGGACACATGAACAACGTTACCCATCATATGAATTTCAGAAGCGCATACACATCTGCGTGAGTGTGTGTGTGTGTGTGCAAACGTGCTTGCGTGCTCGTGTATTTATGCGTTCAAGCGTGTATGCGTTTGCAAGCTTCTTTTTTCTATAGGCCGTCGTTTGGAATAGCTATGAGCCGCTTTAAAAGAAGAAAAAAAAAAAAAGGGGATTTCATTAAAATAAACAAATTCAAATTAAAACATTGAGGTCTCAAAAGCTGAAGACGACGATCTATTTGAAATTCAAAATCAAATCAAAACAAAACTCCCGAAGACTGTATTTCTGCTTGAAAGACGCAAAAGAAGGGTTCGAGAAAACGAACGAACGAACGAACAAATGAAAGGAAGAAATGGGGTGGGGGAGGGGGAGAAGAGGGCAAAAATGAGGTACACAGCAGCTAAGGCGCAAACCAACAGTCAACACAGCCAGCAATTGACGACCATGTCGAAGAAAATTATTGTGGAAAGTTGTAATTCTGTTAGGATGGAGATATGTATATTCACCTTCGACAAGTGAGCAGCGATTGAGCAACATGGCACGAAAACTTCATTTAATTATTGTTGCTTTTTTTTATTTAATAATGATGTTGTATGTTATATTAAAGACGTTGTTGGTGCCTTCCTCCTTCACTGCACGAAATATACTTTTCTTTTGCGTGCTCGCGGCGCTGCTCTTTCTCTTCTCAACTTTCGCACACTTTTATACTTTTTCTTTTTAATTTTTCATTTCTTCTTCGTACTCTTGCTCTTCGTCTTATTTTTTGTTCTTTTTCAACAATTTTATTTTTGCTAAGTTTGCACGTAAAAAAAAAAAAGGTTTTTTTTTTATGATACGCGCGACGGTTTTTGTGATTTTCGAAAATTTTTTATTTTTTATTTTTTTAGGTGTATACCTTCACTTTTCACGGATGGATTCAATGGAGACGTTTTTGAAAATGAATTTAAAACCGAATTTAACTTATTATTTTTTGGCGAGAAGAAATTTCTTTTAAAATTTATAATAATTTCGAAATAAAATATGAAAACGGCGCGCACGTTTGCTCGTTGCTCGCTACAGAAAATATACTGAGAAAGCCAAGAAGCGCCGACAGCGATGGAGACGACGTCGGCGGACGTCGAACGAATGCAGTGAAAAGTTAAAACAGAAGAGTACAAGCGCGTCGCAGCATATACTCATGCAGGAGAAAATTTGAGCGAGGGAGCACATTTGGGAGCACAACACAACCAAGCGAAAGAGAGTTCTTACAGATGAGAACAAAAAAAAAAAACAACAGAAAAAAAAGAGGAACAACTATTAAAAAGGCACAGAGCAAACTCACATGCACACACTCACACACTCAAAACTAAGAAGAAAAAAAAAACTGTGTACGAACGAGACTCCAAGTAGAAAAGAAAAAGCGCCACAAATTTCGAGTCTTACTTTTAGTAGTGGAGAGAATTTAAAATAAAGAGTGCGGTTAAAAACTGTGCTGCCACAAAGTGGAAAAAGACAGAGCAAACAATCTAACCAGTCGGATTAGTGACTACCAAAAGAATGTAGCTTATGTTGTATTTGAATAAAATAAAACGACGTTGCGTTAAAAAAAAACAAAATAAAAATAAAAAATATACCCCAATTGGGTTGGGCATAACACCTAAAATATACAGTCAATGATCTCGATGACGAATTCGAAGGGACCGGAAAAAAATTCGTCGAGAGAACTCGTTATAAAAGGGAAAAAAGGCACTAAAAACTTAGCGAAAAAGCCTTGAGAATATTTGCTATAGGGAGAAATGCGTTTCAGAGTAGTTCGTTGTACAGGGTTTCGACTGTATGACCGAAGGTGGAATTCTGAACAATCAAAATCACTAGAAATGCGTCAGAGAATAAATAAATAAACTTTATGTATTCAAAACATATAACCACAGCTATCCTTGGATCAAATGAAATTTAGAAAAGTGGTTTTGCGGGCTCATAATCTAAAAAAAAGTGATATTAAATTTCATTTAAAAACTGTAAAAAAAAAATCAATAAAGTTTTGTTATTCGGATAATGAAAGGCTTCACAAAAACAAACAGCCACAGACCGACCTTTCTAACACCCTTGGAAGGGGATATAAAAGGAGAAAGAATTTAAAACATTTTTAAGCAAAGGTCATCACATCTTTTGCGGACCCCGGGATAGCCGGGAAATTAAAATACGCAAGAAGAAGAAGAAGTCATCACATTCATTCTTTATTTGACTTTTAGAACAATTCCTTTTTCTGCGGAGAACTATTAGGTCTGTTCCCGGACTGCACGAAACTGCTCAATTTTATGACAAATGTATGAAAATTTTGCAGCATTGTGCAGTTTCTTGCAGTACGGGAACAGACCTATTTATTGGGAAGAATTTCAAGCGGAATATTAATTCAAAATAGGGCTGGTTGTTAAAAAAAAAGATAGGTGATCAGATAAGATGTCAAAAATGTATGTAAAGGAACCTAGTATTTTGAACATTTTCAAAAAAACCTTCTAAGCACACTGGGAATGTAATGTAAAGGTAGCAAGAATTTCGAACAATTTTAAGTAAAGGTCAACAATTCCCGAGGAATATTCATTTAGAATAGAACGCTGAAGATTTAACTTTGAAAATATGTCCCTTTTTTACATAGTACGAAAATATAATATAATTGAAGCGGAGCAGCGAATAACGTTGTAAACGAAAAATTTTTTGAACCTATTTTCCGGACTTTCACTATCAATAATACTCGCGGCCTTTGAGCTATAAAAAAATTGTTTTTATTTGGTCAACTCCTGGACATTTTTCAACACTTTAGAAACATAAAGACATATTTCAATACGTCAATTGAATTTCGAGCACTTCTCATTGGCATCACGACGAAAAAAAAAAAAATTGGGAAAAACTAGAATGAGACACTAGACATACAACAATCTTGCCGATACAGAACCTAAGGCCTACTTAAAATTAAGGGGGGAGTACACTTTGATTTTTCAAAAAAATGTATTTTTTTTTTTTTTGGCTTAAAATGTTCCTTGGGATGTATACTTTAATTTAGAAAAGACTCCAAGTCCGCCAGAATATTCCTTACCGCTTTACGAAGCGATTTCCTAAAACATGTACATGTAAAACATGTATGAAATTTTTTCTTTAAACGCGTTTATCTCGAAACGGGGCTTTTCAAACTGACGTGGGAAATAACTCTAACCAGTTATTATTAAATTTGGATATCGCCTAGGTTTTCTTGTTTAGAATTAAATTCTGCTTAGAAATACGTATCCACATTTTCGATTTTGTCAAAAATGGATTTTTAATCCACGATTTTGTAAGCATTTTTAGGGTTAAAAAATTGACTTTTTTTCCTAAGGCCACATCTTTTGAAAACAATTAATTTAAAAAAAATCGGAATACGTATTTCTAACCCGTATTTCATTACTTATCAGGATTTTGTTCGATTTATGTTCCAGGATCACATGGGAAGGAGTATTTTCTCACGCCGTTTTCCGACTTCCGCGCGAGGACGCCCGCGCGACCTGGTGCACCGGCCACGGGGGGACGCCAATCGAGTTCAAAAAAATACAAATTGTAGTTCGAAGGATGAGTAATAAATGGGTTATAACATATTTGCCCTCCCTGAGTGTTTTATTGCTTAAAAAAATTAACGAAAATGCCTTACTTTTTGGACGTTCAAAGTGTACTCCCCCCTTAAGTTGGGATCTTGCCCAACTGGACGGGCGGTGGAGGAGACTAACAAGAAATAATATTTATCCAATAACGTTTGATCACTAGGCTGAATTAAGCCAACTCTCTGCAGCTTACATACTTACTTATAACACATTTAAGTATGTATGTAAGTAACATTCTTAAATTTCCACCAAGACAATATGGATTAGAATTAAAATTGTTAAGAGAACAAATGCCGATATGGACGATTGTCGAAGAGACAACACAGGAAAATATGTGATAGGACGAATTATTTGTAGGTAAAACCTAGCTTAGGAGACTTACTACTTGTTTTTACGCCTCCTACGACTAAGTTCGGCTGCTGCGACTGCTGTTTCTGGGCTTCAGCGAAAGAGGTTGTCCTTGGACGCCCACTCATATCGTCGTCGTCGTTGACGGTTGGGCGAAGTTGATTGCTATTCTCGGCTGCGTTTGCTGCCGTGATGTTGGTCTTATGATTCGATAAGGGCAAGGAAATTGTATTCTCGACGGAAACGACTTTGTCGTCGTCGTTTTGGCCTATGACGATGGCTGCTGCGGCGGTGGACGTTGCTGCTGCTACTGCTGCTGCTGCTGCTACTGCTGATGCTTCTGCTGCCGATTCAGCGTGAGCGGAAACGTCGATGGCGTTTTTGGTTGTGTTGATGGTAGTGGTAACAGCGGTTATGATGGTGGTGGTGGTGGTGGAAGTCACGTTACCAGCGGTGGAAGTCGCAATGATTGACAAGTTCTTGCTCAATGATGAACGACGAATTTGGTTGTAATCTCGCAATCGGTGATGTAAATATTATCTGTTTATATAAAACGAATTTCTTCCAGATAACGTTTTGTTATTGCTATTGAGTTATATTGTAAAATTGGTGTTTATTTTTATTTTTTTGTTGTATTTAAAAAAAAAAAAAATGCTTCGTAAGCTGTCACTTTGATGATGATGTGTTACTCGGACAAATGTGCTCTTGCGTTTTTTGTTTCAACGGAAACGGAAATCGATTCTGGGACGAGTACACGCTTCAGATGATTCAGTGTCGAAACATGAAAATGAAGGAAAACATTTTTTATCTATTTATTTTTTTTTTTATTGAAGTTAAAAATCATCTTATAAAGATAATACTTACAATGCACTTTTTAGGCGCAGTCGGTGCTCGCTCGCTCGCTCTCTCTCTCTCTCGCTTTTCCTTCCACTACAGTTACCGCGTATCTCTCCGTGTTGAAGACGAAGAATCTTTCATAGGCGTGCTTTTTAAATCAAAAGTATTAAACCAACAACCGTAAACATGCAATTTTGATTTTTAGATTTTTTATATTCTTTTAGTATTTTTTTTTCTTCTTTTATTTTGGAAAAAGTTGATTTTCCGGTTGCTTTGCTTTGTCTCTGTTCGTCTCGTCTATCGATCACTCTGCATTTTCAGATTATACAAAACTGACGCGAAATGTAGACGTCGAAAGCAAAAACCGATTTTTTTTTTTTTAATCTGCAAAAAGAAGTAGAAAAATTAAATTAGTAAACATAAATGAAAAGGCGTTTAATTTGAATGAAATATTTTTGCTTGTATTTGACACACACAGACACACTCGGCCACACGGACTTAAATATACATATATGCACACTTTGAAGCTGATTGCGGCTGCAATGATGCAATTGTTATAGGCGACTTTTAGGCGCAACGTTATAAATCATTTAAATAAAAGAGAGAATGGGAGAAAAAATCAATTCTATAAATTCAAGCGCATTGAGGAATGACGGGGAAAGAATGAGAAACAAAAAGCACACACAATTTGGATGCGTCGTGTGTTAGCATAGCAACAAAAAGTAAATAGATTGTTGACTATTTTGCTATTTTGTATAAATGCAGTGGTTTTTCATAAGCACAGTTGTTGCGGTACTCTATGGCTATTTTTTTGGCTGAGCAAATTACTAAATTGATTGTTTGTTGGTTTGTGTGAAATTGCAGTGAAAGTATTACTGTCATCCTTGAATTCGAGAACAACATTTAGAGTGATCTATTATAACCGAGTACACAATGTTAGTCACACTCGATGAAGCGTTTATACGTTGAACATTTGAAGTTCGTCTCCTTCAAATTATTTTTCTGCAAAAATAAGCAAAAATAAACAAAAATAATTAAAAACAAGTAAGGGTGTTATAGTTAGGCGAGCCTGACAATCGAATACCCGACACAGATACACATGTTCAAATAATTTTTAATATCAAGGTGTTCAGGGCCATAAGGGGCCCCAAATAACGATTTTTGTTTAATTTCTTTATGAAAACCGCCCCTTTGCCACGCCCACTTTTCCAATTCTTTAATCGGAGGCTTACATTTACGCTCAAATTCTAAGTTTCAGTGTAATATCTCAAAAAAATCCGATTTTGGGGCAGTTTTGAGATTTTTGTGACAGACCCTAGTACTAGAGGTACCCTTAATAATGGACCTATCAAAAAAATTTTTCGAGAGCATGTTTATGGCTACAAAGGAAGCATAACTGCTAAATTTCGTTCAAGTCCCATTTGAATTTCGGGTGTAGGAGACAATATTCGAAAACCGCCCTTCTGCCACGCCCAATTTTTCAATTTTTGGAAATAATATTACTGGCCTTTAAATATGTTCAAATATCAACTTTCATCAAAATATCTTGAAAAACTTCGATTTTAGAGCAGTTTTTGTGATTTTCGTAACAGACCCTAGTACTGGAGGTACCCCTAAAAATGGTCCGATCGGGTCCATTGTCGGGTTCAGGTTCTTACTCATGTCCCCGTGAGCACGCATACCAAATTTCGTCAAGATAGCTCAACTCCTTCGATAAGATAACTGTATACAGACAGACAGACAGACAGACAGACAGACAGACGGACAGACAGACAGACAGACGGACAGACAGACGGACGAACAGACAGACAGACGGACATGTCTAAATCGAATCTCCTGGTGACGCTGATCATTTCTATGTATATTTTGTATGCTCTATCTCGACTGGTTCTGGGTGTTACACACAACCACACAAACGCAATATACCCTCGACACAGAGTGTGTCGGGTATAATAAACAAAAATAATCAAAAATGTAAAAAAAATCAAACGCAGCACTCCCACATTTATACTTCTACTCTTCAGAAAAAAAAATTTTTTACGGTTTCCCCCAGCTCAGTAACCTTTCAAAACCGATCATTTTACTCTTCCAAAAACATTCTCAATATGTTTTGTTCACACAAAAGCGCAACGATTGACCTAAATGTACTTTTAAGATATCGAAATATCGTTCACTTGCTTTAAAAGAAAATCTATTGCAAAAATGACAATAGATTAGCTCTTTCTGATTGTCCAAAAATATTGTATATTCTTTTACAATTCTTATCGTCAAGCAAATCTAAAAAGACGATAAGGCAAAGACCCAAGCAAATGATCCACATATGTAGGTTGTTCTTGGTGTTCTCTTCACCTGACACACACACAAAACACTTTGTGTAAATTTGACACATATTTTCATGATTTTTCTTATTCGATGAAAATCCTACTCAGCATAAATGAAGATGGAAAGTGACCTAATTTTTCTCCGATGGTTTGATGTAAATTAAAAAATCAACGCGGTCAACCAAAAATAAACAAATAAATTCTACAAAAACACAAAATATTGAGGAATAAAACACGAAAATAAATGAAATTTGCGAAAATCTTTCAACGCGAAGAAATTAAGGCGTTCCCGGTTTTTTTGGGTTAGTAAAATAAAATAGGTTGCTGCTTAGAGCATGCAGAAAAATCGACATAAACGGAATGAGGTTTTTTGGTCTTCTTAGTTGATGAAATTTGACATATTTTCCTGTACTTTAACTCTTATTGGACGGGCAGAACATATTTCCATTCCTTTTTTTTTTTTCGAAAAATGAAAAATATTCCGGTCCGGTCTAAAATCGGTTAAGAATTCTTGGGGACTACTTTTTACAACTGATTTTGAATCTTTTGTGAAGGTCTAATTTAATAAAATAAAAACAAGTAAGGGTATTATAGTCAGGGTGAGCCTGACAATAAAATATCCGACACAGACTTTTGTTCAATTCCTTTATAAAAGTCGCCCCTTTGTCGCGCCCACTTTTCCAAAATTTTTGAACTCTAATCGGAGATTGAAAAAAACGCTCAAATTTTAAATTTCATTGAAATGTTTCGAAAAATTTCGATTTTGGCACAGATTTGGGAAGTTTTGCGACAGACCCTAGTACTGGAGGTACCCCTAAATATGGTAAAATCGGATCCAATCTCGAACTTGTTCTTACTTACTTATGTCCCCGTGAGCACGCATACCAATTTTCGTTAAGATAGCTCAACTCCTTCGATAAGAAAATTTCATACGGACAGACAGACAGACGGCTAAATCGAATCTCCTGGTGATGCTCATCATTTCTATATATATTTTGTTCGACTGGTTCTGGGTGTTCCACACAGCCACACCAACGCAATATACCCTCGGCACAAAGCGTCCCTTTTCTAAAACAATTGACCTATAAAGAAGTTCAATTGTTATCAGAATAGGACCGGTGTGACCAGCTAACTTCAGACTTGCAGAATAAGTTTGCAGTAATATAAGACGAAGTGTTTCTATTGTTATCTTAAAACAATTGAATATTAAAATCAAAGGCTCTTATTGGAATCCCTCAAGACATTGAACTCATTCCCACATATGAAAAGATCGTGAAAAAGAACGAAACACCTAAAAATTCCAGATAAAAGTGCATAAGCTAACTTAAAATTGGATAGCTATTTTACATACTCGTATGTCCTCCTCCCTAAGCGTTTTCGTGGCATAAAATTCCTTTTATTTCAATACATAAAGCTCCTCTCCAAATTATTGTTGCATGACACTGAATCGGTCATTTCAAAAACCCCTTAAATTAAAATTTTCCCAACACCCATTCCTCTTGCTGAAAACGGTTCTTTAAAGGCAGATACGCATTTTGGGAAAAGAACACATAAGCTACAACATTCCTTCTTGCTTTACACTGAACTAAGGAGAACAAAAGTCCTTTAAAATTCATGGGCTTATAAGCAGTAAGCTATTTTTGATTGATTCCTGAAAACTTCTATTCCAGTGACTTAGGACGTTTTCGAAATTATCGATACAATTCCTATGCAGCTATACCAATTCTGAGGCATATGGACCGAAGTCAAGGACATGTCTTCGTCTTCTGCCTCTTCTTAAGGTCTAAGCAAAAACTTTTAGAATCGCTTTAAAGATAAATTTTATAAAAAAAAAAAAAAGCGAATAAAAAAAAAACTTACAAAATTTGTGGGATGCTTTGAGTCTCATAGAAAGTATGTCACACGCATATTGCATTCAACTCCTTCCGAAATCCATTAATACAAATTTAAGCGTGGACATAAACGTGTACGAATGCACATGCGAATGTACGTGCAATTGAAGCAACGTGCTACCAATACGAAAACATTTCCAAATTCGAATACTGACACTGATTCCAGAATAAAGTAGGCTAACAGGGGTTGCCAAGCCAAAATGTCTGGAACTTACAAAAGAATACCTACACCATACATGAGGGAAATAAACTGCGACATTGTAGTTAAAGCCAATGCGACTACAATTCCACTTTCAATGGACAAAGTGTGTCCGCTCTTGCGAATTGCAAACTCTTATTTGAGGCAAATAATTGTCTGAAAATCCAGAAATTTTGTTCACTCACGTTTTGCAGCATAGTTTCGAAAGAAACTATTTCGGAAATTCCATCGCATTTCATTTGTATAAGTTGAAATTTTAGTTGAAAGTGTAGCAGCAGCGGCAGCAACGAGTGCCGCTCAAAATGGGTGGGTGTACTATTGAGCGAAAAATTGAGTGTTTTTTGCAGCTGCGCTCTCAATGAGTCCCTAGAAAAATGCGCAAAATCGTTACTAATTCAGTGTGAATTTCTTCAAATTCTTCGCGAAGAAATACGTTTTTAATGCATTGATTTCAATATAAAATATAAGAGGAATAAAAACTTGGATTAACTCTGCTTGAATACCCACCCTTATGAATTAAAGTTTTTCACAATTACACTTTAAGGTGTTACGAAAATATATGCTTTCTTCAAACCTTTGAGTAATTCGATTTTTGACATTCAATAGAGTAAAACTATGCCCTGACCCGGTTAAGTACAAAGAAGTTTGACCACGAAGCTTTATATTACTTAAAAAAAGAAAGGAAAAAAAGGATAATGGAACGCCCAAATGTATGCTAAGCTTTTTTTTTTTTTTTTTGTAACTGCATTCGTACCTCTTTTTTCCGATGGTCGATTTTTAAGTCATTTGGGCAGAACTTTTTTCTTGTTCGTTTTCCATAAAAGCCCTACGAAAAAGTTTGATTGAATTTTTTAAAAATTTTATCACATCTTTTCGGTTTAGTTGAATTCTTTTTTTCCCAAAAAATTTTTAATAAATAATTTCTCCTTTTTTTTTTTGTGAATTTTCGATTTTTCCCCACAAACACACAGACATGCAATTTAACGAGTCAAACGAATGTTTCCGCACTTTTTCCACACATACGACGACGTCGTTGTCAAAGCAAATGTTTTGTACACCAACGAAAGTCAATAAGAATGACAGCAGAGTTCAGAGCTAGTTTTTTGCTCAGATACACACACACACAATATAAGCACACTCGCAAACGCATGGCGGCCGCCACTAAACATGCAAAGTGACAGAGCACGAGAAAAACTTTAAGCCAAGAGTACAATTGAGAGAATTTCCCCTGTAAGACGAATTCAGGGATATTATAGTTTTTGGTGGTGTCCATGGAAACACATGGGCTCTGATTAAGTGGACGGGGTTTTTTTTTTTTTTTTTGAACATATGATGATGACAGCGAATCCCAATTGAACTGAATAGAATAGATATCAAAAATGATGGCGTTGTCACATCATGAGAAAATTCACTCATTAAATATCTGCTCCGTTTATTTCAGCTATTCTAGTCGCCACACATAGTTCAAGGACATGTCTTACTCCTCGAAAGGGTACAAATCCTATTAAGCCTTCAATAACTTTCAATTACATAATAAATTAGGAAGGATTTCAGTTTTTTCTAAGACCAAACCATCAAACATTTCAAGTTCTAACACCTAAAAACACGCAATGAATTAAAAAAAAAATTATTTCAATTACTAAAACATTGCCAGCACCTAGGATTGTAATAGCATAAATCATATGGCTAGGATTACCCAAAGGAACGCAAGTTTAAACAAATTCCTATACATTATGCAAACAAGTGAAAGAGATAGAGAGAGTGAAAAGAAGAGAGCGAGAGAGAGAGAGAGAGAGTGAAAGGAAGAGAGAGAGAGAAAGAATGAAAGGAAGAGAGGGAGAGAAAGAGTGAAAGGGAGACAGAGAGAGTGAAAGAAGGAGAGGGAGAGAGAGAGAGAGAAAAATACAAAGTACTCTCCGCTATTGAACATGCGCTGTAGCAACGCGTATAATGCCCCACTCCCATTTTTCAAAGTAAAGGATGGCATCTCCTATTGCTTTAAGTCCAAACTGATCAACGTTTACATTCAGCTTAATAAGCGACTTTTTTCCCCGATTTCAATATTTAATGCTAATAATCATTATTGCAAGGTCATCAACGTCAAAAATTCACTCACGCGAATTGATTTCCCGTCACAGTGGGTGCATTCAAGTATGCTCAACTCTTGGGCAGCTGTTGAGTAAAATTCGGTTAAAAGCTGCGCTACCAACTGAGCTTTCACAGCATGTTGACTGCGTGGGCTCTATTTCCAAAAATGTTCTCCTCATTCCGTGCAAATTCTGAATTTGCAGACATAAGGTTCGTTCAATACTTCAAAATTTTTTTTTTCACAGTGTATTTTCGTGACTTCTGCCATTGTTTTTGAAATATATTTGTTTTTACTTCCTTTCTTTTTTTTTTTTTTATTCCATAAAAGAAAAGCTTGAGTGAATTTATTCGGAAGGAAACTCTGCAGAAACAAATGTATATGGTTGCTCGTTGCGGCAAATTCTCCTTTTTTTATATTTTTGATTATTTTTGCTTCATTGCTTAACCATTAAAGGATTTCTAATGAGGGTCAAGGGAATGTTTGAAGAGTTTGAAGGAAATGTGCTTTGCGAGGTCGTTTAACGCATGAATGGCATGGGTTTAAGAACTTATTTAAAAACAGGTTGCCTAAAAATATGCTACTTTTAATTCGTTCATGTAAGTCATAAGTAGGGCTCGGATTTTGTTGACTTTTAAAAATGTAAAGCATACTTTATGGCACCAAAATTTTTCTTAACAACATTTTGCGAATCAGTTTGGCGAAATCGAACTTCAAACAGCTTTTCTAACTTCAAAAAAATGCATATTGAAGTTAAAAATCGATTTGAATCTAAGCTTTATGTGAGTTGAACAAAATTTTTACTCCCGAAAGTATGCATCAAATTTAAAAAAGTCAACAAAATCCGAGCCCTGGTCATAAGCATGGCTCGGAATTTGTGGACTTTTATAAATTTAAAGCATACTTTATGGGGCAAAAATATTTTCTTAACAACATTTTGCGAATCAGTTTGGCGAAATCGAACTTCAAACAGCTTTTCTAACTTCAAAAAAATTCATATTGAAGTTAAAAATCGATTTGAATCTTAACTTTATGTGAGTTGAACAACACTTTTACTCCATAAAGTATACTTTAAATTTATATATAAAAGCCAAGAAATTCCAAGCCCTGATTATAAGTCGCATCCCTATCGGAATTTAGGCAATTACATTGAAAAAAAAAATATGTTATACAATTAGTTGAAAATCAATTCATTGAGATTACATTCATGAACTTTAATACAATGTATTAAATCTACATGTATTCGATCTCTCCGTGGCGTAGCGCATAGCGATTGCGCTTAGCAATCCGAAGGCTGGAGTTCGAATCCTGTTGCAGGCAGAAATAAGATGTGGAAAAATTGGGAATTGAAAAAAGCAGGTAAATTTTAAATATTAAGGAAAATTTTGATTATCTCATGGAGGAGAAAAGAAGCTGTAAAGTTCCCATCCTTTCTTCAAAAACGTCATACACAAGCTTTTTGAAAAAGTCCTATAAGTTCCACTAGAAATTTTCTTTTTTATTATTTTGAATAAAAAGTTTGGTTGAAAGCATATTCTTCTAAGTTTGTTAATTACACAATGCTACAGCGTTTCGACACTTTTTTCTAATGGTTATTTTATGTTAGACTTAGGGCTCCTCAATTCAAAAAGAGCAAATTGGTTTGATGGATTTAAGTAGCGTTTCAGAGTATGGCCCAAATGTGAAAGTCCAATTTTCATCTACTTTAGCCCCATATTTAGGGCCGTATAGATAGCTAATCGCATAAGACCTAATTTGGAAAGGTGGATGACAAATGGTTGCAAAAAGGTGCGCAAATTTGAAGTGCATAAAGGCCAGCCTACGACTATTAATTGTGTGCTCCTATGAAATCAGAAAGGTCAAAATTTTTCGCCATTTTAATGTTTTTACACTTTTTTCACATGCAATTATCAGAGCATTGTACTTTAGCAAGTAGTGCAAATTATCACAAATATTTGGCAAATTTGAGGTATTTTAGCAGAATGGATAAGCAACATTTAAGCACAGAACTCGAATGATGGATGACAAATGTAAATAAGATTAAATATTTAATACGCAAAAGAATTCGATTTACTTAAGTATAAATAATTGTAAATATTACGTTTGGATATTAAAGCTTTCAAATGTCGCATCACATTGACGTAAAACGCAACTGGTTGAGCCCACATACCTACTGATGTTAACGCAATAATATTTTTCGTCGATTGAATTGAAATGTTTCCGTAGACATCGCCGTGCAAATATAGTCACATTTAAATCAATCAGATTAATCAAAATCTTTAAAATTGCTTGAAATTTCTAAAGGGATTTTACATACTAGGAAAAACACACAACATAATTAACGTAACCACACACACAAACACGCACCAACAACAAAACAAATGATCACAAACAAGAGATCAAGTTATCCATATCTAATGAAGTGCTAGTGATAGCGGGATTGATTCCCATAAGATTCTGGCGGATGAAATGCATCGAATCTACGCGCAGGGCAGAACAAATGGCACGAAAGGGGACGGCAATCTCAATCGCAAATGGCAAAGAAGGTGGAGCGAGGCGACAAATGGAAGATGGACCTTTAGTTGATTCCAGACATAAAGAAGATGGATTGGGCGAAGCATGGAAGCCAATTACCAGCTCACACAGTTTCTCTCGGGGCACGGTGGGTACAGATGGTACTGACATAGATTTCGGCACGACGATTCGCGAATCCCAGTATGCGACGAACCGGGACTAAGCATGTGTATTTCGCTGCCAACTTTCTCGAATGCCTAAACTGGGCCATGGATTCCAGTGACAACGGATTTCAGAACACAGTTATTTTGCTATGGATTCCCCAATTAATTGAAAAAAAGAGGTTAATCAGCTTCGTCAATAAAAAGTCAGGGATGACAAACGTTGTAAAGAAGTCATTAGTGCAATCCCCGCAATTGATCTTTAAGGACAGTTCGCGGGAGAAGTCGTTTTCTCCATGGAAGGTGGTTTAGTTAATGCGTTTAAACAATCGTATTCGATATAATTTGGATTAGTTGAATTCTTTGGAAGATTCCCACCACCATGCGATCACAAACAAAAAAAAAAAAAAAAACAAAACAAACAAAAACACAGTATTTTTTGAAGGCAATGAATGGATTTTGTGTGACCTGCCGATATTAAGCACATCTAGAAAATGAAATATTTTCCTCATAGCAACGCGTTGCAGCGCTGTAATAATTCAATTAGCACACACAAAGGTACATTATTTTCCTTCGTTGCGAAAGTAATAATTCTAATTCACTCTTCACATTCCGACGACCCTTGCGCTTTGCGAAACTGTTTCATATTGTTTCATCCATTCACTCGAACTGGCACGAATGACGTCAGAAGTTCAACGCATTTGAAGTTCACTGCTTGTTTTTGTTGTTTTTCGTTTCGTAGTTCTTTTTTATTTTTTTGCTTTTTCCTTTTCTGTGTACGGTGTCAACTTGATGGAAAGAAAATAATTAAGTGTATTTCAGTTATGTAAGAGGAGAAAAAGTTGTTCTCTTTCAATCAACGGACACAAGAAGAGCGAAGAAAAATTGAGTCGGAAATTTCGTTCATTAATATATGAAAGCCATACGAGTCGTCGTCGTCCATGCTTTCGACTTTGACAGCTCTTTATCCTTTTTATTTTTTTTTTCTTCTCTTTTTTGTGTCTCAACTTCACAATGTCATAATGTGTGTGCCGCTATCGTAAATATTGTGTCATTTCCGGTTGGCCATTGCGGTACCCTGGCACACATACTTAAGCATATTTACTGGTACACATACAGCGGTCGTCCAGGAAAGTAAAATCCAATTAGGCTATTTAATTTAATTGTGGCGTACGCCATAACCCAATCGAGGTGAACAGGCATCTCAATAAACTGAACTGGAACTGGAACTGGAACTGAACAATAAAAACCGTTTGAGAAGGCATCTTCGAGCGATGATATAGAAATCAAGTTAACTGACGAAAGTTTCAATGCGGATGAAATAAAATATTTAAACGGTCCGAACGAACGAACGAACGAAATTTCATCTAATTATTTTTCCGACTCTTTCTTCAATAAAATTTATATGGGAAGTGGGAAAAAATTATCTGAGATAAAGTTGAGATAAATTCAAAACACTTTTACTTTCGCTCCGCATCGGAGCAATTCCGATAAGGCGAATCGCAGTGACCCGTTTTTCTTTTAGTCACTTTGATGATTAAAATTTAAAAGCTGGAATGAAAAAGTCCAATGCTACGATTAAACCTAAAACTAAAAAACTAAACTAAAACTAAAAAAAAAAAATTAAATTAAATATGCTTATAAAGTTTTATGGTTTCGGAATTTTATTTTTATTGAATGAACTCTGCCCTTTTCAAGAAGACAAGTTTCGAGGCATGCACATGGCATGTCTACTCCGAAGGGGCTTTGTCTGCTCGGCATAAAAATATTGAATTTGTTAAAAGAATAACAATAAAAAAATGTTTTACGTCAATGTTTCGAACTAAGGAAATGGATGAAAATGAAAGTACAGTATTCTCCGGATAAAAGCACCGTGCAAAATGTACGAAAAATAGTGCTTATAAGCGGGACTTCTTGTATGCAAATTTAAGGCAAATGACACAAATTCTCATGCATATAAGCGGGGAATGCTTATACATATCCGGGATGCATATATCGGGGGAACACTGTTGTTGTAGTTCCACCATTAGGTGCTTAGAAAAACTGAGTATTTCGTTTTTTTTTTTTTTTTTTGTACATTTTGAAGGAATTATAGGGAAAATGATTTTTAATGGAATAGAAAGGTGCATCGCCCTCGATGTGACTGTCGAAGAATTAACTTGAGATTTTGGAGATGAAATAAAAAAATCTTAAGAAATATAATAGAAGGATCCAAAGAATGTATTAAGCTTTCTGGTATCTTTCAAGAGCCGAGTTGGATTCTAAGAATCGGTAGTTTTATAAACCTGTTAGCCAAAAACGTGTGTTTCGTATTAATATGGACGTTTCCACACTTTGGAATTAGAAAACTATCCTCTTTAAGATGCATAGTTTTGGACCCTCCGCAGTCTGCGAATTCCAAGCAGATTCTCTTCTCAGATTATAAGAAGAACTACCATATATATATATATAGTGCTATAGTGATATAGTGCTACATATCCCTCCCTGTGGCCACCGCATTTTACTATGTTAAAAAAACAAAAGAATTAAGAGGTATAGCAGAGAAGTTCACTTCCCCGAAGGTTATGTAATCATTGTGCCATCGAAGGACACCAGAGTTTTTCAGCTTATGCCAATAGATAATTCCAATTCATTCTCTCCGACAAGATAATGTCAGTCCGTTGATTGTTCCCAACGCTAGAATATCAATCCAAACGATAAATTTTTGAGTTTTCACTGGAACAACCGGAAAAATACGATACTAAAAAAATCTGAGTGCTGGAATAAAATGGCCAAGGAGATTTCTTGGCGGGCGCGAAAATACTGGGAGAACGAACGTTACGAGCGTGAGCGTTTCAAATGCGAACAAATGGAGGAGTACAAACGTGCGGTAAGGGTTAAACAAATTTCAAGATTATGTTCTAACAAAACAACGCTTGAATGAGCTTGCGCAGCGGAACTACGAAGAGCTTCAGCGGCTGTTTCAATCGCTTGCGATATTACAATAGCTCCAACGAGCTAAAAAAAAAATAATGAGAGGCACTCAATCTTCAGCAGGAAGAACAGCATCTTGGTGAGGTCTTATGAAAACAAGCGATCTGTAGCCGACTGACGCAGCGTCAGCAGCGTGCAAATGAAATACGAAATATAATGCTCGATGGATATCTTAAACGCCTGCGATATGATAACTACATATGTATGTATATTGAGCAATTGATGTACGAGCAACATTGGCGTGAGACACAAGAATTGGACTCGATGAAGAAAGAACAACTAAAAGAGCATATCAATGCGAAGGGCAAGGGTATGACAAAATTCATTCGACAGCGTCAACGGCGCATGGAAACGATGAGGAATAACAAAATAGTTCGTCTCGGAGCAACACAAAATATATATAATCCGACTTGTTTTCAAGATTAGTTTTGATTCTTTCTGATTATTTTTTAGAATTTTTGCCTATTACATCCAGAAATTTCAAGGAGATTTATTTCATAAAAAATAAATGAGATCATTTAATTAAATAAATTTAATTAAATAAATTTAATAAATAAATTTTTCCATTGATACATCCGAAATACCTTTTTTGGCTTATCGATCAAATAGCGATGAACGGGCTCTGCAAAATTGAAGTGCTACTAACGATTTGTATGTAAAAATCAGGTTCCGCCTTCGATTTTTCCAAAAATAAATGTCCGCTGGATATTCGGATTGAATCGTCGTGATCATGTTCCACGTGTGGACATTCATAGCATTTATGGAGTTGCTCCAATTATTGGAAAAACGCCGGAAGCAAGGCTACGCTGGTATGCACACGTCCTGAGAGCAAATGAGGACAGTTTGGCCAAACAGGTATATACACTACAAACACAAGGATGCCGACAACGAGGGCGTTCGCAACATCGTTGGATGGACACAATAAAGAGGGATCTCGAGGCTGTTGGGCTTACCTCAGCGTTAGCAATCAACAGAACAAAAATGTAGAAACTGGTCGTGATTTGCGGACCCCGGTATAGGCCGGGACAATTGAAGAAGAATTGTCTCTTGCAACGTCAAGTCGACTTAACCTAATAATTGCTATAAAAGTTATCAGAGGAAATACAAATGGAAAAGTCACTGAAACAGTACAATGTCACAGAAGGTCATGCAACATTTAAATTCCGCTATAGGATCCCCATTTTTCCCCCATAATAGAAGCTTCCCATTTATTCAACACGGTAGCTTTTCGAAATTGAGCGTGACGAACTAATACGAACAACTTAATATTCGTTTACATCATGTATGTATATCTACGATGTTGTTGCTTGCATGTTGCCAACTCATAAACCACAGTTCGCAAGCTTTATCCATCAATTTATTCTCGGACGAACGAAGGAATTCTCATTGGAATGTAAGTACGGATTTGTAAAATGCACGCAACGTCAATGCAATAGGATATAGAGCAACAACGCAGCTCAGACGGCGGCGGTATGAATTGAAAATCGGAAGCTCTACGAGCAGAAGTAAACCTTTCGAAATACGCTCTTTTGAGAAGTTTAATTGAAAACAAAATAGGAAGGCAGGTGGTAGCTATAGAGAATACGGGGGGGAATTGAATTTTTAAATGCTTTCTTGCGAATTAATTTGAATTAAAAAGCTTTCTTGTTAACAGCTTGTATGATGCGCGGAACGACGGCAGAAGGGATTTTTATCATTAATGTGCACAGAAAAATTGTTGGAGCTTTGAACGACCTTTGGAGCACTACACAATTATGTAGATGGATGTTTTTCTTTCTTTTTTTTTTTTTTTGTCTTTAAACTCTTTTGCTGTTTTAACGTTTTAGACGGCAATTCAATTTGGTCAAAGCTGAAGTCGTTTCCCATTACGGGGCGGATCCAATTTCGACTATTATAGGTGATGAGATCATTTTCGTTATAAACCACTTGTATTGATGCAAGTCGCTTTCCTTCTGGTGAACAACAACTGCTTATCAATTAGCAATATCTGAATTCGAAAGGTCCGTTGTTTTCAAGTGGCCGCCTGGACTGAGATCTTGATCAATTAATGCATTTTTTCCCCAAAATTCCGTGATTCCAACTTACTGCACATGCAGTCTGAGAAGATTTTGTCCTTCTTCCGCTTTTCTTTCTTTTTTTTTTTTTTTTACATTTTAACCAACAGCTCAACTGAGACGAACTCTTTGATGGTATCTTCTAATCGTTGGTTGCCGGTCAGCGCTGGACGTCTTCTTTCAAACAAAGTTGATGACCTTCTTTAGCATCGTTTCCAGTTCTTGGCCGGAGTAACTCTTCTTTCGACTTTTCCGAAAGATATTTTTGCCTCATGAAAAGCTGAATGTTCGTATGATGAAATGAAATACTCAAAGGTTATTAACACAATTTTGTAATCAAAGAAAAGGCCAAATTATAGTCACAGTGAAACGCAACGACGCAATACGTATAAATAAAATAAGTAAGAAACCCAAAGTCGCTCTAAACCGATTACGATACAACTGACTTCTCGGTCTTACACGACGTAGTAAGCCTTTTACACACATTCGAAACTTCTATACCCCTGGACGGATCACGTCCATTTTCGTCACGGCTATACATACGTTGCATATCAGGTATGTACGCCCAAATTTGTGGGCGTGGCTTGGTGTGTCGATGTACAAGGACCTCGCACATATGTGTCTATACCCGCAGCAGAGAAATTCGAAATTCTCATCCACCGAATTGTCTCATGAGAAGTTTACTTCTAGCTGTTACAAGATCAGCCGAAACCAATACGTCCTGCTGAAGATAGTGTATTCTACTATTCCAGCTCAAATGAGCTGCAGAGAGGAATTGAATGAACTGTACAACTGAGAAAACCCCAAGACTCTCGCGGTTGAAAGCGCTTGAATGCAAATTGAATTGAATGACCAAATACCTGTATATGAGAGAAACTCGCTGGCAGCTGAGATTTGAAAATTTTCGTTGACAAAAATTTGTTCGTTTTGTTTTTGATGGAACTGTAGTGGCACACAAAAGCACAATTATTGTTTTCCTGCAGGAATTTCTGTTCTAATTAAAATATAAAAAAAAAAATTCCGTTCAATCGTTTTCAATTTTGACGTTTCAGTCAACGTTTCGCTTGTTTCTCACATACACACTCGCACACTTACACACATGCAATTCCGATTGGCTTCGAAAAATCAATCTTTTGTCCATTTCTTCCATACCGGTGTTGAGGATATAGTATTATTGCTTTATATTGATTCTTACTTTCTCAATTATCAGACTTTCACATTTTTAATTGCATTTCATTTAAATTTTAAGCGAATTTCTGCGCACAACGATTCACTCACTTTTCTTCTTCACGTCCCGCATTCGAGTTAGAGATGTTGCAAGCCGCATGTGCTCGTTACTCCCGTGTAGCCGGTCCGCCAGATAGTACCGAGTTACCAATATGCGAAATATAGCTCAGACACAAACTAATTTGGCTAAGACGCAAGCAATTGTTATAGACATAGCTCAGAAAGGAGAAACTACCCTGCAGAAAATTTAACTAGTGCAGAAGTACAGACAATGGGGCCAATTCCGTAAATTTGATATACTGGATAAATAGAAAGGCAAGCGTACTGAGCTCAAAATCCTTATTTGAATTAGAATTCAAATTGAAATTCAAAGAGGAATAAAAAAAGAAATAAATAAAAAAGAAAGGTTTCAAATTAATAGTAATTTTTAAAAATTTTTGTGCGCGAAGTTCTGAAACAGCATTGGCGAAAACTTGTTTTTCTTTAAAATTTTTTGAATTTTACCATTCTTCCAGCCCTTCAGAATGGCAAGCACACACGCTTTCACAACCCTACGGAACTATCTGACTCACAAGCAGCAAATATATTAGATTGATGCTTGAGCAAAATTGAGCTGTAGACGCCTCGTTGACCATGCCACTAGTTAGGTTCTACTGTCCATGTCTCTACTCGTGTAATTGTTCTTTTTCCTATACTCGAGAATTACTCGTTAAGGCACCTATTTACCTCAAAATTTGTACAGTGTAATGTTAAGCTAATACAAAAGAATCTCTAATAAGACTCAAACCGTTACCAGCCAACATTAAAGTTTTATTATTCATTATCGAACGTTGAACACAACACCGACAAAGATAGCGGTTTTGAGGAAATTGACTCAAACGATAATATTGGATGTAGATCACAAAATATGATGGTTTATATTATTCCTATACAATATACTCAACGGAAAAACTATATCATTTTAACATTAAAATCCATTAACATTTTATAAAAAAAAAAAACAACATACTTAAAAGAGCACTTAACGCCAACGTCCCATTTTAAAATAAATAACTCCAACGTTCCACTAATGCATAAAAACAAATAAATTAGCCGAAAACAAAAGAGTTGAGAAGAAACCTAACATCGCACCAAAAATACCGAAAAAAACAAAAAAAAAAAAAATGCAGTCGAAGCCACAACAACCCAGTACCAATTTAATAAGGTATCTGATTTTGGTAATACTGTATCATATCGTAAGTGCGCGTACGGAAATTCTGATAGGAGTTCCGTATAACAGCCAGCATGTGAGCTGCAGCTTCCTTATTATTTTTAGTCGATACGAAACGTTGCTTCAATAAATTTATAGTTTGACCTCGGAAACATGGCAAACCAGTATCCAACATTAGAGACACTAAAGAAACGATGGCATCTTGATAAGGACGAACAGCTAAGAAAGCTTGCACACAAAGTTCGCAAAACCACTTAAATGCGGGCGCTTCCATTTTACCACCCATAATCATTACCATTTCGTCAGTTAGTTTCATATCGGGTTCGAAACCAATATTGCCTCCGGGCGATGATTCAAACATGAAGCCGAAATCTATTAAAAATTGTCCAGATTTCATGAAATCATTGGAATAGTTTTTTTTTTTTGCTCACCTATGTGTATAATATGGCCATCTTTGTCGATCATAATATTGCCATTGTGACGGTCCTTGATCTGTAGTAAATAGCCAATGAGAGAATATGCAGCCATCGATTTCACAAAATTAGCACGCGCTGCTTGAAATTCCTTTGAACTTTCGTCCCCATATTGATGCAGAAAGTATTCATAGAGACCCGAGTCAGTTTGGCGACCCAGTTGATCACGTGACTTGGCATTTGGAACGCACTCAATAACGCCACACTGGAATTCAAATTGTTTGTGTGATGGAAAACCGGTTAGATAGAATGATTAGTTCAAAGAAATTACTTACACCTGGTGCCGTGGCTACTACACGATACGGGAATAAGAATAACTCTAATCCAACTTGTTGGAAAATGTTCTTAAATATTGTAATCACTTGCAAGGCCAACATATCCTGCCGAACGTCATCGCCGACTTTAAAGATTGCAGCTTGCCAAGATTCAACGCCTAGAGTTAGCTTAGCATCTTCTTGGGAGTGCTTAAGAACGAAAAAAAATAAAATAAAAATTATTAGGAAACCAACAATGATATCAGTCTATTTTAATTACAGGATTATTTGAGACCTCCATTGCACGTGTTTCCAGCTCTGTTATGCCGCAACGATAAACACGAAAACGGGCAAGATAAGGCGCTTTCGCTGCACTCTGCATAGGCGTTCCACTATTGTAATCAATATCCAAAACCATAGCCTTCCGGATTGGATGGCAAATAGCATCCCGGTTGCACCTTAATGCGGCTAAGCGCAGCTAAGCATGCATTCTTACGTTCAGGACCTTTTGGAAATGATCGTATTTCACCAGAAACGGCTGTTATTTTACCAAAGAAATCAAATTCTCGCTCATAGAAGCGCTTGGCCGCGCCCGAGAATGATGATATTATATTCTGCGATAGCGCTTCGAGGGCTTCATATAAATTCGGATCCTTATGCTGTTGATCCTCATCCATGTACATATTCGTTTGCATGTTCCAGATTAATTGATGCGCAACGATTTGCGAACGCTTTGATAGATTCTTTATGAGTTCAACTACATAACCCATTGTATCGTGACGAAGTGCCTGCACTAATTGCGGAATATAAGGCAATACTGCCTCAGCTGGATACGAGCAGAGTGTTTTAACAGCATATTGTGCTGTCAAAGGATGCGATGGATATTGTCTTGAGAAGTAAGACAACGCCTGTATCGGATTCACTGGGGACCAAGGTAATATATAGACTAGATCTGGACTCTCATGCAATAGATTCTTTGTATTGCAGAGATATTTCAATGCATCCGGTATACCGCTAACGGCGACTGGATCAGAGCAAACTAGACGTGTTACTTCCTCGTCAATTGATTCTGCGTTCTTAATACGCTGTGCTAAATAAACTGCCAGAGCCGGGTTGTATGCCCATGCAAGACGGGCATAGTCACGCCACATATTCACCTTGTAGGGACGCGCTCGCCATTCCGTGATTTGTTCCTCACCTAATGTCAAAAAAGAAAAAAAAAAATGCATTTTAAGTAATCATGGATTAATTAATTCCAAGTCGTTCTAACTTACCTGGAATCGCTAAATCCGGCAAACTATTTGGATTGTACCACGTTATTAGAAACTCAATTTCAACTGCCAAAAGTTCCAATATTAGATTCCGTTTTTTCATATAATCCTTGTCGTAGGAATCCTTTTGATAAGGTAATCGTTTTGAACGATTCGATCGTTTGGAGAGAGTCGAAGTCGAATGTGGAATTGTATTGTACCAGCCGCCAGTGCCAACGCTTGCTGACATTGAGCGTGTAACATCGCCGCCACTTATGAGTGAAGCTGTTTCTGGATTCTGACGAACTGAGAGCATTTGTGTCGAGGCCACTGGCGTTGGAACATCGTAGTCACCAACTTCCGATGTAATCAAATGTTTTTTCTCACTACGCATCGTTTGCCAGAACTTTAGGAGAATCAAAATATCATCAAGCAGCTGTTCCTTACTTTGATTCGGACACGTTGGTGGCCCACAAAAGTAGTCCAAAGAATTGCTGTAAATACGTTCACGTAAGATATTACGTGCCAGGGACTTTGGTATTGTATTGCCTTGCAGTAATGAAAGACCACACTGAAGTAACTTGAAGCGGCAGCCCACTGAAGAGACTTGACGATTTTGTTTGCAGTATTTCGATATGGGCAGACAACGATGCAAGAGAAGACAAAACATTTCCACTTTATCCCGATTGCAATATTTGGCTGTATCAACCATTTCCGAGAGCAATTGCAACCATATAAAATGTGGCGCGATGGGAATAGGCTTCGATACCAATTTGCAATCTTCATAGGCGGCCAATGGATTCGTTAATTCGATTTCATCCGAGAAGAGACCCATTTTCTTTTCAAACGTTGTCTGCCAAGCGCTAACCATTTCCTGTATAAAACATAATTCCAAATCCTGGCGAGCCGTGAGCACCCATTGCCAACATTCAACAGCAGTCTCAATAGCTGATTCCGTAAAGAGTTCGACCTGCGATGATGCTGCAAAATTTATGCGTTTAGATAAAAGAAAAAAAAAAAAAAAAAAACAAAAAAAAATTTCAAGTTAATTACCAACAGCATGCAGCAGCTTCCGATGGATCTCTGAACATATTATTAAATATGCAGTCGCACGCCACAATGCCCCACGATGCTTTGCATCGCTTTTCTCTGCACATGCTTCCCAAACTTCGCGTACCAACCGATCGGCAAGTCCAGCTTTGTCCTCATCACTCAGCACGGACAGCAATCCAGATATTTCACCTGCATACTTACTACGTAAGCAGAGTACTGAGACAAAACGTGGAGTATCGCTATTCACGCAACTTGGTCGCTTGCTGATCGATGGCAGAGAATTGGGATAAAGAGTGCTACTGTTTACAACTGAGTCAAAGGCCAAGGCCAAACCACTATGGTGAGCTAGCACCGGTGTTGGTATTTGGTTTGGGTATTCCTGCAAATGTGAGCGTGTTGAGCGTGGTGCCCATTTCATTGCCTCTTTAACGATGCCTTGACAACGATCGGCGAAATCTTTCAAACGACCTTCACGTGCTGGCAATGAATCCATTAACTGCAAAGTGTATGGTGTTGAAACCACACGTAACGTTGGAGTCTCTTCGTTCGGGTCGAGTGTTAAAGAGAATGCCAATAGCTGTAATATGTCCAACATGCACCAGAGAACACGACGATTCCACAGAAGATGGGGGAATTTATCCACTAATTGTGATAGATACTGATCAGCGACAAGTTGAATTTGCTTATGGATGTGATTGAAATAGACCAACAGTAATGTGGCTTGCGATTCCAAGACTTTTTCGCGAATTTCATCATGAGCAAAGAGGACGTTGCGAAACTTTTCGAAAACTTGGTCGGCAACACTTCAAAAATTTAAGAATTCATTTGCATTTTGTTTAGGAAAAATATTCACCGTCTTCTGTTGTGTCAACTGTTATTAGTAGGGCAATAGAAGATATTTTAATTCAGCACCCAAAAGTACACTTTTTAAAAACTCCCGAACATATCCGATAGTGATAAATCTGTTCATTCTTGTAGGTTATCCCAAATTAAACACATCTTGAAGAAGGACTTTGAAAGATGTGCCGAATTCTGTAAAGCCTTAATGTTTTTAATATTCTACTGCATACCTTTAGGTGTTGAATTTAAAAATTTTCTCTTGCCCTACTTATTAGTTAGAGCGTGTATTTTAAGCATTTATAAATTTATAGCATACTTGTGGGTGGGATAGTTTTTATTACCATTTGAATTGCAATTGACTTCCAGATTTCCTAGCTTTGAGCTTAATGCAAATCGATTGATCTTAACTTAAAATTGTCAAATTGTTCTTCCATAAAGTACGCTTCAATAATTCTCACAATACACGCTCACTTATTAGAGTACATGGCTAATGTCCTTATATCCTTATAGATGAATTGATTGGGATCAAAGTGTAATAAAAGGAGTTTTTAATTACCATTTCAGACATTGCCATATTCCAGATTTATCCTTTTGCAATGCAGTATCGCATAGATAACTTAAAATTGGTTCCAAATTCGGTTCTTCGGAGTTCTCCACACGTAATGTCTCCAGCCAATACACACTCAACAAGAAGGTACACTGGGCGAATGTTAATTTATTGATAGCCGCAGTCACTTCAGCAGTGGGATGTTCCAAAAGCAATAGAATCTGACTTCTCAGCTCATTTAAACTAACCGAATCACTTTTTATCGCCGAAGTATAATTGAGTTCACGCATATCCGATTTATGTGTGGTCTGCGATATAAGTAGAGGTGATTTCGCTGCAATTTGCTGCACACCCATATACCAGTCGGCTGGCCAGAGGCGTGCATTCGTGAATCCCATGACAACGCAATACACCCAGAAATCCTTGAAAAGCTTATGCAAACGCATACGAGGATTCTTGATTGGCGGAAGACGGCGTACAAGTACGGCAATAACAGGTATTAACATACCAAGATTGCCAGCACTTGAACTAGCCTTCTGCGCTCCAGGTGTATTGTCATAGGAACGTTCACCCTCCAAGCCGATTTGCACGAAGAGTTCCAGCAATTTACCCAGCAATTCCAACATCTCCGAATCACCTTGAATATTAGCAGCAATATTTCCTAATGCATTCACAACCGCATCGGAGACATGATGGAATTGCTTTCGATGCTCTGGATCGGAAGTATATGCCAATGATGCCGATTGCACTGTGACGCGCGAGAACATTTTCATAATCTCATCGAATACCTGCGGTTCACACTGAGATATTATCATGCAACCTAATTGATCAACAATCAAGGCATTCTGTTCAGACGGAACTTTGCAAAAACGTTGAATGAAAAATTGCAAAATATTGTGCGTTGTCTTTGAAGTGTCCTTCAAGGCGACAGCAACGTGTCCCAGCATTACAATTATGTTTAGGCTTACTAAGCCGGATTCAGTGGTGGCCCTTGTTACAGAGAAGAGAAAATTTTTGGTTAGGTTCGAATTAAAAATAAAAAAAAAAATTTATTTTCATAATTATTTTAGTGACCAAATGATAATGAAATTTTCTAAAGGGTTGTTTTGTTAAAATTTCGCTTGAATTGCACGCAAAACATGCCATTCGGAAATGTAAAAAATTTAATTTGTTTTTATATCTTTTTGGCATAATTTTTATACCCGACACACTCTGTGTCGAGGGTATATTGCGTTTGTTGGGTTGTGTGTAACACCCAGAACCAGTCGAGATAGACTATACAAAATGTATATAGAAATGATCAGCGTCACCAGGAGATTCGATTTAGCCATGTCCGTCTGTCTGTATACAGTTTTCTTATCGAAGGAGTTGAGCTATCTTGACAAAATTTGGTATGCGTGCTCGCGGGATCATGAGTAAAAACAAGTTCGAGAATGGACCCGATCGGACCATTTTTAGGGGTACCTCCAGTACTAGGGTCTGTTACGAAAATCACAAAAACTGCTCTAAAATCGGAGTTTTTCAAGATATTTTGATGAAATTTGGCATTTGAACATATTTTAGGCCAATTAATGTGATTTACAAAAATCAGAAAAATGGGCGTGGCAGAAGGGCGTTTTTCAAAAATTGTCTCGTACTCCCGAAACGCCTATGGGACTTGAACGAAAATTGGCACTTATACTTCCTTTGTTACCATAAACATCCTGCCCAAAAATTTTCTGGATTGGTTCATTATTAAGGGTACTTCCAGTACTAGGGTCTGTCACAAAAATCCGAAAACTGCCCCAAAATCTGACTTTTTCCAAATATTTCAATGAAACTTAGAATTTGCGCGTATATTTAAGCCTCCGATTAGAGTTCCGAAAAATTGGAAAATTGGGCGTGGCAAAGGGGCGGTTTGCATAAAGAAAATTTAAAAAAATGCGGTATATGGGGCCCCTATGGCCTTAAACAACTCCTGATATTAAAAATTATTTGAATATGTGTGTCTGTGTCGGGTATTCTTTTGTCAGGCTTGCCTGACTATAACACCCTTACTTGTTTTAACTTAACTCTACATCCAATCGTACAAATGTACTTACGATTCGTTTTTCTCAGCCGTAAACAGGCGATTCGAAACATTAGCGACTAATGCCGGGACACAAAACTGATCCAACGTATGCGCAGAACGCAATGCAATGCTAAGATTCTCAATCGCAGCATCACGCAAAGCTTCAAATGCGGCCTGGCCAGAGCGTGAGCCGATGTTTTTCTGATTCTCATCGAAAATATCAACCGTCGAGCGTGATTCACTGTTCTGCACAACAATTTTGAACGGTGTCAGCTCTTTTTCCTTCTTCTGCAGTGCTTGGCTCTGCGTACAGTAGGCGTGTAACTTCGATAGAATCGGACTTGGGTCGACGAGAAAGTCCCGCAAATAGGATATCGAAGTGCCAGCAATGTTTGGAAATTTCTGCGCTAGCTTTCCAAGTCCCTCCAAGCAAACCATAAGCAATGGCATATGATCCATAACGATTTTATGACTCAACACAGAATTGAGCTTTTGAGATAGACGGCCACATAGTTTGTCTGCCTCTGTTAGTTAGAGGAATGTTTTCGTTGCAATAAGAAGATTGAAAAAAAAAAAAACCAAAAATGAAAAAAAAAAGGAATTAATATTTCACTTGTTAGATTATAAAAATAAAAAATTCCAAGAACAAAAACTAGGACCAAACATCTACTTAACAGAAGAAAACCAAAACTCTGTTTTTCGTGTTAATAAGTGTAATTCAAAATGCTTTAAAAAGGGAATTTCGTTAATTCAAATTTGGACATAAGCTTAAAAATAATATAACAAAAAGATTAACCCATTCAAATTCAAATAACATATTCCATTAACCTATCTGTATCAAAACATGTAAACCATACTGCAAGGAAGGTGCATTAAAATCATCATCGACTGTAAAAAAAAAAACATTTCAAAAAATAATAAAACCAAAGTTTAATCGCGCAAAAATTTTTTTTTGGGAGATTTCTAAGGATATGTATTTTAAAAAATAAAGCTTATCAAAAGTGGAAAATTTTTTATTTATATGGATAAGCATAGCTTCTTTAGGACTTCCGTATTATGACACGATTTTTCGATAATCGCCATACATTGAAAGTATACAGCGATTTTTTCCCATTTGATTTGATCTATAATATATTGATATGTGATGGCTTGGGCTTGGAAAAACAACTTCGCTTAAAATTACAAAAATTGCGTTAAAAACGACAAAAAAAATCCGTTAAAGTGTCCAAATTAATGCCCCTGGAAAATGTTTTTAGTACCTTTGTCTAAGGCCCAAAAAATAATTTCAAATAAAATTTTCTGTCTATTTAATTAATATTTTCTTGCATTGAATTTTTAATTGCAATTTATATGAAGAAATCCCGTCAAAATATAATATTTTTAATAAGTTTTAAGCCATAAAACAAAGACCTTAAGGACATTTTTCAGATGAATGAGTCTGGAGACATTACCAGGATTTTTTTTATTGGTCTTAACGCATTTTTCGTCATTGTTAGTGCATTTTTTTTCGAGCCCTAGTGATGACTAAACGATATATTCTTTCCATTATTACTAATTCAAAAGGATTGAAAAGATTTTCGCAAGTTCTGACGACACCCTGAATAATTTATTTCAATCTGTGAATACAGATTTTGAAATCTGATCACAAAGCGTTATGCTTAGGGCAGTTAAATTATATCGAAATTCGCTATTCGAAGACAAAAATCATTTAAAGTGACAGACAATCAGAAGGAGTGGATTTTTTCTCCTATGATTTCGTAACCATTTTATATCTTTCGATTAAAACGTAATAAAATTTAATGAAAATTAGATATTCAGGCATGCTCTAGAAATCGAATCCGAATAAAAAAAGTTAGAAATCAATGTGATTTCAGTACAATTTTTTTTTAATTTCGAATTTTTTTTATAGGGATTCGATTTCTAGAGCATGCCTGATTAGTTCAATTTTTGTGAAATTCAATTTGTAATCCAAACCGAATTACTTTCGAATGAGGGAATTGAACTTTTCGAATTGAATGACTTTTTTCACAAAAAAGATTGAATGCAAATTATCAAAGAGCGTCAAAATAGATTCCATGAGAACATGATATAATAATATGCAAATCTTGATTCACCTGTTTCATCGCGAATCGCCCAGACAAGAAGATCAACGCACGCCGCATTTGCCATAACATTAACCTTGTACTTATTCACAACGGGTATTCCATTTTCCTCGCGTCTTTCTTTTTCATGATCTTGTTGCTTATTTTGAAGCTCAGTTTGTCCATTCAAGAAGAGTCGTTTAACGAATTCCTGCACATCTTTTGTGAATGGTGTTGGCAGGTCAATTTGATGCTGCAAAAGTTCGCGCAACAGTAGTATACCAAAACCAAATTTATTTTGAATATTTTTGATTTTTTTTTATTTTTTTTCCATATTTGGATTTTTTGATTATTTGATTATTTTATTTGTTCATTTTTTATAATTTAATTATTTTCAATTTGTAATTGAATACATCGTTTTCCAAATTTCCATAGTCGGGCCGCGAGTCTAGCAGACATAGGCCCGCTGTATACATTATTAATTCAATTCTAATTGAATAACATCGCAATGTAAATCGCCTCTCGAAATATTGCGTTACGAGGGTGGTCCTAACCAGGCCGATCATCGCGCCCACGGCTAGGGAACTTGAAACGATTATTCAATTACAATTGAAATAATTAAATATTTAAAAAATCAGAAAACTGAAAATGTCAAAAAAAAAAAAAACCAAAATAATCGAAAATAAAAAATAAAAAAACTCAAATATTCAAAAATAATCTAAAATTATCGGACTATTTTTTTTGATATTTGATTTTTCGATTTTTTCATTAATCTGAATAGTCCTGATATTTCACGATTATTTGTATCGCAATATAATCAAAATTCAAGATTAATTATAATTTTGGAAAAAAAAAATAATTCATGATATTATCTATCGGATTACAGCTCTAGAAATCGAATCCGAATAAAAAAGTTAGAAATCAATGTGATTTCAGTACAATTTTTTTTTAATTTCGAATTTTTTTTATAGGGATTCGATTTCTAGAGCATGCCTGATTAGTTCAATTTTTGTGAAATTCAATTTGTAATCCAAACCGAATTACTTTCGAATGAGGGAATTGAACTTTTCGAATTGAATGACTTTTTTCACAAAAAAGATTGAATGCAAATTATCAAAGAGCGTCAAAATAGATTCCATGAGAACATGATATAATAATATGCAAATCTTGATTCACCTGTTTCATCGCGAATCGCCCAGACAAGAAGATCAACGCACGCCGCATTTGCCATAACATTAACCTTGTACTTATTCACAACGGGTATTCCATTTTCCTCGCGTCTTTCTTTTTCATGATCTTGTTGCTTATTTTGAAGCTCAGTTTGTCCATTCAAGAAGAGTCGTTTAACGAATTCCTGCACATCTTTTGTGAATGGTGTTGGCAGGTCAATTTGATGCTGCAAAAGTTCGCGCAACAGAGTAACCAAAACCAAATTTAATGTCTCCGAAAAACTCTTATAGCAATATCCTTTGATTTGATGCAAAGCGTATATATCGCTCGCTTGTTCGTCCAAATGTTCCAAGGTCTCTTTGGTAAGCAGTTTCTTTGCAACAGCAAAAATCGTTTGCAAATGTTGTATGGGGAATGGTGGCGTCTCGAATTGTTTCGATTTTCCCTTCGTCGGTGTGTCATAGACTCGCATGTTCGGAAATTGATTGAAACTCGAACCGTAGCGTGTAAAGAAATGCGTACGTGGATCATATGGCACCGAGAAGTATGTATGCAATTGTGGACGATGTTTTACACTATTCATTGTGTACATTTGACGTAAACGTACATCATTTGAATCTTGACTCAAACTGCCAGACATCGAACGCGGTATGATGGGACGAAATTGTGAAAAACAAGCGATACGTTCACTGGAACTGAAACTGCCACCGACACCGCTACTACCATCTCGCATATGATTCTTAACGACGGGCATTTCCTCGCGCGGAAAGATCCGACACAATAAAGGCGGATCGTTGCTGGCATACCGGCCCATTGAGCGCGCCAATCCAAATAAAAGTGGCACCGTTGCTTTACATAGAATAATTGGCGGCGGCGCTGAACTACTATCTTTGCTCGATTTAATTATATTCGCTATTGCACTCAAAGTTTCCACTTGATTCAAAATGATCTCCTCACGTAATTCCGGACATTTGGATGCGATATCCGAAAGCAATGTATTCAAACAGAAACAGAACTTCTCGGCTGATGGAATACCTAAATGGATCAAGGGCATTATATAAAATTTAGCAATACATATTCCAAATCTTCTCCCATACGATCAATTTTGCTCCATTTCGAATCATCGACCCACACGGCCTTCGGTAGGCATTTCGCCAATCGTAGCAAATACGGAACAATTCGTTGTTCATGCTGGCATCCGCTCTCCAAGAAATAAAGTCCCAATGCAATGACCGCATCTTGTGCTCTTGTGTCCAGACAAAAAACACCCGCTCCATTTTCTTGTGGACAGTAACGGAAAAGCGATTGCACCTATTCGATTCATTGTTTTCAAGGGTAAATACAAAAATTGAAGGTCAGCATTGCTTTGGCCATTTATTTGGCTTGAATATTGCAAAGGAATAAAAGAGTTACATTTTCATATGCTTCAATAGTGTCACAACGCAAAATTTATCTAATTGGAGTAACTGCATGAAATGTGTTCACAGGACACTTGTCTACCTAATCGCCACAAATATAGTTGTGTTTTTGTTTTTACAAATCAGCACAAAAAACAATTATGTCCGTCTTCGTGATACAAATGCACCTAGATTGCACTCGGATAAACTGCAATTTTTGAACATTGTACATTTTGAGTTGTGACGCTATTGAAGTAAATGTGCGTGATGTTTATTGATTTGTCATAGCTTCCTTCCCAACTTACTTTTTCCCACGGTGTCGGCTGTATGCGCGCAAGGACACGTGCCAGACTTTGCACTGTACGCTGGTAAGAGAACGCGCCCGCCATTTAAAGGCGTTTTCTTTATAAATTTACCTGATGCCAACTCCAAAAAAATTTGTCCCCTAAATTAATTTCAAAAACCCCGAAAATCCGTGTACCGTTTTTCGTTGTATTGGCGTAAGTAGAGATGTGACAAAAGCATCGATAAAAGTCAGCATTTCCATGTATCGAATGCCACCCGAAAAAATTTGGTACATGTGAAAGCTGTTTAAGAAACAAGCGAGTTTCGGATGAAAGACAAGCGAAAAATTTTTATGCGGTATACTTTCGGGAGATATTCTTTAAGTCGGCTTCTACATTGAACGATTATCGACGCGATTTTCACAACGATTTTTTCAAATTCCCTTTTGAAATTGTCTTCTGTCGGTGTTCGCTTCTACACTACACGATTTGCAAGCAACCGATTTATACTTTGTTGTGTTTTTCTTATGACATTCGTTTATTGGATTTATGCGAATTAAGTAAGTAAGTAATAAAATAAGTGGTTGTGACGCATTTTAAAATATATAAATTAAATTAGAATGGATTCAGACACTTCATAAAAAATTATTCGAACAATTCTTTGAAACTGTTTTCCGTTCTACGAACGGCGGGAAAGGCAACTATCAAAAATCGGCATGGAAATCGACGACATGGCTAGTACAAACGATTTTGACCGCTTCACTTTCGTCTCTCCTCCCTTGCCAACAAACGCAAAAATCGGTGAGTGCTGTTGGCCGACAATCGTCCAATGTAAAAGTAGACTAATAGAAGCACTGATTTGACAATTGACAGTATGTGGTAGTGATGTTAGAAATGACAACTTCCATTTCCGCTAATGCGGAACATCTCTCATGCGGATGTTAATGTTTGTATCACGGGGTGTTGCGAATATTCGCATCCGCAAGCGCGGAGCTTCCGCAAGATTTTTAACATCTGCAAAAATAGCTGATGGTAAGAGAAAGATTAATTATGTGTTGCCCTTCGCACCGTCATTTTTGTCTGCTGTCTTTGTAAATAAAAAATAAATAACAAAAATAATTCTTAGGAGTTGAAAGTAATAAACGTGAACAAAGTTGTTTGGAAAATATTAGAATATTTACATCATCAGCTTCATTCTTTTCGGACAGATGAGACGCACGGTTGCATTTTAAGAATGTGAAAAAAGCCAATGATCCAAGGACGGTTTCATAATTCGAAAAGTGGAGACCTTGTCTTCTTTGTCCCAAACAAATTTTAAAGGTATTTAGTGCCACGCTAGTGAAAAAACTCGAAGCCTATTATTTGTTCAGTAAATTTAATATTTATTTCTACTTTTTTTTTTTCAGTGGAAAACATTTTATGTATTCTAATTATAATTTAATTAATTAAAATCAGTAAGGTCAGAGACTGATTGCAACATAATCGACATTTGAAAACAGCTTAGAGATGCATAAACATTTCATTTAAATACATTAAAAAAGAATCACCTCGATTGTGGATATTAGCACATGTAGTCCACTCCGGCAAATGATGGACTTCTTGCAATGCTATTAAAAAGCGTTCGTTACCTGGACGAATGAGACGTTATATTTTCGCTGCACAACCATACGCCATACGATCATAGTCTCTGCGCTGCACGGCGAGCTGTAAAAATTCCAATTCATCAATATTCGAGTGGGGCATAAAAAATGATCTACTTTTTATTAATAGAATGTAATTGTATGAGGCGCAAAAATAGTTTTTTTTTTTTTAAATAAGAACTCAAAATATTAAGAAAAAGTTTAATGAAGCGTGATAAATCTTTTTTTTCCGGGAAACGAGAGTTAGTCAAGCGTGTCAATTTAATTTTCGGAAAATTTTCAAATATGTATGAGACTAACTTCGATTTCCTAGTATGGTTGGGGCCTTTAAATTTATTTCAAGGAGCTTAGATGCTACGAAACATAATAACGTATATTAAAATAGATTAGGATTAAAGCATGTTTCTTAATTAGTTACCTCCTTGATCATAAAAAGACACAGATATTTTGAGATTCCCCAATTATATTTTAACTCTCTCACATTTCGCAAACACGACAGACGTTCCGTGTGTGCAGAATAACGTGCCTGAATAGAAGTATAATTTTTGAGCATTAAGTGGAATCTTATATCAATTACCTCATTATGGAATCATGCTGCGCACACAAAATCTTTTGGTACATGGCAGTACAAAAACAACAAGATTGAGCCTATAACGATTGCAACAGTTCATACCAATAAGAAAACAACATAATTTTCGTTGTTGTTCTCATCAATTAAAAGAAAGAAAGAAAGAAAGAAAAAAAAAAAACAACATTGGAATACCTCTGTATGGTCGATACCCTTTTAATCGAGCGACAAATGGGGACATTTGAAAAACATTATCGAGTGGTCACCACAGCAACAACACCGTAAATATCAACAAAATTTGAATGGCACCTTGGAAACTTGTAAAACAATAAAAAAAAATTTTTTGTTTTTTTTTTAACGGTTGAAATACCTTTCAGACATATTGGCCTTGTCAACGGTAGATGAAATGCACAACTCTAGACTCCGACTACAAGGAAACGCGTCATGTTTTCAGCATTGATTTTGTTTCATGTAAAACCTGCATTCGAAGTTGAGCTACAAGGACGTTTCTAGAACTTTTTCATTTGAAATTTTTGGCATTTTTTTTTAATTTTTTTTTATTTGTATTATTAACTTGTTATTTTATCCAAAAGTTAAAGAAGCACTTAACTTTATTTTAACAAATACCTGTTCTTTGGTCAGAATTGGTGCGACTTAATAAAGCTTTGCCACAGATATAAGTTCCACGTTTTATTTCAAATCGTCGTGTTGAGAAATCATCAAGGTAATTTCATTATTCTTTTGTTCAAATTTATGCACTAACCTGTGTTCAATTTCAAATTTAGATTTTTTTTTTTTTTGGTTATGGTGATTTCCATGGTTCATCGCCCTCATGGTAGCTCCACTAAAGGATCAATCTAAACAGTTTTGAGTTAAAAAAAAAAAAAAAAATAAATACCTCTTTTTGATCTGTTCCCATCACCTTTTCTGTTCAAAAAAATTGCTTATGATCCTACGTTTTGTATGAAAGCTCTTTGAGAACTAAGACTACTGAAATGTTAAAACATGCAAAATCTTTCCATCTCACTTTGAACAAAAAAAAAAAAAAAAAAAAATATCAATCATGCTTTCTTGGGAGAGTCATAATGTTATTAAGACATTGCCAGATTGTAGTCGTATGATCCTTTCACTGACGGAAATGTAAATAAAAATAGCTCGCACAAAAATAACTCAAGCGAAATTCGATCATACCTCTTCATATATTAGAGATTATCTTACGAGAAGCGATAGAGGTCAGCAAAGGCAACTTTCAGCTTCTAAATTGCCGCACATTAGTTTCAAGCTCTGATCAAAAAGTGCCTTGAACATTAATCGGTTTAGAAAATTTCCAAGTTATTGTTTAAGCTATTGGTTATACCATTCTTGCCTTAAAATTAAAGCTTTGTTCAATATATTTGAATCTTTTAAGTAACAACTTGAAGATCATTTGGATAAACCCATTGAGTGTCAAGATATGTTTTGTGGTTTATTATATTATATTATCTAAATCAATAAATGGGGCTTTAAATAATTGAAATCGCAGCTTTATCTATATAGGAGGTTACATTGTTAGACTGTTCGCCTTAAAAGCGTTAACAATGCGATACCATTGATTTTCCTAAGAAAGCATGATAAAAATGAAAAACTTATTAGATAAGTTGATAGAGCCGAAAAAATTCATCATTGTCAAGATGACAACTATTGCGTTTTATATAGATTTGATTTGACACCCTCTAGCAGAGTCATGGCCCATAACGATTGCTCTAAATACAATCGGAAATATACGTGTTCTTATGAATAAAATTGATAGAAATATATAATAGAAAAGAATTCTCACTCACCTTATTTATGACGAAAGAGTTATTTCTGGGCTTAGCTATAGTTAATCTTATTTTTAAGAATATATTTTTTTATGTTTTGCTTTAAATTTTGATGGTACCTCGATCCAACTTTTATCGATGCATATTTTAGAGGTATTTCGCGTTTCCTAATAACGACTGCGGCTGCGACTGCGACTCTGACTTTTATCACGGCGATCGCGACTGCTGTGACGATTGTGATGACTCCGACTGCGTGAGTGTGAGCTTCTGCCATGATGCGATCTGCTGCCATAATCTATGTAGACATTTCGGTAGTTTTTTGTTTTTTATTTTTTTTTCAAATACAATTCAATACACTTACGTCGATTTTTCTCCGATGACTTACGACCGCTGTAATCATGAGAATGGCCACGATAATCCCGCTCACGTTGATATTCCCTGAAACCGGATCAAAATGTAATAATATACGCAACTAAAAATTATATTTCTGCAAAATATCTTCGCAAATTTCGCACCTTCTTCTTTCATCAGATGAGTTTGATGCTCTTTCGTCATTGCGCCGTCGACCTTGTTCTTCACGATCTTTTTCACGTCGCTGATAGATTTCGGCTACGGCTTTACGTACTTTCGAGTATCCCAAATGCTGTTTGCCCATCAAATGATCTTCAATGCGCTGTTGGGCATCACCAACAATAAGGAAGGCGCCACATGTCTCACAAACTTCCATTTGCTTCTCATTCATGTTCGAGAGGCCCTCTAGCATCCAGGGCGGTAGTTTTCTATCCCCGTTTGCATCATTTGTTGTTCCTACACTCGTACTGTCCATGCTCTCCTCTCCGCCACTCTGAGCTGTCCTGTCCGTCTCAGTTTTTACATTATTACTAGTGGGTGAATCTTGGTTTTCTTCCACTGAATTTTCAAGCTCTGCCATCGTTTTCCCCAAATTTGGATTAATACTTTCGTGTTGCTTAACAAAGAAATCACGTTCCTCGCGCAAGTGTTCACAGTGTATCATGAGATCTTGTGCCTGATCGACGTCACCGCGAATTCCAGCTTCTTCAGCTTCAGAGAGCAATTTCTTGATTCGAGCATTCAGGACATTCAACTGTTCCTGATACTTCGATACAAGAGGTCCCGGCTTGTCGCGATTCATTAGTTGCAATCTTTGTTTGCCCTTTTGAATCTTGCGATCAACATCGTTTAACATTGTATTGCAGAAACGCAAAAACTCATCTTCGTAATGATGCTTTCGTATAGACGGCTCTGCCTCGTCGTACATCCTCTTAGCCTCTTCGTCATGGATGCGATTGCAAGGACCCAAATCGGCACGTGTATTAACAAATAAATCGTGCGGGCAAAACTTAACATTGAAATATTGGCAATACTAAAAACAGAGAGACCGAATGAGCTTTATTGATTTTTGTTGTTGTCTCCTTATATATAACACTTACCTCGGGATTACCCCAATCGATTTTTCGGTTTGCTTCGGAAGGGTGCAGGTTCCTGTTTCTACCCATCAACTCATCCAACATTTGCCTCGCCTGATCCATTTTGACTTTTTGTTCTATATGCGCCAAGAATTAAGAGAAATGTGTTTGACTTAGTGCATCTATCTCCATTTAAAATTCTCGCAAGAACACAATAAAGTCAGTGCTGTCAATGTGAAAACTTTTTTCCCCTAAGGCAGTAGTAAAAATCCCCCAAAAAAATGGCACTATTTTCCCCTAAACTTTTAAAGCGCCGCTAAGGGTACCTGCAGACGAGCGGTCGTTTGCGACGCGGCGCCGAGCGTTTCAAAGTACACCTAAGTCTGTTTTTACACGGTAGATTGGTTCCAGAAGAAGCCGTGTAAAAAAAAAACCGTGTAAAAAAAGACATTGATCATACTTCATAAAAATTAAATTTGACAAAAAAAATTTAAGTACATAAAATTTCAAATCGTGCTAAATGGAATAAAATCGTGTAAAAAAATTAAAAATATTCAATTTTCAAACCGTGTTATATCAAAACCGTGTAAAAAAAGACCGTGTAAAAACAGACTTAGGTGTATACAAAGAAATTTATGTATGTTGTTCATATTTGGCGAAAAATCACTAGTACACTGTGGGTTTGTTGGCGAGGGACGTTCGGGGATGTGGTGTGGGAGCGTGTTTCTCTCTTCCCCGTGCGTCCCTCGCCCACAAACCAAATTTGTCGCCGCCGATTTGTCGTCTAAGTCGAGAGTCAGACACACGAACAAATGTTCTGAAACAATCAAGTAAGTAGAGAAAGACGAGCGAAGAAAAAAGACGGTTGTTTGTTAAATGTTCTGCGCTTCTCTTTCTTCCTCATGCAATCTAATGGAATTGTTCCGAAACATGTTCGTGTGTCTGACTCTCGAGCAGGGGTGTCACGGATGTGGTTTTTTTGACATCCGCGGATGCAGATGCGGATGCGGATTTTAAAAACTCACATCCGCGGATGCGGATATGGTTGTTACTTACATCCCATTTCAATACATGAGAAAAAAAGAGAAGCAATCATTGTTTTGGAATATTAAAAATATAACCCTTTCTTTTCTTCGCATGCCTTTTTCTACTTACAAATTGTTTCAAAACATGTTTTCATACGTGTGAATGCCGAGTCAAAATCAACTGTTTTTATAAAAACTGTGGCACACGTACATCCGCATGAGCTCCGCATCGATGAATGCGGATGCGGATGTTAAAATTCGTGCGGAAGCTCCGCACTTGCGGATGCGGATGCGAATATTCGCAACACCCCTGCTCTCGAGTAATATGAACGCCGACATATATTATTTCAGTGATGCCTTTGCCAGATTAGTGCTTTAAAAAGATATTGGTGCCCTCTGAGGCACGAAAAAATGTTTTTTTTGGTAGTACACTTTGATCAAGAGATGTAAGTGTACCTAATATTTAGGCCCAACATCAACAAAGTTTAAAATACTATTAATTGCGTTAAACAATGTATTTACGCGCGCTGTAGTAAAAATATTTTACCTAAACGATTACCCTCAAAAATTCCTTGAGAAAGAGAAAATCCCCCAAATGTAGGGGGAAATACCCTAAGTTGGCAACAATGTCACGTATGGATATTTTCGATATTTTTGCAAAAACATTGTCCGTGATTAGATTAAGAGAGACACTCGAAGGAAACACATGAGAGTGACAGAGACGAAAGACATTCCATCTCCGTCACTCTCATGTGATTCCTTCCAACGTCTCTCGTTTGGTCCCCCTGTTTAAACGGGGACATTGAGGCGTTTTAAAGCGCCACATAAACATTCAATCTGACTGATCAGTCACCCATTCATATAACATCATATCTCGGTGTACCGCACAAACGCTTTTTTCCACCAGTGTATGAAATCCCTATCTCGAGAGTCAGACGTACATATCTAAAACATGTTCTGGAACATTTAGTTCGTCGGCAAGAGACGCAAAAGGCAAAGAAACATTTCCCTAGGCGAAAAATCGCTCATGACTTTGGTCATCTCCAAAACGTCAGTCATTGAAATAGGACACTTTTAGGAGATAAGTTTACACTCACTTTGAATATCTGACACGCTCCAGCAATTTTTTTTCCACCTCTTCTTATAGACACCCCCCTCTAATTAATATTGGTTATGGGGAACACAAAGAGCGTATACACTATCAATGTTTGACGCGCTCGAATATTACAATGGGACCAGGTTTTTTTTTTTAAATTTTTGAGCATTCTTACACGCTCTACCCCCCATTAAAATGGAAAACTTTATATAGACTTTTTTCGATTTAGAACGTAAGCTTCACAATCCAATAAGTCTCCATAGCGCTTTAGTTACTGCAAATTTAGCATCTCGGGCTCCCGTACTAAGTATTAGCCCTAGTCGACATTATAAAAACCGAAAGCAACCACCTTCTGCTTGGAGGTAATTTGACCACTGTCCCCAATTTTTTTTTTTAAATCTATCGACATGCCGATATGCTGAGCGTACCGTCTTCTGTTGCGCAAGCGTTCAATATGTCAAATTCATGTGTTTGAAGCTTTTCGGAGCTTTTTTTCGAAGGATAATGAAATAAAAGCTCACGAAAATGAAATTCGTCGATTTCGTTCATTCAGTGGTAGTTTTTCCGATAACTCGTTCGTCATCTGTCGTTCATTAAAGACGGTGTAGAAAGAAAGGAACTGAGTTTTCCAAAATTGAAAAATCAGTGCTAAAACTTTAAAATAATTGAAAAAGGATTAATTAGTTGTGAACAAATAGAGACGTAAGTTTAAAAAGTTGCTCGAATTTTAATAATTTCTTTTTGGTGTTTTAATTGTAAAGATTCAAAAATTTTTGTCACACTCAATACACACGGAATGCAATTTTTGGATTTTTTTTTAATAAGAATTTTGCATAAATTTGATAATTTGATTTTGATTGTATCAATTTGCACTTAATTCTTTTTTTTTCGTGTGTATAAAATAATTTAATTGGTATGATTTAAGGCATTGTTTTCATTTGAATTTGTTAAAAAGAAAATTCATCTATGCTCAACGTGCGTCCGTGTGTATGCGAACGATGAAAAATCGATTTTTCTCAACGTGCAGAAAAAAAGTATAAATTTCCGTGTATATGTTACGTTGATTTTCTGTCTATTTTCGTTGGCTTTTCGCATACTCATTTTATGTATATTGAGTCTCATGCTCTGCGTTTGAGGGCATTTTTAACGGTGGTTGCGGTTAGCACTGAAAGCACCGAAAAGTACCAACATTACTGACATGTGCAGTAAAAAGAATAAAAAAAAAAAAATTAATTCAAAAATTCTTAAAGTGAAGAAGTAAACATTTTTTTTATATATTCTCAGCCATGAGATTAAAAATAGTTAAACAAAAATTATAACAAAAAAAAAAAGGCGTTAAGGAAAATTTTTTGACGGTCAAAATTCCGGTGAGTCATAAAATTTTGTACTAAGCTTCGAAATTTTACCCCCACAAACTGCTTCGTATTCCTAAATCCTATACTAATTCTTTTTATTATTATTATCACTTACCTGTTTTGGTTTTCATCCTAGTAATGTCCTTGCCGAAACGATTGAATCGCACTTATGTAACATTATCACTTCACTCACATTGATATTTAATCATTGAACTTTTTCTCAGCCAGTGTATTGCCAAAAGGTTAAGGTCAGCATCCCAGTAATGGATATGTGACGACATAATGAATGGTAGTAAATTTGTTCGTACATTTTTTGAAGTTTATACTGTTATTTTAGAAGATGAATAATGGATGGATTTAAAAAACAATTTTTCATAAATAAAACTTTTTGCAGACCGATCTCGATGTCTCCGCTTTTAGATAATGCTTAAGCTACCAAAAGGTTTAAAAAAGAAAAAGAAGAAGTCAAAAAAGGACCAAGAACTCTTTACCGAAGAGGAATTAGAACAATATAAGCGCGAGCTTCGAGCAAAACAAGAAGCCGCGGCTGCAAAATCAGACGCTGGTGAATCGGACGCCGTTTCAGACGTTGAGGGTAGTGGTCCATCGACATCGACAGCAAAGGCCGCTACATCAGCAACGACAGCAGCATCTCATACAACAGGTGAAGATACAGCTGCTGGAACAGGATCAGCGAGCGGAACTAAGGACGCTGATAGCATTAGCAAAGCCTCTACAGCTAAGAAAAGCGAAGAGGACGAGGAGTGGGCAAAATTTAAAGCACTAACATCGGGTGTCGACTCTATATTACATAAGACACAAGACGAACTTGACCGCATTAAGAAGGAGTCATTCTATCAGCGTTTACCATCGGCTGCTGAGAAAAAGCGTCAAGAAGAGGAAGAAGCTGCCCGAAGGGAAGCCGAACGCTTAGAAGAGGAACGTCGAAAGGCTGCTGAGTTTGAAGCGAAGCGTGATAAGCTAGCGGAAGCTGTTGTTGAGCTCTCCGAATCAGACGGTGAAGAAGACGCTGAAGTTGATGATATTTTCGCAACTGATTACATAGACGCGATCGCCAAGGGTGAAATCCAATTAGCCGTTGTTCCTGACTCACCTGATTTGGGCATTGACGAGGGCCCAGATCCCTTTGATACCGCCTATGCTGAGAAAATTATTGTCGGCGCTGATAAAGCTAAAGGTGATAAAAAGCTTGTTAGTCTTGGCGCTGCCGTCGAGGTCCTTTCGGGACGCGTTGATCGCGAGCACGCGCTTGCGCTTGCAAAGCCCAAGCGGAAGCTGCGCAAGGGAATACAGAACCTACTTTTAAGCGAGAGCGTTGATCTTGCTGATGCCGAAGTTGAAATTGTCGCACCTGAGCCGCAAAAGAATCTATTGGACGAACTTGTAGACGATATACCTGGTCAGGAGCAGGCACCCATCGACTTAAGCGTTTCATTGCACTTACATTTAATTCAACCGAAAAAACTTGAAGAAGCAGACGAGAACGAGAAAAACGGCGTTGGTGACGCTACAATTCCCGATCTATCGGAATTCGATGCGCTAAACGACGAAGAGGACGATGAATTTGCTGAATTAGCCGCCGAATCGCTTACGAAAAAGGACGAAGTTCAAATTATAACTGAAATACCGCTACCAAAAGCCGAAGTTTTAACCGATATTACAGAAGCAGACTGGGCCGAATTTGAGCAGCTGCCAGAGGAGAAACAATCGTCTGAGGAAAAGAAACAAGGTGGGTTACCAATAAGAGTAAAGTAGGATAAATACCTTTTGGCAGTAATGGGAATACATTTTTGAAACAAAGGGCTGATGATTTTTCTATTACACTACCATTCTTTACTTAGTTATTTGAAAATCCGCCATAAACCTCCATCTTACGACCCCTTAGAACTAGATTAAAATGAGAATTTGATAAATAATTTTTTTTTTTTTTTTTACAGAAAAGCCAAACCGTCCTCCGCCTCCACCACGACCAGCTGCAGGACCACATCTTGTGCCTGGAGCCATATACATAAGCGACGAAGAGGACGAGAACATAGCTGACGATCCATTCAATACAGCCTACGCAGAAGTGGTAATCAAGAAAACAACCGTTCTTGAAGAAGACGACGATTTTGATCCCCGTGCAGAGGAGGAGAAACCTGCACCGATTTCACTCGCAGCACCAGTGCGCGATCTTTTGGGGGGAAGTGGTACAGATTTATCCAAAGTTGGTCCAGCGCCAATCGCACCATTTCAAGAGCAAAACTCTCCTCCTGAAGACTTCGATCCATTCGATACGTCTGCAGTGAGCGCTTTAGTCAAACCAAAGGCAACTGAATTGAAATTTTTGGAACGAGAACTAATACCGGAAAGTAATTTAAAGCATTCGTTAAGCGATCCTGACTTTGATCCTCGGGCTGACGAGTCGCCGCCAGCACAAACAGCAATCAATCAAGTTTCAGACCCTGTGAAATTTCAGGTTAATACCAATAGCAGCAGCAACAGCAGCGAGGTCGACGCCACACGCCGTAAGTCCTCTCTGAGTTTGAACATTCAATCGAAATCCGTTGGTTTTTTGGTGCCAGACCAAGATTTACTTGGCGCAGTCGGTGAAGGTACAAGCAATAAAAAACCCCTAACACCATATTACGCACCCAAAAACGCATCTATTGACGAAAACGAATCAGTGGATCCATTCGATACATCCAACGTACCAGAACCAAAACCAACAGAAGTCGAGTTGAAACACATTGAAAAAGATCTCCTCACGAAAAGCACTTTGAAACATAGCCTCTCTGATCCAGATTTTGATCCTCGTGCGCCACCAACTCCAGTTCCAGCAGAAGAACTACTCAGCGTTAAGGAAAATATCAATACAAAAGTATTAACTCCACAGGAAAGCAAAGAGTTACCCGAAGAATCTGAGCAGGATATAGATCCTTTTGATACGTCCATTGCAGCTAATCTTTTGCCTGGCAAAGCCGAATTGAAATTGCTCGAAAACGAGTTTTTGCCTGAGTCACAAAAGAAAATTACAAGCAACGTTCTTGACACCCAGACTGACGCACAGGAACTTGGCCTGGGTGGCAAGGTTTTAACGCCGCAACTACCTAAAAAACAATTCGTTGAACCAGAAGACGTCGATCCATTTGACACTTCTATCGCTGAGAATCTTGCGCCCGGGAAAACTGAAATTAAATTGCTGGAAAGCGAGTTAATCGAACGTTAAAGGATCAATAATCCAAAATGGCAAATCCTTTTTTGATGGACGATGATTTGGATGGGGCTGATAACGATGCGGCTGTTAATCCATTTTTAGTGCAAGCAGATAGTGAAGACGGTGGTGTCGGAGATGGAGTAGAAAATCCTTTTGCAAATCCATTTGCTACTGGCGATGATCACGATGGGGAAGGCGAGGGTACTTCTGACATTGATCATGCAATGAGTTTCTTCGGAACGACAATAGATGCGGAAGATGACGCTCTCAGCATTAAATCAATCGCCGATGATGACGATGATGCGAATAAGAAAGGAGCTCCACCAGCAAGACCCGTACCGCCACTAACCCAGGAACTGATTAACACAGTTTCAAATCAAATGCAAGAAACAAGCTCCGAGTTGCTTGGACGCATTCCAGCTACGCGTACACCTAGTCCGGTATCGATGCGTGACTTGCACTCCCCGAGTCCTACACCCGATTCGGGGCTAGCCGACTTAATGGACGTATCAGATAGTGGCTCGTCAGGGAATACACAAGGTTTCGATGTTGATTTAACTGGAAGTGGAAACAGTGGCAACGATAATCCATTCGGCATTCCAACAGGTGTTCAGAACATACCTGGATCAACCCCAATGCCGTCACCAGCAAAGCAGCAACCACCTAGACCACCACCTCCACGCCCGGTGCCTCCAAGGCCGGCACCCCCGACAAGTGTGCTGCCACAAGCACCACAACGGCCACCGCCGCCACCCCAACCGAAGCCCACACAACCGGCATCAGAGGAATTGTTTATGTTTGCTGCAGCAAAACCACCAAAGCCCCCACCACCCAAAACCAAGGAGGATATACTGAGCCTTTTTGATAAGCCCGCACAGGCGGCTACAAAACCAGATCTAATGAGCGACGACATAGTCTTGGGCGGAACAGCAGACAAAACTGAGGAAGAAGATAAACAAGAAGAGCCAATTTTCACCTCGACTCTTACGCAACCCGATGAGAGCACGCATGACATAAGCGCACAGCCGCAAGCAGCTTCACTGAAGGAACCAGCAATAAACAGAATTATCCCACAGGAGATAAGCAATAAACATCGTGCACCAACACCTGATATTGAGATAACAACAGTAGAGGACCTCCCACGATCGGATGACGAAGAAGAAGAACCACCACCCAAGAGTAAATCAGCTCCTGAAGCAGAAAGCGAAACAAATCATTCAGAACAGGAAGAAACTAAAACAATAGTTGCTGCCCCCTCTCAAGAGTCGGATCACAGTCCACCAACCGAATCAGTTGCCACAACACAAGCCATTCCAGATTCATCTACTGACGGTATTCCAAGCGAACCGGAACAAATGGATACTGGGCTAGATTTCGGACCAACAAGTCCTGTGGCAAGTGGGGCCGCGTCCGCAAATCCATTTGCGAGTCCCGATGAGGAGCAGGAAACCTATCCTCCAGCATCATCGGTGCCCAATGCGTTCGCGATTAATGAAACTATTGATACGACAATATCAGCTGCAATTAATATCTTTGCCGCAGAATCAGAACCAGAACCGGTAGATGAGCCCGCTCCGGCAGCAGTGCATGCTACAAACATTTTTGCTAACGAACCAGACGAGTTCGATGCATTTTCGGCGAAATTCGATTCTGTGAAAAAAGACAATATCAGTATTTTGGATGGCTTTGGCGGTGGCGGTGGCTCAGGTGCAATCACCCCTACCGGTGATGGTATGTACCTATCGTTCTTCATATCTATTACATGAGTAAATTTTAACGTTTAATTAATTTATTTTCAGCCTGGGGTGATAGTGCATTCGGGACACCGAACACTCCGGGAAGTGCTTTCGACACGTCCGGCGAGGGATTCGGTAATGAAGACGATGACTTTTATTCGATGCAAGCGGCACCTCCACGAGCGGATTCCGTTGAATCTGTTGAGAAAGATTTCAGTGTCGTTATTCGCCCGAAAGCGGACGGTGCACCCTCTGTTGCGCCGCATATAGCACCTCCGCCGCCTCCAGCACGAGGTGCGGTCGGTCAAAGTGCTGCCAATGAAGCAACAGTGAATCCATTCGAAGATCCAGGCTTTCCAGCACCCGCTCAAAATGCGGAACAAAAGGTCAAACGCACAGATTCACAGGATACACCGCAAACACCGCTATTCGATGAAGATGTATCACAGCCATTGGTGGACTTCCCCCGATTGAATTATGTTGGACCTGGATGGGAAATGCAGCTACGGCAGCCGAATAAAAAGAAAATCACAGGTCAGCGTTTTTGGAAAAAGATATTCGTTCGTCTGGTTATCCAGAACGATTTCCCTGTGGTTCAACTCTTCAATCAAGTCGGCGATAAGAATCCATTCCAAGAGCTGCCGCTTCAAGCGTCTTACTCTGTTTCAGAGATTGGCGCACAGCAATACGATCAGTTTGGAAAAATATTCACGATGAAACTGCAGTATATTTTCTATAAAGAACGACCAGGTGTACGGCCAGGACAAGTCACGAAAGCTGAGCGTATCACGAACAAGCTAACAAAATTCGCCCAGTACGCTATCGCTGGCGACTATGAAGGCGTAAAGGAGTTTGGCAGTGATTTGAAAAAACTGGGACTGCCGGTTGAGCACGCACCACAGTCGTCGCAATTGTTCAAAGTCGGCTCGATGAGTTACGAAGATATGAAGCAATTTTCCGTTTGTATCGAGGAGGCACTTTTCAAATTGCCAGCGTTGCGTGAGCGTGCACTCACTTACAAAATGGAAGAAGTTCAAGTAACAGCAGTTGATGAAATAGTCGTCGAACAGGATGCAGAGGGTAGAATACTGAAGCAAATTGCACGCGTTCGTGTGTTCTTCCTAGCTTTCTTGACGGGTAAGTGCGCACCGGATTTGTCCTTGATATATTCAAATATGATATCGAATCGTATTCATTCAAGGCATGCCGTTCATTGAGCTCGGCGTCAATGATATGTGGCGTCAGGGTAGAGAAGTCGTCGGACGTCATGATATTATACCAGTGGCCACTGAAGAATGGATACGTTTGGAGGCTGTTGAATTTCATTCCATTGTCGATCAGGACGAATACGAACAGTCACGAACTATCAGGTATGTTTTATTCCAAATGAAATCTATTTTTCGGAAATGCTTTATCATCCTTTCATATGTTCCTTTAATACTCTAGATTCCAACCGCCAGATGCAAACTACATTGAACTCTTGCGCTTCCGTGTGCGTCCACCGAAGAATCGCGAACTTCCATTACAGCTGAAAGCCACATGGTGTGTTACAGGCAATCGTGTCGAGCTTCGAGCTGATATATTAGTTCCTGGCTTCACATCACGTAAATTGGGACAGATACCGTGCGAGGATGTTGCAGTTCGCTTTCCCATTCCAGAATGTTGGATCTATTTGTTCCGCGTTGAGAAACATTTCAGGTAAGACAAAGCCAAAAGCCAGTTGGTGGGACAATTGAAAAAACAAAACATTTTCTTTTCCAGATATGGCTCCGTAAAGTCGGCGCATCGGCGTACGGGTAAAATAAAGGGTATTGAACGTATACTCGGAGCGATGGATACTTTACAAGAATCACTTATTGAAGTCACTTCCGGACAGGCTAAGTACGAACATCATCATCGTGCTATAGTTTGGCGTTGTCCGCGTTTGCCAAAGGAGGGACAGGGTATGGAGAAAAATTAACAAAAAAAAAAAACACCAATTTAAAATGAAATATTTCTTCCCTCTGCAGGTGCTTATACTACACATCAACTTGTTTGCCGCATGGCACTCACATCATACGACCAAATTCCAAGTGAACTAGCTCCGTTTGCGTTTGTTGAATTTACAATGCCTGCAACTCAAGTATCGCACACAACTATACGTTCAGTAAGTGTACAGGACTCGGACTCTGACGATCCGCCGGAAAAATATGTTCGCTACTTAGCCAGACATGAATACAAGTAAGAGTGTTCGTTTTCGTTTGTCGGTATGTTCATTTCAATAAACTCATTGAATATGTTCTACTTTCGTTGCAGAGTGGGTATTGAGACCACGCATGGCGAGTCAACTAATGCTTATCTAGCAGCTACGAAGCCCATACGCGAGGAGCCAACAAAGCCAGCTGCTTCACCCGTGCCGCCAAGTGACACGGACTCTGACTCAAACTAAAGGAAGTAAGAATCTCAAATAAAAAAAAAAGATTATATATATATATACATACATATACTAGTTAAATGAATTCTATTTAAGAATCGTTTTGTTGGATCATACAAAATTTAATATTACAAAGTGAATTATTCTGGCTCATTTAGGATATGATTTGTGTTGTCTTAAACTTTTCATTCAAGTTCATAATTTTTGCTGTTTTTAATTGAAAAACAAAATGTTCTTAACTCTATTTTTAGTGTAAATATTTTTAAATGTCCCAATTCTTTCATCTGACTATTTACCAAAGAAGAAAATTCCTATGAACAAGCATTATCACATCGAAGCAATATGTTGAACCTATCTAAGTGTTATTGAATAAACCTATATCAATGCATATACATATATATATATATATAAATAAATATAAAAATACAAATACATTATTGTGTAAATGGTCCCAAGAAGTCTTGTGTTACAATTAAAGATTTTAAGAAGAAAAATATAATAATATAACATTAATATATTTATGATCCGTACCTAGTTAATTCCAAATTATAGATCAACATACATACAAACATAATTCCTATGTATTTTCGTATTAGTTGACAATAAGTTCTTTCTAATACAAGGATTTCTAAGAACTTACATATATGATGAACATTTTTGGGGTCTTGAGTAAATGAAATTTCTGAAAAACTCCTAAAAGTATCAAGAAACCTTCCGAAAAACCGAAAATTGTCAACTATTTTTTGAAATGAAAGCTCGATTAGCATTAAGGATCGTTGTTCGACAAATCAATTAATTTTCCTAAATTATCTTTCAATTCTGTCTTCAGAACAAAAGCTTTAAGAATTTCTTTAAACCTCGCGATCCTGGTTCTTGTTCATTCCAATTTAACCTCCGACTCCCCAATAATAGCATGAATGTTTTCATATTTTATCTTTATAATAAAAATATTTTCATAAAGCTAATCTAGGTTAAAGTTCCGATGGAGTTTTTCGCTTACTTTGGAGTCCATGCTCTCAGAAAAACGAAAGTAAAACCAACAACTTTTATTGGTTGAAATGTAACCAACAACGTATGTTCTCAAACGAAGAGTGCCACTGTTGTTGCATCCTACTTGTTATATGTATATGGGACGCAGCAGCAGTGGAACTCTTCATTTGAGAAAATACGTTTTTGGGAACACTTCAACCAATAAAAATTGTTTGGTTTATTCTCAGATTGGCTTCGAGGTTTGATCAAATAAAAATTCCCATTGCAATGGTTTTCGGTCTCCCTTATAAATGCAACGCTCATTTAAAGTGAAAAGCTATGAATAATATCCGCCTACTTAAGGAATTAAAACACGTTAAAAATGTTAAATATATTGACATGCATATACGCATACAAAAAAAAAAAAAAAAAAAAAAAAAAAAAAAACTAAGCTTGTTAAGAACTATTAAAATTTGAAAAGTCACTTTCAATTTGTTGTTTGATAATTTCATTTGAATGTAGGCTCAATTTTGTTGATTAGAATCGTGCAATATTAAATATTGTTTTTCTCATACATTAGTTAATATATAGAAGAAAAGCACATGTTTCAAAATAAAAGAAAAACTAATTAAATTAATTTATTTAAATCTAAACGAGTAATTAATAAACCAGAGCTATAAATTGTAAGACTAAAAGTGGAATTCCGCAGTAGTCTTTAGTCATTAAGAGATATTTTCTACCAGTAATTGAGAAAGAATTTGTCACTTTTTGTGACTACATATTGCTGGAGTAGGTACTACTAAAAATTCCCAGTTTTATGACTAAAGACTGCTGTCGCAATCCCGCTGTAAATATTTGCTGCAATCAATCACAATAATCTCCGATCATGTGAAAGTTGATATAATTGTCATCAAGTAATCGAACATTGAAGCAAATAATTTGACCGACGATATTTCAGAAAAATATCCAAGTTTTCTTAGAAAACTAAAGGTTCATTTGAAGACTATCAAGTTACTTATTGTAAAAAATTATTGTTGAAATAAAAGAAAAAAAAAAAAAAAAAAAACAGACAGCAGCGCTTCTGCATTCATTGTCAAAGCGATCAAATTAAGTGAACACTGAGGTAAAGCGATTCGAGGTTTGAAACTACTCTGTATTGAATTAAATATTGTTTTCTGGAAGAATTCTATTAAATATGTTTATTATTATCATAAGAGCAACAGAAAATATTTAAATTCAAAACCCAGGAGGAATATGCAGTTAAATATTTAAAAAGAAACTTATGTATATAATTTTGAACATTTATCAAAGGAGATTAATTAAGGACTTAACCCAGCCAATCAAGAGAGTCTGCAAAGGCTCCTAAAACGCTCTAAATGAACGTTTTTTCGAGAGAAAGGAACAAGGAGTCTATTGTGGGGGAGAAGTACTTTTCGGGATCTCAAAAAATTTATCTCGCATAATTGCTAGAATGCTTCTTAAGAGTCTGTTTGGACTCTCTTTCAGCTATAAATTTAAAAAATGACTCGTTTCGCTTCTTCAAATGCGCCTAGGCGGGCGGTGTTTTTGAGGCCTATACAAAATCATTACTACGAAAAGTTCCATTAAGACGCCTTTTCGCAACTCTCCGAATATGGTTGCCTGGAAAGATTTGTGGTCGAATGGACATCCCAGCAAACAGTACATACATATGCTAAACATTTCTGGGCATTTGGGTGCTGAATTTAAATATTTTCTCTTTCCCTTAATAATAATACTATTATTATTACTATTTAAACCGAAGAGAAGATTATTGAAATTGATTAAAAGAATTGAAAATAAAATATTGAAAAGAAAATAATTTGAAAATGGGGATCAGCTTTGGAAAGGCCTGTTCAAGGGATTGTTGTAAAAGGAAAATTAAATAAAATATCAGACCCTTATTCGAAAATATACAAACATGTGTTACACATATATAGCCACATTGAAACACTTAAATGTATGTGTCATATTAGAGCTAAAATGCGGTGTATACACTACGAAGATATTACGGATTAGTTAATGAAAAAATAAATGAATTAAAATAAGAAAAATGAAAATGAAAGCCTTTTAGTTTTTTAACAAGTGGCGGGGATAGCAGATTCCGCGGCAAGAGGTACCCTGGAGAAAATTGAATAAGAGCAGAAGTACTATTCGACTACTCGTCATAATTTTCATTTTTCCAATTCTATCTTTCTTCCACATTTTTTCACCTGCGGAAGGAATCAAACTCGTGCCTTTCCGATTGCTAAGCGCACTCGCTTCAACTGCGCCATAGAGCCATTAGACAGCACACGCACTCACATGTTTGAGAAAAATTGAATTTTAGGCGCCCCGTTGACCATGCCACTAGTTAGTGTCTACTGTCTTTGTCTCCACTCGTCTACTTGTTCTTTTTCCTATATATACCTACTCGAGAACTGCTCGCTAGTGCCCCAATTTACCCCACTCTTCCTTGCGGTATAATGGTAATCAAATTTTCAAAATGGAAATGGAGAATTAAACTAAAGCATTCGAGAGAATATCCTAACACTCGCGGTGCAATGTACAACATGGTAAAATTTTCAACGTACTGGGTACCGTAAAAAATCCTATTCTGATATGTATTAACCGGGCAAATTAACACATCTAAGCATGCAGAATCTAGAAAATACGAACGTAAGTATTTAAAATATTTCTCATGTCAAAGCTCCGCTCATTTCTTGAAAACAGTCACATTTTTACCAAACCTTTTTTAGAGTACCTATTGTCAAATACTTATTCTTTTAAAGTGCGGAGCTAAAATATTTGAATGCGGCCTTTAAATGAGGACTACTTGGAAGTAAGCGATTTTAAAGTGATTTCCGCTTACACACTACTGCTCTAGAGAGTACTCAGAGAAGATGAAAAAGTTTTTAATTCAGGAAGGCCATCGGACCGCAGAAAGGTATTAAAGCGATTTGTTAATTTTTGCATAGGTACTATCTGAAAAAAAAACTGTTGGTACTGATTTTTAGGTTGCTATTGCCTAGAGTCATTGAAAAATCCTTGATAAATACTTTTTATTGAGGCCATTTTTCAAAATCTTAAACATATCTCAAAAACTAATTAGGAAAGAAAGACGAAACAAATTGCTACTAATAGTTGTAAAAACAGAGAATAAATAATATTTTATTTTAATTTTACTAGGATTTTTTTCACAGGAAAGATAATAAAAATAATGATTTTTTCAGTGTATTTACGTTTTTTTTTTAAACCACTTTCTGGCAGGGTTGATATGATTTAAATCAGTTGATTTTAATCAGTGATTTAAATCAAGATTGAAATCAGTCATTTAAATGCGGATGATTGAAATACAAAATTTCTCCATTTTCATTTCCTTTGCTTCTTCTCGCGTATTTATATATGCGCCTTACGATTACAACGCACAATTTCAGAATGTGTACATATCAGTGCTGTAGCAATTCTGTTTTGCGTTATATCAAAAAAACCCGATTTAAATAAAAAAAAATCCAAAAAATTGAATTTTAAAAATTTTTTTGATTTAATCATGATTTCTATCAACCCTGCTTTCTGGCTATTTGTAAAAAATACCTCTGAGTATTATTTTTCACAGAAAATTTTTTTTTATCAAAATGAAATTGTATCTTTTTGAGATATTTACAAAAACATATGTACATATATTAATTTACACGCTTTAAGTTTTAATTCATTGGGGCAGACGTGCGTCGACGTAGTACGAAATGTGGCAGAAATAAGCATCACTCATACGGCATGTTGGACGTAATTCACATATTTATACCCGACACACTCTGTGTCGAGGGTATATTGCGTTTGTGTGGTTGTGTGTAACACCCAGAACCAGTCGAGATAGACCATACAAAATTTATATAGAAATGATCAGCGTCACCAGGAGATTCGATTTAGACATGTCCGTCCGTCTGTCCGTCTGTCCGTCTGTCCGTCTGTTTGTATACAGTTATCTTATCGAAGAAGTTGAGCTATCTTGACAAAATTTGGTATGCGTGCTCACGGGGACATGAGTAAGAACAAGTTCGAGAATGGACCCGATCGGACCATTTTTAGGGGTACCTCCAGTACTAGGGTCTGTTACGAAAATCACAAAAACTGCTCTAAACTCGAAGTTTTTCAACATATTTTGATGAAACTTGATATTTGAACATGTTTCAAGGCAAGTAATACGATTTCCAAAAATTTTAAAAGTGGGCGTGGCAGAAGGGCGTTTTTCGAAAATTGCCTCCTACACCCGAACTTCAAATGGGATTTGAACGAAAGTTGGCACTTATGCTTCTTTTGTAGCCATAATCATCCTCCCAAAAAAATTCCTAGATCGGTCCATTATTAAGGGTACCTCCAGTACTAGGGTCTGTCACAAAAATCTCAAAACTGCCTCAAAATCGGACTTTTTCCAAATATTTCAATGAAACTTAGGATTTGAGCATATATTTAAGCCTCCGATTAGAATTCCAAAAAATTGGAAAAGTGGGCGTGGCAGAGGGGCAGTTTTCATAAAGAAATATAACAAAAGTCGGTGTATTGGGCCCCATATGGCCTTAAACACTTCTTGATATTAAAAATTATTTGAACACGTGTGACTGTGTCGGGTATTCTATTGTCAGGCTCGCCTGACTATAACACCCTTACTTGTTTTATGTAGCAAATGACGTCTAAATTGTTATGGTTCGTTTTAAAGATTTCTCACATTTGCCTTTTGTGAAAAGATTTCTTTCAGAAAGAAAGGAAAATTTTAATGATTGATACTGCCAACCTGTGCTATCGTGTTTAAACTAACCAAAAAAGGAGCAAAAAAAAAACACAATTTTTTAAAGATCTGATGAATTTTTACAGAACTTTTTAAACAGTGCAAAGTTTTCAAACATTTCTAAAGGTTTTGTTTTAGATGAAAGGGGCATTCACCACTTTCAAAAATTCACTAAATTGAAATTCGTAACTATAACTCTCCGACGGAACAATGAAACTCATAGAACAACCGTAATTCTAAAGGAAAAATAAATTTCAAGGAATTAGGTTTTTTGTGCTGATGGAAAAAAATTCAGGAAATATACCTAAGTTTTTGTAATTTTCAGAAATATCATGAAAATGAGATCATCATTGAAGCCAAAAAAAAAAAATAAGTCTACGAATTTTTTTAACTCTTTGCTATTAATGTGAATATTTTAAGAAAAACATTTATGAATTTTCCCTGGAAATTTTCATTTTTAAAATTTTTAATTTTAAATTTTCATGAAAGGAAGCTCTTAAATCTAAAAATAAATAATAAGAAATTCCTTTCATTAAAACTTGCTCCAATGGCCCCTTAGAGATAATATTTAATTAGTATACAGTTAAGCTTAGCCGAAAAATCATTCTTATAAAGGGATTTTTCTCTTACTGAAATAATTTAAGCACGATGAGGAAAGATTATATTCAGTGAAGAGTGTGCAAAGGAAACCCAGAAATATCATTTTGATATACAGTATTATTTATTACTGAGAAAAAAGCCGTTAAAATAATTGCCTATGTAAAATTAAATAAGAAACATTACTATTCTTCCACTCAAGGTCATTATTTATATTTTTTTCTTGTGGTTTATTTTTTGTGAAAATGCGTTAAAAATTCAACTCTGACCATAATCTATTATTTAGAGGTAAAGCTATGTGTTATCCTCTTAACGAAGCCAACTTCCAAAAAATGAGATGAAACGAAGTACCCACATCCTTGTGCACATACATGCATACATATCTGTACATATACACTATCGTCACGAAACGAAACGAGTGCAATATTTCAAAAGGATTTCAGCACTAAGTCCTTATGATGCAAGGAATATGTGGGTAGATACGTACATCTACGGGCATGACTCCGTATATCAAATACGGAAATGAATATATTTGGGTGTGCGTGCGAAAACGATGGTCATGCGAGTACAACGAAACATAACAATACATCGCTGGGTCTGTGTGTTCTGTGAAGGTATGAGTCTTCCCCTGCAGAAAATCTGCCATCATATGTCGCAAAGTCTATACGATGGACAATAGAGACAAGAAGGACTAGTTCAAATGTCAGCAGTTTTCCAGCAGGAAGTGGTGAAAAAATTGTACTGACCCGAGGTTTACTAAATCTACAGATCGAGCATTCATGTAATAGGCAAAGGCGTATTCTACGGAGAGCCAAAGGGTGTAAAAAATCATAGAGATAGTACCAGTACCCTATCTCGTTTAGCGTTGCCATATGGAAACATGTCTAAGCAAGGATTCTGCGTTATTAAGTAATGCTGTACATTGTCTTCATGTCATTTAGTCCTCCGCCTTCATTATTGCCTAGATAAAGCCCATGGTAATGGGTGAGAGGCACCGCCATGCTTGGATCAGTGGATAGGGTATTTGCTTTGCAATCGGAAGGCATCAAGTCTACATGCGGTATCAACTTCAGTGCCAATTCAATAGTTTCTAGTTCTGTTTCAATGACAAGCCAATGTTAATTGTCAATAGTGAAGGGCTATAACTGCTCAGTACTTGTTGTTGACACAATCAATAGACAGGGAGTATAAATTTACTTGCGAATATTTTCTGCAGGGTCAGTACTAAGTATTTCGCTTCAACGAAGCAACTTGGGCATTCATTTTTCCAAGTTGTGTGTGTGTGTGTGTGTGTGAAGCTCCAACTGCTCCAACTTAAGGCACTGCCCGCAAGAAGTCGAGCTTGGCCAAGTGCGGTTTTTTCCCTAAAGCTGGTGGAGTTTCTTTTGGAGAGTTTTACCCACTGCTAAAATCGCAAAAAAAAGATATAAGCAAGAAAAAACGAAAAAATAAAAAGAAAAGGAAAAGGAAAAATTATAAAACAGAAAGCAGCAGATACAGGCACTGAGTTTTTGTTGCTTGAGTCATTGCTCTTGGTTTTTCTATGAAATGCAAAAGAAAACGAATGTTGAATCGGGAAATGATAAATTGTTTAAAGTTATCCACGCGGCTGAAGAACGAGCAGAGTTTGCAAAAAAAAAAAAAACAAAACAAAATTTATATGTATGTATATATAAATATATACAGAGGAATATTGTACATATATATAATTCAAATATTTATACTAAAGTAGGTATGCTTAAGTAGAGTAGGCTCTAATGGTTAAGGATCTGTTTTTCTTAAAAAATTTTCAGTCGACCCGAAAAAAATCTAGGCTGTATAGCTTTCATTTTTCTCCCCATTTTTATGTCTCAAGCGTATCTTCTATCCCTGGCTGTGTAAAAGATTCACTTGTTATAGAAATTTTGGCAGGGAATTCTGATCACTCAATGCACAATGTGCTATGTTTCGAAACCAGTTCCACATTCGCCACACATTTGCTCGAAAAAGTACAGAAAATTCATTCATTTTATTCACAACGATTTGAGGAAAAACGTTTCGTATCCTTGCGAGTATTCACATGCGTGTAACTGTGTGGTTTTGCGTATATCCTTTCGCCAATGCATTCTGATAAATGTACTGGCAACGTTATTCTGGATCACGAATGAAGGATTCGTAGCGCTCAGTTACAAAAGCATGCGTATTTAGGATTTCAAAGGACTTTACTACAGGATTTGAATATTTCACTTTGGTGCATGTAATGTAATCAAGTTAGTATGCATGTGAGTGTAGTTTTTTTTTTTTTCTACCACATAAGCACATTTTATGGTTACATATCCTTTTTGCATGGTTCATGCACAAATGAGCTAAGGTTAATGTGTTAAATTTAATTTTGTAGAGTAATTTCTCAAGTGACTTAGATTTGTTTGGGGATTTGAATTTTTATTTTTATTTTTATTTTTTTTTTTTTGAATTTGAGAAAGCAATTTTTGTGCTATTGTTTTGGGGAAAATTGTGTTGAAAAATGATTTCATTTTAACATTTTATATGTACTCAAATATAGATATGGAGGTACATTTATGCATCAAAATAAATTTTGATATTGTCAAAAAAATCCCGACAAAAAAGAAGAACTTTAGATCGCATTAAATGAATTAAAATCCATCAATGTTAGAGTGTCTTTCGGCAAGTCAGGAAGCTGATTGGGGGAAAAGTTTACTCTAGAAAGTTTGAGCAGTATTTGCGTCCCTCTTTAGAAGGGCATATCAGCTAACGTTAGGAGGATATAATGGCAGCATTGCACTTGTTGCCTAATGAAATCTGAGGTCCCCAACATATTCCCAGCATAAGCTAAAACAATTGAGCAAACAAGTCTATCTCGAAGTGGATATTATTTAGTACTGGGACTTACTATGTGCGTAAGTATATACATACATATGTACGTGCAATGACGTTTTTGTGAATAACTCAAAAAATATATTTATTATTTATATTGAAAATATTTTTTTTGGCGAAAGGTAATACTTAGAGATAGCTACCCAAATATGGTGTAAAAACGGAAAAACGCTGAAAAAATTATTTGTGCAAAAATTTTTCTCAGTGTAAAATTAAACAATTTTTTTAACAGCTTGTTTTATTACCTATCCAGCCGTCATTCGTTTCATTTTTCTATCTTAACTAGTTTTTTTTAGATATAAAATTTAAAAAAAGGCCTTTCTTAAAATAATTTTTTAAGGATATTTCAGGTACACTGGGCAATAGGACCGTAAAAATCGGTTTCTACATTAGGTAATCTGGTTTTAGGTAGTACCTATTCAAAAATCAACAAAACTTTAAAATTCCTTTCTTGGGGCCGATTGCTTCACTGAGTCGGCAAGAGCCTTTTCCTTTCTTTCTGAAAAGGAATTTTTTTCACAACTTAGAAGAAAATGAAAAGGAAATTTAATGAAATTAATAACTTTTCTTTCCTTTCTATCAGAGCGGATATCTACATTGTATATACCTAGTATCCGAAGCTGTCTTTCGCGCAATTGTTTCGACGTTAATTCACGACAACCATTATTGCGCATCCTGTTGAGAAATTTTTTCCACGAATCATTCAAACATGATTCTAAGTGGGTCCCTCCGAGTGAAATTTCTTTTTCAAATTGTTTTCCTTAACAAAGGCTTTCAACCGTTATTGAAAATCCCAAAACAAATTTTACTGAAAGTAGATATTTTTATACTAAATTGAGTTATATTTCGCTTTGTTAGTAGAACAATTCTGAGAACCTAATGAGATTCCGTTTCCCTTTCAAGCACATATCCTTTTTTGCCAAATAAACTGCCAGCATATCGTAACGAAAATCCGTCAAAGTACGAAAAAAAAAAATAAGATGGAGAGAAATTTGTTTGAAAAAAAATTTCCAATGAATGAAATAGAGTCGACAGCTTGTCTTATTATCCGAGCTGAGCTTACGTAGCATACGTGACACATGACTTTAGTAATACGACGTGAAGCTCTGCATTCTGCTCTCTCACTTCCCCAGCTTTTGGTGTACATATCTTCCATTCGATTATACCTTATCTGACTACCGGCAGCAATATTTTTCATTCAATTTTTTTCTTCACTGCCAAAATGAATATTTTAATATAATCTCATTTTAGTCAGTTTTCCTTTCCTTTTTATATATAGGTACCTTTATAAATATATAAATATATATTATATATTTTTTGTTGTTGAAATATTAAATCCTTCAATCCTCGCATATGCACTTGAACTTGCAGCAGCAGTGTACACTCTTATGTGCACTTAACAATAAATTGTGCCAGGATTTTTGCCTTCTTAAGGACGAAAAAGATGTGCATTGCATTCAGAACTTTTTAAGTTTTCATAAAGTTCATCTTTTTGTAACCTTGACTTTTTCGGTCCATAGCTACCAGCTTGCGATACGAGGATACACGTCTTATGAGAGCACTTGGCTTTCCATTTGAAAGTCCAAGTATGGATTCAGCGCCGAAGGTTTTGCAAGCACTTGAATATTCTCAAAAGAAGCCTATCCGGTGCATTTCGCTGCAAGCCAGAATGTTGTAGAAGCGCAAGCCAATGGCGGTTAGAGTGGGGGCCACAAGATTTTTGTATTTTCAAATTTTCCTTTTTTTACCATTTAATGGTCATGTTCTTCTTTTTTTTTTTTTTTTGGTTTTTTGTTTTTATGAGAGTGTTTTCTTGTGTTTTAAAGAGCCCATTTTATGTGTTTGAAAGCCTTTTGGCATTCAAATGCTTAATTTATAGGACTTCATTGGCAAAGTGGAAAGGAAAAAAAAAACACAAAATTATGGCTTCTTTCATTCATTTGAATGGAAAAAGGTAATTAAAATTTCACTCCAACATTCAAACTTGATGAAACTAAAGTTCCATAATACTTTTTTTTTTTTGCTCTACAGAAGAATCTCTGAAAGAAAAAGCAACGTCAGTCAGTCAAGCAAGTTTGTCAGTTGAAAATTGTTCTGACTGTTTGTTTTCTGTTGACGATGAAAAGGTAGAGCAAATATTTTGTGCACTCTCGAAGCTTTGACACTTTTTCGCCAGATGGAAATATTATTCGGTTATGGATTTTAATATGTTCAGTCATCCGCGTGAAATGATCTTTGTTGACTTTGTTATTGAAATGAAATGGACGTGTTTTTTGTTGTTGTTCTCCTTTTTCTCGTATTAAACGTCGAAGAAGCACAAAAATTTGTATGTTTTCATGAAAATCTTTTCCTGGAAGCAATTTAATTAGGGTTTTACGGGACTGTTTGCGAAATAAAAATAGCTACCTTTTCTGCGCTTCGGAAAACTGTGTTCTTTTTATACCCGACACACTCTGTGTCGAGGGTATATTGCGTTTGTGTGGTTGTGTGTAACACCCAGAACCAATCGAGATAGACCATACAAAATGTATATAGAAATGATCAGTGTCACCAGGAGATTCGATTTAGCCATGTCCGTCTGTCTGTCTGTCTGTCTGTCTGTCTGTCCGTCTGTCTGTCTGTTTGTATACAGTTTTCTTATCGAAGGAGTTGAGCTATCTTGACGAAATTTGGTATGCGTGCTCTCGGGGATATGAGTAAGAACAAGTTCGAGAATGGAGCCGATCGGACCATTTTTAGGGGTACCTCCAGTACTAGGGTCTGTTATGAAAATCACAAAAACTGCTCTTAAACCCGAGTTTTTCAAGATATTTTGATGAAATTTGGCATTTGAACATATTTTAGGCCAATTAATGTGATTTACAAAAATCAGAAAAATGGGCGTGGCAGAAGGGCGTTTTTCGAAAATTGTCTCCTACTCCCGAAACGCCTATGAGACTTGAACGAAAATTGGCACTTATACTTCCTTTGTAACCATAAACATCCTGCCCAAAAATTTTCTGGATCGGTTCATTATTAAGGGTACCTTCAGTACTAGGGTCTGTCACAAAAATCCGAAAACTGCCCCAAAATCTGACTTTTTCCAAATATTTCAATGAAACTTAGAATTCGCGCGTATATTTAAGCCTCCGATTGGAATTCCGAAAAATTGGAAAAGTGGGCGTGGCAAAGGGGCGGTTTGCATAAAGAAATTTAACAAAAGTCAGTATATGGGGCCCCTTATGGCCTTAAATAACTCTTGATATGAAAAACTATTTGAATATGTGTGTCTGTGTCGGGTATTCTATTGTCAGGCTTGCCTGACTATAACATCCTTACTTGTTTTTAAATGAAGACTATACGGAAGAAAGGACAATTAGCGATCTTTGTTATTTATTTTTGGCAATTGAGATGCTAGTGAGAGAACACTGCTTCGAGTGAGTCCCAAAGAGCGTGAGTTCGTTTCTTTGATGTACTTTACCAGCTCCAAATCCATTTCTCGAGAAATTATTGGCGAGGGGTTACTAAAACTTCCCTGAAATATTTATAGTTTCGAGCTGCTATTTGCAGAGTTAAAAATAGAGCTCCAAATGACTTTGATGACAAAAGTATGTATGTCCATTGAACCCTCCCTGAATGTTAGAATTGTGGTTTTCATTGCTTCTGGATGTCATTTTCGTACGATTCCTTATTTTGGCATTATCTAAAATTTAATATGTTCAACAAAACTTAATAACAGTTTGAAGGGTAATGTGATATAATATATCAAATTTCTCTGCTTCGCCTATATAACATTACCCGGATTTGGCTATTGAAAGAATTTTTGTTTGTTTTCAAAACAATCCACTTCTGAAAACAACGAACTAACCTTGAATGAACGTTTTATTAAACTTGAACACAAGCAATTCGAGATCGCACAGCTTTCAATTAAACGTTCATTTTCCGGGAATAAAACAAAAAAGCGAGCAAAAAATAAATATTGTCTCCACAAATTTAGAAATTTTCCTAGAATGAAAGCAAACGCTAAGAGTACAAGCGCCCATTCGAATGGGCAGTACAATGTTTATGCATTGCGAACAGCGCTGCCACTGACAAACTTTTTTTCCTACCAAATATTTTTTGAAATCCTACCAAAATCGATTGCGACTACCAACAACTAAAAAAAGGAACTTTTTGCTTACAATTTTTAGGTGTATTTACAATAACAAAAGCTTTATATATTACGTTTGTTCTAAAAATTCAAAAATTCTTTTAAAATAACGTATAAAACTATCCATTTGAACTTCATTTGGCACATTCAAGCAACAAAAGTGATTATATTTTTTACTTGTCGCTACGTCGCGCATGCTTTAATGCAAGTAAGCTCCTATTGTATTAGCTTTGCTTTTCTCTTTTCTTTTGTGCTCTATTCACTTCTGTGGAAAAAAGCAACATGAGAGACAGAGATAGATGGATATGAAACATGCTCTCCCACATCGTTCAAGGTAGGGTTGACAAAATTCTATGTGTATTTTTCGATAACGGATATGTTTACAAATGTTTTTTGTTCAAATGATCCCACCAAAATCCGATTCAACCTACCAGCCAAACCAAAGAAAAAAACACCTACCTGATTTGGTAGGAAAAGCCCAAAAGTGGCAACGCTGATTGCGAAAGCAGTCACACGGCAACGGAGTGACAAATTCGGGTGAAGTCCACCCGATGGCTATTTTTGGGGCTATGTCCAGCAGAGGGTTCTGTGGGGATTTGCTTTGAACTTGAAATAAATTTGTGCAAATGTTACTTTTTACTTTTTTTAGAGGCATTTTATAGCATGTTTCCACATAGTGAATTAACTAAATGAATTAGAGTTATTTCGGACATTTAGAAGCGTATAACTACGATTATTATTGAAAATATTGGTTCAGGAGACTAAAAACAAATAATATTGTTGATAAGATTTGATGCAGATGCTTTATAGACTCTTATCCATATGGTTAATTCACTATATTAATTCAATGTGGAAACATGCTATTAGTAAATTTTTGTTATTTTAAAAAATATCTTGTCATTTCATTTTTGTCGGTGCTTAGTTCAACAATTTCAATGTATTTTTGAAAATTATCAAGTCAATATAGTTGATTAAAAGGGAAAAATCTTTATTTTTTCCAACAAGAAAAATTTTTAAAATTAAAAATATTCCCTGTTGAAGCTGTTTTGCATGTTTTTCCGTTTGAATTAACCAATTTTCTGGTTGATTTCTTTCTCAGTGTAGTCTTCAGGAAAACTTAAACTAGGCTTATACATTTTATATGAAAACTTTTGAGAAGCTCAAATAAAGCAAAGCTATTTGATTGAGTTTATTAACGGGCATGAAGACGGGTCGAAAATTTGACCATTCGAAGTTCTTAGGCCGAGTTATAGACTACCACCCTTAGGGTCTGTATTTAAGAGTCCTTACAATGATATCTTTTCGTTATATCTCTCCATTTGATGAAGTCTGCATAGTACTTCTTTAACAACAAAATTTTACTTGAACCTTAAAGGACAACCAACGCTCGCTCGGCATTGAAACATTTTCACATTTTCACATTTCTTTTGCCTTTTAATATTTTAAATTACGGCTAGCCCTCTGGCTATGCTGAAGCAAACACGATATTCCGTGTTGTATGACCAACCTGCCTGTTCCTACCTGTTTTGACTGTTTCGAAAGCAAACAGTTTTCCTGCTTGTAATGTTGCCATTCGCTGGCGCTTTGTTTGGTTGTTTTGTGAAAATTTAATATTGGTCGTAATTAGATTATGACGTCATCATTTACATTATTTGGTATTAGTGAGAGTAAGCTTTAGTTCGTCGTATTGTAAACTTTCGTGAGCTCCGTGTACTTTGTGCGATAGTCGGTCGGAATGGACGGGAATGCTTGAGCTTGGGTCCATAATTTTTATGGGAATGCTTGAGTGTGGGTCAAGGAATGTGGGTTTGTCTAATGTTGCAGCACCACATTTGTGGTTGGCTGTTGGATATTATGCCTGCAAATGGCATTTTTATGACGAAATAATTTTAATGTTTCCATACGATTTCAGTTGATATGGGTTTTCATTGGTTATAATAATATGCTTTTAATTAAATTCGATGGAAAAATTTAATGAAATCAAGCGCTTTTAAGTAATTATCTACTAAAGAAAATAAATTTGCGTAGAATTCGATTGAAGGACTACGATGGATATTATCTGTACCTATATATGGGGGTTTTTGTTTGCTGATGGAAAGGAAATTGAATTAAATTCTTTCACCTGATGCGACATGGATTCTTGGTCAAGCCAATTCGTATTTAAGATATTAAGGCTGTTGACGATAAAATTCTGAAACAATAAAAAATGGAAAAGGAAGAATAGAATCGGGTGAGCACTTTGAGAATTTTAAAATGGTGATACGCCTGCTTGGAAAAGATAATGAACACCAAGTCTATTGAAGAAGAGTTCTGAGTCCGTTGAAAATTACCTCATCTGATTACATGTATCTATCTCTCTCATCTCTCTCTCTCTCTCTCTCTCTCTCTCTCTCTCTCTGTCTTTATAGGGCTGTCGATTATAAAAGATTTTTAGGTACAATTTCAGTTTTTTATAGCCATTTTTTAAAACTTTTTTCCTACTAAGGCATTACCGAGGCTTTTTGGACACACTTTAATGGAAGTTGTCTAATATATATTCCCACTTCCCGCAAAGAAACGATTCTAGAAGCAGAATTTCTAGATTGCGCCAAGTTTCTTTTATAACTGTGAGAACTGGCTTCGTAAACAGTGACACCAAGTCATCCCTTTACCGGGTTATATCGTCCCAGTCTAGCATTGAAGAAATACAGACATTTTTTAGCCCTGTTTAGCAACAAATTTTTCAATGCAAGCTTCGCCCAAAAATAAAAATAAATAAAAAAACGTTCATTAGGTACAATATTTGGCGAAAGGTACCAACTATTTTTCGCATAATTTGGACACTTTTGGAATAAAAAATCGATTCTGCCCATGAGCCTTCTTTTCCTTCTGGAATCGAATTCAGCTTCAGGGATAACCTTCTTCATTAATCTAAGGGACCTTTTTAATTCAAAGATCGCAATGTGCTATGGAATTGCAATCAACTAATCTAAAACTCTAATCTCCCCAACGCGTCCATTGTTTCTTATCGCCGACAAAAGAAAATTGGAAGAATTGCAATGTTTCGAACGGTAAATTGAAAAGTCTAACCTAAAGGTATTCTTTTACATTCCTAACATATGGCTATCCGCATTTGCATCCTGTCTAGTCACATATGAAATGCATGCAAATTAGCTAAAATGTCTTGAGCAGAAATTCGTAAAATAAGAAAGAAAATAGCGCCTTGTGTTCTGCTCTGCTGTGTTCGCTTCCTTTATCCCGAAATTCCACTTAACTTTATATATCTTCGGCGAAGAGTTGCAGCAGCATTTTCGGCTGCCACATGCAAAAGACTATCCACTCAAGAAGCATTTTCTGCCGCTGTTTGTTGGCTTTTGGCTATAACTCAAATTTGCAATTTTGTATGCAAATTTGTTGCAGATTTTTCCAACGGTAAATAATGCGCGTTAGCATGTGTTCAGCTCGTTTACAAATTCTTCTCTATGTTTTCTTCATGTTGCTTGGAAAAAAGCAAAAAAAAAAAACAAAAACAAAAATTTCCAAAAAATAAAAAAATAAAAAAATTATAAGAAAAAATAAAATATCCTGCTCCTTTAACTTTTAGTTTGAGAAAATTAGAAATTGGTCACAGCACACGGATAAACGATAAAGACTAATCGAACTCTAGTTCCAAGAGGATTGAAGAATGCAATAGTTTCTCTCGTAGTCCACCGATCTGCAGCAAGATTTTTAATAAAAATTCAAAAAATTTAATTTTTTTTTGCGAAGATGATATTTTGTCGGCTCTCCTGACGGGACAACAATTTTTAATTGGCGACCGCAACAACATAAATGGACGGTGTTTTAAAACATAACAAGCAAGCGACACAGCCCCAGATCAACCACCAAAACAAGCAACGATAATTTGCCAGTACATAAAGGCCAGCATGAGTTACGTTAATTTTATGTTGCGACCGTTTAACGAAATCATAACAAGAAAGGCAAAAAAAAAAAATTAAAAAAATAAAAATAAGAGAGAGGAAAATAAAAACTTGCAACGTCTGTAACAAGAACGACAACGACCGCCATAAAATCGACAGAAATGCACAGGCAACGACAATTTCAATGTTGCATTTTAAATTGTAGCACAAACATGCAGTAAAAGTGACAAAATTGTGCTGCAACCACAGCGAACGAAACTTGTTTTTTCATGTCGTGGTAATAAGTTATGACGATTCTTACTCAGCCTTTTTTTTTTTTTTTAAGTATTGGAGTCAACAATTGTGGCTTTTACATTTCATTGACATTAATGAGTTTTATTTTACAACGCAAAGGGGTTTGATTGTTTTCCAAAGAATGACAGACAGCTTGAATTTTCACCGAGAAAATAAATTGAAAGTTTCGGGGGCGCTTGAGGCTTCTATCATACCCTCAAACACGATTGAAAAAAAAACTTTTTCGTCTCTTCATCTTCTCCCTTTCGTCAATAGTAAAATCCCCTTTGAGCAGGGTGCAAAAAAAAAAAAAAAACTTAAACATTCACCTGGCAAAGAGGAGCCAAAAACATGCAACATGAGACTTTTGAGGAAAATATTCGATGAAAATATGTCATGCAATGCATTTTCCTTTCATGCAAATTGCCATGATACTTTATATTTTCAGTTTTTGAAAGTTGCAAAAAAAAGGATATACTTTACAGTGGACCCGCGATAAGTAGGACAAACAAGTTTTTTTTTTTTATTTAAGGAACTTTCCGCAGGGGAGCTGCAAGAGTTTTATTTACTGGTGTAGCCCATCTGCGGGGTGTAGCTAGACCTACACCAGCATGTTGATCGAATATTATTGTATATCAAGCCTGTAATGTATCGAGGGTCCGCAATACACCAAGGGTAAAAATATGATCCAAATATTATTTTAAGGATGTTACAGCGGTCATCAGGAGATTGGGATCTTGTGGGAGTCTCGCAGGTAATATGATTAAATAGTCCCCAAATATTAACAAAAAAAAATCCTTCATTGTAATTGCACGCTTTGTAGGTCAAATTGGGATGCTGGTATGTAAGACAGCCTCGGCGTCTGTCGTCAAATTAGGTCCCTCAAGTCAGGTAAAATGAGTCTTTCTGTCTCTCCACTTGACGAACCCTTCAAGTCTGAATGAATTCAGTGGAGGCAATGGAGTTATTGAAGCTTCTGAGTGTTCCAATTATCGCGAACCTTCTGTATTTAAGAACGTTGACATACACAAATGTACGCTACAACTTCTATGTGTGACTGCTTTGACATTTATGTCAAACTATGAAGCTTGAAAGAACGAAACGCGTGCAACTCACCATCAACTACAATCTCAAAAGGGGAAACAATTTTTTCCTGCATGCAATGATTGACAGGCAATTTTCAATTTAACACCTACTTAAACAGTTCTACTAACAGTTCCTCTTGCCGTTTAAAGTGTATTTCGTAAAATATTTTTTACTTTTATGGATCTGGAATCTATTGGTATTGGTAAGTCATAAATATTTGAACCTAGTATATTTGTTGGTTTCTTTTTCTCCTTATTTTCTTAGGTTATTTTTTTTGATTTTTTGATTTTAGTTTTGTTCGATATAAGACGTGCCAATTTGCTTTATCCACGCTTAGCCCCATTTCCGCTTCCACATCAATACATGCGTGATTGGTTGCCACACGATTGCATCCGTTTCTTATTTGTTAAATTCTAGCAAATTGAGGTTACTGCCGGATGCGAAGCCTATTACTGGCAAAGGTGAAAGCAAGAAAATGTTTTGAAACGGAAGAAATTAATTTCTCGAATTTGTGGAAAAAGAAAATAAAAAGATTCCAGTGCAATAATACCTTTTAAACGGACATAAATGAATTGGAAAGAAAGTGACTTTTTCTCCAAAGGAAATCTATGGAAAAATATTTTTATGCAGTCAAAATATGGTTAGCATTTCAGTTTTATAATTCAGTCTTTATAATTTTATTCGAAATTCTCCAGAAAATATTCAGAATTCTAAAGGAGTCCTATATAATCCCTAATTCGGAATCGATGCACTTATTATGAGCTCTTCTAAAAGCCCGAAACGAATTTGCTTCACTTATAAGAGTCATAAGTATGTATGTGATATTCGTGACTCTTTACGCTATAGTTCTATAGGACCGGAGACAGACAGATGAATTCACCCACCACCGGTGGATAGGACCGACCACTTTACAAGCCCCCAGCAATGCTTTCGAGTGGCGAATTTAACATTGGGGCATTCCGCGTGGAACGGACAACGAAAAAAAGTTGATGTTTTGAAAATTGTTTATATTCGGCTCAATTGTATCTCTAGAGGATATGAATTAAGGGGTAAAATATTTTTGTTGTATTGCTCTTAGTTTTCGAGATATAGGCTTCTAAAAATCGAAGAAAATAAAGATAAGGTTTTTTTGCATGCAAATTTTCGAATAAAAAGTGGTTTTTTGCAAAAGCAAAAAGTAACGGTATGTAAAGGAAATTGTATTGAAATTTTTGAAAATTTTAAGAAAATTAAAAAAAAAATTTTTTTTTCAGTGTAAAATCGGAGGTAAAAACTTTAAAGCTTAATTTAAATAACTTAGCCCTTTGTAATTTTTTTAAATTTTTTCGAATTAAATATTAAAATGTTGAAAGCATACTGTATAAGTTTAATAATGGGCACAAAAGTAGTTTGGGAGAAAGAGCAATTAATACACACACGCATCGTCCTTATATTCAGAAATGAATCAGAAATTTTCTGAAGCGTTTTTATACCCGACACACTCTGTGTCGAGGGTATATTGCGTTTGTGTGGTTGTGTGTAACACCCAGAACCAGTCGAGATAGACCATACAAAATATATATAGAAATGATCAGCGTCACCAGGAGATTCGATTTAGCCATGTCCGTCCGTCTGTCTGTCTGTCTGTATACAGTTATCTTATCGAAGGAGTTGAGCTATCTTGACGAAATTTGGTATGCGTGCTTCGGGGACATGAGTAAGAACAAGTTCGAGAATGGACCGATCGGACCATTTTTAGGGGTACCTCCAGTACTAGGGTCTGTTACGAAAATCACAAAAACTGCTTAAAAATCGGAGTTTTTCAAGATATTTTGTTGAAATTTGGTATTTGAACATGTTTAAAGGCAATTACTGTGATTTAAAAAAATTGAAAAAGTGGGCGTGGCTGAAGGGCGTTTTTCGAAAATTGTCTCCTACACCCGAAATTCAAATGGGACTTGAACGAAAGTTGGCACTTATGCTTCCTTTGTAGACATAAACATCCTCCCAAAAAATTTCCTAGATCGGTCCATTATTAAGGGTACCTACAGTACTAGGGTCTGTCACAAAATTCTAACAAAAGACTAGACACTTCAAGAATCAAAAGGAACTTTTTCGCAAACTATTTTTCATGATTGAAACTTATGGATTTGTAGACGTAATAAAATCTAAGAGCAACTGACCGATAAAAAAAAATACGTGAAGCTTATAATACAAAAAAGATTAATATTGGAATAAGTGGTTTGACTAGCTATGGACAAAATTTATAGGGGCAGTTTCATAAAGAAATCTTAAATTTCAAAAGCCATCCTTATGGCTTCAAATTGTTTGCCTTTGATATGTAAAAATATAATTTGAACATGTGTGATCTGTAGTCATGGTATTTTATTAGATATTTGGACTTCATTGCCTTGAACATATAACACCCTTACTTGTTTAAATAAAGTTTTTTAATTTCTTATTGTCTGCAGAACTGGTAGAGAGCCTTATTTCTGTTTGAATAATGTATAGTATCCGAGTACTTATGATAACAACGTGAGAGTAAAAGGAAAAAAGTACGTTGAAGCTTATTAATTGACCTAAAAGCATAGGATTTGTAAGTTAATAAAAGACCCCAAATAGATATATTTACCATGAATGAATATTTAAGATAATTTTCAAAGAAAATTTTATTGTAATTTGAATAAAAACCTTTTACGAAAATCATGGAAACCAATTTGAAATCGTATCCATTATTTGAATTCAATGTATCCTTTTTTCTTTTAGACAACAAATTGATTTTCAAACTGAGCTTTTGTTGATAAAATGAAGTGTTTTTAACTGGAAGAACATATTCAATGGAACTACAAAATTTGATATGATCTAGCCAAACCCATATTTATGTGGTTAACACAGTTTCAATTATTCCCAATTTCATCAAGGTTTCTAATGAATTTGATGTTTTATTCTCCGCACTCGAGATGCTGCCTCCTGCAGTTGACTGATTCGAATCATTCGCTTATTTGAGATAATTCAAAGATGTTTTCATTGACGTGGAAAGCAAGATGGATTGCAGAAGTGCTTTTCGTATTCTTGTGGGGTTCCAAAAATTTCATAGGCACACACGCACACACAAACACGCTTCACTGAATGAGTAAATAATAATCAGATGGATTTCTCAACTCTGTAAATTTGATTAAAATTTTTGTCTAATGATGCGGTCCATCAATTTAACCCACCACTGAAAATTTCCTCAATATTCCCGAAAGTGGTTTGCAGTTATTATTTACAATCCAATTAGTCATCGGCCCCCGAAAGGCCTTTGAGTATTTTTGCGCCCATACATTTGGATTCTTAGATGGACGCACGCTTATGTATTTGCATTGAATCCCTGTAGCAAACGGAATTGTTTGCCCCATTTGTAGTCTAATCGCAAATAGTTTAAAATCAATTTAGCCGGAAGCTCTTTGAGAATTCATGGGAATCATGAAGCGCAGCCAAAACTCGTATTATACTCAATGGATTTGCGTCACAGAAATAAATATTTCATTGGGCATTCGAGCTGGTCCGCATTAACTGTGATATGACGACGATGTGCATCGTGTATGCACATAAATTGTTTGCAATCGCAATACCCAAGACAATTATTGACTTTGGAGATTTAATATTTTAGCACTTTCACTATAAATTTGCCTTTGAGTGAGCAATGTTTGGATACGAATATTACTAAATGCGGGTCATTCATATTTTAGCTGCTTTATCGATCGATCTTTATTTTGAGAACTTTAAGGCTTTAAAGATTTTCGATCATTGGTGTTCATTAGAGGAGCCATTTGTTTCTCCGATGGTTTTTTGATGAAAAGAGCGCACCTAAACTTTATTGGTGTTCTTTTAAGCCAGTGTTTACAATACAGTGGACTCGCGATAGCTCGAACTAAATGTAACCAGAATTTTTTTAAGATATCGAATTCATTCGACTTATCGATCTTTATTTTAAGGTACGCTTTGAAGCCAGCTTACATTTTGAAGACTGTTTTATGAGAGCTTTCATTTAGGAATCTTTTTGGAGCCCCATTGATGACTAACAAGCGATTAATCACATGAACAATTAAAAGATGAATCGAAAACGATTCTGTGTTTCAAAATCGATTCGTCCATAGGAGATTGAAATATGATTATTCAACCTGTTGCTATGTTACATTTCACTTCATAAAAGACTCAATACTTAATTCATTGGGAGTAAAAAAAAAAATTTATATACGGAAAAAATACCTAAATTTTGATAAGACTCAAAAATGATGGCGAATGCGAATCAACAAAGGCTCCAAAATGATAAAAAATATGAGTCAAAAAAGATTCGAATATGATGACGAATATGAGTTGTACCTACAAGTCTCGAAAATGGTTACAAATATCTACGACTCAAAAATATGATTCGAAAACGATTCGCAAATGATATCAAATATGACTCTTCAAGAAGAGTCGTGGCTAAGGTTCCATTTACTCCCGACAAAGTATAATTTCTGATCAGGAAACGAGCGTAAATTTGATTATTTTAATCGGAAAGACAAGTCGAAAAAGAGTCACTTTTGATAAAAAATTTCAAAAATTACTGGCTTGGAAACTTGATTCGTTAATTCATTTCTTAAAATTATATAAGGGTTGTCAAATGGTAACAGGTATAAATGAAGCATGTACAGTTGTACATTGAATTCGCACATGTCAGTACATATACGGAGGCTTGTAGATAAAAGCTGAAACAGTTTTCAATGGGGGGAAAAATGTTCGAGTTAGCAAGTTGTTCGACCTATTCTATGTTCGAGTGAACGCTAGTCTACTATACTATATGAATAGGGTTTCTAGATCCTACACTTATACTACAAATGGAGCACGTTGCTCACTGGTGATGCTTTTTTCTCCGAAAATATAGGTAATGCTAATAAAACTCAAGTGAAAAGAATTTTATTTTCACAAAATTTCTGTAGCAGATTTTCTTTGCCCTCGAAATAGAAAAAAAAAACATTTTTTACTTCAGCCATAAAGAAAAAAACTCTCTCTCCGCATAAACATTTGAAAAATTCTTTTCCTAAAAGCTTAAAAAATTAATCATTTTTAGTGGAAATGAAAAGTTCTCCATTTAATTGAAAGCTCGGAGAAGTTTCAAAACGCAACTCAAAATGACAAAACCGTAATCCGCAGGAGCTTTCCGCGAAACGTGTTTCACGTAATATGTCCTCGGAGCTCATTTCAAAACGTGTTTGATATAATTCCTGCTTCATAGCGGTTAGTTGTACAATCCTTATTCCCATTTTAGTGCTAACCGAATTCATTCAATCAACTCTAAAAAAAAAAAATACAAATATAAATAATAGAAAAAAATTAAAAAGTTCTCAAACTCCTCTCGGAAAGTTCACAGTCGAAACCCCCAAAAGATAACAACAACAACAACAACAACAACAATAAGAGCAAAAAGAAAAAGAAGAGATGTAATCGAACACGTGCAACTGCAATCGCAGCTTAATCACACTAAAATGCATTTTGCTTTTGGTGAGATGTTATCGATTCAAGGGAGTTCCATCACCACAGAAGCACATCAAGCAAATATGCAAATCACGCCTGTGGGATATCTGGAGCATGCTTCGTACAGAGCTCTAAGGTAAATGTGCACATATGCAACTTTGTTCCTCTCAGGGCGATTGCGAGTCTGCATTTATGTAAATAGAACTGTGAGTTGTCGGACGTGCAGTTTACTTAAACTAAAAGTCAAAATCATACTCAACGCAATGGCTTTTTAAGTTTGATATGCGGTATGGGTTACCATATGGCCATGTCCGCATATTCCCACATACTTGCATGTACAAACAAGTGCTCATTTCAAGAATGTTTCGTTCCAAGTACGTTGTCTAGATGCGAGCAATATGCATTTGTTTTACTCTCTGATGATTGTTTATCGATTGAATGATATTGAAGCACGTCTCGAGCTATCGAAGAAAAGAGTATTTCCTTTTTCTTTTCTTTTTGTAGGTAGATGAATATGAAATATGTATTTGCATCATATTAAATTTTCTTTAATGAAATTTCATTCTAAAGGTGATTGCAATAGAAGAGAATTATAAACAGAACCGTGACTAGCGAGCAGAGGTGTAAAGGATTGAATTCCTTTTGAGCTTAAATCCCTCATAGTTGGAGCCAGGAGTTGTATTTTCTGATTCCAAACGGAGTGCCATGAGTTTTCAATTAAGTGCTTTTGCTTTTTTCATCAACTGATCAAATCCTCTTCTCGAAATATAGTTTACTTTGGATAACAAAGGATTCTCAAAGTGGTGGATGATTCAAGGGAGTAAGTCTCGCTGTTTTCTTGGTTTCTGATAAACTTTTTGAACCAAATTACTAAAGCAAGGCTTCCAAAAATGCTACAAGAAATAAAACAACCCCAAATTGGCTGGCTATTCTTACATTTTGTCGTAGAAATAAATTAACTTATGTGTTATTGTTTGAAAAGAGTTGCCCAATATATGATACGATTTTGCAAAGGGTTGCTTGTTGATTTGCAACAAGTGTTCAAGCAACATGAAACTTGCAGTATCAGACAATTGAAATATATAAAAAACTTTTATTAGAAATACTTGGATCATATTCATAATTTAATTGCTTTTCCAAACGAACGGACATCGTTGCGTATGAAAGTTGTAGTTTCTCCGAAAAAACGTTGCTCATACGCAGAGTATTCCAGAATTGCTTTCGTTTCTCTTCGTTGCAAAAGAGTAATGAAATGTCAAATGAATTGTGTGAGTGCGACCCTTGTGTATGGTCTTTTATTGGGCAGTAACTTTCCAGAGTAGAAAATTAAAGTGAAATCGAAATTAAAATACTTCCGGTAGAACTTATTTTCAATTGTTTATGACAAGCGCTTCAGCCGATTCTATATATTCCCGGTGAGTTTTTCCGGGCAGAATTGAAAAAAATTCTGCTTTTCTAAGGACACTGGAGAATTAAATATAAAGGAACCGAGTATTTTGGATATATTTTAAGCATAGGTCACCACATTTTTTGTTTTATTGACGCTTGGAATACTTCCTTTTTCCGTGGAGAAAAATTTATAAGGAGAAAACTCCTGGGAGAATAAGTATTCATTTAGAATAGGGCTGCTTATAAAATAATATCAGGGTTGTCATAGAATCCGATTGCTGTCAGAATTGGAATTTTTTTCGACTGAATTTTCATATATATCTGATAGACAGCCGGAGAAAATAGGGTTCTGTGTAACTAAGAACCGAAAATGGTTTCGATTCAAAACCAAAAACGACAAAATTTGTAAATTCTGTATAAAATTTCGATCGGTTTTAATTCCGATTCCGACAGATATCGGATTCTGTGACACTCTTGTATATTGTTAATATTGAAAAATAACACACCGACTGATTCGGGATGTTACACACACAATCGCACAAACTCGCTTTCAGTTCTTAAATCATTCCAACTTTGCATAAATGAACCTCTGATATTAATTTGGCCAACAATAGTTCTTGGCACGTTCGCTGGAGAAGTGTAAAATTTTGACATTTTCCGAAACTGCGGCTTCAAACTTTTATTATCTCGGCCATAAAAGGCGAACAAGTGTTCCGGAAGTAGAGGAGAAATTCAACGGTATTAATAAATTTCACTTACAGGAAAACTGAAAACGTGTTCACGATGCTCTCAGAGTTGCATTTGAGTGCGCGGAAGTCTATAAAATGAAAAGAAACGAAGCCAAATAGCAAACTTTTTTGCAACTAATTACAAAGTTGGCCGGAAACATTTACAAAACATTTAGACGAGAAATTCACATTTCCGACAAACGTGTTGAGATTTGATAATGAACCCGACCGCATTTTATGCACGCAACGGTTAATGCTTATAACGTTGCCATTGGACTCCATTTATAGTCAAAGTGGACATATTCAAACGTGCATGCAAATGGTTTTATACGCTTTTTTTTTTTTGAATATTTTGTTGGAAGTTTATACGAACTAGTGTGGCCACAATCGCCAGTGGTTAGCTGATGGCCGTAGTTAAACTATTTATATTCTAGTCTCTCACTCTCTCTCTCTCTCTGTTCCTCTATATCTCTATTCCCCTTGCCATCGTTCTGTGTAGGTTTTACTTCATATGAAGTAGAAGAGGTACAAAGTGCACGGAGTGCGATAATAAATGTCAGCTTAAAGAACGTGGCAAATTTTATTTGATGTCATGAGTGAGCGAGACAGAGAGAGAATGAGAGCGAGAGAGAAGTGCATTTTGTAAAACGCATGGATTTTAATTTTATCGCTGCAGTTCATCGTTTCGAAAAATGTTGGACGTGAAGTCGATTGGAGTTGCTCTTCTATGCCAACAACGTGACAACGCTCCTTTGTGACCGTTAAGTATTTGTCATGTTGGCTTGATGGAAATGTGTTGGCTTACACTGATTACGAAATCATTGTGAAAGGACTCAGAAGGACTGTGGTACGTGCTTGGAATTGTTGGCCAAAAGAATTTTGTCAAAATTTTTAATAAATGGTTTCATGCCTATGCGGTATAAAAAAAAAGAGAAAAAATTGTTAGTACGAAACCACACCGAAAAATTTACTCATATGGGTTGAAGATCGGATGAAGGTGCTTTCGAAAACTTTGTAGTTAAAAAATTTTGTGTTGACGAAATTCTTGGCAAACTACAGTCATCCTGTGCTTTGTCATAAAAATTGCGCTCAAAACCAAAAGGACTCTGAAGCTTATGGCATTAGTTCATACGTAAATCCTTCTTCACTGCGTTCTTTTTGCCCGCATCAGAAGTGGGTAAAGTAGGGGCGAGTTAAACGGCTGGCCATGAAATCGAATCAAAACTGAATTGGGGGCTCTTTGAAATTCTTCCTTTTTAACAAAGGAAAGGTTTTTCATTTTAAACGAAAGGTTTTTTAGGATATTATGAACCCAAGGAGTTCAAAGAAATATTTGATTCTTTCAAGTAGGTACTTAAGAAAGTTTCCATTTAACTTTTTTTTTTGCTTTATTTCAAACCATTTTGAGGGCTTCTTAAGTCTGAAAGTATTCCAACCGAATATACATACATACAAAGGATTAATAAAGCAAAGAAATTAAAGCAACATGCTGTCGAGAGTTGAAAAATGGAATTAAAATTTATTTGTTTAGCTGGCGCGTCTTAGGGGCTATCTCCAGTTCTGTCAGAAATGAAAAACTTCATACAAAAAACGCTTCGAATCAGAAATTTTCTGAAGTGTTTTTAATATGAAGCTTTTCATTTCTGACAGAACTGGAGAGAGTCCCTTATATGCCATTCAGACGACATCGAAATCCCGGGATTTCGGCACTTTTGAGGATTTCAGTCGATAGCCAGTCGAAATCCAGGGGATTTCCCATACAAAAAAATGTCAAACGAAATCCGCTCAGAAATTGGATTTCAACGAAATCCTAAGGGAAATCCAGAACAAACTGAATGCAACTTTGTGTTTTTCGATAAATATCGATGAAATGCTGCAACACTACTGTCAAATTTTGAAAAAATCAATGTAAACAAACCGGCTATGCTGCCACACGCAAACAAAAAGTTCCCTAGAATCTAAAAAAAAAATCCCAAAAATTTTTTTACGTTTTTCTCTACCACAAATATCGTTATAATTTAAAAAAATAATATGCCTCTTGCCTACAAAAATGTATGAGTGGCCATTAATATGGTAGGTTAATATTTTTGAGAATCTTTCAGGGTAGTCTGGAACTCCGACTCGTAGTTAAGTCATTTGAAATTTAGTTTTTTTTTTTCAAAAATAAAAAGTTTCTTTCAAAAATTCATTTTTTTCTGTGAAAGGACAAAGTAAATTCGTCTTATAGCAAGAGATTTTAGGAAAAGGGATAATAGCACGGCGAGAAATTTAGCCGAAAATCAATGCCCATGAAAAACTCGTCATTTTGAGTCTATTTAATATCCCAGTTGCAAATTTTATGCTCTCCGGATTGATCATTTGAACATTCCTAAGCGAGGGGATATCATAGACTTTTCCCATCACTTTTGCACATCTACTTTGTTTGAGCATGGCCGCTTTGGGTAGGCCTTCCCAATGCCTCTCATGAGCAGGCAGAAAGTGAGGTGTTCAAAAAATTTTTGGATTTGCGTTTTGCGTTTTGCTTTTGCTTTTAAATTTTATTTCGATCCTGAAAATATGCTACTTTTTGATAAAAAAAAAACAAACGCATTCTTTGAACACATCGCCTTTTCCCTGCTCAATGACTGCCACGAGAACTAATGCCTATTGACAGTGCTTGGGATAGTTCAAGTGATGCATCGCTTAGTAGAGGACTTCCCCTTATTTGCAACTGGGATTGATTGGCTATCATATATGCAATGAAATTTTCAAATGTAAGCCTGGAAGTATGCAACGTGTTGTTGTTATAATGTTTTCAAAAATATATTGGGACATAGCTTTGGAACTAAAAGAGTAAAATCCTTATTTCCTTTTACAAATTGCAAAGGAATTGGTACTCTTTGAAATTGCATCATTACTTTCAACAATTTTCATATAAAATTAAGAACTTTTGGGGCCTTCTTTTTTTGACGCCCGATTTTGTTCGTAAATATTTCTATTAAAGATGCCTAAATAGCCTATAAAGTTGGTATATATTTTAGTTTATGTAAGTGAAAGCAAAGATTGTATTCTTTTCTACCGACTAATACCTAAAAATCCTGAAAAGCATTGCTTATGAAGAAGCTATCTCCAAAAATTTGGAAATGTGGGGCTTTTGAGGAAAATCCGCTGAGCGCAACCTCTAAACCATTTACGAAAAATCTGAAAAAATTCTCAAAAATACTTTGATCTATAAGCTTTCGGAAACCTTACGTTCTACTATTAAATTCGAAAAAAACATTTTTTTTTGGGACACCCTAATATACACAGCGTAATATTATTTTCGATTAAAAAAAAAAGAGGCCCAAAAATTCGTGGTACCTATTTCAGGAAAAAAGAACACAAATAAACAAAATGAGCTCACTGAATCAACATGGAAATTGGTAATGCTGCCAACGGTCAAATGAACAATTCGGAAACTATGTCAATGCCATCGGCGGGATTTCATAATATCTGTGTAGCCAAAAAACAAACATTTTCAGAGGGCAAAATAAAATAAGATTAAATTAAACCATAGGACATGTTAATTAAAAATGTTATTAAGGAAACAAATAATAAAATGAAGGTAAAACAAAAAAATAAAAAAAAACTACCAAATTGAAGAGACCCTCAAAAGTGATGTTCGTTTTGGTCTACAAAAGCCAAACTGATTAGCATAATCAGTTGAAATGGCCAACTAATTTCAATGGAAATTCCGCCTGAAAGCAGGCAACGATAGCGACGGCAAAATGGACGACAACAGCAAATGAAACCATATTGTGCAGCCACATTAGTCTTGTGCCCCCCAAAAAAAAACGGCTAGTGTCAGTTATTTCAGAGGTTTGCGGCGACTCTGCTGCGGCGTTGGAAATCGCAATGGATGGCTTTAGGGAAACTCTGTTGTTGAGTCTCAATTGATGGCGGTTGGTGCTGATGTTACTGATTTTGATGTTGGTTAAAAATGCTGCTTTATCTTTTTGCGTTGAAATTCGTAATTTCATTTTATCATATTACAGTGACTTTCGTTATTCGGTTATTGTAGTGGTAGTTGTTGTTGTTGTTGTTGTGTTTGTCGCTGGATGCTTTTTGTGTTGCTTAATAACTAGCATCATTTTCAGTCGCGTTTCAATTTCGTTGCGTTGCCCTGCGTGAATTGAGAATGTCCGAATGCAACAATTTATTTATGCATTGCATCCGAACGGTTCTTTGGACGGCTCGGGAATAATGATAGTCATACGAAAATCACAGCAACGTATCATTGTGATAAACAATTCAACTTTCAGATTTTCAAAGAGAATTCTGTGTTGGTCGAATTTTTCACTGGGAAAATGTACAATAAAAAGCAGGAGAAAAAAAACCGGTCGGTTTCGTGTGGCAAATAATATTGAAATTATAAGCCAGTGAGCTTCCAATATTGGTATCAAATGAAATGGAAGGTTTATATTTGAATTTATTTCATATGGATATTAAGGTGCTATATAAGTATGAATATACTCACTCTGTTTCACTGTTGCTGGAAAATTAGAATCAATAACACTTGATTGAATCTTTCAGTCGATTTTCGTACTTTCCATGCTGAACAAATTTCATTTTTTCGTGGACATCATGATCGAAAACTGCTTTGAAAAGCATGAACAAAAAATTACTTCCAAATAGCATCTGACCTGTGAAGGAGAAGAAAGAAGTTGTTTTGTATTCTTAGAAGACAATGAAAACTTTGGTATATGCAAACAAGTAAAGGTGTTATAGTCGGGCAAAAATACAATACCCGACACAGATAAAGGGAAAGCTATATATGTATGTTTGCAGGCCCTAAGATAACGATTCTTAAGACAGAGTATTCTGAAGATTTTTAAGACAACAAGGGCCTCATATGATGACTTTTCAATTTCCTGATGAAAATCGCTGAAGGAAACCTTAATGATGGAACGACCAAAAAAATATTTGGAGAGGATGCTTACGACTATAGAGTTTCAGGTGTAGGAGGAAATTTTCTAAAAACGCCTTTCTGCCACGCCCACTTATCCAATTTTTGAAAGTTCAATTTATTGCCTTTAGGTATGTTCAAATATCAAATTCCACCAAAATACCTCAAAAAATTTCGGTTTCAATACACACCCTAGCACTGTATGTACCTCTATATATGGTCCGATCGGGTCCATTCCCATTTTCAAAAAATTTATTAGACATATGGGTTATTACATTAAAGGAATCGATCTAGCATTTTGAATAAAATAAAAAAATTGGGTGTTAATTGGACACTTTTCATACAAAAATGGCTTACAAAGTAAAAAAATTGAAAGCTTTTTCAAATTTTTCACTTTGAACGTTTATTTTTCACTCAATGGGTCAAATTTTTACCATCAATTTAATTTTGGCTTAAAGCACATACATTTGGCATTCAAAATGCATTTAAGTTTTCTTTTTTACGATGAGCCATTATCGTGGGAGAGTTATTTTTCTCGACTTATTGCCTAAAAACTTTAAGGCCCTATAACTCCTCAGGGGTGCATTTGCGACCCCCCTCCCATACGATTTTTTGTTAGTTCTGACCTCCTCTATCAGCTCCCGGCAGGTTGACCTTCACAAACGGAAGACCCTGTATATTTTGTATGGTCTATATCGACTGATTCTAGGCGTTACACACGCACGCACAAACGCAGTATACCCTCGACACCGAGCATGTCGGTTATAAAGAGTGAAAAATAATCATAGTAGTTTAAGGCTCAATATATTTCAATTGGATTCTATTGTATCTAATACTTTTGCCTTAATTCGAAGGAGTTTAAATTGAGCAAACGACCTTGACACATTTATAATTGAAATTGACACATTATTTGAACTCTTTAAAATTGGAATTAAAATGCAATTCTTTTCAGATTCATGTTTATCATTGAATTCGAATTCAATGATGATTTATGAACTGGCACAGCAGTTGAGTATATCCGCTGAAAATATGCTAAAAGACCCGAAAACGATGCACTTTTAATTAAATTTCAAATTTCATTCATTGTCAATGGCAGTTGTTTATTGTTTGTGAACACTCCTGTGGAGGCCCGCTTTTTTTAGCCCACAAGTAAGCAAATTTAATTTGCATTCAAACAATGCAACAAAAAGAAAATATCGTACGATATGCCAATATTTGTTCAATTTAAATAACGCGATTGGGCTCTCGAAGTGCACGTAAATCGATTGAATATTTTTTTCCCTACATACATTTTGTGTACATTTTGCAAGCCCATTTTGCTTTTTTTCGATTTTTTCTTTTATTTTTTTTTCAATGTTCATCTGTTAATACTCTCGACAGTATTGGGAAAAAATAAAAAAAATAAAACATTCTACTTCTTTCAATTCAGTGCCTACTTAAATGCCAATGCACCAACGAGCATCGACACTAAAATGCACTTTAACGGCGGCATTAAATTTGCGCTGATTGCACAACATATTCACTTTCCAATATACTTGGTTGCGCAAAGTTAGCCAATATGGCACTAAATTTAAACCACTGATTGCATTATCCCACCGTCTCTTTTTGCCTCGCACCACCTCGCAGCACAGCCTCGTAATCGCAACGTTTTATTGCACTTTGAATTTCGTATTTACAAGAGTTTATTTTGATAACTTTTTCCGAATCATTAAGTTTGTGGAAAATCAATGAAGTTGAAAAAATTGTACTTTGAAAACAGCGAATAGTATCTAAAAGAGCCAGAGGGCTTATCGGTCGGTCGGTCGGTCGGTCGATCGTATGTCTGTCTCTCTGTCTGCCTCTCTGTATGTTCGTCTGTTTGAGCATTATTGCGCACATACAAACATAGATGAATCGTATTTATTACATAAAAATATGTACGTGACCAATAAAAACGGAAATTTAATGCGCCTTTGTCTAGAAAACATTTACGAGTGGTTGATTTTAAAACTTCTTGTACAAGGCTCCGACCATCGGCGTTCCACTGCAATCGCTGGCGCATATCCTTCACGTAGTCTATTTGAAGTTCTCTTTACTGCCCTTTAAACACATCGTCGACCATGTCCTGTGTACACTTTGGAGTTTTCATTGACTTTTTACTATTACGATTGTGCATATAGCGTAGCATATAATAATCTAAGTGCTTTTGCTTTGCTTTGCGTCCATCGAAATCATTTAGTGATTCGAAATTTTATTTTTATCGCATTTTATTTTTATCGGAATTTTGATTATCCTTCATATTTTTGGATGAAAATGTTGAAAAAGATTTTCTCAATTCGATTATGCGATGTATCTTGGCTCACTTGTGTCAGAAAAATACATATATATCTACGTAAATGATTTTGAGAGATTGTGGCTATAAAGAAATTTGAAGTCCCGGATCGGGAATCAAATGATGAAGCGAAAGAATTTGGAGCATAATCTTGTAAGTTCATGATAAATGCAGCAAATCCCTATACTTTGTTTTGCTGTATAGGTCGATTGCTGCAGGTCGACTTTAAATCAAGCTCGAAAAGTGGGTCTGGGAACTAAGTTGCGCAATTTTTTTGCTTTTACTTGTGGCTATATCTCATAGACTATTTTATAACTAAATTTATTTCCCTGGCCGACAACCTGTCCTAAAGGTTAGTGCCTTAGCTTTAGGTTAAAGTCATAACTATATTAAGAATTTAACAAATTCAAATATATAAATAAATTTTATTTCCCTGTCTATAACAATGTCTGTCTTCTTCTTCTTGCGTGTTTAACTATCCCGGTCTATCGCGGGGTCCACAAAACGCGACCAGTTTCTCCATTTTATTCTGTCGGTTGCATCATCCGAGGTAAGTCCTACAGCCTCTAGGTCCCATTTCATTGTGTCCATCCAGCGCTGTTTCGGACGCCCCCGTTTTCTGTAACCTTGAATTTCCAATGCGTAGCCTTTCTTTGCCAAAGTCTCCTCATTTGCTCTCAGGACGTGTCCATACCAGCGTAGCCTTGCTTCTCGCATTTTCCCAATAATTGGCGCAACTCCATATCCAGCGAAGCATCTTTGTTTCCATAACACTAACCTTTCCTTCTGCTACTTTCGTTGCTGGTAGACACTCGGTACTATGTCTATAACAATGTCTGTAATAATGTTTATTTAAGTTGAAAGAACGGGCTTAGAGGGCCTGATTGAAGAACATAATGATATTACTGGCCTTCATATTTTGTATGATAAAATTTCATACCAGTACCGATGAAGCTGTCGTCAAAACCTTGAATCCTAGATAAAACCGATACGAGATTAACTAACCGTCACTTCTAATTACTCCTTCATGTGAAAGAAATAATATCGTCAAGAATATGGCTTATAGAAAATGATTGCTTTTCCCCATTCACCCATACTCATAAGACCGCCTTGCATAGTGATCTTCAGCGTTCGGTTCATTTTTATCGCATTAAATTTTTTTTATAATCAGATTCATTTTTACTTTCATTTATTTTCTTGTAATATATTTTTTTTAAGACGGAATTTCAGCCACCTTAATTACTTTTCATACAATATTTTTGCACTGAAATATTATAAGCGGCAAAAAATAAAAAATAATAAAAATTGTCTTCAAATGGTTGTGACTCATGCATGTTCTACCGCGTCGTATGCATGGCTGGGGTTGATGTTTAAGCCTGTGCTTAACAGCGTTTCTGCAATGTCAGAACAGTAATTGGAGCATGCATTATCACTCTTGACATTATGACGCAATTCGTTGGCAGTTTATTCTTTCGTAATGCTGAATTATATCTCAGTACCTACAGCGTAAGGCTGCTGTAAAATATGACTGAGAATATTCATATATATGAATATGTGTATGAAGAACGCACTCAGTAACGTCGTATAAAATATATTTTCGTTTTTATATAGGTACATAGTTACTTTTTAATATCAGTGAAGGTGCTGGCTTATTTATTTATGTACATATGTACACACCTACGTAGGTTTGTATGTATATTTAAATAGGTATTGACGTAGCCAATAGCGAAGATGTGCATCGCTAGCGTTGAAAAGTATTAAGCTGGCAATTTAAAAGTCATTTAAGCCCTTATTACGAAATTTATGAGCAGATTCCAAGGTCGCAGCAGGAGATGGAAAGTGTATTCGTGTAAAAATGTCATTTTCTGTGGTGGTGAATTAAAAAAAAAAATAAAAATAATTCAAATAAATTATACATATACATATGAGTATTTCCATGTAATTAATTTTATGAAAAGAAAACGCTTTAGGGCTTTTGATAAGTGGCCTATCTTCTACATGATGTATTTTTATGATAAATGCGCTGTGGTAATCGACTGAGCTCATTTCTGAACTCATTCATTGTCCAAAGACAATGTAGACTAAAGCCTAAATATAGTTCTTGAAAAATATCGACAAAAGATTCAGCAGAAATCGAACATTTATATATATAAAGCATCGATGGCAAAAGTCAGAAGAATATCGCTAAGAGATACATCAGAAAGGATCAAATGAAAGTAAAAATCATTGTGAAGATATTAAACGAATTCTATAAAAAACTATAAATTTGTGTGAACAAAAGTGAGTACAAAATTTTTGCAGTAAAATTGCACTCAGTTGGCCGCCTAACTATCTTCACATTTAGCACACAATATTCGTGGCAAAGACCTGTATCTATAAGTGTAAATTATTTGTGAAATGCATTCAAGCCGGTGGAGTGAATATATTGTTTCTTAAGAGCCTTAAAGCCGAAGTCCAACCTAGCGAGAGAGCGAGACGTCACGCAGATAAATGTCAAAACAGTTTCAATGAATGCAATCATATGAAGCCAGCTCCAATGTGCGAACTCTCGCAACGAGAGAAATTCGAAAATTTGATAATTTCTCGCACCGATGAAGTTTGACAGCCGAACAACAGAGAAGCAAATAGTGATGAAGAAACTTTTTGAGTACCCACTGTTTGGTACTCGATCATTGTTGATATTCTGATGTTTTAGGAAATACCTAAACCAACAAAAAAAAAAACATTCTACCTGGTAAAAAAACAGTTATCTCAATTTCCGTTTTTGGCTCTACATATTTTTTCCACTAAATAAGATAAATTAAATTATCCATTCGTGTTAGTATTTTTTTAAATTAAAAATTTTGATAGGGACTCGGTTACAAATGTTAAATCACTAGGCTAGACTACACAAACAAATTTATCTTTCATCTGTTCTCGCAGAACGAGACGTTGGAGATTGGAGCGCGCGCTAAAGTTTTGCGCGACGTCTCGCTCTCGCGCAACGAGCTCTCGCTATGTTGGACTTTGGCCTTTAGTCTTACGATTTGTTTGGACAGAGCTGCTATATGATTGGGTTCTGTTAGAAAAGTTCCGTCCTGTGGAAAATCGCCCCTTTTCAAACCTGATTCGATTGGTTTTGCTACCTGTGCTTTTTATCGAATTCGGTGCATAAACTACATACCATACATGTATGAATGTGGTGCTTCTTAAATTACAAATAAAATTTTTAACTATTCTCTTCCCAAATATTGGTTTTCCCCGTGAGGCTTGACAGTTGAAACCTTATTTTTACCATTGTTAATCCCGAAAAGTAATATTTTTTTTTTATAATTTCCCCAATGAATAGGATTCAACGATTTTATCTGAGTGGCATCAAAACTAAACCAACTAACCCAATTTTTTATAAATTTGTTAGTTTTTTTGCTTCTCGTTTTATTTGGAAAATGTTTGGAAAGCATTTGTCAAAACTTATCTCGACGGAAGGGAAACTATCAGAGTAATTGTAAAAATTTGATAATTTTTCAACAATTCAAAAGAGAGAAAAATATGGCTGGAAAAGCCAACAAAAAAACAAAAAAGATAAAAAATAAGCTAAAAAAATAATACTTTCGGCTTCGTGTTTTTTTTTCACTCTCATGCGCCACAATGGCAAAGAATATGTTGCCATAGAACAATGTGTTAGTCTGAGCACTCATAATAAAATGAAAATTCGTACAATAACACAAAGAACAAAATAGAAATGGCTACAACCGTAAAATAAATGAAATCGCCGATTGTAGAGCCAACAGCAGAGTGGATAACATAGCGGATAAATGGCGCTAAGTTTGTTTATTTGTTCAAGTGCTTTGCTTTCATGCTTTCGTATTGCATATTCAGATGTGCACGAATGCGTTTTGGACAATCATGCAGACAACAGGTTCGCCTTGCTCGGGGAAAATGCTCATCTCTTCGTTTCGCTGCTTTTTCTTTTTCATAAATAAAATCCTTTTTCCTTTCATTGCATTTTTTTTTATTAATTTTTTTTTTTTTTTTGTGGAAAATTTATTGCAAAAATTGGTAAACCAAACGCATGTTCTGGCATTTAGCCATATCAACAGCCGCCGCTAGCACTTTCCATATGCATTTGTTCTCGCTTTATGCATACGCTGACATAAGTTTTTGTGCGCACCATTGATTTAATTGAAAAAGTTTTGGTCAGTTTTCTGCGAAATAAATAACAAAAAAAAAAAAAAAATTAAAAAAAAGCAAACCGAAAATACCCCCCAACGAAATTCCGAATATATTGTTCTCCCCACTCCCATTCCTCGTGCTCAACGGTTGTTGCAGAAACATACACAAAATTCTAAAAAATATGTTCTTGTTTTCATACAAATCGCACGAAATTACATTTACGTATTTACGTTACGTTTTGAACGCGCAGAGAGATATCGCTGCCGCAATCGCCGTAATTGTTTGTGCAAATTTCATTACAATCAGCGTGAAAATTCGCCTCGATCGGACTGGGGCGCACAGATTTTGAGCGTCCAATAATATAATTTATAAAATAATTGGAGCGAAAAAGAAAAACGGATTTAGGTACAATGCCGCAGTCAATATGGCTTACGGGTTGTATGCATCGGGATTTGCTTTCGTGGGCTCAGTGGTTTTCCATTAAAACAAATTTTATTTCGATGGAGAAAATTTTATTTGGGTTGGGATTAACTTGAAAGAGTTACAGTACCTGGGATAGGCTCCCACGGAAATTCCACCCGACATGTTTGTCGGCATATGGTACCAGAATTCATTCCAGGATTTTGCTACAGGATTGGGTAAAATTATTTTTGCCGGGTTAGACGTGTGAAACATGCTGCGAAAACACCTCGTTTGAGTGCATGGGAACGAAAGAGAATCACAGTTAGTTAGCGAAATATTCAAAAAATAACTGTCTCTTTTCTTCGCTGGTTTTTCCATATTTACTCCATTTTTTGCTAACTTTTTTCTACGTCTGACCATTGCTGCCAGTTTTTCAAGGGCTATGTCCCCTATGTGTCTCCAAATGAGGCAAAAATGACCTTCAATTTGATTTTGAAATGCTCTTATAATAAAAAATTGACTCCGTAAAATTCGGTGCCACGACTTAACGACCATGGACTTAACGCCCACGGGCACGAAAACTTCGCCTAAAGACTTTTCTCACTCTAGTCTCCCCTAAGGCCCAGAAATATTCCTTATTTAATGAATATTCTCCTAAACTGGCAACAGTGCGATTCACTTGGCTCTATTCAGAATATACATATGTAGATAAATGGATCTTACGAAGTTGACGAATATATTCGCTGATATATATCAGCAGGCAATTTACAGTGGTAGAGCACTGATTAAGTGTACAGTCCCTGAGAATGGCTAATAAAATTAGCCGAAATATCGGATATTTAAATAAAAAGATTTGTGATCTACTTTACGACCAATAGTCCTGTTCCCTCACACGGTCAAAGCCTAAACATATCATTCAAAAATTAACAATTAGTTATAGCAATCTTAAGGGGCGATCAGAGCTAAGCCATCGAAATAAAAGGAATTTATTCCGAATTTTAAAAATATTCTTAAAGAAGCTTCTTCGCTATTTTTGGATAACGAACGATGATAATCAGCCAATAAGTATGCTATCAAATGCGTATGGACTTCGTAAAGTGGTTGGTTTGTAGGTGAAACGATTCCAGATATTTTCTTTATTTAGTCTTCAAAAACGAAATCCCTATTCCTTAATAATAAATATCTCTCGAATATCTCCATTGAATACTTTAAGGTAAAAAGCAAAAAAAAAAATATCCTCCCTTACAAAAGATTCTTCACGTAACCACTATTTTCTACAGAAAATCAAAGTAAAAATGTGTTTGGAGTTGCCGTTGATTTCAGAAAAAAGGAAACTAAAAAAAAAAAAAAACGGGTTCGGTTATCGAAGGTGATGTTAAAAACTTTCCCGCCATCTTAACGTATTTATTTTATTCATGCTTACGTACGTCGCAAGCATGTTTTATAGCATATTTTATTTACCCTTTTTACACCATCTTCAAGTGCTTTGGATGTTGTAAGTTTGGGGTTGTATCCAACTGTAGCTATCAACTTATATTGTATGAGACAGCTTTCTTACCCAAATTTCTATTTTTATCTTTTTAGAACTTTTTTTCGAATGTTTTTTTTTTATTTTTTTTATATATATTTTTTTTTTTTTGAAACCGTAGGAGGTCGTCAGTTCGCGTACTAAAAGGAAGTTATTGGTAAGGAAACATGAAGGTGAGGACGGAGCGTGTGGAGATTTCTTTTCTACAAAAGTTAAACATTTTCCTGGGAATGCGGCGTGACTGTTGACAGCGATTTAACTTCAATTGAAAGAAATGTATTCTTAGGGGGGATTCAGAATTTTCTAGTTCATTTCTGACCATGCGGGGGGTTAGTGCGGTACCTACTTAAAATAAAACATTAAAAATGAGAAAAATACCGCAGCGATATTCACTAGAATTCAAATAAATATTCAACTGAAGTAAATTTTCCTTATTGGATTCATGCATTAACATTAAATTTTTTGAATTAAATATTTCTTCTTAAAAAAAAAACCAAAAAGAAAAAAATGAAAAAGACAGGAAATGCCAATTTCCTTTCTCACTACATGACCTCAGCACGTGAAAAAAGTTTTTACCTAACAAATGTGTCACATCCTAATCATTTCTGCACGTCATGCTGACATGAAATATTTTGCTTTTTATCCAACGACGGATTGTGAAAAATTGCTGAAAATTTGCTTTGCACGCGACATTTACAACAATGAAATGAAATTTATGCTTTCGAATATGTTGTCCTTAAAAAATCGCAAAAGTTCAACATTTCTCAATAATGTCTGTTTTAAGGCGAAAGTTTGTTTATAGCCGAAGAGAAAAAAATAAAATTTTTTTTTAGACGTACTTACTCATCCAGAATGTTTAAAGCTGTATATTAAGTTAAATGAAATGTTTAAAGGTTTCGGCATTTCTAGACTTGATGAGTTTGTCTTTCATGCTCCAAAATAAATGATCCAGTTTTTAAAAATTTTCCCTATAATGCACTCAGGATGATAAGAAGAAATCCACTTAAAGTGAGAAATGTTATAAAATCTGATGAAGCACATTTTTCTGAGTTTCAGTCAGAATTCTGAACAATTTAAGATAGTAAGGTGCATCCGGGCGAGAGCTGCTGGAAAATCTCCAGAATATTCATTTGCAATATAAAACTAAGGCAGTACGAACATAAAGGATATAACGTATCCTAAAAGCCAATTGAATATAGCATTCTTTGCTTACTATTGAATGATTGTGATAGGTCCAGGATTTTATCCAACACCAATCGAAAACCGGTGATCAAAAAATTCTATTTAATCCAGTCAATGGGTCGGCTAGATGGGATTTGTCTGCTTGAAATCCAATACAATAGTACTTAGAAGTAAGACAGGAAGATAGGTTGTAGGCAAAATTGCCTTTGTCGATGACCAGCCCGTTAAGTATGCAACAAAATTTTAATTCCTTGCTTTTCCTTGCCATACTTATGAGCAGCGGTGCTCAAAAATGCCACCAGTGGCAAAAATTTGTTTTTGCCTTTCACACACATAGAGTGTGTGAGCGATGTAGAAAAAAATTTCAACTGCCGAACGAGGAGACCGATACATGCATAAAACTATGAATGCGTGTTTTGAGCACCGCTGCTTATGAGTATTGAGTAGTGATGTAACGAATGTCAAATTTTAGCATTTGCGAATGCGAATGCGAATGCCTACTCATATTCGCGAATGCGAATGCGAATATTCAGTTTTTGAATCTATATCTCAAATTTGGCACACATCACCAAATCAATTCATTTATTTATATAGCGCACCAACTTTGGAAAAAAATAATTCATTCATAAGTAAAAGAAATTACACATTTCGATGTTAAATTTCAAAGTGTTAAAAAAAACAGTCACATGACAACAACAAAACTAATCCGACGATTTCGTGCAAGCATAACGCCCCTGCGCAATACGCAATGTTATTGTCGTTTTTCGTTTAGCAGCCCTCAGACGGTCGTTCTTGTATGCAAATTTATGTGAAGGAACTTAAAGGCATTCCAAATGCGTTTAATTCAGGATCGGCAAAATTGAAAATACAAGTGTGTGTGAGAGAGCAGATTTTAAGTGCAATATCTGTGTAACGGTAGCACATAAAAAATTCTTTAAAATATTGGCATTTAAATTTAAATTTAAAAAATCGATTAAAGTTTACATTTTTGGTCAATTTTCTGCTAATTATATATTCGCAAAATATTCGCAACATTTTGCGAATGCGAATGCGAATGTGAAAAAATATGCGAATATTCGCGAATGCGAATGCGAATGCGAATATTCGTTACATCACTAGTATTGAGTTCTCTTAGTGAACGCGCCCCTCCAAAAGTAACACAGAAATTTTGAGTTTCTTAAAGTTCAATATGATTTGCGAGGCAAGGCAGTGAGCAATGGTTAAACCAAATAAAAGTTATTTTGAATCCTATGACAGATCCCAGCCAACCAAAAGCGCCCACACAGCGCTCCAAAAGACTTCCTTTCCTGTACGTAAATGCTCGTAAGCCATTCCGGCAAGAGCTCTAAATGAGCGTTTTTTTCCTAGAAAAGTGCACGGAGTCTAACATGAAAAAAGTGCACCTTTTGGGGCCTCAAAATTTATGTTTCATGGTTTCTAGAATGCTCCTTGAGAACTTGAGAGACTGTTTGGACTCTCTTTAAGTTATACATTTAAAAAATGACTCGTTTAGTTTCCCTAAATCCTCCTGGGCAGTGTTTTTTTTGGCCTTTGCAATTGGACTGCTTCGAAGAGTTCCGTAAGGAGTCCTTTTACACTCCAATTCGGAGCACTATGAAAACACTTCGTTATCGTGCTTTAAAAGGACTCCTATCACTACTTTCGGAGCACTAGGAATATAGTGGGCTCGGATATACTTAATAATATTATATTATATAACATCCAGCTTGAAATGAAAACCTATCGTTCTACTTTCCTGCCTTGATAGAACTTTAATAGCTAATCCAATATCATCAGGACGTTTTATCTTCGAATGATTAATAGAATGATTTATTGCAGTTGACTCAAATGCTTCAAGGTTTAACCTTTCGAAGAAAGCCAGTTTTTGTTGTTGTTCTCAAAACCCTCAAAAGGATGAAATCTTTTGGTTGTGCTTGACAAAAATGATCGGTGATTGGCTTACCTGCTCAATTGTAATTGGCTTGAACAGCTTTGCATTGAATGGAAATTTTCTCTATGATTTCATTTCATTTCATTTCATTTCGACACTCGAACTGAAGCCATTTGACTCAAGGCCAGCAGACATTTTAAATTTGCTACAAAGCACAATCCTCTCAATTCGATTCGGCAGCAATTGTGTAAAGTGCTCGAAAATTGTGTGTCACATCGAAGTTAAGCTTCGTTCGAAACTGAAACTGAAAACGAAAATGTTTGCAGCGATTTAAGCAACGATTTCGTATCGAATTGGGAAAGGTTTATGCCGATGCTATAAATACCATTTGCATAAATTATTTGATCAGTAAATTAAATAATTGAACGCAATTGTTTCTTAGTATCAGTTGCATGTTAGGCATGAAGTTTATAGCGGAATTAACTTTATCAAAGTGAGCAATCAATTCGCTTAGCTTTGCTTTTTCTATACAGCCACTGGAATTTTCGTATTGATGTCGATTTCGAAATCAGATTTTATAAAATTGCCATTTAACTGAGCAGATGGTTTTCTATTGCTTCCTTCAAGAAATGAATGAAATTTTCCTTTTTTTTTTTCGTTTTGAAAATATTAAAGTGTAAAAATCATGAAATGGCAGGCATTCCAATTTGTATTGCCAATGCCAATATGTGTGCACCTGCAAAAGGTTATTTATGCGAGACATTTCAATTTGAAGCCCTAAACCTTTTCGTGTGTGTCGTGTCGTATCGTGTCGTGTCGTGTCCTTTTCCGGCTTGTAAAATATGACGGTAATTTTTTTATGTGAAGACGACATCAGTAACAAACAAAATCGACAACACAAGTGACACAATATGCTGTCGCTTTGTCAAATATCCTTTTGCGTTACTTCATCAACATTGTTTCGCTTGTCAATATTAGTGTGCGTCACTTTATCCTACAGTCAGTCAGTTTGGTAGTCATTTTTTCTCTCTCACTGTCTGATGGAATCCCACGATCTGATACGATATGAATTTTTTTCTTTTTTTCTTATTTGGCATTTTGTGTGCTATGCGTTTCAGATTTGCTTACCAGAAGTGCCACTTATCCATGCGTTGCCTGGGATTTGACAAATATATTTATGTGTCATTGGAAGTTTAGGTTCAGACATATCAGATCGTACGTTCTTTTGCTAGGAAAAGCTGCTTTTCCGATTTTTGAGAGATTTTCCTCGGATGTGGCTTATTTGACAGTGTCTAGCAGCAGAAAAATCAAATTCTCTTTGATAGGTTACACGTGGATATCTGGAAAAAGAAATAGAGCATGAATTTCATAGTATATCCTTTGGCTACAATAAAAAGCAGCAATTTTCCAATTTATATTTATTTAATTTTTTTTTTTTTTTTATCTTTTTGATTGGAAACCAAAAAAATTCGAAATATATTTGAGCAATAAGAAAATAACTAAAGGCATTTTATGACAAAGGGGTAAGATTGAAAACCGTATTCCTGTGGTAATAAATTCAGTTGGATATGGAATGCATGAAAGCGTTGCCAAAATGTCTCGAGATCGCAATGATTTCGCGTTGCGAGCTGAATGTGTTCGCGCAACGTTTTCGTGATATCGCGCTACAAATTTTGATTGCGAAAGTCAAAATTAAATTAAATTAGGCCTCGCTGAAGAGATTAACTCTTGATGAGTATTGGGTGTGTTAATTTTTACCTCACAAGCAATGGTTCTGACAGAAATCATTCATTTGCTCTAACAATAGGTAATTATAATCAAACGACTTGTTTTGAATGATTCCTACCAATGAATGAATCCTGAAGCATTGTCTTTGACCTGATTTTAGGGTCGAAATAAGCTATATCTCTATTCCTACGAATCCACAATTTCATCCAAGTTTTAATGTACAACGATTTGTGTAAAGTTGAAAGGAATCATCGAAAAGATTTCCTTATTTATTAATACACTTCGATTTTCTACTCGTTTAAGCATCTCAATAGCCTCAAAAAGAACTTATCCTCTTGTCGAAGCTCTCAATGACAGACCAATTTACAGATTCCCGAATTCAAAGTCGCAGCATTGAATATTCTCCTTTGGGGGCCAAACCCGTTTCTATTTCGACTAAAAAGGTTTTTTATGCAAATTTCCGATTATATTTAGATTTAAGCATGTGCTTGGCATTGACTGAGAATCAGAATCGCTTACGGAAATCGTTTGCCGGTTTTTAAAATGCAAATTGCGTGCGGCATTTCTTTGTATGAGTGTTTCAAAGAGGGTATTGTAATTTGAGTGGAAAATGGTTGGCTATCGATTTGGTTCAACGGCGAAAATTTCTTTGTGGAAATATTCTTAGAGCAAAGGAAAAAAAAAATTCTCAAAATCCAAAGGAACCACTTTGGATTGTTCAATCGATGGCACGAAAAAAAGAAGAATGAAGTTTTGGAGCATACTTCTCGGCTAAAATATCAATAGAAAAGCAGTTATAAAAACAATCAATGCTAAAGCGCCTCATGAAATTCCTAAACAATTTCTAAAACTACAAAAAAAAAACTATATTAATGAGGAAACTTTGCCAAAGCTACCCAGTAAGTATGCTACAAAATTTTGATTGTTTAATTTTTCTTCCCTTTCTATGAATGCCTTAATTTGGCGAAAGTACAGTGGTGGCAAATTACAAAATGTACCATTTTAACAACAAATGATTGAAGCTTTTTCATATATGATAAACTTCATATAATAAGAAGAATTAATTTGTACGCTTTTAATATTTAAATTTTATTTTTTCCATCTTCATAATTCACGTCCTTAGCAGCGTAGCTTTCCTCGAGAAGTCCCTTATGGAAATCATATTTGAACGCATAACTAACGAACAACAAACGACGTCGCCTTCTCGGGCACATTTGTCGTCCATGCGCGTCTTTGTCCTCAGAGTTATTGTCATCCTGTTCCTGATTATCTCATCATGTTTAGCATTAAACTGACATCCGTTAATATGCTTGACTATGGAAAGTTTATGTAAAATATACAAATGAGCGCAGCTTCACTACTGCTCATTATATGCGTATAGAATGGAAATTGTGCAGTAAAACTGAGTGTGAAGCACACATAAAAAAGAAGAGAAAAAAATAAATAAAAAAAATAATGGAAGAAAAGAGCAGAGAAGAAGCAAAGAAGAAAAAAGTTCCATGTCCTGTGGGACTTGTGCTGTAAATTATAGGTACTTGAAACCGCAAAGTTGTTGTAAGTTTCCGGCTTAACAGTTTTTCATTGTGGTTGCTTTTCTTTTGTTGTGTTAAATAGGTTCGCTTAAGTGACATTTTCCCTCATGGCATTCGATGTTGGTGTAGGTGTGTGACGCCATGGAAAATTAAAAAAATAAAAACGTATTCAATTCCATGGCAATGGAAAGTATGAAAAAATTTTAAAGGAAATTCGATACCATACGCTTTGGAAAATAACATCATTTTTATCGAAAATCTCGTCACATGCTGCTTTCACGATGATTTTTTACTTTGTTTAGGTCCACGAAATGTGTTTTTTTTTTTAAGGATAAAAGAATTTTGAAATTTAAGAAATATAGTTTTTGTTTTTTCTTTTGATCAGTCAAGAGAAGTTCTCTTAATCCTTGGTATTGGGCTCTCTGTATCACAACTGGTGATGCTGATGCCGAGAATGGCTAATTCACAAAGGTCATCTTAATTTAAGGTGGTTTGGTTAACTCAACATGAGCACATTGTAATTTTCTTTAAGATTCTCATTGAGGATTAAGTGGATTTTTATGTTTTTGCGATGCCTTTTGATTTAACTGATTAGAAGGGCTTTACGTTTGAAGCAAACTTTTGCTCATTTGTCGTCTGGCTTCAGTTGAGTCTTTCAATGATACTGAAATGATTGCAAAAGAGACTACAAGAAAGATTTTAAATGAATCTGTTCAATGTTGTCGACCAAAGAAACTAGTTAAAAAAAAATGGAAACATTACAAGAAGTATCCATTTAGACTGCTGATTCGATAATGATGATTACTTAGTATTTTTGCCTAATTATTTCATTTGTAGAAACGGACATTGATTTTTGCTCCCAAATATTCAGGTCTCATCCTATTCATATACATCACTGAATAGTCCAAGCTTTAATGGAAAAAGCGAACATGTTAAAGAAAAGGAAGCCATATAAACAAAATAAAAAATCATAAAAATAGAGTGATATGCGATGAAATTCTTTATCGTCCCAGACAGCAGTTTACCACAAAGGAATCATTTGCGTTGCTGAAAGCTATTGATGCTTTTGTATTGCATTATTCCAGATACAATCAGAGTGAGTTTCGTTTCCCATATAATGATTTCAATCTGAATATGACTGAAAAGCAAAAATGGAAAAGCTTTTCTCATTTGCAAATCTCTCCATTGGTTAGAAGGAAAAACTTTGTATTGCAACGAAAACTTTTCCAGGAAGGTATGCGAAAAGACAATTTGCAAAAGTTTTCTTCGAAACGAAATGTTGCAAGTGGAAATAATAACCAATAAAGGCAGTGATTTTTCTTGGCGATAACAATGCTGCAGAGATTTTTTTGCAGCAATAACCTTTTTTACACATTGAAAACGATTGGCCAGATTGAAGACCCATTCAAAAAAAAAAAAACAAATATTCTTTTTCCTTCATTTTGCATGCGTATGTAGATTTGCATCGGGGCTTGCGAGAACTCGCATCTTCATTCGCAAGTGCGGAAATTTTTCGTCGAACTGAAATATTTGCGGAACTTTATGCGTTTGTAAATTTGCGTATTTTGTTTTATTTTTGTTTATTTGCAATAAATAAAGAAAAAAAAATAAATGAATTCAATTTTTCATTTGCAAAACTGTTTCACGTTCTTAGAGAAAATGAAGGACTTATTATGTTCCATGTATCAAGATTCTTTTCTGTAAAAATACACTTTCAAATGCTGAGCAAATATCTGAGGAGCGATCACATTTATGAGTTAAAATTTTTTATAAAACATTCAGCTCAAATGTATGAGTCCGAAATGAGTCCAAAATAAGTATGAAGAAAATATGAGGCTCGGAAATATGAGTCCGAAATGAGTCCAAAATAAGTATGAAGAAAATATGAGGCTCGGATATATGAGTCCCAAATGAGTCAAAAATAAGTATGAAGAAAATATGATGCTCGAAAATATGAGTCCGAAATGAGTCCAAAATATAATATATGAATAATATCTATAGCGTCGAATTATTTTTGGCTGTCCTTGTAGTTCCTCTGAAGTATAGAACGGAATATTTTCTTTGACTCTCGCAATTTTCCTACTACCTCATTTGAGTGTGTGCACCTGAGTCTTGTATAGTCCGTAAAAAAATAAAACAGAATTGGCAACGGTGAGCTTAAAACATCATCCGCATCCGTATCTAGATGGACCGATATAAACATAAAAACCTTCATCTCCAACATCCCTTACATGACCCTTTCAGTTTCAGAAACGACATCTTAACTACATTGAACTGTGAATGGATCGCATGCATTCGCTTGTCCTAATGGCCAGCAAAATATCTTGTTCCCTTATTTTCAAGTTTCTTGTTCGAAAGCATTGAATGGTTTTTTTTTTTTTTTTTTTTAAAAAGCTGCTTTCCCAGTTTCAATAAAAAGTTCTTGGAAAACTGCTATGCGTATGCATATGTAAGTATTTTTGCTGAATGTGCATCATTTTCATTTCTTCCGTCATTTTCGCAACTGCTGCGTGCATTTATTTGCTCTTTGGTGCCTTGCAGGGTTCAACAACATTCGTTAGGCTAAGTATGATGTTTTTAAAATGAATTTACTCAATACGGAGTTGTACAAATGGAGCAAAATGGAAACTAACATTCTTATTACGCATATGCTGAAGAAATTGCAACACAAAAAGCAGGGAATCGTATTTTTGCTCGTGAGCATTTTTCATCCATACTTATTGTTCAATGATTTTCTTCGGAAAAGAAACTTAATTACGCACATACAGCATTAAGAACCCATTTCTTTTAAAAAAAGTTTATTGGAATCCAATACGAAACGAAATTGGCTGCAATGAAGTGATAATTCAACAATGGATTCATTGAATGTGCAATGTTAAGTATTTTCTGTTGAAATATGCTTGTCTTACCAAACTATAGTATGATATCGTGTATCAGTCACTTTGCAGAAGCTCTTAAATTTATTCTCCAATACTTTTGATTCCATAACCAACGGAAAGGAAAATACATTTTACTACGAATACTTGTCTTGAAAGCTCTCCCAATTGGCAAAAAAAAAAAAAAAAAAAAAAACGGTAAGACATGCAATCAATGCCGTGATTTATGAACTCAAAATAAAGAAAATTGCTTTAACAGTAAAATTACTTAAAATAAATACGAAAGAAAATTTATTGAAATTTGGAATTTCGAATCAAAAAAGCCTAAAAATATGTAAACATCAAAATTATAGTAACAAATGAAAAGACATATATAAATTGGAAATTAAATTCTCAGAAAATCTCGTTGCACTGTATTTATACAAATCGACGTAATTTTAAATGGAAATATTGGGTTGGATCAACCTCAAAACCTGAGGAGCAAAGATTTTAAATTTGAAAATTTTCAGAACATTCTAACATTCATGATGGTTAGTTATAGATTTTGCCAATTCAAATTCAAATTCAAATTCGAATATGAATATTTTTTTTTAAAACAAACCGAACACAGTATTTCCTTTCAGCTTGAAAGTGCTACATATAAAACAATAAAACAAACAAAAAAATCAACTTTGCCCCCAATTTTCCAGCAATGAGAGCTGACTTTAACCATCAATATTCTAAAATAGTAAAATTCAGATATTTTTCTATGATAATAAAAACCAAAAAGTAGTTTTCAACAACTTTTCTACTTTCGTTTCCGGTAGACCTTTCTGTGGAAATGCCCATATATGTATACAAAAAAACTGCAATCAATTTTTTTGTGGCGAATAGATTCTCTTGCTGGCTTATACTCAAACGCTGACCTTTCAATTGTTGCCAAAAATCTTGCACGGCTGTCTATAGCGGTACATCGAGCAAAGAACAAGCTATTTTTGCTCTTTTATTTTGTTGAGAATTCCATCCCCTACTGTTTCATGAAGCTTACAGTTACAGCAGAACATTTTGAAAATATGTTAATATTCGGATAGACCGAGCGGAGCGATACATTCGATTAGTGATAATAAAAATTATTTCAAAATTTCAAAAAGGACGGACAACGTTGCGTATGGGAATTATAGTTTCTCTGAAAATACGTTGCTCATACGCAGAGTATTCCGTGTTTGCTTTCGATTCTCTTCTTTCGAAAAGCGAAATCTATTTCATAAAAACAAATAAGGAAATCAGTTTTGCAAAAACGTTGGTCGAGATTTATCCATATCTGTCAATCATATCGAATAATACGAATTATTTTGATGTGAAAAAAAAATAAAAGTCAAGAAAAACGGCACATCGTTTATTGTAGGTACCTTTAAGGCCTTAAATCATCTTCGTTATCGTCGATCGTAATAAATTCAAAGAGACTTTTGATAGCTAAATCCACGTAACATTTCCTTTTGGTTCACTTGTTTGTTTGACTGTGCCTGTCTGTCTGTTTGCTCATCGATGCCACACCAATTGGTGAGATTTTTGCTGATGTTGTTGACAGCAAGTTTGCAAACGAACTCATGTCATTATCGTTGCAGTTTGATTTTGCACGTAACAAGATGTTACATAGTAACGTTCAATCTTTACCTACACCCTCCCTCCCACCATCCGACGACACTGTGAGTGACATTCGACTTGCGAGCATGTGCAAGTGTGCATGGGCAACAACTTTCGGTATTTTCTTTTTGGCCTTTTGTGCAATCAAGAGTTCTATTCCCGAAGTAGGACTGAAGCGTTACATTTCACTTGCACGTACGTTTACTTTTCCATTCACATCTTAATTTGTTCCATTCTGTGTTAGCAAACATAGTTACTATCGTCGTACCTACTTCCCATACCATACTTACTTAAATACATACACATAAATATTTTGCGTGTGCCTGTGCCTGGTGCTGTGTGCTGTAATATCTTATCCGACAAGCGAACAATCCACTGTGACAAATTAATTAAAATGAACAGTTCAAAGTCTCTCGGGATACTCATTCTATTGGTAGAGTAAAAAAAAAAAATTTTTTTTTAAGAAAAAGTAGTTCTACTTAGAAGCACGACCGAAAAAGGGTAATTACGAGGGAAAAAAACCACGGTGAAATGTCAATTGCAATTAGCAAAATAAGGTGAATGAGGTTGCAATAAAAATTTTTGTGGTGTCTGATGTGAAATTGAAAAGTTTTTTTTTGTAGATTTCAGGGGCGCATTAAATATTTTACGTGCACAGGTAAATATCCTACTAAAAGGGGCACCATAATTTCTGATTATGTGTTTAATCACATGATTACCCAGCAGGCAAATATATCCAGCAGGACAAAAACAATAGTGATTTCACTGGGTCATACAGATGACATTGTCATGCATGCCACCTTGGGGGACATGTCATCGTGGAGGGATGCTGTGCTTGAATCTCATTGGCTACTGAAATTTAAGTAAGGTTTTAGCGTCAGGTGAGCTTTAGCATGAAGTGGTGTAGTGGATGCTCTCAAATGCGAGACAATGTTCTGCTAGGTGTCACAAGTGACTTTTTCTAATCCCACGAAGACAAAGTCACCCTGGAAGTCCCTGTCAGTTTTCGTGTGCAAATGTCATACAAAGTGTCCTACGAATTGTGTCATGCATACCGGCTCCGAAGTCACCCTGACATCACTGATTTTGTCAGTGGGATTTTTCCTGCTGTGTCCATGTATTCTGGTTTACCTACTTAATAACTCAGAAACCAGAATATGAACCTACAAATATTTAGCGATCAAAAATACATTACCAAGATCTAAGTTTAAAAAAATCCATTCGAAAGATCTGTTATACAGTCAAATCTGTATAGAATGAATCCTCGGTAGAGTGAACACCTTGGCGGCGTAAAAAAATGGACTGTGAGGCTTCCAAAAAACTTTTCTCGAAAAAAGGGGCCGATCAAAACTCATTAGAAGAACTTAAAAAAAAACTAAAGTCCCTATTGAGTTTTTTTCAAAAACTGAACTTTTTAACCAACAAAATATTTTTTTTGAACTTTGCGTGTAAATTTGTGCACATTTTTGAACCGAATTAAGCCAATAAAAAATATGAATATTGAGTCTCGATAGTGTGAACAGCCTCGATAACATGAAAAGACGTTGCAAAATTCAGTTCTCTCCCTCCAGAATCGACTGTATATATATTTTATAAAATAAAATAAAGATTCCTACTTATATGCAAAATATGTAGTAAAAAAAATGGGCGTATTTTCAGTAGGGCATGGAGGGCCACTGCCCTCTACGATTATTTTCTGCGCAGTATACACCGCAAAAGAGTTTTCCAAGAGTATCAAGAAATGAGACAAGGCCGTCAAAATCATTTTTCATAAGATGAAAGGAAACCTATGCGTACGGTGGACAACATCTATGAATATACCCAAAAGTGTTACTATACATATGTATAAATAAAGAACAAACTATTTGCATCTTTCCCCTCGCTAACTGAAATTCTGGATACGCCCATGAGTACAACATAATATATCATATTATGGGCCCCTGTCACCTTGGCCGTATACCCTTGAAGTTGGCTCTAGTGAAGTGATTGCATGTTGAGAAGAAAGTTTATTCTTGAAAGAAGATTATTTAAGCTCATTAGGAGAACAGATGATGTGACACAATAAAACGGAGCAAATCTAATGAAATATCCATAACAACAATGTGATATAACAATTGAATGAAAAGAAAAGCGCTTCAAGAATAAATTTCGATTTCGAATTCTTACAGCGAGAGGACTTTGATTTTATTTTTTAACTTTACGAAACATTAAATTTTCACGCTTTACGCTTTCGAATGCTTTTCGCATTCTTTTCAAATGAAATGAGCAACATTTTTCTTCAGCAATCCAAGTTGCATTCACTTTCTAAATTATTATAACTTTTTTTTTTTTTGCTTTGCTTGCTGTTGCAGTTTAACGATGCTACTTTGTAACAATTTCTCTACGAAGGTGGCTAGGTACATGAGGACATTTGCTGCTAACAAAGTGCAAAAAAAAAGAGGAATATGAATTGATGGCAAAAATTTTCAAGGAATCCGCGATGAATAATAATTTCCGCTTTACACTAATAAAAGTGATTTTTTGTTTTGCGATTGCCTTTTGTTGTGTTAGAATGCTCGTCTATACATAAAAAATACAGCGAAAAAAAATATAAATAAAACAATTGAATTCTAGCGAAAATTATCAAAGAATAACCTGCTCAGACCCGATAGCTCTTCAGTAGGTATAGCGAACCGCAATCGACTCATCTCGAACTGGAAACGCAACGCAAAGAAAAGAAAAGAAAAGAAAAGAGGCGAACAGAAAAGTATAAAGAAAAAAAGCAGAAGCGAAGCGAAGAAAATGAAAGAAAAATTTCGCCTGCGTTTCCTCTTGTTTCCGTTTTCAAATTCATTTCCGCCTCAAGTAGCTGTCACGGCTGACATGAGAAGCTTTCGCTGTGGGACCAGCGCTGGGGATCGCTGCAACCTTGTCGGATGGTGCAGCACGCTTGCGGCGCGTAAGTTGCAACAAGCACTCAAGCAACAATGAATGGGTAGTCCAGTGCGCATTGAGTGCTTAATTTAAGTGTTACATTACAAGTGGAGTCAGCAATAGTTGCAACACTTGCCTCTATCAAGCGTGCGGGATAGTTAGCCCACTGGCCGTGGTTTTATTGCTGCTACTTTTGCTGCTGCACATGCTGATGCTGATGGTGATGCTGCCTCGAATTCGGCTGCTCTTGTTTCAGCATATTTAGTACTTGCTAAATGAGCAAAATACGTTACTGCTTTCTACATTCGGGCATAACTCATTCATTTTCATTCTTTTTGTGCTCATTTCGGGGGCTTTTCTTGCGCTCGTATTTTCAGAATGAAGGACGAACAAAGGAGCGAGGGAGAGCTGCTTTGCGTATATCCTGGCGGTCTTTAATGTCTCGAATTTAGTTCTTGGCCAATGCTTTTGTTTGGCTCAATTCAATTTACGAATTTTACCGCTGTCGTAGTTTTTTGTGTTTTGTTTTTATTTTTTTGTTTTTTTTTTGTTTTTGTGCTACGGTTCCCAGCCATTAAGAAAGTAATCGAGAAAGTCAAAGTGCACTCTGGGAGAGAATGCTTTCCTTTTACAACTTTTAATGATCCGTATGGGATGGTGCATTAAAACGAAGTGCTTTTCAAATGAATAGGGACTATAGAAACCGAAGGACGGCCCACAACTTTTCGTAGCTGAAAGATAGTCCAGGAGTAACTGATGTTCTCAATGCATTTTCACAATCCTTCTTTCTTTCCTTTGCTTTCCTTTCCTTGCCTTTCTTTTCTTTCGCTCTCCTTCGAGACATCGGTGATGGTCTGCCACTCACTGAAACCGTTAACGGCAGCTTTTGATTCGGTTTTGTGAATCTGGAACTTCGAATTCAACGGAAAACTTTAAGAATAATCAAGTATTGCAATTAATTCAGTCCGATGGATGGGCGGCTTTGTTTAAGTGCGGCTGGAGTACATAAGAGGAGGAACTGCATCGGAATTTAAATTTAAGTAAAAAACAAAACACATTATTGCATTCATGAGTTTGTTGCTTTTTTGTTTGTGTTTGTTTATTTGTTTAACAAATGGAAAAAGATTCAATCATTTATAATTGGGCAATTTTCTATTCACTTTAACTACTTCTATATGATTTATAACTCCCTTCAATTATCTCATTGATTCATGTCCTTTCATTTTCCAAATTATATTTCGGAAGTCCTTTGACAGAAAAGTTTCCAAAATAGCTGTGAAGAGTATGAAGCTCTCACTTGGAATTTCACTTTTCTAAATTCAAACTCAAAGGAAAGACATTTCCCGTAAAGTCTCGCAAATTCCCGTAAAGCTGCTCAGCTCTGCTCTGCTCTGCGCTGCATCGTGCTGTGCTATGCGTCAGGAGGAGTCAAACGGTCGCGGTGCATCGCAACTGCTCGCTCATAAATTTATCAAAATGAACAGACACGAAATTCATAGAGCGCGTTGGCAATTTGTTGAGAGTTGCGCGGAAATGAAAGTAGTTTGGAATCAAATAGCGTAACGAATCAAGGACCTTATCGTATGTAGTCATAATTTAAAGAAAGTTAAGCTGAAAGCCACGGCTCGCTCATATGAATTTATGCCGGAAGCGTGCGATGCGCTAATTTGCTTTTTACTAAAGTTTCAAGTGCATTGAAGAGTCGAGCGCGGAATGTTAAACTTGTAACGATGTGATGTGTGCACTCTGGCTGACTGATTGACTGACTGGCGGAATGAGTGAGTGACCAGCCGCCCACCCGTTCGCCCAACTGACGTATGTGATTAAAGCTTTCAACTAGCTGTACGTTTGTTTTAAGCACAAAAGCTAACAAGTTGATTAGTGAAAACCGGAAACGGATGCAAGGCAATTAGGTAGATACGTTCGGTTCGTGCTTGTTCGTTAGAATGCGTTATGCGAATGATAAAGTTTGATGGATAGTTTTGAATTTTTACGCGCAAACTTTTGAAAAGTAAGCATGACTTAATTTCCGAAACGAAAGTTTAAACGAATTGGTTTCTTTAGTCGAGAAAAAAAAAATATATTTTAGCTTCATTAAAGCTACCAGGTTTAAGATTTTTCTTTTTTGGCGCCTACATAATAATGATTAGTTTTATGCCTTCTTAATTCATAATAAATGATATACTTAAATATTGGAATTCACTTGATGACCTAAAAACTTCACCCTTTATTGAATGATATATTAATTAAACGGAAAACATATGTATGTGTGTTCGCAATTAATGGTTTTTATCAACTCTTGACTGTATGATAAGTTAAAAGAGTGGATGGAGTGGAGAGTGTTTTTGGACCTTTTTTAAAAAAATTCCTGAGAGAAAACGAAAAGAGCTTTTTCAATTTAGCTTTTTTATTGTGTTAGGAATGAATGAATTTTAATAGAGACACACATTGTTTTTTTGATGTGAGTGCGGTTCAAAAAGTTCTCGGCCGTCAAAGTGGGTGCTCATAAAAAAAGGTATAGTGTTGGCTGACATGTTTTTTGAAAAAATGGCGGCCTTTGAAAAATCCCCATTGATTTCGGGAATATTTTTTTGTAGTCCAGTGAAAAAAAAAGAAAAAAAATTATGATTGAGGTTCAAGCCATATTGGTGACAATTCTGTGTCGAATTCACTTTATTTCATTAAAATCGGTCCAGTTGAACTGGAGAAATCGTGGCAGCCAGCTCAAAAAAAGTGGATTCGAAGTACAGTCCTGTCTGGGTTGGGGGAACTAATTCGTGCAAGGTGAGTTCCCTCAACCGAGACTGTTACTTCAACTCAGATCAAGATTTTATAGAAGGATTTAGCTTTTAAAATCTTTTTTTTATTGTTTTTTTATTCTTACTATCCTTGACTTCGAGACATCATATTCTCGGGCTAACTGGGAAACTCCATAGCCTTTGGAAATTTTTTCCAATCGGGGGCTCCCTCAACCCAGACAGCACTGTATTTACCTACAATATTAATCAAAAATGTAAGATGAACCTGCAAACTAAGGTTTCTAATCAATAAAGGAAAATTACAGGTCTTGGAAAATGCGTCTTGCACTGTAGCTTACTACCTAAGATCTCTTTTTGAATTAAAAATTTTTTCCTCTATTGATCTTATACACGTCGAAATTATGAACCTACGCCGCACACAATGAATTTACATAGGTATTATAAACTTATATTCGTCGTTCACAGTACAAACTTCAGGGAACGCCTCTTTCCGAGCATACGGGAGTAAAAAGAACATTAAATATTCAAATACCAAAGAAAATAAAGCCGGCTTATCTAATTACATAAAGCTATAAACAAAAAAATATTGGGGCATTTCCAAAATTGCTTTGAAATTTTTCCAAAAGCAAAAATCAGCATAAAACACGTTCAAATTCAATCGTTTGAGAGAAACAAAATTAAAAACTAACACACTTACATTTCAACAAATTACTCATATTAAGAAATCTATCCCAACGCAAAAAAAAAACGACTTCTTTCATATACTTCACTAGCGCGGAGCTCAGAGAGCAAAGAGCACAATAGCTCAAACGAACGAACACACTTTAAACTCCGCGAACCGACACTCCCGAAAACCGTCCGCTCAGCCGCGCGCACAAAAGATTACTGAAGGCTTGAGCTCGGCTCAACTCAGACAAGGCTCTATGAAATGCGTCGAACACATTTGCGATCATAGGCTATGATTCATAGCGGGAATTTGAGTTCGACTCAATTTGAAAGAACATTTCGTTTGTTCTTATAGCTGAAAGAGGTTTAGTTTTTAAATGTTTTTGATACTTGATTTTGTTCAGTTTTAAGCAGAGTTTGAAGATATCTCTGAACCATTTCAAATGATCACTCATTTAAACTTTTTAAAGAGAAAAATAATAAAACTCAATGGGTAACAGAATTTTTTTTATTCCTCCTATTCATTTCTTCTCAGAGAGAAACCTTTAATTTGAAGGAGTAAAATTTCTTCTTACTGAGTGAGGAACATAAATGAGAGAAAGAAATAAAACCTACTGATAGGAAATTTCAACAGCGAAAACTAATTTTTATTTCCATCCAATTCGTCTATCTCTTACCAAATTATGATTGAGGTTCACGCCATAATGGTGTCAATTTTGCTCTGATTCCACTTTGTTTCATTAAAAACGATCCAGTTGAACTGGAGAATCGTGCAGCCAGTTGAAAAAAGTGGTTTCGAGCTAAATGCGTTGAAAGTTCGAAGCAACGCTAAAATTACTCGTTTTAGCGCAGATTTTGTTCGACAAAGACAGCTTTATTCTCTAAACTATTTCGACTTTCAAAAAAAATCCTTCTATATTCTATATCTTATCCAAATCCTCAATATCCACGTTATAAAAAAATGCAAACAAAAAATGGGAAAAAGTTTTTGCCTAATGAGGGTTAAAATTAATGGAGGAAATATCTTTGTTCGGTCTTGAATTGCTCTACAGCACAATGGACTCGCAATTGTTCGGAGGCCAATTAAAAGTCGAAATATGCAATCGAATTCTTGAATACGTTTGATACTGCATTTAAATGTACACACCCATACACTCAAACGCTTACATATACATATGTATGTAGCTACATCGCGTACTCTGCATTTAAGTTCAGACGTTAAATTTTTAATGCCCTAATTGGATTACTTAAGGGTGGTTAATTTCGCTCTGTAGATTAAATTGAACGTAATTAAAAGCAATTAGGCGAGTACGTCTAATCAACTTATAAATAAATAATTTTTCAGCAAGTTGCTTGCTCAAAATTAAGCTGTTCCAATTAAAATAAAATCATTGCAAATTTCTACGAACCAACGACATTTTATGTGTCCTTTCTCACAATTTATACAACATTATGAAAATTTATCAAAATTAAAGAGACTTTCCCAGCGGCCAACAGTGCCTGCCGCCTACAAAGTATACGAGGTTGTAGGCGACCTGCCCACTAACAGCTTACAAAGTATACGAGATTGCTGGCAGCGTACCGGATGAACACCACACAACCCCGATTACTTTGTGTTGTGGTGGTAGGCGTTCACTCGTCAAAGCGGCCACGCTCGAACAAAAGTATACCAGGATTGTATATGAGGTCGTGTGCATTACCGCCTACGAAGTGTGTTGCTGTTCATCGGTTCTGTAAGCAGCATTTTGGCCGCTGGGCTATTTCCACACACATTTACACACTCACACACGCATTTATATACTGAAGAGTGATATTAACAGGCTTCCCAGCAAACATTTGCATAAGCTTTTTACAAAGGTGCTTACTATTCATTTGTTTCCAAGACATTTTCCAAACTTTTTCCAAGCGTATATGTGCTATATTAAATTCGCAAACATTTCCCAAACGCTTTCCAAATGTGTTTGGGAAACGTTAAATTTCTCAAGTACTTCGCAAATCCGTACATACATCGTACATACATACGAGGTGTCTACAGTTCGATTTTTTTCGAACGTTAATAGTGGGACTCATGCAGCTTCGCAAATTGTGGGAAATGAGAAATTTGTCACACAACTGTCAAAATTTGTATGAAAATTTACAATGGGGAAAGTTGCGCAGGCATTTGCGAAGCTGCATGAGTACCACTAATATATTAATTCTAGCACGCGCGAATGAGATCTCTCGGTAGCGTAATGGGAGCGTGTTGCGATTTGTAACCTGGAGGGCTCGAGTTCGATTCCTGTCGCGGGCGAAAAAAGATTGTGGAAAAATTGGGACGTAGAAAGATATCTAAGGTAAAATTTGATCCACTTTGAGGGGAGAAAGGAAGTTGGCAGTTATAAATTTGGGTTCTTATCCGGTCGTCAGAAACGTAATGCATACACATGTGCTTAAAAAAAAATTTTTTTATTTTTATAAATTTTTGGATGAAAGCTAGATATTCCTCTCAGTTTTGAAATATTATTTAAATGTTATATTATCTACCTTAGTATTCAAAAAAAAAAAAAAACCCTCGCCGCAGCGGGGATTGAACCCGCCTACATCGGATTGGTACTGCTTGTTTAGGCTTGGAAAATATTTAATTCGATTGCTTTTCCAATCTGAAATCCAATTGAATAAAAAGGGAGCCGTTTTGGTTATTTACACTTGAATTCCAAATAAATTCCAACACTTGGATCCAAGCCTTTTGTTTGCGGGCGCAAGTTACTTCCAATTGTTTAGTAAGCGTAAATGTTTGCTGGGTTCCTACTTAGAACTTGCGAAATATTTCATTTATGATTTTGAATACATTTTCAATGGAAAAAGAAAATTGTTTTTATATACATATGATATCCAATAGACCATTATATCAGAATAATTCATTGAAAGAGTTTCACACGTGCGAAACCACATGTTACTCATACGCAACATTGATTGGATTTTAAATATATTCGTCCAATTTTGTGGCTTCAGTATTATTGTAATTGAAACGAAATTTTTTTGTGACAAACGAATCATATGTCAAAGTTCAAATCATGCTAATCGGATATTTTGTTTTACACAAAAACCTGTCACATGAATGAAGTTTATAGTGAAATCAAAAAATTAAATGTCAAAACAATGTCACCGCAATTTTATTAAAGTTTCATGAAAGCCTAATGACGAACGTTGCGTCGCACTATGACAATGCAAATATTGAGCAGGAAAAATTCCTGCCAGTTGCAGCTTTGTCATATGTTGGGGGGAAAAACATATTAAAATGAGAAATTAATTTACAACTTAACTTTTTAATAAACCGCTCATTTAACTATTTAGTTATGAGGGAGTTGGTCAATTCCGAGTTTGAAAGTCTCTGTGAATGCCTCCACTTCACTTCCATATGGCATGGCAGTCTTGCATTGCGAACCTGTGCCTTTCATACATTTTCTCTTGGGCTCTGAGGGAACTCATTGTTTAGGCCCAGCCAACGAAAAGATTCCGCATGGCGGTGCTGCTAAAGACTCCTTTTCTGGAGAGCGTATGCTCCTAAAGCGCTCCGACAGGAGCTCTAAATTAGCGTTTTTTCGCTAGAAAAGTGCACAGAGCCAAACATGGAAAAAGTTCATATTTTGGGATCTCAAAATATATCTTTCATGGTTGCTAGAATGCCCCTTAAGAGTCTGTTTGGACTCTCTTTAAGTTATAAATTTAAAAAATGACTCGTCTAGTCTAGTCGCCCTAAATGCTCCTAAACGGTTATTCTTTGAGGCCCTGGCAAAAGCACTACTTCGAACCGTTAGCAGTCCTTTAACACTCCTATTTGGAACACTCCGAATTTGGTTGAGTGGGAGAGGTTTTGGGGAAAGCCGCTCTTAGGTCCATGAAACTTAAATGAAACGAACTGTCAAATTTCATATAAAAAAAGAAACTTTCATTGAAGTTTTATTTGAATAGCTTGTTGAAATCGGGCCTTAATATGCCCAGTTTTGCGAGGAGCTTAATAATATAACTCCAAATCTTTAGCAAGCTCTTCTTTTGAAATCTACTTTGAAATGAAAAACATTACCGCTTATGAGAAAGCTTTTGTTAGGCTAGTTTTCCTTCGTATGAAGAGAAGAAAAAGTTCCACGATCCCTTCTGATTCTTTGTGGCTTGAAAAACATTTGCCAACACGATGCTGAAGAGCTTTATACAATATTTAATTACATCAAAAAGGTCGTTGCAAAAATTGCGCATGAAAGAAAAAAAAAAAAACACCCACACGTGAATGAAGACACATGCTAACAATTAAGATGGGCCGAAGAATTAACCACAAACGCGACATTCTTTTTGTCGTTTTATTTATTTATTTTTTTTTTCTTAATTAAAAAAAAAGAAATCGAGTTATTCAACATATGAACGAAGGCAGTTACGATAATGCAGACGACGCAAACGAACGACAATGTTTAAACGTTTTATGTTAACCACGAACATTCATACATACATCCGCCTTCACCACACCGACGCCTCGGTCGCGACGCGATCCTTTGAATGCTTTTTCCCAGCAATTTAAATTTGACTCTCATGCGGCGCGCGCTGTGACGAGCATACCGAGCATAACCGCGTACGTTGCCATATTCTCAAGTGTACGGCCGTGCGAAATTCTGTGTGCCAGTTCATTAGAATGCCGCATATATGAGCATAATTTGCACAAAAAAAAAAAAAAATAATAAAACTGCACAAGAAAACGTACACATACACCCAAAGAAAAAAAAAAGAAAAGAAAAAGTAAAGAATAAAAACAAATTTATAAAGGCAAAACGGTATACAAACAATGGCAAATACAAAAGGATTATTCTAATGAAACGAAATGAGCAGCAAATTAACACAGTAAGGAGCTTTCCACACTAAAGTGTAGTGAAGTGGAGCTATGAAAAGTGATTGTGAAGCAAAATAGCCAGCCACGATGCGCCCCATCCCGTACGGCGCGCACAATAACTCAAACACACACACACACACGCACGCACACACAGCCAGAGGACTCTGTTGTAATAAAAGGCTCATTTCATTGAAAATTACGAGCAATTTAAAATTATTTATGTCCCTTTAAGTGAGTAAGAGTTGTGTTGTTTACACGCCCATCCCCCCCTCCCAGTGTGCTAATGCGCCTTGTCGTAATTGTGGGCTCTGATAAGCATTTCAAGAAGATAAGCGGACACGTGACAAGAGCGTAGTTGCAAGAACGTCTTTGGGTATTTACTTATTTTCGAAAAAGAAAACTTTTTCCTATTATTCGAGAAAGAGGATTAGGTGTGCTGGGCAATATAATAGGAAGCAGTCCAGGTATCTATAACAATAGCTACAGGTGGTTTTTATTTTAGAAAATATGGCTGAAAACACATTACAAATCTTTCCTATTGAAAAAGGCTTTGAAGCAAATCGACAAATCTTCTTATATTGGAGCTTAAAGATTGAATTGTCGTTCTGTTGAGATTCTCTCTCAAACTCTTTGAATTGGCAAGCATTCCAATTTCCCAATTATTTCGGAATTTATCAAAGTAAAACTCCTTGGATTTGATTAGGCGCGCACATAGGAGTTTAGGCAGCCGTTTTTCAAAACACTTTGAAAGGACAGACAATTACAGATCCTTTGTGGAAGCTCTGTAATCACCTCCTTTTCTCTCCAGTTACATCCCTGCATATGACATAATTTATCTGATTATGTGTCAGATTGTGTAAAGAGTATGTAACTAATCTGGATTACGTTCGTTGAAACTAATTTTCGCAACACAAAAGCTTATATGTACCTACTTAAGTAACACTGTGCGAATTTTTGACGACTGTTTTTGAACGTGCTCGGTGAGTATAACAACGCCTCAGCGGTAAAACGTTATCAAGTAGTGCTCGAATGTAGTTCGTGTATATGAAGAAGTTTTTTAGTTATAGTCTTTCTATATTTGCATCAAAAAATTATGAAAAAATGTTTATTGTCGTGGGAGCTATAGGCCATACAAAATAAAATATGATAAAAAAACACGTCAAATTTTAGGAATTTTTGCAATTTGCACCTACTAGATAGATTTTTTTCGGGTCGGTTTCTACAAAAGCTATTTAAAATGAGTTCAGAGCTATAAATTGTGATCGAAAGAAAATTAAAATATTGAACGGATTACGAGATATAGCCATAAGTAAGTGAGTAATTTAATTCTCGGCCCCACTTTTTGAAGTCTATTTTTAAAAAAAAGTAGAGGTAACTTGACAAACCTTAGTATGAGGCGTTGTTATACTCACCGAGCTCTTTCAAAAACAATCATCAAATTTTTGTTCACAAAATCGTGTCGCACTGTGTAAGTTTAAAAATAAGAAATAAGGAAATACTTTGTAAGAAACAAGAGTCCTCACATCTCTTCTTTGTATAGGTATTCCTAGTATTGTTTTAAATTTCTCCATGAATTTTCTTCGCATTCGCAAACATTTTTCGCGAAATTTTTAAATCATTTGCTTTTTCTTATACCCACAAGAATATAGAATAGCAATGGCGGAAATCTATTTCGTATGCGTAAATACGTGACATGTTTTCGGGTTGATACATGTCGGCATAGCTCGACTTTGGCAAAGAGAGGTCGTCTTTATCTGAAGTTTTCATTCGGATTTTAAGTACGAAAAGATTTCATCAGACATTTTCTGTTACATTCGGTGTTCGAGTGTTGTGTTAAGCCGAGTTGCACTCCCCCTCTCCGTTCATGCGTGCTTATTTTCACGCGAGCATTATACAAGCGCAATTTGCGACATTTACAATATGAGAAAGATAAAAGATTTTCCTTACATATTCTGGTGACACAACTTGGATTTTGAGTCATATGGAACGGTTGTTGTTGTTGTTGTTCTTGGAACGTCTTCGGAACAAAATGTAAATCTTTTCAGCGTCTTTAATTCACTAAGCTCTATTGAAATTTCTAATGAGCACGTTTTCCGCCGTTTTGCCACAAACAACAATTGCATTTCTCGGTGAAAGCGAAATGTCACGTGTCGGCTGTGAAAGTAAATAGAATTGTTCGAATGAGATTTGTGGCTGCCACAATGGGGTTTCACTACTTCCCGTTCGTCTTCCTTGATTTTTCCTTGTCTCCATTTTTACTTCTTTAAAAACAAAATAAAATAAAAAATGAAAAAAAAAACAATCTCTCAAAAAAAAGGTCGCGGCATCGAAGAGAAAAAGGCTTAAATTTGATGATATTAAAATAATGGAACGGCCCCCGAAACGTTATCGGCTTGATGACTTTAATGAAATTTAAAAGTGCGAATGTTCGCCTCCTTGAACGTTAAGCATTTATCCTTTTTCGCATGCTGAACAATGAAGCACATTAGTCAAAGTCAGCTTGCTGCTCAATAAGGCATTTCTTCATTTAATTTTTTATTTTTGCTTTCGCTTTCTTTTTTGCCCCCTTTTTTCATTTTGTTTTTTCTTTCGTTTGTTTTGCCCCCGCCCCCCTCTTGCTAAAGTGGCATTCCTAAGTTTTTGTGTGCTGTAAAACTGGGTTAAAACGAGCTCCGGCGTGTGTGTCCCTCGTTGGAAGCGAAACACTTACTTAGAACAAAGCACCAGGGTCATTTTATTAATTAACCCACAAAATTCGTCTAGTAAACGCTGCCGGTCGAGCAAGTTCACAGCCGAACACTAAAAGAAATCATTTTGAAAACTCCCTGCGGAAGGCGCTAAAATGTACTAAAATGGGAATGTACCCAGCGGAAAATTATCTCCTGCATGACAATGTCATCAGTGATATCATCTATGACATATAGGTGACATTGTCATGCATGACATCGTGGAGGGGTGCTGCTCACGTGCTTGCATCTCATTGGCTATTGAAATTTAATTAAGGTTTTAGCGTCCGTTGAACGTTAGCATGAAGTGGTGTAGATGATGAGTGCTCGACTCACAATTCGAGGAGAGCGGGTTCGATCCCTGGCTGAGGCGAACAAAAATTGTTAAAAGTAGATTTTGAAAAATTTCGAAATATCCAAAGAGAGGACACAGAAGAGAAGTTATCAAACTGGTTTCTATAAGTTGACATTTAGAGAGAAAATAGCAACGTGCTGCTCTCAAACGCTTTTTTCGCCATCGCACCCCCTAGCATGACATTGTCACCGCTGAAGTCCCAGTCAGCTCCTGTGTAAATGTCATACAAAGTTTCACCAGAAATAGCATGCATTCCGGCTCCGATATCACTAGGACATCATCGGGGATGTCCACGGGACATTTCCCGCTGGGTACACATGTATGTGTGTGTGTGTGTGTGTGTTTGTGTGTCTCTGTGTGGGGCGGGAAGTAGCCGGAAGCAAGAATTCAAACCCGTTACATAAGTGCGTCTTTGTTATGGGCAGCTCAAGCAGTTAATGAGCAACTTTTTCTTTCCTTCTCCTTCTCCTTCTTCTTTTCAATTTTCATTTCATTTTTCCATTCCGTTTTGTTGATTTTATTTTCTTTCTAAAGCAAAAAAAAGTAAATAACAAAATTTGCGTGAAGAAAATTTTAAGATTTTCCCATTCGCTCGTAATTTCGTTTGTTTGTTTTTTTCTTCAAGGAGTTTTTCTTAAGTGGGTACTAACTTGACACGACCCTTTTTTGACTTTCAAAAAAAAAAAAAAAAATCTAATTATATACCAAAGCTTGATTTGTTTTTGCTTTTGTATTGTTTCAAAGTTTTTCGAATGAGGCCTAACTTGGAAGGCTCCCCGAGACTTAAGTTACACTTAAGTAATTAAAATTATTTATAAAAAAAAAAATTTGCTTGCATTTTTTCCAGGCTTTAAACATCATAAGGGCTCGTAAAGAACGCTTGTTTATTGAAGGAACACCAAAGGACTCCGATCATATTGACATTTGAATGAAATGAAGCCATATCGCAGCGCCTTCACATTGTAATTCAGAGGGCGATTGTTATGGAGCGTGTAAAGAGAAATCTGCGGAAGCTCGACCACTGAGTCAACAACAAATTAACACCTTTTATTTTCAAAGAAATCCACCACAAAGTTTTCACCCTCGGCCCTTGCAGGTACAGTGGTTTTCGCGAAAATGAGGGAGATTCCCATCCGCGTGGCGCCCAAGAGGGACGCAAAACAAACATTTGTCATTGTCAATTATTGCTTTGTTATGCGAGAAAGCATCACCTTTAGGCCTCTAAGGCTACTAAGTGCTATTGCATATTTAAATTCACGGATACATTTTGAAAAATGAATTAAAACAGAATGAAGACAAAAAAAAAAGAAAAAAAAAAAATAAAAAAAATTGCAAAAAAGGTGAATAAAGATGCTGGCCCAAAAACACTTAAAATGGTTATTTATGCGATTAAACGCGGTTTTTTTTTTGCGAGGAATTCAGGCTCGTTTATTTGTGTGCTGGGGTCAACTTGATTTATTGTTTGCAATTCATTGACTTAGAAAATTATTCTGCTTATACTTTAATGAGGTGCTGAATTTATTTGGAACTCTTACGGCTTATGGTGGTGCAGCTCCATTCGTTGAATGAAAAAAAAAACTTTTGCACAGATTGAGAAGTTTTTTTCCTTCAACTTCGACAAGATAAAGTTCTACTTGTCAAGTGGAATCGTATCTTAGGGAGAGATTAACTTTGATAATCATGGTTTTGTTTTTTTTGTTTGTGTTTCCTAGAAACCGTGCCGTGGTGAGCAGAACAAGAAGCCAGTGGCAAAACAAGTAGGGATGGGCTGACAATATATCGATACCCAATTTTTGAGTAGAAATTTTTTTCAATTTGTTATAAATCGGTTCTCAAACTCATATATCGAAGAGCAATACTTTTGGATAACCTCAATTGCCTTGATATACCGCAAATAAGGTAAAGCAAATCTACTACGGTTTTAAAGGAAATCAACCGCAGATTCGGAAACAAATTAGAAAAACATGTGTTAATAGGACCTTTTTATACCAAAATGGCTCCTAAAGTAAAAGTTTTTTCATAAGTTTTGACTTTGACCGTTTATTTCTGCCTCAACGGCTACAATTTTAACTAAGAATTTAATTTTTCCTAAAAGCCTATACAATTGGCTTTCAAACCCCATTGCATTTTATTTTCTACCATAAGCCGTCATCGTGGTCGAATTTTTTTTCTCGACTTCCTGCTTTAAAACTTTAAGGCCCTATAACTCCTCAGGGGTGCAATAACGGCCCCCCTTCCATACGATTTTTCGTTCGTCTTGACATCCTATACCACCCTGCTCTGGATGTACTAGCTCTCGTAAATCACCCTGCATAAAAACACTTCAGAAAATTTCTGATTCATTTCTGAAGTGTTTTTATACCCGACACACTCTGTGTCGAGGGTATATTGCGTTTGTGTGGTTGTGTGTAACACCCAGAACCAGTCGAGATAGACCATACAAAATATATAGAAATGATCAAAGTCATTAGGAGATTCGATTTAGCCATGTCTGTCCGTCCGTCTGTCTGTCCGTCTGTCTGTCCGTCGTCGTCTGTCCGTCTGTCTGTCTGTCTGTCTGTCTGTCTGTCTGTCTGTCTGTCTGTCTGTCTGTCTGTCTGTCTGTCTGTCTGTCTGTCTGTCTGTCTGTGTACAGTTTTCTTATCGAAGGAGTTGAGCTATCTTGACGAAATTTGGTGTGCGGGCTTACGGGGACATGACTAAGAACAAGTTCGAGAATGGAGCCGATCAGACCATTTTTAGGGGTACATCCAGTACTAGGGTCTGTTATGAAAATCACAAAAACTGCTCTTAAACCGATGTTTTACAAGATATTTTGATGAAATTTGACATTTGAACATATTTTTGGCCAATTAATGTGATTTACAAAAATCATAAAAATGGGCGTGGCAGAAGGGCGTTTTTCGAAAATTGTCTCCTACTCCCGAAACGCCTATGGGACTTCAACGAAAATTGGCACTTATACTTCCTTTGTAGCCATAAAAATCCTTCCCAAAAAAATCTTGATCGGTCCATTATTAAGGGTACCTCCAATACTAGGGTCTGTCACAAAGATCTCAAAACTGCCCCAAAATATGACTTTTTCCAAAAATTTCAATGAAACTTAGAATTTGCGCGCATATTTAAGCCTCCGAATAGAATTCCGAAAAATTAGAAAAGTGGGCGTGGCAAAGGGGCGGTTTTCATAAAGATATTAAACAAAAGTCGGTATATGGGGCCCCTATGGCCTTAAACAACTCCTGATATTAAAAATTATTTGAATATGTGTGTCTGTGTCGGGTATTTTATTGTCAGGCTCGCCTGACTATAACACCCTTAATTGTTTTATATGAAGTTTTTCATTTCTGCCAGAGCTGGAGCGAGCCCCTAAATCACGAAATCTCAATAACTATTACACCTATAAATTTGGCTAGTAGGTTTCTTATAGGGTGTAGACATCCCTTAAGAACGGGATCTATGAAACTCTACTCCGAAGTGTGTAGGTGAGCCCACAGAATTATTTTTTCGTTATAGTACCCGACGTATGAGCGATGTTATTTGAAAAATTTAGCAGGCAAAAACATTACGTATACGTCCTAGTTACAAAATTTAAGAACTGTGAGGTTGAAAAAGAGTGAGAACCGGCGAGAAAGGGAGACAAGGGATTAAAATATTGTTTATTCGAAAACTTTTAATGGTTTAGATTGGGTTTCTGAAAACTCTTATCGATTTATTTTTGACACAATACGTTCTTACGACGCAGTGCAAAGCTCGCCGGGTCTGCTAGTGTCTAATAAAAATGGCTGATACATATGTAGAAACACATTGATATATTTCCGTGATAGATCCATAAGTATCTACCAATGCTGAGCTTTGTCGAAGGCGATGCTTTTTCAGACATCGCCCATGCCTGAACACAAAGCTCCTCGAAGATATTAACTGGAAAAAAATACAAAAACTGCATCGTGCTATAGAGTAGCCACGTTAGCTATGGGGAGGACCATTAACCAAAAATTCTTTCTGCATGTTGCGCTTACATCTGTTATTGACATTAACTTAAACCCTCAAGGTATTGCCAAAGATAACTAAATTCATTGTTTGAATTTCATATAATGTTTTACATAATTTTAAGAATCGATGAGACAATTGGTTTTCTTAGTAAACATATATAATTAGTTAATTTACTTCGTTTTCAAATTATTTCCTATCCATTCAATGCATATTTAAACATTAATGTGTTCAAATAAAATTCATACCAAATTGTTAGGATAATTTTATACTTCATTAGTAGTTTCACATAATATTTTCCAATTAAACTTTTTTTTAAAATAGGTTGAAGTGCGTCATTGGAAGCGGTAACGTATGAGAGTGGGTCTAAAATGAGTAGTAACCTAGAGATAGAGCCTTAAATTTTCACCAAAGTACGTGGTCAAAAATTTTCAAACATTTCCGCACGCATAATGGTTAAATCACGTGAAAAAACTGAATATTTGAGCTAATTGTATGGGCTTTTAAGAAAAATTAAGTTGCTGGTCAAAATTTGAGCCATTGAGGGAAAAAATAAACGGTCAAAGTCAAAAATTCTGAAAAAATTTTCATTTTTTCGACTTTGAGAGCCATTTTGGTATGAAAAAGGTCGTATTAACACATACTTTTCTAATTTTTTTCCAAATCTACGTTAAATTTCCTTTAAAACGTTGGTACATTTGTCATACCTTGTTAGCGGTTTAACCTCAGGAAAAATAGGTTTCAAAAACAAAAACAAACTTGAACTTTTTTTATTCAATTTAATTTTATTTGTAAACTGTTAACGTTCGCATAAATTTAAAACAAAATTTGTTTTATTCTTACAGGACGTTTTCAAATTGGTGGCCGGACCTATGTACGCAACAGTTCGCTCTTTTTAGAATTTCAAGTTTGTTTTTGTTTTTGAAACCTATTTTTCCTGAGGTTAAACCGCTAACAAGGTATGACAAATGTACCAACGTTTTAAAGGAAATTTAACGTAGATTTGGAAAAAAATTAGAAAAGTATGTGTTAATACGACCTTTTTCATACCAAAATGGCTCTCAAAGTCGAAAAAATGAAAATTTTTTCAGAATTTTTGACTTTGACCGTTTATTTTTCCCTCAATGGCTCAAATTTTGACCAGCAACTTAATTTTTCTTAAAAGCCCATACAATTAGCTTTCAAACTGCATTTCAGTTTTTTCCCTACGATAAACCATTATCGTGGGAGAATTATTTTTCTCGACTCACTGCCTAAAAACTTTAAGGCCCTATAACTCCTCAGGGTTACATTTTAGACCCCCCCCTCTCATACGATTTTTTGTTCACAATGACCCCCTCTACCAACCCTATAAAGAAAAGCACGTTAGTACGGAACACCCTGTATAACTAAGCCCAATTATGGTAAACAATCAAGAGCTTTAGATTAAGCTGGAAAAAGTACGAAAAGTATAATTTTAAGCGACTCAGACAGTGTTGCATTTGGCCGCAAAGTTTGTGTAACATACCAACGCTAAATGCAACAAAGTTAGTGGCAAAGTAAAGAATGTCGATGAAATAAATGCTCTTTATTTTTTCCTCTAAGTATTCGAAATTGTTCAAAGAATACCGTTAAAAAAAATTAATTTGTGGATTATTTTTATTTTTAAATAGCATTAAAAAGCTGTAACGTGCCAACGCTTTCATGATTGTTAGCCTGAAAAGGTACCGGTCGCAGTTTCAAATGTGCTAAGATCTATGTAACTTGAAAATTAGTATGTACATTTTTTATTCGGGCATGTGATAGGATTCCCTTTCCCCAAATTTTGGGGAAAGGGAATTTCGTTTCTTCAATATTTTGAAGAATGTATGGAAATTTTGAAAGAAATGACATTGTCAAAAACAAAAGAGCGGCTATACGATAAAATTTTCGAATTAAAAAATTTCGAACATATTTAAATTCCCGAGTATTTATTTCAATTTTCCGGGGAAATGAATTCCCGGGAATCCAATCACACACCTGATTTTTTATATTTGTTGGATAGAAGTCTTTGATATGCACAAACCATCCAAACCATCAAAATTTCCCAAAGGGAGGTGCAAACCCGATATAGCCACCGTCGATCCAACCCTGTTTTGGACATACACAGTTTTAAAGGATAAACGATCACGCCTAATTTTTTTACTTGATGAGCAGGAGGTACCCTCATTTGATGAAACACCTGGGTGTTTCAAACAGATGCAAAAAGATAGTATTCCCGGCACATAAAGTCTGCCGGGCATAAAAAGCTTCTATACTATTCAGAAGGTTAATTTTATAGATTTAGGTCAAATCTTTTGTAAAAATTTTTTTTACTTTGATATCTCTATGACAGTTCGATTTCAAAAATTTTTATGTAACATACCAACGTAACGTACCAACAGGCGTATAATATTTTTTTTTAATTTATCAACACATTTTTCTTGGGGTTTTTAATGCAAATCATCGAAAGTAACCTTTTTTACATAATTCATAAAAATTTTGTAAAACTACATTCAGTAGGAGAGCAGAGTTTTCACAATATCTGCCGCTCTCTCAAAACAGCTAGAAAAATTTGTAACGTACCAACGCCCTTAAATCAGCATTACCAGGATGCCCCATGGACTTTTTTCAAAATTAAATATTGTATTTTCTAGAACTCATGCCTATCTTTATTTACTGGAAAAGCTCGACATCGTGTTTAAAAAACTTAAGAAGTTATGTGCCCAAAATTAAAAAAAGTGTAACGTACCAACAACAGTCTGGCCAGGAGAAAATCCAGGCAGCTGGACTCCTTCTTCTTCTCCTCCCTCACCGAGCTAACATCTGTTCGAATAAAAGACATGGCTCGCTTCATAAATGAGTCTAACTGGCTCCACCAAAGGTGTAACTAGGAAGGCATGCCTTCCCTCGTGGTATCACAACGGGCCCATATGCGGCCTAAGTGTGTCCCCTTAAAGGGGGCAGCCACCCTAACCTAACCTTACCTAACGCTAGTCAATTAATGATACTCAATTATAGTTCTGTTCACTTTTGGAGGTGCATTCAGAAGAATTGACCGTCAATTTCTGTATTATTTCCATTTTTACATATCGTTTTGCTCATATTTTAAACATTTTCCAGAGTTTCCAAAAAAATTTAACATCGAAAGAAAAAATCGATTTTATTAAAAATCGAAAAAAACATAATCGATTCTAAAAAAATCTATCGAAAGCCAAAAAAATCGATTAAATCGAAACTTTGAATGTTTTTTTTACAACCCTAGTAGAAACACATTGATATATTTCCGTGATAGATCCATAAGTATCTATCAATGCTGAGCTTTGTCGAAGGCGATGCTTTTTCAGACATCGCCCATGCCTGAACACAAAACTCCTCGAAGATATTAACTGGAAAAAAATACAAAAACTGCATCGTGCTATAGAGTAGCCACGTTAGGTATGGGGAGGACCATTAACCAAAATTCTTTCTGCATGTTGCGCTTACATCTGTTATTGACATAATTAAATCCAATTTGAAAAACTAAATTCATTGTTCTGAATTTCTAGTTTCGAACATTTTTAATGAGCACTTGGGTATTATTGTAATCATTATTAAGTATTATTATCATTTCTTCGTTTTCAATATTATTTCCTACACATTATTTCAACGATTATGTGTTCAAATAAATTCATGCCACGATGTGTAGGATTATTTTATACTCTCATTGAGAGTTTACGAAATATTTTCCAATTAAACTTCATCTTTTAATTAGACAACATACTTTGTTGCTAGTGCACGTGCAGTAGGTGCAGCGCGTCTTAAGCGAGAAACTAGAATAAGCTTTCCAGCTAATGAGATAGGTAAGCATCAGACGACGACGAAGACTTATGAAGCTCCACCTACAAACGAACGTTGGTACACCACTGTGTGTATCAAAACGTTGGATGCTGCTGCGCTCATGTTTAGACGCCTAATTAAAATGCAGCGCCTTCATCGTACACCAAATAATATGCTTTAGCAAACATTATTAAAAGAGAAACATATTTAAAATCGCGGATATATTCAGGTAATTTTCTCAACAAGCAGTTTAAGCTTAATAACACTATCTTCTTAGATTCAAGGGAAACTCGACGGAGATTCTTATCCTTAGAAAATGAAAATGCGATAAGCAGTTTGAGAGTAAGGCTAAAGTTTCAATCTAAAATAAATTCCTTTAGCAAGAAAATACCAAACGAAACGACTTGAATGAAAAAAGTTCTCGATTGGATTGCTCTCCATGGAGATTGGAAAGACATTTTAATTAATTCGAAGGCTTCTTTTAGGATTTTGATTGAAGCTTGCGCAAATCAATGAAGACTTCGCTGATTTATCCTAGAAATCTAGCAAAACGTTGTCATTTAAGACATTTGTAATTCTGTCGTCACTGATGGGATTTCTTTGTGGCCACATGAAACAAGTTAAATACACAACACTTTGTTAATAAAATTCTTGTTGCGGTGACCGTTTTGTCTATTTATTTTTTATATTATAAAGTATGACGCTTTGATCCAGTAATATTCGCTCTTACATTCAATTAAATCCTGTCGACCAGAGGACCATGTTGAAGATGGGTTCTTGCCTAGAGTGGTAAAGTTTCGCTGAATTTTCTCTTTGATATTTGGAAGAAATTTCATTCCAATCAAAGATAACACTTGAGGTCCAACAAAACTGCCAACTTCTTGCCTATGAAAATATAGCTCAATTTCAATTAGTGAATTTAGCGGTCATCCAAAAACTATGGCATTTAAAGAGGACTTCCATACTGCCCCAGCTGAAAACGTGAACAGTTTCATCGAATGAAAAAGAAAGCTCCAATCTGTCTTTTTAAAGCCTTTTTGAACTTCCTAAACTGCATTCTGGGCGTGAAGGGATAACTGCTTCAGTGGTAGAATTTTCTTAAGTCCTGCTCTAAGCTTAACTAAGTAATCATCATCATGGACCATTCACAAAAAAAAAAAAAAAAATTGAATAATCATTAAAAATTCATTTTGTCCGACAGTTCGAACCATTCTTACTTTCAATACTTACATCCAGTTCACCCAGAACCGCTAAGCGGCTTAAGCCACAATTTGCCATGACAAATGAATGGCATCGCTTTATTTTCCTTCGAAAGTAATTGATCTGTTGCGGTTACGATTTTTCAATCGACCAATCCTGTTGGGAGGAGAAAACCAATTGTTAAAAAAAGTAAACAAAAAAGAAAAAAACAAATTGTTAAAAAAGAAAACAAAAAAAAAAAAAATTGTTAAAAAAAGTAAAAAAAAAAACCAAATTGTTAAAAAAAAAACAAAAAAACAAATTGTTACAAAAAGTAAACAAAAAAAAAAAAAACAAATTGTTTAAAAAAAAAAAAAATTAAAAAAAAAAAAAAATTAATTGTTTAAAAAAAGTAAACATAAAAAAACAAATTCTTTAAAAAAAGGAAAAAAAGACATAAAAACATTTTAAATAAAAAGAATCAAAATGAAAAGGTTTAAAAAAAAATAATAAATTAAATCAAATCGATACGCAGAAAAATATTTGAATATTAAAATTCGATATTTTCATTTTCACTAAAGTTATTTATTTTCGCTTTTAATTTTATATTTCATTACTTCCACGAATTTATCGTTTTATTTTATATTACTTTATTTTTTTTTTTTAGTACATAAGTATAACATTAATTTTCTATAATTTGGCATCCAAATAGTTTTCATTTTGTTTCTTTTTTTTTTGGGTTCTATATAAGCTTAGTTGCACTAAAAAATTTCATTTTCATTCGACTTGAAATTATCGATAATTATATTAAAAATCTTGTTGTTGCATAAATTAACTAAATATTTTATAAAATTTATGGTAATTTCTATGCATATTTAAAATTGTGTTCAAGTGTTTCATTTGCCCATTTGCTCCGTATGTAATTTATCTCAATTGTTTTTGCTTATTTAATGTACGTTATACATTTAACGGCTGCTTTTGATTACTTTTGCATATTATTATCTATTTTTGAAATATTTCAAAAATAAGTTTTTTGCTTTCTTTTTAACAATATATAACTTATTGTTTAGACTAACTATGCATTGTATTCGCTTGAGCTTAAAAATGAAAATTTTATAAAATTATTCGTTTTTCAGTTGAAACTCTTTGAGTTTTTTTGTTTTGGTTTTGGTTTTGTTTCTAAATTATTTTCAAATTGCATATGAATTTATTTTCATTTTAATATTTTTCATTTATATTTACTTAAATGTATGCTCTTAGATAATTCGACCTATGCTTAGTGATTAGCTACTCGTAATTTATATTGAATCATAGCTATGCATTTTGCTTGCACTTGAGCATGAGTTTGATTATTACCGCGCTTTCAAGGGTATTCATGAGTAAATATTGCATTAAAACGAAATTCTATACAAAATCGGATATTTACATATATATATAATTTTATACAATAAATTATTCACTAACCGAGATACGTTTTATAGGGAAGCCGTATCTAATGATTTTTGTTTTGTTTTAAGATAGATATTTTATGGTACATGGGCATTTCCGTCACCCAGTATTTCATTCGTACGTTCGCGTCCACATTTTCTAACATTTTCCTTCCAGTTTTGTTTGCAATTAGATCGTTTTTTGGTAGCTTTGCATGTGGTTCAGAAGATGAGTTTTAGCTCTCATAAAGATGGCAATAAAACTGAGGTCGCGAACGTACGAAAAAAATACTGAGTGGCGAAAATGTCCATGTACCGTAAAACTTAAAACAAAACAAAAATCATTAGAAAAACAAAAAAGTTTTTCAGTTAGATTACACTGCACAACAATTTTGAACTTTTTCCAAAATAACGGGGTTCTGACAACAGGTTATGGTAGAGGAGGCAAAAAAAGTATACGTATCTCGGAGTTTTGAAAGTTTTCGACTGAATTTTTTTTTAGAGGGGTCAGTTTAGAGCTTTTTGATGTATGGCGACCTATTGTGAAATTTTTCGTAGAATTTTTTCTTCATAAAAAGCTTTGGCAAAAAATTAAGTTTTGGTAGACTTTTCTGTACTAACTTGTTATATTATCGAAATTAACCCATTAAAGGTAATCCCAATTTTGAGTGTTTGTGTTGAGTTTTTCTTTTCGGAGTGTTCCGAGACCAATTGTAAAATTTTAGGGCGCATATTTTCGTAGAATATTTTGACGCGATTTTTAGTTTAAAAAATATAAGTCACAAAATGAGCGTTATTTTTGGTAGTTAGAGGGTTAATATGTTCGAAAAAAATATTTGTCTTGATATTTCCTACAACTTTGCTCAATACACCCCAGACCTCAGACGTACAAGAATTGGCCAAAGGGAGAAAAACTTTGACAACCCCTATAAAAAAATTCAGACGTAAACTTTCAAAACGCCGAGACATTTATACTTTTTTTCTGGCCTCCTCTACCACAATCCGTTGTCAGAACCCCGTTATTTTTTTATTATTTTTTTTTTTTGTGTGTTGTACAGTGTTATTGTATGACTTTGAGATTAGTACTTGCCCTCATTTAAAGTCAATAGAGGGAATTGAAAAATATTGGTCATATCGTGTCAATGATTTTAATTACGTTCAATAGTCCGAAATGGTTTCAGAATCGAGAAAGAATGATTTATATAAAAAGTCGAATCAAATCCTTTTGAGCAGTTCCAAAAAAAAATCTTGGTTCTTTTGATTTTGATGGCTTTCTTCAATTTATTTAATGGCTTTGGCAGGATAAAATGAAGATGATAATTATGTTAAACCTACAACTAAGACCTTAGGAAGACATAAATACATATACAGCCCGATTTTGAATATTCCCGGGAAACGATTTCCCGGGGATTTTACTTTTCTCGATAGTAAACTTCTTCTTTTTTAAATAGATAGGATATGGAAAATTACGGGCATGGATCAAATACCCATTCCCCATCAAACTTCTTTCCCCAAATATTTACAAACTAAGAAGTTTTTTCTCAAGAAAAGTATTTTCACCGGAATTCATTCCACAGCCAATATTCAGAATCGGGCTGATACCTTCTCTTGATCGAATGACAGAGGCTATAAACTAGAAATACGACACGGGAGTATGTCAGGTGCAGAGGAATATCTACGACCTTCTGCGACTCTTAAATAGACAAATTCCCATTACTTTTGAGCTGATTAGCATTTTCCTTGTAGCAATTGTGCGTCCATTTGCTTTTGATCGGATTTCTCAGAGGAGCTCAAAATTCGCTTTTCTGCTTTTGTTTCATATTTTGTATTTTTTTTTTATTTTTAGTTCTGCATTCATTTGTGCAAAGAGGATTGTAGCCTACGCAAAACATTCAAGAATAAACATTCATTATCGAATCTTTGTGGATGTAAGAAGAGAAATTGAAATAAAAGGGAGTTTTTTTTTCTTCCTTTATTTCTTCCTTCTAAACATCGTCCAAATAATGCAAATTTGAGTTTCGAAACAACAATCAGTTTCTGAGAAAAACGTCTTAAGTCCAAAATAAATAAATCAAGTTGAGGAGAAAATTTTAATCATTTCAAAACGAAAAAGAACAAATAATTTAATAAAATAAAATAAAATAAAATAAAATAAAATAAAAGGACATTGGCTTCAGACTTCACAATTTAATTAATTTTCAGAGCTTTAATTGGTGTCAGTTAGAAGTTCAAGAACTTTAGTAATTAATTGCGTATTTTGATTTTCAGCAGATGTTGAGAGCAGTCAACATTCATTAAGACATATTAATTGAAAAGAGATTCTCAAAAAGCGCGTTATCCTTTTTCACTTTTTATAGTGAACGCGAACATAAAAGAGAGAAATATTTAATTATTTATCAAAGTTCTATAGGTATGGTTATTTACAGTATAAATCTATTAAGTGATAGCTCAGCATAGACATCAACATCAACATAAACATAAACATAAACGTAAACATGAACATTTCATGAACATTCCCGGCACAACTGAACTGAACTGAACTATATTTTAAACAGTCAACAACAATTTCATTAGCCTCGGCATTGGCTTCGGCTTTTGAGTTAGCTTCAGCCTCATTCCGGGGGCACACACATTTTAATGGTACGTATTTATATTTACAAATTTACCCTAAACCGCAGCTTAGTCATAACTACAAAATGGGGACATACACATAGAAATTATTTAGGATATATGCTTACGCTTGTGTAGTCATGTATTTGGATGCCACCTCACGGGAAAGTTTCGTTCGGAGCGACACTTTGTTTCGGTTCACTGTTCACAGCGAAAAGTTCATTTAAATAAAGCTGTTAAATCCGAGCATGAAAATCTTCGAAAAGCCAAGGTAAAAGCGACCGCAGCAACTAACAAGCACTCAAATGATTTGCACCTAGTACCACACCGGCTGCCATGTAGCCCCCCACACCACCACCATGGAGATGGCGCTGATGATGATTACCCTGCTGCTGCTGTTGGTGCTGCTGATGAGTGTGGTGGTTAAGTCTTTTTGCCATTGTCGTTACATTGATATCATTTGACGCTGACATCGCGGTCGTTGCGGTTGGGCTAACCATGCCGTTACCTTTTTCGGCTCCCGATTCCATCAAATCGTCAGGCTCATCCACTTCGGTAAGTTTTTCGGGTAATGTCCCTGCACCGATTGGCGATGTCACCGTTGTGCCAGTCGTTGTGCTCGTGCTCAGACTTGTACCGCTTATATGTGCGCTAATACCGCTGGGTACACTCGTCATAACGATCGTACTGCTCGAGGCATTGCTGGCCGTATTCGCGGCCGTAGCGCGTGCCAGCTCCTCATTCGGTATCGAGAAATGACGATATGTGATATACTCAGGTGGTAATGTGGCTTGACGCTTTGCGTTTTCGATGCGCTGCTTCTTGAGCTTAACGTAACTGAGGACCGATATCATCACGATGAAAACAATAATGCCCATGAAACAGCCAACAATCAGGCCTAGCCGACGCGTCAATATCGAATGCAGGAAGCCATGACTCGAGAGACCATTTTCATCGGCGATTAAACTTGGCGTCGAGTCGAGCGTTTGGACATCGGTGCATGTCGAGATGTGGGAATTTTTCAACACCTCGTGCAGAGCATTGTCCGATAGAATCGTATTCTCGATGAGTGCCTGCTGTTGCTGCGGCTGAGCGAGCATGCCGTGCTGGTAATGATGGTCTTCATCGTATTCGTTGTTTTCGTTGCCCTCTTCATTGTCGTCGTAGCCATTCAAGGCGACCGGATGTTGCTGCTGCTGCTGCTGCGGATGATGCTGCCGATTCGGCCCATGCTGGTTATAACGATAATGCTCACTTCCGCCGTTCACCGCAGCATCGTCGCGCAGCATTTGAAATGACTCGTTAAAATGAATCCTTTGCAGCACGTTGGCCAGTGATACAGAAATCCAATTGCCAGTGCCAATGACGCATATGTGGTAGCGTGTGTTCGCGTTCAGTTTTGTTAGTTTGGCCGAGTTTGCGGTGCCATTAAGGCGTTTGCCGCGTACCTAAATTGCGGTACGAAATTGAATAAGAAAAGTTATGATTGCATTATTTGTAACCGGAATGAATTGTTCGGGATATGTTTGTTCGAAATATGATTTGGAAAGTTCTCAAAAATTTAAATTTATAGCATGTACGGTATATGTGCTGTTAACCCTTAAAAGACTGAGATAAAAAATTTGATCTCAAACAAAATAAAATCTTATAAAAGTGCAATAGTTTAAGTCTTCATACGGAATCCTAGCATTTCCAGTAGAGCATAAAGGGATAAGCTATTTGAAAACTCTCTACCACTATCCCCCATATCTGTGCTGTCATATAAAAACCACTTCAAGTCGGGTGCTTTCCCGAAAATTGAACATTTTTGATTTCGAATCGCACGTCCGCCCTCGCCATGGCGTCAAATACTTTAACACTTTCCACTCGTGCATTTTGAATTACAGTTCGGCCGAATCAAATTCGATTTGACTGCACTCGCAATTGGCCCAGTAAAATTCTATTTGATTCGGGATTCAAACCCACCGCCAATTGAAAACGAATTACAGCACATTTCCACACAAGATAAATGCAATTTAGAATTTCAGCCCACCTCATCGATATCGGGACTCGCGATTCCACTGCCATCGGCTGCCGCATGATAGACAATTTCGTATCCATTTAAGCCGAAATGCTCGCGACTCTGCCAGGAAACGACAACCGAATAGGGCTGTATATCCTGTATGGCAATTTTCGGTATTAATGGCGCATCGCAAAATTGCTGTGGCCTCATTTTAGCGAATATCTTGCCACGCAATTCGGCTGGATGTTCGCACCTCAAGTGGTAATTAATGCTATCACTTGTACTTAATGTCCATTTACGATGATCACGTAGCCATTCCCATAGCTTTTGGGCATCACAGCTGCAGTGCAGTGGATTATCTGTTTATGAAGAAAGTTCACATTAATTATAATATTCGATTTACTTATAATTGAGTATAAAAGCAACGATAATTGAGTACATCAAAAACTTTTGCATCGCCCAAAAGACCAGCATTAAGTACTTCGAATGCTCACATTTCGGACTTAACTAATATGAAATATTTGAGCTTTTGCTTAATTAAACATAATGTAGAGTAGTATATCTATTTATGTACATATGTGCATGAAAATATTGCTTTCATTGAAGATGATTTATACATAGTTGGTATCAGTTGATATTGAAGTTTATGGCTTTTATAAATTTTGAATAAATCCAATAAACTGAGCGAATTTAACCATGAGTTTTTTAAAAGGAAAAATTGTTATTCACAGTCCTTTTGAATTTCGAGCAGAACAAAAATTTCAAAAGAAAAATGGTTGAGTCAACAAAACTTTTGGTTGATTTGAAAGGATGTGTGTTTAATTAAATTTCTTTACGTTCGGTATAAATCTCATTTGTTTTATAAAATAGGACATATGGGTATTTCCAGAAAAAAGTAAACTTTTTGTCACGTCCGAGCATATCTAATTGCCTTTCTGATCTTTATAAAATTATGATAAGTATATAAGTCCGGAAGAGCTTCGCGAAAATAGTTAGAATCAAAATTATCACTGTCTAAATTCTTCAATTCGGGACTTAAAATTGCTAAAGTAACTGTCACGTCCGTTTGGTAATACCCATATAACATATTTATTCATCTTGGAACTTTTTAAGCATTGCGAAAGCAGTCACGACCAGTGTTGCTGTTTTGGCACAATTGCGCCATTTCTGGTACAAAAAAAAAAAAAACTTTTTATTTTGTTACAATGGTACATTTTCTTCATATTTGGTACATTTTTGTCGTTTTTCCTCTGGCTGAGGGGAAAAAATGGCATTCATTCTTTATGTGAACGTGAAATAAGGAAATGAATATAGATTGTTAAGAGCCAATAACAAAGTGAGAAGGAAAGAGATAACTACATGCATGTCTTCTTGTCAACCGTTTGACTCATCTTCGAAGACATGAAACCTGTAATCTGCATATCCAGAATATTTAAAAAAATCACTATTAGGCTTTTAATTAACATAAATGTTACAATTGGTACCACATATAACCATATGTATATGTTTTCTTCTCATAGATATTGCGCGGGACGTTTCGCGCCAGTAAGAAAGAGATGTTACTCGGCAGGCAAAAAAAGAGCGAGAGAGAAATACTTTTGGTGAGTACCCAAGACCGGGGTAAGAAGAGCCAAAATAGAAACGGTTCCTGAGTGACATATATAGTTATACATATACAGGGTGTCCCGTCAGGTAGTACATTCCTTTACAGGGGTGGTAGGGGAGTCCAAGATGAACAAAAAATCGTATGTGAGGTGGGGGTCCCAAATGCACCCCTGAGGAGTTATAGGGCCTTAAAGTTTTCTGGCACTAAGTCCAGAAAAACAATTCTCCCACGCTAGTGGCTTACTGTAGAAAAAAAATTGTAATGCGGTTTGAAAGCCAATTGTACAGGCTTTTGGGCAAAATTGAATTGATGGTCAAAACTGCAGTTATTGTGTAAAAAATAAACGCTCAAAGTCAAAAATTCTGAAAAAATTTTCAATTATTTTACTTTGGGAGCCATTTTGGTATGGAAAAGGTCCAATTAAGACATGCTTTTTTAATTTTTTTTTAAATCTTCGATCAATTTACTTCAAATCTGTGGTACATTTATTATACCTTATTTGCGGTTTAACCATCGAAAAAATGGGATTTAAAAACGAACTTCAACTTTTTTTTATGTGAGGAAATTCTTAAAACAGCAATCTTTGGCTTACAATGGCCAGCCAGCAATTTCTTATTTAAGACAAATTTTGGTTTAAAATTATACGTACTTTTATTGGAAAAATTGGTAATTTTTTGCTGAGATTATTTAAATTGATTTTAAAAAAAGTTCAAGTTCGATTTTAAATCCTATTTTTCCTGAGGTTAAACCGCTAATAAGGTATAACAAATGTACCACAGATTTGAAGTAAATTGATCGAAGATTTAAAAAAAATTAAAAAAGCATGTCTTAATTGGACCTTTTCCATACCAAAATGGCTCCCAAAGTAAAATAATTGAAAATTTTTCAGAATTTTTGACTTTGAGCGTTTATTTTTCACACAATAACTGCAGTTTTGACCATCAATTCAATTTTGCCCAAAAGCCTGTACAATTGGCTTTCAAACCGCATTACAATTTTTTTTCTACAGTAAGCCACTAGCGTGGGAGAATTGTTTTTCTGGACTTAGTGCCAGAAAACTTTAAGGCCCTATAACTCCTCAGGGGTGCATTTGGGACCCCCACCTCACATACGATTTTTTGTTCATCTTGGACTCCCCTACCACCCCTGTAAAGGAATGTACTACCTGACGGGACACCCTGTATAATTGGTACATTATTGGTACATTTTTAAGTTGAAATGGAAGCAAAAATATTTAGGCCAAGTGGCAACACTGGTCACGGCAACGGAGTGACGAAATCGGAAGAAGTCCAACCGATGACTATTTTTGGGGTTATGTTCAGCAGAGTGCTCTGTGGCCACTTGCTTTGAACGTCAATTTAATTTGTTTTGACATTTTTTCTTTTATGGGTATTTTAGAAATTTTTATTTTATTTTTAAAATTATCTTGTCATTTCAATTATGTCCGTGGTTAGTTGATTCAAAAGGAAAATCTTTATTTTTTCCAACAAGAACAATTTTTAAAATTAAAAATATTCCTTGTTGAAGCCGTTTTGTAGGTTTTTCTTTTTGATTTAATCAGTTTTCTGGTTGATTTTTTTTCTCTGTGTAGTTAACGTATATGAATATTGACAGTATGTTCATAATTTCAAGCATTTCGCATAAATTACAATAAAGTTACAATGAAAATTGAATATTCTTGTTTTAGACTACAATTCGGAGTCATTAATTCATTAGCAAACACACTAACCTTGCAATCGAAGCGTCCTGATGTTTGTTTCCAACGGCTTGAGTGCATCGATTGGCAGCAGTTCGAAGTAATTCTTGCGTAAGTCGAGTATATGTAATTTTCGTAAATAACGAAAAGCGTCCGTCGAAAGCGACGTCATGCGATTGCCCATCAAGTATAATTCCGATAGACCATTCAAGTTCTTGAATGTCTTCTTTGATATCCGATCCAATTGATTGAAGGACAAATCACAAATTTGCAGTTTCTCTAAATCAGCACTAAACTCATCGAGATCTTTGAGCGAGTTATGCGAAATATTTAATACTCTTAGTAGCTTCAAGCCCTGCAGACGTTCCTTCGGTAGCATTTCGAGCTCATTAACGCTTATGTCTAATGTTAGCAAATTCGTTAATGATCTAAAGGCACCGGGCGAAATGCGTGTTATGCGATTGTTTATCAAATGAAGATGCTGTAATGCTTGAAATGCTTCAAAATCCTTTGACGTTAGTATCGATAAATTCGTCTGGCATATGTAAAGCTCCTTTAGATGAGGATAGCGTTCCTCTTTGACTGTGTAGATTTTGTTAATGGGATTACCGGTTAAATTAAGCCACGACAGACGTGGTATCGATGTATCGGAGAGCGCTGAGCTTGGTATTTGTAAAAAGCGATTGCTCGATAAATCGACACGTTGTAAATTGATTGAATGGCGTAAGAAATTCGCTGGCAGCGATAAAAGTGAATTACCACTGAGATCGACCTTTTCCAATTGTGTCAGATTGACTGCATTAAAGCCATTCAGAGTGTTTATTTTATTATCTCGCAAATCGAGTTTTCGTAAATTCAATGTTCCGCTCAATTTAAAGAAATCGATCGATGTCAATTGATTGCGCGACAGGTCCAATGTTTCGAGCGTACTTAAATTATAGAGAGCAATATGTGGAAATTCGACGATATTATTGCGGCAGAGTAAAAGTTCCTTGAACACGTTTAGACCATTGAAAATACTACGATTTATCGAAATCAATAGATTATCGCACAGATCGATTTTCACCAGATTTGTTATCTTCGTGAACAGTTGATCGGGTATCTCGTCGACGCTGCAATTCGCCATTGTTAGATGCTGCAGCGAGCGTAGTTTATCGAACATTCCGGCCATAATGCTACTCGAGCCCATGTGACTGAAATTATTGTTCGATAGATACAGCGTTCGTAAGTTGGGAATATCCAGTTTTTGGATGTCCGAAGCGCTGAGGAAATTCTGCTCGAAATTAAGTTCGTTTAGGTTCTGTAGCGATTTGAAAGTGTGCATTTCGATTTTGCGCAGCGAAGTATTTCGCAAATTGAGATGCGTCAGCGAAAGTTCATCCATAAATACATCGGGCGTTATCTGCACGAGCGGATTATCCGATAGATCGAGTATTTGGAGCTTCTTCAGCTTATTGAAAGCGAATCCTTCGATCGCGTCTATATGATTATTAGCGAGATTAAGTTCTTCCAAATTCTCTAAACTGGCGAAGTAATCACGCCGCAATTGCTTCAATCGATTTCCGCTCATGTCCAAGAATTTCAGATATTTCAGCGAATGGAATGTATCGCGCTCGATTTCTCGTATCGCATTGTCATTCAAATAAAGCCGGCCCAGTAATCGAAGATCATGGAACATTGATTTATCGATTTTCGTCAGTTGATTATCGCGCAGCCACATTATCTGAATACGCGATTGTTGTCGAAAGGTTTTCGTATGGATTTTCGTCAGATAATTCGCCTCCAGTTGTATCGAAAGCAATGACGAATTCGTCGTCGCATTATTCGGGAATATATCTTCGAGGACGGTCAGCTGGTTGTCTTGCAAATTAATATGCTGCATATTCGATAGGGTAAAGAAAGCACCTGGCTCAATATCTTCGATATTATTCTTTTGCATGTGCAATTCCTGCAACGCCGGGAGCGGTTCAAAGACACCCTTGCGAACGCGTCGAATGCGATTGTTGTGCAGTCTCACTTCGCGCAGGAATTCCAATTTCCGGAACATGCCGATTTCGAGGTCTTGGATTTCATTGTTGTCCAGCGATAGGGACGTCAGGCTGTGACACCGATCGAACAGCGTCACCGGTATGAGCGGAATGAAATTCGAGCGCAAATACAGTTGCTCCAAATTGACCAGTGTGCTGAACACATTCGGATCGATGTGGGCAATCGCATTCGATTCCAGATAAATGACATCCACGCTCGATGAGTTCGTAAAGGCATTCGCTGGCAAATCCAAAATGTTATTCTCCGATAGGAATATCTCGCGCAATTGCGGTAAATTCGAGAATACGCCACTTATCGAATGGATGTGATTGTGACTCAAATCGACGGTCTGCAGGCGAATATTTTTATCGAATATTTTCGGATCCAGTGTTATGATTCGATTGTGCGACATATCCAATGAAATGAGCTCTTTTAAATTCTTAAATGCATCCGGCTGAATGAGTTCGATTTGATTTGCGTATAATGAAAGTGTCTTCAATTGTGGAAATGTACGAAAGCAATCGTTGAGAATTTCGGTAAATTGATTCGAACTGAGATCGAGCAAGATTAATGATGGCAAACTGAGGGCTCGGGCTGCTGTTGCATTGTTTGTTGCCGGAGAAATTTCACCATAGAATGAGGAAATTCTATTATTCGACAAACGAAGTATGCGAAGATAGTCGAGCTTACGCAGAGCCAACATTGGAAACGTTCGTAACGCATTTTCGGATAAATCGATTTCTTGCATGGACTCTTCCAGACCAGCGAGTCCATGTTCCGGTATGCTTTGCAGTTGATTGCCTTTCATATTAAGCTTTGATAGACGCAAGCCATAAAGGCTATAATCGTCGATCTTAACAATTTCATTATAGTCGAATTCAAGGGAATTTAATTTCTGCATTGTGTTGAGCGCACGTGATGGGATCTGTTAAGGAACGAAACATTGAAGTTCAGTGCATGAATCTTTTGTAATGTATCAATGAAAATTAACAGATATATCATCTATCTTATACATATGTGTTTATTCTTTTGTATTTTGGCAAACAGAGAAACCATTCATAAGCACTCAGGATCAAAGCATGGAATGCTATTTGAGGGATATATGTGACGGCGTCCAATGAAAGGGACCTAAGCGTCGGTCGGACGAAAATTTTTTTTTCAAATTCTGGGGTAAAATTTTGTGGTGAATCGAATGAGAGTGGTTTTAGACCCCGCCGAAGTCTCATTTATATGGAAATTTCATTTTTATACATGCAAGTCGAGTTTTTCCAAATTTTTTCGTTTTTTTTTTCGAATAAAATTTATTATAATTATTATTATCCTTAGGTCCCTTTCATTGACGCCGTCACATCCCACTCAAAAGTCGAATATACAGTCGGATTTCGATGATTTTTGAAAAAAACTTTCAATCAACTTTATATTTAAATATAAAATAATTACAATATCCTCTATTTAAGTTAGGGTTTTCGGTCCGCTTTAACTTGATTTTTTTGCATCTAGCCATTGCGCTTAACATAACACGTTAACATTTAAAACCTTTAATTTTTAATTTCACAAATGATGAGCATCAATTGACTGGCAATTGTTGCATAGCAGAAAAACTAAAAATTAATTCATTTGCGCCCTGTATACTGTATAGCCGACACCATTTTAAACTTCGCCTAAAAGATACTACGAGTATTTATTTCAGTGAAGTTACTTCAAAAATATCCAAGATTTAGTATTGTTATCACTTTAAATCTGTGCTGCCCAGCGGAAAACTCGTTCATCTAGACGGGAGTGCCTTTTGCCGATTGCTGTTGCGTCGATTTTCTTTTTCATACACAGCAACTGCGTATATGACTAAATTCACGAACGAAACCCCGGCTCATGTCTGTTTATACGTACATAGTTGTGTTGCAATGAATACTCTCCTAGATTTGACAAAAACATTCGCACTCTCATTGACCGAAATTAGCGAAAATTTTGCAAATATGATCGGCAGAAAAATCATCTGAACTTAATCAGTCTTTAACAATAACATTAGGGAAAGAAAGAAAATTCTGGAAAATTTTCAAAACGCCGCTTCAGGGATTCCAATTCCGCATCATTTCCTTCAGCCCCGTGCCAATGTGACTAAAAAATTATTGGTAGGGGAAAGTGGTCGAATTCTGACCCCTTAAGAAATTTTGCTATAAATTCAAAACGTTGATACTCAAGATAAAAACTTAACATGCCATTAGTAAGAGAATATCATTACCATTGTTTTTGCAATATAAAACTTTCATCAAGAATCTACTAAATATAGATTATTTAAGAAACATTCAGTATACTAACTTTTGATGGTTTGAAAATTGGTGTTCTAACTATGACTTCCACCTTTTCTTTTAAAACTAGAGAAATCTTGTACCCAAATCTTTTCCAATTGTACTCAGCAATATCCGAAGATTATTCATGCGATTAATTACGCTTAAGAATTCGGTTTTTGGAAAATAGCGTTTTTTTGAATTAGTATGCAAATCGGGGGGTCAAATTTTTCCACACGGTTGACTTTCTATAAAAATCGATTTTCTAAGAAACTTTATATTGTTTCTTTTTAAGTTTTTATTTTTCTTTTAAAACCCCTTAACACTATTATGATACACCTTCAATATTACGAGTAAAATCCTAATCAGGATAAATTACCGATTTTTTTCTAAAACATAAAAGTTATAATATTTAGATACAAATTTTAAATTTCTAAATTTTTAATTTAACCTATGAAATTTGCTTAAAAATCAGCAGCATAATATGTGTTTTACTGGTCAGAAAAAATCGTCAGAAGACTTTTCATTCTCATGTTACAGCTGGGGTCATATTTATACGCGAGTTAGATTCACCCCACTTTCCCCTATTCAATCTTTTGAGCAAACGTTTCAAAACTTAGGCTGAGAACATAACGTGACGGATGAGCTATGACTGGTCGATATACACATTTCCCATACACTGGATTGATTCAGCTGACACGTCACGTTACGATACGTTACGATACGATACGATACGATACGCGGTGACTGTTTCTAGCCTTAGAAGGCAACTTATTTCTGAAAAACAATTTCTCGAGCTATTAACGTTTTCAATACCTTTAACTCAATTTTAACGAATTAAATCTTCTTTGTACGTATTAAAAAGTTAAAACTTTAATAATAAAGAACTCAAAAAGGTGGTTAAATTTTTCACTATAGTACAAAAAATGTGCACTAGAAATAGGTGGTACTCAAACAATTTAATGTCTTTCAGCACTGAGTAGCGGTTCCAAAAGCAACACTGTTCGTTCACATTTTGTCATTGTTTTTCCTGGTTTTATCTTCAGAATTGGTAGGAAGAATTTATGCTTTTAATTTTTATTTTGCGCGAAAATGGTAACATAAGGGGTATTCACAAAGGCGTGTTAAAAACGTGGGAAAGTCGAAATATCGGAATATTGCGACTTCTTAAAAAATTTTTGTTAACTTTTTTTGTATCTTGCACAATTTTTTAAGCAGTTAAAATTTTCCGATTTTCCGACTTTCCCATTTTCCGACGCCTTCGTGAATACCCCTATAGTACATATCTACAGAAACATAATTTTTTATTTGAACAATTGTTGTAAAGAAGAAACAAATTGGCCACATATACATATTTACCTGCCCGATGAAGGGCAAAGAGCTATTGATTTAAGCCATTGATTCATTGCATTTCGCATCTGATTTTATTTATTTACTTATTTATTAACATACCGAGAGGTTATTAATTTGTTTTGATTACATTTGTCAAATTAAATATATGCTTTCTGTTGATTTGATTTTCATAAATTTTTGTTGATCCACCTGAATTGTCTCTGGGCTCTAACGAGGCATTGCGGAGCATGGCGAAAGTCAAAGTAGCAGCTATAAACGTGAGCAGAAACAAACAAATAAACAAACAAACACACAAACCAACAAACAAATAAATATGTCGATAAATTAAGCGAATTCGGAAGAAAATCAAAAGAATAACAAGAACAAATGTAATTTAGTTAAATATTTGCCTTCATTTGGGATTGATTGTCTTGCTATTCCAACATTCTGTCACTCCGTATTTACACACCTGTCAGATAAAGTGCTCGATCCATTTTCCTCTATCAATATTTTAATATTTTTTGACTTTTCATTCGAATTTTATGAGAACTGAAATCAATGTTGTAATAAAATTATTGAGTCTCTTTAAATATTCAGGACGGAATGCATGACACTTTTCGGCTTTTATTTGATTTCAACCCACAAGAAAGAACATGTGCTTTCCGGAAATCGAAATCTGTAAACGAATGGCCGCAATGACTCAATCTGCACAATCCGAATTGAATTGAATTGAATCGAATCGAATGGAATTGCAGTAAAGAATTGCCTACAGTGAATAAACAAGTTGCTTAAAACAGGAAAAATTTCGTTTTTATTTCAAGCAGATATTTTTAACAATTTCATTCATCGAACGGCTAAGAAATCCCAGTGGGTAAGAAGATTAATAACTGGAATGAGTCGGTTGAAAGAGGTTTTATTTTGATTCGGTAGGCGCTGCAGCTTTGTATGACTTGAGAGAAGTTTTTTGTTTATAAGTCTGTTTTAGTGTCAAAAAGAATCGATTATAAATACAATAAGCACTCGAATCGTAAATAGTCGGGTGTATTGGGTCCTATAAATACCGCCTCTGGGTTCTACCTTTGAGAATGAAACCAAGTACCTACTTCAAACTAAATAAATAAATAAAAACAAAAATAAATAAATAAACACAAAAAACAGTGCTCTTGAGCTTAAAGACGATCATTATTTATGGACCTACATTATATTATTGCTTTAAGAATAGTCCGATTTTAATATTCAAAAGATTTCTCTCATCGAAATGCTCCACGAAAAAGCTTAGGTATTCTTCTTTTTGAAACAATCATTTAAAATATGACTCCCTTATGTACCGGACTACCCCATTCGAATCTTCAGTTGCTAAGGAAAATCACTAAAAATGATTCAACCAATAATTCGCCTGAAATTGTTGACAACCACTTTCCATCGACTTGATTCTCAGGATCTCTTTTTATACGACACTTCCTCATAAAAACCCGATTAGAGATGTATCGGAATGACTTTTCACTGGAAGAATAAATACACTTAGATTTTAAGGAAAATTTTTGCATAATTTTTGTTATATATGGACTTCCTCTAGAGGGCCTAGCTTTCTCATAGGGCCTTTAAATACTTCGAAGTTCAGCACATTCCTCAATCTTCTTATAGCGCAGCATAGGTGACCTTCTAGTATCGAATAAGCCGAATCAGATATTCGTCATATAACGTGACAATACGACCAAGACGGAAGCACAAATGCACCGGTCATCATGCGTCAGCAGGCCCATGATACAGTTCCCGTAACACTCAAGAACACCAGCGTTTGAAGAGCTCAGACCTAGTTTAAGCTTTTGTATTTTAGTCTAAGAAGTCAGTTGATAGACAGTCAATATTTGAATTACGGACATAGCTGAACTAAGATACATTGTACTAAGAATAAAGAGATTCGTTAAAGTTACCAATCGTTTTTAATTTATCCGAGTGGTAGGCGAGTGGATAGGTACGTGTCGAAAATCCCCACAAGGATTCTTTATCGGAGAAGTTTATGGTTTTGATCGATATATCGTAAAATATCGATACATTCTTATGTAGGATACACACTTTCCAATCTATTGTACAACCAAGCCAGATTGGGCGACATATTGGATCGTATGTGACAACGCTGGACGACAGATTTGCGGTTGAAATGTTACAACGGTTGGACGAAAATCAAAAGGAATTGATTTTTTCGAGTTGAAACCCATGGCCGTCCAACGTGTTGGAACGTTTGTAGCGTTGTTGTATCAACTTCAGTCAGTTGTAGGTACTTATACGAAAATACCAGTCGCAAATTTGGACAATTACATTAAATAAAGTGAAGTTGAATTGGACGCCTTGAAACATATACTTTAGTCTAATTCAGTTACAGCCGCTGATCCAACGCATTGTACAACGGATTGGACTGATGTGTATCCTACATTTAATGCAGCACAAGGGAAAAAGTATCGATGTTTCTCCTATTTGAATTTAAAAATATAACCGTTATCGATTTTGATTGTATTCTTCATTAAAGTAAATCAATCAATATCACTTGATGTTTATTCGAACCCTTTCCTTTTTTAAAAAATTCCCAGGATTAAAAAAAAAACAAAAATAATAAAAACGAAAAAGAAATTTTATCGAGCAAAGCAGCAATAAAATTTTACAATTTACTGCGACTTAATGCAATGACATTTTTATTTATTGCATTCAAATAAAATGTATCGTCTTTCGGCACAAATTGGCGCCTCACTTCCCGCCTCGAAGCGCGGCGGCGGCATCATCACATGGAATTTAACGGCGCGTAGAATTGCAATCGTCTTGAATTAATTTCCATTCTCCGTTCGTTTTCGGGTTTTACGACAAAAAAACGCATTTTGAGATTTCTTTTAAATCCAGATAATTATGCATTTCATTAAAATTAAAATGAAAATGAGAATTCTTTCGGGTAAAAATCTTACAACATTTTATTACACGAAATAAAAAAAAAAACCAAAAAACCGCCTCATTTAACATTGCAGCCGAGCTGCTCCGAGGCGGCGAAATGTTGAAGTGGCGAAATGGTGAGTTGGAAACAATGTTGCATCGCGTTGCCAGCCAACGCTGGAAGGCCATTAGCTCCACAACAATTTATCTGACGCCCACAAAATGCAATTTACTATAATTTATAACATTCAGTTGATAGGTGAGCGTGTGAATCGTTCCGTGTAAATTGACGAGAGGAAAAGGAAGTGTGAAATTATGGCGGTAGATACACGCAAAAACATTCACACATACATACATAGGTGCATCAGTTCAGGAAAGAGTGGGAAAAACAATAAAATTGGGATATGTATGTATGTAAATATATATAATTATATATTTTAGTAACTTTGAAGCTAAATGTACAAGTAGTTTATTTAATTAAAAGAAAATAAAATGATATCTGGAGTGTTTTAACGCCTTCGGCATCTCAATGGCCTCGCTCCTCTACGCATGCCGCGGCAATGTGCCATGCTGACTTGAGTCCAGTCTGTGGGAATTAAGAGATTAATAAGAGCTATAACGTTAATGAAGAGTCCAATCGACTTAATGGCTTACTCTCTCTTGGCTGGGATAGACAATTTAGATTTCCCAGTGTACACTTGCTGGGCACAATGCGACAAAGTGCACGGTTTCTGTTGCTTACGCAAATTCCAGGTCCACTGGGTGGCGGACATCTTGGCAACGGTCTGCGGCAAGGTGGTGTGTACACACTGCACTGTCCAATCTCATTCGAACGTAGATTTCGGCATTGCATCATTGGCACATGGCGCCATACTGTGTCACGACTCAAATTATAAAAAGCGATCCTGCTTTAACCCGAATGATATACTTACCATGTTCCGGGTTTGTAGCCGCACAGTTGGTATGTTTTAATTCGCATATACTTTCGAAACGATGACACATGCCCTGCTCATTTCGTCCGCAAACACTTGCACTATTTCGGGTGCAATTATCTTTTAGATGACATGATTCCGTTGGACGTTTCGTTGGAGTGTTTGTTGGTTTGGGTGTTGGTGTGGGCCGCGGTGTTACCACTGTTCTTGGTGATACGGTAGGACCTGCCGTCGGTCTTGTTCTTATGGTGATCGTTGGTCGAACGATTCGGGTTGTTGCATTAGTAGGCCGGGGCGTTGGTGACGGTGATCGAGTTATTGGTCCTATTGTAAACCAAATGGTGGTTGCATTTTCGGTTGTTGACGGTGTTATTGAAGCCGGCTCAGTTTGTGCCAAGGACGCGCCAATTGAAGCCAAGAATACTTAAAGAAACACAATTAAATTGAGAGAATTTAAAAAAAGGATAAATTGAATAAATTTTTTCCGTCTTACCCAAAACGATTTCACCTTTGAGGAACATTTTTGCAATCAAAAGCGAACACTTGGAATGATACCTGGAGACACGAATTTTAATGCTTTTATAGGATTCCTCTGGATAATCAGCAGAACTTCGCGGAAGTTCGTAGACAACCAGCTGTATTTGTCTTCAGTATTCTGTTCAATTTTCTTCGAGTTTTAACTTTTTTTTACCATATCGCATTAAAGAAAACGTCTTTTAAGAAGTTTTAACGAGGCACATAAAAGCTTTTGTGCATATTTTGCTGACAATTCGGTCTTTAGCTGAGAAGAAAGTATTCTTGTTGACTGTTCAATCTTAAAGAGCGTTGGGTAAATTTACTTTGATCTCTTGCTTTTGCTGAACATGATAAAAGTTTTCTTAACTCATTAACAGATTTTTTTTGGATTGTTCGAAGAGTGATTCTCTAATGGTTTTATAGGGTTCGAAATCGAGCCTGATAAAAGTCTTTCTTTCTGCTACAATGTGATATTTACTTCCAATCAGGCACACAAATAAGGAGGCTTTTAGGAGTTCAAACCATCCCCGAAAATTGTGCATAAGTTTGAAGAGATTCCTGATAACTAGAGCTCGGAAAATGGGCTTAAGGGGACATGCAACCTTTAAAATCGATTTTTTTTCTTTCATTTTTCGAAATAATGTTCTTTCAAAAGTATACACTCCAAATTTTATGAAGATACGAGCAGTATTAACGAAGATATAGCATTTTAACCGACACAGTTACACACTTTTAACCTACACACAGAGAAAAAATATCACATACCCAATTATATTTTGCAGGGATTACATATGTAATTGGGTATGATGCAATTATATTTTCATAATTGCGTCCAATTATATTTTTCATTGCCTCCAATTATATATGTAATTGTATCAAATGATAAAAAAAATAATTTCAATTACATATATAATTCCGTCCAATTAAATATATAATCGGCTGCAATGATGTATGTAATTGTATCGAATTATATGCATAATTGCGTCTAATTAAATTTGTGATCCCCTGCAATTTAAAATACATTCTATATAGCAATACAAAAAAAAAATTCTCCACGATTGGGCGGAATATATTTCACCACGTCATATTCGTGGTCCAACTGCCCCTTGGAGTGCCTAAGGATTTTGAAAATTCAAACACGTTATATACGATCGAAATTATAAACCATTTGAGAAATATAAGAACAAACTGTAAAATAAATACAATCATATATATAATTGCATCAATGCTTTAAATTGTAAAAGTAATCAGATGTAATTACATATGTATTCAGAACGCAATTACATATATGATAAATTTAAATGCAATTATATAAGTAATTGAGTAATTGAATATTTTTCATTTTCTAATTATATTGTAATTGCCTCCAATTAATAATGCAATCGGGGAAAGGCTCCAATCACATATGTAATTGGTTCCAATTATATTTCGGGAACTTATTTCTCTCCGTGTACGAAATTTTCGTTTGCAAAACTTTAAACGCGTTTTTCTCGAAAACTTTTTTTCAAATCGGTGGCCACCATAGCGCCGAAACATACTTATCTAGGATTTTTTTAAATCTCCGCATTTGAAAAAAAATTTTTTTTAAATGAATTAAAACGGGCGATTTTTGGGGGAAAAAACACAATTTTCATTCAAAAGCTCATAACTTTGAAAAAAAAAAATTGTAAAAAAATTGTATTCATTCCCGTCCTACACATTTTTACTAACGAATTCCGTTTTTTTTTTTAAATAACCCAGGTCCGAGCAGGAAGGGCCACCGAAAACCAGTTTTTTTTTTGGAGCTTCCGGAGATTGGTTGTAGCTGGGTTAATATCCAATGTTAAAAAAAAACATATTTTAATTTTTGTCCAAATATGGATTAATATAATATTAAAAAAATTTTCAAAAAATTAATACACGGCTTCAAAAAAAAAATCCCAAAAAACACAACTTTTTCCCCACTCAAAGGTTGCATGTCCCCTTAAAAAGGCAAAAAGTGCAGTGAAAACAATGAAGAAATGCCGGCAAAGTCTTCAAGCTCTTGCCCCTGTAAAATGCCCTTCGGGTCTTTGTTTTATGCTTTAAAATCATTCAAAATAGTTTTTTGAGGGGGTATCTTTATACCTATTTATAAAATTATTTCAAATAGGGGTATTCACAAAGGCGTCGGAAAATAGGAAAGTCAGAAAATTGAAAAATTTGAACTGCTTAAAAAGTTGTGCAAGATACAAAAAAAAATTTAAAAAATTTTTAAGAAGTCGCAATTTTCCTATTTTCCGACTTTCCAACGTTTTGAACACGCCTTTGCGAATACCCCTAATGATTTTTTGGGCAAAGATTTTGAGAACAGTTTTCAGATGCATTAAATTGGATCTTTTATTGGCATTTTTGTATTGTCTTTACTCCATTTTGTATAGTTTTTATATCATTTTTTCTATAACATTCTAAAAATTGTCTCTCAAGCCCAATGTAAAATATCCTGACTGCATGTCTGCATTCAAAAGTAGAAATTTCCTTTTTAGGGTGTAGATGAAATTATTTCAGATCACCCACTTTTCCAAAGCTTTAATTTATTGGCTTTTTATTTGACTTTTTCGAGCATTTTTCAAACACTCTTCGCCTTTCTGGTTGCTTCTCCGTATCCAATATCCATTGAATAGGAGAAGAGAGAAATAACTGTCTTATGAAGACAAAACAATAGTCACACATGGAAGAGGACCTTTAAAAAAATAACTCATAAAGCAATGAAAGCCCAAAAACAATTCCGTTGAGGAAATGAAGTGGAAATTCGCGTAATTGGACTTGATTTACAGCAGCTTTATGCGCCATTTTATTTTACGTCGACATGTGTTTTTTGTTTTGTTCGCTCTGTTTTGTTCGAGGCCAAAGCCAATTCGCTCAACTCAATTCACTCCTTTGTCTTATCCCTGTCGACGACTATTGTCTACTAAGTGTTGACGAGCTGAAGTAGAGCGAAAGTTATTTTATTGAGCGCAATTACCTTTTTTTCCCTTCTAATTTTTTTACTTTTTCTGCTTCTACATAATGTGAAAATGGATGGTTTTTTTTTTGTTGGTGATTTTCGTCCTTATTGTGAAAACGTATCTGACGATTATTTTAGGTTTGCCTTTTCACGATGGAAACACAACACCCTCTATTCATAGAATCGCTTCTGTTGCTGCTATGTATTATGATTATTGTTGTTCTATAAGTGTTCATTGTTGTTGGCGTTTTTGAAAGTTAATGGCCTAGAAAGCTATTTGGGCCTAAGTAAATATGTCTGTGCCTCCATATTGTATAACTGTGCTTTCCCCGCACTGTCTCTTGCTCGTTGGCTTTTCTTTTCTTTTATTTCATTTTATTTATATTTTATTTTTTTCACTTTGTAGCCTCATCTTTTATGATTCGCCGCGCCACAACGTCTTAACGTCTTAAGCACTAATTAGCTTATGCTTGGGTTATTTATGATTTTTGAGCAGAGATTTTTTTGGGTTTGCGTTTATCTCCATTCGGGAGCATGAAATTTTAAATGCCGCTTTATCCTTATAAGTAGCTACACACACCTACCTTTTTATGGATTGGAATGTTTGCCTTTAAGTTGGTTGCTTACTTCAAAATGGCAATGATTTATTTCACGGAATTCTTCGAGTTCATTTTTTAGATCTTTAAAGAACCGTGTGCGTCGTGATTTTGGGGTTGTCGATAACGAGCCCTTAATGGATGTTCAGTTCTTGTTATGGCAAGGAATTTTTTTTTTTTTTTTGAGCAAGAATACAGCAACCTTGCCGGGTTAAAAAGACCTTCAAAAAGGTATAAAGTAATCTCCGGTTGTTTTTCTTTTCAATTAACCATTAAGCGAGTACATTATTCAACGAGGTATTCGAATTCATCATCCTTTTTTTTCCATCATTCAAATGTGTAGCAAAAAAGGCTTGGGTCTCTAAGGATTCCAGTTACAAATTGATGTCTATATAATGTTCAACTTTGAGTTACATTATCAAAATCGCCGGATGTACGAAATCAATCACTTCTTTGTATGTGAACTCAAAGAATCTCCATGGAATAAATGAAAAAGTGCTTTTGAATAAATTCTACCCCGTTGAGTCCTTCGCGCGCGCGAGAGAGAGATAGAGGGAAAAGAATTCAATTCATTCCTCTTAAAATAAGCTTCTTAGAGCAATGACACGGTAGTTCCTTTTAAGGTAATTTCACCTAAGCGCAACTGTGGATACAGGAGCGTGTTTTGTTTGGCTTCCAAATTTGAGTAGAAAAACGTGTTAGAGCGAATTTTCTTTTTTCTTTTAACTGCGAAAATACTTGTTCTATGTACCATTTGACGTGCGCAAATGTATCTCTTCTCTTTGCAAATTAGCATATTAAAGAAAGAAAGAAAGAAAAAATTCAATTTAGCAAATGTATATTTCAATGCCAAAGAGACATCGGATGGGAGAACATTTTGACATGAAAGAAACATTTGCAACGCCATCCATTAAACGGCACGTTTCAACGTGTGGAAAATGTGTGAATTTCTAAATATGCGCACATTTCTTTTTCGCGAGCATATTGCTCAAAATAAATTACAACTACCTACATATGCCAAATTAGAGTAGAGCGCCATTTTAGCACGTCTCCGACCGGCAACCGACAAGCAACAGCCAACATCCCACAAAACTCTCTATTGACAGTTGTGCACCTAGCAAGCATAAACAGCAAAAACACCTTCGACAGTTAATATCAGAAAGCACCATCAGGACATAACCGGAAGACAAACACGTCTCACCGCGTTACCCACGCATGCAAACATGAAGCGAATATATGCAAGAATGTCACATCCCTAAAGGAAATACGACTATTGTTCAACTATTTCCCGATTAGTTGCAAAAATGTGGCAAAATGGACCAAAAGATCTGATTGCCTGGGGGACCAACAGCCCCCGCCCACCTCAACTCAACAAGTTGCAAAAATGTACCTGCATTATTAGCTCTTGATTGCGTTTTCATTGGGCAAGAACCACTCATACTATAAACTACCCAGAGAGTAGTCCTCATGCGTTCAACTAGAGGTGAAAAGTATTAATTGTTCCGACTTTTTGACCTTTTGTAGACCCACCATTCGACTGACCTTCTATAGATTCCTATTCAAAGTGAGGTCGATTCTTATCGATGAAAAATTGCAATTTGGAGCTAGTCTTTCACCTATCTATTTTGGTAATTATTTCTCCTTAATGAAATCCCTGCAAGGATTCATTGTTACGCACAGGATGGACCCCCCATAGGGTATATTTTGTGGAAAAATACATTGGCATGAGTGATGGTGCAATCATAACAACTTCATGAGGTTTCACGTTGTGCAAAAATTTTTCTCTAGAAAAATGTACTAAAATATGGTGGCATATAACAAGGCGCAAATGCTATGACACAGAGAATGGAAAAAAAATAAAATAAAATTCAGACAAAATAGTTTTTCTTTCTCACACTCTGGAAATCACACGCCGCATATGTATATATGTATGTGTGTACATACCTGTGTTAATTTCCCATTAACAATGCTCAGTGACTCCAACGATGCACGTATGTTCTTCAGGCTATTATCTTTGAGCGTTTCCAGATGTGAATGTGAAAATTGCAAATGCCTTATATTGGCACCAGGTTGAAAGACATCCTGCGATAGCGACGTGACCGAACGATCGAAATCATAAATCGATAATGAATGAATGGGCGACGAGATAAGCTCGAGAGTCGAGCGCAGCGACATTGCTGTTGTACCAGGACATTCGAGAAAGAGTCCTATAATGTACGGAAAGAAAACAAAATATTAATATGGGCCTCTAATTTCGTTTGTAGAATACGCGTAGGTGTTATATCAACATTTGAATATGGTAGGATTATAGAGTTATTTAAGCTTAAAGAGTTGTATTCAACTGAATTTATGCCTTATTTCTTATGGTGCAGGAATTCCTGCGCAAACATTTAACACATACAATCATATAGAATGAATTACAATAAAATTACGCATTTGATTGAAACTGGTTCCATATATTTAGATATGTTGAATATTTACAGAAATTAATGCGCAGGAATTCCTGCATTATTGGAAACCAGGCATTAATCGTTAACGTGAATTATTTCAAACAGAAGCTAATTCAAATAAATAAAAGAAATTATTTATTAATTTTTTTTTTTGGATTAATTGGGGGCATTTTTATTTAAAAAGGGATCAAGTGCAAAACAATTTGATAGCTTACCATCTTCGAATTTGTAACACGGACAGGCTGAACTCTCATCGTAGCTAGGACATTCGATGTTGTTAGTATTATCGAGATTGTCGCCATTATTGTCGCCGTTATTCGAGTCCAACGAACGTACATAACGTCCAGTGATACGCCCACTATCAGGATTAATCCTTTGTTGTAAATCCAAAGCGCTTAGAGAATCATAAGAACGCTGAAGGATATTAGAGCCTGAAGCTGATGTTACCAGCATGGAAGACGATGTCTGTGTCCCTGTCAAGGCCTTCTTAGGCGAAGAGTAAAATATTGCTTTTGAAGATGTTTCTGTCGACATCACCGAAGTCGAAGTCGTAGTCGCAGTCGTTGTCGGTGTTGGCGTTGGCATTGGTGTCGTTGCCGGTGCTGGTGTTGATGACAACAGCTCTGTTGAGGTTGCCTTATTAATTTGTTGCTCCGTATGCGTTGCAGTGGGCAATAATAGGCAAATGGCAATTGTAATGCATATGAAATGCCACCATTGTAGTTGTTGTGGTTGTTGTGTTGTTGTTGTTGTGGCGGTGGTGGTAGTTAAAATATCTATGTTGCCTTCGTTGCCCGACATTTCTGTAATTTTCCTTATGACATTGTTGCATCTGCTGTTGTGTAAAAATTGTTTTGATGTGTTGCTTTTTATTGCTACGTAATTTACTTGCATTCGTTGCTGACTTTGATAAGACCGTCGGTTGTCGGGCGAACGTTTCTGATGTCGTTATGAAATTTAAAAGCGGTTTTGATACTTCCGATGATTGCGTTAATGATGTTGCTGTTGCTGTTGATGTTGATGTCGACTCTCTTCTCGTACTTGATGCACTCTGGTCGGACGTGGACCTTATCGAGGGACATAACACTTTGACATGCTTATTGGCAATGTTGTTGGGAAATCGATTTTTATGCGGTGGTAATGATGGTAATATGGTCGATCTTTGCGGTAATGATGTCCTTGATGTGTTTTTCATGGTGTCATATTTTCTTTTATTGCTTATTTCCTTAGGATTTTATTTTCATTCCACTCCTCTTACAGTTGCATCGGAAGTTGCTTGATCGTCCTTAAAAAGGTTTTTTTTTTAATAATTTCGGTTTATGAAATTATTATCGTTTTGATCTGAAATAAATTTCAAAGGATTAAATTTTGCTGTGAGTATAGGTTTTTGGTTTTATTTTTGTTTTTTTCGTTTAAGCTTTAAAGCTAAATCTACAAGCTATCGTAATTCATAAGAAGAAATGTTTTATTGAAATAGCATGGAATACGATGGCACAGTTTGCCAGTAAGAGCAGTCATTTTTCTTTGGCCATCGTTTGACAAAATTTTCAGTTTTTCACCCTTCTACGGTCGCTGTCTGTCCACACTCGGTGCGAGACGAATTTTAGCACTTAAGCAAGAATGACCAGACCAAAAGGGGGAATTTTTCACTATCATATTTTCAGCGGATTTTCTACTATTTCGAGTGTTCGCCATCGCTGAGAATCACGAGAAAAGGAAATAGTCAAAAATATTCTCGTAAAATGCAGCAGCAGAATGGAAATATAAATTCAGCATAATTTCGGTTTAATTTTTTGTTTCCGGTTATTTCGGAGTCTAACTGGCATTGGCTCTGGCGTTTGTCGACATTGCTTATTTTGTGCAAAGTGAAAAGCCTGACGTAACGAAGCAGGCAGTTAGCTTAGGCAAAAAGAAAAAGAAAACCAAATGAGAAGGGTGAAGCAGCGAAAAAGTTGAATGAAATATGTCAACTCGTAGTACTCTTGGCTGCAGCAACGGCTTCCACTGCTGCTGCTGCTGATGCTGTCCTCACAATGAAACATATACATAGGAATACATTTTGTAAGCTTTTTATAGAATCTCGTAAGAACGTTGGCACTTTGTATGGGATTTAGAGTCATTATTCATGCCGATTTGTCAGGCAAACGAAAAGAAATTGAATGCACTAAGCTAAGAGGAAATAGCCTATTTAAATGAAAGGGATTGTTATTAAATTTTCAACTATGAACTACGAAAGAAATGAGCTAGATTATTGGTGGTAAGAGTTATCATCACATTAAGCTGATATTCGTTTTTGGGCCGAATGCATTTAAGAGTTTTCAATTTCAATTTTTTAGTATAAAAATCTTCTAGAAGAAATATTCTTTTCTTAATGAGGAACGAGAAATGTTTTAATTGTATCCGACACACTCTGTGTCGAGGGTATATTGCGTTTGTTTGGAACACCCAGAAACAGTCGAGATAGACCATACAAAATATATATAGAAATGTTCAGCGTCACCAGGAGATTTGATTTAGACATGTCCGTCCGTCTGTCCGTCCGTCTATTTGTATACAGTTTTCTTATCAAAAGTTGAGATTCTTAACGAAACTTGGTATGCGTGCTCACGGGGACATGAGTAAGACTAAGTTCGAGAATGGACCCGATCGGACCATTTTTAGGGGTACCTCCAGTACTAGGGTCTGTTACGAAAATCATAAAAACTGCTCTTAAATCGAAGTTTTTCAAGATATTTTGATGCAATTTGATAGTTGAACATATTTAAAGGTAAGTTATTCAATTTCTAAAAATTGGAAAAGTGGGCGTGGGCGTGGCCAAAAATCTCAAAACTGCCCCAAAATCGGAGTTTTTCGAAATATTTCAATGAAACTTAGAATTTGAGCGCATACTTTAGCCTCCGATTAGAATGCCAGAAAAATTTGAAAATTGGGCGTGGCAAAGGGGCGCTTTTCAAAAAGAAATTTCGGCATATGGGGCCCCTTATGGCCTTAAACACCTCTTGATATAAAAAATTGTGTCTGTGTCGGGTATTCTATTGTCAGTCTCGCCTGACTATAACACCCTTACTTGTTTAAAGACCCTTTCGCTTTTACTTTTACTAATCTCACCGGCTACCCTCAAGGCACCCGTTCATATATGTAGGTATGATAGGCGCACGCTATAAGGTGAAAGGTGTCTCCCCATATTATCTTCTGATATGCTCGAGTAACTGCTCCCCTGCTGTTTTATAAAACATTTTGAATCAGGGTTTCCGAACAATGTTTGATTTCAATTTCAGAATAAACTCATTACTTAACTGTATTCATTTTTTGTTCTACATTTTTCATTAAAATTACTTCATTGCCATGGGAATATTCCCCAAACACGACTTTACAGAGTTTTTGAGAGAAAACACTTTTTTTTGGGTGGAAAATTGTTTTAATCTGAATAACGTTGTTGTTGTTGTCGTTCTTTTCGTCATCATTCCCAAGCTCGAAATGTTTTCTTTGGCATCTCTTATGCATCTTCCGTACGAAAAATGCCCTAAAGCTTAATTATTTTTCATTCCTGTCATCAACGCAAGGCATTGCAATTTTTCCATTCAAGCCAAATGTGCATTGTAAGTTTTCATTTGACTTCGAAATTTCCTTTCACTTCTGCTTTTTTGGTCTAAAATATCATTATGCATATTTGCATATTCCCAGCAACGTTCGTATAACGTTCGAAAACTTTCGTACATACGTGTGTGCGCGTCATCGTGCACGTTAGTCGGAAGTCCTAGTGGCAGCACAAACAGGATGTGTGCCATTTAGTCAATTCGTTTTTGTCATTTCTTCGGAGCTTTTTGACATTTTACTTAAGTTTTAATGAGAATTTAATGAAAGTTGGCAATAGCACAAAGGAGAAACCAGGTTTTCTGCCAAACAATTTTCCACGTACACTGAAAGAAATATCGGCAGTAATATTGAATAAAAATTTTCGTAAATATTTGAATACGAATTTTAGTCAATATAACGAATTTTCTTCATGCTGACGAAAATATTTGTTATATTGCAGAAATTTTGTGAATGGAACGAAAAAAAATTCTTCAATATGAGTTAAATAGTTTAATCAATATAACAAAATTTCTTCATAGGTACGAAAATATTTCTTCATACTGAAGAAATTTTCTTACATATGACAAAAGCTTTCGTAGGACAATTTAAAATTTAGAATTTTCGTATAAATGAAGAAATTTCTTCATAATGACGTAATTTGTTTGTTGATATGAAGAAATTTCGTTAATATAACAAAACGTATTCGTGAATATAAAGAAATTAATTTCGTAAATATGAAGAAATTTTTTCAATATGACGAAGAAATTGTCTTAAAATTAATTTATATATTAAATATAACGAATTTATTTCGTATAAAAAAAGAAATTTCTTTAATATGACTAATGTAATTCTTGAGATATGAAGAATTTCGTTAATATTACGAAAAAGTGAATATTTTTAAGAAGTTCTTGGGGTTGATGAGTCTTAAGGCAGAAGATTCAATGCCATAAGCAAAGTTCGTCCATGAAGTGAAGACGCGTTTTTTATGGAAGCAGAGAAATTGTGTTTAATTTAAAAATTGAAAGAAAATATTGCTCGCGTTCAAAATCGCAGAAAATCTGATAGGTGTGTATTAAGTCATATATATTTTGCGAAGTGTTCCGTTTTTAATAAACTAAAATTTTTTAAGCTGCTGCTGCTGCTGATGCTGTCCTCACAATGAAACATATACATAGGAATACATTTTGTAAGCTTTTTATAGAATCTCGTAAGAACGTTGGCACTTTGTATGGGATTTAGAGTCATTATTCATGCCGATTTGTCAGGCAAACGAAAAGAAATTGAATGCACTAAGCTAAGAGGAAATAGCCTATTTAAATGAAAGGGATTTTTATTAAATTTTTAACTATGAACTACGAAAGAAATGAGCTAGATTATTGGGGGTAAGAGTTATCATCACATTAAGCTGATATTCGTTTTTGGGCCGAATGCTTTTAAGAGTTTTCAATTTCAATTTTTTAGTATAAAAATCTTCTAGAAGAAATATTCTTTTCTTAATGAGGAACGAGAAATGTTTTAATTGTATCCGACACACTCTGTGTCGAGGGTATATTGCGTTTGTGTGGAACACCCAGAAACAGTCGAGATAGACCATACAAAATATATATAGAAATGTTCAGCGTCACCAGGAGATTCGATTTAGACATGTCCGTCCGTCTGTCTGTCCGTCTATTTGTATACAGTTTTCTTATCGAAGGAGTTGAGCTATCTTAACGAAATTTGGTATGCGTGCTCACGGGGACATAAGTAAGAACAAGTTCGAGAATGGACCCGATCGGACCACTTTTAGGGCTACCTCCAGTACTAGGGTCTGTTACGAAAATTACAAAACTGCCCCAAAATCGGAGTTTTTCAAGATATTTTGATGAAATTTGATAGTTGAACATATTTAAAGCTAAGTTATTCAATTTCTAAAAATTGGAAAAGTGGGCGTGGGCGTGGCCAAAGGGCGGTTTCTTGAAAATTGCCTCCTACACATGAAATTCAAATGGGATTTAAACGAAATTTGGCACTCATGCTTCCTTTGCAGTCACTATCATCCTCTCCAAAAATTTTAAAAATTTTTCGGACCATTTTTAAGGGTACCTCCAGTACTAGGGTCTGTCACAAAAATCTCAAAACTGCCCCAAAATCGGAGTTTTTCGAAATATTTCAATGAAACTTAGAATTTTAGCGCATACTTTAGCCTCCGATTAGAATGCCAGAAAAATTTGAAAATTGGGCGTGGCAAAGGGGCGCTTTTCAAAAAGAAATTTCGGCATATGGGGCCCCTTATGGCCTTAAACACCTCTTGATATAAAAAAATTATTTGAACATGTGTGTCTGTGTAGGGTATTTTTTTGTCAGTCTCGCCTGACTGTAACACCCTTACTTGTTTAAAGACTCTTTCGCTTTTACTTTTACTAATCTCACCGGCTACCCTTAAGGCACCCGTTCATATATGTAGGTATAATAGGCGCACGCTATAAGGTGAAAGGTATCTCCCCATAATATCTTCTGATATGCTCGAGTAACTGCTCCCCTGCTGTTTTATAAAACATTTTGAGTCAGGGTTTCCGAACAATGTTTGATTTCAATTTCAGAATAAACTCATTACTTAACTGTATTCATTTTTTGTTCTACACTTTTCATTAAAATTACTTCATTGCCATATGAATGGGAATATTCCCCAAACACGACTTTACAGAGTTGTTGAGAGAAAACACTTTTTTTTGGGGGGAAAATTGTTTTAATCTGAATAACGTTGTTGTTGTTGTCGTTGTTTTCGTCATCATTCCCAAGCTCGAAATGTTTTCTTTGGCATCTCTTATGCATCTTCCGTACGAAAAATGCCCTAAAGCTTAATTATTTTTCATTCCTGTCATCAACGCAAGGCATTGCAATTTTTCCATTCAAGCCAAATGTGCATTGTAAGTTTTCATTTGACTTCGAAATTTCCTTTCACTTCTGCTTTTTTGGTCTAAAATATCATTATGCATATTTGCATATTCCCAGCAACGTTCGTATAACGTTCGAAAACGTTCGTACATACGTGTGTGCGCGTCATCGTGCACGTTAGTCGGAAGTCCTAGTGGCAGCACAAACAGGATGTGTGCCATTTAGTCAATTCGTTTTTGTCATTTCTTCGGAGCTTTTTGACATTTTACTTAAGTTTTAATGAGAATTTAATGAAAGTTGGCAATAGCACAAAGGAGAAACCAGGTTTTCTGCCAAACAATTTTCCACGTAGCAGACAACAGAGCTTCTATCCGATCTCCAATGCATGCAAAATAAGTACTCAATGCACTCGTTACATTATCGAAGCAAAATACTTTCGAGGATAATTTCAATGACTTCGAGGTGGAAAGAAAGAATTTCGATGATTCTTCTAGCGATGAACTGCTTATACTTTAATACAAGAAGCAGATTTTGAGATTCTAGGATTTTGAAGACACATTGGGTACCAGTTTCCCGTGATGGGAAAAGCGATTGAGGTAAATTCTTTGCAAACGGTTGATGTGGTTTTGGTTTTCAAATGAATTCCAAATAGTTCTGGAAAATAGGTAAAATTCTTTGCAAACTGGTTGATGGCTTCACGGTTTCAAATGAATTCCAAATAGTTCATGGAAGAATAGGAAAATACCCACAAAGTGAACAAATTTTTTGTAATTTGTTTTTAATAATTCTTGACAACGATTTTCGGGAGGTACACTGATAGAAAAAACTTGCTAAAAATAAGAATTTTTAGTCGATAATCAAGAATTTCTCGCTCAATAGTCTGTTAAGCACGAAAATTCTTGATTCAAGAATTAATTCTTGATATTTCGAGAACGCTTTTTAGAATGGATTCTTGGAAAATTCTTGAGTTTAGCATGTTTTTATACCCGACACACTCTGTGTCGAGGGTATATTGCGTTTGTGTGGTTGTGTGTAACACCCAGAACCAGTCGAGATAGACCATACAAATTATATATAGAAATGATAATGATCAGCGTCACCAGGAGATTCGATTAAGACATCGTCTGTCTGTCTGTCTGTCTGTATACAGTTATCTTACCGAAGGAGTTGAGCTATCTTGACATGCTCACGGCGACATGAGTAAGAACAAGTTCGAGAATGGACCCGATCGGACCATTTTTAGGGGTACCTCCAGTGCTAGGGTCTGTTACGAAAATCACAAAAACTGCTCTAAGATCGAAGTTTTCCAACATATTTTGATGAAGTTTGATATTTGAACATATTTTAGGCCAACTAATGTGATTTACAAAAATTAGAAAAATGGGCGTGTCAGAAGGGCGTTTTTCGAAAATTGTCTCCTACTCCCGAAACGCCTATGGGACGAAAATTGGCACTTATACTTCCTTTGTAGCCATAAACATCCTGCCCAAAATTTTTTTTGATCGGTCCATTATTAAGGGTACCTCCAGTACTAGGGTCTGTCACAAAAATCTCAAAACTGCCCCAAAATCTGACTTTTTCCAAATATTTTAATGAAACTTAGAATTTGCACGTATATTTAAGCCTCCGATTAGAATTCCGAAAAAATGGGAAAGTGGGCGTGGCAAAGGGGCGGTTTTCATAAATAAATTAAACAAAAGTCGGTATATGGGGCCCCTATGGCCTTAAACAACTCCTGATATTAAAAATGATTTGAAGATGTGTGTCTGTGTCGGGGCGCGCCTGACTATAACACCCTTAATTTTTTTTTAATGCATTTTTGACTCACAATCCGGTTCAATCCCCACTCCCGTCCGGATTTTTTTTGATTTTTTTTTTTTTTGAATCAGTTGATAATATAACACATAAATGATATTTAAAAAGCTTAGAGGAATAAAATAAAAAGTTTCATTTGATACTCGTAAAAGCAAAAGAGGATGGTTCCAGCGGAGCTCATATCAATTTTGTAAAGGTCACGTACATATGACAATTTTGAAGACAGGATATAAAATTTACTTTATGACTGGCGATTTGTTTTCTCCTCTCCGAGTTGAATCACTTTTTCTTAAAATTTGCTTGCGTCTTTCGAGTCGTAATATTTCGACAAGGCGACAAGGCTAGAGCCTGGGCACTTCAGATTGCTAAGCGCTCACGCTATCCTCTACGCCAAAGAGAGGTCTCATTCGCGAGTGATAAATATGTTATATTATGTTAACTTTCGAGAAAATCTAACTGTAGAATTTCAGAGTATTTAAAAGTCAAGAATTGCCCAGTTGGAAATTTTATGCTCTCCGGATTAATCATTTGAACATTCCTAAGCGAGAGGATATCATGGACTTTTCCCATCACTTTTACACATCTACTTTGTTCGAGCATCCGCTTTGGGTAGGCATTCCCTATACCTTTCATGAGCAGGTGAGGTGTTCAAAAATTTTTTGGTTTTTCTTTTGCTTTTAAATTTTAGTTCAATCCTGAAAATATGCTACTTTTTGATAAAAAAAAAACAAACGCTATTCTTTGAACACAACACCTTTTCCCTGCTCAATGACTGCGACGAGAACTAATGCCTATTGACAGTGCTTGGGATAGTTCAAGTGATGCATCGCTTAGAAGAGGACTTGCCCTTATTTGCAACTGGGTGATTCTTGATTTGAGAATGCTTTTAGAATTGATTGCTGGAAACAAGAAAAAATTCGAAAACTAATACCGCTTTTCTTGATTTTAAAAAGTTTTTCGGTCAGTATGCTAAATTCAATTTTAAGAATGTTGCATTGTAAAATCAAAAATAAAATTCTTAATTTTAGCTTGCCATTTTTCTATCAGTGTAAGATTCATGGTGACATCCTTCAATAGTTCAGTTCAAAATTCTCCGATTTTTTATTTTTATTTTTAAACATTCTTTCTACGGTTATGCTTTTTATTTTTGAATGGAATCAGAGTTTCCTCTTCAAAAATTTGAGCAAATAAAAACAAACACAAAAAACTTTGTTTATTCAGTTGCCAGCCTTAGCCCAATTATATGATGTCTTTTTCTCTTTATGATTGTCTTCTTTTCTTTTCAGCTTTGTGGGAAAAAAGCAATGCCAATTCTAACATTTGCACGTCTCTTTGTGCGTCTCAATAAGCGAATATAAATATGCGCCACATTTTACGAATTTCATTTAGTATTGAAATCTTCGAGCTTAAGTGCACTTCCATTAAAATGAAAGTTTTTGTCTTTATTGGCATTCTCGTTTTCCTTGTCGTCATTTGGGCGCCACTTAATAGCAGCGGCCAACGTGTCTGCGTTATCGATCTACGGAATTGTGGAAATACTGGAAACGTTTGCGGTCGTTTCGGTGGCTCACAGCTTTGCACACGCTTCGCAAATCTCTGCGGACTACAAACTTCCAATTGCATCGAGCCAGCGGGTAAGCACGCAATCCGAAAATGCATACGATGCTTGAGCATTTAAGGAGAAATTTTTTATATCGAATTTTCGAAATCTCGATTTTATAACTCTTCTCAGGGTATACCGAGGTCGCTCAATCGCTTTGTACGGGCATTGCGGTGAATCAACGGGGGGTATGCAATGGAGTGACGAATCTAAATGGCGGTAATTCATTGGCAAACCTTTTCGGTTTCGGCACCAACACTGGGAATATTCAACCGATTATCATAAGAAGAGGTTAAGGACATGAATTTCTACTATTAAAAATTGCTGTTAATGCGTAAGGATACCGAAATACATACATACATATGTGAAAAATGCCATGTACATACATAAGAACATTCAGAGACCACAATGAAAAGAGTTTAAAATGATGAAATTTATTTTAAAACTAAGAGCGATGCTAATGATAGCTCATTGAATAGTTGATTCATTGATGCTTGAGAGTGAATTAAGGGAAAAAACCTTAACCTTTGGAAAGGTATCTATGTATATTCTAATTGATTTTGACCTATCGGCTATAGATATAAAACTATTTCGATCAATCGTACTAATAAGAATTCGTAGGAATTAACCTTAAAACATTTCTCACAGTCATTTTGTTCGGCATTGTGTAAAGATCATGCACTAACTTGACTATTCTTAATATTTATTCAGCTTGAAATATGTTTGCAAATCATTGAAAATTTCAGATACCCCGCCTTGAAGTTTCTGAGCATGCGTTTGATATATCGAATCCATTTTTGTTTATTTTTTATTTAAATTTGAAAACAACAACAAGTTGAACTTCTTGCAGAAATCAACGTAGCTTTTTGAGCGCCCTTTTTATCACAAAATCACTGCAGAAGGCCCCAGAAAATAAAACGAAAATATTTTGTATGAAAATTGAAAGTTCGAAATCTGGATCAATGTTGCTCAATTATAACTTGACTCCAACCAATACCTGGTCCAATGAAAGCCCAAAGCTTTTCAACAGTTTTAAAAAACCATTCCAATATGAGTTTTTGAGGTCCTCTTTTCAGAAACAAGCAATGTTCTATTTTTATAAAATAATGAGATCAAAAAGAAATTTGCGCACTTTCTGAAAATTGACAAATTTTGATATGTGACGGTTGATAGGTTGAGCAAGAGCGAAAGGTTAAAAAAATATTCATTTTTGTAACTTCCGTATGGAAAAGCCAATCAGTAGTGCCCTAGTATTGTCGAGACGCTGGGTATATCAAACTCGCATAGACTTAAAATTTTTTGAAAAAGAACTATAGCAAATTCTAAATTCGCTTAATTTCTGCAACTTGAAAGCACAAACAAAAAATGTGAAGGAAGAAATCAAAACAAAATATCAAACATAACAAAAAACGTAAAATGTTAATTTAACAAACTGTGGAACGTGATGATCAATGCCAGACACAAAAACTATTGCATAACTATAGGCTCTGTTATGTATAACAGTTTGAGTATTGTACAGAGTGGATATGTAAAAATTAAATTATTTTGTTTTTATAAATATTTCAACAACAATTGAAATTAGTAAAATTCTCTTCGTGTGTTTCCAGGACACTGTTGCCAGCTTAGGGGAATATCCCCTAAATTAAAATTTATTTATGATCTTTAGTGGAGTCTTGGAGGGTGGAAAAGTGATCGGGGAAAGTTTTATGAGACCAAGTTTTTGTTTTTAGAAGATTTCAAAATAAAAAGGGATTTTTGGCTTTGAGACATTTTGGGGAATATTCCCCTAAAAATCTGATAACGGCGATCCAAAACACAATAGCTCCCAGCTATGTTATGTGCTCTGAACAAGCTTAAAGCAAGCCAAAGTTTGAAAGAATTTTTCATCAGAAATTTCATTTACGAGTCTTTTTCGAGTCCCCTTGATGATTAAAAAGACTTTCGATTTCGCAAAAACGGTGGCGACATGAGAGAACATGAAAACTAGAGTTCGGAAGCGCAATTCCCACATAGGGGAATCAACAGAAATCAATGGGAAAGCAAGCAAGAAATAAAAAGATTATAAATATATCTCGGAAAATTTTCAAAAACGATAGCAAATATGAGGCAAAAAAGACTCCCAAATTATATGAAATATGAGTGCCCAAGAAGAGTCGTGGTTTCCACTAGGGTTTCATTTTCTCCCTACAAAAATTTAATTTTTCATCAGGAAATGAGCGCATATTTGATTATTTTAATCAGAAAGACGACTCGAAGAAGATTCGCTTCTGATCAAAAATTGCAAAAAAAATGCTAGCTGGAAATAACCATAAGGTCTCTTAATTATAAATGCTATAAATTTTCTCAGAAATATGCATGCGCGTAGTCACCAAAAACATATAAGAAACAAATTCTTAACTTAAATTTATTTAATTTTATATATTACTAGCGTTACCCGGCGCGCGTTGCTTCGCCCCAAATTGAAAGTCGATTTAATGGAAACTCAGTAGTTTTATTGCATATGATAATTATAATATTTTACAGATTTCAAACTTCTTAATTTTTTTAAATTCAATAAAACAAAACCTTCAAACTGGTTCCAAATATCAATTTACATTTGTCCGTCTACATCTTTGGAATCTCAGGCGACTCCTGGAAAAAGAACTAATTTCCTTATAGTATTGTAGGATTGCCAAAGAATCTATACAATTAAAAAATCTTTAAAAAATCCTCCATATTGAATCTGGATATAGTATTTGAATGTATCCTTTGAAATCTTTTGAACTTCATGTCACTCTTGAAACCAAAAAGATGACAGTTTTCCTTACAGGATTGTAGGATATACCAAATGATCATCTACACAATTAAAAACATCTCTATTAAATAGAAATTTTGAATTTCATGCGACTCCTGGAAAAAGGACTAATTTCCTTACAGGATTGCAGGATTGCCAATGGATCTATACAATTAAAAAACCTTTAGAAACAATTTTATATGTGACGGTTGATAGTTGAATGTATCAAGGTTGAAAAATATCATTTTTGTAACTTCGTATGGAAAAGCCAATCTAGTGCCCTAGTATGTCGAGACGCTGGGTATATCAAACTCGCATAGACTTAACATTTTTCGAAAAAGACTATAGCAGGATTGTAGGATATCGCTTAATTCTGCAACATTGAAAGCACATAACAACAAATGTAAAGGAAGATAATAAAAAAATCTCTAACATAACATAGAACGTAAAATGTTAATTTAACAAACTGTGAACGTGATGATCAATGCCAGACATCCAAAACGCTAGTTGCATATTTATAGCTCTGTTATGTATAGGCGCAGCAGTTTGCCGCTCATCTGTACAGAGTGGATATTACAAAATTAAATTATTTTCACCCATTTTTACTAAATCCCCCTTTCAACTTCAATTGAAATTATAAAATTCCTCTTCTTCCTGTTTCCAGGACACTGTTGCCAGCTCTCGGGATATCCCTCTCAACCCTCTAAATTCAATTTATTGATATTAGTGGAGTCTTGGAGGGTGGAAAAGTGATCGGGAAAGTTTTATGAGACCAAGTGGTTCGTTTTTAGACCGATTTCAAAATAAAGCAGGCATTTTTGGCTTTGAGACATTTTGGGGAATATTCCCCTAACAATATCATGATAACGGCGATCCAAAACACAATAGCTCCCAGCTATGTTATGTGCTCTGAACCCAGCTTCACAATTCAAGCCATAACTGTTTGAAAAATTTTCATCAGAATTTCATCTGCGTAGTCTTTTTCGAGTCCCCAATTGATGATTAAAAAGCCACTTTCGATTCGCAAAACGGTGGCGATATGAGAGAACATGAAATACTAGAGTTCGGAAGCGAATCCCACATAGGGGAATCAACAGAAATCAAGTGGAAAGCAAGCAAGCAATTTTTAAAGATTATTAAATATATCTCGAAAATTTTCAAAAACGAAGCAAATATGTGGTAAAAAGACTCCCAAATATCTGAAATATGAGTGCCCAAGAAGAATCGTGACTAGGGTATCATATATCTACTCGAAAAATAGCATTTTTATCAGAAACGATACCCATTTTAATCTTTTTAATCAGAAAGACGACTCGAAGAAGATTACGCATTATTCGATCGAACTAACTGCAAAAATGCTAGCTGGATCAAATAAACCTATAAACCTTCTCCACTATCTTTTAAGTATGCATACCAATTTCTCAGCAATATGAATCGTCGAGCGTAGTCAGGCCAATAGATCACAAATTCTTAACTAAATCTATCCTATTTTTATATATATAGATTTTATTTTATCTGGTAGGTATATATCGTATTGAAAAATAAGTTGTGGAAATAGAGTAGCCAGTGGCACGGAAGATGTATTGCAAGTAAAAGCGAATGTATTAAAGTTTTCAAACTTCGTCATGCGAGACTGAAAAATTATTCATTTCAATTGGCTTCTATTTCCTATTAGACTAGTTTTCTGAAAAGAACAACCCCACCGACCGACCAAACGAGAAATTTGTTTTGGTAACCCACAAAACTTTCTGTTGCGGCGCATGTCATAATTCAGTTTCTATGCAACAGTCGTCCAAACTGCCGGAAAATGAATTTTGAGAAATTAACATTTTTCATTAAGTGATACTTGAATTTATTTAAAAATAAATTTAATAATGAATGAAAATGTTTAAAAAAGTGGAACAAACGAAAGTATTCATTTATTTTCTACTCAAAGAGTCCAGCGAAAAGGTGGATTTTTTCGAGAATCCTCGACAGGAAAATGCTTAAAATTCGACGATAATTCAACCATTGCAGCTGCGTAAGTTTAATACTGTTTGTAATAATAATAATAATTATTATTCGAATTTTCTTTGATTTTTTATTATTAGAAGTCACATATTTTTTAAGTAAATAAATGGCTTCAAATATCGATTTTTCAGAAATTCTTTCTTTTTCACCTGCTCCGACTTTTCTTGTCGTTCATTTTACTAGCACCGGCGGTTTTTCCGTCACTCATTGAAACTTCAGAAATGTTCAACGTGTTCGAGCAGAGGTACCCAAACAACACAACGAGTTGAGGGCTCGTGGGAGACTTTTCTGCTTTTTATTTAATATTGGTTTTTGAAAAATAAATACACAACTATCAGACGGTCATACATACATGTTGACAAGTTCGCAGCCATAGCAATGACACTGTACTGAATCTTCTCTTGCACTCAAGCTAAAAAGCTGTATAAAATATAACAAAATTTTTTACTCGAACACTTAACGAAATTCCCAGCTCCATGGTAACAAGCTTGGGAAGCACTGAGCGAAAGAATTAAATAATGTTTCAGCTCCAATTCCACAAAGAAGAACAGTAATATAATAGGGTATTTTGAACATCTTAGGGTACAATTAGTCGAGATTCAACGTTCGATGCCTTAAAACATAAAAATGTGTTTCCTAAAGAGTTCATATTCTTATATTTTCCATGTTCATATTTTTTATGGAAAATCCATAGTGGACCGAAAGGTTCCTACACCATTTAGTGCCACTTTTTTAGGGCTGATTTGATCTTTAATGCCGTTACTGAGCAGGCATGAACTGCCAAAGTCCATATAAAACAAGTTGGGATATAAGCTTGCCATCAGTGGTGTCACAAAATCAACTGCAAAATCGTCTAAAGTCAAAAATGATTCCAAGATAATGACGATTTAGTATTAACCCAGTTTTGCCTTTCGTATTTAAAGATAACAATACATCCATAGTATGGGTATATAATAATTGAATAGAAATGCTGCGGAAGGTTTTTTTTTGGGTATATGAAATTTCCAATATCGGTTTCTCGGACACGCCAGTATATGGGTTTTCGATCTTACTAAGCGAAATCATATTAAGGCTGAGATTAATCAGTATTGTAAAAATGTCATCAGGGTTGCAATTTTTCCTACTTTTGGAGAAATGTGGAGATCAGCTTAAAGCGCGCATAAAGTTTTTGACATTATTTTCACCGCGAAAAAACAAGTCATGACAAGAAAATGTAAGCAAATCAGAGCTGAATCTTAGCGCGTGATATATTTACATATATGGAAAAATCAACAAACATAATTGAGTGCCTGCTCGATCTGGGTCTATAGAAATTAATATGACTTTACTTTGACTTAAGCCCAAAATCCAACATTGCGAGAGCCCGATGCGAGAGTGCGCGACGTCACGAAAATGTTTTGCGTGACGCATTTCAATCTCCAATGAGAGTTTTGCGTCACGCAGATGAAAGCATAATATCGCTTCTAGTAATGCAATATTTGAACCAAGTACCAATCTAACGAGTACCGAGTACTTTTAAAAATTATACGCTTTCACTTGAGTTTAAATTTTAATTCAAAATTTTCAAAATGAACCAAAGCTCGCGAAATATTTTAAAAGCTCTTTTTCACGGAACAGTGAACAGTTAGTTAGTTTAAACGAGTACCCAATAGCGAGTACTCAAAAAATAGTTACATCATTAACCTGTCAAATTGCCTCGCAACGAGAAATATTCAATTTTTCAAAATTTTTTCGCTACGAGGTCTCGCAGTGCGATACATTGGAGCTTGAGCCATACGATTGAATGTATTGAAATTTGTGTGCGTCTCGCCCCGGTGTCTCGGATCGGGCTCTCGCAATATTGGATTTTGGGCTTTAAGGCCCTGAAGGAAAAGTTCTTAAATAAATGTCAGTTGAGTTATGTAAACTGAGTCGGCCTTTATGCCGTAGTTGGTTGAGATGCCAACTTAAAATGCGAGAGGCTCAACTCCCAGCTAAGGTCATTAATGTTTGTTTCCTTTTTCTGTTTCTGTTCTTCTTTGTTTTCCCATTTTCGTGATATTACAACGGGCCCATGTGAGGCCTAAATGTGTCACCCTTAATGGTGGCAATCACACCAACCAAACAATCAAGCAATGTAAACTGAGTCTTAAGTCTTCAATCTTTATTCTCCATTCAAGTTTTCTGATCGCACCTCGTATGTGATTTATATTTATACGTATTTTGTTCTGAATTTTCGTTCGAATTGCGGTGTGCATTGCAGCGTGTAAAATAGAAGAACATTCAGTACGGAAGAGCACCTGTAGCAGTGGTGCGAAACCGAGGCGAAGTGAATTGAAAAATGCACTCAATCGAGACCACTTCCCGTGTCTTAAGAAATCTCATATGATTTATTATGCTTGCCGACAAAACATTGTATGTCTATAGTGTCTGCGTGCATGTACGATCATGTGTGTATGTCTCTATAATTGTTTTTCCCTTCAATTTTTGGATTTTTGAAAAAAATCAAATTTTCCACCGACAAGTTTGAGCTTTTAAGGCGCATTTTATATTCTTCCACAGTGACCGCCACACACCCACACACTCATGCATTTGAAGATATTTGAAATTTTCCCAACTTTCCATTTGCGTTGAGAATTGTTAAATGAAATTGTAGATCCTCTTAGCACTTGAGGTCAAAATGCTTCTTGCTCTCGATTAAAGCTTGCTCCGCCAACACCATATTCCACTCTATTAAAACAAGTACGAATGTAAATCGCATTTCGTTCGTGGCACGGCATGGCTGGGCATTTCAGGGCAGTGGTGGTCAGTAGAGGCCGCCCTGGACGATCTGGACCTTTAGCCATGCAATAATAATAATTTTACGCATATAAATGTCAGCTTTAGTAAAAATAACTCTATTTAATGCTAACAAGCATGGCTAATGACAAGTAATGGAATCTTGGTTGGTGTTGTTGCGCTTGTTGCACCGAATGGGCGGCAAAGCGGGTGCCAATGGCGGCCAATTAGGTGGCATAAGCTCATGACTTTTGTTATGAAGCAACATTTAACCACATGCCAACTTCAGCTATTGTTCACGTTCTTCATTCGCTTTTACGTCGTGCTTTGCTCATCGCCTCCGTTGCGTCCCGACGCGTCGTCATCGTCGCCTTCAACGCTTCAACGTTCGTCGTTGTCGTCGTCGTCGTCGTCTTCTCATCGTTGTTATGGTCAAAGCCATAGCGGCCGAAGCCGGCACAGCACTCAAGGCACTGGAGACCACAATTATGCTGTTGTTGTTGCTGTTGGTCTTAACTAATTACAATCAATTCTAATAGACTTTAAATTGCTGTGGTGGGCCTCCCTCTTGCACTCCGTCTTGAATTGCAGCGGTAGCAACTGGCAGCATGGGTAGACATGGCTGCTCCACTAACTTCCTTGTTCCTTTAAAAGGTGTTTTGATGAAGTGCATGCAATTTGAAGTTGGCAACGTTGAGCTTTTCTTGCATATTCGTTTTGCAGCGCTGCGTGTGTGTTCCTGCTTCCACTGAATCAAGTCTGCTGTGATTAAATTTTTATGGCGTTTGGATTTTACTTTTTTTCTATTATTTTTTCTATTTGGTTTTTTTTTTAGTTATAAATGGACTTAACGCGAAATTACGGTGAACCATTGTTGGCGTGTTCTAAAATTAGACATAGAAAGCCAAGAAAGCACGGCAGAAGAAAATTATGATGAAAAATTAAATAGAAATCAGTAGGCAAATGCGTTTTTAACTTGTTCTATTAATAGAACTAATTGCAAAGTTCATTATAAATTCATTTGCTTGATATGAAATTGAATAAAAATATGTGTACCTTTAAATAAAAAAAAAAATATTTAAGGGATTTATGCCCCGAACGATAAGCAGCCCAGGGAGGGGCCCGGCCTTTATGGACCTTTATGTGACAGCCAAAATGGAACAATCAAAAATTCTCAGCATATCTTCAGCGCCAGCAAAACTCGCATGAAGGAAGAAGTTCACATTGCAATAATGAATGGAAGGAATCACACAGCCAGTCGAAAGTCCTCAAGGAATAAGTGAAATTACTACACAGTAACAAAGTAATAAGAAATAAACGTTTATGTCAGAATCACAGCACCATCAGCAGAAATTGCTGGATATTGAGGCAAAAGTCAAGAGTCAAGAGACTGAAAATCAAGATTGCTATATAAGCAGCTGCAGCACAGCTTCCGCTTCATAGTGAGAATTTCTGCACTCTTTCATGTATGCATGTATGTGTCATAATGCTTGGGAATCGGAATTCGAAAAGGCTTTTGACAATTTCTCCGCACATAAACCGAAAACTTTTGCCTTAGTCTAGAAACTATTACAGTCACTTCCTACTCTCTTCTCCCTTTTCTCTTCCCTTTTTTCAAATTCTTTTTTCTTTCTTTCTTTTATAATAACTAAAATTTCAATGAAAGTTATAATAGCGAAAGGATAATGCAGTTGTGGCGACAACAACCCATCATCTACCGACGATTTCTATGAGAAAAAAAAAAAAAAAAGAAAACGAAGAGGGGGAAAATCATTTTTAAAAAGTTCTTAGTTCAAATTTTTCTTAAAGCTTTTTGGGAGTACATGAGGCATGTCGTCGTAAGCACTTTTGAGTGTCAACAAAAGTCAATAGAACATTTCACCCACCGAACTGTTATGGCCATACAACATTCCTTTAGCCATTCGAGTGCACAAATGTCAAAAAGACGTGTAAAAATGTTTGCTCTGCCTCAAGCGGACCTCAGTGCGGACCTAATAAGAGCGAAAAGAGAAGAACAACTGAAGACACTTCGATTCGCCAAAGCGATGAAAGCGACGCTTTCGGGGGTAAAGTTCGTTGCGTATGTGATAATGGACTCAGTGCTTCTCATCGCTAGTGTGAAAAGAAGTTCAAATAAAAAAATAAAAAAAATAAAAAAATAGAAACCAAAGAATAAAGCGAAAATTTCATTGAAAAGAAAACATGAAAGTGCAAGTTGTGTGGCAACATAAAAGTCAAAAGCTTTTCATTTTTAAACATTTCACTTGACCAGCACAGCACACAAATTGAAAAGTGTTAAAACATATGATGACAAAAAGGACTGAGGGGGAGGGGTGAAAACTTTTGTCAATAGTGTCCCCTCCTTTCAGGACACTCCACACAAAAGAGAATTTCAACAATTTTCCAATAGACGCAAAACGAAAACAATACATAAGCTTTTAGTCTCACACCTTAAACTTGAGAAGTTAAAAAAAAAAAATATATGTATATAAATAAAAATAAAAAAGGAACACATACAAAGGTGTTCATAATTAGGGTTGAGGTTAACGAAAATATTTGTCTTTGTTGCTTTGGAAAATATGCGGAGTGCTTGAAAAATTCCTCAAATAACTTTTCCACAAAGCCATCAAAAGAGAGGGGGCTATTTTCATTTTGACTCAAGTTCATAGAGGGGAAAGAAAATTAATCATAGCCATAAAAAGAATTATGTATTAAAAATTTTTATTAAAGCTTGAACGTTGAGAAGGACCTTCGACGATTTGGAGACGAAGATAAAAAGGGCCTCAAAAATTGCCAATTGCCAGCAAAGTGTTATAGTAGGGCGAGCCTGACAAGTTGAAAAAACTCGGTATTTCAGCTCAATAAAATAAAAAGCTTGAAGTACCATTTTACCAATGATTTTTATTTTAAAAATCGCGAAAATCAAAATCTTTGAAGAACTTGAATCCTTGGGTCACATGGATCATATATCAGTGCCCTAAACTTTTTTAAAACCTTGGCTAACGCTTTGCTTTTTTTACATTGAAATTTTTAAAATAACCGGTATTTTGGGTCCCTACTGACAACACAATGGACGACACAGATAAAGTGCTTGCTATCAATGTTAGAACCTTTGTACACAGAGCCAAAACTGCCTAATAGAATCAAGAAGATTTCCTCTATGAAACGTTTTTAGGCTAAGGGGTACCCCAGCAGAAAGAAGAGAAGATTTTTCTAAAGAGATTCCTTATTATTTTAATGTGGTAAATCTTTTTAATTTTCTCAAATCAAGAAGAAAACTAGTTATTCACAATTTTTTGCACTCAATTTCCGTTATTTTTGGCACCAAAAAAACAATCCATAGAGAAACACTTCTTGATTCCATTAGGTTTTATACTGAATTGTATTAAAAAAGGATTTCTTATTGATTTCATTAGGTTCCTGTAAGATTGTGGGTAAACAATCTTCTTAATTTATTTAATAAGGAAAACCTTCAATAAGAAATCATAATAAAAGCAACAAGTTTTCTTCTTGACTTATTCAAATAGGTTTTCCTTATTACAATAATGAGACTTTCTTCTTGAAAAAAAACCATAGAGATATCTTATTAATTTTGTTCTATTTTATTAGGTATTTATTATGTACTGTTTTCGCTGTGTGTAAACAGGACCCAAGACCACGACCATTAAGACAAAGTATTCTGTTCCGCTACTTTATGAACACCACCCCCCTTTTGCCACTCCCTCTTATAAAATTTTTGGAATTTTCATTGGATTTTTAAAATATAAGCTTAAAGCTCAAGCATTAAATTTCATCAAAATGCCTTTTAAAAAATCAGGCTTAAGAGCATTTTTTATAATTTTCGTAGCAGACCCTAAAAGTACTCCTATCTGATCCATTTCTGAACTTGATCTTTGCCCATGTCTCCATATCAAAATTCGCCAAAATGGCTCAACTCCAGCGATAAGAAAACTGTGTACGGACGGACAGACAGAAAGACGGAAAGACACATGAACGGGTGGATATGGTTTAATCGAATATTAAGATGACGCTGATCATTTCTATGCGCCTTTATTATAGGTACTCTATCTCGAATAGTTAAAGGTGTTATACCCAACCGCACAAACGAATTATACTATCGGGTATAAAAACATAGCTTTCTATTATTAATGAGGAAATTCGATTTTTTCTCAACTTTAATAATGAAATAAAGAAATTATTTTGATGATACATAAAATGAAAAATTGCTTCAACGTATACGCATTAGGGCTGCTCTTAACTCTATGGAGAAATTTTGTAGCGAGTTTCTGATCGGTCTCAGGGTCCAGAAGTGTTCCATTAGGCATGGAGGAGAAACGTGAGAAATTTGGAGGCAATCGGATAACGGGAACCCGTGGCAGTTTTCAATTGAAGTTTGGGAAATTGGCAAAAATAGAGAGGAAACGGCCCTTAACTCCCCACAAGGCGCCCCTACGGATATATAACGTATGGCCAACCCCCATTATTTTTTTACTCCGAACATTTTTTCTGAACAAACCTACCCCCTATCTCCCCTCCTTAAGGGGGCTCCCATACAAAAATAATTTTTTAAAAACTTTTACCCCCATCTTCCTAACTAGCTCCAGAGTGCTCCTAGAGGAGTCAAATGTATGACCGACCCCCATTAACTTTGTCCCCCTAACATTTTCTCCGAACATACTTAACCTCTATCTCCCCCCCTTAAGGGGGCTCCCATATAAAACTACCTTAATTTGAGCAAAAATTCATACAAAATGGCCGTCACTACAGTCAAACCCCTCCTAGGAGGCTGATATATATGACCGACCCCCATTATTTTTTTACCCCAAACATTTTCTTCAAACATACCTACCCTCTATCTCCCCTCGTTAGGGGGGTCCCCATACAAAATTAGGCTTTAATTAAAGTAAAATGCCTCACGAACTTCAATCTATAATATAGATGCCGTAGGAACAAGAAAGAGCATGTTCAGCATGCATATTCGAAAAATTTACAAAATTACCTTTTAAACGAGCCTAATATGAAGAATATTGGATTAGTTTTTGGTGTGTTTTAATAATATGATATATTTTATTACCTTTTTTTTTAAACTGAATTTTGGGTTCCATCCCCTAACTGGCCCAATAATGACCCTAGTAGAAAAAAAATATATTTTCGAGTCAAATGCCGCAAACCTCAATCTATGACGAGTTTTTTGAGACTATAACCATTAAAATCGGTTAGTAGTTTCTATTCATAAAATTAATTCAAAACAAATATTTTTTGAAACGCATTATTCACTGTTTTTACGTTCGTTTCTTGAGTCTTTGCATGTCTACAGATCCGAGAGAGCCATGCGTACAGACCGAGAGAGACATGCAAAGACCTAAGAAACGAACGTAAAAACAGTGAATAATGCGTTTCAAAAAATATTTGTTTTGAATTAATTTTATGAATAGAAACTACTAACCGATTTTAATGGTTATAGTCTCAAAAAACTCGTCATAGATTGAGGTTTGCGGCATTTGACTCGAAAATATATTTTTTTTCTACTAGGGTCATTATTGGGCCAGTTAGGGGATGGAACCCAAAATTCAGTTTAAAAAAAAAGGTAATAAAATATATCATATTATTAAAACACACCAAAAACTAATCCAATATTCTTCATATTAGGCTCGTTTAAAAGGTAATTTTGTAAATTTTTCGAATATGCATGCTGAACATGCTCTTTCTTGTTCCTACGGCATCTATATTATAGATTGAAGTTCGTGAGGCATTTTACTTTAATTAAAGCCTAATTTTGTATGGGGACCCCCCTAACGAGGGGAGATAGAGGGTAGGTATGTTTGAAGAAAATGTTTGGGGTAAAAAAAATAATGGGGGTCGGTCATATATATCAGCCTCCTAGGAGGGGTTTGACTGTAGTGACGGCCATTTTGTATGAATTTTTGCTCAAATTAAGGTAGTTTTATATGGGAGCCTCCTTAAGGGGGGGAGATAGAGGGTAGGTATGTTTGAAGAAAATGTTTGGGGTAAAAAAATAATGGGGGTCGGTCATATATATCAGCCTCCTAGGAGGGGTTTGACTGTAGTGACGGCCATTTTGTATGAATTTTTGCTCAAATTAAGGTAGTTTTATATGGGAGCCCCTTAAGGGGGGGAGATAGAGGTTAAGTATGTTCGGAGAAAATGTTAGGGGGACAAAGTTAATGGGGGTCGGTCATACATTTGACTCCTCTAGGAGCACTCTGGAGCTAGTTAGGAAGATGGGGGGAAAAGTTTTTAAAAAATTATTTTTGTATGGGAGCCCCCTTAAGGAGGGGAGATAGGGGGTAGGTTTGTTCAGAAAAAATGTTCGGAGTAAAAAAATAATTTGAAAGAGCCAAAATGCCTATAAATCAAGAAGATTTCCTAAGAAACGTTTTTATTTTAGGACTCATAGAGGGGAAAGAAAATTTTCAAGCATAAATTATTATTTTTAATGTGGTAAATCTTTTTAATTTTATCTGAGAAGGACCTGACATGAAGAAAACTAGTTATTCACAAATTTTTTCACTCAAATTCGTTATTTTTGGCACACAAGTAAAAACAACATTCTTATTCATGGTTATATACTGAAGTATAAAAAGCTTGATTCCATTTTTCCAATGATTTTTGATTTTTAAAAATGGAAAATTCATAATTCTGAAGAATTGATCCTGGGTCAACAATGGTCTATATATCAGGCCTAAAACTTTTTTAAAAAACCATTAAGCAACGTTTTGCTTCTTATTACATTAAAAGTTTTCCTATTAAATAAGAGATTTTGTCCCTGCTGAAAAACAACAAGAAATGTATTAATTTTGTCTATTCTATCAGATGTTATTATGAACTTTCTTGTGTGATAAACAAGACCCAAGACCACGACCATTAAGACAAAGTATTCTGTTCCGCTACTTTATGAACACCACCCCCCTTTTGCCACTCCCTCTTATAAAATTTTTGGAATTTTCATTGGATTTTTAAAATATAAGCTTAAAGCTCAAGCATGAAATTTCATAAAAATGCCTTTTTAAAAATCAGGCTTAAGAGCATTTTTTATAATTTTCGTAGCAGACCCTAAAAAATAGTCTTATTTGGTCCATTTCTGAACTTGATCTTTGCCCATGTCTCCATATCAAAATTCGCCAAAATGGCTCAACTCCAGCGATAAGAAAACTGTGTACGGACGGACAGACAGAAAGACGGAAAGACACATGAACGGGTGGATATGGTTTAATCGAATATTAAGATGACGCTGATCATTTCTATGCGCCTTTATTATAGGTACTCTATCTCGAATAGTTATAGGTGTTATACACAACCGCACAAACGAATTATACTATCGGGTATAAAAACATAGCTTTTCTATTATTAATGAGGAAATTCGATTTTTTTCTCAACTTTAATAATGAAATAACGAAAATTATTTTGATGATACATAAAATGAAAAATTGCTTCAACAATAAATACGTGTAATGCAGCTGGGTTAAAAATCCGCTCAGCGCTTTACCAAAGAAGAAAGAAGATCCGAAGCAATACCTATGTCACGCCAATGTATCGAATCTCACAAAAATTTTAATCGAAATAGAGATTAACTTTAAGTCCCCCATCCTTTCATGTCACACCGACAGCATTTGAAATCCTATCCGACAAAAAAAAAAAAAAGAAAAAGGGGGGAAAATTCAATCAACCTAATTTTCTCAATAAAATGTTCTATTTCGGGGAAAGAAACGCATTGAAAAGAACGAAACGAAAAATCCATTACTGTCGCTTAAATTAACGACGAACTACACACTGTATTATGCATATCAGTCAAACGAGGAAGTGTCAACTGTCAGCTTACATACGCCAGCGAAATAATATCCTTTCTTTATTCTCTTTATTCGCTTTTCGAAAAAAGGTCAACATATCACACATTGGCTTTCGTTCGCTCCGGTTCGGTTCGGTTCGTTTTGGTTCGGTTTGGTTTGCTTCGGCTTGGATTGGTACATTGAAAGAGTAAATGGAATATGTTTAGGAGATACGTGTTGACGTCTAATGAACTGATAGATGATGTTACTGATCGTCAACGTATGTAGATATCCGTATGTTCTTCTCTCTGTGAGTGTGTGTGTGGGTGTGTATGAATGAATTTTGGTGTTATTTAATGATGATGAAAACTACGATGAGTCATCACAGAATCATTTAGAAAACGACCTTAAACGGCTTTTCTCGATGGCGGTGATAGTTCATGGCCTTTGATTGGGGTTTACCATCTAGATAAATGGATTTGAATTTCATCTTCTCGGATAAAAAAAAAAAACACATTTTTGTCCCCTGCTTTTTGACTTTCGCCTTTTGCCTTTTCGACGTTAATGAATCTTACAATTTCCATTTTTATTTGACATTAAAGTAAGACATTTTGAGCCTCTAATGGAGCTGAAAATGTGTCTGACAAAGCGACGGGTGTATTTCTTTTTAATTACTCATCAGCGAAAAGGATACTTGCAAAATGATACTTAATTAAATTGTTTCGATGCAAAGACGGGTCCTTAAGTCTTGCGATACACCTATTTGATTAGCAAAATTGCTCGAATTTAAGGCCAGTGCCCGCCATTTTGTGAGTTGATTAGCCATTTTCATTGCCAAACGCCCTTTTTATTGCATAGGCTAATTGTAAGGTCGGTTATAACTTTTTTAATGGCCGTGGCCATCCTTTTTCATAAACAAGAACCTCTTTAATTTTCTCATTAAAATGCTTTAAATGGATCGGGCACATCAACAGATTGGGAAACGCCCATTTCTACTCACCGCTCATCCTTTCTCGTTGAGTGTGTTTCTGATTTTGAATTGATAGGTTTAGATGGCGGGGGTTAGTTTGGACGACAGATTGCTGGTGTATGCTGATACACCGAAAAGATTTAAAGACGGATGACACATTCCAATACACTCACTATCCGATCATCAATTTTTTGAGGAGTATCCTTCAAGCTGTTGCCAAGCAAATGCCAACCATCCCTCAAGATGGGTACAAAATAAAAAATGCGAAAATTATTTTAAAAATATGCGGGAGGTTTTTGAATAAATAAATTTGCATACCCCTTCTTGAGGGTAGAACAGAACAGAATAGAAAACTGTCGATTTTTGCATGTGTAAAAATTCCGAAATGTCACATCGTCACATACGAGGCGGGCTCCCAAAGTCTAATGTGGTTGTCACGTCTCCCCTGCTCCGGTTTGCTGCGAGAAACAAGCCGATTTGATGTTTTCGGTTTGTGTTCAATTTTGGCCCTTCATTCGAATGCGAAATACTCTCGTTTTTTTTTTTCTTCATCGTGCCCAAATTGTTCACAACATGCCCCAAATTTGACGTGTTTTTTCTAGGATGGCTTTTCTTTTTTTTGCGCCGAGCATTGTTTTTCAGATCCTGTTGATATCTTTTGTTACCGTTATTATTCATGCTAGGATTTGAATGTCAATGCCTGGTACTCCGGAATTCGTTCCCGCCTGCTTCTTGTTGTTTCTTGTTATTTTTAACCCCGATTTTTTTGTTGTTGTTATTTCGCTTCCTTTCACAAGTTTTGCATATCCCTTTATTTGGGCATGTGGTCGGTCTGTTTTCGTTTTCGTTTTCGTTTTCATATTTGACGTTCTATGTCGTCCTTGGGTCCTGATGTGTGCATGTATCGACTCGGCTGAACGAGAACGGCTGACCGCACTTTTCATTTATTTTCGTTGGGGTATTAAGTCGTCAATTTGGATTCTATGCAAGGCCGACATCGTTGGCCGTACGCACAACAGTTGCAACAACGCAAAGAGCAGGCGGGGGAAGGATGAGATTGAGAGTTTTCTTTTTTTCTTCATTGAATGGTAAACTTCTGACAGACATATTCTCTGTTTTTGGTTGTTGTTGTTGTTGTTGTTGCTTCGCAGATTAGTTTCGATCGTTGACTTACAGCGTGTTGAACGGTATGCAGATTGGCTAAATTGTGTGTTTTTAGGGAATGTGATTTATTGTTCCGATGACTTACCTAAAAATGAAGCCGATTGCCGATTCGTTGTTCAAATTGCTTTAAATCGTTTGTTTCAATCAAAATTGATCGCCAATTTATTTCGAAATAGTTTAGAAAACGAGTGAGCAGAGTGAGAAGGGAAGAGAGCGCGGAGAGCGAGAAGGGCAGAGAAAAAATAAACAATTTTATTTGTTTGCTTCAGATACACATACGCAAATATTTATTGTATTTTTGTTTATTTTTTTGTTGTTGTTATCGTTGCCTTGATTTATGGCGAAACGTCAGCAGCAGCAGCAAGTTCAGCAGCAGCGATGAACTCACGTCCGTACGTCCGTACGTAGGAAGTGAAAAGTTTTTGCATATTTTGGCAGTTGCCAGCAATTAAAATGAAATTTAGCATGCAATCTCATTTGTCTTGATCTGGTGTAAACACGGATTCCACGACTTAATTTTCTTGGTATCTTTTGCTCTGGTGCGCAATTTAGCAGTTCCCACGCATATTCCTTAGGCAGTGACGTCGGTAAACGTGCACTGATATAATTTTAACTTGAATATAATAAAGATTAACTGCTCTTTATTCACCCACTTAAAGTGCTTTCGAGCAGAACAATTACGTATCTATTCAAGGCATTATGGATGTTAGGGAAATGTTCCAAGTGAGTGGGATAGAAGAGGAATGAATTGAAGTTCCATAAAGATATCTGTAGCCCATAGCGATTGATTCTCAACCTGTCGTTTGGCCATTGAGGCGGTTAAATAGTGAACTGGAATCAACAGGAAATCGAAACATATTTAAATTTAGCCCCAATAATATGAATGTTAGAAATATTTGGAATATTTCTGATCCCGAGATTCTGTTTTAATACCCAGCGTAAGCGTAGGGTATAATTGTTTTGAGCGGATCTTGATCACGATCGAAAACTGAATCGATTTAGATATGTCTGTCTGTGGTCGGATCTCCTTTCAAACAGCTGGACCAATCAAGTCAAAATATGGCACCCAGGATGTTGGGCCCCAAGTAGGAAACTTTGAGAAAATTGTCAATATCCGCCCAGTGCCAAGCGGACAAATGATAACTTATCGTAACTTCTGAAGTAAAAAGCGTAGAACATGGGCAGGGCTGGGCATGAGAGCTTCAGGATCTGAGAGAGTAAAACTTGTGTAGCAATACAAAACGCAGCGAGGCAGAGAAGAGTTGAAATATTTGTCAGTTGACAGAAAATTAACCAATCAGAAAAGGCTTTAGGTACAATCTAAAAATTTAATTTGAATTTGATTTACTTTTAATTTTTGTATTTTGCTGGTGCGCAATTTAGCAGTTCCCACGCATATTCCTTAGGCAGTGACGTCGGTAAACGTGCACTGATATAATTTTAACTTGAATATAATAAAGATTAACTGCTCTTTATTCACCCACTTAAAGTGCTTTCGAGCAGAAAATTACGTATCTATTCAAGGCATTATGGATGTTAGGGAAATGTTCCAAGTGAGTGGGATAGAAGAGGAATGAATTGAAGTTCCATAAAGATATCTGTAGCCCATAGCGATTGATTCTCAGTGCGTTTGGCCATTGAGGCGGTTAAATAGTGAACTGGAATCAACAGGAAATCGAAACATATTTAAATTTAGCCCCAATAATATGAATGTTAGAAATATTTGGAATATTTCTGATCCCGAGATTCTGTTTTAATACCCAGCGTAAGCGTAGGGTATAATTGTTTTGAGCGGATCTTGATCACGATCGAAAACTGAATCGATTTAGACATGTCTGTCTGTGGTCGGATCTCCTTCCAAACAGCTGGACCAATCAAGTCAAAATATGGCACCCAGGATGTTGGGCCCCGAGTAGGAACCTTTGAGAAAATCGTCAATATCCGCCCAGTGCCAAGCGGACAAATGATAACTTATCGTAACTTCTGAAGTAAAAAGCGTAGAACATGGGTTAACCAAGACAAAAAGAAGGTGTACGGGGAAAAATCATGTGTTCGATTTTGTCGGGACGCTGGGTATAAGAATGTCGAAAAAACTTTCTTGAAGACAAACCTTCTTAGGCAGATTTCCGAAAGCTTCTTATGGAATTGTACTCATCAATTCTTAAAACCCGTATGGGGAACCATTTATGGTTTATGGGCGTGGCAAACTCGACGTCCCTAGCCAGTTTAACAGTTTAGCAGTACTGAAGATTCGATATGGAATCGAACTGGTTGAAATATTTTTATATCACGAAAGTTTGACCTTTAACATGGTAAAGCGGTGACCAAGAGCCCCGATCTGTTTTGATTGGCCATGGCTGGCCTTTGGGAGACTCGCTTATGAGAGACTCGCTTATGGGAGTCCCGCTAGGTCTGTGGTTATTGATAAGGTTCGGATGACACCTAATCTTGACTTGATTTGATCTTTGACTTGAATTTGATTGTGGCTTTAATCCTGTATGAGATAAAATTGGCACGCTGTATGTCTATGCAATGGAGCACTCTAAAAGTCTAGTGATGCCCACATCGGACCAAACGGGCTTCAGAAATGTATAATATAAAAGGTATATCCTTCTTTAAAAGACGTAGGTTTATACCAACTTTAAGCAAGTTTTTTCTTTGGGAGTTTTTTTTTTTGGAATTTGTCAAAGTAATAACTAAGAATCCTTTGCAAAGGCTTTTAAATATTAAGGGTATTCACAAGGGGAATTTTAAACGTCGGAAAATCGGAAAATCGCAAAATTGCAACATCGTAAAAAGTTTCTTTGTGAGCAACCCAGTGAAGAAAGCGTTTATTTATTTTGAAAATATTTATTTATACAATAATAAAAACTTTACATGACTATTACTTACTTATTCAATATAAACCAATAAAGGGGGAAAAGAGGCTTTTAAGCTCTTAAAAAATGTTGGCAACACCATTTTATGTTGCAAAATTACAACGCGAAAAGTAACACGCTCGGGAGTGTCGCACAAAAGTCTACACTGTCGGAAATTTTATTTGTAAGCAAAACAAAAACAACAAATTACGACTGCTTGTTAAAATCGGAAATTCATCGGAAACTTTCCGACATCGACTTTTTGCGACGAAATTCCACCTTCCTTGTGAATACCCCTATTATTTATAAAAATAAAATTTAAATATTTAAAGGCATACCTTTAGGGGCTGAGTTAATGAAATTTCTGCTTCCCCAACCATTTGAAATAGCGAAATTTACATTTTGCTTACAATCGCAGAATCCCAAGAACCAACTTCCACTTGCTGTAAAAATTCTGCCCGGGGTCAATAGCACTGACTGCACACTTTATTGCTTTGTCGTGAAGCACAAAAGCCCTCAATCATACATGATTTACGAGTACATACAAACATACATTAATCTACTTAATTAAGAAAAAAACCTCTCTACTGATGAATTTTTAACACATTTCACTTCACTTGAAACAAATTAACATTTTCAATCCATTCATCGCAAGACATTTCGACAAGCCGTCTCGTTTTACCACGCTGCAGTCCTTTGGAAAACGAGGAAAAATAAGTATTTAAAAAAAAAACAAAAAAAAAACACTGCAATATTTCAATTAATTTGTACTTAAAACAAAAGCCCACAGCACTGAGATAAAAATTTCACAATCCAAGACATTAACCATTTCCAGCGAATTCAAAATCCCATTTAATGAATTACTTAAATTCTGAGAGAAGGCCAATAAATCGAATGACGGCCAAACAACCGAAGACCCAACCAAGCATCATTCTTTCAAGGCGGCTTGATGTATTTTAATTGATTTCTGCTTTCTTTTCTGCAAAGAAATTTAAAAAAAAATAAAAATAAAAAAAAATTAAAAAAAGTGAAACCAAAAAAAAAAAGAAATTTTTTTTTTTTTCATTCGTCGAGAATAACAACCACTTGACCATTTTCGGAAGGCCGTACAATATTGTGTATACGTGTAGAGTGCATTTAAGTATGTAACCTCTACCTTCGGTCGTTGGGGGTTGTGTTGTGTTGATATTTTATGGTACGCTTGGCATGAGTAATGCCATTAGTAGGTATTACGACATGAAATGCGGAAGCTTTTTATGTATGATTTAAATCGAAGAAACGAAGCATTTTTCATAAAAAAGAAATCCGAATATATCAGAGTGACAGTGACAAAAGGAAGAAGAAGAACAAATCGAAAATCTCCAATGAATTTTGAGGACAAAGCCATGACATTCGTGTGCAAGAGAGTGTGCTGAAGTAGCCATCATAGTTGGCATGACGCAGCCTTTTATGTTCGAGAATCTTTTCAAATGTGTGCTTCAGAAAATTTTCCATCAAGATGCATTACTTACGATCAATGAATGTAGAATAAAAGCGGCTTCCCTCTATCGGCATCTCAATGAATTTCAATTTAAAGGGAAATTAAAGAAAAGAAAAGAAAACGAAAAAAATTCTTCTTTCGGTTTGAATTTCAGTTAAATTAAATTTGGAGAAATCACTAACGTCATGAAATATGTATGGAATAGAGGGAACTATATATTTACGAAATTGTTTTCCAAGAACTTTGTGGATTCATCAATAGAATTGACAGCTTCCTTCGGTCATATTCTCTTGACTTGTTTTTTTTATTATTATTTTTTTTTTTTTTCATAAAGCACTTCAAGATATTTACCCACTCTTTCCTGAATTTAAGGCTTCCTTTGGAAAAACAAATTCCACCCGAAAATTCAAAAAAAAAAAAACGTGTACCCGAAAATCTAGACATCATTTCCATAAGAACCCCTACAAAAGAGCGATGTTAAGTACCTGTTTATATGTAAACAAATGAAAATGAAAACTTTTCGCGTTTTCGCAAAAGAAAATTAAGAAGGAAAACCCAAAAAACATCACGAAATTACCGCACTTCCCCATGCACAAAGCAGCTTAAATTGGAAAATTGATTTCGCAAGCATCATACGAACGAGCCAGCGAGCCAGCGAGTGAGAGGCGTCCGCAATTTATTCACTTTGCAGGGAATATGCTCGAAGAAATACATTTAATTATTTTATTCTTAATTCATTTTCAAAGTTGAATAGGTATCTTCAAGAAGTCTATTTGCCGAAGTGAGGAAAATTGTTTACACAGTTGCCGCGAAAATTGAGTGGCGGAAACGACCTTTCAAAATGGATCGCCAACAGACTGGCGCGAGGCGGAAAATATAGATGGATAGATTGATTGGGTGGTGGCGGTAGCAGTGGAGGTGAGAAGGCATTGCAGATGTAAATAAAATCAATTCACAATTTTTAGTCTTTTATACTCAAATCGGGGATGTTCATGGCAAACTTGAGTCGATAATAAAGAAAAAGAAAAATCTTTTCCCTATCCTGTTTATAAGGAAAGGAGAAGGGAAAAAATAAATTATCCAACGAAAAGCGAAATCGAATTTTATATTAAAAAAAAAATAATTTCTTAAGAATTTGGATATTTTTTTTATATTGAATTTTCCCATTTTCATGTCGCCCAATGTCTGTCGCAATTGCCTGGAATCCACAGTTTCTTTTTTATATATAGTCGCATTTTCTTTTTGATTCAACAAACAAGAATGCCACAAACATTTCAATAAATTCTATATGTGCTGTAAAGTGGAGGTTTGATAGGTCTCGGAATGCTGTAATTTGTCATCTTAATCATTTTAAGAGCACTTGCTGCTTGATGCCACTGCTGTCGGCTGACTCAACGACAATTCAACGGCAACACAGCAACGTGTTCTGTCGGCGTGAATACGCATTAAAGTGCCCATAAAGACATTATTTAGATTAGGGATTTATTTTCTTTCTTTTTTTTCGCTTTCTTCATTTGAGATATAACAAATGGTATCTTAATTTCTGGTCATTAAAATGGGAATACCCAGAAGTATACATAATGATGATATACTCTCAACCTCAACATAACAAAAAAAAAAAAAAAAATGAAGACCCCACATTGGCCCATCCGATCGTGTCCGTGGGTCTCTTTAGATTTTCTTCTTTTCTTTGTTTTGTTTTCAAGAGTTTGGAATTTTTTTCTGACAGCATAAAAAATTTCCATTCGTAGATCAGTCACTTTCGCTTTCATGGAGGCACACTTCTTGCCAAATTTTATTTTATTTGAGTGTGAGCAGCCAGTCGTTCTTAATGGACTTTTTTTCGTTCCCTTTTTTTATATTTTTAATTTTTTTTTTGTGTGTGTTTTTCTTTCCTTTTGAGACAGCTGGTTTGAATATTTGTTATTTATTTTTGGCGATATTGCTTCAATCAAGAGGACAGCAGTCAATTCGTCTTTGTTATTCTTTGTTGAAGCCGTCTTTCCGCTTTGGTTAAATAGGTACGATTTTGGGACTCTTAGGGACTCCGGCGTCAGATGTATTTTTATTTTCCTTGCAACAAAATATTGTTGCTAAGTAAATAATGCAATTGAAGTGGTCGAAGAGAGCGCTCTTTGTAAGTTTTCGAAGACTATCAATCAAGACAGAGAGTGTGATTTCTTCCGGGAAAATTATATCGAAAAAATTATGAAAAAAAAACACTCTTTTATATGCTCTCTCTCTCTCTCTCTCTCTCTCTCTCTCTCTCTCTCTCTCTCTCTCTCTCTCTCTCTCTCTCTCTCTCTCTCTCTCTCTCTCTCTATTTAACGCTCTATGATATTAAATCGACACAATTAATTTCTAAATCTACGTTCGAAAACGCATAAAAGGCGAATGCAATTAACCAGATATCTATGCAGTAGGCTGTTGAATAGCTAATAATATCAATTGATCCATTTCTTTCTTTTTCTATGTCTTTTTCTTGATAAGTCAAATGTGTTAATGTTAATTGAAATAATGTCTCTTTTTATTGATTAATGCCTTAACATTAAGATTTTTATAAGTCTTTTGGCATTAAGATGCACAATTTAAAATAAATTAAAAATGTTGGGATAGCTGGAATCATTGCTTTCTCAGCTGTAAGAAATTTTTGGAAAGCCTTTGAAAACATAAATTATTCTTCTAGAAGGCACAATTGTTAGAAATCTAGGAAGTAGCATTAGTGAAAACCTGCCCCAAAATGATATCAGCCTTGAGAACATCCATGGCAAAAAGAAACGATCCAATGGTTAAGATAAGGTAGGTAGGTTAGGCCCCGGCTCCACAAGATGCACCTAGTAGAATAGTCTGAATGCAACCTTGTCATAAAGACGAAGAGACCACATTACACGTAATCAGACTCAGAGTATTCCATAAGTCCTTCTTAAGCCACGAGGGGCTGAGACTCGAGAGCTATAAAAATGTTATATCCTTCATAAGGAAGATCTAGAACGTATATATAGAAAATAAGCAATTAATGGGAACAAACCCCATCTATTCTGCTCTAGCCGTAACGCCCCTTTTTCCCCAGAGTGCGAATCCCATAAACTTACATCAGTTAAATGGTGCGACTAAGAAAAGTAAGAACCGTGGATGAAAAGTTTGAAGAGTAATTGAAGGAGAAGGTGTAAATAATGACGTTGCATGCAAAAAATTCGATGGGTTGATATAAAGGAAAACATTAAAACAAAATTACTTCACATAAATGAGAATACTCAATGCGCCTCTTTCGAATTGAAACGGTTAAGCAAGTCAGGGATAAACTAAAACGTTGTCAGCACTGCACATTCACTGCACGATCTTAGTGGTTTTTGTCCAAACTAATTAAATTATAACAGTTTTGCACCATAGCAGATCAACTGTTATATTCCGATCGTGCTTACGAGAGGGTTTCAACTTGATGGCAATTGAAAATTTAGAAATTTTTATTTCTTTCTCTGCATTTGAATTAAAATATAAAGAATTTTTATTTTATCGAATATGAACTGAGATTTAATGAAACCGTTAATTTCATTGCTAAAAATATCTAAGATCTCGCTCTGATTGTGTTTTTCCTTTCAGCTTGTTATACGACCAGTGGGAACCCTGCTGCAGAAGTCGATCGTGCTACAAAAGAAATTGACTTTTCTTTGTGCCTTTTGTTTAGTTCACTTTTTGACGGTTTCGTGAGCGTTGTGTGTTGTTTTATTATTCGAGCGCGCAAGTTTCGTAAAAAGGCTTTTTTTTAAATGTTATTTTCGAAAATTATAAAATGTGTACGCCGCCATACGAATTGCCCGTGTGAAGCAGTGTTCAAAGAAACAAATCAATAACGAGCGAAATGGCAATAAAATTGTTAATTTATTGCAAAAAATTAAAAGTGAAAGAGCGATTTTTCAAAATACACTATAACAAAACAAAAGAAGCATAATAAAAAAGAAAAAAAAATAAAAAAATAAATAAAAACTGTGTCTCATTATACGTTGAATGTAAATGAAATAAAATTCAGAAAGTTTTTCTGTCACCTCGTCTTTGTTACTGTTTATTGAAATAGTTTTTTGAAATTGTTTTAATTGCTTAAATTCAATTTTAATCTGTTAAAAAACAAAAAAAAAAAATAAAAATAATTAAATTAAATTAAATAAAAAAAAAAAATTAAAATTAAATTTTATAATTGTTATCTTTTCACAACAAATTTGCTCCACTGTCAAACATTGTAAACGGATATACCGCAAAAGGCGCATAAAATATCACAATAAGGAAAAAAAACAAATACAGTATAAAACCAAACGACAACAATTGATAAACAAAAAAATACAAAATTAAATTATAACATTTCCTGTTCAAATAAGGTTCATCAAGCAAAAAAAAAAAAAAAAAAATCCAATACAATACAAAACAAACAAAAAAATAGAGAGCGTTTAGTGAACGTCAAGTGTTAAAACACAGAAAATTGATTTTTGGATACTGCCTGCGAAAAACAAAACATAATTGTGGATTAAACAAAAAAAAGTAAGTACACAAAAGGAGGTCACAAAAGGAGCTTAAAACAGTTTAAAACTGACCCAAAAAGGTAGACTCTTTTGACATTTCGGGGGCACTTATTGGAAATTAAAATTTGTTTTTAGCTTGATTGCTTTCGATCTGTCTTTGGAAATGCAAATTGAAGGTACAAAATACAAAAATAGATTTTTTTTTATTAAGTTTATGTAAATATTTGAAGGAAAAGGTCTGATGTATGTGACGTAAAGAGGAAAGAAAAGGGCAGAGATTCTGAGCTAAGCTGCAGGTGCACTAAAAAGGGATTTAAAACAAAAATACCTGAAATCCGAAGGAAATTGGTTTTTGATTTTTTTATTGATGAGACATAAGCGTGCAATCGGGAATGGAGGGAGTAACTCACTGACCTTAAGGAGCCTTACTTACTAAATTAAAGATTCCGAATATGCGATAAAAAATAATCGTTCCAGAGAAAAAAATTTTATAATGCGAAGGCCAATGAAATCGATTAAAAATCAACAAACATTGAGAGGAAGTTTTTTTTAATCATAGTCAGAGTGAAAATTAAATAATTTTCTTAATGTAATTTTTAATTTTTTATGCGAAGGAATGTTCTTTCATTTCATTAGGAGAAAAAAGTAAAAATTTCTAGCTTTAATGGCGCCCCAAAATAATGGATAACGCAGGCAGTTCATTTTACATTTCAGTTGTGGATAATTAGAAACACGCATCGCGGGATGGCATGGTATATCTTGGATGTACCGCTAAAAAAGGGATTTTTATATGGAAATTATTTCTATGCATTAAGCCCAAAATCCAATATTGCGAGAGCCCGATGCGAGACACCGGGGCGAGACGCTCATATATTTCAATACATTCAATCGTATGGCTCAAGCTCCAATGTATCGCACTGCGAGAGCCTCGTAGCGAGAAAAGTTCGAAATATTGAATATTTCTCGTTGCGAGGCAGTTTGACAACTAATGATGTAGATATTTTTTTAAGTACTCGCTATTGGGTACTCGTTAAAACTAGTGAAACCAAAAATGTTCAAATAAAATTTGTTGGTAGTTTTAAAAACATAAAGCAAAATTTGTTTGAAAATGAAAAAATTAAATAGTAAACAAGTTCAGCATCAGTTATAGCCGTCATAGGCGAGAACATAAGTGATAACGAATAATTTTTATGAGTACTCGGTACTTGTTAGATTGGTACTTGGTTCAAATATTGCATTACTAGAAGTGAAATTATGCTATCATCTGCGCGACGCAGAACTTTCATTGGATATTGAAATGCGTCACGCATAATATTCGCGCGACGTCTCTGCATCTCGCATCGAGCTCTCGCAATATTGGTTTTTGAGCTTTAAAGATGGGCAAGACTTGTAGTCTTGAGTATTTAAAGCTGGGTTCATATAAATATGCGTATTTAAGTTGGATAGTAGAAACTACCTGTACCTTATTTAGGTACACAGCAGCTATGTTGAAATGTGACCCCTATTTTTAAAGGAATTACGGATGTTTTACCTTCTATTATCTTTCAAACTGGAAGTGTATAGAACGACACACTGTTTTTTAAAATCCAATTTTCATATTATCGTCTGAAATCTTTTTATCTCCGCCACTGCCAATTGCATTTGCTGCTAGAGCAGTATGGGGGGAAAAAAACCCGATTTCAACATAATCTGTTGAGCATCTTCTTTTCCCTGACTTAATTCAAATTATTATATACCTATTTATTATTTCGATTGATTGATGTTTGTTTATGAAAATCAAAAAATTGATTGAGTGTTTAATTAAATTGTTTATTTTTTCTTTCATTTAATTTCTTGTTTCTCCCCTTCGGGTATTTACATTAGTATTCAAAATTATATTTAGAAAACGTTCGATAATTTATGTCTATTTTATGACTACACAATTCGATTAGATATTTTCTGACTTAAACTGGTTTCCTCTCAAAGGAAGATGTTCAATTTTATTCGTCCAATAAATAAACCCGTTCAAAAGAAATTTTATTAAAGAATTTATTGGCATTCACCAAAGCTGAAATGAGAAATATTTGATTTCAAAAATTATTACATTTCTTCTCGTCGCCTATGATCTCACATCTTACTTCATTAAAAATTTATACACACACACACAGAGAGAGAGAGAGAGAGAGAGAGAGAGAGAGATACCCTGCAGGAAGCCTGTCGCCATATGGCCCCATGTCTATATTGACGTCAATATAGACAAGAGAACTAGTTCCAACGTCAACAGTACCTATAGACGGTGTCATTAGAGAAACTGTACTGTCAAGAGGTACAGTTCATCTTTATTGACCATGTCAACAACGTGTCTCCTTATAAAAACGAAAGAGTAATCCTTTTGTCTAAATAATAGTATCGACGTCAATAATTCGTCAATATTTCTTTGGTCAATTGTTGACATGCAATGCCCACTCAATGATAAAATGTCAATAGACAAAGGCTTGGGGCGGGTATAACTGGTCAGTAGTGACGAGATTCACTATTGACATTTCCTACAGGGTACTTTATGGTTATTTGTGTATAGGAAAAGTGCCTGGTAGATTGCACTATTAGCTCTAATAGAAAGTGTTGCCAACAACAATGCCTACAAAATAAAAGAAGACTCGATAAAAAGTAAAAACCGCAGTTCATTTAAGGAGGGATTATTTCTTTTTTTCCCATATTTTTGTGTGCTTCCTCAATTTGTGGGTTGTTTTTTTTTTTTTTTTTCGTAGCCCATTGAAGAGACGTAGGTGTCAAAGATGCACATAAACTACAAAATGTGGCGGTCGGAGAGAAGAAAATAATAAATGAAAAAAATAGAAAAATAAAATAAAAAATTTGTTTTGATTTCGGATACGAAGAGAAGAGAAATTGAAATTGTGAAATTGAGAACTCTTTCGTGACTATTCTTTGGGGGTCACCAAAGAGGAACATTTATTTTTATTATTTATTTCCAGATAAGTATGATTTCTCGCTTGAAGTGGGGCAAATTAGATTGCCTTAATTCTCAAATGCGTATTTAAATGAATGAATTAGGAAAAGAAAAGAAAAATCTCTTGCTTTCCTTCTGCTTCTTTTGGGGGTAATACGATAAATAAATATGGAAATAAAAAATAGAAAAGAAAGAAAAATTTACGCTTTTATATGCGTGCGTGGGGCTGAGACTTTTATCAGGAGGTGTGTGTGTGTGTGTGTGTTTGTGCGTCTCATGAATGAAATGAAAGTGTTGAAAGACTAATGATGCAATTTAGAAATTTTTCTGAGATTCATAAAATATATAAAAGAAAAGAGTGCAACGACAAATATATATTATTGTGATTTTTATGAACACTTTATGTCGTCGCTTTGGCGCCAGTCACTCTTCTTTTTTTTTTGTTTTTTTTTTTTATGTTTCACCATAAATAAATAATGTTCGTAAGCAGCGATCTGTGATATTTGAGTTTTGTTTTTCTTACTCTTCCCAATGCGGAGATTTCCCTTCATTGAATGTCTACAAATGAGCTCATGCATGTAGATATGTAGATATAGGGAGGAGTCCACAGTGGAAATCCATATGAGTAGAGGAAAATTATTCGTCATTTTTTAGGTACTTTTAGGGTTAGTGGTTTTCGGGTTGGAATTTTCATAGACATACATACATAGCTCTGGGAATTTTGTCAATATTAAGCAGGTGACCAGTCATTTGGGATTTTACTATATTGACTCGTTTGTGTCAGTTTCTTTGACCGAATTTTTTTGCTCACTTTAAGGGGTTTGCGTGGCTCTGGGATAGCGTAGGGGATGGTGTTGATCCCGAGGTTCGATTCCTGGCACAGGCGAAACGGAGTGTAATGTTCCAAGCCTAGCACTAGTTTTTTCAAAAATCGCATGGTAGGGCACACTACATGAAAAAGACACACACAAACACAAGAAAAAACCCCTCATGGTATCAAAATGGGCCGCTAAACGGCCTAAGTGGCAGCCACTTTAACATAGATACATATGTACATAAGAGGTTTTCGGTGGAATCTTAAGGCTGAAGAGTTCCAGAGAGGCCAGAAGGTCCTGAATTGTTCATTATTGATAATAAGATAGATCTTTCCATATTCTCGATAAATTTACAGTATACTCTCTGTTAAGCGGACTCCAACGGGACCAGAAAATATGTCCGCTTAAAAGGAAACTATTTGAGAAGCAGGATCACTAGAGCATTCCCAAAATGTGTCCGTTTAAGAGGAGGAGAGTACACTGTACTACAAAATGATACCTGTTAGATTAGAGTATTTACGAGGGACATTTTCTGTTTTATTTCACCAATTGATTGACTTTCCAAATCGAGAATTTAAAGAGAATTGAAGATATCCAACAATTCGATATTGAAATCATAAATTTGAGGTATTTCAATTTCAGTCATGTCCGACTATCTGCTCATTCTGATTATGAAAATATTCATGCATAAGGAACTGAGTGAAAATGGTTCAATTTTGTTGTTGTAGTATTCATGGTTTTATTGTTATGATTATAGGCTCATTTGATTATGTCGTTTATTTTTTATAGTCCTACTTAAAGAACAAAGCATTCAGCAAAACCGAAAGCTAAAACATCGACAAAACACGCAGTAGCAATAAGCATCATTTGCTTATGTGTGTCCCCCCCTCAATGCGATATACTGACAATCGAGTGAATCCATTCAGACGGACAATAACGTATTGCCGCAATAACAATAGCAATATTAAATGTATGTATATGTTTATATTTGTCGTTACATTTGCACGCATATCTATGGAGATGAATGAGTGCATTTATATTTTGCAACACAAAAGCATGGCATGTCATCATTTGTGTTTTTAGCATAATTATTTTATGAATTCAAAAAAAAAAAATAAATAAAAAATAAATAAATTAAAAATAAAAATATTAAAAAGAAGGCTGAATATAATCGCAAGTAAATCCTTTAGAGGATAAAATGAGTATTCAGATCGGTTGGCATGACATAAAATTTTGCACTTTCAGCTTAATTGAAAGCATCGCTCTTTCATTTGAGTCTTGCTTTTTTTTTTAATTTTATTCCGAATAAACTACCTTAATTGAGTTAAATTCAATTAAGGTTTCTAAAAGACGGCGGTCCAGCCTAAAATGGCATTGAAATCATACTTATTTCAAAAGCTGTCATTTATGAGAATGATTTAAGAGATCATTTATGAATGTAGAAAGCCAAAGTTGAAAGTTTTATTAAAACCAATAATGCATAACCATTTTCAAGCAAAAGCTAAACTAAAAAACAAAACCAAAACAAAAAAATAAATAAATAAAATAAAAAGACAAGAAAAATGAACACAAGTCAACCACACGCCTTAAAAACACGAAAATGTTAAAAGTAAATTCGAAAAGAAAGATTTATTAAATAATATCTTACGAATGTCAGCAGCGGCGGCATTTTTAATTTGCGAAAATAAAAAATCAAATATAAAAAATAAAAATAAAAATTATAATAATACGAGAAATGTTGAAGCTAATGGCACAACCACAATTCGTGCGTTACGTGAGCAGAAGTAAAGCTTGAGATGGTAGAACATTTTGTTAGGCTAACTGTTAAAACAGTGGAGTCTCTTATAATTGGAACCGGTTTGAGTGGTCGCTTTTTAGTCCACATAAATTAGAAAAAAGTTTTTTTTCGTAAGTTTTCCGCTTAAGAGAAACGCAGCTGTTCCCGCTTTAACTTCAGTCTCGTTTGGGTGGTAAGAAAAATATACGAGCCAAGATCACGGTTATTAATTTTACATCTAATTACACCTAATATAGATTCTAATATGATCGAACTTTTTTTATGCTTCACTAAAGTGGAGTCGGCTTAGGGCATTATTCTTATGTTAACGCATTAATTTGACCACTTTTTTCAGAACTTCTTAATGTTTTTCCCCAGTGCGTTGCGATTTAAGGGCTCAACGCTGTTAAAGTAAATTGAAAGGAAGTAACGAGCTCGCATTTCTTTAGAAAGGAAATCAGAGTTGAAATTTCGATGACAGGTCGACAGAAATATAGAAAATGTATGACTTAAATGCAACCCTGTGAGTCCGATTACTTGTATTACGCGTATGCGTTCAAGAAGCGATTAATAACAAATACTTTCTTTGCCCTATTAAAGTAGAAAATATTCCGCCGTCGACACTTTTCGACAGAATTCCACCTCCCTTGTTAATACCCCTATTGTTTATATACACCTATATTTTTTTAAACAAAATATCGGACACATTAAAACTTTTTTTTATGTATTTTTTGTATTTGTATTTATTAACTGTCGTCACATTCAGTGTTGACAGTGTTAATCGATTCGATTCGATTAATACATTAAAACTTGGCTCGTTGGTCAACATGATAGAACGTATCAGAACTATTAAATTTCCATGAAAAAACCAAAAATGGCGGACTGTGGGGAAAAATGTGTCAAAAATCTTGATGTTTTTTGTTAAAAATCGTAAAAGAAAATAATTTCGAAAAAAAAAAAAAAAAAAACAATTTTGGTACCTGCGAGAACTATTAATGAGTGAAAGAATATATTAAAGTTTCAAAGCAATCGGTTGGATAGTTTGGTCTTTAGGCCGTTCACCGTTCTAGAAAATGATGTTTCGAGAAAAGCGCGATTATAGTTTCAAGGCGCATCGGAGATTAAAAGCTGTAACTTTTTCAATACTTAGAATTTTGTTCTGATTTTCTCACAACATGTTCTCAAAAGGTTTTACAATCGAAATATGAAAGAAAAAATTAGATTTTTAAAAGGGGTTACAGAAGAATAACCCCTTAAGCTCCTTAATACGAAAATACTATTAATATCGCATAAAAATATATAGGTCAGCTATAAATAGGTAAGAATGTATGAAAATAATCCAAAATTAAGTATGTAGCAATTTAATTTAACTACAAAATTTCGTAAATACTCAAATCAATTGAATGGCACTTCACTTAAGGCCAAACTCCAAACGAATACTTCACACGTGAGATATACTCGCAAAATAAGACGCGTCTTCTATGGCGAATTCCTCATTAATTTCAAATATTAGATAATGAATGTTATTGAAAATTTTTAAATATTTTTTTCTGCGTTTCGATTCCAAGCTTCAAACACAATATTGCGTTTTTGCTTTTCTTTTATACATTTTTTATTTTTTATTTATTCGTTTTTTGATTAATGACTTTAGGTTCCACTACAAAGTGCCTAAATCTAGATTCGCCTTGTCCCCGCGTCTTTTTTCTTTTTATTTTTTTATAAAGCTAATTTTTCTGCTTCATTTGGTTCCATAATTATTTGTTACTTTATAATTTAAGGTCAAATCTCCGTTAAATTACTGAAATATTTCCTTTCGATCGGCATTGTGTTGGGGCTCTTTCGTTTAGCCGAGTCATTAAACTGTAAAAATCTCAGTAATAGAAACTGCTTCCGCAGGTCAATCAACGGAATGCTACAAATAAATAAAGTGCAATGTCACAAAAAGATAATTTCAGCCAATTTTCGTTCCCTTCGCTCCTCTTCTTTTCTCTGCGTCTCTTATTAGTCGTGGTCACTGGAATTCCCTATGGCAATGAACAAAAAAAAAAAAAAAAAAAAAACATATCACTTATCACACAAAAAGCGAAATCATGCTTCAGCTTTTTTTCTTGAAGAAGAAGAAGAAAGCAATTAACTCGTATGACAAAATCACAAGAGATTTCCTTGTCCGTCGCTCTTCGTATTTTCTTTTTTTTTTTTGGGCTATTGAATCATTTTGCACATTATGATTCTGGCAGTTTTGTACTCACGCCTTGACCACCGCAAGTGTTAGTTGTCGGTTTTCCCTTCGCTTGAATATTTTGTTACAATTTCATGTTGTCTTGTCATCATGGCACGAATTGCAATAATTCTCTTGAATGTGCGCACATGTATCTACTGCCCACCCATGCGCTCGGACAGACGGTTTTAAATTAATGTGACATTGTCGTGTTCACATGAAAAACAAAAGCGTAGAAGAAAAAAAAAAAAAAAAATAAATAAACAAACAAACAAAATTGTTAGAAATTCTATAGAAATCGTCCACGGTTTAGTGCAGTGGAAGACTTCCTTTTGAAGCTTTACTTTAGCCAGTAGTCCATAGAAACTTATCAAGATGTGTTTAAAAGGTAAATGGAAAATAGAAAATAGAAAACAGAAAATAGAAATAAAAGAAGGAGAAACGTCCATCGAGGCGTCCCTAATGATCACTGTTAAGACTTGAGATATCGCATTTGCTGTCATCTTGTAGTTGAAACGTTCTCGCTCCTAAGGGTTTGAAAATCATGGGAAACGAAATGAATGTCCAATAAACACGACAATGACCAAAAGAAGCATCACTTTGATCCTAGCAATGATATGCAAGGGGGATTTTTTTGTTGCTTCTTTTTTTTTTTTTTGTTCTGATTTCGTGCAGACAATTCAATGAGTCTTTTATTTAGAAAGCGTTATGTATATGTTCTTGATATAACTTGACACTTTGATTAAGAAAGGTTCATGAGTTCAAGACATTGAAATCCTCCAATTCAATTCCTGATCAATTCCATCTACATAAATATGTATCTGTATTCACAAATTGAACATTTTCAGTCTCAATAGGAACTAAAGTGACTTGGGGGTGCCTTCAAAGTTTCACTACAGGATTGATGTCTGATCTTAGGGTACTTCTGAGAGAATGATTTGCCCATAAGAAAAATACCCAGAGAATAAATGAGTCTGAAGTATGTGAGTCTAACAGATTTGAAGCTCGAAAGGAGCCATATATGCATGGGATTTTTTTTTGGGGAAACTAAAAATCTCATATGAGTATAGCAGGAGTCACATATGACTCATATATAGGCTGATCTAATATATAATTTCGGGTTTATCGGAAAACTGATGAATTTGTGAACCTAATCTGAGGGCTTACACTCTGCAATTGGTCCCATTAATGACTCGATTGGGACACCAAAAATGCATGAAGAAAGATCCCAAGACACACATTTGTGTGAACAACATTCCGATATGGTTTTTTATTTATCATTTCCATGAAGTTTTATCGACTCAGTGGGTTAATGAAAGAGCGAAGAATTGACGGAAACCTACAAACAATTGTTACAGCAAGTGTTTTTCTCTTGAATGAACGAGTTGCTTCATGTCTACTGCGAAAAAAAAAACCAAAACTTTAGCGGCAAAAGTTGTCTGTACTTTTCATTTTGAAATGATAATAGTGCAATCTACTCAGGCTGTCGTGTTGTAATTTTCCAAAGATATTAGCTAATATACCCTCTGGTCTGGTCTCACATTGATCGCTTGTTCATACATACATACATACATATGTTCGTTCGTTCGGTGGTTTTGTAAATAGTCAGCTACTTAATTGCAATTTGCGCTGGTCTCAAAAGGCCCGAAAGCAGTTCGCGCAAACGAATTACGTCGGTGAACGTGCCGTAAGCAAAAGATCGCATTTGATCGGATATAATCTCATAAAGCGTTATTATTGCTTAAGGAAACTCATCTTCTTTGACTGGAAATGATGTTAAAGTTTGGCGCCTTCACGCAAATTGTCTGCAACATTTTGTTGCACACACACGCACACAGGCATACGTTTATAAATTGGATTGGTATTTATTAGATACTTACAGTCGTATTTCCATTTTTTTTTTTTCGTTTTTTTTTTGCCATCGAAACGGAAAAATCAAATTCAAGAGAAAAATCTGTGGAAAAAGGCAACTCTCAGAGCTGAGATGCGCGCATTTCCCACATGAATTAAAATCTCAGCGTTCGAGCTTACACACATAGATCTTTCATGCTCTGCTTATTTTATTTGCACGTTCATTTATTTACTACAAAAACACTTCCTTTCTATGCAATTCTTGCGCATATTCCCGCTCCCGTTTGCCCCCGATGTGCGGATGCCCTAATCGCGATGCACGTTTCTTTTGCTTTTTTTCCTTTTTTTTTTCTTATTATTTTTTGTTTTCCTTCTTTGCTGTTTACAATCAAATTGCCTTTTTCTATTTCTATTCAGCTTTTTTGCGGTTACCCTGGCTTGTGTCTTACTTCAAGCCATCTTAAAGACAGCGTTCGCCGCCGGACAACAACAAGAACAGCGGCAGCAACAACAAGAAGGAACTTGTTGCACACGCTTACAGTGTTGCACATCTGATTAGTTTATGCAACAATTTCCAAAGGCGATAGTGCCATGCGGACTTTGCCCTTTCGGTTTACTATTAAAACTGCAATGTAGTTCGTCACACCGCACCACCATCCGTCCGTCCGTCCGCTCATCCGTCAGCTAGACTGATTCATTCAAAGTTGACTTCCATGAAAAGATTGTATAAATAAATTTGTAATTGCTGCCAGTGTAGTTGCCGTTGTTGTTGTTGCTGTTATTTTGTTATTTTCAACAGAATAAATCCCTAAATCAAGCGATGTAATCAAAGCAAAGAGGTAAAGCACTAAAGTATGCCATGTTAAAGTGTCGGCAGCGGAATAGAGCGTCGCTTACACGAATTAATGCGGCGCGAAGTAAAACTTTTTAAATTTGAGCTGCGGCTTCCATTTGCCACTTGATGCGAATAATAATAATAATTCTGTGTCCGAATGGGGAAAAAAAGGCTCAAAAACAAAAAAAACAAAGAACAAACCGGAAGTGTCCAAATGAAATTTTTTGTTGTTGTATTTACGCTCAGTTGATTTGGTCACTGTCGCGAAGAGACCCATTCATACCTCATACGTTGTACCTATGGTCGGTCGTTAGAATTTTCTGTAGCTACTGGCGACTGGTATATAGTTACATACAATACAATATCCCACAGAGCATAGGGGTACATATGTATGTCCCTACTGTGTACATGTTTCACTCGTGCTATATACAATATTTTACTCTTTCCTTTCCGCTCAGACTGACGGGAACGCGCGGCATGCAGAGAAAAGGCTATCAACATTTGATCGTCACAGTCGGTCGCGCTTAGAATTTAATCAAAAACTGATAAACTTCAGAATCGTTGTGTATGACCTTTTCTCGATTGCTTGGTGTTAGTTGTTGGTGTTAAATACAAGTGTGAATTTAACACATTAAAAGATTTCGAAAGCCTTGAAATTGAATGATTTTTTTCAATTCTTTCAAAACAAAAATTAATGAATTTTTTAAAAATGATTTTCTGCAAATCATTTTGCAATTGAAATCCAATCCGTTGAGTTCTTAGACGATTTTTGGGCTTATTAAATAATTGGTTCATTACGCAACATGCTGATTTATGCAACGATACATGTTGCCGGCTAATATGCAATTGAACAATGTCTTAGACACACACAGATACGACTTCTTAGCGGATTTTCGATTGACTGTCCGAATTTTAGAACAAATGGAAACGAATGGAAGTTTATTGGGTTAAAAATAGACAAAATTATTCTCGAGTTTCACTTTATATCTGTGGATGACCAGCAAAATGACTTAATTCCACTTTTCTGTTTCAAAGGCTCTCTTCAGTTCTATCAGAAATAAATTGGAAATGAAAAACTTCATTTAAAAAAACACATAAGAAAAGGGTCTGACGGGTTGAGCAAATAATATCTCCAGAAATAATTAAGATAAAAAGATGAAACAAACGGTGACTTATTGTTAATAAGACAAGGAATATAGAAAAATTATTTTTAAATTTTACACTGAGAAAAATTTTTGCACAAAAAAGAAAATAAAAATTCAACTATTTTTTAACAATAAGTCATTGTTTGTTTCATCTATTTATCTTAATTATTTCTGGAGATATTACATTTTTAAAAACATGCCGTATGAGTAATGTGTTTTGTATCATTTTCGCACATTTGTACTGGATATTAGTACTAGAGCATTTATGTGCACTGTAATTTTTTGAATATCTCACTGTTGCTCCATTTAATTTGAATGAAACTTATTTTTAAATGAAAGCAAATACTTAGAGGTATTTTTAAAAATAATTTGTAGAGCGGGCGTCAAACTGGGAATTCACTGAAAAAAATTGTTAAAATTATCTTTTAAGTTTTCTGAAAAAATTTTTCTCAGTGTAAAAATTAAAAAAAAATTTTTTTTTTAATTTCCTGTTAAATTAGCAATCGGCCAACGTTTGTTTCATCTTCTTATCTTAATTAGTTTTTGAGGAATAAAAATTTGAAAAAAGGCTTATTAAAAAAGGATTTTCAAAGACCGTTCAAAATAAAAATCAAAAAAGGAGTATCCACAGTGTTTTTAGATAGCACCTATCGAAAAATCAACAAAATTTAAAAATTCCTTTTGTGATGCCACAACCCGCCAGACCCTTTCTGATTCATTTCTGAAGCGTTTTCCTTTTTTTTATAAAGTTTTTAATTTCTGATAGAGCAGGAAAGAGCCCCTTACGATCGAGAAAAATCGATTATAAATGTGCAAATGTTAAGGCTAGGACAATAAAATAAGAAGAGAAATCTGTATCGATTAACCATTGAAAGTTTAATGTATCTTTTATGACTTTTAAATGCTACCTTTAGTGTAGGAAAATACTAGTTTTTCCATGAAAATGGTAACATACGTCGTTTTTCCCGGGAAATGTGCATTTGAGTCGTTTTGCAACGTTCTTTCAGGACAACAGGAAATTTTCATTGGGAATCGTTTTTTATTTTTAAATGAAAGCAGACAACTTTTATAGCACATTTCCGTTATGAAAACATTTTGGTTAAGCGCCCTCAGACATCGTTCAACAAAATGCAGTTAGTAGGAAGAAGAGGGAAGAGGCATCCCCGCTGTACTCTCTCCTACAAATGGCGATCTGTTGAACGATGTTGCCGTACGTGTAAACGGGCGCTAAGGGGCTATCTCTAGCTCTGTCAGAAATGAAAAACTCATAAAAAAAAAACGCTTCAGAAATGAATCAGAAATATTCTAGTGTTTTGTTTTTTTTTTTTTTATATGAAGTTTTTCATTTCTGACAGAACTGGAGATAGCCCCTCAAACAAATACGGCCTTAAGTCGTTTTACGGGTTAACTGCAGATTTAAAAATTGACATTAAAGCTTGCGCCGAAGTAAATAAAATTTAAAAAAATACCTTCCTCAGAAAGCTCATTGATTATGACGGCGATTCAGTGTGAAGACATTTAATCAAAAGAACAAGTAGTCAAACACGTGTTAAATAAGCTTTTTTTAACTAATCACTCAAAATTATTATTCCAAATGAAAATTAAAATAGTGGGGGAAAAAAAATTCAATTAAAAACATTTAAAATAACTTTTAAAATCTCAATCGTTTCGAAAAGAGATTATCTCAAAGTACGGCAAAAGATTAATAATTCATTAGCTTAAAATCCTTAAATGAGTGAAAATGTTTTCGCATTCGAATCAATTCAACACGCGAAACGAAATTATCGATTAATATTAATGGAAACGTTTAAATGTCAACGCAAGTCTTTCATTACAGTCCCATCGAATCGAATCAATTTTAATCAAGGGTTAGCAAAAAAAAAAAAAAAGGAATAAATGAAACGCGAACTTTCGATCGGACGCAACCGCTTTCGGTGATAATTAATAAATATAAATATATACATACATATATATAATATATGAAAAGACTCCAACAGCAGTCATTGACTTAATTTTTTTTCGAATATGAAAACTTAAATGAGAGGGGGAAATATTTAAAAAAAAATTTTTATCTCAAGGATTTGGAAAGACTTTTTTTTTAATGACAAAAACTAACTGCCACAGCAGACGGCATACAGACGCCAAATTTGACATTAAACGTCAGCCGAAAACGAAAAATCATGCATTTATCGGGGATTAACGATTACTGCCGACTGCAGCTGGAACTCGCAGATTGCTCAAAACGGCACTGTGCAGCGGGGGATACATTGCGAGGAAATTAATGAAATCGTGCTTGATTAAAAATGATGCTGCTATTAATTTTATTCGCTCGTTCACAAAAAAAAACAAAAAACCTTTAAGTTTGTTTTGTTAATTTCTGAACTTCATTCATCGGTACTCAGAGCTGATAAGAGTGCCCTTACATTACTGATAGTGCACAGCAAAAAGAGATACATACACACATATACACAGACAGCTAATTGCGAATGGGAAAATACTTCTCAATAATTGCATTCAAATAAGAATCACGATTTTCATTTTCTTCCACACAGCAAGTGTTTTGGTTATGCACAGACAGACACAGACAGACAGCCAGACAGACAAACAGACTTATATGAATGTAGTGATGTCATATTTTGGCACAAATCGATTGTCAGATCGCTTTGATTTATCAGTACAATTCTGATTGAGTGTATGTGTCGATAGAGGACACGCACCCAACGGTCTTACACTTGATTTATGCTCATTAAAATTCGTTAGGAATACAGTGAAGACTTTTTATATCGGCCAATGAACAGGTCTGTATTAATTTTAAACTAATATCTGTTTAAGTATTTGGCAAGTCCACCGATGAAGCTAAATTTGCCTATAAAAAGATTCTTTCAAAGCAATTTGCTGTTCGGAGGCGGCGTTAAACTGTAGGCTCCACTAGTCCCATACAACCACTTATGTACAACCATGTTTTCAGTTATTCTTGAATAAGATTTGCTCACTACTCGTTGGTTCCTGGAAAGTCTACCGATGAAGCTAAAATTTGCCTAAAATTAAGCTTCTTTAAAAAGCAATTTGCCGTTGGGAGTCGGCTGTAGGTTCCACTCTTCCTACTAGAGTGATACAGATAGCGACAGGTCGGCTGTAAGAAAATTTTCGGGATTAATAATCGCTAAGAAAAAGAAGAATGTGTTCAAGTATTTATAGTTGTTTTTGCTATAGGTCTCCTCGAAAATGAATGTGTGTCGTTTTATTTTTGGCCTTATCCCGAGTCTCTGTTGCCCGATAACTACATCTATCAATTTCTACGAATGTTGTTAGGCCCACTGCTGCGTCGCCAACTACATACTTTTTTCAGACGTCCCTTTGGTCTTGATGAGCTTTCACTTAAAGTATTAGGGGCAATCTCATTCAATTGATGTGGAAAGGCGCAAGAGTGTTCCAGAGGACCACTGACCAGAAGACGTTAAAAGTGAATATTTATGAGCGTATAAGCCGCATATAAGATTATGATGTTTCGGTATACTTCAAGATGTCTTCATGTATTGCTAGATGTAACACAGAATCTGTCGACAATACATATGTGGGTATCGAAAAAATTGCATTATCTATGCCATCACTAAAATTTTAAATATGTACTTATGTACTCAAATTTGCCTTGTAATTTTTCATGTTCAAAATTTTTGGGTCAAGATTTTATGCTCCTGAATATTGGGAAATTGTTTATAAGTATTTGAAGTTTTTTTTTTTGCAATCTATAAGCACTCACGAAAGAATAAATAAATAAATAAAAAAAATTCTATTTCGTTTTTTAGTGAAAATATTAAAATATGTTTATTCTCTCTTTTTTTTTCTACTTTCAACAGAAATAAACCACAAGCAAACTGCACAAGGTTAAACTATGAATTAACATACAACGCCAGCTGCGTTCAACATTTACAATTGGGTAAGTGTGTAGAAATATTTCATCGTTTGAAGCCAAAAAGAAAATAAAAATTCCCGTTTTTTCCGTTCCGTAATCAACAGTGTTTTTTTGCAATTGTAAATATTTTGTTTAAATTCGCTTATCAAAATTTTTTGTTTGATTTTTTATTTTTCTGGTAAATTTCTCCTTTGCACTCGCTGATTCAATGATTCATTTAAAAGTTCACGAGGTTTATCATCCTCTCTTTGGCGATTAAGCATAAGGTCGGAAATAAATAAAAAAAAACATTTTTTTATATTCGCACTTCGAAAAATTTCATCAATTGAACACAATTTGGAGAATAATAAAAACAATGGAAAAAGGAAATATTTACCAGGTTGCAATATTAAATAATACGGAAAAATATAAAACCACTATAAAACGAAAAGATTTTGAAGCGCATGCCCGGTCCTAGCTTTTGTTTATTCGACTTTAATGCGGCGGAGTCCTATACTTTGATACGACCAGCTGTTCCAATTTGAGTTAAAATTAAAATGTCTTTACATAATTTGACACCATTAACAAGGCAAAAAAAAAAGAAAAAAAAGCAAAAATTTTAAATTAAAATAACAAACATTTGCCAATAATGTGGAAACGAATCCAAACCAAATCCCAAATCGCAGAACACGAAAACCCAAGACTCGACGACGGCTCATTGCTTTTGAAATTCAAGTCACATTTTCACAAATTGTCTTTTGTTTTTTTGTGTTGACGCAAATTCGATATCAATTAAAACGAAAAGACAACAAAAAAGACAATTAAAAAATGAGGAAATTAATGAATGTGTACAAATTTGCGTTTGCATCTTATGCAATTTTTTTATCCATACATTTTATAACTTAACGAGGTCCCAAAGATATTACACATGTACATGTGTACAATATATGTTCATTGTTATATGTATACAGCAATCAATCAAATACTCCATATAGACCCGCCCTTGAGTCCGTCTTTCAACTTTTTATTTTCCATTGACTTTCCTTTGAAACAACTTCACCTTCGAAGTTCGATGTAATCTCTTGCACCAAAGAAGATCAAGCGAAAATTGACCCGAAAAAAAAAGTTTCAAACCAAATATCTCACTTGAAGAGGTACAAATTATAGGTACTAGTGTTGCAACGAATATTTGCCGAATCTTTGACGCAAAATATTCGTCAATATGACTGGCAGAAAGATCAATTGAATTTAATCAGTCTTTAACAATGATATCAGTGGAAATTAAAAGAGCAATGCTGGGAAATTGTTAAACCGCCATTTGGGGCTTTCAATCCCGCATCAATTCCTTAATCTGGGAATCAAAGGGACTGGAAATTTCCCATCAGACTCTAAAACATTTCAAATCTAAGAAGGTAATAAATTTCTGGCTACACAGGTATATTGATCAGAAATATTTTCGTAGAAGAAATAAACTCTCGAGTTCCACACTTGTAGGTGGTACTTGTAGGTGGTACCCAACAAATTAATGTTTTTTAGCACTGAGTAGCCTTTTAAAATCAGTATCTATAAAGTTATAAAGTAAAAACTCCATATCCGCATTCGAAGTTGCAATCGCGAATATAAAAGTACATTCGCATTCGCGAATACTGAAAATTGATATTCGTCGCAACACTAATAGGTCCCAAATTTTCCAAAATGAAGACAATATTGAAATACATATTTTAAGACGATCTCTAAAAGAAATTATTTTGGCTCTCGATCAGTTCAAACATGTTTTTAGTCCGATTCCTAAATCTTATATTGTTAATCTTGGGGTTTTTTCACTTTAAACATTCACTAATTTACCTATTGCGGGTAAATGTCTCCAAAGAGTCGATGGATGTACCACAAAAAGTGCTAGAAGTGCAAGACTTACAAAAAAGCCATTACAAGTGCTTGTCTCGAAAAAACCTATTTCCGACTCAGCCCGATAAATCAATAGGGGTATTCATTAGGTCGAATTCTGTCGGAAAATCTCGACGTCAGAATATTTTCGATTTTATTTCGCAACGCACTGAGGAAAAATCTCCGGCTTTGCACGGGTTAGTTGAAAACATAGGTATTTTTGAATGACTATTTCAACATTTTCCGACACAATTTTACCTACCTTATGAATACCCCTAATGTCACATGAATACACAATCGTGCTTTGATGCGAGAACCTATTATATGTCAATTAAAACGCCCCTTCATTAAATTGAAACAAGTGCAATAACTTCCCATATTTATGATACCTTTATCAATTTCGTGCAACTGACTCTCAATTCCACACCCACACATCCAATATATTGAAGGGAAATACACAATAAAATCGTTGACCATAAAATTTTTTAAGCACTTTGATTTTGTGAATCAAAAATTGCTTTCATTTCGGTTTTTTTTTTTTACAATATTTTACACCATTAACAATTTTACTTGCATCCAAAAAAATTGTTCAACTCGACATTTTACATTGTTAACGCTTTAAAAGAAAAAAAAAATAAATAAAAAGTAAATACAAAATCAAAAAAAAAAAAAAAAAAATTATTCATTGAAAAAAAGAAAATATCATGATATTGCAAAATGAAAGAATAAATTTTTTACTTACGCATTTATTTTCAAAAAGTGTCATTTCGAAATTGCCTGTGAAAGAGAAAAAGAAAAATTACATTTTAATTGACAGAGTTCATTAACATGGACAGTGTTAATGACAAATTAAAGTTAGAGTGAGAGGGAGATAGAGATAGAGATAGTGATAAAGCGTGGTGAGGAAAACAAGTAATTATGTTAATATGAAAACAGAAAAATTTCATTGCGTTCCAAGAAGCGTCGCCTTATGGTTTTGTTCTCGACTAAGTACATACATCCATCCCCATTTTAAGTATATTTATTTATTCTTTTTTTTGGTTTGTATTTATACAATTTATAATTTTTTAGCAACATACGAGTAGGCAAATGAAAAAATTAACTCCGTGTGACTCTCATAAGACCGCGAGGTTCACTCAATTAATTGTTGCTCATTAACTTTTTTAAGGACTTGCAATATTTTTGTTTAAAAGTTACAATTTTTTACGCTTTAAATTTATTGCTCTTATTTAAGAAACAACCGCAGGGAACATGTTTAAAACTTGTTCTGATTCGTAAGCACAATGAAAACAAAGGAAAACACACATCCCTACATACATACATATATGTTTTTATATGTGTACCGAGAGCACTTTTCGCATTGTAGGTATATAACAACGGTATGTACGCGTGTTGGGAAATTGTATCTAGATACAATGAAATTAAATCCGTCACTTCGTGTAAAGCAATTAACAGCAGCAGACGTGTGTTCTCTTTTTTATTGTGATTGTTGCTAAAACAAAAATATGCCGGCTCCCCAAGTAAGTACTTGAACGGGAACAAGGTTGCATTTCATTTGTAATTTATATAAGAAAAGTTAATACCGCCTTGCGGACTGCGGTGAAAAGCAAAAAACAAAATCCAATTACAAAAAAAAAATTCTTATTTTTTCCTGCCAATGTTACGACACGTTAAAGTGCGTGGTCAGGCGTCAGGCGGCTGACTTAAGAGCGAGCTGCCTTTTTTTTTGTCTGTTTACTTTTAGCTGGGCCGGGTTACAACGGAATCTCTTAGTACTAAGCTTCAAGTGTGCTACGTGTGCTGCTTTGTTTGATCAGTAAATTTACACCTACGAGCGGATTTCGAAACGAAAGAGAGCATGTAAAAACGTTTTAGAAAACAAAAACCAAAAAAAAAAAAAATCCGAAAAAACGGAAAAAAATTGAATAAACACAGAAAAGAGTTCAGGGTCAATTGAATGAAGCAGTTAGTCTGATATTGGACAGAAGGTGTTTCTGATATGGAATGCTAGGGGAATTCCAGTTCAATTTCATTTGATTACTTGCAAATTAGAAAATAATAGTGGTATTCATGTTAATAGCGCAAACCTCAAACTTTTGCACCCTCATTAACCAACTGTCAAATCTTGCATGAAAATAATTTTACGCGCTCTGTACTACGATTAGACAGCGCAAAGTGAGCGTATAAAGCGCATAAACTTGTTGACTCGTTGTTTTCAGGTTTTTTAAAGATATTAAATTGATTATTTATTTAAAATTTTTCTTTTCTTGCTCAATTTTAGCATTGTTTTGATTTTCCTCAAATTTCAGTATTGATCATCTGTTTTTCACAACTTTGCACTCAAGCTGCTTATGAGGTGCGCTCATGCAACATGTGAGATAAAAATATTCAACTGTCAGTTTTGCATGGTTTGCGCTATTACATGAATACCACTATTATTTCATTATTCATTCGGGGATGTCACAGTAATGAACTGCAAGACTTTTAGAATTTTAAACTGGTCCAAAGATCATGACGATCTAGTTGTGACTTAGTTTTCCATTCTCATTTGAAGATAGGAATTAGATATTAGTGGGATTCAAGCAGGTGTGCAGCAATTTTTGCACCCTCGCAATTTTTGCGTTTGTGCAAATTTGTCGATTTTGATGGGCAAAATTTGCGCCATGTTATCGCACAAGTTTTGCACTCGTTCTTCGCAGGGTCGTTCATACAAAAGGTTGCAAAACTTGCACACTTTCCACAGCTGCTTGAATACCACTATTGTCTCGATATGTAATGATTGAAAAGAAATGCTGTGGAAATATTATTGAGTCCTAGGGCGATAGCAATGGGTGCATTTAGCAGACTCAATTATTTTCTATATTTTGAGTAAAATTCGTCTAAAAGGTGGGCTACCAAACTGAACGTTCAGAGCATGTTGATTTCGTGGGTTCTTTTTCCAAAAATGTAGTCCACTCAATCAAGGTGCTGCGAAAATTTGCCTGAACAATTGCACAACAGTTGAGTCTGCTGAATGCACCCAATGTGACTTGTAAAATTGAAAGGTCAAAATTAAATTTAATGACAGGATAACCCTGAGCAAAGGCACCTCAACGTTGATTATAAGTATTTATAAAGACCTTAGACTCTATCTTCATTTTCATCTGATAGTCTCTGGTTGTCTTAAGGACGTTGATCATATGAACTTGAAAGTGATCGATAGTTCTAATTGAATTTGAGAGACAGTTTTATGTGAATCTCCATGAGGCTATGAGCCATAGCCTATGGCACTTCTAAAGTTTTTAATGGTCTCAAAGTGAAATTTATAGGAACAACTTTTAATTGAAGTCATTCGAAATTGGACGAATAACAGCCTAACAATATCTTCAATAAAAAATCACGAAAAAACTTGTTTTTTCACCAATATTTTATCTTTTCAATGTGATCGCTTTTTGCTGTAATTGCTTAGAGCTGGCAGTCTGACGTTCTGAGCGTGACGTGACGCGACGCGACTTATGACAGCCAGAAATGGCAGTACAGTAGCCAGAAATGGCTAAAGACTTTTCTGAAAGAACGACGAGTGAAAGGGTTAAGTATTTCAGAAAAATATTTTCAGTTAACTGTTTGACATTTAAAGGGGAAAAGCAAGACGGGAGCATTTCTCGAAACATAGAATATCGCCTGGCCAGTTTATCAAAAATAAATAAAAAATATTCCCTGATTGAAAGTAAAAATTATGAATAGCCTAGTTCGACCGTGGTGCGATTGCGTCAGAAAACATATTCCAGAAAAAATTTATAATTTGATATATGAAAGCACTCTCCCAAATAGAAATTAATTCAAATATTTGTGCTTTTCGCGCAATTTTTTTTTATTATTTTATTTTTTAATTTAAAATTTATTGCGAGAAACATTTTATAGAATTATGATCACTTCCGCCATATGCTTTGTCACAATTTCAATTTTCACACTCGCAATCAAAAATAATTGAGTGCAAAATGAAAGCACCTTTGACATATTTGCTCCGAGTTCAATTCAATTAAAATAATAACCAAGTTACTCATGCTCTTATGCAGTTTAAAGAGCCGGTGGGTGAGCAAGGGTGATTCTCTGTCAGTTGGTGTAACGAATCATGAAATTGAATAACGCTGCTGCCACTTCCGAATGTTTTGTGCGAATTGGGCATTGATATAATATTCATAAGACTCATGAAAGCCTAATGCATTATTTATGAAAAAGTATTAAAAAGAGTACAATTTTCAAAGCTTTTCGACAATTGAAATGACAAAAAAAAAAAAAAAAAAAACAAACAAAAAATTCATTCAAAGTTCGAACAAAGCAAATGGAACGATTTTAATGTAAGCAATGCAATATTTATGAAGCCATAAAATTTTGAAATCAGTAGAAGGAGAAAAAAAAACCGGCAGTCAGTGCATGTTTTGGCAATGTTTAAAAAGGCGAGTGCGAACAAATGTGAACAAAAATATTGATAGCGATTTTTATCATCGATTTCAATGTACTTACATTAAGGAATTTTTAAGCTTTATGACAAAAATTAAATAAAAACACGAACGGATCATTTTAGGGGAAATTCAGAAAAGACATAAAATCCTTGATATTGCTAAGCAAAATGAATTCAATCTTTCACTGCTGACACGAACTTTCTCTGTTTTAATTTCATAAAATTTACGTTTCGACGGACTGGAAGTAGCGGACTTAGCAATAAATAAATACGGCGAAACCTTCGTATATTGCTTTTTGAAGTGGTCCTATTAAAAAAAAAAACGTTTGATTTGGGAATAAAATTAATTCAGACCTGCAGCAAAAATGGGCAGCTTCAGTGAAAGAAAGTACTGTTATGGGACCTCAATCTCAATGAAGTAATGAGACCATAAGGTATGTAGTTTTCCTCCATCTATCGAAAGCAAAAATCTTTAAATTTCTGGTGTTCCTTTCTATCGATATTTTAACCTCAACATGTGATGCTATGTTCCCCCTAAAGAAGCATTCGTTTTCTTGAAACTTTCATCAACAGTTTGTCCCACAAAATTGGTGATCCATAATATTAATCATAATTTTTTTATGTTTTATAAGTTTAAGGATCTTAAATACTTTACCTGACCTATCAGTAGTGATAAACATTGCCAGCCAACCATGAAGTGGTTTCCTTAATAATCACAATTCCTCTCACTATCTCTCTGTTTGTCCCTTTCTTCAGTTACTTAGCAATTCATTAATCATATTCGAATCATAGTACCCATGATGGACCATTTCAAGTACTGTTTTTTTTTTCTCCCCCCAACCCTTCTTGTTTATCAGCAGTAACAATTTTCAAAACACAAAGCAACATGATTGATTCTTAACTGTTTTCCCAACCGGCGGCTATTGTCGTTTGTTGTTTGTTTGTCGGTTTTCGTTCGCAGCACTGGCGACATTTCAGCAGACGGCGGCACATGGTGCAGAACATAATTCTATTGTGTATAACATGGTTTCGCGGTCTGCTTTGTTCATGCACTTGTGCTAGCGACACAATTATTTTACCGGCATTGGCATTGGTGGCCTTTATTGAATAGCAAACATTGTAGCATTTATGTTTGCCGTTGTCTAGCAGAGCAAATGTCCACGAAATTATGTAATTGCTGCAAGAACCGGAATAGATAATTGGCTGATTAGACAGACGCAGACATGGATTCCCATCCATACATATGTTACCTTCAGTTGAAATGGGGCGTAAAATAACTGCTAACAAAGCCCCATATGAATAGAGTATTCTAATCGAAGTCTAGAATTTAAAATATTTCACTAAAATTATTCGATCCCATCAAGGACCTTCAAGTGTCTCAAAATATGTAGGTAAATGAAAATAAACCCCGATCTTAGAATACATCAAAATTCCCACGAGATTTCCTAGATTTTCCTAGATTTAATTGAAGTCATAAAGGAAGAAACAAATGGGGAAAAACCCACTAATCTAGCTTAATTGTTCTGCCTTTCGAAATGCTTGAACGACTTTTTGTGATTTTGAGCAGGTATGTACATATGTATGTATATCGACAGGATTATCGATGACGAGTCAAGCCGTTATCCATCCATTTGTGTACCTTTACCAAGCTGTCTGGCCTGTTCTCTAAGGATTAAGATTAAAACACTCAGTTTTCGACCATGAATTCAAGCGAATTGAGGATCTTTTCTCTCTCTCTCTCTCTCTCTTTCTATTTCTGTTTTTTCATCGACAATTAAGACCTGTCAAAATTGGCGGCAATCTGTTCTGCTTGTGTATTCCTGTCTTTGTTTGTCTTCCTCGCTTGCTTGGTTGCCTGTTCTTCTTCCTCGTCGAATACATCGATAAGGGGTATCTTTATATGCTCACATCTCAATTCTGTTCGTATGAACTGTACGGCACACTTCAGATTAAGATACCTTGCACCTTGCTGGCGTTTCGAGTACTTCAGTTTTCCAACGTTTTCCATCATTTATGAGCGTCAAGTGGTTATTTCGTTTCGTTAGTAGTGCCTTTGGACCGCTTTATATTTCAACTGCACTTTGCGCTCACTCAAAATGCTCAAAATGCTGTTTCGGTATTGCTATTTGGAAGTGTATTGCGTAAATTTATATCTTCACATTTTGTGTGTGTCTTGTTTCGTTCTTTTTCTTTTGGTAATAATTTTTGTTGTATTCTTGTTTTTTTTTTTTTTTTTGTTTAATGGAAAACTGTAAGAATATCGCTTCAGTCTGTTTTCAGACCTCAAATGCAAAAGTCATAATCCAAAATAGTGTGCGGTAAGCTCAAGTCGATCTGTGTTAAGTGGTCTGTCTTAAAGACAAGAAGCAAAAGATACAACGTTGCAGTTCGGTGTGTTTTTGATTTGAGATTAGATGAAATTGCTCAAGTTAAAGTGAACGTTCTGAGATCGCAAAAGCCATCGAAACGGTGAGTGGATAGATTTTAAACTCTGAAGAAGACGGTGTTTCTATTGTTCAACGAGATGAGTGTTATATCACGTTTATACGGTATAATTTCGCTGCTGAGCTTAAAGAGTTTTTGATCAATGATCACTGAGAGCGTATAGTAAATAAAATAGTCAAAAATCTCCAACAAAAAAAAAATAAAAATGTGATGGGATCGGAAACTAATTTCGATATTGAAATAATCCAGTATAACGAGAACAAAATAAACTGAAGCAACCATTCATGGTAGATCTCATTTGGACTCGATACAGAAAAATATTATCTAAGAATTTTGACTTTTCATGTCAAAGAAAAACGTTCTTTTATATTATCCGGACTTAAAGTTAAAATGAAAAAATCGCCAAAAGTTCGTACAGTGTAAACGGGGCGTAGGCAACAAGAACCGCACCAACTAGTTTGCAGAAAATTCTCAAAAAAAAAAAAAAATAAATAAAAGTAGTATCTACAAATAGATTACATGTAACACTTGTACCGATAAATTCTTTGCATTCATTTTGAACTTTAAGCTTGTTGCATGCATTCAAGCAGAAATGTAGTACAATTTGACTGATTGAAAATTTTTTTTATTTAAAAAAATTTTTTTTTTTTAATTTTTAAATTTTTTTATATTTTTTTTTAATCTTTAAAATTTTTCGTATTTTTTTTAAATTTTTTTTTATTTTAATTTGAAAACTATAATTTGCCAATGCGCAGTTGCGTGGTGCCACTTTGCAACACAAAATATTTTACTTCAAATCAAGATATCGCCGATAAATACTGCCATAATTAAATCATTAAATACAAAAAAACTTAATTCATTTATGCCTTCGTATTGCTTTCGGAAAGGAGCCCCTTGCATGGGTAAGCCATATTGGAGAAAATTTTTTTCCGAATTATTATTTCAAAGCCGAGAGTGCGGCAAAAACTGTTAGTAGATGAAAATTTATTGATAAATGTCCCGGCGCTCGAATGAGACGAAATTCACTTGGTCTCGATACATTATTGGAATGAAACATTATCGCTATGCAATCATTGACATACCAATGTACAAATCTACAAATGAACATACAGTTCGAACTGTAAAAACACTTTTTTCGCATTAGATTATGCATCCCGCTCCAAGGTTACACACATAAGCATACATAAATACATACATACCCAGCGGGAAATGTCACCCTGACATCACCGGTGAAGTCGGGGTGACTTGTCACCCTGGCATGCGTGACAATTCGTAGGACGCCTAGCATGACATTTGTACAGGAGTTGGACAATTATTTCACCAGTGACATTGTCATGCTAGGGGGTGCGATGGCGAAAAAATCATTTGAGAGCAGCAACATTCCCTCTTATCTCTTCAAATGTCAATTTGTAGAAAACCAGCTGAAAAACTCTCTTCATTGCCCTCTCTTTGAATATTTCGAAAATTTTTAAAAATCTATTTTTAACAATTTTTGTTTGCCTCAGCCAGGGATCGAACCCGCGATCTTCGGATTCTAAGTCGAGCACTCATCATCTACGCCACTTCATGCTAAAGCTGAACTGACGCTAAAACCTTATTTAAATTTCAGTAGCCAATGAGAGTCAAGCACATGAACAGCATCCCTCCACGATGACATGTCCCCCAAAGTGTCATGCATGACAATGTCACCTTTATGTCATCGATGACATCACTGATGACATTGTCATGCAGGAGATAATTTTCCGCTGGGTATGTACACACTTGGACTGTTCATAGGCAATGCTGTTTTTCTAATATTACCACAATGGAAACACTTGATTTCTGATCAAAATCCAATTGATAATGCACTTACACTCTATTTGCATTTCTTGAACAATGGCAATCCTTGTTTGTCCATTGCACTAACACACGGACACGCGCGCGAACACAAAACATGTTTTTGTTTTGGTTATTTTGTTTTTGAAGCAAACACAACATAAATTCACAGCGGTCCATTTATCATTGACATTGCTTCATAAAATACCGAAATGAATAAATTTTTTTAAATACATGGGAATTTAAAAATAAACGAAAATTAAAAATAAAAAAAAAACTACAATTGGAAAATACAGTTTTTAAGGTCAACGCACGATTTCATTGATGTCCCGTTGGTCGCATTCGAATGAGTTATGTTTATCTTAATTATTATAATCCGCATTATGCATAATTTTTTATTTATTTCGATTTTCCCTTTTTTTTTTTTACTTTTTTTTGGCTTTATATAATTTCTCTCTCTCTCTCTTTCTCTCTGAAATTGTGAATTCGTATTGTCAATGCTTGCATAACGATAAAAATTGAATTTTCATGCAAATATTTCATTGTGAAATTCATAAATAAAACGATTTTTATCTCAGTCCAATGTTTTCGAGGCGTTCGTGATATTTTTTTTTTAATACATTTTTTTTTTATTGTGAAATATTATCACAAGTTTAAATCAAACACAGTTGACCACTCTTGAAAGCTGAAACTGCCATTAATGAATATTAACGAATGTTCAGTCTGGATTTTTTTAATTTTTTTTATGAGCAATTATTTGAATTGCCATCGGGGATTTGTTTTAAGTAGATGGTGCTTTTTAAGAAAGATGTAGATTTGATAAGAGAATCATGCATCTAGTTCGTTACGAAATGCACTCGTTGCGATATTTCTCCCTTTGGCGATTAGTAGAATGGTCAAGCCCCGACTTAGGCTAATAGCAAGCCGGGAAAATGCCCAAATTGGCACTGTGAGCGGCAGTAAATGTGAAAACAGTGCCCTATTACTGCCATCATAGGGACGCCAATAAAGATGACACGAGCCCTGAGAATGGTTGTGTTCTGGTATATATCTCCTTCTTCAGCTGCAACTATTTATTGAGCTCTATTACTCTACAACACCAACTCTATTACGTGTGCTCCTTTGCACATCACGAAGCCTAGTTTCCAACAGCCGAGGGCCTGCGATGATCCACAAATAACATTTCATGATCCATTCTTATATTCGGGATATGCTTTGTGATTTGTAATTGAGTTAAATAGGTGTAAGATTTTAAAAATTATTGCTGGACAAGGAGTCCTCCTTAAGGATTGATACAATAAATGTTGAAATGTTGAAAAAAAAAAATATCAGAATATTTTCAAGTCATTCAAGCAGAATTCTCGATTGCAGAAATTCATAGTTATGGGGCCCATCGAACACATTGTTAAACCTCTGCAGCTGACGTGGACATCATAGCTGACGTGGGATCGAACAGACATCTTATCTCTAAACTGATTTTCCTTTTAAAATGCCTGACTGGCGTGTTCTTGGCCTTACTTCTTATGACAGTAAATAGGCATTTTTTTTTTCTGAGAGCGCAAGGATCGCAACTTCGAACGCATGCAAGATTTTCTGTTTTGCGGGGTCTGTCAGACTACGAAGTCAGCTGCAGAGGGTTAAGAAACATGAGCTATCGTTCTCAGAATTTTCTCTTATTAAGTAGCCTCAGTGGCGTAGTTGGTTGAGATGCCAACTAACGATGGGAGAGGCTGAGGTGAACCCCGACCTCGCAGTTTGGCCATTGATGTTTGTGTTGTCCAACTTCCCCCGTGGTATCACAACGGGCCGATGTGAGGCCTAAGAGTGTCACTCTTCATGGTGGCAGCCACACTAAACTAACAAACTAACTGAGGGTGTCAGTCTTTGATTGTCCTGTTCACATAAAATCGTTTTTTTGTTTTTCTAAAATTAAAGCCAAATAGTTCAGATTCGAGTGCTCACAAAATTGACCATCAATTTCAGCAGTTGATCCATCGAAATGTCCTTCACCAAAACAACAAACAAAAAAAAAAAAAAACGAAAAACCATGATTTAAAAGCAATCCGAAAATGACTTTTTCAAAACAAAATAAACGGCTGAGCAATTTTGCCATGCCACAAATTGAAAATACACAGAGCCACACAAACGTTTGAAAGGTCAAATGGAATTCGAATACGCGGCTTAAATAAACGCATGCAATGAAGGTACATAGATAAATAAATGCGGGTGGTTTCGGGCGATTAAATTATGTTAAATTCCTGTTATCGTATAATTATTCAGAAAACCAAATCGAGCTCACGGCCATGGACTGAAATGTTTATGTTCATTATTGAATTGCTTATATTTTGCAAATGCCTACCTACCGACACTCGGCCAAAAATTTGAGTGCACAATTGAAAAGCAGACAATGTGACTACATCAAAACGTTCTTAAAAATACTTTTAATACTTTCATTTGAACATACGTACATATGTATATATTTAAAAGTAGGTAATCTTTGAAAGCATAATGAGAAAAAAAAGAGAAAAAAAAAATAAAAATAAACGCAGATGGAAAGCCAACTGAGCTTCAAAGAAAGAAAATATTCAGGTATATTTTTCGATATCATTATAACGAACTGAAATCCTACTCTTTAAAATATAAAAAATATAAAAATAAAAAATAAATTCAAAAGACTCAAAACATTAAACAACAACAACGGCACGAGGTGGCACACTTCTAAATTTGCAAAGAAATGTAATAAAAGAAAATCGCTTTAGTTACCGACTGCACTCGGTTTGGGGGAAAACAATTAAGAGTAAGACATCATTAGAGCAACAAAAATATTATTACAAGCGGTTAAAAGGGCTCTTCGCAACTTTTAATTAAAAGCAGAAAATATCGAATTACTTTGCGTACGAATTTTGACATATACACACAAACACATATATGTATGTATAAGCCCAGCAAACATTTAGAGTCCCAAAAGAATCATATATGATTCCTAATTTCGAATCGGAGCCCTCATTATGAACTCATTTAAGAGTCATACAGAGTCATGATACAAAGAGAGCAAGATAGCGCCACTTCGGGTACCGCTATTTTGTAGCATTCGCATTGTTGTTGTTTCCAATGCTAAAGTATAGCTGTGACGTTGGGCTTAACATGCAAAACAACAACAACGAAGCTCTCATTTTGTATTTGTGACATCATCGGGCTAAAGTGGCGCTATCTTGTTTTCTTGTATCATGATACAGAGGATGTTTCCCTTCTTGCGAAGGTCGTCCTATATCAGTCCGAAATTATATACCGAAGAAGACCACATTAGACTCCTTCCGCATTCATGTGTATGAGTTTAAAAAGACTCAATAATTTGGATTTATAGTCGGTTTTAATGTATGTACAGTCGAAACTCTCTATGACGAACTCCTCTACATATGTGACGGCGTCCAATGAAAGGGACCTAAGGGTCGGTCGGACGAAAATTTTTTGTTGTTGTAAAAAGCAGTGAAATAATACAAATGTAAACTTTAAACTGCTCTCCTGTAAAATTTCATATTTTACCCTTAGGTCCCTTTCATTGGACGCCGTCACATATAATGAATTTCTCTCTATAGCGAATCTTCTGAAGGTTATTTCACTACATTTTTATTGCCTTTTTTTCTCCTTATAACGAATTTTCTCTGTAACGAATTTTTTCCGGTCCCTTGGAATTCGTTTTAGACAGAGTTTCGACTGTATTTACAATTTCAAATTGTTACAGTTAAACTTCCATAACTCGAACTTTTACAACTCAAATTTATTATAACTCGAATTGAATCGGGTGGCAACCCTGAATATTTTATATACAATTTCGTTTCCCTTAAGCCGGGATCCCACTATCTGCGCAATGCGCCAATTTTTGTTGCAATCAATGCGCCGATAGTGTGAACGCCATTTTTGGACTCTGATGCTGACAGGTGTGATCGTCTTGCACGATTTTTTCCCCAATTTTATTGTTCCCTGATAGCCTTTTGACAATATGCGACAGTAATGTGTGCCTCAACAGTGAATGTGTAAATTTTTGAAATTTGTATCGATCTGGCCCGATATAAATCGGCGCAGATTTGCACAGATAGTGGGATCCCAGCTTAATTCGAAGTCTCTGCAACTCGAACTATTTCTTTGGATAATGTTGCTTCGAGTTATGAAAGTTTGACTGTATTTTTGTTCAATTTTTTTTTCTCAGCCCTGTGTGGGATTTGAACTTTGGAACTATCGCCTTTTAGTCACTTGGTCACCTATCGAAATGGTTGGATTTTGTTCGTTAATAAGTTTAAAGTCAAATTGAGTTTAATTTTATTTTTCGGACTCATAAATATGAGCCTCTTATTTTCTATACACTGCAGACTAATTTCGGTTTCATATTTCTGAGGACTCCGAAAATGCTTACTGGGTACGAATGTAACACATACGAACGCTTATGTGAACGTTCCCAGAATCGCACGCATTCGCGTTAAAGAAAACACAATAAAGGAGCGTTTGGCGCGTGCCTTTCTCCCAAAGAAGAATTGGGTGAAATGGTACGCGAGCTGCATTTTTGGCATACCAAAAGCTGTTTATTAAACCGATATCTTAGGGAAATTGTGGCAAATTCGAAATGTCTGCATAAGTGCATATATGCATATGCGTACAGACACGGGATACTGAAGCGTTCGTTTTGTATGAAAAGCATCGAAATCCACTCAATTCCTAAAGCAGTCTATTGCGGACAGACATGTCGTGCTGCTTTTTATAAACAATTGCAATTGAATGAAGCTTTTGTGTTATTAAGTATGCGCTGCACAAATGCAGTTGCAAGTCCCCACCGTGCTTGAACGGGGGAAAATGTGTAAACATTCGGAGCTGCTGCACTGTGCATTTGGACTGAAAATGTGCTTTTCTGTTTGTTTTTTCTATAACACTTTTCATTTTCCTTTTTCTTTCTTTCGTTTTTTTTTTTTTTTTTTTTTTCAATAACATTGTTGCAGCAATAATGGTGATTGAGAGATGGACTTGCATAACTTAAATTCAATTGGGAGAGCAAGCATTTTTTTCTTTTATACATACATACAATAAAATTTATTCTAAGAAATTGACGTGTTGACGCAACGAGTTTATGTGTTTGAACACTGAATCTGCTTTATTGGAAGATCTCAAATAACAGTTGGGATTAACTTTTTTTCCTTATCTCTGTGAATATGTTGCTATTCAATTATCATCGCCCATCGGGTAATTTAAGCTCTCATTTTGATGATAAGTTCAAGTTAATTGTACTGACGATTAATTCTTTTAATTTCTAATTTTTAATTAATTCTTTATTTTTCTATTTTATTTATGTAGCTTGCGTTGTCATCCCAATATTCAACGATTCGAAATTCGAAGAAATTGCATTTTAAGAACAAACAAAAAAAAAACTAAGAGCTTCAGTTCTCTTTTGAAAGGAAGGCGAGAATCAAAAATGCTATCAACGATGCTCAGAATTATTTTGACACTTCAACTGGTGACGTCGTTCGGCGCGTACGTCACTGCATTACCGATAACATCGAAACCAATCGAAGGGACTGCCGAGCAAATGGCCTGGAAAGCATGGATTATGTTACCACCCGAACAAAAAAAATTGGAGAAATCACGTAAGGTGACACCGAAATCGATATTCACATTGCCAAATCGAAGCTGTCCGCCCGGCCATCAACTCTTTCAATCGAATTGCATACCGATTGTGAACATCGACGAAAATAAGTTGCTAACTGAGCAGATACTTGGCATTGTCGTCGAAGAGCCAAATGCGAATAATAGCTTCGACTATGATTACGATGACATCGGTACTGAAATTGCCGATTTTATATACGAACAAGCGGAGAAGCTAAGCGGCGGCGGCGGCGGCGGCAGCGGTGCCGATCAGATCAATAGAGATCACTTTCAATACGATCAATTGCCCAGTCAAGATCAACCGTTGAAGTTTAATATATTTCAGCAAAAATTTCCAACCGACTACGAAACGGACTCGACGATGCCAAGCGATGAGCCAAGCCAAGAACAACAGTTAAAAAATACAACCCAAAATGTCACTGAATTAAAAAATTCCACAATTCCGTTGGCAAAAACTGTAAATGTTCTTCCAATAAAAGAACTCAATGCCACACTGAGCAATTCAACAGCCAGCTCGATGGACTTACAAACGGAGAGCAGTAATGTATCGGTGAGTTTTGCAAGCAAGAATTCTGGTAGTGACATCGGCAAGCCTCGGCCATCAGCAGCAGATCAGCAGTTCTCTGTAAGTGATATTGATGCCATCATTTTGCCGGCCGTGCCAACGCACAACTCTAACCTTGAGCCCAACAGACAAAATCTTCACAGAGTCTCGCTCTTCAAGGACGACAGCAGTGTACAGCTGGTTACGTCCACATTGCTTGCAGAGCGCGATGTTGATCAACAACAGAAACAGCCGGATCTTTCACTGCTGCTCAAGGCTGACGATTTACTGCCATTGCCCAATATCGCAAGCGAAACTGATGATGTTAGCTTCTCAGCGGGAGCAGCAGCGGCGGCAGTACGAGATAAGGCAACAACTGCACGTACGAGGACTTCATCAATTTACGTCGATAATGATGTGTCAACATTGTCAACTGTAATTACGAACGTTGACGACACAACTACTCCATTGAGCGGAAATATTGTTGATGACTCTATTGCTGTCGAAGGTGGAGAATTCACAACACAATTTCCAACTCAGCTCAACGATGGCATTTATGAAAACAACGAGAAAGTGGCTGCCGACCAAGTACCGACGAAGCATGACCATCACCACCTAAAGAAAGGAGAACATCCGCGAAGCGTGAAAACGAAAAATGAAACGTCTGAATTGACAGCACCGCAAGAGGAAAAGTTTACGACCACTACCGAACCGGACGTAACGACGACCAACTTTCAATTAGACGAAACAACGGTCGATGAGGTGCACGATGCACCCACAATCGCATTGAAAGAGCTTTTGGAATTGGCACAGCATCCGTCTGATCAGACACAGGAGAATCTCGGTATGGTGGTCAAGAAATCGAAAGTGGAACCGGTCGAAATACCGCCAATCGTATTATACATCGAGCCAGAGACTACTTCAAGCGTAATGACAGCATCAACGCGATCGGCACCAATTTCGACGTCAACGTCAACGTCAACGCCAGCAACAACTTTAATCGCTACAGACGATGGAGAAGTTTCGCCGTCGCCGTCAACTTTTGTATTGGAATCACCAACGCCAAGCTCTGTAGCGAAAAATGACCGGTTTGATAATCAACAGTTGGACAACAGTACCAAAGTTAACCTCAACCTACCTGATGATGATGATGATAATGATGATGATGGTGAACGCCAACGTAATGCGAGTCCGAATGATGAACGTCGCGTCGACAGTAATTTTAGAAACACCAAAACAGAGAAAACAACAACAACAAAAACACCAACAAGTGAAATTGATATCAAACAAGAATTGCGCATGATTAATGAATTGGTGAAGGGCAACAACAAACACAACAACAACAAGCGCAAAGAGCAGAGCAAACTTGGCATAATAAAAACCGAAAGAAGCAGCACAACAGAAAGTCGTCTTACTACTGGTGTTGAAAAATCAACAAAAGTAAACAGCGATAAAAACGTGGAAAGCATAACAAAAGATACAACATCAAAGCAACAAGAAGATGAAAGTACAATAACTAGCACCGTTAAAACGACTTCAACGCCAATGACAACAGAAGCAACGGTTGCTACCGATACAAGAACAACAACAACAACAGCAACAATGTGGACGAAAATTGTGCCGATTTTTAATTTTAGCACAAGCGAAAACACGACGCCAAGCCAATCAACCGAAAATATGCCAAGTGAAACATCATCAACGATTGCAGCCAGCACTGCTGCTGCTGCTGCTGCTGCTGCTACATCACCAGGCCCAACCAAATCCGTAAGCAATGATGCAATTAACGCTAGAATTAATCGAAGCGATAGAAATAGTAAAATTTTTAGAATAAATACCTTAGATACGCCTAGTTTTAGCGACAGCGACAGCGATAGCAATAGCAATAGCAAAACTAACAAAAATCATGCTGATAAGCAAATATCAAGCAAGACAACTATCCCAACAACAACAATAAGAACAACAACAGAAAGCACCGAATCAACTGATAACAGTTCAGAAACAACATCAAGTAGTATTAATTCGAATAATGGAAATAATCCTTTCTGGTGGCTCCCCATTGGCTGGCGTTTAGATCGCCCTAGCGATGTCTCAAATGAGCCATCACTGTTACTACGTCTCTGGTCAGCGTTTCCAACGAGTGAGAGTACAAGTAAGCTGAGAAATTAGTTTGAAAAATATTTTTTGTTTTTTCTTTGAAAAAAGAGAAAAGTCAGTATTCGGGCAATTTTCAGCAGAGAAATATTGTCCCACACACATACATATATACACATACAAACAAACCTTGCCCTTTCAAATCATATTTCCTTAATTCGAGAGGGAAAAAGTGAATGAAAAAAGGACTCAATTATCGAAATCTCTATGCCAATTTGTAACTTGTTTATAGTTATATACATTTGTACCTTTGAATAGTGCGCTTCAAGACCGAGGTGTGCACCAGTGAGAAGCTTCAATGTTCGTGCCTATTTCAAATCATTTCATTTACTGCAGAGCCCTCGAGTGGTACGACGGTACTTGAAGGAACTTTTACCATAAAGATCAAACCTTTAATACAAGAAAAATTACTCTAGTTTCTCCGGGAACATCTGAATTTATGGGGTTTCGATCGCTTTATTCGCGTAATCGTTTCGGTTTTCCACGTTTTCATGTTTTCAACTTTGGCATCAGGGCCCGATCCAGCTTTTTTCGCAAAACAAAAGTTTGCCGCCCCTAATGATGGCACTAATGGGCTACCTAATGTTTTCGCATATCAATGTGAAATTACCGTCCCCCAGAGTACCCATAAATCGGGACTTGACAAACACAAACGAAACCATCAAGGAAACCCTAAGAAGCTCTAATTTAATTAGAATTTCAAGAAAATTCCTTCACTCAAAATTTTCCATTTCAATTTTTCATTGCCAAGTGCCAAAAAAAACACGAATTTTAACCCTGCTTTTTTGCTTTGTTGTTGTCCCTGTGAAATTGCGCATTTTTAAACGTTGATAAGACGACCAAAAACGACAAAGAAAAAAAAAAAGGAAAAACATCATGAACGGAAGAAATTTCGACATGGAAAATACTTAAATCAACACATTACAGCATCTGAGGGTTACTGATAAAAAGTAAGTACGTTTACCCTTCCCGACGGCTCGACGGTAGGTGATGTTAATGTGCAAAACATGGGGAAAGAAATGCGGCATTTTATTATTGCCTTCAATTGCTGGAAAGTGGAAATAAACAAAAGGAGTTGGAGTAACAAGTGCTGATCACAGTGGCTTGTCTCAATAATTAATAGTAATTAATATTCATACCCCTACTTTTATTTTATTTCCTTTTTTTTTTATTATTATTATATTATTAATTTTGTTTTTTGGTGATTGTCGCGCGCAGATATTTTCTGATATTTAATGTTGTGGTTGTTGTCTTGCATAAAGAAAGTAAAAATAAAATTAAGTTAATACAAATAAACAAACAAAAGTAAAAACCAGAAGCAATATTTTTTTGTGATTATTTATGCATTATGTATGCGTACGTATAAACAGATTATAATTAATGGAAATTATACATAAATACAAATTATAGAAAGTAGAAAGAAAACGAAACAAAAAGAAAACTGTCGCTGTAAGTCACAATATTTCGCGAATAAGGCATTTTAACTTAATTCTTTAGCTTCATTCCTAGTTGTTAAAGTTATTATTATTTAAATATAAGTATTTTTTTTTTTTTTTGTTAATATTGAAATATGTAAAAGTGTTTGCGTCTATGGCTTGTTTTGATATGTTGTATCGATGTTTTAATGTACAAATTTTTTTAAACAATAATTCAATAGAATTAAGCATTGCTCTAAGGTTATTTTATAGAACTTTCTCTAGTGCCTAAGTAAGCCAAATTATCGTCTAAGAAACGCAACAAAAAATTTTATTTTTTATATCGTTTATATTCCTTCAATGTCTATCTATGAAATACAGTGAACTCTCTCTTAAGCGGACACATTTATCGGTACCGTAGAGGAGTGTCCGCTAGGAGAGAGTTCACTGTATAACTGTCGAATAATTATCTTTTTTATACGTCTACTTTGCTAAAATAATAAGCACCTACTCCAATTTTATTCTAATTTTTTTATCTAATTTTCTTCGAACACAGTGAAATCCCATAAGCAATGGAAAAGTTAAATTTGTGCTGCTACCTTTAAATGGTCCAGTCTTAAAGGATTTCATTGTCGAAAACTCTTTCGAAACATTGAAATTTTTCTCCATATGAAAAATGAGTTAAAATGTGAACATTGTACATACATAACATACATAAATACGTACATACATTTATGTGTCGTGTGAATAAGCATTTTTAACTTTTTGTATAAAAAAAAGTATTTATTTGTTTGTGTAACGCGTTGTTTAAATAATAAGAGCATCATTTGTAAATACTTAAATGTAATAAAATCCAATCAAATCAAATCAACAACAGAAAATCATTCTTATTTAATCCAAACAAACACAATGAGTTGACTAAAAAAATATGACAGCTTATGTAACTTTAGATATTTCATTTGAGAATAATTGAGTTCAAGCTTTTTTAAGTTCAACAAGTTTTCATAGGTCCACGTAAATGAAACCGAAAGCCGTAATCAAGTACTTGAACCCTCTTTTCAAAAGTTCAACAATAATTTTCTTAAGGGCTACAAATCTGTCAGGATTTCAAGATTGATTTACGATTTTTTTTGGGTTTTTTTATTTTTATTTTATTTTTTTTTAAAGCGTTTTCGCTTAAACGACTGACCCACTACGGCAATATTTTACAAATGGAAGCTTTACAGCTTTTCAGAAAAAAAAAAGGTTGAGACGCCAAAAAAGTGATTTATAGCAATTGAAAAAGGCCATGGGTAGGTACTTGAAAAGTACGCCATTTGTGAGAGCTTCCAGACGAGAGAAAAATATTCATTTTTGGGGCAGCCACAATTTTGTTGAAGAATTAACTTACAAGCACATGAAATGTTAAAAAAAAAATAAATGAAATAAAATGAAATAAAATAAAAAAGAAAGTCGTAAAGCAAAAAGTCATGAATTTATATTTACTTTCATTGCGAAAATAAATACAACGAGCGGATCTGACTCCACACCAATACCAAACACCTGTCTCATTTGGCAAGAAAGAACCACTTCCATCATATGAAGGAGTCTCGTACAATTCCGACAAAGCCAAGCCAAATCTTTTAAAAGAGGGGGGGGTGGAAGACGTAAGTAACTGCTCAGTTATATAATTTAATGTCCTTCAAGAATAAAATACAAGAGACACGTAAGAAAACACAATAGTAGACATCGTGTTTAAAAATGCCATTAGAGGGGAAAATACTTTTTAAAAAGAAATTTTCCAACGGCAAACATATGCCAGCAGTATGTTGACACAAGAATAATAATAAAAATAAAAGAGAAAGATGGAAAAAAAATTAAAATGAAAACGAAAATGAAAATAAAATTTGCGCACATGCAAATAATAATGAAAAGGCATTCGATGGTGATATTTGGGAAGGTACACGCGTTACGCTTAAAGGCATTCGAGGGGCCCAGCAAATCCAAGAAATGTCATTTGCTTTTGGTGCCGCTGACGCTGTGCTGACGGTACCCGGCGTCAATGGTAGTCGGAAACATAAAACGACAGCATCATTTAAGGACGAAAACATACCAACAGCAAGAGCAGCAACAACAAGAACTAAATACACATTTCTAAATGTATATTTCCGGTAACAGTTGTAGGTGTTTCCGGGTCTCTCAAGCAACGCCGAAATGTATTCCAATTTCAACACCGAAGCGAAGTCGTCGTCTTTCCGTGTGACGTTTCGACTTCATACGCCTGCGAATATCAAAAATTTTGCATATGTTTTGAGGTGTGCCGGGAATGTGCGGGAACATGCATTCGGTAGGCGTAGGTATTCGTGCGTGTGTGTGTGTGACTAAATGTTAATTCAAATGCCGAGCAATCTGTATATTTTTGTAGAATTTACATGTACCATGTAGCTTGAAGAAGCAGGTATGGAAAATGGAAAATGGAAAATTATGTTTGCTTAACGATGTGCATTAGAGAACGTAAGCTGATTGCAGCGCAGCAGTAGCAAAAGCATCCAAAGTGACTAATGGGCGTTCGCTTAGGTATGCGTGCGTGCGAGCGTGCATGCGTGCGTTGGTTCGGTCGTTCGTTCGGTCAGGATATGCTAAGAAATTTCGTAAGTAAGCTATCCGAGGAAATTTCAGCATAATCGGCAGATGTCCTTTATAGGTGTAGAATTGGAATTAAATTTCGCTTACAAATGCTGAGTGTTCGGCATGAAGCGGAGCCAAAATTGCATGCATTTCCATTGAATTGAGACTGAAATTGAGGACGTTTTGGGAACAATGAGATTTCTAAAACGCAATGGGATAGCATTGAAGATGTCTTAAGTGGATCTTTAAAATATGGCAGAGCTTTTCGTCAAGAATTTCAGATGAGATTTACAATTAATCCAGAGACATTTGACGGGGTACTACTGTGACATTTTCTTTTTTTTTGGAAAAATACTAAAAGAAAATCATTAGAAAAAGGGTAGATTTTATAATAAACACTTTCAAGGACTGCGCACATGAATCTCAATGAATTCGCTCTTAAGTCATGTTATAAAATATGTTCCTCACAATGTTCTTGCTAATCCGTGAAATGCGCGCTTTGCCCGTTAATATCAAATATCCATTAGCGTTGAGCCCTGGAATTTAAGGACCCTTCTACCGCAGCATTACCACCACCACCACCATTCTCATTTCCTTTATTCATTCGGAATGCGATGGAATTTTCACATTTGTTTACTTTTCAAGGCAGCAAGCTAATTGGAACTAACATAAATAAATGCCTAGATAAAATCATCAGCGCAAGGCTAAAGACAAAAGAAATTTTTGGGCTGAAGAGACTTACTTACATACATATACGGCGAAAACTCTGACGCAAATTTCAACGAAATACTGCTTTGCTGTAGATCCTTGCGTAGGTGTATTTAGATAGATGCTTTCGTATGTAGGTAGGAACTGCTAGCCTACAATAAAACCGCATGTAGGCTTTACAGTTATGTATCAGCATCTGTTGCTCGGCGCTCGAAGCCTTTTCAATTGAGAGCGGCTTTATGGATTAGGCAGACACTTTGTTAGATGGAACCAAGTTGAAGTGGATTCCCTTGTATTGGGGAGCATTGCTAAATTAGCAATAATAATGATAAGGCTGACAATATCCAGCAATAAGAACCTTAAGCGCCTCAATGAAGGTGAGTTGATGCTGGCAATAAATGTCGTAATTTGCAATTTCGCACTTTTGGAATGGAAATTTATCGCAATTTTTGTTGCCTACTTTTATGCCATCATTGAGCAGGCTCTCGCACTAATGGAATTAAGGTCCTTTTTCCTTTTTCCAACGAAGGCTTATGAGGGCTTTGCGTTAATTGCGGAAATCATCGGAGCATTATAGTTGAGAAATGCGAGGAAACGAATATAATGGTTAACTGGCTGCGCATGTGTGTGTCTATCTTTGTTCTTCGTACATTAAGGACCTTCAGTGGAATATGTTACATCCTCAAAGAGATGTAATTTCACTCCTTTTGTGTTTTAATATTCAAAAATTTTATCGGAGCATAGTGTTAAACGATTTATTGCCTTTTCTTTCAACAGCCAACATTGATAGATATTATTTAACCCTTTGCGGCATACGAACCAACATATTGATTGTGGGGGGACAAAAATCGAAATATAGGTTATGTGTTGATGAATGCAGTTAAGGGTTAACAATAACCAAATTGTTTCCAATTATTTAAATTCTTATACAGAAGAGGGTTAATAAAACCATTTACTCCGGGAAATTTTTTCCAATTATTCAATATTTCATGCAGAAGAGGGTTAATAAAATCATTTACAAAGAGAAAAAAATTTGTTCAATTATTTGATATTTCGTGCAGAAAAGGGTTAATAAAACAATTTACTGGAAAAATTTTTTCCCAATTAGTCCAGCTAGTTGATATTTGATGCAGAAAAGGGTCATGAACTACTAAAAAAAATTGTTTTCCTATTATTTGATATTTCCTTCAGAATAGGGTTAATAAAATCATTTACAACGAAAAAAAATTGTTTCCAGTTGGTTAATATTTGATGCAGAAAAGGGTTAATAAAACTATTTACATAAAAAAAAATTTTGACAATTATTTAATACCTTTTTCAGGCAGAAAAGGGTTAATAAATACATTATGAGAACAAGATTGTTTCAATTTTGTATTTGATATTACTCGCAAAAAAAGGTTAATAAAATCTTTTATTATGAAAAAAATTTTTTCAAATAAAATTTCATGCAGGAGAGGGTTAAAAAAACCATTTATCACAACAAATTTTTTTCCAATTATTTGATATTTAATACATAAAAGGCTTAATTAAACCATTTTCTGGGCGAAAATTTTTCCAATTATTCAATACCTATTTCATGCAGGCACCTTTTGAATTTATTGATTAAAAAATCAGCTTAAAGACATTCATAAATCAAAAATGTAGGAAGTACAAGTCATTTCATAAATGCATACAGAACCGGAAATGAATCTTTTAAATTACCAGTGAAGCGGCGGCTTTACAAAGCCAACAAATAGTCATAAAACAATGGTAAATGTGTAAATGAAGTAATTATTTACTACTGCCATAAACACAAAATAATGTGCATGGAATTTTCATATTCTGGGAAAATGGCATTTTTCCACTACACAATAGGTGCCTGCAATACCACTGCCAACTAACCAATATCTCTCTACCTGTAGATACACAACGTGTGACTGAAATTATAAATGATCCATTTTGTGGCATGCGTTGAGAAATTGTCATAGCCGAAGAGTGTTTCGTACGCTCGCACGTATGGGTCTCGGAACCAGCAAGTCATAGAAACTTTGACCTCAGATCGAGTGCTCTGGCAATTCTACTTTCCCAAGTACTTTACGCAATTTGATTCGATTGTGTCGCACACATTCATATACATAGGTACTTACTTCGACGAACATACAATTTGGAGCGTGATAATATTCTGGCAAAGTTGGACTTTGACAAATGATATTTATCTAACTTCATAGTTCGAATGTAACGCAGATGTGAGGCTGACCATCTACTTTGGTAGGTTTATCGCTCATGATTGTTACATTACCCGCCGCAAACAATTAAAAGGAACTCAAAGTGAATACGTTTTGTTACTAAATGGGTTCATTTGTTTATTTGGAATCCCTATCTGATTTTCTCTAATTGGACAACCCGAAAGTTTGGACTCAATATTAAGTGAAAATTATGTCACAAAAGGTACAAGGAAATTATAAACACTTAGAATAACAAAGAAAGAAAAACAAAAATCCTTAAGATATGTAATATTTCAATAGAAGTTGGTGTCAACATGTAAGTACAACATGACAGAACGGCAAATGGCAAACACGATGCTGCAAAGAATTTTCGAAGGCCTTTGAGAAGGCAAACACTTGTTAACAACAGCGAATATGTTTATTTGAATGCAACGCGCGAGCGAACGAGGCAGACTAAATGAATTAAGCGATACAAGAGAGCAGAGGAAACTTTCGCGTTTTCCGCTTGACATGAGCAGATGACAGTTTCATGTGCTTAAAAAGTGAATAACTTTATTAAAAAAGAATTTTTTTTTTTCAGACAAATTTTGCTAATGACGAGAAGTATATATGGGAGCTCCGACATAAATGAGTACGAAAAGGCAGCGCTTAACAATATTAATATAAGTTGCATCCTTGTTCCAACAAAAAACAAAAAAAAAAAATAAAAATAATAATAAACGAATAAAGAGTAAAGCAGGCAGCAACATGAAAGCAATCTACTTAAAGCAGTTACATCGACATGAGCGTTGACATCCTTTGTGCTTGCGTGACATCGTTCGGTTGGCGGCACCAAAAATGTTGCCCAAAGAAAAAAAAATTAAATAATAATGTTGAGAAGAGAAAAACTGCAGCTGAAGAACCAAAGAATATCGTCGTCTTTTCTATTATGGAGCGACGACAAACGCACTTCATAAAGAAGTTAAAAATTTTCTTAAACTCATTTTAGTTAAAGCTGCCGTGAAATTAGTAAAAGAGCTTCCTTCCTGTGTGTACAATATTTCTATCGTGCAACGGAAGTTGAGCAACTCCCAGAGGAAGCATGTGTGCGCAAACGCCCAGGCATACACGCACATGCCTATGCACTGGCTCACGCAAACGACAAGCATTTGCGAAGCACAAATATTGTGTCTAACGATGTTGAAGTTTATGTAAGTTCCTCAGTTATACGAGTAGGTACTCGTTGGTGGAGTTTTTCACTTGCGACATATGTGAAAATTTGACTGCAAATGCGCTAACATCAAAAGTTTACCAATAAAAATATTTTAAGATAAAAAAAAGCGAGCGCAAGCACAGAAGAAAGCTTAACTCAAAGTTTTCTGTTGAAAAGTTTTCGCTTTGTTTTCATACAAATTTGCAAACACGAATCAATTTTTTGTTTCTCGTTTTTATTTTTCTAAAAATCGCACGTCAAAAACGCATTGTCTAAAGTTTTCCAGAATATTTACATATATGAAGTATCTGTGATAATGATTGCTCTCGGCGTTTGACGTTAGTCGCTACAAAAGAAAAATATTCTAAAGAAAATGCAACAATCACGAAAATATTTTGTTCTAAAAGAAACTTTCAAATCCAACTGAAATCAAAAAGATATTCTTTACTCAACCCTCGAAGTATGCAACATAATTTTGCACTTGTTAAAATCTTCAAAATGATTTCCTCACATTGCACATTCCCATACATTACTGCAGTAATTTTTCTGAAAAACGTGAAGAGCTCGTTAAATATATTAATTACTTTAAAATGTGAACTAAATGAGACTTAAAAAGTTAAACGGAATGGGAGCAATTACTGTACAAGAAGCCTTTGACTAATTCCTTTACGATTGCCTGAGCAAATAAAAAAAAAATAAATATACAAAAAAAAACCATTAAATGAAATTACGCAATGGCAATCCTAACGAGATGCAATGTTTTTGGATAACAAAAGATTAAATGTCCACAAAGTGATGGCAATTAACACCTTAACTACACAACTTCATTTTCCTTTTTATGGGCACTCGAGCACACAAACTACATTGTTTGCATTGGTAAATCGAAAGAAGAAAATGTAAAATGCATAAGAAAAGAAAATAAAAAAAAGGAAAAGAAACAGAAAAATTAAAAAAAAAAAAAACAGCCGAAACGAAATGTAACAATGCACACGCAGGAATCGTTATCCTTGCACCCACAGAGAAAGCCATATAAAAAGCGTAGCTAACAATGTGTAAAACACGAATGCTTACAGCACTTGCAGCGCACGACCGAACATGATGTTTGGTAATTTACACAACACTCGAATGCGTCTGTGTACAGGCGTTGCATCAATTGAAACGCGCACACACATACATTCGCGCATCAGTGCATACTACACATGCATGTTGTATTGCTGCTCATGGTGCGAGGGTTGCAGCCATAACAGTTAAATGGTAGTAATCGAGCCGCATGAGCACAAACTCTAATCATCGCAATAACGGCCTGAAGAGAAACAAATGAAACGACGATCATAAAAGAAACTAGCAACAGAAACAATTTCCAATTTTCCAAATGCATTCAAAGACGGTTAAGACAGTAAACAACAGCAACAAAAACGACAATAACAACAGCAACAACGAACAACGAACCACGAACTACGAAGGACCAAAGTCGAATTGAAAAAGCCAAAGTGAAAATTATCACAAGTCGCAAAGAAAAATCAGAGGCAAATAAAATTTTATTGCGTCATAAAAACAGCGCAAACGACGCAAACGAAATACGAAATTTATTTTGACGTTCTTTTTCTTTCACATCCATTTTTTTATTATCTTCGATAGAAACCTATTGGCCATTGGCTTTATTGAAGGATAATTTTTCGCGGCAATGAATAAAGGACGCAAACCATACGGGAAGATCAAAACCAAAAATCATGGTAGATTACTTTGGAAAATCGAATATGTTTAACACGAGACGAAAAATCAAAGGCACAAAATCAGTTTGGCCTTTCTCCGCAGCAACCAAGAAGCAATTTCTTGACTTCACCGGCCCCATTCGTTTTTACGCCCACCCTAACTTCTCAACTGCTTCGTATGCTCATGCATTCATGCATGTGCATGTCTCTCTATATGTATAGTCTCTCATTCTCAAAATATGTATGCTCTTATTGCAGAGGTAAATACGTTGTTCGAACAGTGTTAGCCGCAAATGTGCATTCGCAGAAATGCACAAGGACAATAAAAGCTAAAAGGGTCCTCGCACTAAGCACCAATAACCTATTACAATGTTATAAGCTTAACAAAAGGCAAGTTTGTTACAAGAATGTGCAAAAAATCCCGCACTCAATTGAATTGAATTCAATTGTACTGGAATCGAATTGAATTGTGGTAGATTTTAAACACATGCGAACATATGTAGCCACACAGGCACACATACGCACACGTCCATGAATAGAAACCGCCAGAGCGAACATTGACTTTTCCTAGTTGCATGGTGGAATAGCAGAGCATAGCGATTCCGCTTTTGTAACGATTGTTGGTGGCAAACAAGCAACAGTTGCCAATAGAAACTTCCTTAGTTCTGGCAAATAATAAAATTGAATTTTGAAATGTTTGCTGAGCAGTAAATATCCTAAAGTTACTTGTTTTTTCGCCTTCTTGAGAATTCTAGCTAGATCAAGAATGAAATAAGCGAATTTTCTATTAAGGATAAAGCAACGTTTGTCAAGGAATGTAAATGGATTGCTTCAAAGGAAAACAAATAATCTAAGTTCGCTTATTGTTAAAAAATAATATGGTTTGCAACTTTGAAATGAGCTTTTCGAAGATTTTTGAGAGAGTTGAATGATGGATAATGTCACGGCAAGAAATTCATTTGAAATACATTGAATTTAGAATAGACAAGTAATATTAGGAGATTCGAGACTTCAGCTAATTGTTTCAGATTAAAAACAAGAAACTTTTTTCAGTTACTACAAACTACTGGTTTTTGTTTATGTTATATGTTAGATGGCAATACTCATGGAAGGATGGGTATCAGCGATGATATGATCCATTATGGGAGATTCTGCAGAAGGGTGCTGAAAAACACACCCTTTAAGAGGATTCTGAGCGAATCCTAAAAGTCGTAAACAAGGGTTAAGAAGAAGAATGGTCAGTTCTATTTATAGTCCTGAACAGGGCCGGATTATAGGGGGGGCCAGGGGGGCCAGTGGCACCGGGCCTCCACCATGTGGGGGCCCCCACCAGCAGTGATCAAATTAATTTTTTTTATTTATTATAGTTTTCAAGATATTCAGTAACTACTCTCTTAAAATTTTCACTTGTTTATACGGTTATTCAGTGGACTTTAGAATTGAAAAACCCTTTTATCAATCACAAAACGTACTTTTGCTAACAATCAATCCGCCGTTTAGTGAAAATATGCTACATAGTAAATTTTATTTTATAATATTCGCTCTACTCAGACTCGCACTTGACCGCTTTTTCGTGGAGCAGCAGATTTGTGTTGCGGAGTAAGTGATTTTATGACGATTTATTTTAACCCTTTCGCCCTTACTGAGACAATACGTCGAAGCAATTTTCAACTCTTCATAACTTCTTTATTACTTCCAATATTTCTATATTTGAAAAATTCCAATAAGGCCATAAGTATTCTATGTGTTGAAATTGCCATATGTATGTGGTGGAAACAAGTATAACGAAATATGTCTGAAGGATCATTATAAAAAGCAGTGATGCCTGATCAGCAGATTTTCGGCTAGATCTTGCAGATTTTGAAGTTGGACAGCGGAGAAAAATGCATTCTTGCGGTTAGCAAAAAATCGAGCGGAATTTTTTCCGTACATTTTTAACCGAATTTGAATTACATGTTCTGTGGTCGTGCGCAAAAAGATCAAAAAAATTTATGTTCCATTTGTCCTCACCGAGCAGAGAAAAAAGAATTCCCCTGATCTGGGAATAATGGTCCACTACTTGTGAACATATACCTACCAGAAGTTGTTTTCAACTGTTGGTGAGGTTTTCCGAAATTCTGTGCGAGCAAGTGAAATTCAAATATCATGTCTCTGACAAACAACTTGTATTTTTTTTCTATTAGTAACCTTTCTTATCATACGAATTTCTGAGACAGAAACAATTTTTTAAGAAAACTACACTTCTTATTCGAGAAAAAAACTGCTATTTTTGAACTAACCGCAAAAAAACTGTTTGTCTGACTAGTTTGATGATTTTGAGTATCGAAAGCGACATATTAAAAAAAATATCGTTTGAAACTCTCATTGAAGAATTCGCTAGGATAAAATCGAGAAAAGTTTATATTGGTTGAAAAGACGCTGAATAAAAAAAAATATTTTATGAAAACTGTTAAATAAACAAAATGTGAACGTTGAAAAATATTTTCATTCTTATAATTGATAACCTTTCTACAAACACATTTTCTGCTATTGTGTGAAATTTCATCCTATATCTTTCAACTAACAGAGGGGCCACCACCATTCTCTGGCCCCCGGGCCCCCGGCAACCTTAATCCGACTCTGGTCCTGAATCAAAGCACAAAAAAACAAAAAAAATCCGAAAAAAAAAACCAATCCAGGCTATAGTTGAATCAGACACCTTCTGGGAAAAACGTTGAATATACTGCGTCATACCCAAGTAACAAAAATGTTTATTATCATAACTTAAAGAAGTAGTGAAGAAGGCTACAAATGGTTTGCACTCCGTCTTTAAGACATATTAAAGTCCAAATTAAGTGCAAAAGGGCCCATGTGGGCGGTCCGATAGAAGAAATTGAGAAGCGTATTTCTATCTTAATTGCCACTTAAATAGGAGAGCGAAGTTTCAAGTTCTAGTTTTTATCTTCTTAAAGGCTTCTTAACTCCAGCGCAGCTTATGAGTTTATAAAAACATTCTCTATCTCTTTTTATCACATTGATTTAAATACAAATGATAAAATGAAACGAAAACATAATTCGCAGAGGGTGTTGGTTCTGTCTAAAATTTTGTTGACAAGATATTTGTGTTCACCAATGCTATGATAAGTAAAATAAGTGACTATGGCTTTTGTTCGTTACGCCAAATTGAAGCGATTTTACAAACGCAACGATTTTTACGGTGAAATTACATCTGCTACCCCCTTCAAAATTCACGCGCCTTCATAATTGTTTGAATATTTTTGTAAAACAATTACGCTGAAATCAATGCGCTGGTGCTTAAAAATGTGTTTTTATGTGGGGTTTTAGTATATACTTTTCTTAAGTCAAATAATTTGCAAAGATTAACTCGTAAGCATTTTAAATTTCGTACAATCGTAAGTATTGCTGCAAATTAGAAGTAATACAAATATAATAATTTGATTAGGAAAAGTTTAACATCCGAGCGTACACCATACCCTTCGGTGGTCGACACCGGACTGAAATGCAGGGTGGTCATAATTTTTTTCCATTTTGACAGCACACGTTGATGAAAAACACTTTACTAATTTAAGTACGATATTCGAAGTATTAAATACGTCCCATCATACCGATTTAATGCTTCGAATATGGCTACTAATTTCAGAACCATCTAAGACTGCTTTAAGAAGGATATTTAATACCAATTTAAAACCAAAGTGACAGCTCTACTTTAAAACCGATTTAAGTGACACTAAAGAAGGGAGGATTCAAATACCAAAAACGGATCATATTAAGTTTGAATAAAGAAATGAAATACCGAATGAATACCACATTTTGCTACTTGGGATAAGGACTAAAGTCGATGAAATCCTACATCCTGTGAGAATGACCTTCCCATTAAACAGTACTTCAGTTGACTTTTCTAAGAATTATACTTATTATTAAGAAGCTCTCAATTTGTTTTCACCTGCCTACCTACAGATACCGGTTAAAGGGATATCAATTCACTATCCCAAACCTCATTGTAATTATCTCTTTTAAAATCCTCCAATCATGTGCTTAACAAATACAAAAAGAAATATTTGCCACTGACATGGGAAATGCAATTCTCAATAATAGAAAAAGGAAAGCGCTAAAATAAATTCATTCGGTTTTTTGAAAAAATTTTAGCGCCAAAATTCTTAGAATTTTTCACTTATTCTATATAGAAATATTCATCAAAATCGGACGTCATGAAATTATTGGGTTTTATGGGTTTTTGGTCCACAACTCTATAAACTTCCTCTAACCCCGCCAAATTTTTTTTGGCCTTATGTCTTTTAATTGTTCATAATACCACGGTGGCCAATATAAGCACTACCAAAGCAGCCTTTCTCTGGCTACGTCCCTGAAACTTGTAAATTTTGTATGAAATTTCAAAGGGTTTTAATTCCGATTCCGACAGCTATGACACCCCCAATTATTGCAATCAAATACGAATTCGAAACCCTTAAGAGATGCTCATACCCTTCGAGCTTATTCGAGTACTTTGACTTACTTCATGAGATTTCGTTAAGACTAGAAGCTGCTCTGGCAAATGCCTTTCATGAATTGAACTCAATATCGATATTTTTGAGTTCCATTTCGAATCAATTTTCGTCCATTGCTCAAATGTTCGAAAATAATATTTTTTCCAAATGCATCCTTTAAAAACTCTCAAAGGCTCAAAACCATACAGTCGAACATTCGAATTTCAATTCAAAGTAAAACCTTTTTTCATCTCCACAAGATCTGTCAAAAATGGTTTTCGTAATCATACGTCAATGTAACTGTAATAATATCTTCTGCCCGAAATTTTCGCGTGTTCCAAATTAATTTCGGTAGCAAAAACCCATCAGAAGTATTATTGCAGGTGTTACATTTTCCCCCATGTAAGATTATATTCACTTTGTTGCCAGAAGAGCAAAGTGCTACCAACGCCGGTGTCCGACACATTACACACGCCCACCGCTTTTGAGCAAATGAATTTAAATGAAACCAAATAAGAATTGCAAAAAGAATGGAATCGAGAGGGGGGGCGAGAGACAGAGGGAGAGAGAGCGCACGCGAAAAAAGGCAGCAAGGATAACGTAACACTTTTGGTAAACTCTGTTTATTCAACTTTGCCTTTACATTTGCGAAAGTGAAGTACTGCAAAATTTTTTGGGAAAAACGAATGTTAACGGGAAAATGAATGTGTGTCGAGTAAACCGTGCCGTACTGGTTTCTCTGTGTGAAGAATATAAATATTTTAACGAACACACATAAAAAACCAAAAAAAAAAAATAAATAAAAATAGTAAGAGTGAAAAAATGGAAAAGAAAAACCGAAAAACCTGTCAGAGGAATATGCTTCAAGAAACTCAGTAGCCATGGCATAGCGTACTATGCGGAAATGATACCTATCTACTTACTTCCCAATGTTCAGAGAACGGCGACATCAATGCTAACAATGCATTTTTAAAGCCATGCAGCCATGGTTCGGACTCCGACTCCGACACCGTCTCCGTTTCCCAATCCGACTTCGACTGTCACGACTGACTCCGACTCTGACTCACGTTGCACCACCGCTGACCGATGTATTACATGCGAAGCTGTTCGAAAGGCATTTGGGTGGACAAAAGTGGACACTGGAACCAAAAAAGGAACACAAAACCATTCGCCCATTTTAACACTTTCGCGTGGATCACACATGCTCCAAGCTCCTCTTTTATTTAGTAGTGCGAGTATGTGCTCGTGCTGCGGCATGCAGGATATTTACAGACCGCGTTGTTTCGAACTCTCTGTTTGTGTGTGTGTGATTGCCTGCGTGCGTGCGTCTGTGTTTGCGGGCGCCATATAAAGCATCTGAAATATATGCACAAGTATGCGAAATTTATGGCCTTACATGCAACTGTAAATTGTTAAGTGCTACTCAACAAGCTCACGTGGAAAAGGAAAAAAAAACAGCAGCAACTGCGTTCAGAAAAATGGAGCAGAGGAAGCAAGGCAAACTTATGCCGCAAACATGGAAACGGAACTGCGATTGCAAAACATTGCGCGACGTGTGCAAGCTCGACAGACATGATAGGCGTGCGCGACTGTCAATGTTTTTGTTTATTTACGCAACAGCAGAATTCCTTTTCTCTCCCTGTCACTTTCTCCTCTCTTTGCTGACTTTCGCACAAGATTATGAGCTTCGAAAATCATTTAAAGAAGCTCAGAGGAATTTTTCAATGTAAACGAGAAGCGGAATGTTTTTTTTTTTTTGGATTCGATGAAATTCTTGAGTATAAAATAACCCTTTATAAATGGACCTCTGACTTTCATTCGCATTTGTTTCCCAATCGCCGTACCCATGACAACCCACCAATCATAATCATTCACTCAACTGTCCTTGTAAGAACAAATTTCGAAGTACTTTCTACCATGATGTTCTCTTCGAAAAACAGTGAGTCCTGCCGGTTTAACAACGGTTCCGAGAATTCTTACCAATGGGATTCTTACCAAAATTCTGAGTGATTGAGTTTCATGGATCCAACATAGTCTTCCATCGCTCCGTAATATGCATTGAAAAACCTGTAGAAGGCTTTTGAGACTGGAACACATACTGAGGACACAGTATCGTACATAATCGTGTCCCCCTACGTGTGCATACATGTAAATGTATCCACATAAAAATAACAAACTTGAATGCTTCGAGAATTTCCAGCCCGGCATTCGAATAAGCAATTTCGCAAACGTTTCGATTGATATCATTTATTTTAGTGATTTTGAACGAATTCATTTGAAGAGGATTTTCAATGGCGAATAGGAAACTTTCTCTCTCTCTCGTGCTAAGTCACATTATTTCGAATAAATGTCCATAACGAATGTGTTGCTCAACACAGAAACGAAGGATGACTTAACATTTTTAATTACAAAACCGGAAATTGGCAATCAAGTGGCTTAATTGAAACATGCATGCATTACAAGGCAACAAAATGGAGTAAAATTGTGTAAAGAGGAAAAGTCATTAGTTCATTGTCAAATGTGAATGCTCGCCTGTCCCTCTCCTCTCTCCTATCTTTTTCTGTCTGTTCCACTCTGTCTCGTTGTCGTCGTCGTCATCGTTGGCAGTAGAGCTGGGAAAACATTTTCGTAAATTTGTTCTAGTCATTGTTTCAAATTAAGGACTGACGTTTAACCATAAATTGAAAAAGAAAGGAAATGGGGCTCAGCAATTGCGAGTAATCCTTTTCTCTAAATTCATCTACAGTTTTTCAGAGCATTGCAATTTATTTCAATTGGAAAACCAATCAATGTTTTCATGTTGGTTATTTTTTTCGATGGGATTTTTTCGCCTTCTAGATTTCCAGAGGCCTGAAAGTTCTGAAAGTTAAAGTAATAGCTTTTAAATTACAATAATTTCGAAAATATTCTAAAAGGATAAAACTTTCTAATGTAATGGGACTGAGGAATGTGAGGATTAACAGAATTTGTTTCCTTCAAGTATTATTTCTCTAAATTAAATTGAACAGTCCAGATCGAAATAGGTATATCCATTGGTCCCAATTTATCCAGTAGGGGCCTACCTTACACCCGCCGTTAAACTTTGCCAAAAACAGTATTGGATGTTGAGCGAATTTCTTCACAAATCAGTAGCATTTCTTGCCATTGAATCAAAATTGGACCCTTAAGTCCACTTATTTTCGTGACGTCATATTGGGCAGGGTTGTCTTGAAGATGGGCAACAATTAGAAGGCCGGACTAATAGAATAAGGGACGATTCAAAAATTTCCAGGGTAAGCTACCAACATGTAAAACCTTTTGAATGTTTTAAAAAAATACCTTGTTTTATTAACAATAAGTCATTGTTTGTTTCATCTTTTTATCTTAATTATTTCTGGAGATATTAAATTTTTAAAAACCCGGCGTATGAGTAATGTGTTTTGTATCATTTTCGCACATTTGTACTGGATATAAGTACTAGAGCATCTATGTGCACTTGTAATTTTTTGAATATTCACTGTTGCTCCATTTAATTTCAATGAAACTTTTTTTTAGATGAAAGCGAATACTTAGAGGTATATTTAAAAAAAATTTTAGGGTGGCGGGAAACTGGGAATACTTTGAAAAAAATTGTTAAAATTATCTTTTTAGTTTTGTTGAAAATTTTTTCTCAGTGTAAAATTAATTTTTTTTTTTTTTTGATTTCCTGTTATATTAGCAATCGGCCAACGTTTGTTTCATCTTCTTATCTTAATTAGTTTTTGAGATATAAAATTTTAAAAAAAAGGCTTATTAAAAAAGGAATTTCAAGGACCGTTCAAAATAAAATTCTAAAAAGTAGTCTCCACAGTGTTTAAAGATGGCACCTATCGAAAAATCAACAAAATTTAAAAATTCCTTTCATGATGCCGCAACCCGCCAGACCTTTTAAAAAGGATTTCTCTTTTCATACATTTTATTCTCACATTTGGTTATTCAAATTTTTTTTCCGAAAAAGCCACTCAAAACGATAAGCCCAGAACTCAACCATCACGCATCGAGTTCACCCTTTATTCTGTTTTATATATACAAGAATTTAATTTTCCAATTAAATGCGAACTTTTTGTCGAAAAACTAGAAAAAGGAATTTAAAAAAATTTCGCGATCAAACTGACAATAGGGACTTGAAATAACAACAGAGCAAATTTGGCAGTAAAATACTACGTTCCACTGGATCCAGTGATGCATCTGCACGTATTTTACTTGGGGGGAAATTGCTTTAAACGAAGTTTTAAAATAACTCCGTCGATGTCGAGTCATCCTGTCGAATCAACAAAAACAAAAAGAAGAAGAATAAAGAACAAAAAGATAAAACAAAAAAAAAACCTTAAAATGGAGAGCTAAATCCCACGGATAAAACTGAAATTGGTATAAATTGAAGTTGGCGTTTTTAGCGAATTAGAGCAACTAAGCTAGTTGCTGCCGGCAGCAGAAAATAGAAAGACATAAACCATGGCCAACCAAAGTCGAATTGAATTTGGAGTTTGGCTTGTGCGCATTAGTCAGGATAACTGAATTGAGATTGTTGGCGCTGCACGAGGAGCACGGGTATCCATTCCACAGTTGCCTTTTTGCCTTTGTGTTTTAGATAACATAGTGCTCTGCAGTATGTCGAAAAGTTTTGATATGGAAAATAGTAACTACAAGGTAGGATAACGTAGCACGCAGATTATATAAAAGGGAATTCGATAAAAACGATCGGGGAATAAACTTAGACCATTTTCAATTTTCAAGAATTATCTGATTTTCAAATAGCTACACTAAAGATATTGATTTTTATACCTTTTCCGAAGGAAAGGGTATATTACGTTTGGCACGGTGTATGTAACATACCAAAGGAGTCGCGGTAGATATAGACATATATATATATTCTTGATCAGGGTGACAAGAGGAATCGATCTAGCCATGTCTGTCTGTCTGTCTGTCTGTCTGTCTGTCTGTCTGTCTGTCTGTCTGTCTGTCTGTCTGTCTGTCTGTCTGTCTGTCTGTCTGTCTGTCTGTCTGTCTGTCTGTCTGTCTGTCTGTCTGTCTGTCTGTCTGTCTGTCTGTCTGTCTGTCGGTCACACTTTTAGTTTTTCGTAATTTACTCCTAAGCCATGAAAGATTATCATATTGAAATTTGGCATGGACTTGAACCAGGTAAATGTCCGAAAAACTGCCATACAAATTTTTTTCGTAGTCCCTTCTTGGGTCGTGGGAAGTGGTTCAGAAGTTTCAAAAATCACGATTTTTAACGTTTTTCGTGGATTACTTTTTTACTATACATCCCAGCATATTGAAATTTGGTTGTGTGTATAGCTACTATGTAGACTTAAGCTTTTGCTGAAAAAAAATTGCGACATCGCTATAACTATGGTCATCATCCTACACATTAGAAAAAAACACTCTTTCTCTTATTCTCATATCTGAATACAAAAATGATTTTTTTTTTGCTTCTTCTGGTTGTGTATTTTGCCGCCAAATAAAGTCGTCACTTAAGGTTAAAATTTGACCACCATTCGCGAAATTCGCAAAAATTGGTTTTCACTATTTTGAATTTGAGGATTTCCCAGCTAGACAAAATGTCCTCTAACGGTTAAATTTTGACCATGACCACCATTCGCGAAATTTGCAAAAATTTGGTTTTTCACTATTTTGAATTGAGGATTTCGCAGCTAGACAAAATGTCCTCTAACGGTTAAATTTTGACCATGACCACCATTCGCGAAATTTGCGAAAATTTGGTTTTCACTATTTTGAATTGAGGATTTCGCAGCTAGACAAAATGTCCTCGAACGGTTAAATTTTGACCATGACCACCATTCACGAATTTCGCAAAAATTTGGTTTTCACTATTTTGAATTGAGGATTTCGCAGCTAGACAAAATGTCCTCTAACGGTTAAATTTTGACCATGACCACCATTCGCGAAATATGCGAAAATTTGGTTTTCACTATTTTGAATTGAGTATTTCCCAGCTAGACAAAATATCCTCTAACGGTTAAAACTTAACCATGCTCACCATCCGCCAAATTTTTTTTGGCCTTATGCCTTTTAATTGTTCATAATACCACGGTGGCCAATATAAGCACTACCAAAGCAGCCTTTCTCTGGCTACGTCCCTGAAACTTGTAAATTTTGTATGAAATTTCAAAGGGTTTTAATTCCGATTCCGACAGCTATGACACCCCCAATTATTGCAATCAAATACGAATTCGAAACCCTTAAGAGATGCTCATACCCTTCCAGCTTATTCGAGTACTTTAACTTACTTCATGAGATTTCGTTAAGACTAGAAGCTGCTCTGGCAAATGCCTTTCATGAATTGAACTCAATATCGATATTTTTGAGTTCCATTTCGAATCAATTTTCGTCCATTGCTCAAATGTTCGAAAATAATATTTTTTCCAAATGCATCCTTTAAAAACTCTCAAAGGCTCAAAACCATACAGTCGAACATTCGAATTTCAATTCAAAGTAAAACCTTTTTTCATCTCCACAAGATCTGTCAAAAATGGTTTTCGTAATCATACGTCAATGTAACTGTAATAATATCTTCTACCCGAAATTTTCGCGTGTTCCAAATTAATTTCGGTAGCAAAAACCCATCAGAAGTATTATTGCAGGTGTTACATTTTCCCCCATGTAAGATTATATTCACTTTGTTGCCAGAAGAGCAAAGTGCTACCAACGCCGGTGTCCGACACATTACACACGCCCACCGCTTTTGAGCAAATGAATTTAAATGAAACCAAATAAGAATTGCAAAAAGAATGGAATCGAGAGAGGGGCGAGAGAAAGAGAGCGCGCGCGAAAAAAAGGCAGCAAGGATAACGTAACACTTTTGGTAAACTCTGTTTATTCAACTTTGCCTTTACATTTGCGAAAGTGAAGTACTGCAAAATTTTTTGGGAAAAACGAATGTTAACGGGAAAACGAATGTGTGTCGAGTAAACCGTGCCGTACCGGTTTCTCTGTGTGAAGAATATAAATATTTTAACGAACACACATACAAAACCAAAAAAAAAAAAATAAATAAAAATAGTAAGAGTGAAAAAATGGAAAAGAAAAACCGAAAAACCTGTCAGAGGAATATGCTTCAAGAAACTCAGTAGCCATGGCATACCGTACTATGCGGAAATGATACCTATCTACTTACTTCCCAATGTTCAGAGAACGGCGACATCAATGCTAACAATGCATTTTTAAAGCCATGCAGCCATGGTTCGGACTCCGACTCCGACACCGCGGTGCACCGTCTCCGTTTCCCAATCCGACTTCGACTGTCACGACTGACTCCGACTCCGACTCACGTTGCACCACCGCTGACCGATGTATTACATGCGAAGCTGTTCGAAAGGCATTTGGGTGGACAAAAGTGGACACTGGAACCAAAAAAGGAACACAAAAACATTCGCCCATTTTAACACTTTCGCGTGGATCACACATGCTCCAAGCTCCTCTTTTATTTAGTAGTGCGAGTATGTGCTCGTGCTGCGGCATGCAGGATATTTACAGACCTCTCTGTTTGTGTGTGTGTGATTGCCTGCGTGCGTGCGTCTGTGTTTGCTGGCGCATATAAAGCATCTGAAATATATGCACAAGTATGCGAAATTTATGGCCTTACATGCAACTGTAAATTGTTAAGTGCTACTCAACAAGCTCACGTGGAAAAGGAAAAAAAAGAAAAAAAAAACAACAACAACTGCGTTCAGAAAAATGGAGCAGAGGAAGCAAGGCAAACTTATGCCGCAAACATGGAAACGGAACTGCGATTGCAAAACATTGCGCGACGTGTGCAAGCTCGACAGACATGATAGGCGTGCGCGACTGTCAATGTTTTTGTTTATTTACGCAACAGCAGAATTCCTTTTCTCTCCCTGTCACTTTCTCCTCTCTTTGCTGACTTTCGCACAAGATTATGAGCTTCGAAATTCATTTAAAGAAGCTCAGAGGAATTTTTCAATGTAAACGAGAAGCGGAATGTTTTTTTTTTTTGGATTCGATGAAATTCTTGAGTATAAAATAACCCTTTATAAATGGACCTCTGACTTTCATTCGCATTTGTTTCCCAATCGCCGTTCCCATGACAACCCACCAATCATAATCATTCACTCAACTGTCCTTGTAAGAACAAATTTCGAAGTACTTTCTACCATGATGTTCTCTTCGAAAAAAAGTGAGTCCTGCCGGTTTAACAACGGTTCCGAGAATTCTTACCAATGGGATTCTTACCAAAATTCTGAGTGATTGAGTTTCATGGATCCAACATAGTCTTCCATCGCTCCGTAATATGCATTGAAAAACCTGTAGAAGGCTTTTGAGACTGGAACACATGTAGGTACATACTGAGGACACAGTATCGTACATAGTCGTGTCCCCCTACGTGTGTATACATGTAAATGTATCCACATAAAAATAACAAACTTGAATGCTTCGAGAATTTCCAGTCCGGCATTCGAATAAGCAATTTCGCAAACGTTTCGATTGATATCATTTATTTTAGTGATTTTGAACGAATTCATTTGAAGAGGATTTTCAATGGCGAATAGGAAACTTTCTCTCTCTCTCTCGTGCTAAGTCACATTATTTCGAATAAATGTCCATAACGAATGTGTTGCTCAACACAGAAACGAAGGATGACTTAACATTTTTAATTACAAAACCGGAAATTGGCAATCAAGTGGCTTAATTGAAACATGCATGCATTACAAGGCAACAAAATGGAGTAAAATTGTGTAAAGAGGAAAAGTCATTAGTTCATTGTCAAATGTGAATGCTCGCCTGTCCCTCTCCTCTCCCTATCTTTTTCTGTCTGTTCCACTCTGTCTGGTCGTCGTCGTCGTCGTCGTCATCGTTGGCAGTAGAGCTGGGAAAACATTTTCGTAAATTTGTTCTAGTCATTGTTTCAAATTAAGGACTGACGTTTAACCATAAATTGAAAAAGAAAGGAAATGGGGCTCAGCAATTGTGAGTAATCCTTTTCTCTAAATTCCCTCTACAGTTTTTCAGAGCATTGCAATTTATTTCAATTGGAAAACCAATCAATGTTTTCATGTTGGTTATTTTTTTCGATGGGATTTTTTCGCCTTCTAGATTTCCAGAGGCCTGAAAGTTCTGAAAGTTAAAGTAATAGCTTTTAAATTACAATAATTTCGAAAATATTCTAAGGGATAAAACTTTCTAATGTAATGGGACTGAGGAATGTGAGGATTAACAGAATTTGTTTCCTTCAAGTATTATTTCTCTCAATGGAATTGAACAGTCCAGATCGAAATAGGTATATCCGTTGATCCCTATTTATCCAGTCTTGCCTACCTTGCACCCGCCGTTAAACTTTGCCAAAAACAGTATGGAATGTTGAGAAAATCTCTTCACAAATCAGTAGTCTTTCTTGCCAATGAATCAAAATTGGACCCTTAAGTCCACTTATTTATACGTGAATCGTCATATCTGGGCAGGGTTGAAGAACTCATTAGCAAGATACGTAGGCATACAAGCTTAGAAGAGCACTGACTAATAGAATAAGGGAACGATTCAAAAATTTCCAGGGTAAGCTACCAACATGTAAAACCTTGTAAAACCTTTTGAATGTTTTAAAAAAATACCTTGTTTTATTAACAATAAGTCATTGTTTGTTTCATCTTTTTATCTTAATTATTTCTGGAGATATTAAATTTTTAAAAACACGGCGTATGAGTAATGTGTTTTGTATCATTTTCGCACATTTGTACTGGTTATAAGTACTAGAGCATCTATATGCACTTGTAATTTTTTGAATATCTCACTGTTGCGCCATTTAATTTGAAGGAACTTTTTTTTTAAATGAAAGCAAATATTATACTTAGAGGTATTTTTTAAAATAATTTTTAGTGTGGCGGCAAACTGGGAATTTACATTGAAAAAAATTGTTAAAATTATCTTTTAAGTTTTGTGGAAAAATTTTTCTCAGTGTAAAAATTAAAAAAAAATTTTTTTGATTTCCTATTATATTAGCAATCGGCAAACGTTTGTTTCATCTTCTTATCTTAATTAGTTTTTGAGATATATAATTTTGAAAAAAGGCTCATTAAAAAAGGAATTTCAAGGATATTTCAAAAACCGTTCAAAATAAAAATCTTAAAAGTAGTGTTTTTAGATGGCACCTTTCGAAAAATCAACAAAATTTTAAAAATTCCTTTCATGATGCCGCAATCCACCAGACCTTTTAAAAAGGATTTCTCTTTTCATACATTTTATTCTCACATTTGGTTATTCAAATTTTTTTTCCGAAAAAGCCACTCAAAACGATAAGCCCAGAACTCAACCATCACGCATCGAGTTCACCCTTTATTCTGTTTTATATATACAAGAATTTAATTTTCCAATTAAATGCGAACTTTTTGTCAAAAAACTAGAAAAAGGAATTTAAAAAAATTTCGCGATCAAACTGACAATAGGGACTTGAAATAACAACAGAGCAAATTTGGCAGAAAATACTACGTTCCACTGGATCCAGTGATGCATCTGCACGTATTTTACTTGGGGGGAAATTGCTTTAAACGAAGTTTTAAAATAACTACCGTCGATGTCGAGTCATCCTGTCGAATCAACAAAAACAAAAAGAAGAAGAATAAAGAACAAAAAGATAAAACAAAAAACAAAAAAAAACCTTAAAATGGAGAGCTAAATCCCACGGATAAAACTGAAATTGGTATAAATTGAAGTTGGCGTTTTTAGCGAATTAGAGCAACTAAGCTAGTTGCTGCCGGCAGCAGAAAATGGAAAGACATAAACCATGGCCAACCAAAGTCGAATTGAATTTGGAGTTTGGCTTGTGCGCATTAGTCAGGATAACTGAATTGAGATTGTTGGCGCTGCACGAGGAGCACGGGTATCCATTCCACAGTTGCCTTTTTGCCTTTGTGTTTTAGATAACATAGTGCTCTGCAGTATGTCGAAAAGTTTTGATATGGAAAATAGTAACTACAAGGTAGGATAACGTAGCACGCAGATTATATAAAAGGGAATTCGATATAAACGATCGGGGAATAAACTTAGACCATTTTCAATTTTCAAGAATTATCTGATTTTCAAATAGCTACACTAAAGATATTGAGTTTTTTTTTTTTTGGCTTTAATACTTGGATTTATTTTTGAGCAGCAAATTGAAAGTTTAATCTTTCTTAAGCTTACGCAGGATGCAAATGTATATCTTTTTGAAAATTTTATTAAAAGAATTGTTGTGAAAAAGCCTCAATCTCAAATGGAAGAAGACACTCGAAAGGACATACTTCAATTAAAATACTTTTTTTTCCCTATAACTCGTCGAATTGCTATCACAACATTCGTTAGCGGTATGAACGGTAGTCACAACCAAAATAGGAAATGCCCAGAGCTAGAAGTGATACTGTAGGTACTTCCTACTCACCTGAAGCAATTTTTGTAATTAACTTCGGTATTTTACAAAAAAAAATCAGCACAAAAATATTATTCCAGAACTTTTACTTATTTTAAAGCAAATTTCTCGATCAATTTTAAAGGCGAAAATTTTCTGATGCGTAGGAAAAAATTCTTAGAGGTCGAATAGAGGTGAGATTAAATAACATTTTTTTGAAATCATCCGAATCTATAAATAGTATATCTGTATATATATAGTGTATCTGTTCTAATTATCCGGCCTTACACCCATTGTCAGACGCTGTAAAAATGGCAGTGGGTATTGAATAAATTTCTTCACGCATCAGTGGGCTTTCTTGCCAGGGAATGAAAATCCCTGTAGTCAGTAGGTCGACACAGAAATAATCACATATTTACGTATCCTGCCATTACGCAAGTCTTTAGTGGTTAGCGATTTTACTAGTCACAACAAGATAGAATAATAGACATCCTATACTCTTTTCAAATCAGATCTAGGAAGCCTTTTTCTCACTGTTAATGAGTGTTTGTACTCTCTCATGGCTCACTACATCCTACTTTAGTAATGCCAAGTGGTCGAAAACATGAAAATATTTTCAATGTAAAAATGATCAAACCACATAAAACTTCGTATTTAATCTGATTTTAGTGGGCTTAAGTGCGTTTATCCATTCCGCTTGTATGCCTCAAACAACCGGCGAAATTATCCGTCTAAATTCCCTAGCTGAATACCCAGCGGCCAACAGTCCCTAATGCCTACAAAGTATACCAGATTGCAGGTGACCTTTCTACTAATAGCTTCCAAAGTACTAAGATTGAAGGTAGCGTACCGGATGAACACCACACTACCCTGATTACTTTGTGTGGTAGTGGTAAGCGTTCACTCTACAAAACGGCCACGCTCGAATAATAGTATAGCAGTGTGCATAAATATTTTGTATTATGCTTCGGCCTTTTGCCGCTGGGTAGCTGTTCTTCCACACAAGAGAAAACACATGTCTTTATTCGCTAGCAAAATGGTAGCCTATAGAAAACGTATAAATTGACAAGCCATCCCTGGCAATGACAACGCCATGTTAAATTCGACAGTGCTGTGGATAGGCGTGGGACTGATCCCCACTAACTGCTATGTTAGTTTTGTGGTGGCTCGAATGACTAAATAGGAAGGGCTGCTTTTTTTGTGTATTACTTCAGACAGTTTGATTTTCGAAAAGTGGAAGGTAGTCATTATTCTTTCAAGTCGATTAACCAAATATCTTGTTTTTTTCAAAATTTTTTACTGCAAAAAGTCATGGCTTACATTTTTCGAATACTTACAAGAATAAAAATATGTTTTAACTCAATTGACTTCTGCTGAAATGAGTCGTTTGTGCCTCTCACAACATTTTTTCATAAATTCATAATTTTCTTTGCACACAAATCGCACAACTTTAAAGAAGTTTTCTCCAAAAAATAAGCAAACTTCGACTTAATCTTTCTTTCCTTATTACCACATAAATTATGAAGACTTAATGGAGTCTTCTGAATGAGTTTGATGAATGGAAAAATTAAATTCATTAAAGATTCAATTCTACTTATGGTTTGGTTGAAGAAAAAACTCCAAAGAATAACGTCGAAAAGTTTTTCCCCAAAAGAATTTTGTGATTTCAAAATAAGAAAAACTTCAAGGAGAATAAGGATATTCACTTCGGAGTGTCTATTCGAGTCTACAATCGCATGAATTTTCATTTAACCGTAAAACATTTCTTTAAGAACCTTAAAGTTAGATAGATTTCTTGGAATTATAGCAAAGCAAATAGGATAAATGAAATATTTTATACAGGAAAATAACTCTCTTTTAAAGTCCGCGAGCTTATGATTCTATCTAAAATATTAATAAAAAAAAAAAAAAACAAAATTACTTCAAATTCTGTCAACCTCAATCAAAAGTGCAAACTTCACATGGGATAAATAAAATAAAAGTAAAGATAAAGAGAACATATATAGGATGAAAAATCCACAATGTCCGATGGCTGAAGTAGCACACAACACGACAAAAATCAATTTAACCACAACAATTGCTTTCCTTTTACACTCAAAATGGTAAGCCGCACGAGATGATGTGTTTTAATGACAGTTGTTTCCTGTGCCCTCCTGTTTTTTTTTTAACATTTCGCCATTCAATTTAAAACCTCTTGTCCATCATTGTGCACCTTACTTAAGTGCACTACCTCATGTGCCATTTATTTTTTTGCCCCCAATTATTAAAGGACTGCATATGGCAGTGAAGCTCACAGATCGACTCTATTTCTCACCGACTGGGGTCTCCTGAAGGGCCACTCAAAATGGTGAAGTTAAAAATTTTGTGAAAGGATTTTGTCAGAGGGAAATCAGAGCGTCCTTCGAGGTTTCGAAACTACTGAAAAGTTTTTTTGTTTGACATGGTTTTGAACTGGTGAAATTTTATTAATATTTATCAATGATAAGGTGAGAATTTCTTTACAGACATTCTGTTATTTTTTTTTTGTGCCTGCAGGTGATGAAAATTTTAACTTTTATTGAAAAACAATAAAGCTGAGAAGTGGAGCATGTGCTTATTTTCTTCACTTCAATCGCCACAACTTCAGAATTAATACACCTGGCTTTTTTTCAAAAACTGTAGATCTCTTTCTCTGGTCTTAGGGCTAAATTTTTTTTTTTTATATTAAAGTTTGGCCTGCCAGAGTTTATTAATGCTCCTTCACTTCACTTCATGGTCATGTCTCAGTTTCAACAAGGAGGATCTAGAACCCATATGCTACGATCTGTATATATTTTCGGTCAGTTTCAGATTTTGTTGCTAATTTTTATGCTACCTAAACATTTTTTAATCCTTATTAAGGGCCCTCTCCAGCTCTGTCAGAAATGAAAAACTTCATATAAAAAAAAGCTTAAGAAATGCTGAAGGAATTTTTGTGTCAGAAATTTTCTGTTAACAGTCTCCAGTTCGTCAAAGAGTAGTTTCTGTTTTCGCTCCCTTTTTTGCTGTAAATAAAACACGGTAACACAGATTTTTCTGTTAGAAATATTGAATTTTCCGTTCTTTCTGAAAGGAATTTTGACAGCAAAGCCAAGTTCGAATAAAATTAAATGGATTTAACAAGGTTCAATGTGTAATTTTCAGAAATGGATAAACGAAATCAATAATTTTCGATTATAAGAAACGTCTTGACATAAAATATATAGATATATAGATTGTCACTATTGCATTAAAAAATGAAATTATGCTACGTTTTTCCCTTTAAGGAATATTTAGAAAATTCCTGCTGATATTCCTTACAGAGCTGGAGAGTGCCTTTTAGCTGTAAATCCGATCCTACATCGGATAGAATACATTTTTCTCTACGAAACAAAAAAGTTGGTACATTTTTTATACATTTTGCTAACGCGAAGATTTTGAATAGTTACGTGAAAAGGTTCCTTAGACCTCCTCCGTCGTACTTAAGACATTTTCTATTTATATAAGCAAGTATTTAGTTAACATTTTTTTTTTTTTTTTTTTGTAGTTTGGGACATAAAAACGCAGCGAAATCGCGACCAATGTGAATACCCCCAATTAATCAATTTCAATTCAAAGACCGCTTTTAATGCGTGATGTCTATAAAATTAGAGTGGCAAAAAAAAGCGTTTGGGCGTAGCGCCACAATTTATAGCGTCCACCCCTGTCACTTGAAGAGCACGCTTGAAGAATGACACCAAGTGAGAATGGTGCCAAAGAAACTACCGAAAAACACGCTTCACTTGTTCGACGCTCTAATTTTGTCGTGAAAAATGGCACGCGCCACTTGTCACTGAATGCGACCGGGCACCGTACAAACGCATTTCTTGTCACTCCATGTCTTTTTTCTGGACATGCGGTTCTATGTAGAACAAAACGAAAAAAATAAACACAATATACAAAAAAAAAAACAAATAAAAAAATAAAATAAAATGGTATTAAACTAAATATGTTCGGAAATAATTTGGCAATAAAGCCCAGCGCGAATGGACATGTCTGGGTCTCTAATTTACATCTGTGGGCCCGTCTGCCAATTTCATTCGCACCAACAACAAATCGAAATAGGAACATTATCAGAATCCGTAGCAGAAGCCATAGCCTCAAACAGACACGAAACATGTTCGGTTCTTCCTCTTGCACGTTCCCTGCGTTAACTGCGCGTCGAAACGTGCAACCAATTTGTTGTAAGCGTTAAAATTTTGTTTATGCTCTGTTAAAGTTCGCATCTCTGCGACTAGAAACATTTGCCAAATTATGCCGGGAATGAACTGAATCGAATTGAGGTGCCGCGTTCATTTTGCCAATAAAATTTTGCAATTTTTCGAACTCTCCTCGTTTCGAAGTGACCATTTGCACTGTCGAAATCCAATTTCCACGCAACGATTTGCATGGAGGTGTGGAGCCATTGTGCTCATATGGAATTTTTCGATTTTTTTTTTCACTTTATTTTTTTTACATTTTTTTTTTTATATTAAGTATATAAAAATATATAAATATGTGTGTATAAATATGCATTGGCATGTGTATGTTTGGTAATTTTTTTTTTTTTTTCGGGGATTTTTGGCTGTGCCAACATTTGTTGGCATTGTTGTTCTAATTCGAGTCACGCATCATGCGGTCGTTCCCCATGCCAGTTTGTGCACCCTGTGCGCTTATATATTCCGTTTACGCACAGCTATCTTAGCATTTCTCTAAGTTCATAATTTCATTGGGAGTTTCTTGTTTACGAAATTTAGTTGGATTATTTCGTGCCTTGAAAATATAGCATATTTACGCCATAAAGCACGTGCTCTCATACTTAAGTATGCGATAAGACAAGACATTGACTAAACGCTGGTGGAACAATGGAAAAAGAAATAAGAAAAAAAACGGAAAATTTAAGCTCAGGAAAATTAAAAAGTAATATTTCCTTTTGTATCGAATTCGGAAAAAAAGGGAGACCAAAGTCCCTTTTCTGATTAATAGAAAATTATAAAAATTATTGACTAATTTATGGAGCGTGTTTGTTGAGATTACAAATAAATATAGGTTTGTATTTATATGCAGACCCGTGAAGGGGAATTTTTGCACTTTTTAGGGGCGCTCCTAAATGCTGTGGCATGTAGAAACAATATTATGAGAGTTTCATTGTCAGCCTCAATTTCGACTGCTGATCTGGACCCATAGAAGATGGCCTGAAGAACAAAAAGTAGTCAGCCAGCTTAGGAAAGAAAGATTGAAAGTTGGCAAATCGAAGCCCCCTGGAAAAAAGTCTGGCACTCTTGAAGAAAATATTACCCAGGTCACATTTGTTAGGCATGTTTACATGAACGCTGCCAATTGGTGTGCAGAAAGGTATGCGACTTTAGTCTTAAGTTAAGACTCTTAACCGGTGGAAGGTATTCACATCAGAATCTTATAGAAATTACAGTCCCAGCTAGCAGTGGCGTGTCTAGAGAAATACTGCTTTGATAGTGCTTATATTTTCCACAGTGGTATATTGAACAATTATAAGACATTAACCCAAAAAATTTTGGGGGGGGCTAGAGGAAGTTTAGAGAGTTATGGACCAAAAACCAAAAAAATCCGAAAATTTCATAACGTCCGATTTGGATGAAAAATTTATATATAGAATAAGCGAAAAATGCTAAGAATTTTGGCGTCAAAATTTTTTCAAGAAACCGAATACAACTGGTCTAGTTAGGGTCTAGTTCCAAACTGGTCCAGAAAGGACCAGTTTTTTGAAAAAATTTTAGTGCTAAAATTCTTAGTATTTTTCACTTATTCTATATATAAATTTTCATCAAAATCGGACGTTATGAAATTTTCGGATTTTTTTGGTTTTTGGTCCATAACTCTCTAAACTTCCTCTAGCCCCCCCCCCCCCCCCCAAAATTTTTTGGGTTAATGTCGTATAATTGTTCAATATGCCACTGTGGAAAATATAAGCACCATCAAAGCAGTATTTCTCTAGACACGCCACTGCCAGCTAGCATTTTTTGAAATTTTTTATCAAAAGCGACTCTTTTTCGAGTCGCCTTTCTGATTAAAAAAATCAAATATGCGCTCGTTTTCTGATAAAAAATTATACCTTTGTCGGGCGAAATTGGAACCCCGGCCGCGGCTCTTCTTAGGGAGTCATATTTCATATCGTTTGCGAGTCGTTTCCGAGTCATATTTGTTACTATTTTGGAGTCTTCTACGACTCATATTTATAGTCGATTGCTTTCCAAAAATAAAAAACAAGTTAAAATTTTTTTTAAATCAACACACATTTTTGTTGCCTTTCCGCGCATATGTTTTGTTATATGAATTATTATGGGTATTCATTCAGATCTCGAACTTAGTGAACTTTGAGAACTTTTATAAATAGCCGTCAAAGCTTCCATGTATTCTGACAGTTATAACGCAAAGAAGTTCTCAGAGTTCACTCCCTTGAGGGTTCGAATGAATTCCCATATTATTATTGATTCAACAATTTTTTTTCTTGCCTTATGTGGGATTTGAACCTAGAAACTCTCGTTTTCTAGTCCTGTGCTCACCCGTCGACACCAAGCTTTCCGAATCGAAAGTCATGGAAATTTTTCGTTTATAACTTTAAAGTCAAATTCCATTCAATTTAATTTTGAGTCAAATATTGAGTGAAATATAAGATAGAAACAATTTGAATGATCATATTCTAATCCCCTACGTGATTAATTGGCGATTGCTCTATATTTTGTTTTTATGATTTGAATACGACTCGCTTTTGAAACATATTCGAGAGTCGTTTTTGAGTCTTCTTTTAATCGTGCATGTGATCAATCATTTTCTTATCATGAAGGGGGCTCGAAAAAGACTCGTAAATGAATCTTCTCATAAAACAGTCTTCCAAATGTTGGCTGGGGTCTTAATAAAAAAATAATATGTGATCTGTAATAAAAAAAAATTGAAGCTACTGTTCTTTCAAATTTCAAAAGGACACTTTTGAAAAAGCAATTTTAAACTTAACGTCCTAACCGCCGATTTTACTTATTAACTAGAATTGAACTGTAAACTTCCGTCAACCTTTGAACAATTTCCAAATTTTAAGCCCATATCCTAAGAAACATTCTGAATTCTAAAGCAATCACATATGACTCCTAACTTGGAGTCGGAGTCTTCCCATAAGTAGCTCTTTTAAGGGTCACAATGAGCGTGATTTCCATCCAGCGCAGGTGGTGCTAAAATATGGATCCGATTTCATATACAAATCGAGTGAGTCCATAAAAGAGTCTTATTGCTTTCGATAGCCTAGTTTAGTCATTTGCTCATGTGTCTGGTCTTGATATTCTACCCCCTTTTTTTAGAGTCATTTTAAACAAATTTTAGAGCCCAATATTTGGCAAGAATTTTGAACTTTTTTCGGATTCAAAAATATGACCGATCCTAATATGTTTGCTGGGTATAAATTTTTTGTAATATATGTTTAGCTAACTTCATAGAAATCGAGGAATTTTCATATTGATCTGAAAATAACTTCCTCAACGCCAACTCTTTCAACTGGCGTCTTCCCATTAAATTAAGTCTCATTTCCCTTGTTCTTTTCACCAACGTAACTTACCTTCTAATCGAATTCATGTGAAAGCGATCTGAAAAATAAGTAAAACAAGAGAAGAAAAAGTTTGAAGTTAATATAAAGATGTATTTACTTGCCACTTAAATAAAGGAGAAGCTTTTATCGATTACCAAGAATAAGCTTCATAATTTCTTGCTACTTAAATGTCAAGCTGCTTACCTTATGAAAATATTAGTCAATAAACTTAATCTGAATTTTGCATTTAAGTTGATTGTTTCGATCATAGGAATCGACTTTATCAAAGCTATAAAACTGAGCATCGAAGTCTCTGTGTCTCTAGTATGTTTTTTTTTTTCTTTCTTCCTTTTGTTTATGTACGTAAATAGGTGATTCTATTTTCGTAAGAGCTTCAGTCAAATCTCACTTGAGACATTCCGAAAGAAGCATGGATTGAACACGTTGGAGTATGTATGTAAATACATTGCCATAAGATAAATCCTTCAAGATAATAGCAAACATGGAGAAGTATCTCAAGCGGAGGCGGTAACTAGAACAAAATGTGCGAGTGCGTATACCCAGGGAAAAAAAAACCACATCATGATGACTACATCAACAAAGCTGATGTAAGCGACGAATCCACCGAAGATTGAAATAAATTTGTCATTCTTATTTTTTTTTTTTTTTTGTTGTCTCCTTGTTCCTCTCATTCCTAAGGTATTAAGCAAATACTTTTGGTCTGCGGCTTTCCTTGAGCTTTACGCAAGGAGTATGGCATGCCTTAAGAACGCAATAAGTGTGCGATTATTTTCCGCTCCCATTATAAGTATGAGGCAATGGAGCAGGCTTGTATTGAGAATGCAAGCACTTCAAACGGAAAATGAAAGCTGCTCGGGAGAAAATCGTTTCACCGGAGGAAGTAAGAAACGTAAAAGGCGGTGTTTCTCATTGAATATAATAAGGTAAGATTAAAGCTTAAATCGGAATTAGTTCAAACATTTTTAATTTCTTAAATACCATCCTTAAACAAGCATTGATAGATACATACATCAAAACTAGTTTTCAACTTCAAATCCTAATCCCACAATAGACACCGCAAAATCTCAGTTCCCATTAAGTGCAAAAGAAAATGAGCTTAAGCCCAAAAAAGATGGGAATGTGGGAAAAAAAGAGCACTTTCTTGGTTGTCGAGCTTAAAGTTTTTTTACTTAAGTACAAAAAGGATGAACCTTGGCAGTTCCTTACATTGAAACAACCAAACAACCTTATTATGGAAGTGTCTCTCTTCCTAGTTTCATCGTCCTGCTACTTCGGAGCAACAACTAACAGTTCCGCTCCTCGCTCTGTGTTCCTCGTTCGTAGTAAAATTTCCTCATGTTGCAAGACATTTTGTAACTTCTCCTGCTTTGAAACCTTTTTCCCACGTGCACTCTAAACGAAATTCGAGATGGTTGTGTGTGAGTTTAAAAAATCCTATTGGCTCGATACTTTTATTCCTTCAATTGCCTTCAAGAATTTTTTTGTCACCCCATACGTTTGCCATATTTCATATCTCAATTTCCCATTAAGGGGCGGATGCAGGGGCGGCTATGTACACATGTGCACATATTTATACTCTCCTGGTGTTTGTCAACATTTTTACGATATTTTCACAATTGCTTATATATATACATGTGTGCGTGCGTTTGAGTACGTGAAGTCCGCCGCACTTTACGTCGTCAAACATTTTGCCGATGGGGAGCCAGCTTAACGAAGCCGAACTTGCACTTGAGCCTTACCGAGCCTAGCTACTTTCAGAGGAAGGTGGAACAATTTTTATTGTTATTTGTTTGTTTTTTTTTTTTGACTCTTTAAAAAAGAGAATAGACACAACGTACCATGTGAGGCTTAACGCGTCAAAGAAATCTTTTATTATTCTTTATTCTCTACCTAACGATTCGTTTTTCTTCGATTTCTATGCCAAACCCACTCTGGGATACGTTACTGATGCGACTGTAATGATCCCGACAGTCGAGTCTCCCAGTCTCAAAGCAATCACAACAACAGTGCTTAATGCATCGGGGCCATCAATAACCTAACGTGAACTGAATTGTTTATAGAGAAATTCTAGGACATACAGTTTAATTCAGATTATCCTGAATGAAACGAACATCTCTGCTCATCTAGAATGATAATATTGAATGAATTCTTTAAAAACAAAATCGGTCCACACACTTTTTTACTTCCCACAAATAATTTTCATATGTGCCATAATTCTTAAGAAGTCATTATATCGCTTTAAATACATGTTAGCAAACAAGGACAAGGAAAATATTCAAACACTTTTGTGTGCATATTCGCAAATTGATATAATTTTTATACCTAAGAGTATAAGATAATGTGTTATTACATGAAATGTCTTTGGGAAACACGCTCAGGTCGGGGCTGCTCTTGACAACAAACCCAAGAACAACATTAATAACGCACAAGCGAAAAAGAGTGGTGTGAGAGAGAGAGAGAGCGAATGGGAGTGAGTGTGTGGGAGAGAGAGGCTTATAGGGCTTTTATTAAATTGATTTACTTTTTTGCTTGTAAGCACCTTCGACGGTGTATGCCTGAGAAGCCGAAATTTATGCTAAAACCATTAGCATCAAGTTTGTTTGAGGGTAAAGACGCACCATGGAAATGGATGGCGATGGAGAGGTTTATGGAAATTGAACTCATTTATTTTCCTCGTTTAATTAGCGTTTGACAGAAGTTATGCGCTTTGATTTATGAGAAAGAATTATTGTAGGTAGATATTCTTTAATATTTAATAGGCGAAATATTATTGAAAAAAAATAGAAAGAGAAGAAACAATGCAAAAAGGACACTTCAGTCCTTCCGAAGAAGGGGGCAGGAAAGTCGCTGCGCGCCTAAAATTCGAAAAGTTAAACTTTGAAAGGAACAACTTCGATTGCCTTCTGCCTCGTACGAGTGTGTTGAAATCTTCTTAAGACACCGCCACAACAGGCCAAAAAAAAGAAAGAAAAAATAAAAACAACCTCTTAAGAAATAAGTTTCAATGGGTGTTTAAGGCACTTGTTTCCGGCCTTTGGAGGAAATCGCTGCATTCTCTGCAGCATTTTTAATAGCAACGATGCCGTTCTCCTCGTCTGTACGTGTGTATGTATGTTGGACGAACTCTATGTTACCAGGCATTGTACAAGGGCGCGACTGGAAGTTTCTTGCTGGTTTCCTCCTACATTTATTGTTGTTACAGTGTTTTCTTTTACTCTTTCTATTTCCACGTTCTGTTTCTGTTTCATAGTTTTTTGTTCCTACTTTTACAATGCCATTTCCTTATTGTTATTGTTATTATTATTTGCTAAATAGCTAAATTGTGGCTTTTTCTGTCGTTCTGTCCGCCGTTCGTGTTAAAATGCAGCTGCGAAACTATTATTTGCTTTCATCCATTCGCATTGTTACAACTTTTCTGCAGGGGACTAAGTTTTCCCTTAGTTTCGAATGCGCCTTTGTATTGAAATAGAAAAAGTTTCAAGAAGATTCGAGTTAAATTGAGTGGGCTTCTTTGATTGGTTGTATGACATTTTGCATTTTTTTCTTCTTCTTTCATCATTTTTGTTTTTATTTAAGATTTTAATCTCCTTTCATAGGCTAACATTTTTTTTGTCCAAGCCGATGTATACTTCAGTGGCCATTTCAGACGTTCAAAAAGAATTGAATCTCGAAAACGGCGGCATCAAATAAGGAAGTTAAGGTCAAAAGAAAATGTTGTCCATGATAGAAAATTTTTTGCATTCAGGTTTAGGGGTTATAAGAGGCCCTGAGTTTTCGTGAAAATACGCCTTGAAGACAGAAGCGAATTTCTTTTCTATTTTTTCCTAAGTTCAATTTTGTTTAAATTTTTTTTTGCATACTTTTAGGATCAGAAATCAGAAGAATGGTTGTTTGTTTTTGTTTTTCTTTTCTTCTTGTTTAGCCCTTTTCGGATGCGGCCATGCTTCGCCTATGTGATCTCAGCATCGGTCAGGCTACCGTCCGTCCGTTTGCTGGAACAGTGGTGGATATTACCTTTCTTACAAGGCTCTTCGGTAGACGTCTTTGAACATGGCAATACCATCTAGTCTGACTAACTTTGAGAGCTTCAGTGATGGGCTTATAAATAAATATGCTGCCTCGGATATGTTAGCTCTTTGTTGTTATTAATTCATGTTTTTATAGTGAACAGTTCATGATTTAACCCTTCCGCGCCGGATTTTATTTTTGAAACACAGTCATTTTTTGAAAAACTGATTTCAGAAATGGATAAAGGAGCAAAAAAAAACATGTTCTGCATACTCAAAAATTTCAAATGTCCTTCGGTTATCCTGGGATATATAATCCCAATAACAGTTTTAGATGGGACACATATGTCCTAATAGAAAAAATCAAGTTTTAACTGAGTGAGACGTATTGTCCCAGTAGGCGCGAAAGGGTTATCTAATCAATCAATTGAAAATATGTCCAATCGACTCAAAAAGGCTTAGTATCCCATAGATTTGTTTGTTTTGCAAGGCACTGAAATGCAGCCGAATTGACATATGGGCATTTCCAGGTAATCGTACGCGGAATTCGTACGCAAATAGAGTTGAATAGATTTTACAAAAATTGGAGTGACTCCAAGAAAATGGTGTCGATATGTTCCACTCAGAGAGTTCATCATTTGAAAAAAAAAATGAAGTAGATTTGAAATGTTTGAGTCGGAAAAATCGAGCGAAATAGGGCTATATCGTACGTGACCAAAAACGGAAGTACTTTTGAGGTACTTGTAAAAATGTGCAAAACTCTGCGAATTAATGGAGTTTATTTTTTTGATTCTAATTTCTTGCACTTAGTGAAATATTTCTCCTTTTAAATTCGTTATGTTTAAATTAAAAAAATCTTTAGTTGATTTTATAGGGAACAAAGTTCATATATCTTACGTGACATATCGTACGTGACATAATTTCCCCCACTATTATTCTTCATTAATGACCAATAAAAAATATTTTTTCGATTCAAAAAACAATATATTTATAACAAACAAAGACAGTCCCGGTTAAATTTATTGTTTTTACGGAATTATTCGGCGTTAAGTTTTCGCTGCCACCCAACCCTGTCATATACTTAATTAACTCTTATTTTTCCCTTGAATGAATACCCAGCTCATTTGTTGCTCATTCTAAGCTCATCTCTTGTTGCCTCGTAATGAATTTTAGACATATGATAAAAAAAAAATATAAAAAAAAATTTCAATTGGGCTCTCAACAAATGTACCAATTTTAGTACTTACGATATCGTACGTGACCAACTTGCTTGGCTTATAAATTTTTTGTTTTACGAAATTAAAAAAAATTTTTTTTAAATCTATTATTTGCCCGATGGCCTTGATTTGGAAATTAATTTTCGTTCACCTGCGACCGACAAATAACAAATGAGGAAGAAAAACAATGTTTTTGGTCATCGTACGTGACATTAGAATAGCATCCAAGGAAAATAAAAAAAACACCGCTAATCGAACTCCTAATTTTCTCTTTGCTCATGAATCTACTTAATTGTTGTTGTAACAATAATTTGAGAGTAGAAATGCAATGTTACAAATAGCTAAAGTGAGTCGTTTGAAGAGAGGAAGTAGTTGGTCAAAACTGCTTAAAATGAATCAACGAGACAATTGACTTTAAGCCGTTATTTTTTTTCTTTCAAATTTTAATAGGCTGGAAATGCTTCCAGATAATTAAAGTTTAGTATTTTTGCCTTCCATAGCCAGTGTTGGAAAAAAATTTCGAGCACTTTTGTTTTTTCAGTCGTGGTTGACATATTCATGGAAATGCCCATATGTATTTGTTAAGCGGCCTTGCCGGATTAGGAAGGAAATCGGCCCCTTGATGTGCACTATTTGGTGACTAATTTTTTGAACTTAATTAGTTTCTGAGATATCAAATTTTGAAAAAGGGCTCACTAAAAAAGATATTTCAAGGATATTTCAAGGTCATTTTGCAAGAGGAACCTGAAAATTGATAGTTCCTATCCAAAAATCCCGCCATCTTCGAATTCCAATACACCTCTAAAACGAATGAATATTAAGGATATACTAAGCAGCAAACATTTAGAAAGCAATCATATTTAGGAGTCCGAAATGAGTTCGAAATTTTTTCAAAATAAATAGGTATACAGCTCAGAAACATGAGTCCGAAATGTTGACTGTGTATTCTAAAAAAAAAAAATTTAAAAAACCTAATTTCTACAGATATCTCGCAATGAATGCCTGGGATTACTGCAACAATGTGAATGGACAGGAAGTTTTTTTTTAATATGGAAAGGGTCTGTAACATTAAAACGTCCCAATATTATTGTCCTTATAATAATCAACACGTTTCATTCGGTTTGCGTTTGCTACCTCCGTAATTTAGTATTCATAAAAGGGTGGCACACCATTCCCATTGTGTATCCTCAATTTTTTTCTATCAGCTTAGTGTGACCGGCCTTTTTAAGCCGATTCCGAGCGGTGATTGGAAAAGAAGTTGAAGAAAGAAAGTTTCGCTTTAAGAAATTTTCCATTCAACTCACAAAACACCAAGGATGCCTCTACCTTGAAAGCTCTCACCAAAAAAAAAAAAAAAAATAAATAAATAAAAAAAGTAAAGGGTTTGAGGACATTTCGGAGGCATTTTGTAAGAACTTGCAAACAAAATAAGAGCCTTTTAGGTACATAATCCACAAAAAACCGTGAAAACCCAAGTTTAATGATCAATTAAATTGGACGTTTCGGTGCAGCTTTTTAAGCTGGACAGCCTGCTTGACCTTTTCCATTAACATTGACCGTTATTTCGAAAGGACAGGGTGAACAGTAGACAGGGACAGGCGGCAGCTCCAAACATACCCAAATCGTATTATGGTTTTTTTTTTTTTTGTTGTGCTTAGGCGTGATGCGCATCAATACTCCATAGCATTAAAGACCCTTTTCCAATGATTCTCTTCGATACACACGGACAATAAGGACAGCAACAATAGCAAACACAGCTACAACAACATATATAGCAACAACAACAACAACAACAGCAACAACAGCAAAATAAAGAAGCGATAACAAAAACAGGAAGCAGCTAGTTAAAGTTTTATGAAGGAAAATCATTCGCGTCCGCAAAGTAAATGAAAATAATATAAAAGTTTAAAACAGTTTGAGAACTTTTCGGCTTCATAAATTTCCAGAAGCTTTCGCATTCTCGAGCACAACACTCTGTGTCACAACATTTCACATTGACCTGCTGTGGAGTCGCGCCAATAACTCTTAAAATACAATAAAATAGTACAAGCTCTCGATTGTTATGCGAAAAAGAACGGCCAAACTCAAAACAAATATAAAAAGGAAAAAAAGAAAATAAAAAAAATAAAAATTTTTTTATGAAAAAAAAAAAAAAGAGTCCAACGTCAAAGCGAAAGCAAAAATATAACACCGAACGCCCATTTTGCGAACTTAATAGCATCGGGATAGAGCGGAATGCGTTTCGCGTTGCTCGGCTGCGATACGAGAATCCCGCAAAGGACCTCAGCAAGCTACTCTCAATGGAAAACTATACTCGAACGTACCAAAAAGCAGAATCGAATTGTCAAATCGGTAAAATTTATTAGTGTTAACAGGATATCAAAGCGGAAGAACCAAAAAGTAAAAAAAAGAAAGGGGGAAGCGAGGAACGGAAAAAATTGAAGGAAAAAACATAAACACACTCACACATAACACACAGACAAAAATGTCGAATCGGGCAGATAAAGCAAAATTGAGACGCACGCTTTGGCAAAAAAGGCGCAAAAATTGGGCGGCGAATGGCCTTAAGTGTGTTCGATTTACTTTTTTCTTTCCTTTTTGCATTTTTTGTTTGGCTTTCTGTTTTGGTTTTTTTTTTTTTTTTTTGTCTTTGTTCAGCTGTGCTATGATGTCGCATGACCATTCACACGGATATGGCTGCATGATGACTACAGTGCAGCTGTACGTACGCAGGGAAGCATAGCGAATTTAAACAGTTATGTCGGAAACGGAAGTAGATAACAATGGCTGCCGAATGCCTGAAGCTAAAGGCCGCAAATGAAAACAAGAAAAGACCAATGAAATAAAAATGAAAACAAACAAAAATATATAAATGAAAAAGTAAAATAAAAAATAGAAAAAAAAACCCGAAACCGAAATATTGAAAAATCAAGTTTCGTTTCAAACTTTGTTGTTGTGTTTTAAGTGCTTTTTTTTATTTCTTAGCATCGATTTAGCAATTTTTTTCCACTTCTCCTTCTTCATAAATAATTTAAAACTTTGACTATTGAAAGTTTTTTGGACTTTTCAAAACGCGCCGCTGTCAAATGCGATGATATGCACGTTTTTTCCGAAAAAACATAAGCTTCTTATTCTTCCCAAATCGAATGTGCACGCCCGTAGAAAGAGACCAAACTAAATTGTTTCGTCTGATTTTGACATGAATTAAACGAGACTAAAAGCTAGAAGCATTTTTTTTTTCGAGGCTCTAATGGAAAACAAAAAAGAAGAAATGGATTTATATTTTTAATTTTCGTAATCACATCAACAGAGGCACAGGGTGTCACCGAACAAAAAAACGCATTCTATATAATGCAAAAAAAAATTGTTGCATACCTTTAGGCACAACGAAAGAAATTATTAAGAAGTAACCCAGCGGGAAAACGTAAGGCATAGTAAGGCAAAAAATAATATTTAATGCACCTTATATTGATCGAAAAACATGTTGTTTTCAAAACGGCAATTTAACATAGGAAATGTAAGGCCTTCCGTTTTGCATTACCTTTGAATGAAATTCATAAAGAAGAATTTTTAAATAATCCCTCTATTTTGCCTTACTTTAAAATGCACAAAATAATGTTGAAGTGATGACACATTACTTTTCTGTTCATCATTTATTGCTTTCCGTTTCTTTTCGAATTAATAAAATAATTCATATTAAATAATTGCTCTTTAAATCATGAACGTTTTAGCTCATTAATGGCGGATGGGTATTTAAATACCCATAAATTAAGCCATTAAAAACAAAAATATAGCTTGAGGTAGGTGAAAGGTATCTTAAATTGGTTTTAATGTGTAGGTAGAGGAGAAATCAGACTACTTTAAAAATATTTTGAGGTCATATAGAGTCATGTTTAGAGGGGTTGTTCACGAGTCAAATTTCAGAAAATTTGCAATGTTCAAAAATTTTTAAAACAATCGAAATTTTTTCTGGAATGTCCCTCATAAGTCCCTTTTTACACACACCAACAATTGACCGATTTCTTTTTTATGATTTTTTATCTAATCGGATCGAAGAAGTGTTTTTATTGACACACTTTGCAAAAAAAAAAATAATTCATTTAGAACCCTTTAACAGCGAAGTGGGTAGAATATATAGCCATGTCCTGCTGGCTCAGAGGTGGCAGGAAACAAAAAAAATAATTTTTTTTTGTCAATATAAACACCATAAGTAATGTCTGTGTGAAGTTTTGTAAAAATCGGAGAACGGAATCTTAGGGTCAGTCGTTAATGAGTTAAGGCCTTACCCAAATTCCCGCTGGGAAGTTTATTGCATTTATTGCTCTTTTCTTTCTGGTTTCAATTTTGTTGCATGGATTGAAAAAGAATCGAATATTTGTGGGAACGAGACATTTAGTTTCCACTCAATTATGAGAACTACTTATTTTAACCGTCTCCTTTTTAATTATTTATCGCATCGTCTTCTTGAATTATTAGCACCACTTCTCAATGCAACTTTAACAGTGAATTCTCTCGTTAGTGGGCACTCATAAAGGGACACTTCTTCTTCAGATTCACACACAATTCTAACGTCTTTAAGAAGTAACCGAACAGAAAGTGTTTTTTAAATTCATCAAGGCGGTTTTAAACTTGTACATACTTATGTAAGGTAGAATATATTAGTTAGCTTCGATGGAAGCTTTCTATTTCTGTTATGTTTTATTTACTTTTATTATTAAATTTACTTATTGTCGTTTAAGGACAGATTGTAAATAAAAATAAAATCAAAAAAAAAAAAAAAATCAGGGAGGTTTTACTCCTTGCTCTGCACTTTGCTTCGTGAAGCGTTATTCTATTCAAGGCGACTGAATAAAACAATTGTGTACTGTAAGTAATGACGACTGCAAAAGTTACTCAAAACAACATAAGTAAATTCTTTCATTTCCTGTCCTCAATGATGCCGATGAGAGCGATTGCCCTTCGCTGATGTGCCATCATAATATTTAATCCTACATGAGTCCTTAGAATTTTTAAGCTACTTTCCTTTTTTTTTTTTTTTGTTTTTTAATATCTTTTGTTGCTTTTTATTTTCGTTTTATTTTGTTTTATTTTTTCTTTTTGATTCTTTTTGAAAGCAGTTTCATGTACTCTTTTCGGTACATCTTGAGTGCTTACTTTTTATATAAATTAAAATGTCAACATGATATATGGCGGTTCATGCGATTTCGTATGGACCGCTTTGAATCACATACGGTTTGTTGAAATACGTCTCACATTTTAGTTTACGATCATGGCATTGTTTTTTCGGTATGTGTTCTCTCCTCCGTTCCATAGAAGAAAAGATAGCTTATGCGGAAAACAGAGTTTTGGGCAAAAGTTATGATTATCATTTTGGGAATGGTTCCATTGTTGTTTTTTTTTTTTTTTTTTGTTCTTTGTTCCTTTTTTATAAATACATAGTAACAGTTACAACTCAATTCATGGTTTTCAGTTTTCGGTCATGAAACTTATCGCATTCCGTTTGAACCTTTCAACATTTTTTTTTGTATTTTTTTTTTTTGAATTTTTCAAAACTTTTTTATTTGGAATTTTTTGTTTTTGGTCATTGTTGTATTACGTTAAAAGTAAGTTCCATGAAAGCCTTCAGATAAATCATTCCGTATTCAGAGAGCTCAAAGTTCAAGCAAGAATTTTTTACGAGGTTTTTTTTTATACTTGCTACACTAAGAAGATTTAGATGAAATGAAAAGTTTATGAATTCCGTATTTCAATATCAATAAGAAAAGCAAATAAATTTAATTTAAAAGATTTTTAAGTGACATAAATTAAGGTTCAGGCAATTCAATGAAATTGCTTAATATTTGAACAGAAATCTATGATTTCATAGCAAACAGCCTGAGGACAACAATCATGCCTTTATGGCAATGCTAATTAATTTTGAAAATTCGGGGAAGTTACAAAACTTCAACAACAATAATATAAAATATCGCATAATGAGCATAATATTGGAAATGAGACGAAATTAAAGTCAATATTTCTGTGATTCGAGAGTGCATGGATGGTCTATGATTCAAAAAGGGTTCGAGGGCTTTCAAAGTTAAACCATATTGACACAAATAGAGTTGTGTCAATAACGTTATTTGCCCTCAATGGTATATAAATATATGTTAAGAAGGACTCAGTCGTCAATAAAGGGATTAGAATGAAAAAAGTGTTAAAAATTGTCCGTAGTCTCATGACGGTTTTGGTGACAGTAATGATGATGGTGATGATATTTGTGATGTTGATGACGGTGTAGTTATCATGATGAATCATGGTGAAGAACATGTTTTTGATAATAATGGTGATGGTAATTCAGATGATTTTAACGATTATGATGATGATGATAATGATAAAATTGACAGTGATAGCGATGATAATAATTATGATCGTGATGATTATGATGATGCTGATTTTAACAACAGTTGCTATAATGTTATAATGATAAATGATTGTGATGAAGGTAATAGCTTTGATGATGTAATGATGGTATTGATAATAATGATGATGTTGATTATGATGGTGATGGTGATGATAGTGATGATGATGATGATAATGATTATAATGATAATAATGATTATAACAATGATAATAATGATGATGATGATGAAGATGATGATGATGATGATGATTATTAGATTATGATCGTGATGACAGTGGTAATTCTAATGGCTTTAATGATGGTGATCATCATCATATGGATGATGATGATGATAATGGTGACAATGATAGCGATGACTACATCAATGATGGTTATGATTATGATGATGCTGATGGTGACCACAGTTGTTATGATGTAATAATGTTAGCGTAATGATGATGATGATGATATCACAATGACGTTTACAACTTTGTCGGTTATTATAATGGAGATGTAATTATGACTACCATAACTGTGAAAATGATGATGGATATGGCGATGGTTGTGATAATAATAATGATGATAATAGAACAAATGGTGATGATCATAATGGTGATGTGAGTAACGATGATGGCGTGTTGTTGAGGATAAAATCACGATGGAGAAAATTATGATCGTGATGATAGTTATGTTTTGTTGACCATCATGATAGTGATAATGATAACAATATTTATAATCATAACCTTCTTTTCAAAAAAAAAAGGTCTTTCAATTTACCACTCCTTAAAATATTTAAAGCTTAACTATCGTTATGATTTTTCCAGCCCCGAGTTCGATTTCCTTTATCGCCATTATTTTATGTCTCAACAAAGGCAAACAAATTGTTTACATTTAGACGTTCTACAGTTCGGCTTTATAAACTCTTGTATTGAAATCAATCGATAAAAAGAAAGCAGAAGGATCCTATCAACTAAATTGAAGCACCACAGCAACGACGTTGAACTTTCTCGAACTCGAACAAAGAAATGGTGAGCTAAAGAAATTAAAAGCAAAAAAGGAATATAAAACCCAACGAACACAATAACAACAATTCAGACATTGTTGTAACAATAATAGTTTTAACAATGGCAACTGAACAACAATAAACCCAGCTGAAATACCGCACTCTTAACTCTAACAGCAATTGCTGCTTTCGCTCTCGCAACAAAGACTCCATCTTTCGCCTGCTCAATGTGCCTCAATCAATGCAGCAGTTGCATGAATTGGTTTTTTCGTTTTGGAAAAACGACAAAATAAATATTCCGAGTTCAAAGGAAAAACTTTTTTGAATAAGAATAAAAGGTCAATCCTTTGGATGAGAATATTCTTCAGTGCTACTGGTGAATTTTATTTCTTCGGAAAAAAAGTATAGAAACAAGATAATGAAACTAAGTTGGATTTGCAATATTTTCATTCGTCGTGAAGATCAAAAAATTCCAATGAACTTTGACGATTCGGAACTCTATTTAAAGAGAATTCGGATATTAAATACTGAAGAAGCGTATGGAATTTTTAATAATTAAGTTCATACGTACAGATATACATTAGGGTGTCCCAAAAAAATTGTATTTGACCAATGAGAAGTTTTAAGGAACCTCCGACAATTATGCTATAAATTATAAGAAATAATTTATGTGTTTTTTTTTAATTATAACGAGCTTCATAGGGTCTAACCTTGTAACGGCGTGAAACACATCAGTCATTTTTTTTTTTTTCTAAATGGGTGGAAATTCCAATATCTTTTGAACTGCATCATTAGTTTTTTCTATTTTCATGGAATTTGTAGAAGTAATGAAGCGTTTTTTACGAAGTTTTTGAAATTTCAACGATAAAATTGACATCATGACTCGAAAACGACCAAAAAGTTTGGCAAAACGTATGGTTTATGTACATGAATATAAAGTATAGACATTTTTCTTTCGATTTGACCGCTCGAAATTCAAGAACATTTTACTTGCGGACCTATATGCACTCAAATGTCCAAAATCTTAACATCGCTCGAGCGCGACCTCTAAACCGATTTCAAAAATTTCGACATAATTCTCAAAAATACTTTGAGCCATAAGCTTTCGAATAAAAGTTGTGCAAAAAAAAATTTATTTTTGGGACACACAAATATGCGTATCTGATTTCAACGAAATTTTAATAGGCACCTATGAAACTATAAAGAATAGAAATGTGGGATGGGGAAAGATTTTATCTCGAGCTTTTTGATTTTGCGATACATGTTTGTACGTCTAGATAACTACGGAACGACCATATGTATGCAAGAACTCGTTAGAGCAATAAAGTTCCGATGTATCTTTATTCAGAGACTCCCAGGAACATCTTCTTCGTTAGCCAATAAGCCCACCCACCCAAGTCGAAGAATTTAGATTTTTTCTTTTCAGTCAAAAATATGTTCAATTTTCTTCTTCTTACTTCAGCCTTTGATAATAGAAATAAAAAAGCAACGAAAAAACACAACAAAATCAAATTAAATATGGCTGCTAACTAGACAAACGGCGTCATAATGTGCTGAGCAAGGAAAAAAGAAAACATTCCTCCACTTGAAAGCATAAAACTTCCTTACAGAAAGCCATAATTTAGGAGAAACGGCTAAAAGGTGTTGCAACCATCAACGTCAACGTTGTTGATGTCTTCTAGCAATTGCTGTCGTATAAGCATTCAACCATATGTTGAGCAACGATAACCGGAAGCGAAGCATATGTTGCACGTTGCGCATACAACGAAATGTTTGGCTGCTTTTCTATTTTCAACCTGCTGCTGCTTCTGGACCGGGACCTGGACCTGGACTTTACGTATGTCGCGGATGCAAGGGGAAGACAAATTTATTTCAAGACAGCGACTGATGATATGTATTGCAATTACCGTGAAGGCAAAGTGAAAGCAACTTGATATTGCATAGGAAATGACTCGGCGTTCGTTCCTTCGTTGTTTGCAATGGAGCGTGCAGCGTTTGCAACATATTTATCAAGCCGTAATAAAGCAAACCGAAAATACGGTAGAGGGACAACAGCGAAACAGAAAAAAAAAAAACAAGCCAACTCTCAATTTTAAAAGTCAATTCAGTTAATGGCTTTGCTCTTAGCGAAAATGTTTTTCATCTTTTTTATGTTTTTATATTTTACGTTCCTTTTGTATCGAAGGAATATTTTGCGCTTCTACACAATCACCATTGAGCTACAAGAGATACCCATGCTTGGATGAAGAAATTTTTAATCTTAAATGATTTCCAAGGCCTTTGAGACCAAGAAGAAAAAGAACATGAAGAGGCATGCCTACCCCAAGAGATAAACAAGTAAGAAAGCTAAAGTCGGTCAAGCCCGACTTTGAAATACCCAGCGTCCCGACATTATGAGCGCACTATGTTTTTCTTCTCTATTTGTGGGCGTGGCAGTGGGAGGGCAACATAAATTATTTCCCTACAACTTTCATTTGCCTTGGTCAACCTATGTTGCGAATTTGAAGCTTCTACGCCTTTTACTTCAAAAGTTACGAAAAATCTTCATTTGTGGGCGTGGCAGTGGGCGGGCCGCATAAAATTTTTTCCTACACCTTTCATTCGCCTTGGTGAACCTATGTTGCGAATTCGAAGCTTCTACGCCTTTTACTTCGGAAGTTACGAAAACTCTTCATTTGTGGGCGTGAGTGGGCGGGCCATAAAAAAAATTTTCCTACACCTTTCATTCGCCTTGGTGAACCTATGTTGCGAATTTGAAGCTTCTACGCCTTTTACTTCGGAAGTTATGAAAATTCTCTATTTGTGGGCGTGGCAGTGGGCGGGCTATAAAAATTTTTGTTCCTACACCTTTCATTTGCCTTGGACAACCTATGCTGCGAATTTGAAGCTTCTACGCCTTTTACTTCACAAGTTACGATAAGCCCTTATTTTTGGGCTTATTTGTGGGCGTGGCTCGAGGAGGGCGGCGTCCATTTTTTGCCAGGATATGTCCCTTTTCGTAGTTTACCAGCACACCAAATATCAATGGAATGTGTTGAGTGGTTCGCAAGTTACAAGCATTTTATTGAAAACACAATAAATTCATTTGTGGGCGTGGCAGTGGGCGGATGTCTCCCATTTTTACTTAGGATCATACTCGGACCCCGATATACATGTGTGCCAAATTTCGACTTCATTGGTTCAGCCGTTTCGGAGGAGATCCGACCACGGACGGACAGAGACAGACGGACAGACGGTCAGACGGACAGACGGACAGACGGACAGACAGGACATGTCTAAATCGATTCAGTTTTTGATCCTGATCATTTCTATATATATTTTTCTATATCTCCGGAGCTTAATTCTCCCTGTTACAAGATTTGCACAAAACTAATATACCCCGCTTACGCTGGGTATAAAAAGTAAACACTTAAGAGCTTCATTTTGTAGCCAAGCGCCATATTGCAAAGCTTTTCATTATAATTTTAAGCCCATTTTAATGGTCGACAACGATTTGAAATATTAAAATTTTAATGATCGAAATAAATTTCGTTTCATTTCCGTGTATCTCAATGGGTTCTCAGCGATAAGTAGTCGGTAGCAACGATATCACCCGAAATCGAAAACTCTCAATGTCTCAATATGCTGTGCAGGACTCCTACGTTTACTTATCATTCAAAAATGTCTCTAAATTAATATAATTTTTTTCGCCCCTTGCCTCTTTTTATGGCAATTACGAAAATTGAAGTAGCTCAAAAGTTCAAAAACGAAGATTCGTCGAAACACTTGCGGCTGTAATCGTCGGCGAATGTAAAATTGTTGCATGCAAACATCCAGAGAGCAAGGCCCGTCGAAAATGGCAATCAAATTGAAGAACTGCTTGAATGAATGGCCACTTTGAAAGTGATTTCCGCAATATTTTCAAATTTTCGCAATTGAAATTGGTATATCGAATACCCACTTTGAAACGATTTTCTTCGCTCCCCAAATGTTTCAACGCAAATTTTATTTACCTATAAAACAGATTTTTAAGTATAGAATATGCAGAAAATTTCATTGTTCGTCGAGATTGCCATTTATTAAAAAATAACGAAAAATAACTTCCCGTCATTTCCAATTGGTATATCTCCTGCCGCTGTTATCATGTCGTTGCTATTATTTCATACATATATACATGCATACATATCCTTTTGAAGCTAAAGCTGTTGCTAGTCGACCATCATTCGGTTTATTACAATATCGCATGCGAGCGATTTTGTGGCTGTTAAGCACATTTTTGTTGCATGAAATTGATATTTTATTGTGCGAAATCAATTCATATTCCCATTTAATAATGAATATTTTATTGAATTTTTATGCAAATAGTCCTGTGAGCAGGTTTCCAATTCAATATTATTATTTTTTTTTAAATCAATTTCTGCGTAATATAAGACGATTTAAACAAAAATATGTAAATTTTTTTACATTTTCGCTTTCATTTAGCATTTTTCTGTTTATAAAGACAAGTGAAAATATGAAAATCGGATTTCGCAAAAAAAATCGATTCAGGTGAATGTTTGCAATATTTTTTATTTCTTAAAAAGTGCGGAAACAAGGCGATATAGTCGACAATAAGCTATTATTTGTGGTACTTTGCCGTCGAAAGTACAGAGGAAATGAGTTGAAGGACGAGGATACCGTTGACACTCTTCATATTGAGAGCATCTTTGTAGGCCATTTTTAAAACCTACGTGAAGTGTATTGAAATAACACTTTTGAGCAAAATTATCCATAGAGCACAAAAATAACAAAAGAAAAGATGAGTTTTCAATATTTTAAATACAGTACTTGATACAAATAAGGTATATGCTTTGTTAAGGGCTATAGCTCGGAAAACCCAGTAAAATATGTTAACATCAGAAATACATTTACATCCCTAATGCTCTAATAACAGTATTTCTATAAAATAAAGATATAAGATTTTTTCAATCGCTATGTTTTAAAAAGGCTTAGAGCTAAGGTTCTAGAATTACCTCTTTTTGGGTGATTTTTCATAAAATATTGTAATACCAATACTTATACCAAAGAATAATGCCTTGCTTTTACGAAACACCTTTATCGAATAATTCAGTGCGACACGATTTTTGTAATCAAAATTTTACAACTGTTTTTGAAAGTGCTCGTTGAGTATAACAGCGCCTCATACTCAGTTTTGTCAAGTCACCTCTACTTTTTCTAAAATAGACTTCAAAAAGTGGGGCCGAGAATTAAATTACTCACTTACTTATAGCTATATCTCGTAATCCGTTCAATATTTTAATTTTCTTTCAATCACAATTTATAGCTCTGAACTCATTATACCCGACACACTCTGTGTCGAGGGTATATTGCGTTTGTGTGGTTGTGTGTAACACCCAGAACCAGTCGAGATAGACCATACAAAATATATATAGAAATGATCAGCGTCACCAGGAGATTCGATTTAGACATGTCCGTCCGTCCGTCTGTCTGTCTGTCTGTCTGTCCGTCTGTCCGTCTGTCCGTCTGTCCGTCTGTCTGTCTGTTTGTATACAGTTATCTTATCGAAGGAGTTGAGCTATCTTGACAAAATTTGGTATGCGTGCTCACGGGGACATGAGTAAGAACAAGTTCGAGAATGGACCCGATCGGACCAATTTTAGGGGTACCTCCAGTACTAGGGTCTATTACGAAAATCACAAAAACTGCTCTAAAATCGAAGTTTTTCATGATATTTTGATGAAATTTTATATTTGAACAGGTTTTAAGGTAAGTAATACGATTTCAAAAAGTTAAAAAAGTGGGCGTGGCAGAAGGGCGTTTTTTTTAAATTCTCTCCTACACCCGAAATTCAAATGGGACTTCAACCATTATTAGGGGTACCTCTAGTACTAGGGTCTGTCACAAAAATCCCAAAAATGCCTCAAAAGCGGACTTTATTGAAATATTTCAATGAAACTTAGAATTTGAGCGTATATATAAGGGTCCGATTAGAATTCGAAAAAAATTTGAAAATTGGGCGTGGCTAAAGGGCGGTTTTCATTTATAAATTTAACAAAAGTCGGTATATGGGGCTCCTTATGCCCTTAAACACCTGTTGATATTAAAAATTATGTGTCTTTGTCGGGTATTCTATTGTCAGGCTCGCCTGACTATACACTCTTACTTGTTTTAAATAGTTTTAGTACAAACCGACCCAAAAAACCTATATCTAGTAGGTGCAAATTGCGAAAATTCCTCAAATTTTACATGTTTTTTTTAATCATATTTTATTTTGTATTGCCTATAGCTGTCAAGGCCATAAACATTTGATCAAAATTTTTTGATGAAAATATATAAAGACTATAACTAAACAACTTCTTTATATACACAAACTGCATCCGAGCAGTACTTGATACCGTTTTGCCGCTGCAAAGTTGAACAATTTTTGCCAAAAATCGGAAGAAAAAACCCAATTCTACCCTTTAAGTATGCACGAAATTTTTCAATCAAACTCAAATGGTTCCGAGCCCATTTAAACACACACACACAGAACATAAAACTCTTTTTTCTATAAATTTCATCTCTACCGCCTCCACACACCTCTATTTTCATAACTTTAGCTCAGAGCTTTCGACAAACTTTACAAAACTAGAACGTTGACCATATTTCAAAAGCCTGATTAGATGCCATTGGGCACTCGTCACCGACAGATTTTTCTCTCCATCTGAAAACATATGAAAAGCATGACGCCTTTTTCATATTTTATGTTTCATTTCTGTTTCTCAAATATTTCTCCATAAAAGAAGTGCCTGACTTTGACACTGCGGTTTATGAAAACACCACGACAAGCGACAAAATATTACCCAACCCAGTTAGTAATTTATGTACATATACCAGCTTAATAACTTTAAACATCTATTGAAGCCAAATAGCTATAGTTCATAAAACAAAAAAACAAAAAGTAAAAAAAAATCTATAAAAAACTGCAAGTAAAAGTAGCCTCCATATAGATGTCCTTTCTGTCAATGAGCTGAAAGCCAGTGGCGAGCAATTTGCTCATGCGGAAAATCGCTTTAAAAACCGCTCGGGACTAAACAAGCAGCAGACGTTTCGTCCAACTGTAAATCCTGTCCGAAGCAAAGGAAAAATCCAAGAAACCAAAAAAACCCAAAAATAAAACCAATAACACAAGTCGAAAAATAAAAAGCAGAAAAAAGAAGAAAAAAAGAAAAAAAACAAAAAATAACGAGAAAGAAAAACGAGAAACCAAATTTGTACAAAGAAAGCCACCACACTGCAGTTAAGTCTACGACAAACCGTAAAAACCCGAAACTAACGATATGGCAACACCAAATTTCGCACCGTGTTTCAAAAGCGAGAGCCAAAAAAAAAAAACAACAGAAATTCTACTAAATTATATAAAAATTTATCTTTGATCGTTTATCTCTCACTCAGCAGAAAGTTCAGAACTGCCTGCCTTCTTTCGCGCTTTGCCGTTTGCAAACCAATTTCGCCGCAACGCAAAGAAGGTGTGTCCCAAAAGACATTAACGTGCAAAATGGAGGAACTGAGGAAAATGGAAAAATTTTCGAGAGCCAAGGAAGTGCACAAAAAGAAGTCTCTAAGCGTCGGCTTTGTGAAAAAATAAAAATAAAAAATAAAAAATAAAAAAAATAAAAAAAACCAAAATATACGGAAAATTGGCAAAAACGAATTTACACGAATTTATCGTTGTGTGTTGTAATGTGGTCTGGTGTGACATACCCGTTCGTTCTGGGCTTTCGTTCCTACACTCCTTTGCTCCTTTGCTTTGCCAACGGTACCAATGTATATAAATGAAAGCGGTGACAAAAGCAGTGAAAAAAGAATAGCTACAGGAAAGAAAGCGAAAATGACAGACCGGAAAACGGAAATGAATCATTTCATTACTTGACTACAAGAACGCCTCCTTCGACACGTATTCTATGGGGACGACATGTTTTCGCAAAATGAATTAGGCACTTTGCTACTCTTTCCAAGGGAATAGATGTGTGAAAGGTGTACTTGGGTACGACAACTGATAAAAGTAAAAAAAATTTTTTTAAATGCCCTGCACCATAAGGATTAAGTTTTGCTGAAAAGAAAAATATGCTCGGGACAATTTCGAAGGGTTTTGCTTGTATGTGTGTGTGAGTGTGTGTATTTTGATTCATTGGTATGGATTTGTCCTTCTCGGAATCCATTCTATTTCTGGGCCTATCGTTTCGAATTATGGGTATTACAGGTATTTAATAAAAATGGAAACTTCTTAAGGTACCTTTGTGAGCCTGGGGCGGAACGTAAATAAATGCAATTAAGGATGGAAAATTCCCTTTAAATAGGCTTATAATCCTTAGAAAATACGTTGCTTTGAAATAATATTTCATTCTGATTTGCGTTTGATTTAAATCAAATCCAAAATAACCAAAAAAAAACAAAAAAAAAAATTATTTGATACTCTGCAGTAATGAGCCGGTCAATTTCCTAAGAAGGACTGGTCTTTAACCGGTCCAAATCCTACCGGTTATATTATGGAAGTTCGCTAAATCGAAATCGGCTAGCCAGCGGTCGGTAATAAACGGGTTGTTTTAAGGGTAGTCTGTAAATCACACTTTCATCAACTTAGAATATATATAAGAAATTTGTTTTTTATTTTCCTCATTTGACTATCCCATAAAACCAGACAAAATTACGACAATTGACCAAAAAAAAACCAGCCGTTTTGCGGACTAGTCCGTCTCCAATGACAGGCCCATGTTAAAAAGGTCAGTTGAATTCATTAGAAGTGGAATTATGAGGTACTGTTAACATGCAGGACTGACCGAGGGCAAGACTTGGGTCAGTCCATATTACTGCAGGGTATGCCTGCCTACTGTCGTTGGTATTAATATCGATGATTTGAGCTTTCAACACATGAGGAACACATATTTTGATTTAAATTGTGTCTGGAAAAAACCACGTGAAATCACTTTAAATTGTAAACTGCTAAACAACTGACCATCAGACTGATAGTCAATCTCTAGAGCTAACTTTGGCTTTCTTCTATTCTAGAGACAACATCTGAAAAATTATGAACCAGTTCCGCAAAACTTAAAAAAAAATAAATTGAAAAAAAGCCAACTTCGTAAATTGACAGACCAGCATCAAAAGAAATCCATCACACATTTTTCCCATCAGTCGATCTTCCTGTTTACAACTTGTTTCCAGCCTATAGAATTCACATAAAAGCAGAGCTTTCCGGCACTTTGTTATCCATGTATTTTTTGATGTTCCCTCCTTTCCGGTTTCCTCCAACAACAACAACAATAACGAACAAAAACACAAAACTCTTTGCACAACGTTTTTGTATCGTAAAAACGCAAGACACAAAAGTTTTTCCATACACAGTTTCCCACAATGAACTTCAGTTGCTCTCGAAGTGTAAATGTGAAAATGTGAAAATCTGCGTGCCGAGCCAGCTTATTGACAACGTTGGGAAGCTGTCAACAGCAATCGATTGTCCTAGCACATACATACATACATACATATGTGCTCGTGATTGCTGGGAGAAAGAAAAAAGAACACCTCACTTCGTCTAGAATTTGAATAACTCAACTGAGAATCTGTTCACACGAGCAGGCAGCCCACGGCACTTATATAAATACTTCTGCACACAATTGTATTTATTCGCACGCGTGTATCGATTAACAAGAGAGAGAGCTAGCAAGGGAAACCGCACAGGACCCTTAAGTGTTTAAGTGGATGTGGGCAAACGAGGCATGAAGGCAACAAGGAATTTTTCCTCAGCTCGTTATTACATCTTCTTATCGGTTACTTTCTTAACCACGCATTCGTTTTCCTGTGTGCTCCTTCATTCATTAGAGAGCAACTTCAACAAAAAAAAAACTAAATAAAGAAAAAAAAAATCAAGTCAATTAAGAGCCCGAAGGGAGTAGTTCCTTAGTTACTCCTTCTTTTTCTTTTTTGGCCACGTCTTCTGAGAATTTTCTAACGACACTTCGAACTACTCGACCACATAAAACGCCCTTAAGTCATATTCTCATTGGTTGATTTATTTATCGCTTTTCTAACGTCTAAGCCTGGAAAAGGATGTATGAAGTGTAAGGAAAAGTATTAAAAAGGAAGAATAAAAACCTATAAAAATTATTTTTCTTGAAATAATTTGCATTCTTCGAAGAGCTTAGAAAACCTGTTTTTACCAGAAAATCTGTTTGGTTGAAGTTTGAATTAATCCTGATTGCCGTAACTAGAACTTAGTTTACTGACCTTTAAAGTTCATTGAATTTTCTTTTTAATAATAAATTAATACCCAGAAAGCATTTGCATACAATTTTTACAAAGGTGCTTATTGTTAATTTTTTTTTCCAAGAAGGTTTCCAAATATTTTCCAGGCATACGAGTGTACGATTTTATAAAACTTGCAAACATTTTGCAAACGCTTTTCGAATGAGTTTCGGAAACGTTGAATTTCTCAAGTAGTTCCCAAATCCACCCAAAAATAATATATATATTATCTAAATATCATTCTGAACGTACAAGGCGTCCATTTTCTCGAAGGTTCCCTGCTGGAAGATTGAGGTAAATTGGGGTCCTGGCGAGTAGTTCTCGAATAAAGGAAAAAGAACTATTACAAGAGAACAATCGCGGGACGCTCCCCTTCCTTTTAACTCAGTAACATAGTACACATATATGTACCGTTGGCTATACTTCTGCGGTCAGCGGCGGACTGGGGGTCAAAGGGCCCACCGGGCGTTTCAAAAATTGGGCCCTGTTACCAGTTAACAGTTAAAAAGCACAGCGCACTGGGGCCCACCGGGAACTTGCCGGTTGCCCGTAGGCCCAGTCCGCCGCTGTCTGCGGTAGTTCAAACGCTAGTGTCGATTTTCGAAGGACACCTCTGTTTTAAAGTTGACAGTTCAGTGCATTGGCGGTGAAATTATGGGTAATAAGTAGTAATTAGTAGTAATTAGTAATTAGTAGTAGTAGAGTAGTAATTTTTATTTGGGGAGTATTCGAGGAGTACTTCTGTTCTAGTTTGTTTTCTGCAGGGTAAATGTAACACTGTACAACAATTTTGAACTTTTTCCAAAATAACGGGGTACTGACAACGGATTATGGTAGAGGAGGCCAAAAAAAGGATACGTGTCTCGGCGTTTTGAAAGTTTATGTCTTTTATAGGGATAGTCAAAGTTTTTCCCCCTTTGCCTATTCTTGTAGCATATCAGCTTATGAATCTATGTGTCCCTTACGTCTGAGGTCTCGGGTGTGTTCGGAAAAGTTATAGGAAATATCAAGACAAATATTTTTGTGGAACATATTAACCCTCTAACTACCAAAAATAGGGCACATTTTGTGACTTATTTTTTTGAAGGGTAGCGTCAAAATATTCTACGAAAATATGCGCCATAATATTTTAATATTGGTTTTCGAACACTCCGAAAAGAAAAACTCAACACAAACACTCCTAAACACTCAAAATTGGGAGCACCTTTAATGGGTTAATTTCAATATTTTAACAAGTTAGTACGGAAAGGTCTACCAAAACTGAAATTTTTGATTTTTTTTGTATGAAGAAAAAGTGCTACGGAAAATTTCACTATACGTCCCCAAACATCAAAAAGTGCATTCAAAGCTGCATCTTCCTTTGATTGAATGATGATACCTCTTAGACAAATACACCCCTTGACATTAGCTACCGCATATTAAAATTTTGCTGAAAGCTCCCTGACACTCCGTATTTTTTTTTTCCTAAGTAAAATATAATAAAAGAAAGAGTGATTTTGTATGTTTACCAAAAAAAATCCCAACAATTGAAACTCAGTTTTTCCAAATCTTTTGTTGCGGGCGCAAATTACTTCCAATTGTTTAGTAAGGATAAATACAAGCTGGTATAATATACTTAATTTATTAAGTATAAGTATCGTAAAACAAATTGTTCTAGATGTCAAAGAAAATTCTCAAACTGCGTTATTCGTTGCGGAAAAGAAAAGAAACGCCATAAAAAACTATACAGAGCAATGACTTGCGTCAGCAAAAATTGTAGCTATTAGGGTTTTTTTTTTTTTTTAATAGACGACTCCAATATCCTGCGCGAGTGGGAGTGTTGAAATTTTATCAGGAATACTTCTTAGTCACTTAGTAGCTTTGAAAGCATCAGCAAAAAAGTAAAAGAGTGACGTCTGAAATTATTGCACATCCGGACAAAGTGTTTTTTTCCACTTATTCCTTTCCGCCTTACTTTCTCATAGGGTTCCTCTGCTCAATTTTTCCTAAGAATAATCACTTGAATTGCTACTACTTTGAACCGTACGTCATCAATCACGTGTAGCTAGTACTCTAGCTGCTCTACTTAAAACGTCATTCAGGTGAATACAACAGGGAGCACGAGTCGCCGCAAAAGAAGGAATAAAAGGAAATGTTAATGATGCATAGATGATTGGGAATAGATGTACAAATGAGAAAATTCAAAGAAGAAGTCAATTGGATTCTTCGAGGCTTAGCGAATGATCCATTGAAGATTAACATTTTTTATGTGATAAAATTTAAAGCAAAACATTTTTTCCCCCGAACGAACAACATTCATAATTCCGTTTTCACTAGAAATATGCAACAGAATTTTTGCTTTTTATAATTTAACATAAAAAATCCTTATGCAATTTGACAAATACGAATTATGTTACATGATAAAGTACCCTGCAGTAATGAGCCGGTCAATTTCCTAAGAAGGACTGGCCTTTAACCGGTCCAAATCCTACCGGTTATATTATGGAAGTTCGCTCCATCGAAATCGGCTAGCTAGCGGTCGGCAATAAACGGGTTGGTTTAGGGGTAGTCTGTAAATGACACTTTCATCAACTAAGAATATATATAAGAAATTTGTTTTTTATTTGCCTCATTTGAACTATCATAAGACCAGACAAAATGACGACAATTGACCCCAAAAAAAAAAAAAAAAACTGGCCTATGATTAGCCGTTTTGCGGACTAGTCCCTCCCCAAGGACAGGCCCATGTTAAAAAGGTCAGTTGAATACATTAGAAGTGGAATTATGAGGGGACTAGCACTGGTAACATAAAGGACTACCGAGGCTACACTTGGGTCAGTCCATATTACTTCAGGGTATTTATAGTTGTACGTTAATAGTATTTTATGGTTAAATGAAAATGGAATAAGCTTAATGGTTGAGAAAAAATACGTCAAAGTATGCGCTTAAATGATAATTTACCTTAATTCGTGTTTATTGAAAATTAAATAACGAAAGAATTAAAAGGGAAGTGTTTTTTTAATTGTTAATGTTCAATATCCAGCAGAAAGAAAAAAAAATTTTTTGTTGTACTATAGCCGTATGTTGAGCTCAGTAGAGAGGGTATTGGGAAACGGTGATGGATCCACGGGCTTCCAGAAGGGACCATTCATTGGCGATTTACTCCTTCACCCCGTGATCGACCAAGTGAAACTTTCATTTTAATTGTGATGACACTTTTGTTTTCTGACGAGGTCACTAAGGGGCTCTTCATTTCCGTTTTATTATTTGCTACGTTCACACTTTTATATCCAGTTCCCGCAAGAAAGAACAACCCCAAGAAATCAATTTCTATGGACGGGACTTCCTATTGAAAGCACCTAAAGCGTCCTTTCTGAGATTGTCCATCATGGTAAGTAAATCTATCTTCAGTACTTCTCAGAAATGCCATAGAGTTCCTACTCAACATTTTCTTCTTCATCGGGACTGCAGCTAAAGTTCAGCCTTCGCCTTGCTCATAACATTCCTCTCCATGCCGCATGGTGTCTGCCAACTTTTTCATTATTGTTGACCCCTACTCCTACTGAACTCATATATGGGTAATTCCACGAGACACGGCCCACCTCGTGACACCCATGACAGCCATTCTCAGCAAAAATTTCATTGCTTAACTACTGTTAAACGTTTTCAAAACTTAAAATCCTTGAGAGAATCCTTTTTTAAAATTATTATGAGACAAAACCTAAAAAGTGAGTGTCACGGGTTTGAACATATTTATGGAATTCCCATATAGGATATGAGTTCAAAATAAGCTCTTTTTTACTATATTCTACCCATATTTAGAAGTATCGTGAATGCGAAGATGAAATTTTTGCTTGCCTCCAAACAATTTTCATCAAAGAACTCTTGATTTTGAGTCAGATTTTGGAGAGCCATTTTTTGGGTATTGTTTGTTTCCTTAATGATTTGTTCAGCCCTATAGATTCCCCACGAGATGATATAATAATCGCAGAAGCACATGGGCATGTTATAAACTTTTCATTTCTATTGAAGAGAATGAGCAAGCAGCTAAGGACAACGAAAGAGATAGAATGAATACAGATGAATTGAAATATTTCAATTTAGCATTCAAAAAGGATGTCATGAAGATAACTCCATTCTTTTCCAATGCAATTACTGCAATATTTTCTTGTCTTCGGCCATTTATTGTACAAACACTATAAACACCAAATGAAGATTATCCTATGGGAGCAGTGCTTATTCAATCGCAAATGTAGTAAATTCAATCTAGTCAGTCATCGTTCGGTAACATAGCACAGCACCACACAGCACAGCATAACACACGAACGAGCATCGAGACATCCAGCAAGATACTACAATCCTACTTCCCAATGTTTTATTGTTTCTGTTGTACCAATCCCTGAGCCTTTTGCTTTATCACTTTACTTGTTTTCCTTTTGATCCATTACTAAAGGAAACATGTCAGCAAGACAAAATAGTGCTCGACGACGTTTCCTCCTTGGACGCAGTCTATGCAATGGATATTTTCGAACATCCTCATAGGTATCTGCGAATGTCTGAAATGGGAATTGAGCTTTACAACATCAATTTTTGGTTGGATCTCAGATATATACTCGTAAGTGTAGCTACCTACTGACTATGCCCGGTATGAAATTTTATTTTCTATCCAAAATGCCAGTCCATTTTGTATTGTCTGTCGGAATTTCACTTATTTCTCTTATTTGTTTGGACTCACATTGATCTTTCTATCTAGCTTATCTGCTTCTGTCTGTCTGTCTGTCTGTCTGCATGTCTATCTATCTGTCTGTATGTCTTCCCTTCTGTCTATCTGTGTGTTAATATCTATAAAAATGTTGCTTCAATTGTTCCTTAGTTCATACGTCGTTCTACGGCGGTTCGTTTTTTAAGTTCGTTTATTTATTTTTGTTTGTTTTGTTTTCTTTGCTTCTTATTTGCTCTATCTTTGCACATTTATCTATTACTTCGTGCATCCATCTCGGTTTATGTGTACACAGCTTACTAAATTCTCTTTTCATTGTACTGTTATGCTCCAAATGGCATATTTATAAGATTTTCCACTAGTTTCCGGATAGAAAATTTAAGCTATTAGAAAACTCTCTCTCCCTTTTTCTGTCCGTACTTTCGCCGACATTTTAAATTCATTTTCCCAACTGACATTTCCGGCAAACGAAAGTTAGACTAACAGAACCAAAAAAAAATTATTTTCCAAATGTTGTCCTTATTCAGCACACTCTTGGGTATAAATTTGAAAAATAAAGGAAACAATTTCGTTGAGCTTTTGTTAAATTAGTTCTACTTGCTGAAGATTGATTTCTAAATAATTAATTATCATTTTCATTTTGCATTTGTACGTCTCTCAAGAATTAAATGAAAAGGGTAAGAAAATAACAAATAAAAAAAAAATAAAAAACTAGCAGGTCACCTTTAAAAAGTGCAAATGGAAAAAGGCAAGAAAATGAAAATGAAATGAGTCCAGTGGGGGTTAAAGGGCAAGCTGTTTGATCGATCAAATTTCTATATATTTCTTATATGTGATCCATATCGTCAGATAGACAATTGGTTATTCATTTTATTTTATTTTATTTTATATTTTTAAAGTTTTAATATCTAATTTTGTTTTATATTTTATAACTAGCTTTTTATAACGAACTTTTTAATGCCTCAGAAGAGAGGAATTTGTAAAAAATCAATAAACAAGAATCAGCTGAAAATTCAAGTAATCGCTCTATCTCTTCCTCTATCTGTCACGCTTGCTCGCTTTCGCTCTCTTTTCGTCAATATTATTAAAAATCCGTCGGTCAATATTTTTTTTATAATGCAGTTCAATAATTTTGAAAATAAGACGTATACGTAATGTTTCTGCCTACTAAATCTGTTTTAAAAAACATTGCTCATACGTCGGGTACTACAATTCAAAAATATATCTGAGGGCCATCCGTAGCACTTAGGGGCAGAAAACAAAGATTTTGGCCAATGCTCAGACCTACCCGATATGCTAACAAAATTTCATAAAAATCAATTCAACTATTTCGGAGGAGTTTGGTAACAAACGCAGCGACACAAGAATTTTGTTTCTATATACAATTAGATTTGTTAGAACTATTTTATTTTAACAAGATATTTCTTAAAAGTTATTATTGTTTCTTTGTATATTTTTGTTACTAATTTTATGAAAAATAAGTGTAATTTTTTTATAACTTTTTTGTTATTTTTTATAATTTGTTTACCATTATACCCGACACACTCTGTGTCGAGGGTATATTGCGTTTGTGTGGTTGTGTGTAACACCCCAGAACCAGTCGAGATAGACCATACAAAATATATATAGATATGATCATCGTCACCTATAGATTCGATTTAGATATGTCCGTCCGTCTGTCAGTATACAGTTATCTTATCAAAGGAGTTGAGCTATCTTTACAAAATTTTGTATGCGTGCTCACGGGGACATGAATAATAAGAATGCACCCGATCGGACCATTTTTAGGGGTATCTCCAGTACTAGGGTCTGTTACGAAAATCACAAAAACGGCTCTAAAATCGAAGTATTTCAAGATATTTTGATGAAAGTTGATATTTGAACATGTTTCAAGGCAAGTAATATGATTTATAAAAATTGAAAAAGTGGGCGTGGCTGAAGGGCGTTTTTCGAAAATTGTCTCCTACACCTGAAATTCAAATGGGACTTGAACGAAATTTGGCACTTATGCTTCCTTAGTAGCCTTAAACATCCTTCTTTGATCGTTCCATTTTTAAGGGTACCTCCAGTTAGGGTTGTAAAAAAAACATTCAAAGTTTCGATTTAATCGATTTTTTTGGCTTTCGATCGATTTTTTTAGAATCGATTATGTTTTTTTCGATTTTTAATAAAATCGATTTTTTCTTTCGATGTTAAATTTTTTTGGAAACTCTGGAAAATGTTTAAAATATGAGCAAAACGATATGTAAAAATGAAAAAACTACAGAAATTTACGGTCAATTCTTCTGAATGCACCTCCAAAAGTGAACAGAACTATAATTGAATATCATTAATTGACTAGCGTTAGGTAAGGTTAGGTTAGGGTGGCTGCCCCCTTTAAGGGGACACACTTAGGCCGCATATGGGCCCGTTGTGATACCACGAGGGAAGGCATGCCTTCCTAGTTACACCTTTGGTGGAGCCAGTTAGACTCATTTATGAAGCGAGCCATGTCTTTTATTCGAACAGATGTTAGCTCGGTGAGGGAGGAGAAGCAGAAGGAGTCGAGCAGCCTGGATTTTCTCCTGGCCAGACTCGGGCAGTGACACATGAAGTGGCTTGCTGGTTCTTCTTCCTCCTCCGATCTGCAACTTCTACAGTGTAAAAGACCTCAATTATTGATTGACTGCTTAAACATAAGTCAATCTTGCTCTTCGATTCTTTGGCAATTCCCCTTTGTAGTTGCGTTGAACGGCAACTGTTATTTTTCGACTTTTACCCCATTCGCGAAGCAATATTTTTAAAAATACTGTTACTCTGTTACATATTTTATAAACTTCAGAAAACAAAAAATAGGCATTATAAATAGGTTTGGCAAAAATGAAAAATAAATCGATTTAATCGATTTATTGCTTCAACTAATCATCCAACATCGATTTATAACTATGCAGGTCTTCGATTAATCGAAAATCGATTTTTTCTTAAATTTTACAACTCTACCTCCAGTACTAGGATCTGTCACAAAAATCCCAAAACTGCCTCAAAATCGGACTTTTTCGAAATATTTTAATGAAACTTAAAATTTGAGCGTATATCTAAACCTCCGATTATAATTAAACAAAAATTTTAAAATTGGGCGTGGGAAACGGGCGGTTTTCATAAAGAAATTTTACAAAAGTCGACATATGGGGCCCCTTATGGCCTTAAACACCTCTTGATATTAAAAATTATTTGAACATATGTGTCTGTGTCGGGTATTCTATTGTCAGGCTCGCCTGACTACACGGAAAGAATTATTTTCTCAAAATCAGTAAAAACTAATAAAATCTTGGCTTGATTTGGCAGCAAGAAAATTTTTACTGATTTGAAGAATATATTTTATTAAACATCAAAAAGTAAATATTTTATTGAATCAAGAAAATATTTTATTAAACATCAAAAAGTAAATATTTTATTGAATCAAGAAAATATTTTATTAAACATCAACAAGTAAATACTTAATTAAAAAAACAATTGCATGTATTAAGTTTTATTGTATGCATATGCATACAGAGAGTTGTTTTTGCAATTTAACTGTGAAAGTATTCGAGCTAAACTTCTCTTTTCTTTGATAGCGAATCAACAGATTCCTATTTTTGTTGCATTTTTTTGTCCCATTTCGGTGACTCTTTTCTGCGACGAAAGTTTATTTCTAGAAGAACATAAATTAATTCATTAATGTGAAATCTACTTCCCAATGTTTTATTGTTTCTGTTGTACCAATCCCTGAGCCTTTTGCTTTATCACTTTACTTGTTTTCCTTTTGATCCATTACTAAAGGAAACATGTCAGCAAGACAAAATAGTCTCGACGACGTTTCCTCCTTGGACGCAGTCTATGCAATGGATATTTTCGAACATCCTCATAGGTATCTGCGAATGTCTGAAATGGGAATTGAGCTTTACAACATCAATTTTTGGTTGGATCTCAGATATATACTCGTAAGTGTAGCTACCTACTGACTATGCCCGGTATGAAATTTTATTTTCTATCCAAAATGCCAGTCCATTTTGTATTGTCTGTCGGAATTTCACTTATTTCTCTTATTTGTTTGGACTCACATTGATCTTTCTATCTAGCTTATCTGCTTCTGTCTGTCTGTCTGCATGTCTATCTATCTGTCTGTATGTCTTCCCTTCTGTCTATCTGTGTGTTAATATCTATAAAAATGTTGCTTCAATTGTTCCTTAGTTCATACGTCGCTCTACGGCGGTTCGTTTTTTAAGTTCGTTTATTTATTTTTGTTTGTTTTGTTTTCTTTGCTTCTTATTTGCTCTATCTTTGCACATTTATCTATTACTTCGTGCATCCATCTCGGTTTATGTGTACACAGCTTACTAAATTCTCTTTTCATTGTACTGTTATGCTCCAAATGGCATATTTATAAGATTTTCCACTAGTTTCCGGATAGAAAATTTAAGCTATTAGAAAACTCTCTCTCCCTTTTTCTGTCCGTACTTTCGCCGACATTTTAAATTCATTTTCCCAACTGACATTTCCGGCAAACGAAAGTTAGACTAACAGAACCAAAAAAAAATTATTTTCCAAATGTTGTCCTTATTCAGCACACTCTTGGGTATAAATTTGAAAAATAAAGGAAACAATTTCGTTGAGCTTTTGTTAAATTAGTTCTACTTGCTGAAGATTGATTTCTAAATAATTAATTATCATTTTCATTTTGCATTTGTACGTCTCTCAAGAATTAAATGAAAAGGGTAAGAAAATAACAAATAAAAATAAAAATAAAAAACTAGCAGGTCACCTTTAAAAAAAACAAATGGAAAAAGGCAAGAAAATAAAAATGAAATGAGTCCAGTGGGGGTTAAAGGGCAAGCTGTTTGATCGATCAAATTTCTATATATTTCTTTTATGTGATCCATATCGTCAGATAGACAATTGGTTATTCATTTTATTTCATTGTATTTTATATTTTTAAAGTTTTAATTTTTATTTTTAAATTTCTAATTTTGTTTTATATTTTATAACTAGCTGATCCCACGACCTTTGTAACGCCTCAGAAGAGGGGAATGTGTAAAAAATCAATAACCAAGAATCAGCTGAAAATCAAATAATCGCTCTATCTCTTCCTCTATCTGTCACGCTTGCTCGCTTTCGCTCTTTTTTCGTCAATATTATTAAAAATCCGTCTGCCTGTGTAAGCAGTTCAATAATTTTGAACAAAAGACGTATACGTAATCTTTCTGCCTACTAAATCTGCTTTAAATGAAATTGCTCATACGTCGGTTACTAAAATTGAAAAACGTATTTCTGAGAGCCATCCGTAGCACTTACGGGCAGAAAACAAAGATCATGGCCGATGTTCAGACCTTCACGATATAAGAACTTTTTGAGCCGCCTTCCCATAAAAATTTGTTTTTATACCTTTTCCGATGGAAAGGATATATTATATAATATTATATTAAGTTTGGCACGGAGTATGTAACATACCAAAGGAGTCGCGATAGATATAGACAAATATATATATTCTTGATCAGGGTGACAAGAGGAGTCGATCTAGCCATGTCTGTCTGTCTATCTGTCTGTCTGTCGGTCACACTTTAGTTTTGCGTAATTTACTCCTAAGCTATGAAAGATATCATATTGAAATTTGGCATGGACTTGAACCAGGTAAATGTCCGAAAAATTGCATACAATTTTTTTTCGTGTCCCTTCTTGGGTCGTGGGAAGTGGTTCAGAAATTTCAAAAATCACGATTTTTAACGTTTTTCCTAGATAACTTTTTTACTATACATTCCAACTCATTCAAATTTGGTGTGTTTATGGCTACTATGTTAAGCTTTCGCTGAAAAAAAAATTGCGACATCGCGATAACTATGGTCATCATCCTACACATAAGAAGTAAAGTCGTCAATTATGGTTAAAATTGACCATGACCACCATTCGTGAAATTCTCAAAAACTTGATTTTCACTATTTTGAATTGAGTATTTCGCCGCTAGATAGAATGTCCTCTTACGGTTAAGATTTGACCATGCCCACCATTCGCAAAAATGTTGAAGCTAATAATAATTTCGAGCTTGTGAAGCTAAATCCAAGCACAGACAGGGTATAGCTATGTTAGATATCCCAGCTAGAACAACGAAAACGGCAGGAATATTTGTTAGGGTTATGTTTCAACATATTTTTGGCTGAGGAAAAGATATGTGTGCAATCGACTTAGCCGATGTTTCATTACTGTCTTCTATACTTGTTTTTTAATAATTTTCATTAATTCTGAACATATTAAAACAATTTTAAAATCTTTTTTCATTTTCTGTAAGGAATTTTTTGAAAAATGGTCCAAAAACAGCCTCGGAAAAGAGACCGCTATTAATAATTTTTTAATATGTACTTAATTTTTCATTATTTTCTTTTTATATTTTTTTTAGTTTGTTTCAATTTTTACTAATTAAATAAAAATTTTCTTAATTTTTCAAATAAATTTTAATAGTATTTCATATCTTTTTTTATTATTATTATTATTATTATAATTTAGCTTGAATAAATGGGACGCAAGGAAACTTTGAGCGCTATGGTCCTCAAATCGGATTAATACTTCAACAATCATCCCAATGTTTAAAAGCAAAATTTAACAATAAATTTAAAAATACTTTAATTATCCACAAACAACCCTTTTGAGTTTCGGTTTTTAAGCAAAAATTGACCCATCCCTTGATTAAAATATTAAAATTGTAAGTAATTATTTATCTAGGGTCCTAATAAAAATGCTTTAAGCTTAATGCTTTATTTTTATTTTTTAATATTCAGTTTTTGATTAAAAAACTTTTTCTTACTATCCATAAAGAATGGGACTTTCTTTTCGGGATTTCTCTTTTGAGAAGATATCTTTGTGTTTTTCCTTTCTGGGAATTACTAATGTGTTGTTAGCTGATTATACTTAGTTAAAGATGTTTAATGATGCTCATTAATTTTGCTTGAAAATTGTTTTCTTCATAATGAGATGCGTAAGAGTTTCCTCTTTCCAAATTTTTCTGTACGACTGCCGAAAGCGCACAAAGAGAAATTTAAGAAAATAAAGTTTTTTGTGCTTAAAATCTCTCATTTACAAAATTCAGATCGGGGCATCAGGGCATGGGACGCTTGCTCATATTTAACTTGGAAAAAGTTTTTCTGGGGAAAAATATTTCATTAAGCTCATTTGCGAAACTCGAAAGCAAAATTATGCAGTGTCATTCATTTTCATTGAAATTGATTTTTATCTTCTCTTTTCTCATATAATTTTTTTTATTTATGAATTTTTTTATTTGTTTATTTTTATTTACAATTAAAGGCGAGAAATTTCGAGCTGAATAATTTGATAAGCCAATCGTATTAAATGAGTGTATTCATAATTTCTGGTAAAAGAAACACTAAAACGAAAAACGTAATCAATGTTGGAAAAGATAATTTTAAAGTTTTCCATTTCCAATCCGAATTTTTGTCCATAAAATAAGGGAAAACGCTACGATGATTATTTGGTGACAAATTAATTGAGGAATATAATTGACCTCAATATTGGACATGGAATAGTGGACACATAAGGTTCTTTAGCTAGGTAGGTACACCAGATTTTATTGCCTTTCAGGCTTAAACTGTTGAATTAAAAAATAGGTGCATGCATGTACATATACTTTATTTGGTAGGTATTTATAGATCGCAATTCACAGAATCCCCATATGCAATCTGTGAAGCGCATTGGTTTATATGTTCAGAAAATTTTATTTATTCGATTTGTACAGATTTCCCAATAGAAATCGATACTGCGAATTGAAAATACTTTTTAAGCTGTCAATCCGTAAACGCATTTCTAACTGCAGAGCTTCGTCACCTCTACATAAATAAGCACTGGCACGTACCACACACGCCGCGGCGTGCACTAAAACCTGTCACATGAGCAAACATAGGTTCCGGCACGAAATACCGTTTATATTCACATACCTACAAGCACATATAACATGTAGAAACGTCCCCCCTGTTTAAATATGGAATTTTTAGAAATCGAGAAAACTCCAAAACACATGCAGCAACAGCAACAGCAACAGGAACAGGAAGAGCACAAACTGGATCGGGTGCACCAGACTCCAATGATTTCCGAAGAATGGGCGTGGAATTTATTTTCATGTTCATTGCAAGAAGAAATGCTTGTGCATATATGTATGTATGTATGTATGTAGGTATGTGCATACCCGACTGCCTGACTTCTTCGTCTGATTGCACGTCTGTCACTTTACCTGATTGACAGTAGGTAGACAGGAATATATGTAGTTCTGTCAGCGATTGACTGACTATAGCTTCGGCATTCGCATCGCAGATGTACACAATATCAAGGTAGATGAACCATCAATGCAAACCTCACATGCCATGCCATGGCGGCACCACGAGGACCTTTGAAAACTGCACAGATAAACAAAATGATAGACATTGGAGTTCCTCAACGGAAATTGTGTCTGGAAAAGAGGGTGAAGATCAAGCAGCACGTTCAGTTCACACTGTAAATAACTACTTGGGAAAAATTTTGCTTGGAATCTTTTAAAAAGCATCGTATGAGGTCGAGGTTGATGATGAAACGATGAAACCGTTTCAGCGAAGGTAAATGCCAGTTAAATCAATATTCTTATGCTAAGAATTTCATATGCTTATTGGGGATTTTTCGTTTTTATTTATATTGTTTTTTTTTTTTTTTTCGTTCAAATTTACGTGAAAGAAGCTTTTATGAAGCACTAAACTCGATGGCGCTTGAGCTTGGTTATATGATAAAAGGCGGAAGGATGTATCGTCTATTAGAGAATCAAGCTTAACAGCGTGTGTTTGGTTTCATGTTTTTATTGATTGCGATGAAAATTTTAATCTCAGTAGATTGCAGTTTATACTTTGAATTCTCATAATGCTTAAACTTAATATGGGGGATAAATATTTGCATCAGTTGAAGATTGCTAAAAGTTTCTATAAAAGGAAATTTTACCACTTATTTGCAATAAAACTTCTTTTAAGAGCAATTACTTAGTTCTTGGTCTAATCGAAGCCTACAAACACATAAGTACTTGATCTGAAAATTCCAGTTGAAAACTCAAATCCAACCATTTATTGGCAATATATCTTGTTGAATTGAAATCGTTGGATTCAACATGTCATTCCAATGTGTTTCTCTTTCCATTGACAGTATCGCAAAGACAAAAGCGAACAGTTGAACACAAAAAAAAAAAAAAAAAAAAAAACTGTCCTATGCATGTCCACAATTTTGGTCTCTCTCCGCTACGACACTCTACACACTTAAGCCTTATCGCTCGGATGGAAATATGTGACGAACGTATTCTATTGAAGTCGAAAGTTTTCAGAGACAAGTCCCACACAAACACACGCACACAGGGCGACACACAGTGGCGCTCATGCAGAAAATGGCATTTCAAAGGGTAAAACAGACATTGCCTTTAGCAATTCATAGCATTCTACCGATATCATGATTTGTTTGTGCGTTCACAGAATACATTCGCATCTTTGCTGATGGTTTTTCCTTCGACTTCGGCTGCGGCTTCTGCTTCTTATTCGTCTTTGGCTGGTGTTCATCATGCTGTCTATCCGACTGAGCATGTTTATAAATGCGCATATAGCACAGAGTACATGCCCCTGTCATTGAGTTCAGTCGCGCATTTAAACCATCAATTTTTTATTAGATTAAATAAAATTTCCCTGCAATTTCTTGTCCTTTGCCCTTGCCTTATTGCGTCTTTTTCCTATTTGTTGCTTCCGTTTCGATGCACTTTTCCTTATTTTTTATCTTTATTTTATTTTTTTTTTTTCATCTTTCGTTTTATACGACGGTGGCAACATTGCGGATTGCGTGCATTAAGTAACTGTATTCGAGTCTGCAGTGCTAAACGCATTTTTCTGTGCTGCCAGATAGACGTGCGCACACACGCGCACACACATAATGGCTATGGCTAAGATAGCAGAATGAATGTGCGATAAAATATTGCCGGATTGCATTGCCTGTCTAAGGAGCACAAGACATTTACGTACATACATACATACATGCACACGCTGATCTTGTCTCTTGTTGTTAGGAAAACATTCAATTTTCTTGGAAAATTTTGCCGAAGCTTCTTGCTGTTGTTGAAATATATATACATGTTTATATATAAATATTGTTCAATTTTATATTGGACGTTATTAATTTTATCGAATTTATAGTTTCCCAGCAAACAACACTTTAACAAAATAATATAATACTAAACCAAACAAAAAACAAAAAAAAAAAACCTTTAAGAATCGAAAGAGCTGAAAATTGTTCAATCCTCTTGCTTTATGCACCGTAATGCAAAAGGAAGACGAACAGATTGCATTCAAAAAGCTTTGATATTAAAATTTGTTTCGCTTAACAAATATTTTAATGTGCTCTGTGCAGAATCGTATCAATGGCTGAGCTTATTAGTTATAGAATGAATCACACAAAAGATTTATTGCTCTGATTTTATACCACCAACGAGAGATTACATTTTTCGCTTTAGAATATTATGCTTTGATGCCATGTTGATACATTAGCCGAGGAAACTAGCAAATTATTTTCGACTTATATTGCGAGTATTATTCGTAAGGCCATCAAAATTTTCAATCGGTTTATTTTCTCAGTCCGCTCGAATACTGACGGTTTCACGAATTTAATTGAAACAGAATCAATGAGTGAATTGAATCGTGTGCGGAGGTTGAATGTAATATCAAAATGGAAAGTATATTCAATGATGATGAAACCTTGGAAACCGGATTCAAAAAGTATTATTCGCCGAGGTCCTTTAATGGGCATTTATTTAGCATGGGCTAGTAAGTACTAAGGTCTTTTAGGTCCACTATCGATGAAATAAAATAAATTTTCATATACTTTAAAGGGTAATTTTTTGTATTATTTTTTCTTGGTTTTTGTCCCTTTTTTTTCGTTATAATTATACATGTATGTACATTAGGGCGTTTCAGACGTGAAAAAAAGTGTTGAATTTCTAAAACGGCGGGGTCTAAAAAGGAAGATAAGGTACTAACAAAAATTCAGTCATGATTGAAAACTATTTGGATTGAGGCTTATGGGTCGCTAAAATGGCTTGAATTTTTGTTCAAAAACGCCTTAAAGAGAGCTTCAAAAATTTTATTTAGTTTTTTTTAGATTTTCCAATTTGACAGAATCTTAACATTTTCTGTATGCTTTTAGGGGCAGAAAACACAAAAATTGATTTCAATTGATGGTTTTTCCGGGAAGAGTTCTATGTTTTACCGATCAATTGATTCAAAATATGTTTAAGCAATTAGAAAACATGTTTTTCCATATAAATTTGTTTTTGTAATTGACTTAATTTTTGCCTTATGGACAAAATTTTGAATTTTTGAAATGAATCAATGAAAAAATTTTTTTATCATACCAGAATTTTTGTTAGTACCTAATCTTCCTTTTAAGACCCCGCCGTTTTAGAAATTCAACACCTTTTTTCACGTCTGAAACGCCCTAATGTACATATGATCACTGTTAATTGTAGTTTTAAATATACCCTTGAGTTTGAATCCTGTGCTTTATCGAGTATTTTAGTATAAAAGGCTCCAAGTTTGATGGTAATAAAAAATATATTTGAATTTGAATTTGGGTAACATTTTTCAATTTTGCAGTAAAAAATCGTTATGAACTCGGAGCACTCGGATGCAGTGGGTGTGCTCCAAGGAGTTGTACAGTTTTGTTTCTTCTTTATTTTGATTCAAAAACTTTTATGAAATTCGTACGAGTTTGGCAAAGAAAGGCTACGCACTGGAAATTTAAGGTTGCAGAAAACGGGGGCGTCCGAAACAGTGCTGGATGGACACAATAAAATGGGACCTAGAGGCAGTAGGACTTACCTCGGATGATGCAACCGACAGAATAAAATGGAGAAACTGGTCGCGTTTTGCGGACCCCGGGATAGACCGGTATAGTTAAACATGCAAGAAGAAGTACGAGTTTGGGAACTATGGGACAGAAAATTGAAAAAGGTGGAAAAAAAAATTTTAATATTTAAGATTTTTGCTATTTATGTTACCAGATGAGAGTTCTTTTCCCAAATCTAAGGCTTAAACTTTGTTGGAGATCGCAAAATAAAATACTAAACGCTGTACTAGATATACAGACCTATTTAGTTTGAATATTCCCAGGGAGTTTTTTCCCTAGAAATTTTTCTCTTTGGAAAAAGGAAGTATTCTAAACGTCGCTAATAGAAAAAATGTGATGATTTCTGCATAAAAATATTCAAAGTTCTTGGACGCTTTATATTCCCTTCTCAGTATTTGTGGAAAGGCAGAATTTCCTTCAATGCTGCACGCAAAAACTCTCCGGGAATATATAGAATCGGGCTGAAAGCAGGCCTGCCAGATGATTTTTGGCTAAAACCGTCACTTTTTAACACAAAAATCGTCAAAATCGGCATTGAACTTTAAAAAATCGTCAAAAAAACGCAGTTAAGGCCATCAAAATTTTCAATCGGTTTATTTTCTCAGTCCGCTCGAATACTGACGGTTTGACGAATTTAATTGAAACAGAATCAATGAGTGAATTGAATCGTGTGCGGAGGTTGAATGTAATATCAAAATGGAAAGTATATTCAATGATGATGAAACCTTGGAAACCGGATTCAAAATGTATTATTCGCCGAGGGCCTTTAATTTAGAATGGGCATTTATATAGAATGGGCTAGTAAGTACTAAGGTCTTTAAGGTCCACTATCGATGAAATAAACTAAATTTTCATATACTTTAAAGGGTAATTTTTTGTATTATTTTTTCCTGGTTTTTTTTTCCCTTCTTTTTCGTTATAATTATACATGTATGTACAATGTAGGCATTGTACATTAAGGGTGACCTTCTAAAGGGGGTCTAAAAGAGAGCACGAAAATTTAGGTGAAATATTTGTGCTAGTGAAATGTTATTTTTGGTATTAAGCCAAATAATAAAACGATTTTCTAAGTATGTTTTTCAGCGCTTATTATATTCCGGATTTATATGACAAAAAAATAAAAAATTTTGTTGTAATTATTTGCAATTTTTTTTTTTATTCTGGTATTTTAAAAAATGGCGTTGAAGTGAACCTCATCTTTGAAAAAGTACCTCCGTGGTTGTGAAATTGATATTTGGCAAGTTCTGGTAATCGAAAAAAAAAACAATAATATGTTATTAATCAGAATGAATGCTATGGCAGGAACTAGAATAAATTTTTTTTTTTTAAATTGACAAAATGGCGCAATTTTTTATTTCAACCATCAAAAACTCCCCTTTTTTTGACCATTTTTTTGATGAAAAAATATGAAGTTCTTGAAATAAAAATTCGATTCTAGTTCGGGCCATAGCCATTGATGTTATGAATAACATATAAAAATTCCAGACAAATCGGTTCGATGGTTTTTTGTTTTCATTCACACCAGGTCAAAAAAAGTGGTTTTGAGATAAACGCGTTCAAAGTTGCTTTGATCAAGCGCGCTGCCTGCTGTCTCCACCTTCTAAAAAGGCTGTAGCAAAACAAATATTGTCAATATCTTCACGAAACTTTGCCAGCATATTCTTAAAAGTCTATTCTTCCGAAATATATATAAAAAAAAAAAATCAATTTTCAAAAAATTCTAGACCAGAAGGTCCCCTTAACGTGTTTCAGACGTGAAAAAAAAGTGTTGAATTTCTAAAACGGCGGGGTCTAAAAAGGAAGCTAAGGTACTAACAAAAATTCAGTCATGATTGAAAACTATTTGGATTGAGGCTTAGAGGTCGCTAAAATGGCTTGAATTTTTGTCAAAAACGCCTTAAAGAGAGCTTCAAAAATTTTATTTAGTATTTTTTTTCAATGCCGCATGAAATAATTCACCGGGAATTTATAGAATCGGACTGAAAGCAATAAATAAAAGCAAAACTGCGCAACTTAATTCTCGGCCAAACTTTTCGAGTTCATTTTAACATGATCCTGTAGCCAATCCAGCAAAATCAAATACATATACTCGAATGTAGAGGGGTTCAATACATTTATCAAGATTTGTCAGGATTTGTAGTCAACAATTTGTTAACATTCGATGGCCTCAAATATGTATCATAGTGTAATCAGTGGAATCAACAAATCATAAAATGAACCCCCAAAAGTATGCATGTAAATATTTAGAACATTTTAAATCCAGAGACTGTTATTTATTTGAAAGCGCTCCTATTTTGTACACATCTTCATAGAAATATTTTGAAATCGTGTGGACTATGCTAAATCTGGAATAAGTACCTCTGATAAATGCTCAAAAATGTATAATTTTTCTATATAATATTGATATTTATGTTTTTTCGCCTCTTTTGCAAACCGAATTCAATTTATTCTTTAAAAATAAGAAATTTCTACGAAATTATGTGAATATTTCGACCACATAAAAGCTATCCACATTGAAGCTTTCCAAAAATTAGTTAGTCACTAATGAAATTCCTCTGCTCGAATGCAGCACATAAAAACCGAACTTCTGTTCATGACTGCTGCACAATAAATGTGCCACTGACTTCCACATCATTTAATTTCATTTACTGCACCGAGTCGAACGATTCCGATTCCAGCGATTCCTAAAAATTTCGATTTTTCCCTCATTTTTGCCTATTTTCCTATGAGTTTCCCCATTGTTTGACTTTCCATTGAACTCATATCATCAATGAATTAAGCTCGCTTTCAGCCAGTCAGCAGGAATCAATTCATTTGTCGTAAGCTTCATAAAAATAATTCATGTCCACAAAAGCAAATAAATAATTCATGCAACGCATCCATTGAAACGGGCACAGAGACTTCTATGCTTTGGTTTTATTGCAAATACATTGTGGAATACAGGCGAGCCAATGTCAAAGTGAAGGTACAGTGCGAGAACAGTTTTGTTAAGAAATCTCCCATGCGAGTTAAAGAGCCAAGTAAGAATTGTGTATTGTGCTGACTTTTCGTCGAAAGAACATAATTCTTTCAAACGACCATAAAAGTCAACGTTTTGCTTTAACATAAATCCTCTCTTTCGCTACGACAATCGACAATCTTAAAAGGACGAATGGACGAAACGGACGAACGGGCGAACTATCATGAAATTAAAAAGGTGTTTTATATGCCATTTAACGTTAGTATCTTTTTATTGCTATTCGATAAGAAAACGATAAGAATACTCCCTAATACTGGGCGGGCATAAAAGAAAAGCTTCTTCCTTTTCCTTTTTCTTCTTTTTAATTCTTCTTAGACTGACTACTAAACTGCAGAAAACGTATGACCCCAACTGAAGTCAACCGAATCTATTTAATGTTTACTCAAATAGTACTTAGAAAACGAACAAAGACAAAAAAAAAAAAATTAAAATTAAAGTTGACTCGAAAGGAAATTGAAAATGGAAAAATTACAACTCCAAGACCCTCCTTTTCTTATTCCTTTTCGCTGTGTGCGTCCTTCTTACAAGAAAATCATTTTCCATTTCGAGCAAAAAATTTGCATTTAATTGCGTTTATTCTGAAGCACTTATTTCAGTTGAGCGTGGCATAATAATTGCTTCTTGAGTTTATAAAATTAATTTTCTCAAGTCTTCTTAATGTTTTTCCACCTGTTTTGATTATTTCTGCTTTAAGGGAATTTTTCAATTTTTTATCTATTTTTTTTCTAAATATTTTTTTTGTTTTCTTTGATTTTGTTGAAATTATTTTCTGAAAATTAAGGAAAAATCAGGGACCGCAACAATTATAAGATTTGTTATAAAAATTACAGTTTAATAGTTATTTCAAAACTTTTTGAAAGAAATTAAAAAATAAGTATTATTTCATAATTTTTTTCAACATATTACAAAATATGTTTTATTTTCTAATACTTATATAAAAATTTAAAAATATCTCTTAAATCGTAATTTTTTTTTTTTAATTCATAGAATATGTCTTACATTTTGATTTTTATTTCAAAGTCAGAAAATAAGTCTTATTTTACGATACTTATTTTAAAATCGAAAAATAATAATTATTTTTGATAATTATTTTAAAAATCAAAAATAAAAATTGATTTTACATATTTTTCGAACGAAATGGCATATTGGAAAATATTTTAATGTATGCGGACTATGAGCTTTTATACCCAGTGGCGTTTTCAGGCCTAAATCATTGCAAGGCTGTTAGCCTGCCAGGTAATAGCTCAGACATTACCCTTACAATACCGGTCCATTTCCTTTTGCCAATGCGAGTTCCTACTTACGTATTGCATGAATAGTGGCTGGATATTCAGGCTGGAATTTCCCAAGTAATTTTCAGAAATAATAAATATTTTTCAATTTCAAAATAAGTATCGTAAAATAAGACTTATTTACTGACTTTGAAATAAAAATCAAAATGTAAGACTTATTCTATGATTTATAAATAAATCTTACGATTTAAGAGATATTTTTAAATTTTTATATAAGTATTAGAAAAAAAGTCTTATTTTGTAATATGTTAAAAAAAAATTAGAAATTAATAATAAAACCTTAATTTTTAAATAAAAATTGCAAATAAAGGTTTTTCTTTTTTTGTTAGGTATTTCATAAAAAACCAATAACTTTGGTGTATCTCAAGATTCCGTAGAACAAATAATGCCCAATGATTTTTTCGGTAAAAAATCAATGTCATAATTATTATTTTCGATCCCTGGGAAAAATACATTTTCACGGCTGTCGTTATTATTGATTCAAGGCTTATGGCCGCTTTCAATGTTTTTTGTACGTTTAATCCTATAAAATCCTTTCTTGAAAGCCATCCTAATACTTTCTTCTTGATAGAAAAAAAAACTAGCTCTTATAATCTTCCTTCGGACCTTAGCAAATTATTGAATAATTTCGATTTTAAATGATGTCTAGATTATTCTTGGAGTTTCGACTTGGGATTATGAAATGCTTTCACGTGTACTTCAATTTCTGTTAAAAAAAACTTTCGAAGCAAAATAGGACCTTATGTTGTTAAAGGATATGAGTTCGCTTTGTCCTAAATCATCCCAGCGAGGATTTGTGTAAGGCCTTAAAACTTGCATGATTTAAAGAGCAATTACACAGTGCTACAGTGATTTTTCACTTTTCAAGTGACCTAGTGTACGTTGTAGGTCTTGATGAGTACATCATGAAAATGTGTTTCAAAATTGTCTAACACCCCCAAATTTTCAAGTTCTTGTTTAAAAACCGTTTTTCCCGTACTCCGCGCACTTAAACGATTGTCACTCCGTCAACCGATTTTCAATTGCTAGTTTTGGAAACTAGAAACATTGAGCTTTCGAAACATATACAATTATCTATACTTCCTACAAAAAAAGTTGGATATTTATGAAAGTTATCTAAAATTTACCCATTTTATTTCACGTTGTTTACAGTTTGACGTATTTTTTATGTAACAAATCCTAAAAAATATTCAGTTTCTTACAGTTATTATCAAAGTACATTGAATCTCGAGTAAAATATGCTATCGCTTATCAAAATCGGTTGAAAAATGTTCAAGTTACAACGTTTTTTGTAAACATGAAAATTTGACTCTCATCATAATATCGATGTCGTGCCATGTCAGGATTGTGCATATATATATGTTTTTTTTGTAGCACTGTGTTATTTAATATTATTTATTTTATTAATACAAAAAGAAACGGAAAGCAATTAATGTAATGTGTCATCAATTAAACATTATTTTGTGCATTTTAAAGTAAGGCAAAAGAGAAGGATTATTTAAAAATTCTTCTTTATAAATTACATTCAAAGGTAATGCAAAACGGAAGGCCTTACATTTCCTATATTAAATTGCCATTTTGAAAACGACATGTTTTTCGATCAATATAAAGTGCATTAAATATTCTTTTATGCCTTACGCTTTCCCGCTGGGATGGTGAATTTATTTATTTTAAAAATAAGGAGTTTTCAATATTTCCGAATGATTTTATTGAATCATATTTGCTTAGTATCCCTTCAACATCCTATTACTTATTACTACTATGTTTCTTGATATGAAAAATTCTGAGAAATTACCCCAATAATGTTTGAGAGGAATTCAAAAAAAATTCATTCATTTTGTATAAATAATTTTATCGGTTGTTAGGTCAATTTGAAAAGCTCTATTGATCCATTCAATGTGTTTCGAAATTCATAAAACTGTACAGCATAAATTACGCTTATTGATTAACTATGCATTGGAAATGAATACCCTTAAACGTTTCAACCTTTCGGACCCATTTAGGAATTTATTTTAAGGTGAATGCATTCTTATTATCCTTGTACGATGTTTTATTTAATTTAGGGTTAAGTTATGCAGCATTCAGAACGAAGAGACAGATAAATAAACAAAAGCGATTCATCGGTTGTATAAAATAAAGATCAATAAACTTCGTTGAATGGCAATGAACCACAAAGCAGATAAATTCTGCCAGCCCTTAAAAATTTCCATAATTGTTTACAAAACTTTCTTATTGAACTTTTGGTGTCACTGACACATCTTCGTTTCTTTATGCCCTTGAACGCGATACATTCTTGTTGTCTGTTCATCAGTAAGGAACGAACGAATCAAAAAAGAAAAAAATAATAAAAAGATAAATAAACAAATCTGAAACAAGATGGTAGTAGTCATATTTTCGATAAGGACATCCCATTGCGACGATGCGAACTTTGCCCAATCATTCCATTTCATTACTCTTTTCTGCTATGTTTATTGTTTAATTAAGCCAAAGTTTAATTAAGCAAACATTTTAGCTGTCTGTCTCGAGCAGTCCAATCATAGAAATTACAAAAGGTATACATATATTCCTTTTGGCGTCCTTTCTGCCCACTCCAAATCATTTTACAAATATTTTGAGTGTTCAGCAAATATCGATACTTTTCAGAGTAAAAACATTGTCCTTTAAACATCAAATTTTGCATTAAACGTATTATCCACAAGATAGACAAATATGAATGACAGTATGTGTAGTAGCAAAATTTATCAATACAGCCAAAATCTCTAACATATAAGTCATATGTATCGTTTGTATGTATGCATGTGCCTATCTAGGCCGGCCTTCTGTTTACGTTTTACGCATGAAAAGGCATCATCAACTGCTCCAACATACAAAAGCTCAAAAAATTATCCTAACGGATATTAAGCAAATGAAATTCCGGCTTTTCGATTTTTCACTCAA